>CM038050.1:154621598-155917786 GCA_021397845.1 Areca catechu | reverse complement strand
AATTTTATTCGGCATAATCTTGATGTCATGCACATAAAGAAGAATGTTGGTGATAATCTGCTTGGAACATTGTTGAATCTTGATGGAAAGACCAAAGATAACATGAAGGCATGACTGGATTTACAAGAATTGGATATCCGACAAGAGCTTCATCCCAAAATGCTTGCTAATGATAGAATTTATTTGCCTCATGCATCTTATACAATGTCTGCTTAAGAAAAAGATATTTTTTTTTATTATTGAAAAATATTAAAGTACCTGATAGATATGCATCAAACATTTCAAGGTACGTGCATCTTAAAGATTGAAAAATCTCTAATCTCAAAAGTCATGATGGTCATATATTGATGCAAGATATCTTTCCAATAACTTCAAAATCATCATTGTCTAAACAAGTTCTTGTAGTTATAATCAGTTATCATTATTCTTTGAGGCATTATGTTCAAAAGTTATTGATCTTGGAGAGCTTGATCAGTTGGAGTCTGATGTTACGATTACACTTTGTCAGATGGTGAAGATTTTTCTACTTAGATTTTTTACTATTATGGTACATCTACTCATTCACTTGCTTCGGAAGTCAACCTTGGTGGACCAGTATACTATACATGAATGTATCCTATTGAGAGATATTATTGTCAATTTTTAATAAAAGTAGCATCATAATGATGTATAAATAAATTTTTAAATGTTGTAGGTATCTTGTGTGATTAAAAGATTATGTATGAAATAGAGCTTATCCAGAGGGTTCGATTGTGGAAGGATATATTGCTGAAGAATGTTTGACATATTGTTCAAGATATCTTCAAGGTATAGAGATTGTATTTAATAGACCTTAATGGCATAGTGATGTTGTAGACAATGCAAAATTGTATAAATTTTCTACTACTGGTAGAGTAATGGGAAGAAGTGAAAGTATTGTATTGGATCAGAAATCAATTGCACAAGCACATTGTTATGTGTTACTTCATAGTAAAATAATATCTGACTATAGAAGGTTTGTATATTTAATGTATTTCAAGTTTAAATATCATATCTTATTTTTTATTTTACATTAATAAATGTAAATTTTATGCAATAAATTTTTAATGTCTCAGTGACAAGTTAATCATAGCACTCAACCTAATCCAAGAATTGAGTAGCGATGGTTAGTCGAGTTATTTCCTACATGTCTTTCAAAATAGGTTTAACATATATTTAAAGAATATATGGATAGATTTATCATCGGATAACTTGTTAATATTTCTTATTATTTTTTAGGTATCAACAATGATGGAGAAAAATTATTTAAATGAATTAATAGCCCTGGCTCGAGGATCTAATAAAGTTGTCATCAGATATAATGTTTCATAATCAATGATTTTAAATTTCATACTAAAGATCACGAGAAATTTAGGAAAACACAGAATAGTGGTGTTATGGTAGAAGCTGATGAAAAAACTTAATATGGTGCACTTAAAGATATATATGAGTTATATTAATATGAAATCTTTAAAGTTATATTATTTAGATGTGATTGGGTCGATATAAACTCATCAAGGGTTTTGAAAAAAGATGCAAATTGATTTAAACTTATAAATTTTACAAGGTTAATACATACTTGTATCTTATTGAAGGATGATCCATTTATTTTTTCTTCTCAAGCTCGTCAAGTATTTTTTATAAAAGATGCAAAAGATAATGATTGGGCTACTGTTATTAAAACAAAATCTAGGGACTTGTATGATATAAAAAAATAGCTGAAAGATAATGAAGATGATGATACTTATACGCATTCCATGCCATTCAATTTTGCACCAGTTGATGACGTACATGCTACAGTATCTTTGGTTAGGATGGAATTTAAAGAAAATACTAATTCTTGATTCTTATTGGTATTAAATTTTATAATGTATGCAATTTGTAGTAATTATTATGTTAAATTAATATTTATCTTCACTAATTCTAACTCTGATATAAATGATAGGTGACACTATGCCTTGCTCGTGTCAATTTTTTGGTGTGTAGTTGCAGCTGCACTATGCCTCGTCAGGATCCAAGAGTTATGCACGAGTCAGATAAGAGTTCGTATATTCCTTAAACTATAAATTTATATTTTTTATATTAAATTATTTATAAATTTTAATAAAACTAAGTATCCTCATTGATGATATATCACGATACATATAAGTATCACGATGATCCTTATAAGTATCACAACGATACTTATAATTATCACAATGATACTTATAAGTATTGTGATACATATACATATCGCGATGATACTTATAAATATCGCGACGATACTTATAAGTATCGCGATACATATACGTATTGCGATGATATGTATAAGTATCACGGCACATATGCATATCACGACGATACTTATAAGTATGCGATACATATACGTATCACGATAATATTTTATAAGTATCACGATACTTATATGTATTGCGGTACTTAAATAATTTTCAAATTTATTTGAATTATTTGTTTAAAATTATAATTTCTCTTGTAGATGGATGAGCATGGGAGGGAACCCGGTGAGGTGGAGTTTTACAGGATGACTCATACTCATTGTGATGGCATTTTTGTCAGAGATTAGTCGAGAGACATATATGTAATAATTTATTATAATTTATTTAATGTATCAATTTTAATTTGATTTTTTTAGTCATTCAAACTAATTTTTTTAAATTAATACAAGAAAGAGCTACAGCTCTTATTATGAAGCATGTCAATGAGTCTGTAGTATCTACACAGAGCAGTCGCATGGAGGTCGAGGTGTTCATAGAGTTGATGGTGCTGGAGCACTACGGTCGAGTGAGGGGTTGTGGAGTTGGAGTCACCCCCATTCAATTATCTGCAGTTAGTAGATTTTCTTGTGATGCTGTAGAGAGTGCTCAGGATACATGTGTTCGCAGACTTAAGGAGGAGATAGAAGAGATGTGACAGAGCATGCCACCGATAGAGTGGCAATGGAGAGCATGAGAGAGCACATTGAATGGCTTACATCTCTTGTACAGATGTTTATTCCATATCAGGTAAATACATATATTATTAAATATATATTATTATATTAAATCAATGATGTATATAATATATTCTCATTAACAAGTTCATAACTTAAATTTTTTAAATATTTTTTATAGGCTTTTGGAGCATCGGATTATTATGAACAAGATGACAACCTTCCTCCTACAGATCATTGACCTCGACTTTTTTTATTTTTTAACTTCTACTTCATGTATTTTTTAATTTTGTTAAACTTTAGATTGCAACAAACTTCCTTATATTGTAATGTAATGAATTTTATATTTACAATTTAAATTTGGATGCGAAGAATGTTAATAATGCAATTGTATGTTTGTGATGATATTAGTATACATGTTCAGAAAATATAAATTTTATTTTTAAAAAAATATTTATTTTATTTTTTAAAAAAACCTATTCCCGAGTTATTTTCGATGCTTTAAAGAATCAAGAATAAACCTATTCCCGATGCTTACAAAAAGCATCGGGAATAGGGTCATTCCCGATGCTTTAAAGTATCAGGAAAAACATCGATGCTTTTAAAAATCATCGAAAAAAAATTTCTCCACCCCTACATTCTCGACACTTTTACAATATTTTTTAAAGCATCTGGAGGATTTGTAGCGACGCTTTAAAGAATCGGGAAAGGTCTTCATTAGCATTTTCTTTTCCTTTATTTTTTGTAGTGATACAAGAATATATAGTGTTTCGGTGCATTCCAAGGCACCTACATCGACTCCCCAAGTTTCCCTTAGATATTTCACTATAATCACCAAGATTAGAGTCGATTAGTTTTCCGAGCTCACTAATCAAAACTCAACTTATTTTCTCGGGCTCACAAGTCAAAATCCCTTGTTGGTTTTATAACTTAGGCTAACCAATAACCTTCGATGATTTTACGGGCTCACCAACAATCTATGTTAGTTTTACAGGATCACCAATAACCTATGTTGGTTTTACACAAAGACTAACTAACAACCTCTTTGATTTTCCAAGGCTCACCAAAAACCTTGATACAACAATATAAGAATGAAAGTAAAGAATACAATAAAGCATTTTAAAATAAAGTAAGTATCTCTTTGAAGCCCTTGGATGATGTTGAAGAAGCTTGTCTTCAATTTATTGAAGCCTTTGAATGAAGCTTGATGTTGTGGACTTGGATCAACTCTCTTATCTTTGAAGGCTTGAACCACTCAACTCTTGAATTCTTAAAGGATATTCAATGATCTTACCAAATGATTGCTTCTCCATTTGATTTTTGGTGTTTATATAGTTCTCCATACCATATATGACCGTTTATGACCGTTGGTGATGAAAAACTAGCCATTTGAAGCAAATTGGAATCGATTCTGCACTTCTGAAAAACTAGTCGTTATACCAAGTATCGATATTTGATCTGGTGAATCGATACTTGAGTTCTTCATGAGTCGACACTTGATTTGTTCATGAGTCGACACTTGACTGGTAAGTCGATACTTGACAGGTCAGCTCAAGGCAAAAATTCTGGATTGACAAAATTCTGTATTTTTCTTGTTCTCAGGCCTTGAGTCAAACTTTGACATCTTCATGAGTCGACACTTGAGTGTGCCAGTGACAAAACTTGCTGAAACTTCTCCAAAATCAAACTTTAAGTCCTTCCAAGTCTTTCTTTTATTCCAATGTCCTTATAACTTGAAATTCCATGAATTTGAAGGACTTCTTCAATTGAAATACAAGCATTTTATTCTTTCAACTGATATGAGTACTTAATCTGATAAACACACTAAAACATACAATTAGTACTCATATATACTTAAGTATTTTATCAATCATCAAAATCAAGACCAGAGTCAACATTATGGCATATTTTGATACTTGTAGAAAGGTGCCACATGAGGCCGATAACCTCTTCTCCATCCGGTAACAAGACCATGAGTCCCTTTAGGATTATGTGTCCTGGTTCCAAGTAGCTACCCTGGAGATTTACAATCTTGACGAGTCCATCACCATGTTGGCACTGAAGAGAGGGCTCAGGATCTCTCGCTTCACCTACTTCCTTGACAAGAAGCCCCCGAAGTCCTATTTAGAGCTCCTCCACCATGCCCCCAAATACATCCGGGGGGAGGAGGCCAACCATACCAGGAGGGAGTTGGACAGGAGACCCCTGAAGAGGCAAGCACTTGGAGAGGCAGCTGGCCCCTCGGTATCCAAGACTGCCTTGACCCCTCAGACAAGCCCCCGGCCTAGGACTGACCCTACTAAGAAAGAGAAGTACATACCCCTCCTTGTTCCGAGGGCAAAGATCCTGATGGAGATCGAGGACAAGCGCTTTTTGCATCGCCCTCCCCCACTGAGGCCATCTAGTGGATGCAACTAGTTTTGATACTGTCGATTCCATCATGACCGTGGCTATGGTACTAAAGAGTGCTGCCACCTGAAGAGAGAGATCGAGGACCTGATTAGATGAGGCTACCTCAGAAAGTATGTAAAGGGATGAGCCTCCTAGGAGCCAGGAGCGAAGAAGCCCGACCACCTGCCATCTATAACTAGTCCACGGAGAGGGGACTGATGATGTACTCCTCTATATAGGAGAGGGTGATGCGGAACTAAAAATGCATGCAAAATTATTTTGTAATTTTATATATTAAGTTATGTATCTAAATCCCAAAAATAAGGCCTAGAATAAAAGTAGACAACTCTATGAAAAAATAAGAAGCAGTAGCATGCAGAAACAACCTAAAAGTAATAGAAAGAGGACCGCCGAGGCTGAGAAGCCCCTGTTGGGCTAGTTTCCCTTCAATAATGCTACTGGAAAGTAGAGGGGGTGTACCTGATAGGATCTAGCAGATGGGTCCTTGTAAAGGTCTCTCTTCGCTTCTGTATGCGGCCTGGATGATCAAGCCGAAGATCCCACGGATTCGCAGCTTTCAACCTGGTGATCCGATCACTGCCCGGCTGGACTTAATGGATTCGTAGACTTCGAGGGACCTGCAAATCACTTGTCAAGGGTTAGAAATCGATGAAGGGATGAAGGAATAATTAAAAAAAATAGCAAGGAAAGGGATGTTTTGATGTTGGGTGGCCAAGCTTGGAGAGATGGCTTCTAGGGTTTGATGGCGGCTGGAGACTGGGCGTAGGAAACAAAGAAGAAGAAGGGGCTCACACAGAATCCCCTTAGCACACATCAAAGCACACAACAGTAGATTGAAAACTCAATAATATTCATGAAAAATTATCGTTGATACAAGAGAAGAGAGCCTCTTAAATAGACTTATAAACTTGCCCCCCATGTAGGGATACAAAAGTCTTTTCATAGGAATTTAAATCCCACCCAAACCCTAGCTAGAATACATGGTAGGTCAATAGTTTTTTTTCCCTCAAATTCTTCCTCTCACTCTTGCCTTGCTCGGCCAAGGGAGGTGACCCTAAGTGGCCGACCAAGAGGTGGTAATCATAAGCAAGTGGCACCCCTTGGTTCCTCTCATGGGCCTTGGCTGGCCCAATTTGCTTCAGGCTATGGTACAGGGCTCCAAGCTGCTCTCCAGGGTTCCAGGGCTTCCAATTTCTCCTACTGAGCCTTCCATGGTCTTCATAACTTCAAGCTGGGTTGGTCTTCACTTTTACTTGCTTGGTCTTTACTTGTATTGAGTCTTCATTAGACTTGGACTAACATATACAGGACTCAAAAAAAGACTAGCACAACTGGAGCTAACTTGACTGACTGATCCAAACCATACTGGAATGAGTCCACTCTGAATACAGGACTCAAATGATGAAAAGAAAAACTCTAATAAGCTAATCTCTTATTACAAACTAGACTCAAACACTACTAAGTAATCCATAGAGGGTTGAGAAGCCTCTGTCTTATTCTGGTGCCTCTGGTGTCCGCACCAATTCTCCCAGGGTGGGAGGAACTCGACCCTGTCGAGTAAGGATCACATTGGCATACATATCTCTTGAGAAGGTCTGGGTCGAGGCACTGCAAGTCCTCTCGAGAAACCCATGAATCATCCGATTATGGCCGGCCTTGCCATCGAACCAGGTAGCATTGATAGCCACGACCTCGGGTCGAGATGGCTTGATCGTCCAGGATATGCTTGATCCGTTCTCCTCTCTCAGGCCAATTAATTGGTGGACACTATGGGCTAGGGTCACTCACAAGGGATGGAGTAGGTCCAAAGGCCTTATTGGGTATCGCTGTCGGTTCTCTATACTCAACCAAGTCTGCGATATTGAAGGTAGAACTAATGCCAAATTCCGAGGGCAAATCTAACACGTAGGCATTTGGTCCAACCTTCTCTATCACTCTAAAAGGTTCGGCTTTGCGAGCATGAAGCTTCTTAAAGGTCCTGGGTGGGAATCGCTCAGGCCTAAACCTTATCATGACAGAATCCCCTACATCAAATTCCTTGGCCCTTTTTCGAAAATTAGCTACTTTCTTATATGTTTCATTACTTAGGTTATTCTTTTAGCTAATGTCCTTATGCAAGTCTCTAATATGCTGTGCGAATGACTCTGCAAACTTTGAGACTCGTGCATGAACAAGTAAAGGAATCAGATCGATGGGATGATAAGGCTTATACCCATGGACTATCTCAAAAGGACTCTTGCTTATTGTCCTATTCACTGAGCTATTATAGGCGAACTCTGCTCTAGGGAACAATAAGTCCCAACTTCCAATGTATTCACCTACCAAGCATCTAAGGAGGTTTTCTAGGCTACGATTCACCACTTCGGTTTGGCCATCTGTCTAGGGGTGGTTGGCT
Source organism: Areca catechu (assembly GCA_021397845.1). Lineage (NCBI taxonomy): Eukaryota > Viridiplantae > Streptophyta > Magnoliopsida > Arecales > Arecaceae > Areca > Areca catechu. Next base: position 155,910,032 of record CM038050.1, on the reverse strand, counting down.
GTAGAAAACTTAAGCTTGGTCCCTAACAGGTGCCAGAGGGTTTTCTAGAAATAATTGATGAACCTAACATCCCTATCTGATATGATGGTCTTGGGTAGGCCATGGAGTCTAACCACATTGCCTAAGAAAAGCTTGGCTACTCTAGACGCATCAAAGGTCTGGGAACATGACATAAAGTGAGCCATCTTAGAGAACCTATCGATCACTACAAAGATAGAATCGTGTCTTTTCTGGGTCTTAGATAATTCTAACACGAAGTCCATACTGAGATCCTACCAAGGGTGATCAGGCACTGGTAAGGGTGTGTAGAGACCAGTGTTTTGCTTCTGCTGTTTTGCAACAGCACAAGTTCTACACCTGGCTACAATATGAGCAATATGCCTTTTCAAACCTAGCCAATAAAACTGGTCTTCTATCGCTAAGATGGTATTATTCCTACCAAGGTGACTAGCTAATCTTCCAGCATGGGTCTCCTAAATTAGGAATTCTTTAAGAGAAGTTTTAGGGATACAGAATCTATTATTCTAGAATAGGTAGCCATCCTGAATGGTATACTCACTATGGGTACTGGATGGTCCTAGCCTAAGGGTCTGGTAAATGTCTCCAAAGTCCGGGTAGGTTTCATACTCATCCTTTAATCTATCAAACTCTATGACTTAGGTGCTGACTGAACCTAAAAGCAAAGACCTATGGCTAAGAGCATCTACTACCTTATTGTCTATTCCAGCATGGTGTTTCAGGACAAAGGTGTATCCTGAATGTACTCGATCCATTTACCATGCCTTGGGTTGAGTTTCTTTTGGAAGTTCAAGACCGGATGCCTCATGGTCAGAAAATAAGACAAACTCCTGTAATAGTAAGTAATGTCTCCAATATCTAAGGGCCTGGACTATCGCATAAAATTCCTTGTCATAGGTAGAGTACTTAAGTTTAGCCTCATTCAGCTTCTCACTAAAAAAGGCTATAGGGTGATTTTCTTGACTCAGTACCCCACCTATTCCTACTCCCGAGGCATCACAAGTGACCTCAAACACCTTAGAGAAATCAAGTAATCTAAGGATGGGTGCATGGATCATCTTATCCTTAAGTTCTAGGAAGGCCTTATCAACTGCTTTGGTCCCCTCAAATGTACCCTTCCTAATGCAATCAGTTATGGGTGCCACGACAGTGCTAAAACCCCTAATAAATCTCCTGTAAAATGTTGCTAGGCCATGGAAACTACACATATCGTGGATACTAGAGGGTATAGGCCACTCGATAATTGCCCTAACCTTTTCAGGATCTGCAGAAACTCCCTCAGGGGTGACAACAAAACCTAGGAAGATAACCCTATGTGTCATGAACTCATATTTCTTGATGTTGGCATAGAGGCTATTCTCCTTGAGGGTTTGGCATACTAACCTAAGGTGACTAAGGTGGTCCTTTCTAGTCTTGCTATAAATCAAGATATCATCAAAATAGACCACAATAAATTTTCTAGTATATTCTCTTAGGACTTGGGTCATAATGCTCATAAATGTACTTGGTGCATTCGAAAGGCCAAAATGCATCACAACCCACTCAAACAGGCCATCCTTAGTCTTGAATGCGGTCTTCCACTCATCTCCCAGGTCTAATTCTAACCTGATGATAGCCGCTCTTAAGGTCTATCTTAGAGAAAATTTTAGCACCGGCCATCATATCTAGCATATCATCCAATCGGGAGATGGAAAACCTATACTTCATAGTTATCTTGTTGATGGCTCTACTATCTATGCACATCCTCCAGGTACCATCTTTCTTAGGGATTAGTAGAGCAGGGACTGCACATGGACTCAAGCCTCTCTAATGAAACCCTTCCTAAGTAACTCTCCCACTTGTTTTTATAATTCTTGATGCTCACTGGGGTTCATCTATAGTGAGAAAGGTTTGGTAAAGTGTCTCCTGGGACCAGATCTATGGCATGTTGGATGTCTCTAAGGGGTGGCAATTGATCAGGTTAATCATCAGGGAAAACATCCTCAAATTCTTTAAGAGCCTCAACAATTTCTGGAGGGTGTTCCTTTTATGTCGACTCATGAATTTCTTTGATGGTCAAGATCCAAATAGGGTTACCCTCAGCAATCTCTTTCTCTAACTCCTTAGCCTTAATCAGATTAACTCCTGGTTTCTTGTCCTTAAGGCTACTAGAACCTCTCTTAATTAAGTGTTTAGGTAGAGTTGGGTGGATAACAAACTTATTCCCATGGTGACTAAAAGCACAGACATTGGTTCTACCAAACAGGGTTGCATCATGATCATAAAGCCAAGGTCGACCTAAAATGATACTACTTACTTCCATGGGAAGGACATCACACCAAATCTTTTCCTCATATGATTGCAGTTTAACTAAGATTTGGCACCTAAACTTGATCTGGATGGAGGTGGAATCTATCCAAGAAACCTTGTTGGGGCTAGGAGGGGGAACTATGGTCAACCCTAAAGATTTGACTGTACTAGCAAAGACAGCATTGACACAACTCCCACTGTCTACAATTATCTTGAACACCTTACCCCCTATCTTAATAAAGGTTTGTAGGATGTTAGTCCTATGCAATTCTTCCGTAACTTGGGTTTGGGTCAAGATGCACCTAACCACTCCCAACAGGTTCTCAGACTCAGGTACCTCTTCCTCCCTATCATACTCATCTAACAACTGATCATCAGCCTCATAGATTTCTCCCCCAGGTTCAGCTATGGGTTCTAGCTCCTCTTCCTCTGCTCACCTAAGTGTAGTGCACTAGCTGGGCATTGGCTAGCAAAGTGGCCTAGTTTCTGACATTTAAAACAGGTTTTCTGGGGATTGGGACTCCTGTGGACCTCTACTGATTTGCCTCAATCATCTCTATGGGTCAAAGGAGTACTAGGCTGGGGTCGACTCAGGTCAGGGTGGCTCAGACTTGGTCAACTCGGGCTAGGTCGGCTTGGGCTGGGTCGGCTCTAGGGGGACTGGCTAGCTCCTGGGTACTGACTAGGGTATCTAGTGGGCTCGAGTCTACGATAGATGGGCCCTCTCTGAAAATGCTCATAATCCCTAGCAATCTGGTAGGTATGGTCCAGGTCACTAACCTCTCTCATGTAAAGCTCTCTTTGAATCTCCTCCGTGAGGCCAGCTCTAAACCTAGACAAGTTGATTGATTCAGGCTCATTTACATTGCACCGCATGGCATACTCATCAAATTTTGCTATATACTCAGCCACACTCTTGCTACCCTAATTAAATCTCTTCCACTGATCCAACAACCCCTAACGGTATGACTTTGGGAGGTATTTGGCTCTAAGCCTAGTTTTCATGGCATCCCAGGTAACTATGGGTCCACGGCTCGCTTGCCTAAGTGTTCTCTCAACATTAGCCCAATATAACCTGGCCTGGCATACTAGCTTAAGCTTGGCAAACCTATACTTGCACTCCTCAGACATGTTGTACCACTCAAAATACTAATCTACCTCTCCCTCCCAATCTATGTAAACCTTTGGGTGAAGATAGCCATCAAAAGTGGGGGCTTCTAACCTTATGTTCTTATAGGCTCTATCTTCCTGGTCTATGAAGTCCTGATTGGGCCTCCTTTGGTGAATCTCTGGGAATGGGTCAGGTCGAGGGATTCTCCTAGGATGGGGAGGTGTCTCAGGGTCTGGCTCACTGCGAGGCCTACATGCCTTCTCTAGGGTTTCTAATCGGTTGTCTACACGGTCAAACCTATGGTTCAACTGGGCCATTTGGTCTACAAGGGCTCAAATCTAGGCTTCTAGCTTATCCATGGGTTCAGCCAAAGATAGAGATGGTGGATGAAATGGGACTCCTGATCTAGTGCACATGCAAAACTCAACAATAACTCGACTACGGCTACCAAGATCTAGAGCCCAAACAGAATGGGTTGACTTAACTTACACACAACACAACTCCTAGTCCTTCAACTGGCCAAGTAAGAGGTGGGATGGTGGGAGGCCCCCTGCGAGAAGCCAAGTAAGAGGTGGGATGGTGGGAGGCCCCCTGCTCTTGCAGGAACCCAATTAAGGAACCACCGATCTGCTTAGATCGTTTGACACTATATATCTAGCCTAGACACTAGCATCCAATAATAGGAGATGAATTGGGTGCACTAGTCTTCCCATAATGGTTGAACCCGACCTATTGATGTCTCTAGGCCTCTAGGGCAAATTAGGTCTTCTTGATTTTAATTAGGGTTGGGTTCAGATGCAAGGATTGTGGTTTTGGGCTAAGGAGAGATGATCAAATCCTCCCCCCATCTAACATGGTAAAATTGCCTTTAAAGTAGTTTATGCTCATGATGGCAGGCATATGAAAATGCAAATTAGGGTTTCAAGTATTTTTGGTGTTTTATAAGTATATGTAATTTTTTTTTTTGGTGTTTTTTTAAATAGAAATATAATTTGTAGATAATGGCCTAATATGCAGAAAATATGTCAAAAATTTAAGATATGCAAAAATTATACTAAAAGAATCCTAAACTTGTTGAAATTAACTTTGCTGAAAAAATAGGGCAAAACTATCTCAGGCAGTATTCCGGCTGGTAGAAAATTCAAAGATCGAAATAATTTCTGAAAAAAAGTTTAAAATTAATTTTGATTATAATGAATCCAAAAAAATAAAAATCAGATTTTTCTTAGTTTTCTACAGATAGAAACAATTAAAACAGCAAGCTATATACTGAGATGGCCAAGATGCAAATTACCCTAATGAAGCTTTTTGTTTTCTTCTTCAGGGTTAATCACAGTGGCAACCCTACACACCATAGAAGATTCCTTTGATTGAAAGAGAGGATCTTGTAGTCCTACTTGTCTCCTATGACCGGATGGCCATGGTGAAGCACCCAATCTGAATATTCAAAGAGAAACTGAGTCTAAACAGGCTCTGAGACCAAATAATGCGGAACTAAAAATGCATGCAAAATTTTTTTATATTTTTATATATTAAGTTATGTATCTAAATCCTGAAAATAAGGCCAAGAATTAAAGTAGACAATTCTATGCAAAAATAAGAAGTAGCAGCATGCAGAAAGAACCTAAAAGCAATAGAAAGAGGATCGCTAAGGCTGAGAATCCCCGGTTGCACTAGTTCCCCTTCAATAACGCTACTGGCAAGTAGAGGGGGTGTACCTAATAGGATCTAGTAGATGGATCCTTGTAGAGGTCTCTCTTCTCTCCCGTATGCGGCCTGGATGATCAAGCCGAAGATCCCGCAGATTCGCGGCTTTCAACCTGGTGATACGATCACTGCCTAGCTGGAATCAATGGATTCGTAGACTTCGAGGGACCTGCAAATCACCTGTCAACGATTAGAAATCGATGAAGGGATGAAGGAATAATTAAAAAAAATAGCAAGGAAAGGGATGTTTTGATGTTGGGCAGCCAAGCTTGGAGAGATGGCTTTTAGGGTTTGATGGTGGCTGGAGACTGGGCGCAAAAAACAAAGAAGAAGGGGCTCACACAGAATCCCCTTAGCACACAGCAAAGCACACAGCAGTAGATTGAAAACTCAATAATATTCATGAAAAATTATCCTTGATACGAAAGAAGAGAGCCTCTTAAATAGACTCATAAACTTGCCCCCCAAGTAGAGATACAAAAGTCTTTTCATAGGAATTTGAATCCCACCCAAACTCTAGCTAGAATACATGGTAGGTCAATAGTTTTCTTTCCCTCAAATTCTCCCTCTCACTATTGCCTTGGTCAGCCAAGGGAGGTGACCCTAAGTGGCCGACCAAGAGGTGGTAATCATAAGCAAGTGGCACCCCTTGGTTTCTCTCATGGGCCTTGGCTGGCCTAGTTTGCTTCAGGCTACGGTCCAGGGCTGCAAGCTGCTCTCTAGGGTTCCAGGGCTTCCAATTTCTCCTACTGAGCCTTCCATGGTCTTCATAACTTCAAGCTGGGTTGGTCTTCACTTGTACTGGCTTGGTCTTCACTTGTACTGGCTTGGTCTTCACTGGACTTGGACTAACATATACAGGACTCAGAAAAAGACTAGCTCAACTGGAGCTAACTTGACTGACTGATCCAAACCCTACTAGAATGAATCCACTCTGAATACAGGACTCAAATGATGAAAAGAAAAACTCTAATAGGCTGAGCCCTTATTAAAAACTGGACTCAAACACTACTAAGTAATCCACAGAGGGTTGAGAAGCATCTGTCTTATTCTGGTGCCTCTGGTGTCCGCACTAGAGGGGGTAGCTAGGGTAGACAACCCGAACAATGATGTCATTATCATAGAAATAACAACAGCTAAGCATCATGTAAAAAGAATCATGGTCGATGGTGGAAGCTCAGCTGACATCCTTTTTTATGATACTTTTGCAAGGATGAACTTGTTTACTAACCTAATATAACTAGTATTCATGCCCCTCATTGGCTTTACCAAAGATTCGGTTGGGGTGGAAGGTGAAATTACTCCTCCCGGTCACCACCGGAACACCACTCCGGTAGAGTACCATGATGGTAACATTCACCATTATGAGGCTTCCTTTGTCTTATAATATGATCCTGGGGCACTCCAAGCTGGCTTGCCCGATGCTACTATCTCCACCAAGTGACTCCTTATCTAGTTTTCATTCTCATGGTGGGTCAGGGAGATGAGGGGGTTCCAATAGCCGATCTAGCATTTCTTGCAGGCCATCCGAGGAGTTTGAGAGGCTGAATAGAGTCTGGCCATTGATCAAGCAGGCCAGATAGAGCTGGAACCAAAGGGTGGGCCGGTCGAGCCATTGCTATCACTTTCCCTAGGTGAGGACCCTGTGAAGATAGTGCAGGTGGGAGCCCCACTAGTCGAGGAGGAGAAAGCCTAGTTGCTCAACTTTCTGTGGGCCTACACTAACAGATTCACCTGGACTACATCAGATATGCCCGAAATTCTCCCTAGAGGTGATCACTCACCAGCTAAGTGTCGACCCCTAAAGCTGCTCGGTTTGGCAAAAGAAGAGGAGTTTCATCCTAGAAAGGTAGAGGGTGATTTACAAGGAGGTCAAGAAACTTCTCGTCGCAGGTTTAATCCACGAGATACAATATCCCAATTGGCTGGCAAACATGGTGATGGTCAAGAAAGCCACCAAAAAGTGGAGGATTTGTGGACTATACCAACCTCAACCAGGCATGCCCGAAGGACTGCTTCCCGCTTCCCAAGATCGACCAGCTTATGGATGCGACCTTGGGATAGAAGCTCCTCAATTTTATGGATGCATTCTTCAAGTATAATCAAATCTGCGTGCACATAGAGGACGAGAAGCATACGGCATTCATGACCGATAGAGGTATGTACTACTATAAGGTAATGCCATTTGGCCTCAAAAATATGGGGGCAACATACCAGTGCATTGTCAACAAGGTCTTCAAGATCGAATAGGCTGCAATATGCAGGTTTATGTAGATGACATCTTGTCATGAGTGGCCAGGAGTCGGATCATGTCATCGGCTTAGTGGAGGCCTTTGATAACCTTCATCTCTATCAGATAAAGCTGAATCTTGCCAAATATGCATTTGGCATCGCAGTGAGAAAGTTTCTAAGATTCATGGTTACCCAACAAGGGATTTGATGGGGACTCGAGAGACCTGCCACCTTAATAGCCTCATGGGATCCCAGTCATAGTGCCACACTCAGTGCGCCACCATAGCAGCCACGTGGAATCCAGTCATAGCAAGTGTCATCCACCCTGTTAGGTATCTTAAGATCTTCATGACATCATCCAAGCCCAAAAGGAAGTAGATCAGTGCCCTATATGAAAGTTGTGGACTGCCCAAAAGAAGATGGAAGAAACTCATATAGCATCCAGACATATCATGTAGCATCTAGGCACCCTCCCTCTTTCCCTTGATTCATGAGATCTTTTCCTTGTATCGCCATTTATTATAGAAGATATGTGGTGCCTCCTTTCATGCAAATCCTCCCCACAAGGCAATATGTTGACACCCTCCCTCTTTGCTTTTCATTCCATGTAATCCAAGGGCTAGGGTCAATTATAAAAGGACCCCTTTTGTGTATGAAGAATAACCATGGATGAATAAAATTTTCTATTGTTCTATGTGAAGAATCTATGTGATCCCAGGGTTTTTGTGTGATCCCTGATTTGGGCATCTGCGTGAGCCCAGGATATCTGTGTGATCCCTTCCCCTTCTTCCCAGGGTTTCTGTGTGATCCCTGATTTGGGCCTCTGTGTGAGCCCTTTGCTGTGTGGTTGTCCTCCTCGGGGAATCTGTGTGAATCCCAATTATCTCTTCTTTCTTCTTCCCTGCAAACCCTAATCTCTGGTGACTTCTACACTCACCAGTGATCCATCCCCTGCACCTATCCCGCATCAAATGGTATCAGAGCCTAGATAGATTAAGGTACATTTCTTCTTCTCAAATCTTCTTTATGCCGACACCCCTACTGCCATCGCCCGTAAAGCTCGTCTCCACATTGCCTGCAACCGGGAACGCCACTGATCACACCTCCATCGATGCCGATCCAGAAGTTCCCGCCTTCGATGTCCACCCATCTCCCTGTCGCCACAACACCGTGCTGAAGGACTATGCCGCTACTGTGCCACCAAACCACCGAGACTATAGCCGTGTCACACCCGTGGCATCGCGATGCTTATCTCACCAGATCTTCGACCGCCAGTTTGTCCTCGCCCTCACCGATGCCATCAAGCCCTCCGTCGGATCTTCATTACCGCCTCCATCATGAAGCTCGGCCACCATCCATCGGAAACAACCACTGCAAGACGGCCCTTCCTCCATCAATGGAATCGTCCCATCCTCCATGGTCCCCTGCCGGTAGTCGATGACCACCGAAAACCCAAACCACCACATGATTCACTGCCATCCTCCGGCATCGGATCGAAGCTTCCGCAGTCGCTTGAGCCCCGCCCCTTTGTGCCTGCCCACCCCAATAGCTAGAAGCCCTTATGCCGCAAGTCCGTGCGATGCCCCCCCACAGGATTTCTACCATACTCCCCTCTTCTCCATCGAAAGGTCATCACCCGCGCTCCCACTACCGCCACCACCTCCGAAAACTCCAACACGAAAACTCCAATGCCTCCGTGCCCCAACCGCCGTGGCCCCACCACCACCGAACGTCGTCGCCCTGTGCCATCCACGGAAGCATCTCCCCGAGCCGCCATCTCCGCCCCCGCACCGCCACCGGTAAAGTTTGCCAGACTTCCCTTCCCCTCCACGAGCCTCCCTGTTTTTCGATGTTGGTTGGTGGAGAAGGGATGCTCCAGTGCACGAACATGAAGGCAAATGCCCTTCACTATTGCCGACTTCAGTGTTGCACGCTTCCTGGAGCTGCACCAATTTCATAGCTGCACAAATCTCAGAGTAGCCAAAAAAATCAGTGAAAAAAAATCAAAAAAAAAAGAAAGAAAGGTGAAAAAAAATTTTAAACCTAGCTTTTTGCTTTGATTTGATTAGTTTCGGTTCCATCAAACCCTTGCCGAGCCTAACTGATGGAGTTGAGTTCTCCCCACTCTAGGAGAATGATGGAAACCCGAGAGCCCTGCCACCTCAACTGCCGCATGAGATCCCAGTCACAGTGCAACACTCAGTGCGCCACCATAGCAGCCACGTGGAATCTAGTCACAGCAGGCATCATCCACCATGTTAGGTATCCTAAGATCTTCATGACATCATCCAAGCCCAAAAGAAAGTATATCAGCACCCTATATGGAAGTTGTGGACCGCCCAAGAGAAAGATGGAAGAAACTCATATGGTGTCTAGACAGATCAGGCAGCATATGGGCGCCCTCCCTCTTTCTTTTGATTCATGAGATCTTTTCCTTGTATCGCCCATCTATTATAAAAGATATGTGGCACCTCCTTTCATGCAAATCCTTCCCACAAGGCAACATGTTGACACCCTCCCTCTTTGCTTTTCATTCCATGTAATCCAAGGGCCAGGGTCAATTATAAAAGGACCCCTTTTGTGTATGAAGAATAACCATGGATGAATAAAATTTTTTATTGTTCTATGTGAAGGATCTGTGTGATCCCAGGGTTTCTGTGTGATCCCTGATTTGGGCATCTGTATGAGCCCAGGGTATCAGTGTGATCCGTTCCCCTTCTTCCCAGGATTTCTGTGTGATCCCTGATTTGGGCCTTTATGTGAGCCCTTTGCTATGTGCTTGTCCTCCGCAGGGAATCTGTGTGAATCCCAGTTATCTCTTCTTTCTTCTTCTCTGCAAACCCTAATCTCTGGTGACTTCTATGCTTACCAGCGATCTATCCCCTGCACCTATCCCGCATCATGATTGAGGCTAACCCAAAGAAGATCCAAGCGATCACAGATATGAGGCATCCCATATCCAAGAAGAAAGTCCAGTGCTTGACCGCATGCATCGCCACCTTAAGCCACCTCATCTCACTTTCCACCTAACATTGCCAACCATTCTTTGAATGTTGGAAGGCATTCAAGGGGCTGAAGAAGCTCCTTATCTCACCATTGCTACTATCCAGGCCGGAGCCTAGGGAGGAGCTCCTCTTGTACTTAGCAATTTTCTTGGAGATAGTTAGCTCAATGCTAGTCCACACCGATAAGTACAGTCTTCAATGCCCGGTCTACTACACTAGCAAACTACTCTATGACGTAAAAATCAAGTACACTCGATCCAAAAAGATTATTTTTGCACTCATCATGTCTGTACAGCTTCTCAGGTTCCATTTCCAAGCACACCCAATCATGGTCCTCACTGACCAACCACTGAGGGCCATCCTGAGCCACCCAGATATGTCAGGATGCCTGGCTAAGTGGGTGGTATAGCTCAGCAAGTTTGACATCCCTACCATCTAAGGCTTACTCAAAAGGCCCAAGTCTTGGCCAACTTCCTGGTGGAATGTACCTGGGTGGACGAGGATCCAAACGAGATGGACGAGCTAACCAAGCCTAGGTGGAGCTTGATTGCAAGGGAGATGGTGTGGATCCTTCACGTCGATGGCAAGTCCAACATCGGAGGAAGTGGGGCTAGGCTTATTCTTGCCAACTCTGATGGGGTCGTTGCCGAGTATGCATTGTGTTTCCTCTTCAAGACAACCAACAACCAGGTCGAGTATGAAGTGCTTCTTACAGGGTTGAAGGTGTCCCGCGAGCTGGGCGTGATGAGTCTGAAGGTCTTCATGGATTTGCATCTCATGGTAGGCTAGGTCTCATGCAAGTATGAAGCCTGGGATCCTATGATGGTGAAGTATCTGGAAAGGGTATGCTCATATACAGCAAATCTCCAGTGCTTCAGTATTTTTCATATACCCCACATAGAGAATGCTCATGCTGATGTTCTCTCCAAGCTGGCCACCCTGCCAGAATCATTGCCGGGATGCACCTTCGTCGAATATCTTGAGGTCCCCAGCTACGAGATCGCAGGCGAGGTCCAGCAGGTCCACCTTGAGGTGAGCTAGTTGGATCCTTACATCAAATATATATCTAACGGGACCTTACTCGAAGACCACACAGAGGTCGGCCTCCTCAAATGAAAGGCCATTCACTTCATGCTCATGGATGGGTAGCTCTATCGAAGGTCATTCTCCTACCCCCTGCTGAAGTGTTTGAAACTCTCAGAAGCTCTCTATGTCCTTCGGAAGATACATGAGGGCATCTACGGGAACCATGTGGGGGGCAAGATGTTGGCCTACCAAGCCCTCTAGTAGGGATACTATTGGGAAACCATGTAGGAAGATGTGGCCAAGTTTATGCGAAAATGCAATCGCTGCCAGAGGCATGCCCACATCCAGTGATAGTCGGCTTCCCCGCTATCCCAGCTCTCTTTCCCATGGTCATTTTATCAATGCCGGATAGACATCCTAGGTCCATTTCCTCCGGCACCCAGCTAGTGGAAGTATCTAATTATTGCCATCGACTACTTCACCGAGTGGGTGGAGGTAGAACCCCTGGCCTGAATCACTGAGGACAAGGCAAGGTCTTTCCTCTAGAAGTCGATCTTCTGCCACTTCGGGCTTCCCCATACCATTTTTATAGATAATGGGTGATAGTTTAATAATTAGGCTTTTGAGAAGTTCTACACCGACCTAAACATTTGCCTTCACTTCATGTCGGTAGTTCACCCCCAGACCAACGAAGAGGCTGAAGTGACAAATCACACCATCCTTCAAGGACTCCGTACCTAGCTTGATGAGGCAAAGGGTTGGTGGGCTGATAAGCTCCCCAGTGTGCTGTGGGCCTACCACACAACACCTAGGATAGTGATGGGAGAGACTCCCTTCAGATTGATCTTTGGTGCAAAAGCGGTGATCCCGGTCGAAGTGGGCCTGCCTACATTGTAGGTATGATAATACAATGAGGCCGACAACCCTGCATGCCTCCTCCTCAACCTTGACCTGCTGGAGAGAGAGGGACAAAGCACGGCTCTGCATGGCAGTATACTGGTAGTGGGTAGCCAGCTACTACAACTCACACATCCGGCCCAAGGCCTTTTGTCCAAGCGACCTCATCCTCAGGCAAGCGGAAGTTTTCCTACCTAGCCAATGTAGCAAGCTATCTCCGAACTGGGAAGGCCCCTATCAGGTGGTCGAAAAATCCTATCAAAGAGCATACAAGATCGCCAATCTCGATGGGGTCCAGTTCTCTTAAATATGGAATGTCTCAAACTTGAGGATGTACCACAAATGATGTAAATCTTTCCTTCCAGGGCAAAATGGAACGCCTCTTCGACCACTCGGTCTACCTCTATCCTTTTAAAGCTAGACATCTACCCAACTCCAAGTCTGGTGAAGAAAGCTGGGAAACTTTCGAAACCCTGCACTCATCTGCCCGACTCCAAGTCCAGCGAAGAAAGTCGAGAAACTTTCAAAGCCCCGCACTCATTTTCCCGACTCCAAGTTCGGCGAAGAAAATCAGGAAACTTTCGAAGCCCGTACTCATCCACCCGACTCCAACTCTGGTGAAGAAAGCCAAAAAACTTTTGAAGCCCCGCGCTCTCCACCCAACTCCAAGTCTGATGAGGAAAAAGAAGGCAAAGCATGCAGAGAGGTAAAAAAAAAAAAAACTTCCCATTCCACATAAGAGGAGACTCAGGTTTGAAGAAGGGATGTATATTTCATATCTTTAAAGTTCATTTACATCATATGAACTCCCCGACAGGCCAGGGAATCAACAAAACTCTCATACACAAAAGGATAAGAAAGAAAAAAGAGGAGGGAGTGGCAAAGACCCTATGGCTGATGTGAGGATGGTGTGCCACTCGACTTTATGGCCTTCATGGTGGCCTCTATCAACTCCCCAGTCTCTACCATAGTCTACTCTATAGCTTCCCTCACAGAGCTCCGCCAGACTAGCACCGGGCTAGGCACAGTTGGCTAGGGCATAGGAGGTAGGGCCAGCAAGGAGGTGCCATGGGTCTCCGCCCCCTTTGGGCCTGGCAACTCGATCGAGATTGCCTAAGTCAGCGACACTACATCGCCCGAGTCCTCCTCAAGTTAGATCAGAATGATGTCTGGAGGTCAGGAGGTGGAAGAGATGTGCCATCTGCCTTTTGCATTCTTCAAAACCTTTGACAAATGCATCGTAGATCACCTCCCAGACCTCATCTTTAAACATCATTAAAGCTTTGTAGCACTGCACGGAGTTGGTCGCCTCCTTCATTGTGGCCTCCATCACTGCCAATGCCACAGCAGCTTCCTTCGCTGCCACCGTGGCCCAACACTCCATGGCATCCAGCTGCACCTGGAGGCCATGAATCCATCCCTCCAGGCAGAGCACCTTGGAGGTAACCCTAGCAAGCTACCCCTCCAAGTTAGTGGCAAACTCCTCCTTCTCCACCAGCTTGGCTTCATGCCCTTATATGCACAACTCCAGGTCTCCCACGATATCTCGAGAGTCTCAGAGGTCAGCCTCTAAGCCCTAGACCTGCACCTCAATGTCTCACGCCTGATCCTCTAGAACTCGGATACAGGCCTTGACAGCGTTGGCTCTATTACGGGATGTAGCATCCCACCAGAGTAATGCTCGTCACATGTCTTTAATCATGTATGCATCCTGAGCAATCTACAGTGCAATGGAATAAAAAAGAGAGAAAAGAAAAAGGCACCTACCATAAGCAGTTAGGAGAAGATCCCATCAATGGTGTCACCCAAGGTACGACCAGCCCTCTCTAGCCGGTCTTGAGGCTGCAGGACAAATCCTAGTAGCCTACTGCCAGTCTGGCATCAGGGGTCACTGACGCATCGGGCGGTAGTGGGGTGGGCCCCCTAGCCACCCCTGGTGGTGGGGCTGCTGTAGAAGATGATAGCCCCGCCACCTCCAGAATCTGCTAGACAAGCCTCCGGCACCATGGTGGATGTGGATGGTGCTAAGACCTCCCCTTGGTCGAGCATAGCTTTAGCCTCGGGAGATGGTGGTATCTCCACGATCACTGGGGCTTCCGAGGGTGGGCCCGGGGCATCCCCTCCTTTAGCTTGGCACCCTTGGGGGGCCTAAAGGATGTAGGCCCTATGGCTGGCGCCAGAATGTTTTGGGCCCTACCCTCTCTAGGGCAAGCCAGAGGCTCCTCATGAGGCCTTCCCTTTGGCTCCTTGCACGGCCTCTTCGTCGGCTCCCCGCGAGGCCATGACAATGATGATCACTTTCGGGTCATCTATTTGAGCCGGTCCACTGAAAACTTCATATCTGTACAGGACAAAGAAGCCTAGTCAATCACCTGAATCACGAAAAAAGTTGAAATTCAAAATCTTACCTAGGAAATGGATTAGGCTGACACTAGCATCAAATAGGTTCTGCTCGGAGAGGAGATCCCTCTCGCGTGGAACCTTCGAGGTGACAAGCTGGTCATACACCTCCCGGTCGGTGGGTTCCATTGTGGCATCCTAGTTGGGCGCGTGGTTAGGGTCACTCCATACCCAATTCACCCCATCAACAGAGGCGAGGATGTACCTACTCTTTCATAAGCCATGATGTTATCGTTAGAACACCATGGCTATTAGTTTAAATTAACCGACTTCTAGTAAATTAAACATAGGTAGATAGGATGAGTCGAGTCGAATCCACGGAGAAGGCAGTACCTATAATAGTTTAAAATCTTTGATTTTAAAAAGAAAAGAAAAATATTTTGAAGTCAGGATTATAAAAAATTAAAAGTATGAAAGAAAAGCAAAACTCAGGTACGGTCGATCTGCTAATTAGATCTTAGCATCTACTTGCAATAAAATTAAAAATAGAAATTTAAAGTATAGAAAAATAAGTATTGCATTAAAAAGAATTCAATTACAAGAAATTGAAAACAACTAAATAAACTAAAAAACACTGGAACAAATATTGGAAGTAGATTGGCGTAGCCTCATCGAGAAGTCAGTTGATGTCACATCCCCTTCTTCTGTCATACTCCGTGAAGCGAACTAAGCTTCCTCTTATTCTTCCTCTTTAGGTCTTGATCTGGAAATTGGCATAGGCTTGAAGATAGCATAGATGGCACAGCTTCTCCTCTAAGAAGCCTCACTCTTAGAGGCAAACCTTCTACCCTATACCATACTCCTCTCTCGAAGATGCTTTCTTCTTAGCACAGGGGTCCTTTAAATAGAGTTTGGAGAAGGTCCTAGGTCAAGTCAGATCAATATGAGCCATAGGATGGTTGATTTCTTGTGTCTCTGGATCGTTGATCACCTAAGTCACGCAAATCACGTTTCAAGCGGGGATCCTTAGCACCCATTAGATCCAATGCTTTGGATGGCCAAGATGGGATGTCATGGATCATACTGTTTGTGCCTCAGACCCATCCATATTGGACTCATCAACCGTTGGATCATGCAGTAATGGACAGTGGTGATGAATGAGGATTGGTGGCTCAGGATCCTTGGGCTAGGAGGAGCATCCGCGAGCTTGGCAAGGAAAGACAGCGGTGCCGGGGAAGAGGAGCAGTGAAGGTAACCGGCGATGGTGGATCAAACTGAGAGAAGTGTTCGGCTGGAATAATAGATCTCCCATGGTGTTGGTGAATGTGGTAGGGAAGCACGGGGAAGACGGAGTCAATGGTGATCAACGGAGAAAGAAGGGATGGCCGGAATGGGGAGGAGCGGTGGCTATTATGGCTTGAACGGCCGATGACAGAGGAGCAGCAGAGCGCCCGGCGACCTGGGGATGCTTCCAATGGTCGAGGGAAGGTAGATCGGGTGGCGGGCAGCTTCTGGCAAGGTGAGCTGGTGACAAGATGATGGATGGTGAAGGGCGGAGGTTGAGAGGATGATGACCAGTGGGATGATCCAAAAATAGATCTTCGATGAGGTCTCCGGCCATGACGAGGCTCTTGGCGGTGAGGGGAAGCTCCTCGATGGCTTCTCTAGTGAGAACGATGCTCAGAAGGCAGTAATTACTGCCTATGGACCAGAAGGCTGTCTGTAGACCAAGCGACCGATCCATGGTGAATCGGCTACTTTAAAATATGTACTCTTCCTTCAAAATTTAATTTTGGTTCTAATTGAACTCCAATTAGAGTGTCATTTGTGCCATTGGATTTCAAAAAGTGAGCTCTTCACAATGACGATCTTCTTCTCTATAAATAATCTATAAAAGTATCAATTTTATATAAATAAATATATTTTAATTATTAAATTAATACTTTTAATGTGTAGATAATTTAATTATCATTCTTTCATCCCTCAGTGGAAGTAGGCGGGTCAAACTTAAGGATCCCAAGCCGAGGAGTAACCAACCTGATGCGGGATACAGATCGCAGTTGGATCGCTGGTGAGCTAAGAGTCGCTAGGAGATTAGGGTTGTCTGGAAGAAGAAAGAAGAGGGTGAAGGGTTTAGAAAGATAACTGGGGTTCACACAGATTCTCCTAGAAGGACAAGCACATAGCAAAGGGGCTCACACAGATGCCCTGGAGATTACATAGATACCCTGAAAAGAGGGGAAAGGGATCACACAAATATCCTTAGGAATAATAGCGATCACATAGATACCCTAGGCACACATATGAAATGCAAATTAGAATTTTGTACTTTTGGTATTTTCTGATTTTAAATATTTTTTTTGTCTTTATATTTGGCAGGAAATAAAAGATGCAGAAAAGTACCTAATATGCAAAAAAAATAAAATATGGAAAGATTATACAAGAAGAACCCTAAACATACTAAAATTTGTCTTGCTGAAAAATAAAGTAGATTTGTTCTCAGGTAGTATTTCAGCATGCAAAAAACTCATAGAATGAAATAAATTATAAGAAAATCTTGAAAAATACTTTCAATTATAGGAATCTAACAAAACAAAAATCATAATTTTTGGATCTTCCTACAGGCAGAAAATATAAAAATAACAGACTATATATGAGAATTATAGGATGCAGAATTTAGCCATAAACTATGCTCTGATACCAAATGATGCGGAACTAAAATGGATGCATAAGTATTTTTTGTATTTTTTTATATTAAGAGTTAGATATTTAAATCTCGAAGATCAGACCAAGAACCTAAGTAGAGGGTTCTATGAAAACAAGAAGCAATCGCATGCTAAATAAGACCTAAAAAGTAATAGAAAAGAGACCGCTGAGACTGAAAAGTCTCGGTTGGACTAGTTCCCCTTCAAGAACGCTACCGGCAAGCAGAGGGGTTGGGTGCATAGGATCTATGTTCATAGGTTTTGGGTACATAGGTTCTAGGTTCATATAATTTGGGTAGTGTGGGTAAAGGTGGCTCAGGTTTGAATCTAGTCTGGGTCCTACGTGTTTTCTCTAAGATTCATATCCGAACATCTACTTGGTCAAATCTATGATTCACCTGGGTGAAAGATTGGGCTACCTACTCAGTAAGGGCTTTAATCTGGGCTTCAAGATTATCCATGGATTCAGCCAAAGGTGGAGATGGTGGATGAAATGGGACTCCTGATATAGTGCACATGAAAGAATTAACAATAACTCCACTACGGCTACCTAGACCTAGAGCCCAATCAGCATGGGTTGACTCAACTTACACACAACTCAACTCCTAGTCTTTCAACTGGCCAGGTAAGAGGTGGGATGGTAGGAGGCCCCGTGCTCTCGCAGGGACCCAATTAAGGAACCACCGATCCGCTTAGGTCGTTTGACACTCACTACAGTGAAACAGGCCTCTACCGATGCTTTTTTTGACCTTTCCCGATGATTTTAAGCATCGCCAAGCAAGCTCCCGATGCTTCTTAAAGCATCGCTAAAGCATCGGCTATGTAAGCATGGGGATGCCACATGCCGATGCTTTAAAGCATCACTAAGTTTTAATTTCCCGATGCTTTAAAGCATCGCTAGGTTTTAAACCTAGCGACGCTCTAAAGCATCGAAAATTAAAATTTAGCAACGCTTTAAAACCTAGCGATGCTTTTTAAAAGTGTTGGCAGTTAGCGATGCTTTAAAGCATCACCATATCCAAACCTAGCGATGCTTTAAAGTGTTGCCAGGTACACGTAACGTAGCGAGCGATGCTTTAAAGTATCGCCAGGTCCAAACCTAGCGATGCTTTAAAGCATCGCCAGGTTTGGACCTGGCAATGCTTTAAAGCATCGATATATTTATTTTTTTTAAAAAAAATAAATAGCTATACCTATATACATGAAATACATACAACAACCTGTATACATTATCAAAATGAAAATATTCAAACCTGTATCACATCCAACATACATAAACAAATGAAAATACTCAAACATGTATCACACCCAACATACACAAACACAAACACAAACCAATTATAAAGAGTTTTTTATATATATGCAAAAGTATCTATCCAAGTTCAAATAAACAAAAAGACATACAAAAAGAATAAAAAAAATAGCTGGCATCACTGATCCGCGGGAGGCTGGTCGTCGTCAAGTCTGTGACTCGTAGATGCATCAGGAACCTACAATATATACATATAATAATGATACATACATTATATATATTTTAAATTATTAGATACATACAAAATTAATAAATAATTACTTACCTGAGATGACATGAATATATGCAGCACAGATGTAACATGCTCTAGCTGAGACCAAATAGTCTGCATCTCTGCTCTGTCTTTATCACGTGTCTATCGGAGCTCTGCTATCTCCTCCTCGAGTCAACGAACATGTGACTGATCATGACTATCTCTAGCATCCCGAGTATATCTACTCATCGCAGATAACTGAGCAGGGATAACTCCAATTCCATAACCCCTCACTCGTCCAGGACGCTCTAGTCCCATCAACTCCAAGAATACCTCGGCCTCGATGCGACTACTCTGAGTAGATGAGGTAGCCTCGCCACCCCGCTCGGCGATCATAGAGGTAGCCTTATCCTATATTTTATAAAAAACTCATATATCAATATTTAATAAAAAAAATTATAAATCATGATATAATATAAATAAAAGAAATACATATATATCTCTGGACTCCTCCCAAACAAAACTACCATCCTGGTGAACGTGAGTCATCCGATAGAACTCCACCTCACCAAGCTCCCTCCCCTGCTGATCAGCCTATAGAAAGAATAAATGTTATAAAAAAAATATAAATCATGCATTTTTTATCCCGTACCACGATACATGCATGATACATGATGGATGATACATGATGTTAAAACTTAAAATGTACTAAAAGTATTATAGGATGAGAAACTTACAAACTCATGCCTAAGCCGTGCATAACTCTTGGACCCTGCTATATGAGGAATAGACTGAGCTGCTCCTGTAGCTCTACCAATAGCAGAATATGTCTACAAAAATAAATTAAAATTATTTATATATTGTATAAATATAATTAGAATGACTAAAAATTAATAAATTTATATGTTTGATGATGATACACAACCTGTAATCTCTCGGAGAACCAATAATGTACCAGCTCCCTGCACTGATGAGGGTGAACATCAGGAGGACAGGTAGCTGTGACCTGCTCCTCTATCCTATCCTCTCGCTTGTAGTCTCCCTTTAACTTCGCCCTATATTCTTTCCATTTGTGATTAAGAGACTTAAGCATAAAATCAAAAGAATTTGGAGGGAGAACGAACTTGCTCTATAATTTAAATAAACAATATAATAAGTATTAAATGAAATAAGCAATTCAATTATTAAAAACCTAAGATATAAAATAATATATCAATTTTTTTACCTGTACAACTCGTAGCATCTCTATTTTATATGCAGGAAGCATGTCATTCCACTTCGAATAATTCAGGGGACATAGCTGACCCTGGCATGCAATTGTTCCCAGAAAACTAGTCAACAAGCTAGCAACTTTCTTAATAGGCTGCCCTAGCTTGTTGTACTCTATGACTATCCTCTCGCCCTCAGGTAACAGATACACATCACGGACTAGTATGGGTCCTCGCCTCCGCTTAAGTCTCCTAGATCCATCTACAAAAAAAATACAGAAAATTATATATCAAAACTATTTCATATGTATAAATTGAAATGGGATGAAATTATTAAATTATCTTGTATCTGTATGTCATCAATGATAGGCTCGTCATCAGGATGATCCGTAGGAGGATCGTGATGTGCTGACTCGGAGGGAATGGCATCGTCCTGAGGTGGAGAGGTACTAGCATCGGCCAGATATGCAGAAATAGTGGGACTGGCATCAACCGATGTGAGATGATCGATTGCCCTCAAGCTGCTGTGCTAAAGAAGTACCAGCCTCAGTCTGGGAAAACTGAAATTATACATCTGATAATCGCTTCCTTTGAGGCATGGTGTACCTAATATTTATTATTTAAAAACAAGTCAGTCAACATTATAATCAAATTATAACAGAAATGAATTGTAATTTAAAAGATAACATAATCATTCATGCATAAATGTAAACCATCTTATAAACTACTTACTTGTCATAATCAACCAGTCGTACTTTCTTCGAAATCCAACCTAACCAAAATGGTTGTATCATTTATATGATCATCCAGCATAATATTATAAGGTATACACTGAGTGTAAGTATCATCATCATCTTCTTCCATCCTTTTTTCCATGTCATACAAGTCTCTGGGTTTTGTCTTAATAATAGTAGCCCATTCTTTATCCTTCAAGTCTTGTACATAAAAAACTTGTCGAGCTTGAGATGAAAAGATATATGGATCATCCTTCAATAACACACCCGTATGTATCAATCTTGAAAAATTGACAAGTATGAATCTGTTTAAGTCCTTTTTCAAATCTCTTGGTGTATTTATATTCACCCAATCGCATCAAAATAATATAACTTTAAAATTTTCATAATAATCCAACTCAAAAATATCTTTAAGTATACCATAATAAGATTTTCCATCTGCTTTAACCATAACACCACTATTCTGAGTTTTTCTAAATTTCTCACGTTCCTTGGTATGAAATTTAAATCCATTTATAATAAAACCATTATATTTGTTTACAATATAATTAGGACCTCTAGCAAGTGCTATTAGTTATGCTGAACAATTTTTCTCCATCAATACCGGTACCTAGAAAATATAATATCAATTATCGATCACTTATTCGATGTTAAATGTATATAAAATTATTATATGACTTATATATACTAACTTGATTGGCAAGCCAATTAGGAAATAACTCAACCAACCATCTTTGTTCAATCCTTGGATTAGGATGAGTGGAATGATTGGCTTCTCGTTGTACAGCTAAAAATTCACTACATAACAATCAAATATAAGGTAAGTCAAAGAATATATTGTGCCAATCAAATTATCGCAAATATTCTTTTCTATTTGCATAATATCAAGATTATGTCGGAGTATATTGTGCTCCTAATAAGGTAAGTCAAAGAATATACTTCTTTTCTTCCATAATTGTTTAGTATGCTGATGGGTAGATGCTGTCATTATATCATCATCATTTTCAAATTCAAAGAAATTATCCAGATCCTCGAACACTACTGTATCTAAGGTGCAAGTATTGAATTCCTCCGATACTTCTTCCTATACTGAAGTCTCAACATCATCTCTTCCTCGCTTTTTAGAGGACTTTGTCATCTTACCATAACTGTGTCTAATACCAAGCATTTATCTATGAATATCAGAACCAGAAGGTAAAATTGGAGCAGATCCCAACTCTATAGTACCATCAAATAAATCCTTCTGAAATTGAAATGGATGATTTGCCTCCAACCATCGATGATGTCACATATAATAGAACTTTCCTCCATGTTTTAACCAAATTGAATGGGTTGATTCACCACAAGAAGGACATGCAACTCGTCCCTTAGTACTCCAGCCAGATAAATTAGTATATGCAGGAAAATCATTAACAGTCCATAATAGAGTTGCCCGCAGATTGAATGTTTGGCCATTCGAAGCATCAATTGCACTGATACCCTCCCACAGTTGTTTCAATTCATCTATTAAAGGTTGTAAGAAAATATCAATATCATTGCCTGGACCCTTATCACCTGGAATGACCATTGATAAAATAAGTGAAGACTGTTTCGTGCATATCCATGATGGCAAATTATAAGGAATCAAACAACTGACCAGGTGCTATAGATAGAACTTAAGGTTCGAAATGGATTGAACCAATCATTGGCTAAACCTAGCCTGACATTACGAGCATAAGATGCAAAATCAGGATGTCTGTCATCAAATGCTTTCCAAGCTAAACTATCCGCTGGGTGTCTCAGCATTCCATCTTTTGTACGTATTTCGTCATGCCATCTCATTGGCGAAGCTATCTTTGATGATGCATAGATCATTTTTAATGTAGGTACAAGAGAAAAATAACATAATACCTTCGCCGGCTTTTATTTAATTTGTGTTGCATCCAATTCATCTAATTCCTTACTCTCATTTTCTTTTTGCTTCATCCATCGTGAACATCCACACACATGGCATGACTCTTGATCGGCATGTTCTCCCCGATATAATATACAATCATTTGGACAGCTATGAATCTTTTCATATCCAAGATCCAATTCCTTTACTAATTTTTTGGCTTCATAACAAGATGTTGATAAACTAGTACCTTCAGGAATTGCATCCTTTAACAACTTTAGCAACATAGTAAAATTCTTGCCATACCATCCATTCAAGTATTTTATTTGAAATAAATGTATAAGAGAAGAAATTTTTGAAAAGTTCTTGTAACTGGTATATAAGTCTTGATCTGCATCTCTTATCAGCTTCTGATAACGATCTGTTCCAACATTAGTTGGGGGTTTGGCTCTTCATTATTGTATAGATTCAGTAAATATAGGACCATCAGGTAACCCATCTGCTACTTGTCCTCCACTGAAATCTCCATGATTTTGAGCATCATATTCAAAAGCATCTCTGAGCAAACCCCTGATATCATCATCTCTTGCAAGATTTTTCTGTTGATTACTGGATCCAAAATCAGGTATATGTTCCATGTAAGAGGTTTGGTTACATGTAGATGGTAACCTTGACTCTCCATGAAAAAATCACTCTATATAATCTCTTAAAAAATCATTCCATACTAAATGTTCTTCAATAGTATTTGGATGTAGAGAACTGGAATTTACACATTTTTGACATGGACATAAAATCTTTCCATTGATACTACTTCTCTCCATACCAAATTTAATGAAATTCTGAAATATGTACGAGGAGAACAAAAAGAAAATGCTATCCAAAATATATCTAGAACTCTATCCATACCGTTTGATTACTGTAAGCACCTATAAAATTATTTGCAATTCTCAATTTGTCCAAACTGGACAATCAATTGACCACTATACATATTTCTCCCATCCGTACATAAATAAAATAATTGTACGGATGCTGAAGAATATGTATTTTAATCAATTGACGGGTCTATGTTTCTATGCAATGCAAGTTTTTTAAAAAATATTTAAAAAATAATAATTGATCATAACAAAGCTATAGATGGTATTGAAATCAAAGATTTGCAATAATGAAACTAACCTTAAAGCATAACATGTTCAGTAAGATATAGGTATATACCAAGAAATTTATAAATAAACAAAAATAATCTACTAAAAAAAAGAATAATACATAATAAAAAATAAGGAGGAGGTTCAGTTATATACTATTTAATATGCAACTAAATCAAAATGACTACAATCGGTTGCCTACAAAAGAAGGCCATCCAAGATTGTTGCCAATAGAAATAGTTGAATCAGCCAAACATACAATGCATAATCATCATAGCCTCCATATACAAACCTTAAACCAATTTTAAAATTGATTACAAAGCTTCATTACTCTCCAAGCAGTCAGGCACCTGTTAAGAAAAGACAACAAAATAGGTAAAGCATATTTTTCTTAGTGGTGTGCAATTACCAGGTTATTTAAGCTTGAACCCTGGCTCCTGTATTTGGACTAGTATAATACTTATTATTTTCTTAAATGATGTATTATTCATGAAAAAACTTGTACTTGATTCAAAAGGAAATATAAGTTTTACTTACCAAGCTATGTAGCTTGCATCTTTTTAGTTTTTTCCTTTCCAGATGAATAAAGTCATTGGAAGTAAATGATGGTTCAAGCTTGGAATTTATGCTAGCAAGCTTAGCAAATTTTATAGTGAATTTTAGTTCATTAGTTGCTTATGACTTTGTAGTTAGTGATTTCATGAATTTTAAGGATTATAGGTTTTGCTATTCAAATTTGGATTTAGACAATTTGAACCATCTTTTGTTTAATTATTTAATGATGTTGGATATGGATCCTTATTTTTATTTGATATTAAGATTGTTGGCTTTGTGTTATTGTGAACAACACCCTATTGTAGAATGGCCATATTATATTCTGGATTTGGGACATGATAAAAATAAAATTAAATAAAATATAAAAGAGTCCAAAATTAGAAATACTATAAGCACAACTCTGAAATAATATATACAAAATGGGGGCATTTCTTTGTTTTCTTCTCCATGCAGATTTTTTATTTTTCTCCTTAAGTCTTCACTGTGCATGACAAATACCAAATACTAGTCACGTGCATTTGTCTAACATTCTGAACTCCCAGAAGATCATACTACAGCAAGCATAGGCAATTCTAAAATTGTATGAATATTTTGATTTTTATATAGAAAAGTCAGCATGTTGGAGCATCTAACCACCAATTAGAGCCTATTTTATTGCCCATAACTGAACATCAATGTGGAGTTCGATAGAACTTCACTTCAAGCATTTGATTAATCCAAAATTCTTGATCATTATTATTCCAAGCCCCGAATGTCATATTCTTTGGGTTGGACAGGCCTGCCTGACCCATTGACAGTGTTTTCTCTACTTCAAGTTATTCTAGCAGCAGTAAATTGGTGCATATGATATGCAAGTATCTTTGTGATTGAGACTGGATATGTCACGATCAAGTTTGAATTTGTAAAGATTAGTGCCGGGCATGTACAGCATTCATGTTACACTAGTATGGGACCCCGCTATGGAGTGGGTTTGATCCAAATATGAAAGAATGAGTGAAATCATTATAATTTTTTCATTAAAATAAAATAATATATAAATTTGCCTTAGAAATTTACATAGATATATAATTTGTGATTGAGATAATATTAGTTATTTTCAAAAAAATAATAGATACTAAATAATATATTCATAGTAAAAATGAAATAATTAATTATACTAAATGGTATTTTTAGAGGAGTGATTTGATAATAAAAATAGGTATTTTTATTAAATCCATATCTACTATTACAATCAATCATAAAATTAATAATTTTTCTTTGAATTAAACCCATACTGCTTTGAATTTTTCTTTCCTTTGAATTGCTTTCGGTCCATTGAACCACATGATCCCATATGGGTGGGTGTTCAATGGGACATGATCTCATGTCCGACAATTCGTTAATTTTTTTTTAACTTCATCAAAGAGTAGCAGGAAGTATTTAATTTCGATGTTTCAAAACTAAATCTTGAGTAACAAAGAGAGTGCTAGCTTCAAGTTCAGATAATTTTCAAATCTCCTCCACTAACCAAAAGCCTCTACTCTCAAATAAACAATCTTCCAAAATAAAAAGAGTGCCAGAAAGTTAAACTAGAAAAACTAAATCATGCTTGAATACCGGACGAAGAAATTAAGAAAAATACCGAACGAGTAAAGTTGGGTGGGATGCAACGGAGATGAAGGTGCCAAAGAGCTTCGGTGGCGACGAAGGGACAGAAGGAACGTGCCGGAGATGAAGGAGGAGGGAGAGGGAGGAGGAAGAAAGAAAGGGTTAGGGGCGGCGGTCGATGAATCGAATGAAAACTAGGGCTCACCTGGGGTAAGAAGAGGGGAAGTCCGATGATGCTTTCAATCGTCGGAAGATGCCGACGCTTTCTAAAAGCATCGGCGAGCTCCTGTAGTGCAGCGATGCTTTACAAATCCGCTGATGCTTTTAAGCATCGGTAAATGTCGGGTTTTTGATGATGCTTAAAATCGTCGACGGGTTAAAGGGGATACCGATGCTTTTCAAAAGCATCGACGGGTTCAAGGGGATACCGATGCTTTTCAAAAGTGTCGATGGGTTGCAGAGTCTCCCAGCGCCGCCCAGAAGCATCGGGAGAGGAGTCTCCCGACGTCGCCCAGAAGCATCGGGAGAAATGGGTCGATAGTTCTCTTATTTTCTGTAGTGACCGTACCTCTAGCCTAGACACCAGCGTTCGTAATAGGAGATGAATTGATGAACTAAATTAAGTTTTCTCTCTTTACTGTGTGCGAGCTATGTGCGTGCTGTGTGCAAGCTATGTGCGAATTATTTTCTCCTTGTTTCTTGTGCCCTACCTCCATCCCCAACATCAAAACCCTAGCCGCCCTCCTTCCAAGCCTTGGCCGCCCAACACAAAACACTCTTCCCCTTGCTATTTTTTATTTATTTCTTCATCCCTACACCATTTTCTAATCCATAGATGGTGATTTGTAGGTCCCACAGTTCCCGCGAATCCGAGGATACCTTTTGATCAACCTTCGGATCACCGAGCAGAAAGCCACAAATCTGCAGGGTCAGAAGCTTGCTTTTCCAGGCTGCATCTGGGAGCGAGAGTGATCTCTTTGTGCACGATCTTCATCAAGCACTTTAACCGTTGCCAAGTACACCCCCTTGACTCCCCAGTAGTGGTCTTCCAGATGAGCAACCTTACCAGGGTTTTCTTAAACCTTGGCGATCCTGTTTTCTCTAAGTTTTAGGGTTTATTTCTGCATGCATGACTTCTCAAAATTTCCAAGAATTCTTTACTTTGAATTTTGGCTTGAGATTCGGGATATAAAACCCTAACTCCTTAGTTAATCATGAAAAAATACTTTGCATGCATAAATCATTCTGCATCACAACCACCACCCCCTCTCTGTGGGATGGCATTTCAGGATAAACAAGGCCCTGAACAAGGAGAACCTAGCTACGATGCCGTGGAAATGGCATAGCACTATGAAGGAGTTGATGACCTATAAGAATTTAGGATTAACTAGGTTGGGAATAACCTGTAATGGTCCATAAAAGAGATGATGAAGGGGTGAAGGGAAAGCCGGAACCTTGCCGAGAAGAACTCCTCATAAAGGGTGACTTGGCCTAGCCCACCGGAGGTGACTCACTCCCCTGGATCTGGGGCTGAAATCCAAATGATATCTGGGATCCTGTAGATGCCCCAAAGTCAGAGGGCATCCATCCTTGACATCATCGAAGTGACCCTAGATGGACCGGCCATGTCTGGGTTTGGAGATGAAGGAGGGGGAGGCAAGTACTGGGTATGGCGGTCCACCATCCATCGAGGACCCCACAAAACCCTAAATGGGACATCCTTTCCTCACTACTTGAGGAAGGAGGCCCCATTTGTGACCTCTCCATCATGCCATGGTGGGCCAGGTCATACCTCTGAGGATGACGACTGCTCCCTAAGGAACTCATGGTAAGGAAGAAGGGAGGAATAAAAGAAAGAAGGGAACCTAAGGACGAAGGGGACCCCCTTGGAACGAACCTAAGGAAAGAGGAATGGATGGGGGGATTGACCTGCAAAGGACTCAACAAGTATGAAGTTTTTCCTTTCATTCTCTCCTCCACTCTTCCCCTTCCGCTCAAAGCTCTTTGAGACAAAAATGAAAAGACAGGCTATCTATATGGATGA
Source organism: Areca catechu (assembly GCA_021397845.1). NCBI lineage: Eukaryota > Viridiplantae > Streptophyta > Magnoliopsida > Arecales > Arecaceae > Areca > Areca catechu. The sequence continues at coordinate 155,882,054 of CM038050.1, read as the reverse complement.
AATTGCAAAATCCCAATTCAAAATTTGATCGGTCGATCGAGGTGTCCCTCCATTATGATGGCCAATAGGGTTTGGACACGTGCCAGCCCCCTGCTGGCCCAGATAACTCGACCCCTGGAGCATCATGTTGGGAAGTGAAAGGGTGTCACTGATAACTATATTATACACCTATATAAAAGTATTAATTTAATACTTAAATTATATTTATTTATTTTGAATTGATATTTTTTGAATATGGAAAGAAGAGTGTCAATGCAAAAAGCTCGATTTATGGGTTCAAACAAAACAAGTTTGAAGCGAATCAGATCTAAAATGAACCTAGAATCGATTTTTGAAGATTTGATGAAGGAATTATACAAAATTTGGAGCAGCCGGTCCACCATGGACTAGTCGCTTGGTCTACGAAATGAAGAGCAGTCCATGGACAGCTATTGAAGTTGGTCCATGATGTAGAATCATGGACCAAAGGAAGATTCCAGCCACCTCTCCACTAGATCTTCCCACCGCTAGCACCACCCTCATCCAGAGCTCGTCGTCGGCCATCTTCTCCATCCCATGGTGGCACCACGAAGCAAAGAAGCCCATGGCCATGAGGTGGTTCCTGAGTGGAAAATCTTGATGACCAAAATGAAGAGAACACCAGCTCTGGTGACCTCCCCACCAATGGCGGTGAAAGTTGTACTCTAGCAACTCCGGTGAGGCCTCTACAAGGGATGACAGCTATGATACATGGGCCATGATGGATCTAGCAGCCACGATTCTTTCCAGCGATGGTTCACGGTAGTGCAAACGGGTCCGACAAGGCACCGACGATGAGTCTTGGGGCACATGGGTGACCCCGGTGGTAGATCTTGGCGGCACACAGTTGATTCCAGTGGTGCTAGCCATGGTCCATGGATGGTGGTGCTAGGCATTTGGGCGACAGCAACCAAGCTCGGTGGACATGCATGAATCTTAGAGCAACCAATGGATGGAAGAACTTGCATGGATCATAGAGCAGCCTTTGTTCTTGGTTGATTTTACATGATTTCTGACCCTTAGATCCACATCCAAGAGCTGGGAGGAAGTTAACCGGTCAAACACCAGTTGGACCAGGAGATAGAAGCCTAATATTACCGGGACTGGGCATATTCATATCTAACTGTTGAGTCCTGTAAAAGTGAATCCTAGCCACTCATTTGGTTCTTTAGTTTAGTCCGACATCAGAAATTCATGAAAACCTCTCCCTTGTTAAACCTTATAAAAAGTCTCCTATGCTTCTACCTGGAATCAACTCCCTGGAGTTCCTCTAGAGCCTTGGCATTGAAGGAGAGGAAGGGAAGAGTATGAGTAACTAAGGAATTCCTGTCTTTGAAGAGTAGATGAGGTTTCTAGTATTTATATTTTATATTTTTTTAATATAATTAGTGCTTGATTGTAATGTTTGCTTTTTATGAATAAAATTATTTTCAATTACTTCAAGTAGTATTCTGCATGTCAAGATATAGTTAGATTTTAGAATAGCCTATGACTACATAAAGACGAGTCGTGATCCTAGGATACGACTCGTGCTCAGCGAGATAGGCTATGTTCGGAATCTGATTATAGAAAATTTTATTTATATGATTAGAGACTTTGAATAGCCTATGGCTATGTAGGAGCGAATCAAGGCTTGTATCCAGCGAGATAGGCTATGCTCAGGGATTGATCATAATTTACTGATTATATATTGAATCGAAATCCAAGTTATCTTTCATATTGATTTCGTGCCTTGTTTTATTCTTGTTCTTACTATAATCATATTCTTACTCTTTTATCTCTTTAACCTAATTAATCTCTAATTAAATAATCCTAAAAGTGAACATAACCCCAACTGATCCCTGAGAATATGATCTCGACTCATCCTAGCTATAGAATTGAGTTGGTAAATTATTTTTAACTGTCTATGATAGCGATCAGTCATCTCAAATTGGCATTTTCACTGGCGTGGCATCTCTGGGTTGGCCTGAGCATGATCTATAAATCATAAAAAAATATGGGCTTTAATGACTTAGGCATGGCGGCCCTCCATGTCAGCGGATCATTACTCCCTTCGTCCGGAACCCTAAGAGGCAATCATGTGTTCTGGGGCTCGAGAGTGGAAGTCATTTGATCCGACGAGCCACCTACATAGCATCCATGGAAGCATGTGATGTGGTGAGCTACTGGCTTGGCTCCTGCAGGGCTCCAGCCAAGCATCGTGGTGGCAGGGAGTGCCACCTGGCCTATCTGATGTTGAGCTCCCAAAAAGGGTCGGGCTCCAAACAAGGGTCAAGCTCCCATCTGATGTCAAGCTCCTAGCAAGGGTTGAGCTCCCATCCGATGTTGAGCTCCCAGCAAGGATCGAGCTCCTAGCAAGGGTTGAGCTCTTGTTCGAGGTCGAGCTCCCATCGGAGGTCGAGTTCCCAGCAAGGGTGAGCTCCCATCCGAGAAAGGTCCCAGAGGACAAGAAGATTTACCCCCAACCGTGGCCAAAAGTGTTACTGGAAGCAAGGCAGGACTCTCGGGAAATATAGACATAAGGAATTCAAGCCACAGCATGAAGGCTCTTTGACATCCCTCCTAGATTGCTTGCAGCTCTTGAGGGTGATGCATGTTCTGCCAGGGGTTCCAGGCCCAGTAGCATGCCACGCGCAAGCCCTGCACAACGCATGCTTTACCAGGTGCTAGGCCCTGTAGCACGCCACCCGCACCCTCTGCCGGGTGCGTGTCCCACCAAGGGCTCCAGTTCCCATGGCACGCCACCTGTGTCTTCTCCAAGAGAGGTATCCAATCAGCCCTAGGCCCTGCAGTATGTGAATGGTCCCCCTGAAAATAGAAGTACACAAGTATGGCTCGGGGCTCCATGGAATGGTGCTCGTGCCCTCCAGGAAACGCCACTCCACCCAGGGGACAAGCTCTGTAGCACACTAATGAATGCCCCTAATAGGAGGACCTCCTTATGGGGATCGGTCCGAGGGAAGAATGTTGGCAGAAGGAAACCCCTCCTAAAGGGGATACCAAGAAAGAGACATCTTAGCAAGGCTCCAGATCTGGTTTGGCCCAATAACTTTCTATATAACAGAAAGAGGAACCTCCAGCGAGGGGGGACAGTAAGAGAGAGAACGAGGGGCAAGGGACTGAACAGAGAGAACCTCCCTGAACTCTAACCTTCTATTCTTTCCTCTTCATCTTTTTTTTCTTTCTCTACATGGGGGTACTTAAAACCTCCACTGCAGAGGATTTGTTTCCCTTGATCATCCACTGATTTGATCATTAGAGTGTCCTCAATGGGATCTCTGGCCCGGGTCTCTTCTTTTTTGCAGGACCTACCTACCGTGAAGTCAAGAGAAAGGGGATCGAGCACCTTCAGGGAGACCGGTTCACCCATGCCATGTCAGAGCTACAAGCCATGGCGATCTAGGCAGCAGCAAGCATCATCTATGCTAGTACTTGTGGCTGGGAATATAGACATTTATGGGATCAATTATTGTTGTTATACACCTCAGATCTTCCTTTTATACTGGTTGGAGATTTTAATTGTCTACTACATATTGAGGATAAAATAGCCAAAAATGTAGATATTTTAATTATCTTAATGCCAATCATCTTGGTTGTAGATGATTATGCTAATTATAAATTTATATAAATTAATAATAAAATAAAAATTATTTTTAGTAGTTCATCTCTTTTTGTACATCTTCTTTAGAACTCTTTTAAGATAAAGTCCTTAGAACTACTTCAATTCAATAAAGGAGGATTTATCGAATAGTTTTTAAAAATGTTTGTGACCAAATGATACATAGGATGATAATGTTTATCGATCATAGATCATTGTATGCCATATAGATTGGTTGTCCTCATAACCAAGAAACATGGGGCACTGGTATAGCATGTAGGTGAGTGTAGTGTACTGAATATGACCAACTCTATAGAGTACTCTACTATCGAGAGTTTCTCTTAAAAGAATATGGGTATAAATATTTCTCTAACCTGAGATCACCACAGTGACTTGCAAACAACTCACTATACTTAGATACCAAACTATCTAGATTTTTAATCCAATGATGGAAGGTTACTGGGTGCAATCAAGTACTTGTTAAGTTAATGTGTGAGTTAAGTTGAAATTGACCACTCCAAGTTGTTGGAGAAAATGCTCAACTGTCTTTCAAGTTAGTAGGACCTTGGCTAATGCAATCCTTGTGAAGAGTTACAGGATTTATTAGGTTGAAACATATTTGAATGCACTATTTAAGAGTTGGTAGTTGACTCTCAAGTCAACCTGAGTATTAGGTCAAATGGATGAATATACAAAGCCATGTGCTTGGATTCTTGAATGTTGCTTCACGAATATTTGACCTATCCGGAAGTCGGGTGCCATTACTAGATGGTTATATTGATTAGTTCAGAAATTGGTTCCTAGACTATCGATTTTGTGTTCGAACCTATGAGGCTATATACATAAGAAGTTTTTGACTGATCATGATAGCTAATTAATGATTAAGAATCGTTCAATAGCAAAATTATAAATATGATATTTAATCAACCCTATATAAATATTATAAATAAATAAATTATTAATTAATTATAGGATGATTAATTTATAATTAAATTATTAATTGACTCAATTTGATTGAGAAAAGAGGATTAGGTTAAGTCTAATTGAAATTGGTTTAATTAGATCTCTTCCAATTAGGTTATACGATGATCTAATTGCTAAAGGATTTTAATTTTAGTTTGATTCAGACTTGGACTTAATTAATTTTGTATGTAACTGAAGTTTAATTAAGCCTAATTGTGAATTAATTGGATTAGATTTAATTTGGTTAAATTAGTTATAACCAAATTAGTTTTGACTCCAAACTAATTTTGGTCAAATCCTAATCTAGTCCAACATATTTTCTTTCCTAAAAATTCTCCATGCCTTCCAAGAATATTTTCATGAATTATTCTTGAAAAAAATTAGTTTTTTTCATCCTCCATCATTCTCTTTTTAGATTAGGATTGGTTTGAATTAAATCTAGAATTACTTGAATTCAATTTGGAATAGTCCTATCGGGGATATAACTCCTAGTCTTATCTTAACTCTATTTCTCCTTATCCTAATCTCCATGCCACATTTTTATTTGGTTTTTACTGATATTGTGTGAGATTAGGAAGGCCTTTTTATCTATGTAATCTAAAAGATACATCACCAAAAAAGATCATGGAAGGGAGAGGAGGCATGAAATCCAAGAAGGGTGTGGGGGGTTCTAGATCTAGGTTTATAGAGGGGAGAGAGAACAATAAAGGAGAGAGGAGTCTCCTTTGTTCTCTTCCACCATTAAATCCTCCAAGAATACCTCTTCTTGATCTTCTTGAAAGGTCCAAGGAGTTATAAAGAACAGGTCAAATCAGCCATCTTTCGGCCTTTGCACAGAGCTAGCACTCTAGGGAAGGCTTGTTATGTTCGGGAGCTTTATGTAAACGATTTGTAGAGACCGGATACCTTGTGCAGCTATGAAACAACCTGGAGAGTCTTTACCACGTGCCGTCGACAGTAATGATCATCGACTCATGATAAAGTATGAGATTTGATCTCATAGTTTTAGTAGATATGATCTACAGTGTACATCGGTTAGATCAATACATGCTGATTTTATTTTTATATTACATATCATATTATGATCATTGTAAAGTTTATTAGATTTGATCAATAAGCATTTTTTTCTAATTAAAATAGATTTAAAATAAATTTGCTTTTGCTATAAATTATAAAAAAATCATGCATGAAAGTCTAGGTATTTTTTCCAACAACTCTATTAGTGTATTAGAGGATCCCTGGTCGAATAGACTTCCTTTGAATCTGACTCCCACATTTATTAACTTAGTGATAAATTATGAGTCTTGGAAGATTGCTCATCTTATTAATGTAAATAGGCAATGGGATGAAGATATTCTTGCTCAGCTTTTATCTCCTGAATTAGCAGCAAGTGTCTAATTAATTCCTATACCCAAGCATAGATGTAGGATCAATTATGTTGGGGATCTAATAAATTACAAAGGGTTAAATTGTCAGACATGAGGCATTATATTCATTGTCCCAAAAATGTTTCTTTTAGTTCATATTTTTAGAATGTTTAGAAGCTTAGTTTACCAATATGAGTTAAAACATTTTGGTGGCAACTCTTGTGGAGAAAACTTCCCTGTTATGAGATCCAATGTAGAAAACATATTCTTCTTGATGTGCAACAAGGCTATGATCTTTATGAGAATATTATCAAAGATTTTACTCATGCCTTTCTTACATTTCTAGTTGCTAGACTTTGTCGGATGGAGTATGCCAATTTGGCAAGTGGGATAACCCAATTTCATGAGCTGGAAGATTTGGAGCGAGCTATTTTTCAATCTTAATAGCCCATTACTGCCATAGATCTATTGACTTATATGGCCTAGTCTATCTAGAGAGCTCAAAATAATCAGGTCTTTTAGCATTCTCTTATGCATCCCATCCAAATTATTAGGAGAGCATAGTGTATGAGTCCTTCTTTTGCATCTTTATTTTCACTAATTTTTTTCTAGGCTTTTGAACCATCCATTGCATTGGGAAGCTAGAAACCCAATGCTCCTGAGATAGAAACAACCCAAAATGGTATGTTGGCTTCCCCCCAATGGGAGTTCTAAAGCTAAATTTTAATATTTTGGTTACTAATGATGGTGTTGCTGCTGCCTTCATTATTCAGAATTATCATGGTCATTTGCTGAGAGCTGACAAAAAAAATTATCCCCTTCTTCTACTCCTATTGCAGAGCTCTCTACTATTTGGATAGGAAGTAAGGTTACTATCTATGAGATGCAAATAATGGAGCTTTGGGTGGAGGGTAATTCTATCACTGTCATTCATTGGCTCATGAGGCATAATGGTGCTAATTCCCTCATCCATTACTCTAAGATTTGCTCTCATGAAGGCATACCTTTCTTACCTTGCATATTTCTCATGTTCTACGAGAGGGAAATAGAGAAGCTAATTTTCTGGCTAACTAGGCTAGAGTACTCACTACTTTTGATTTGTGGCCACAACATTCCTTGCCTCTGGGATTGAATGCTATCTTGTTGTTGATTGTCAAGATGTTCTTTTTGAACGATGATGATGTGGATACTTAGTCAATCTTTCTTATTGCTTCTATTGGGGGACACCTGGTCTTTTATTAACCCTTGTATTAGTGCTGAGTTCACTCCCTCTTTGAACTGCCTCATTACTTTCTGTGTATTATAATTTTAGTTTTACTCTAATTGTGGTTTATCTCTCGCAATTATATTTCTGAATGATGATGAGTTGGAGTTTGCTTATGGAAATCCTACTTATGGACTATTTCAACATATTTTTTTCTACTAGCTATAAATGCTATGTGTTGATTCAAAATAGTAGGATGAACAATCAAGATTATTTCTGCTCCACCTCTAAGTTCATTGTAATTTTTTCTATCTCTATGGTTTTATATATTGGAATTACAACTGAAATTTGAGAAATGTGGTTATTGGAGGTTCTTCGATTTTGGCCAGCATACTACAATTTTTGTTCTTTTTACTCTGCATGCGACTTAATTCCTGTTTGATGCCCCAAGATAGGCTTATGTGCAATTGCTATCTTATAAGAGGGATATCTTTTGGATTTTATACCTCCTCTATGTGCTCTAGTTGGAATTCATTTTGGATATGTTATTTGGTTGCCCTGATATGTTTCCATCCATTACTTCCTTCTACTTTGCTAGGCTCTGTACTTTGGTATGTGCTACTGTATGGTTTTTATGCTAATTGTTATGATGCAGATTCATTCTTTGGTTTGTTTATCCTACCTTTGAGCTCATTATTTTGGGCCCACCTAATCTATTTTTCAACATTAGCATCTTTTCTATGGAATAAAGCTCTTGGTCCAGATGCTCCATATGGAATTATTGCAAGTTCTTATTTCACATGCTCTTTTCAGGAGCAATAATGAAATGGAGTATTTGATGGGATGATGTATGTGTGCACAACTCATTTCTCTCTTTTTATCAGGTCTTTTGACTATGAAATGCTTCAGTTACATTGGATATTGTTAATTAAACATATTTGCTCTAGTTCTAAGTTCATGGTAATCGATGACACATGGTATCAATATGCAAAAGTTCTTATCAGAGGAATTTGCAGGGGGTTTTATTTTTTGCTTGGTTGTTGATTATCTCGCCTTGTATTTCTCTATCATATCGGATGTGTTGAGATAAACCGATTTTAAAAAAGATAATTGCCGGTTCAAAGATTTAATTGATCTTACCCTAATCGGTTGATCAGATGAATCAACACATCAGCACACCCAACCTCTAATGGGAGAATAGATCAACACTACATCTCAACTGGCAATGATACACGACTTGAGATCAGACTTCAGTAGATGGTCGATCTACCACAACATATGCTCCGAAGCAAACCGCTCCGAAGTAATTGGCCAACTCGCAACATATGCTTCAAAGCACCGATTCGAAGAAACTGGCCAGCTCATAACATATGCTCCGAAGCATAACCGCTCTAAAGTAATTGGCCAACTCACGACATATACTTCGAAACCAACTGCTCAGAAGTAAATGGCCGATCCACACAGTTCTACAGTGAATGGCCGATCTACAATCAATAAAATAACTATTAGCCAACTCCAAAGAGAATGACAGATCTACTTTAAGTTAAGGCCATCAAGAACAGACTTGGTGGTTATAACCAACCACGTGACTGATGACTATGGTCTCAGTAAGATCAAAGTAACTAACCTTCGACAGTAACCACAATCAGGTGAAGGGAAGTTAGATTGATTAACTTCCCTAACAGAAATTGAGAAGGCTTAACTGCTTTCCTTTACAGCGACATCTATAAAAAGTGATAAGAGGGGACATACGAGGTAAGCATTCCCAAGTTATTCCAGGCCATGCAAGTCTGAGCCCAGTCCATGACTAGCTCGCACTATGCACACCAGACTTTCCACTCATTTCACCTTACTTTTTTTCTTTGAGCTCTCCATTCTGTGGCCTGAACCCTACTGACTTATGAATCAGAGTGTCCCCCACCAAAGAAATTCCAGTCAGGGATTTGTTTTGCAGGAATCCCAGAAGGTGAACTGGCAACCCAAGCACTTAGTCCGGTCCGTGGGGATCAGCATCAACAGATTGGCATGCCAAGAAGGGGGTAATTTTTAGCTGTGAAATTCATTTCCTTCCAGCAAAGGAGAGCTTTCAAGAAATATAAGATGGTGAAAGGGAGAACCCAAAATATCTCAGCAAGCAGGGAATGCCCTGCATCCCAGAGGAATGAGCCTCCATTAGAGAATGAAAAAATGTCTAAAAATGTCTTGGCAAGCAGGGGATGCCCTGCATCCCAAAGGAATGAGCCTCCATTAGAGAACAACACGGCACCTCCCGCATTCATCATAGCATAGCAATAGTTGGAAGCCCTTATGAATCGAGTGGATGTGTTGACTACCATGGTGCAGGCCTTCCAAGAAACTACACTCCAAGGATGATACCCACCAGCAACCTCCAGATACAGTCACCAATCTAGGAGAAATGGGAATCAACATCAAGAATCCACTCGGCATTCCTGTAGGGGCCAGCAATCCTACGAGCCCCGAAGCTCTTGACATCATAAGCACGTGCAGAGCTGCTTGACAAAAAGAGAGCCCGAGGGTCTCTTTCTGTTTCTCTGGTGACTCTACTCCAGGAAACACTAGGCGGAGGGAAGTACATTGCAACTATGAAGAAAAATTCAAAGCAATGGAACTGTAGATTGAGAAACTCAACAACCAGCATAGAAGTGATGAAGTTATGGCATATGATTCACGACCTCCATTCTCCCAAAAAATCATGAAAGAAGTCATTTCCCGTCATTTTAAAGTTCCCCAATTGGAAGCATATGATGGAACCACTGACCCTCTTGACTACTTGGAGAGCTTCAAGGCACATATGATGATACAGGGAGCCTATGATGCCCTGCATTATCTTGCCTTCCCTGCCACTTTAAAGAAAGCAACTCGAATGTGATATTTAAGCATTAGACCAAGTACCATTCATTCTTTTAATAAATTAAAAATTTTATTTGTATTGCATTTCAGGACTTGTTGGAAGATACCCCACAACTCGGACAGCCTTTTCCTACTATAGCTGACCGAAGGAGAAAGTCTCAAAGATTACATCGCCAGATTCAATTCCGCCACTCTTGAGATCCCTGATCTTAATGAATATGTGGCTATGTCTACTATGAAAAAAGGCCTCCGATCATCCAAGTTCACCTTCTCCCTGGATAAGAAGTTTCTTACAAGCTATGCCGAGCTACTGGCGAGAGCACAAAAATATGCGATGGCTGAAGAGCAAGCGGCGAGTTGATACTTAATTGAAAGGAGGCCAGCCTCCAAGAAAAAGAGCAACAAAGGGTTGGTTTCGCCCGTACCCTCTAACAACGATGCAACGGCTCAACGATGCAGTCCTAAACCCAAGCCATGGGGTAGCAAGTTCAACTCCTATACTCTTCTCTCACCTAAGGGAGAAAATCCTGATGGAGATAGAGAAGGAAAGTTACATGCAAAGGCCATGTCCCATGAAGGCATCTCCTGTATTAAGGAACAAAAACAAATACTGCCAATTCTACAAGGACCACGACCACAACACTGAAGAAAGCATCCAACTTAAGGATGCGATAGAAGATCTGATCAAAAGGGGATACTTAAAAAAATATATCAGCACCCAGGAATCCCGAACTAAAGCTACTGCCCCCACGAGGGTCGCAAAAGAAGTCGAACTGCCCAACCAAAGACTGACTGATGGAAGAGTAGGCATGCTTCATTGATGGACCCACTGAAGAAGCGGAGCTGAAAAGAATGCTCCTAAAAGGTACAAAAGTAATAATACCATAAGCTTCTCTGACAATGACCTACGAGGAGTCCAAACTCCTCATGATGATCCTGTTGTAATCTTGGCTATGATAGCCAACTATGATGTAAAACGGATTCTGGTTGATAATGGAAGCTCTATGGAAGTCTTACTCTACAATGCTTTCCTCAAAATGAATTTACCTAAAAATAAACTACAGAGATCTCCAATACCTCTGACTAGGTTCGGAGGCAACCAAGTCGGAGTAAAAGGAGAAATTATGCTACCAGTAACCATCGGCACCAAACCATTTCAAGAAATACTTCTCATTAATTTTACTGTCGTACAAACACCATCAGCATACAATGCTATCTTGGGATGACCCGCTTTAAACAAGTTCCATGCAATAGTTTTAACTTACCATCTCCTTGTGTGGTTCCCCACTAAGAATGGCATCGAAGAAATAAAAGGAGACCAAAGAGTTGCCTGACAAAGTCTAATGATATAGGATAAATAACCTACTGACTCCATGACATTGGAACAACTAGACCTGAGAGATCGATTGGATGAATGCGGAGAACCTATGATAAAAACCATTTCCATACCACTGATCAAAGACAACCCAAAGAGAGTTGTGCAAATCGAAAGTATGCTAGACAAAGAAACAGAGGCAAGGCTGATCTATTTTCTATGGAGCAATGCCAATGTCTTCGCCTGGTCGGCTTTGGATATGCTTAGAATTCCAGCCAAAGTCAGTACCTATCAATTGGAAGTCGCCCCGGATTGCAAGCCTGTCAGACAAAAGAAAAGAAATTTCGCTCCAGAAAGATAGAAGGTGATCAACGAAGAGGTAAACAAGCTTCTCAAAGCTGGAATCATACAGAAAATATACTATCCTGATTGGTTAGCCAATGTCGTAATGGTTAAGAAAGCCAACAGTAAATGGAGAATCTGCATCGACTATACCGATCTCAACAAGGCTTATCCCAAAGATAGCTTTTCTCTATCAAAGATTGACCAATTGGTTGACACCATCGCTGGTCATCAGCTGTTGAGTTTTATAGATGCTTCCTCAGGTTACAACCAGATATGAATGGATCCCAATGATGAAGAGAAGACAACATTCATAATGAAGAAGGGGCTCTATTGCTACAAGATAATGCCATTCGGACTAAAGAACGCCAGGGCAACCTTCCAAAGGATGATAAACAAGGTGTTTGAAAAGCAACTTGGGAAGAACATGGAGATGTATGTCGATGATATGATCATGAAGAGCCTCTAGAAAGTCAATCACATCAGAGATCTAAAGAAATCCTTTGACATCCTGCGATGTCATCGGATGAAGCTAAATCTGACCAAATGTACCTTTGGAGTGACTTCTGAAAAATTTCTAGGATTCCTCATCACCAAACGAGGAATAGAGGTGAACCCAGAGAAGATCCTAGCCATCTGGAGTATGAGACATCCTTCCAATAAAAAAGAAGTTCAACAACTGACTGGAAGAATCATCTCTTTAAGTCAATTCATTTCTCAGTTGGCGAAAAGATGTCTACCATTCTTCAAAGCCCTCCATTAAACTAGAAGTTTTGAGTGGTCGGAAGAGTGCCGACTCGTCTTTGAAGAATTAAAGAAGTATTTAGAAAGTCCTCCTCTACTTTCCAAATCTCAAAAAGATGAAACTTTATACATGTACCTTTTCACTTGAAATAAAGTAGTTAGCTCAGTACTTGTTAGAAAAGGAGCTGACAGCTTACAAAAGCCGATCTACTACACCGGCAAGGTGCTGCATGAAGCCGAAGTGAGGTATCATAGAATACAAAAGCTCATATATTTGCTGGTAATTGTAGCAAAATGTTTGTGCCTCAACTTTCTATCCCATGCCATTGAAGTGCTGATAGACCAACCCTTAAAAGCCATCCTCCGATATCTTGATATCTCGGGAAGGATGGCCAAATGGGCCATCAAGATAGGCAAATTCGACATCACATTCTGACCCCGATCAGTAATGAAGGTGCATGTACTTGCTGACTTCCAAACTGAATGTATGTGGAGCCAAGAAACCGGTCAACGAGGGATCGAGGATGAGGCAGTCACCATAAAAGATTTAGAATCCATATGGGTACTTCACATTGACAGAGCTTCCAACTCTTTTGGATGCAAAGCTGGACTTATATTGGCCGACCCTGATGGACAGACCATGGAATATGCCCTTCGCTTCTCCTTTCAAGCTTCAAACAACCAAGCAGAATATGAAGCCCTCTTAGCAGGACTCAAGATCACCAAGGAATTCAGAGATTCAGAAGATTAAAGTCTTCTTAGAGTAAGTGAAAGGCAAATTCGAAGCTCGAGACTCTACTATGGCTCGGTACTTGGAAAAGGTACAAGATCTTCTATCTCAACTGAAATTCTTTGAAATAGCCCATGTTTCATGGACTAAAAACTCTCGAGCCGATGCCCTTTCTTGACTTGCAACTATTGCTTCAAAGTCCCTTGGTCGGACTTATATAGAGTACCTAGAAGATCCAAGCATAGCGAAAAATATTTCAGAGGTCCACCAAATCGAGCATGAGCCCTGTTGGATGGATCCTATTTTTAAATTTTTAACGAGGGTGTATTACCTGAAGACAAAACTGATGCCAAGCAAATCTATTGGATGGCTTCTTAATATATTATCTTGGATGGAACTTTATACAAAAGGTCCTTCACGCAGCCCTTATTAAAATGCTTAAGATCATCGGACGTCGACTACATCCTGAGAGAAGTACATGAAGGTATATGTGGAGACCATTTGGAGGGCAGATTGCTAGCCTATAAAATAATTCGCCAAGGTTATTATTGGCCAACCATCTAGAAAGATGCAGTTGACTATGTTCAAAGATGCGACCAATGTTAAAGATACTCTAGCATCCAAAGATGCCCTGCAAGCTAGCTGACTCAACTTACAGCTCTATGGCCTATTGCTCAATGGGGAATGAATATCCTTGATCTGTTCCCTCCAGCTCTGGACAACAGAAGTTCCTCATTGTAGCCATTAACTACTTCAATAAATGGGTTGAGGCCGAGCCCCTGGCTCACATTACTGAAGGGAAGGACAAGAACAGAAGATAATTTGACAATCCTAAGTCAAAGATTTTTGCACCCAATATCATATTGTCCACAAACTGACTTCTGTCGATCATCCTCAATCCAATGGAGAAGTCGAAGTGACCAATAGGATGATTCTCCATGGTCTAAAGACTAGGTTGAATGACGCCAAGAGGCTCTAGGCTGAAGAATTGAACTCAGTCCTTTGGGCACACCAGACAACCCCCACAGTAACCACTGGGAAATCTCCATTCAACTTAACCTATGGCTTCGAAGCAGTTCTTCCAGTGGAAGTCACTTTATAATCCCTAAGGATTGACCACTTCAAAGAACCTGAAATTCATAGCATCGTAGAGCAGACTTAGATATACTCCAAAGTACCAAACTTCAAGCTCATATGAAGATGGCTACGTATCGATAAAAGATCGCCAGATACTATAACTCTAGGGTAAAGGAATGAGCCTTCCGACCCGAAGACTTGATATTATGGAGGTCCAAAATATTCAGGCTGATGGAACAAGGCAAACTCTCTCCTAACTGGGACGGACCTTATCGGATCAGGGAAGTTATATGCCCCGGAGCTTATCGGCTTGAAACTCTGGATGGTTCCTCATTACCTCGGCTCTGGAATGTAGAAAACCTTCTCAAGTACTATCAATAAAGAAAATCTTCCTTTGAACGGCCTTAATGAAGTGTCCAAAAAATAAGGGCGGGCCTAACCAGCCTGCCTTATCAAGGCCCATTGAAGCCCACCAGATCCCTTGAGATCTAAAAGGTGAGCCTGACCAGCCTACCTTATTATCAGAAGAAATACACAGGAAGGCTTAATCAACCTACCTTAATGGTAAATTCGAAGAAGTGCATGGGCAAGCCAGACCAGCCTACCTTATTATCAAAAGAAATGCATAGGGCGGCTTAATCAGCCTACCCTAATGGTAAATCCAAAGAAGTGTAGGGATGGGCCTGACCAGCCTACGTTATTATCAAAAGAAATACACAGGATGGCTTAATCAGCCTACCCTAATAGTAATTCCGAAGAAGTACAGGGCCAGGCCTGCCCAGCCTAACTTATTATCAAAGAAATGTATAAGGGTGGCTTAGTCAGCATGCCCTAAAGATAAATCTGATGAGTACAGAAGTGGGGCTAACTAGCCTGCCCTACTATCAAATGTAATCAGCAAAATTCAATTCTTTGATCTATGATGAAGACAAATTTGATCAGAGTCAGTAAAGAATCATGAAGTCTCCTAGGGAACTATCCCGATTCATCCTCTATCATACTGACCAATCCATACTTGGAAAAATTTCAAAGCACAGTTATCATGTGATACCCATTGAACAAAGAATTGAACAAAAGAAAAACTTCATTCACTTTGAAGATTTTTATAGACTTCCGAAGGGAAGTCAATCCACATGAATAAAAAGAAAAAAAATATATGTACATCCAGATTATTTTTTGGCCAAACCAGAAGTCGGAGCAGGGATGGCTGCATCTTGAGTAGTTGTTTCATCAGTTGAAGGAGCTGGCACTTCTTCAGTTGGTTTTTATGCTCCTTCATCCACCTTGTCATCGGCCATGATAAAGGAGAAGACGTCAAGATTGGGATACAATTTTTGACTTTCTTCAAACAGTCCTATAAGTCAATATTATAACTCTCCACCCCCGTTTCATGTAGCTCGTCATCGAAGGCTTTGGATTTTTTATATTTCTCGATGGCATGAAGGGCCTCTTGGGCGGCCAGCTCTGTCCTCTAGTCAGCAGATTCCACCATTCTCTCAAGGATAGTGACCTTCTCCTCTAGCTCAGCCTTTTGAGCCATGGCCTCTTCGTAATTGTGAAGGTTATCTCTCTATAGCGCCTCAGCCGAATATAGCTTCTTTCTTTTCTTTTTTGAGTTGGCCAAGAGTTTAGTCATCTGAACTTATGCCACCTTCAAGTCTTTCTCCAAAGTAATATTTGCAGCAGCGATTTGGTTTAGCTTCTACTCCATGGCTGCCTGAAGTTCTTTGGCCACCTCTCTCTCAGCTCTAGCTGATGCCAACTGGTCCTGAAGACTTGTTGAGGTCGGTCAATACACAAACACTCTCCTCTATCAGAGAGATTTCGTGAATGAACTACAAAAAAAAATAGTGACAAAATCAGCAGTCATAAAGACTTGTGACAGAAAATCTCAAAGAAGATTTTAATGCATACCTATAGCATTTTTGGATAAATAGAAGTGAAAATATCCCCCAGTCGATGCTTCTTCATCATTTCCCAATCCTTCCAGAGGATGTTGGCCTTTAGTAGGGTCTTGGCCAGTCTAAAATTGTCGAAGCTAGTGTCAGTAGCAAAATAGTCACACTCCCAGGACCTTTTCTTCAGCAACCAGTGGTTCTGGGTCGACTTGTGGCTCGGATACTATCTCGATCAGGGGAGCCTTACCTTTATTCTTTTGGCTGGGCTCCTTAGATGGTTCAAGGGTAGACAGCATCGTCGATCGCTTAGCGGGTACCTGTGGATGCTCTGATGAAGGACCCGTTGCCATTTTCTTTGAAAGAACATTATTCTCATCAGAAGAGAATTCTACGACTATAGGGGTGTCATCCCCAGTAGGAACCTTTGGAGCAGCAAGGAGTCTTCTTCATGCCTCTCCATTGTGATCTCCTTAAAGGTTCCGCAGCCACCCTCTTCTTCATGGCCTGTCGGAGCCTTCCTGCATCTAGCATCATTTTGAATTCCATAAAAGAAATGGAGAATCAAACTTTGTTAAGAAAGAAGAGAAGAATCTGTAAGAAGGGAAGACCAGAGTAAAAAGTTGCTCGAGAGGTAAAGATGCTAATGACACAAATACTTACCCCTTGAGAACAAAGCCCTCTTATATAGGAGGTGCCGACAGCCTTGAGCATCCCTTAATCATGCCATGTGTATTCACTTCAATCGACAGAAGTCGAGACGATGACTTCGATTCATGTGAAGGCAGTTAGGGAAAATAAAAGGACCATGATTGATCCAATTTTGAAGGCATGCAACTTTAGTGACTCCGATCGAGATGACCCATGATCTGAATTAGAACTTCCCTGCCTACGAAAATGTGACATCTGGCATAGAAAGCACGCTCCACTAATGATGGATCAAAACCATCGACAGAAGTCGAGATTTGTCATTTTTCAAAAAACATGCATTTCTCCCTCTTCATTAAAGAAACCTTTCTCTCCCCTACATAAAAATTTAAAAAAGAGAGAGAAAAGAAATGGGGCGAAACGAAAGGGAAAGAAAGTGATTTCTCAGTATATGGCTGAACTACTATCGAAGGTCGATCACTACATGGAGGCCGACCACTATATAAGAGCTGATCAATGCTCTAAAGCCAGTCGACACACTATGGCCAATCACCTGTCAGACTAATATCCTTATTGAAAGGCATCCGATGACTCCACACTTAGTAGAATTTCTCTCCGTATGGAAGTCATTGTACATCCGACGACTACATACTTAGAAAAATTTTTCTCAAAATGAGAGTTATTATATATTAGAAGACTTTATACTTAGAAAATTTCTTTCAGGAAAAAGCAACACATTGACATGTCTTGGAAGAAAAATATACTTTTCATTCATATCAAAAGGTTACATCTACAATTCAGCTTTATTACAAAAATAAAAGGAAAAAATTACAAAGAGTTAGTCATCTATCGGGACGACATTTGGATGGCCACAGGAGGAATCTCTTCAACCAGAGTTGGAGCCCCCAAGTTAGCCAGAGCTGGAACATCTTCTGGTTGTTCCGATACTTCTTCAACTACGATGAGGCCTCTTCTAGTTGTTCTGGGACTCCCTCGACTTCAACTTGAGCTTCGGGTTCTTCTTGGACTTCGTACAGAGGAATACTGGAAAGATCTAACTTTGGGTGAAGTACGAGAACCTCTTTGATGCCATCATTGAAGCCTAGCTGATAGCTGACCACTCCAGATATGGTCAACTCATCCTTGAATTTTGAAGACTTCCTATAGTCTTCGACGGCCTTAGTAGCTTCTCCCTTCAAGGCCTCAATTTCTTGGCCGCTTCTTTGGCCTTCTTCTAGCTCTCCTTGGCAGAATGCTCCAAGGAGTGAATCTTGTTCTTCTTCTTCCTAAGCTTTGCCTCCTGCTCAGAAATCTTTAGCCGAGCCTTCTTCAACTTAGCTTTCAGATCTTGAACATCAGCAATGCTCTAGTTTAGTATTTCTTTCATGGCCACTTTTAATTCTTCAGCCACTTCCTTCTCGGCTCTCGTCGATTGGTATTCTTTGCGGATGCCCCAACCGAGGTTAGCAAATTCGGATATGCTTTCCTCTATCAATGTTACATCATGAATAGCTGCACCAAGCAACAAAAGAGAAGAATTAGTCATGTTAGTTATATTTGAAAAGAAATGAGTAAAGAAAAGAACACTTACTCTCAATATATTTGGGGATACTGAATCAACCACCTCATCAAGACGGTGATTCTTCATGACCCCCCAGTCTCTTGGAAGGAGTGTGGCCTTCAGTAGCTTTCTCACTAGTTCAGGATTCTCTAAAGCATGCACGTCCAAAAAAATTGCAAAATCTACTTCATACTCCATGTTATGGGTAGTATCTCTTCCCAACCCCTCTTCGACTTGAGGAGCTTTGCCCTTATCTTGAGGGGGGGTCGAGCTGGCGGTACATCGACAACGGGCGATGGATCTGGATGCCATGGAGTCCGAGAGAGAGTTGAGCCCCTCTGGTGGAGCTCTGATAGAGTACTTCTTCCATCTCTGAAGATGTCCTCATCGGTGTATTTCTCGAGGCCTCTGCGGCCTGAGCTTTCTTCCAAATTTTTGTCCCTTCTGGAGGGGCTGGTCCATACCTCTTTCGGGCGGCTTGGCGAAGCTTCTTGAAGTCTGGCTTCATCTTTCCACCTATAAATATAGGAAAACTCTAGAAGATCAGCTAACGAAATATGCAGGAAACAAAGTGGAACAGAAACTAACTGTCGACTATACCTAACGACAGAAACTCGTTGATGTGGGCAAGGTTAAGGTTTTGCTCTTCTAGCAATTCTTTGATTAAGGGTACTTTAGACCCAGGCAACATTTCGTAGTCTATTTGGTCGGCCCTTAGAACTTTCTTGCTTGCATTGGTGTCTAATCGGGGTTCCCTCCACTTTGTATTAAAGCCCCATGGCTAAAAAGAGAAGACGAAGAAGAAGCAGGGTTTCTAGCCTTGAATGGTACTAGGCATACCTTTGATCAATCTCCGACCAAGACGAGGGCTGATGACCCACCACCCCTGACCGTGAAAATTCTTCTTCAATATGAAGAGGGATGTGAATAAAGAAGTCCTAGGCTCTATGTTCAAGATATCGCAAAGAACTAAAAAACTGCAGATGGTCCGTATGCTATTCAGAGTCAACTACACTAGGACTCTATGATACATATTAAAGACCTTATGGAAGAAGGGATGTAAAGAAAATCGAAGAAAAGCCTTCAAGTGGTCTTCGTATATTAAAATGGCTCTGGAAGGAGGACTGTTCATCCTTTCATAGAGTTTAGGAAATATCAAAGGGAGACTCTCCGGAATATGGTAATGTTCTCTAAGAGTGGCTATTTTGGAAAAAGACAAAGAACAGAGAATAGACTCTGGTCTAGACTCATCATAACTCTTTCTAGAAGGGCCTGAAACACCCGAGGACTCGCCCCTCTCTCTACCAACCGGGATCCCAAACCTAACCATGGTAAAAAGAAGGAAAAAGAGAAATAGTCCTCTACCTGTAGAAGAAGATAAAAACTTGAGAAAAAGATAGAGGTTTTGAGCGATCGAAGGAGGAAGAAGATTTTGACAAAGGCGAAGAAATTTGCTCCGTAAGGCAAATGCCCTTTATATAGAAGATAATAACGGTTCAGATGATCTCCTCGAAAGAATGGAAACATCTCTGATCGTGCCACATATAAGCGACGTCGATCATGGTTATGAAGTCCTAAGGGGCATTAGCCTATTCGACGGGAGAAAAACCAACCTGTCAGTCAGGATCTGCGAGGAGACTATCAATGACCGGAATGAGATTTTCACAAGACATAGGATGGATGTGAAGATGCCACATCTTTTGATCCTCACTGAAGACAAAGAGCCTGCTAAAAACCTTATAATGGAAAGGATATAAACGACTCTCCAACCTGCTCCACTTTTTCAAGAACCAATAAGAATTCGACACATGTCCACGACATAATACTCGAAACAGAAAGCAATTATTGTGATCAACTGAATCAAAGATCTGCCATCATCAGCTATCTATCCTTCCATCGGAAGACGACAAAATATTAATACTCCCATTTTTCAAAGTAATAAATTGCTTTGAAATTAGGAGTGGGGGGTAACTGTTGGGATAAACCAGTTTAAAAAAAGATAATTGGCAGTTCAAAGATTCAATTGATCTTACCCTAACTGGTTGATCAGATGAATTGACACATCGGCACACCCAACCTTCCGATGGGAGAACAGATCAACACTACATCTTAATTGGTAATGATGTACGACTTGAGATCGAACTTCAGCAGATGGCCGATCTACCACAACATATGCTCCCAAGCAAACCGCTCTGAAGTAACTGGCCAACTCACAACATATGCACCGAAGCAAACCACTCCGAAGTAACTGGCCAGCTCACAATATATGCTCTGAAACAAACCGCTCCAAAGTAACTGGCCAACTCACAACATATACTCCGAAGCCAACCGCTCCGAAGAAAATAACCAATTCACATAGTTCTACAGTGAATGGCCGATCTACAATCAATAAAATAACCATCGGTCAACTCTGAAGAGAATGATCGATCTACTTTAAGCTAAGGCTGTCAAGAACAGACTTGGTGGTTATAACCAACTACGTGGCTGATGACTACGATCTCAGTAAGATCAAAGTAATTGAACTTCAACAGTAAGCACTACCAGTTGAAGGGAAGTTGACTAATTTCCCTAACAAAAATTGAGAAGGCTTAACTGCTTTCCGTTACAGCAACACCTATAAAAAGCGGTAAGAGGGGACATCTGAGATAAGCATTCCCAAGTTATTCCAGGCCATACAAGTCTGAGCCCAGTCCATGACTAGTTCGCACTATGCACACCTGCTTTCCACTCATTTTACCTTTCTTTCTTTGAGGTCTCCATTCTGTGGCATGAATCCTACTGATTTAAGCATCGGAGTGTCCTCCATAGGAGAAATTTCGGTCAGGGATTTGTTTTGCAGGAATCCCGGAAGGTAAACTGGCAATCCAAGCACTTTATCCGGTCCGTGGGGGTCAGCATCAATAAAATGGCTCTTTATTACTATTCTGCTTGTTGGATATTTATGTTCTCTTGTTAGGAAATTCTATTGATGGTAGCGATAAAATTTTCTTCCAAGCTACATTATTTTTTATTGCTACCACTTATCATAGGGTTTCTTTGGTGCTTTTCATGTTACACTGTTACATTACTCTCTTCGATAGGAGTTCAGCAGTGCTTTTCATGTTACATTCCTATCAGGAGGTTGCTTCATGGTACTTTATTTTCTTCCATGGAGTTTCTTCAATGCCTTTCATGTACATTACTTTTCCATAGGATTTTTCGTTTGTACAATTTCCTGCTGTATATACTTTTCTTGTCATTTTCTTTTTTTTTTTTTTTTATGCCCACTCGAGCTTATTATTTCCAGTTGTACTGCAAGACAGTGCTGTCGTTTGAAGTTTTTTTAAAATAATATTTTTTAATAAATATTTATTAAAATAATATTGATTGAAATATATTTATAAAATTTATATAATTTGGATGAGTGGAATGCCACGCCAAAAGCCACGGGATGTGCCTGCAGCTTCATTTTTAAGCGGAGCCACGGGTACAACCAGTAATTTCAAATTTTAAAATAATAATTTAAAAAATTATAAAGTATTATAATAAATTTTAAAATGAAATATTTGAAATATTTAAAATATCATAATAAAATTAAAAAATATATAAATAAAGTTGTAAGTTATTACCTTAACAATATTATAAAATATTAATATATAAAATAAAATTCATTATAATATATAATAAATAATATAATATTATAATAAATATATTAAATATATTATAATATATTAAATATATAGTATATATTATTTTATAAAATATAATAAATATGTTATAATATAATATAAAATTTACAATTTAATATATTTAAAATATTTATTATAATATTTATATTATTTACTATATATTACAATGAATTTTATTTTATAATATTAATATTTTATAATACTATTAAGGTTATAACTATATTATAATAAAAAATTTATATTTAAAAAATAATTAATAATTATAATATATTAAATTATATATTTTATATTATAATATAGATTTAGGATGTGCATGTACTGGTTGCGGTGGTTGTAGTGTCATGCCTAATGCCATCGGTGCTGCATGTGGGATGCGGCATCCATTGTATGGTAGGGCCGAAGGCGATGGGGTGCGAGCGCGGTGATGTCGGTACCCGCATGTTCATGCCTCTCGAGACCCGATCATGACAGTTGGACTGGTACTGGCCTGGCAACCAGACTGGTACTGGCCTCGCTACTGGACTAGCGCCTGGACTAGCTCCAACTTGGTGATTGGACTTAAAACTGGACTGGCATTGGCCTGGTAGCTGGACTGGCTTCTGCACTTGCATCTAGATTGGCACCGGCCTGGCGGCTGGATCCATCGCACAACATGATCGGGTCTCGAGGGGCATGGGCGGGCAGGTATCGTCGTGCCCTGAGCTCGCACCAACATTATCGTGTTCATGCCCCGTCACCTTTATCCCCGCATTCAACGGATGCCCCATCCCATTGTGTCGTATTGATGGCATTGGACGCGACGTCGTCGCCATCACGACGTTACATGCATGTCATAAAACTATATTTTAATATGCTATATAATTTAATATATTTCATATATTTATTATACTATTTATAATATGTATTATATATTATAATAAATTTTATTTTATAATATTAATATTTTATAATATTATTAAGATAATAATCTATGACTTTATTTATATATTTTTAATTTTTTAAATTTTTTTTTAAAAAAAATTTTTAAAGAAGAGCGATAAGATGGAGCCACATGTTTACATATTTTTTTTTATTTTTAAAATTTTTTATTTTATTATGATATTTTAAATATTTTTAAATATTTTAAAATTTAAAATCATGAATCGTATCTATGGTCTTTAAATAAAATTTAAAATTCATGGATCGTATCTATGGTCTCACTCTAATGAAACCGCAGGCTATAGCGTGGCATCCCACTCACCAAAACCACACTAGTTTTATAAATATATTTCAACCAACATTATTTTAGTAAATGTTTATTAAAAAAAATTATTTAAAAGAACTCGTTGATGTTTACTCTTTTGGTTTCGCTCTTAATATATTTTTTTTACTTACCCAAAAAAATATATATATATATAAGGAAGCACTCTTTACCTTTACGAGAGTAAGGCCAATTAAAGGGTTCAACAGGGCTAGAGTGATATGAAGACTCCCGGCCAAAATTTAACACCAACTAATCCAACTCATATTAAAACCAGCTCAAATCTATAGCCCGTTGATAGGACGATGATATCGGCCCATGTGTCATTCTCCAATACGTTAGTATTCGCTGAAAGACAATATATTCGAGGAACATCACTGTGCTTGCTCTGGTCCAAAGTCCGGTCCAGGATAAGAGAACCCTTCCATAGTCCGGTCCAAACCCATTGTCAATTTCAAAATATGAAACCGGAAGCAGACCAGAATTCACCGGCTTTTGACGGTCTTTCCCAAACCAAAACTAAGCCGGTCTTTCCCAAAAATCGAACGCGGAAGACCGTCACATTCAAGAAGCGCGTATTTCCTCGCATAGTTCGCTCTATATATTAAGAAACGGTGTTCTTCCTGATCTCCGATGCAGTCACTGTTCCTTCTTCGTCTTCTTGGTCTTGAGGTGGTCTTCTTGTCCTCGAGACCCTGCTTTTTGTCTGCTCTGCTCGCTCCTCGGCTGAAGCCAGCCAACAAACATGGCGGTCTTGCCACAGGCGCCCGCATGCGTACCAGCACCTGGTTATATCTTCTATCCAACGGATGAGGAGATCTTGGATTCCTTCCTCAAGAAGAAGCTGCAATATCTGCCCCTCCCGTCTGACATGATCAAAGAAGCCAACGTTTATGGAACTCACCCAAATAATCTTACGGGTAATTAGTAAAGATAAACAAAGATTAACATCCATGATCCCTTTTTTTCATATTCTTTATCTTTATTTGGAGCTATTAGGATTTCTAACTCATCAGGCTTTCTTGGGTTCCTTTCTTTAGCTCAATTTGTCACGGCAAATAAATTTTTTCAATGGTTCTTCTTTACGTGGACAATTAAAAAGCATCCGGATGCAGAAGGCAGCACCAAGGCTTCTCGAGTTGCAGGCCAAGGTCGATGGAAATCCACCCAAAATGTAAAACAGATTCGCAATAGCAACGGCCAGGTCATTGGCTCCAGGCAAAACTTTTGCTATATGGAACGCACCGCCCAGGAAAGGAGGAGAAAACCATGTGGCTTATGGAGGAGTATTCCATCCAGAGCCTTAGAACTAGAGGTGGTGTAGCTATGTCCAAGGACCAAACGAAGGTACCTGTCACGTTACCTGCAGATATCACATGTTTATAGCTCTTCCAGTAATAATATCTTTTATTACTATATTAACTCTTTGTCTTTCTTCCTCTATTCATGGCAGTTGGATGATTGGGTGGTGTGCAAGATCTACTTGAGGCCAAAAGCTCGCAAAGAACCTTCTAGCATGAAAGTCTCTACAATGGATATGACAAATTTGGAAAGGCTAGAAATAGGGAATCAACATTTTATAGCTCCAATACAAGATAGCCTGAATTTTGAGGTACCTGACAATACTCTCCCGCATCTCATCGATGCATCGGGTCAAGAGATGGTGTCTTTTGGAGCTCCTCGCATGTTGCATGATGGTGTATATCAACATCCGCCTTCTCGGAATATGGATGACAATTTTGGATCACTTTATCACAAACAACTAGCTAGTATACCTGATGAATGTCTTGATTATGCTCCTCAATATGATATGGCGAGCCTTCCTGATATTTCTTGTCCACTCAACCATGAACAACTAATAACTCCAGCACAAGACAGTTTGAATTCTCAGGTAGCTAACGGTACCCTCCCGCATCTTATCGATGCATTTGATCGAGAGATGGTGCCTTTCCGAGCTCCTCCCATGTTGCATGATGGCGAACTTCTACATCCGACTACTCAAGATGTAGATGATGATTTTGGATCACTCTTCTATGAACAACTAGCTGGATCATCCAATCATGAAGGTTTCGATTATGCTCCTGAACATGATATGGCAAGCCTTCTTGAGATTCCTCATCCGTTCAATCATGAACAACTAGTTGGTGTACCTAATGAAGGCCTTCATTATACTCCTCAACATGATATGTCCAGCCTTGATGAGATTCTTCATCCATTCTACGATGAACGACTAGTTGGTGCCCTTGATGAAAGCCTTGATTGTGCACCCACCTGCAGTCAGCAACTTGATTTGGCAAGCCTTCCAGAGAATCTTCCTTCACCTGACCTCTCCTTTTCATCCATTGATGAGATCCTCAAAGAATTCGATGATGTGCCTGATGAGAAACCCCCAGCAAGCATTGAAGAGCATGATATAACAAGCCCTTCTCTTTCTTGGTTGCTTGATTAGAAGTTGTAGGTACCACTGCCTGGTTCTTCATAGGCCGGTGATTTCCTATGTTTTTGCAATGTACTTATCATCATTATGAGCATAAGTGTTGTTGTACATATGATTGAAGATGAAATTTTGGATTATGTTGGTTGAGTTTGTAATGGCCCGGCGAAAAGTCAAAAAGTTATTGTGCTTTGCAACATACATTCATTTTGCATCTATGTGATATTTTTCAATGTTTTGGATTGTTTAATTGTGAATGGATTCAATCAATCGTAGCTTTTGTAACTCTTAATATTCATTAGATAGCCAGTACCACCCAAAGTGACAAAGATGCAAAGGTCTGCTTTGAGAATAAACAGTGGTAGAACAACTGCCGTCTGAAACTCTGGTTGACAAAATACGATGTCTTGAACGCTGCTGAAATTTGGTGAACACTTGAACCTGAAGGCTGGAAGGTGCTATTCCAAAGTTATTACGGAACCGGAGATTGAATGGATTAGCAAGGATCTTCATCTAGACAGTACCAAAAACTGTCATCAAGGGGTACAACAGTATATAGCTAAAACTATCTACATGGCTGAGTGCAGCAGGATCGTAACAGAAGAGAGACAGGTGTGCTTCACTTTTAGTTGCAGAAACTGAATTTTTAGTCATCATTTGGCAGTGAGGAGCCAAATCTTACCAAATTCAGGAATTTGTCGGCTAAACTTCAAATGTAAGATTGATTATATAGTGACAAAATAATGGTTTTGGTACAGGTAAGGTAAATAAACTTTCATTGGTTTACGTTAGCTTTGGGCCTTCCTTTGTATTCAATGTTGTTGAAATAAAAAGATGTGGGAATCTGGGACCTTTTTGTCACTTGTTCTGCACTAAAGACATAATAAAAGGAAAGATAACGTGTGGCTTTTCTTCTCAGTCTGTGATAAGTTGATGTTCGGAGAATGCAGTGACTTTGGTTAGGTATTCTAAATTGTTTCATGATTTCTGGAGTTCTCGATGTATTGTGCATCTGTGTCTATTGTCAGAAGATGATTTAGACGAGCAAGATCTAAACAAAACCAACGTTCCGACCTGTTCTCTACTTCTATATCATTCTTCCAGTAGTTGCAATGCTGCATCTTTGGCATTCTGTATACTGTTCAATTGCACGCTTCCACTCCCACAAAAATTACCCGTAGAAATAAACATTGTTAAACAAAACTCAATTGTTATGGAAGACTGCAAAAAGAAGTCTGATAATTTCGCATCGCAGTGCTGCTCATAATTTTTTCATTAAGAAAAATGTTTGTAAGAAAACTGAAAATAACACCGACCAGCAAATGTTCTGCCCAAATTAATCCGTCCAAACTAATACTTCATAATGTTGACGTTACCGTTAAAAACAAAATAAAAAACCTACCTTCCCCGCCCCCTCCCCCCCCCCCCCCCCCCCACCACACACACACAAAAAAAAAAAAAACCCATGCATTTTGCACGTTTTGCCATTTTCCTTTTCTTTATTATTTAATTAATTATGAGATTTAATTATTAAATGGTTTTTTTAAATTTAATATTATAATGACTAGTTTGAAAACCTTTTTAGAATTTTCTCTGGAGTTTTGAGCCTATAAATAGGCCTCTACCCCAACCTTGCAAGGCATCCAAGAATCTTATCTCTCCCTCTCGTACTTTTTTCTGTTCCAAAATTTCTGAAATTCTCTCTTCAGTATTGTTTTTTGAAAATTTGGACTGAAGATGAGCTGATCAGCATCCATTTGAAATCGTGCCACCGGCGAGTATTAGAATATTGGCTTCCAGATTGTACCTTAAAGGGGAATGTGTGGCCTAATTGTTCTTCGCACGAGAAGGGGGTCAAATCTTTTTTAGGACTGTAATTCTATCCATCCCCAAGGCCAAATTCCTAACCATATTTTGTTGTATTTGAAATTATTTTATTACATCAAAATTATTCTGCCACACATGCTACAAAAAAAATTATTTCTCAAATATTTCAAAAATATATAAATACAAATACATATTCCATACATTATAATTAACATTCTAAAAGAGATCTTGTATAATTTAGAATTAATGTATATAAATATAATTATTTATACTTAATTATAGTTTATTTACCTTGCATATTTTATTTAAAAAATTATAATTATATTTTTTTGGTTATTTATAGCATAATATCTATTCTTTTTTGTGTTGTACAAAATTAATTAAAGATCACCACTCAACCTGTACTGCAACATGTAAATTAATATTTAAAAGACTACCCAAATAAATTAATCAAAGTCTTTAGGATTTAGAGATAAATAACTTAAATAAAAATCTTAACATGCCATAGGTCTGATCATATTGATGATCATTTTAATAAAACTATAATTTCTAAAAAATATTAGGAGACATTTTTAGAAACATTTATAAAAAAAATTAAAATAATAATAATTTATTTAAATAAATATTTAACATAATTATTTTTATTTTCTAGATCTTTTTTTCTGAACCTGCCTTGGACCTAATGGAAACCCTTAAGAATGACATGATTAGCCTAAAACTCAAAAAATTTGATGGATTCCATTTTAGAGGTGGCAAAGCAAATAAAATTTTGGCTAACCATCTTCGGACTTTGATCAGATTGACTAGTCTGCATATTCTTTTAGTTCAACTACACCTACTATCTCATAATATGATTACCTATGTAAAGGTAGAATCCTTAGTATCTTTTTTGACTCACTCTATGACATTTATCTGTCAGCTAAGAGTGTGAAGGAATTATGGGATATCCTAGAGTTTAAGTATGCCTTGATGATGTTGGACTTGAACGATTCAACACTAGATCATTCTTTAGGTGTAATATGGTCAACTAACTTTGGTCGACTAACTATGGCCGACTAACTTTGGCCAACTAACTAAATGCCTGAATGACTTAGTTGGATGCAAGATGAAGAAGCCGACAATCTAAAGAAGTCCTACTAAGTGAATGAAAAAGAAACAAGTTGCCACAACAAAAAGTTATTACTTCTAACTAAAAAAGTTGTTCTCAACAAAAGGTTATTATGCTCAACCAAAAGAGGTTATTTTCCAACATAAATCAGTTATCCTTGGTAACTATAAAAAGATAAGAGGAGACCCTCGACAGGTATGTTTTTGGCTACCCCCATGCTCATTTGGCACTCACCATCTTCTTCTTCAGCTCCAGTTGTTGCCTAGATTACATTTGAGCGTTGGAGTGTTCCCGCCGAAAACCCAGCCCGGGGACCTTTTGCAGGTCTCTGCCTAAGGAGAGCACCCAAGAGCAGGATCTCATCCAGCCAGAAGAGTGAGCGAGATCACTCGGCATCGCTGAAGCCTCAGCCACAGGTGATTTATCCGCAACAAGTGGTATGCAAGATCTACCTAAGGCCAAGATCTCGCAAAGAACCTTCTAGTATAAAAGTGCTACAAAGGAAATGACAAATTTGGAGAGGTCGGAAATAGGAAATCAACATTGTTGATATATAACTACAGAAATAATGGTTGGCAACTCAATTTGGAGTCCATGTCTTCTAGCTTGAGATTTAGATGAGTTGTTTTTGTTTAAATATTCCCATCATCCATCACTATTCCATTTATATAGCTCTTTCAAGAGCTCAAGTGCCCAATCTTGAATTCACTATCCTTGAGATGCTGAGGAAGCAGCATTTGTGAATTAAAAAAGTTGGTTTATAACTCCTAGATAATTTCATGTTCGATTCCTCACAAGATGCAATCATTCATGAAGCTAATAAGAGGGTTTCACTTGCACCTATACGTAGATGCCTGAATGCCAGGCACGCTACATGAGGATATTGTTTCTGAAACATTCCAAACAATACAAAACATTAGCCAACAAATGGAATAGGGCTAATAATTCAGTTGCAGAGGGGCTTTTTGGTCAGTGATAGTTAGATCACATCATGGTAGAATTAGCATATAATATCCTATAGGTTGATCATGCATCTTGCTGAATGTAATGCATAGGATCCAGAGGTCGTGGGAGGAAACATGCACCATAATGGCTCATGATGTACATGTGGCACATGATCAGCCCTTAGGCAACAATATCATGACACTGCAAGGCAATAATGTCATGACATTGTGAGCTTTAGTTTTGGCTGATTATAAGTAACTAGGCTTTTTTACCATTTCGTCTTCCATTTTGTTCATTTTGAGATTGGTTGTTAATTGTCCCCTATTCGTGTTTATTTGTTTATTG
This sequence comes from Areca catechu, assembly GCA_021397845.1. Classification (NCBI taxonomy): domain Eukaryota; kingdom Viridiplantae; phylum Streptophyta; class Magnoliopsida; order Arecales; family Arecaceae; genus Areca; species Areca catechu. The sequence continues at coordinate 155,852,154 of CM038050.1, read as the reverse complement.
AAGCATGGATGCTTGTTTATGTGGAAAGTCCATGATCTTTGGTTCTTTCAGTGTGACAATACTACCTATTGTCCTTTAAAACCATTTATGATTGATTTTATTTGTCTGGCGACAATTATTTATGATTGATTTATAACTAAGTTTGTGCATTTTAGTTATAGAGTGGATGCACATTCATGAGCTAGTACAGAAATCTGACCCTATAAGTTGTTTCGGTTCATCAATGTTTTTCATGTTTTAGTTCCCGTGACTTCTTATGCTGTTTAACTACTACCTTTAAGTGATTTGGGTTTTATTTATATGTGCTAGCTACATCATGCCTACTCGAAGGAAGAGATTTGCAGGTGTGCAGTTTCAGTTTTTGTATATTCAGACTGGTACTTCTTCAAGACAGCAGCCCAAGGCCAATCCCTCTTCCACACATGATCAGTCTAAGGCCGGTCCCTCTATTCTACATATCAGACCAGTGCCAGTCCCTCTTCTTTAGCACAGCACGATCCCTCTGCTGATCATTCAGATGATGAGGCTATTGTAGATGACATACAGATCCAGGATAATTTAATAATTTTAGTTCATTTTAATGCATGCAAATGTAACAGTTTTGATATTTATTTTCTTATTTTTCTGTATTTTTCATAGCTGGATCTGGGAGAGTGAGGTGGAGACGAGGACCCATGCTAGTCCGGGACAGGTGGCAGCTACATGAGGTTGAAAGGATAGTTGTAGAGTGTAACAACCTAAGATAATCCATTAAGAAATCTGCTAGCTTGTTTACCAGCTTTTTGGGGATAGTTATATGTCGAGGTCAGCTATGTCCGCTGAACTAGCCAAAGTAGAATGGCATGCTTCATTCTTATAAACTTATTAGGTTCACTACTGGTTCTCCGAGAGAGCACATATTGTATACACTCTATCAATATCTTGTAAATTTATTAATTTTAATATAGATTATATATATAAGATATAACAAATTATTAATTTTATTTTGTAGACATATTCTGTTGTTGGTAGAGCTATATGAGTAACTCAATCTATTTCTCATATAGTGGGGTTGAAGAGTTTTGCTTAGCTCAGACATGAGTTCATATGTTCCTCATGCTACATTCTTTTTATTAGACTTATTTTTTTAATATATGAATACTTTTACTTTTTAATGAAACTAACATCATGTATCATGTACCATGCATCATAGTACGTAAGTTTTTAAGGATTTTTTTGTAACATATATTTTTCTATAGGCATATGAGCATGGGAGGGAACCTGGTGAGGTGAAGTTCTATCAGATGACTCACACTCACCATAATGGCAGTTTTGTTTGGAAGGAGTCCAAAGAAATATTTATATTTATAGATAATTATTTTGTATCATGATTTATAATTTTATTTTTTAAGCATTAAGATAAAGTTTTTTTTTAAAATGCAAGAAAGGGCTACATCTCTGATTGCAAGCATGCCAAAGAGTTTTCAACATCTATGCAGGGCAATCATATCAAGATCGAGATATTTTTAGAGTTGATAGGACCAGAGCATTATAGACGAGTGAGGGGTTATGGAATTGGAGTTACCCCTACTCAATTATCTATGATGAGTCAATTTACTCAAGATGCTAGAGATGGTGCTAGTGATGCACGTGTTCGTAGACTTAAGGCAAAGATGGCAACATTGAGAGGACATGGAGTAGAGATGGTGGCACTGAGGCAGACACATGATGCATATAGAGGAGAGATGCAGACCATGAGGGCTCAGCTTGAGGATCTTACATTTGTGCTACATATATTTAAACCATCTCAGGTAAATGAGTATATAACTACATATATTTTTTGTGTATATATAATAATTTAGAATATATTGTGATGTATGTATCATAACTCAAATTTTTTATATATCTTTTGTAGGTTCCTGAAATATCTGGCAGTTATAGAGAGGACGACGACCATCCTCCTGTGGACCATTGATGCTTGATGATTCCTTTTTTTATGATCACTATATTTTGTATATATTTTGATGTAGTTGAACTTGGATAGAATTTCTACAATCTATTTATCTTTTTATATATATAAAAGACTTATAATATTGACATTTTGATGGATTAGTGTTTGGCCTTATGTCATGAATAGTGAGTTGTGTAGGTTTCATTAAATGATATTTGATTCATATTAGATTGTATTTGTTTAGTTTCATGTTATGTAGGTTTCATTGAAATGATGTTTGATTCATGTGACAATGTATTTATTTTTATATAGGTATTCAATTTTTATATAGATATTTCATCATATATGATCCATTTAATTTTTAAAAAATAAAAAAATATCGATGCTTTAAACCATCTCTAAGTTATAAATTAACGATGCTTCAAAGCATCATTAAGTTTATATTTAATGATGCTTATTATAATTGTTAAATGTAACATGGCGATCCTTTTAAGCTTCGCTAAACTTAAGCTTAACGACACTTTTAAAAAGTCTAGCTAAGTATTTGGACTATGTCGATGCTTTTTTGCTTATTGCCCATGCTTTTTATCATCGCTAAGCTTTCTTTAACAATGCTTTTATAAAGCATCACTAAGTGGCCCAAATTGTTTGGATTATGCCAACATTTTGTTTGCTCATTATTGATGCTTGTAAGCATCACTTTGCTCTACTTTGACGATGCTTTTAAAAAGCACTGCTAAGTGACGAAAATTTGTCGGTCTATACCATCGTGTGAAAGTCGTGGTATGTTAGTCTTTGACGATGCTTTTAAGTATAGGTAAGAACTTACCGATACTTTTCAAAAGCATCGAAGGATTATTTTTCCATGCTTATATAAGCAATGCATTTATGACACTTTTAAAAGCATCAAGAGGTATCTTGCCAATGCTTTTAAGCATCGATAAATGACATTATTAGCATCGGCTATGTCATTTTTCCTCTAGTGTTTTATAGCCCCAATACAAGATAGCCTAAATTCTTAGGTAGCTAACAATACCCTCCCGCATCTCATCAATGCACTAGGTCAAGAGACGGTGTCTTTCCGAGCTCCTAGCATGTTGCATGATGGCATACTTTCAGCATTCAGCTCCTCAGGATATGGATGACAATTTTGGATCGCTCTATGATGAACAACTAGCTGGTGCACCTGATGGATGTCTTGATTATGTTCCTTAATATGATATGGCAAGCCTTCCTGATATTCCTCATCCACTCAACCAATAACAACTAATAACCCCAATACAAGATAGCTTGAATTCTCAGGTAGCCGACAATACCCACCTGCATCTCATTGATACATTTGATTGAGAGATGGTGACTTTCTGAGCTCCTAGCATGTTGCATGATAACGAACTTCAGCATCTGGCTACTCAGGATATAGATGATGATTTTGGATCATTCTATCATGAACAACTAATTGGTGCACCTAACGAAGGCCTTTATTATGCTCCACAACATGATATGGCCAGCCTTCATGAGATTCTTCATCCATTCTATGACGAATGACCAGCTGGAGCCCTTGATGAAGGTCTTGATTGTGCACCCACCTGTAATAAGCAACTTGATTTGGCAAGCCTTCCAAAGATTCTTCCTCCACTTGACCTCTCCTTTTCATCCATTGATGAGTTCCTCAAAGAATTCGATAATGCACCTGATGAAACCACCATCAAGCATTGAAGAGCATGATATAACAAATCGTTCTCATTCTTGATTGTTTGATTAGAAGTTGCAGGCACCACTATCTCGTCTTCATAAGTTGGTTATTTCTTATGTTTTGCAATGCATTTATTAGCATTATGAGCATAAATGTAGTGTACATACGATTGAAGATGAAAGTTTGGACTATGAATGTTGAATTTGTAATGGTTGTGTTAAAAGGATACAAGCAGTTTTGATCGAGAAGAAGTCAAAAAATTGTGCTTTGTAACATACATTCATTTTACATCTATGTGATATTTTTCAGTCATATTATTGTTTGCTCCAAATAAAACTTTTTTTGCTTGGGATTCTTTTACCGTTTGACTTCTTCTTCGAAGAGTTTTGGGATGGAAGAATATCTTTTCGATCATACTTCTTCTCCGATGAGCAGTGTAAGACTTTGGGACTCTTCTTTGTTGTTTTCCTTTAAAAGGAGTATGAGGCCCTCTATTCTATAAAGCCCCCAAGTCCTGACTGCTCTTTACTCATCACAATGCTTTGGTCCAACTTTTTGGGTCCCCGCTAGAAAAGTATCTTTCTCTTGATCGATTACCATGGTCAAGAAGGTATTGATCCATCTCTTAGATTATCTTCTCTTGATTCATAGCCAAGTCGAGAAAGGTATTGTCTGTTTGGTTTATTGTTGGATTTATTTATATCTCTTTTGTTATTATTTTGGAATCCTATAATTTGGGTATTTGTATCATCTTTGTATCCAATTTTGGGATGGTTACATAGTGGATTGCTCCTTCTCTATTATGGATATTGGCAGTTTTGCCAAACTACATAAATTTTTATATTTCTTATGTTTATTATTTATGCCTGTGAATTATATGATAAATTACTGAGTGAGAAAATAATTAATTAAAAATATAAAGCATTCCGATCTGCTGTGCGCATCCCAAACAACTAGTATTAAAGCATTTAAATGATATTTAATGTGCAACAAAGTTCATCAATGACTCAAGAGATAATTATTTTTCATTTCACTACCACAAGGCATGAAGTGGTGGTGTTTGACGGCACAGGTAATTTTGTACTATGGAAGGTAAGAATGAAATATCTATTAGTCAAAGAGGGCATGGCATTAGCCCTTAAGGTTATGGATGCAATCCCAAGAGATACTGAGACTATCAAAGAGAAAATCAATGAGAGAACTCTAAGAACTTTATTTTCATATTTGAGTGACAAAGTTATCCACAATGTTGTGGATCTTGATACAGCTAAAAGTATATGAGATAAATTGGATAGCCTATATATGGACCATATTTAAGGAGAAAGTTATGCACATTTCGCATGGCAGAAGGTACTTCACTCAAAGATCACTTGGATGAATATAATAAACTCCAACTTGATTTAGCTAATATTAGTATTGTTGCTGCGTCAACTCCTGGATCGAGAATCGGGATGGCTAGACGGGCTGGAGCGCTCCTCTACCGGGCGAACCTACAGAAAAGTCCCCAAGAGTGCCGGTGGTGTTCCGGCGGGCGACCCTCCGATGCTTAAGTTAGCAGGAAGTCGAAGGCAACAGAATGGAGGAATCGAAAGATCAACAGCGTATGGAGAGGGAAGAGTTGGTCTCCCTTCAAGCGGGGTCCCCCAAATACCTTATATAGGCACGGAACAGTCCAAAATCCGTTAGGGGAGGGGCTGAGAAAGACCGATCTGCCCCTATGAAAATCTGGAGAGTGGCCACGTGGCACGCAGATACGGCGACACCGTGGAAGTAGTGGAGCAGGGCCGTTGGGATAGCAGAATCCCGTCGTAACAGAAAGGTGCTTCTGGAATACCCTGGATGCCAAGGCTTGCCCGTCGGATGTCGGCCATGAGGCGGTCGGCTGGTCGGATCAACGGTCAAACCTTCGAAGGAGAGCGACGGGCCGGACCCCAATAGGAGAGGGTCGTTCGGACCTCAGCTCCAGTGGGTCGGACCTCTGGCGGAGGACGATGGGCCGGACCCCAGTAGGAGAGGGTCGTTCGGACCTCAGCTCCAGTGGATCAGATCTCTGGCGGAGGACAGTGGGCCGGACCCCAGCAGGAGAGGGTCATTCGGACCTCAGCTCTAGTGGGTCGGACCCGTCGCTCTCCTTCAAAGGTTCGGTCATTGATCCGACTAGCCGATCGCCTCATGGCCGACGTCCGACGGGCAAGCCTTGGCATCCAAGGTATTCCAGAAGCACCTTTCTATTATGGCAAGATTCTGCTATCCCAACGGCCCTGCTCCACTACTTCCATGGTCGCCGTATCTGCGTGCCACGTGGCCACTCTCCAGATTTTCATAAGGGCAGATCGATATTTCTCAGCCCCTCCCCTAATGGATTTTGGACTGTTCCGTGCCTATATAAGGTATTTGGGGGACCCCGCTTGAAGGGAGACCAACTCTTCCCCCTCCATACGTTGTTGATCTTTCGATTCCTCCATTCTGTTGCCTTCGACTTCCTACTAACTTAAGCATCAAAGGGTCCCCGGCCGGAGCACCACCGGCACCCTTGGGGACTTTTCTGCAGGTTCGCCTGGGAGAGGAGCGCTCCAGCCCGTCTAGCCATCCTGGTTCTTGATCAAGGAGTTGACGCAGCAACAGATTGGCACTAGAGGGAGGGCGGGCTGCACCGCTCTTTTCCTTTTAAAAGGAGGAATCCATCATCTCGGCAAGAAAATGGCTAAGGGAAGAGCTCCAAATGCCACTGCCAGGAGAGATACCTCTCCTTCCAGGTCTAAGGAGCCTCTTCAAGAGAACGATTACGCTGCTACCACCCCTACTGCTACAGAACCCACCATCACTTTGGGATTGCAGCAATTCCAAACCTTGGTGAACCGCATCGAAACACTTACGGCTGCGATTCAGTGGTTCCAGGAAATAGCCGACAATCGACAGCAGCTATCGGCTGCTTCTTACACCAACCCTCTGACTACTGCTGCGGGAGGTCGACGGCCAGAGATCCCTTAGCATGGTTCCCACGCCGCCGCAGAGCCACGGAGGTCCTTGGGTGATCGAGCTGACGGCAAAAGGGCGAGGTCTGCTTCGCCTTCCTACACCGAGTCCATCCCCTCAAGCGATTGGCTTATCGTCGAATAATCGAAGGACTACAGCAGCAAAATCATGCGCATGGAGGAGCGCATTGCTGAAATCACCCACCCGCAGAAGGCCGAAGGGGGACAGGTATACGACTCCCGTCCCTCATTCTTCGAGAAAATTCTGGCGGAGATAATTCCCCGCCACTTCAAGATCCTACAGGTGGACCCCTACGACGGTACCACCGATCCGATGGACCATCTGGGCACGTACAAGGTCTACATGATGGTCCAAGGCACCTCCGATGCCCTCCACTATATTGCCTTCCCTGCAACCCTCAAAAAAACTTCCCGGATGTGGTTCTCTGCCATCTGGCCAGGTATGATCCACTCCTTCTCTCAACTCGAATCACTCTTTCTTTTCCATTTCAGAACTTGCAGTCAGACCCCGAGGACTACCGACTGCCTCTTCCTCGTGCTGCAAAAGAAGAGAGAAACCCTTCGGGATTTCATGGCCCGTTTCAACTCAGCAGCCATGGAAGTCCTGGATTTAAACGAAGCTATGGCGATGTCGGCCTTCAAGCAAGGGCTCCGCTCATCCATGCTGACCTTTTCCCTGGATAAGAAGCACCCGACAAGCTATAGTGAGTTGCTGGCCAGAGCGCAGAAGTACGCCCTGGCGAAAGAACAAGCAACCGGCCGGCGTCAGGCTGAAGGAAGGCTGGCCCCGAAGAAGCAGAGCGACAAGGCTCCCGAAGTCCGACCTCCGAATGATAGTCAGCGGTAGGCCCAACGCCGAAGTCCGAAGCCGAGGGACTTCCCCCGAAGGTTCGATACTTATGCGCCTTTGTCCCTACCAAGAGAGAAGATCCTGATGGAGATCAAGAACAAGACCTTTCTGCAAAGGCCTCGATCGATGAGGGGCCCTCCTACCCTGAGGAACAAGGATAAATTATGTCGCTTCCACAGAGACCATGGGCACAGTACCGAAGAGTGCCTGCAGCTGAAGGACGTCATTGAAGATCTCATCCGGAGGGGATACCTGTACAAGTACGTCCGACCCCATCGGAACCGGGCAGAAACATCAAGTGCCAGAAACCCTCCTGAGGAGGCCGAGCTCCCCAATCAAAGGTCAACTGGTGGGGATGTCAGCATGCTGCATCGACGATCCGCAGGAAGTCAGGAGGACGGGACGGATATTGTTAAAAGATCCCGGGGCCCCAACACCATCACTTTTTCTGATGAAGATCTCCTGGAAATTCATATTTTTGAGAATGATCCTGTAGTCGTGTCGGCAGTCATTGCCAATTATGATGTAAAGAGAATACTTGTTGATAATGGAAGCTCGACAGAGGTATTGCTGTATGATGCTTTTGTGAGAATGAACTTATCCAGATCTATGCTGCTGGAGTCCCCTGCGCCGTTGACAGGCTTCGGGGGCAACTCCGTCGGAGTGGAAGGTGAAGTGGTCCTCCCTATGACAATCGGGACGAAGCCTCTGCAGAAAACCCTCCTCATCAACTTTGTGGTCATAGGGATGACTTCGCCCTATAATGCTATTCTAGGTCGACCAGTCCTTAACAAATTCAAAGCCATCGTTTCTACCTACCATCTGTTGGCAAAATTTCCAACCAGGAACGGGGTCGGAGTAATGAGGGGAGACCGTCAGATGGCCAAGCAGTGTTTGACTATTTTGAATCAACAGTCAGAAGGCCATTCCACCATGGAGCAACTTGACCCAAGGGCTGAGGCCGACGACCTTGGTCAGCTAGGGAAAAAGATTTCGTTTATCCCACTCTGAGAGGATGATCCCACTAAAGTCCTTCAGATCAGGGGCTCCCTCGGTGAAGACCTTAAGTCAGAGTTGATCAGCTTTCTTAGGAGTAATGCTGACATTTTTGCTTGGTCAGCGTCGGACATGCCTGGGATACCGTCGGAGGTTATCACTCACCAACTCAAGGTCGATCCGACCTACCGACCTATCCGACAGAAGAAAAGAAGCTTTGCTGCTGAAAGACAGAAAGCTATCGATGAGGAAGTGAAGAAACTCCGTGATGCTGGCTTCATCAGGGAGGTTCACTACCCTGAATGGCTGGCAAATATGGTCATGGTGAAGAAGTCCAATCAAAAGTGGAGGATCTGTGTAGACTACACCGACCTCAACAAGACCTGTCCGAAGGACAGCTTCCCAGTATCCAAAATTGATCAACTGGTGGATACCACGGTTGGCCACCAACTTTTCAGCTTTATGGATGCCTTCTCCGGATACAACCAAATAAAAATGCATCCGAAAGACGAGGAAAAGATTGCCTTTATCACTGACAAAGGCTTGTACTGCTATCGGATGATGCCTTTCGGCTTGAAGAACGCCAGTGCCACCTTTCAAAGGCTGATCAACCGGGTGTTTGAAGGATAGCTGAGAAGGAACATGGAGGCTTACATGGACGATATGATAATGAAGAGTCTCCGTAAGGCTGACCACATCAGGGACCTGCAGGAATCATTTGACGCACTTAGGCACCATCGGATGAAACTGAACCCCATGAAATGCGCTTTTGGGGTAACCTCTGGCAAATTCCTTGGTTTTCTAGTTATGCAGAGGGGAATTGAAGTGATCTGGACAAGATAAAAGGCATCACGGAGATGGCGCACCCGACCAACAAAAAGCAGGTCCAAGAACTCACTGGCCGAATCACCTCTCTCAGCCATTTCATCTCCAGGCCGACTGAGAAGTCCTTGCCGTTCTTCAAGACCCTGCACTGGTCAGAGGGTTTTCTTTGGACTGATGAGTGCCGGTCGGCATTTGAAGCATTGAAGGAGTACTTGAAGAACCCTCCGTTGTTAGCCAAGCCAACAGAGGGGGAACCATTGTACCTTTATCTTTCGGCGTTTGACGAAGTGATTTGCACCATCCTTGTGCGAGTCGGAGAGGACGGACAGCAAAAGCCTATCATTATATCAGCAAAGTTCTCCATGATGCCGAAACGAGGTACCCCAAGATACAAAAATTAATATACTCCTTGGTCACATCGACTAAGCGACTCCGACCGTACTTCCAAGCGCATCCGATCGTAGTGCTGACTAACCAACCTCTCAAGGCAATCCTTCAGAGTCCGGACACATCCGGTTGGCTCGCCAAGTGGGCCGTCAATTTAGGAGAGTTCGACATCTCCTTCCAGCCACGATCTACCTTGAAGGCCCAGGAAATTGCTGACTTCATTGCAGAGTGTACATGGAAGCAGGAAATACCTCCTCGAATGGCCGAAATACCTGAAGCTGATGCTGTCTACGAAGTAGAACCAGCCTGGACTCTCCATGTGGACGGAGCATCCAATCTTGCAGGCTACAGGGCCGGACTGATTCTGGCCGAGCCAGATGGGGAGAACCTGGAGTATGCTCTGCACTTCTTATTTTAGGTATCAAATAATCAAGCAGAGTATGAAGCCCTCCTTGTGGGGCTACAGATTGCCCATGAATTGGGCATCAGCCGGCTCAGAGTTTTCTCCGACTCCGAGCTGGTGGTCAACCAAGTGAAGGGGGAATTTGAGGCCAGGGATCCGACCCTGGCAAAATAATTAAACCAGGTACAAAGCCTCATCTCTTGGTTCAAATTTTTTGAAATCCTCCACATACCTCGTCTGCAGAACTCCCGGGCAGATGCTCTCTCTAGGCTTTACGGTCGCCAACGGGACTTCCGACCGAACCTTTGTGGAGTATTTACGACATCCTAGCATCATCGAAGAACCGATAGAGGTCCACCAGGTGGAACATGAATGTTGACTCTGTCTTGATTTTGATGATTGACAAAATGTTTAAGTATATATGAGTACTAATTATATTTTAAGTGTATTTTTTAGATCTTAGCACTCAACCATGTTGGATGAAGAAATGCTTGTATTTTAGTTGAAAAAGTTCTTAAATTAATGGAAAATCTAGTATATGGACTTTGGAATTTAATATGGAAGAACTTGAAGAGGTTAAAGTTTCAATTTGAAGATGTTTCAGCAATGGTACATGCAAGTGTCGACACCTGAAAATGAAGTGTCAACACCTGAGGATCAAGTGTCAACACTTGAAGAGTGAAGTGTCGACTCAAGGCCTGAGACAAACAGAAAACTTCAGAAAGCACTTTTAGTCAAGTGTCGACACCTGGAGATGAAGTGTCGACACTTGAAACTGAAGTGTCGACACCTGGAGGCGAAGTGTCGACACTTGAACAGTAACGGCTAGTTTTCTAGGCTGCAGAACTTCTCCAACTTGGCTCCAACGGTCATATTTTTCTCCTTAACGACTATAAACGGTCATTTAAGTGTTGGGAGGCTATATAAACATCAATAATCAAATGGTGAAGTAATCCTTTGGTGAGTTTCTTGAATATTCTTAAAGGATTCAATAGTTGAGTGATTAAAAGCCTTCAAGCTTCCAAGTTTCAAAGAGAGCATTCAAAGTCTACATCTACAAGCATCAATTAAAGGCTTGATCAACTTGAAGACAAGATCTTCATCAACAATCAAGGGCTTCAAAGAGATATTTTCTTTATTTTAGAAAGCTTTTATTGTATTCATTTAAACTTGCTCTTACATTGTTTTACTTAAGGTTTTTGGTGAGCCTTGGAAAACCAAAGAGATTTTTGGTAAGCCTTTGAAAATCAAAGTAGTTGTTGGTGAGCCTTGAAACCAACTAGGGTTTTACTTGTGAGCCCGAAGCTAAAACAAGTTGTTTAGGTTCTTGGTTATCCTGTAAAACCAAGGGTGATTGTTGGTGAGCCTTGAAACCAACTAGGGTTTGACTTGTGAGCCCGAAGACAAAACAAGTTGTAAAGGTTGTTTGTAAGCCTAAGTTATAAAATCAAACTTAGTGAAATTCCCAAGGGGTTCTTGGGGAGTGGATGTAGGTGCTTGGTTAGTACCGAACCACTATAAATCTTTGTGTTTGTGTGATTGTTCTCCTTGTGCTTTTATTTCTTTATTTCCGCTGCATTTATTTGAAATACACAAGCACTTGAATTGCATTAGCACATACTTGCTTTAGTTCATACATATTTTAAATAGTATAAAAGTTTTATAAAATCCAATTCGTCCCCCCTCTTGGGTTGCCTACCTGAGCCTACAATGAAGCTTCTTGGATGGGTCCAATCCTTAATTTCTTGGCCAAAGGAACTCTTCCTGCAGATCCAGCGGAGTCCAAGAGGGTGCGCTTGGCGGCCTCTAAGTACATTGTCCTTGACGGCACCCTTTATAAGCGGTCATTCTCATAGCCACTGCTGAAGTGTTTAGGATCGGCGGACACCGACTACACCCTCAGGGAAGTCCATGAAGGCATTTATGGCGACCACCTCGGAGGGAGGTCCCTCGCTTACAAGATCATCCTGTAGGGGTATTACTGGCCCACCATTTAGAAAGATGCATCGGACTTTGTCCGAAGGTGCGATGCATGTCAGAGGTACTCTATCATTCAAAGAAGACCTGCCAGCAAGCTTACTCTGATCACCGCCCCATGGTCATTCGCACAGTGGGGGATGGATATCCTAGGACCCTTTCCCCCGGCCTCTGGGCAACGAAAATTTTTACTTGTGGCTATCGACTATTTCACTAAGTGGGTGGAAGCCGAACCACTAGCACAGATAACGAAGGTTAAGGTGGAGAACTTCGTCCAGAACAACATCATCTTTCGATTCGGTATTCCCCGGACCATCATTACTGACAATGGAAGATAGTTTGATAATTCTAAATTTCAAGATTTCTATCAGCAATACCAAGTCTCTCACCGACTTACCTCGGTCGGTCATCCACAATGCAATGGAGAGGCCGAAGTCACCAACAGAACGATTTTACATGGCCTGAAGACCCGGCTCAATGAAGCAAAGGGACTGTGGGCGGAAGAACTCCATTCTGTGTTATGGGCATATCGGATGACCGCCAGAGCATCGACCGGTGAAACTCCATTCAACCTCACTTACGGAAGTGAAGCCGTCATCCCTATTGAAACTTCTCTCCAATCCCTCCGGATCGACCACTATACTGAGCCAGCCAACTCCGAGCAGCGAAGAGCCGACTGGACTTGCTTGAGGAAACAAGACTTCGGGCAAGCATGAAGATGGCGGTATGTCGCCAAAAAATGGCAAAGTATTACAACTCGCGGGTTAAGGCGCGAGCTTTTCGAGTCAGAGACTTGGTCCTACAGAGAGCCGAAATCTCGAGACCGACTAAGCAAGGCAAGCTTTCCCCAAATTGGGAGGGACCTTATCAGGTCACTGAAGTGGTTCGGGTCGGCACTTATCGACTGGAATTTTTGGACGGACGGCAGTTGGCACATCCATGGAATGTAGACAATCTCCGCAAGTATGATCAATGAAGTTCATATTTCTTTTACGAACCACTTCCGAAAGTCCGACTCCGGTCGGCAGAGGCTCTAAGGCAGCCAATCCGACCGCTGCCTCAACTGCCTCAGGGTCTGAAAAGCCGACGGACCAACACTTAGAAAAAATTTTCTAAGCTAGTTGCTCCGGCCTGAGCTGACATCCGACCGCTGCCTTAACTATCTTAGGGTCCAGAAAACCGACGGACCAACACTTAGGATAAATTTCCTAAGCTAGTTGCTCCAGCCTAAGCTGACATCCGACCATTGCCTTAACTGCCTCAGGGTCCAGAAAGCCGACGGACCAACACTTAGGATAAATTTTCTAAGCTAGTTGTGACTGGTACCTCAACCATCCTAATCCATTCTCAGTCTAGAAGGCCGACAGGCCAGTACTTGGAGTGAAAATCCTAAGAGGATCTAGTTCGGTTTGAGTTCTCACTCAATGCTTGCCCTGAAGATCCGACCACTCACTCTGATATGCCGACTGGCCCATACTTAGCAAAATTTTAGAAAGCGAAATAGTAAATAGTATGAAGAGAAGACAAGACAATAAGGAAAAGTTTTTTTTATTAATTCAAAAGATTTTTTCATAGACTGAAGGTCAGACCTTTACAACCAACTAGGTCTGACCTTCGAAGGCTACAACAATGGCCACTTTGACCCTTTTAGCTATGGCTGCCACTCCGGCCTCTTCGGCAATGATCTCTGCCAGGGCTTCGGCCGCTCGGGCGGTCGGGTCGGTCCCCTCCGAATCTGCTGCCTTCGTTGGCTTCGATGGCTGGAGGAAGGCCAGGTCGAACTCTGGGAAGGCGGCGCTAACCTTCCCCAGACACTCGTCGTACCCGTAATCGAAGCCGACTATCCTGGTTTCGTTCATTTCCTCCTTGAAGTCTTCGGAGGCCTTGTAATATGCAACGGCCTTCTCCCTGGCCGTCTTCAGCAAATCCTGGGCCGACTTCAGCAAGCCCTTGTATCTTTCCATCGATGCCTGATAGCCTTTCGCGCGGAGATCTAGATCAGTTGCATGACCCTCCTCGGCCTTAAGCCGACGGGCCAGAGCTTTAATCTTTTTCCTCTTGTCCTTGAGCTTGGCCTCCCGATCAGCCTTCTAGGTGAGCAGGTCCTCCATTTTCTTCTTTTGGGCCTCCAATTCAGCCCGCAAGGGGGACACCTCTGCCACTGCCATCTTCAGGTCAGTCACCTCTTCCTTGGAGGCCGTCAGCACTGCCCAGGCGGTGTCCCTCGCCAGCTCGGCCACCTCGGCCCTCTGGGTCAGCTGCTCCTTTATGTACATCAGCTCACCCAGCCCTTGGTCCATCAGTAGGTGGTCCCTGACGAGCTGCCGACAAAGATGAACAATTAAAGAGGTTTCAATAGTGAATTGGAAATGAGGACAAGAGGAGTGAAGCTTATCCCTAGAAGATGGCAGAGGGAACTGCTGGCTGCCTCATTCACTGACCGCCCGTCAGTTTCGGGGATGGCTCGCTGGAGCTGCTCCCTTGCCTCCTCCATACCGTGCAACAGTAGGCGCTCTTCTTCTTCCCCCAGGGCCCAAGAGGCCCTCTCGCCAGCAACCGACGGCCCTTCACCTGCAGGGTTCCTCTAGGTCGTTCGGGGGACCGTCACGGTCATCTCCAATGGCGGAGGTGAAGGGGCTGCCACCATCCTAGTCGAGGTCGAATGCCTTCCCTCCGCATGGACGGCTGGCTGTCCTGCTGAAGATGATCGCTCGGATGCAATCACCTTCTGGCATTCGGTCAGGGGCATGTCATCCCCGGAGTCGACCGACACCACTAGAATGGATGACTCCTCTATCAGTGGCTTTTTTGGCCTTTCAAGCGTTGGTTCTGCTGCCCGTTTCTTCGATTCCTGCTGCGCCAGCTCTGCGATCTGGACCACTCTCCTCTGCGCCGATCGTGCTGAGAGGACAGCCCTATCCGGCTTCATTTTTTCGCCTGTCAACAAAAGCATAGTTAGTAACAGTCTTCAAGCCGACAAGAAGTAAAGGAGATAAGGGTAGAAACCGATCTCTCCACAACACTCGCCCTACCTAATGTCGGCTGTCGGCTGAGTCTTGCCCAGTGAAGGCGATCATCAAAAAGCAGGAAGTTTATGAACTTCGGATCTTCACCGTCCAACCTGTGGAAGTTGGCCTCGTCGGCCCACGAGACCTTCCTCCCATGCAAGGCATCTGGCCTCGGCCCCCTCCAGGCTACCTCGAAGCCCCACGACTCCAGGCTATCTACGAAGAAGAACCTGGACTTCCATCCATGAATAGCGGATGGAAGCCCCCCTAGAATCTTCCGATTGGGATGGAGACTGAACATCCACCATTCCTGACTCCGGAAGTCTTGTTTCAAAAGGACGAAGTTGGAAAATAGGGTCACCCATGGCTCTATGTCGGCCTCCCGACACAGGACCATGAAGACGCACAGTACTCTAATACTATTCGACATCAGCTAGGAGGGCATGATCCTAAAGGTATTGAAGACCTGGACAAAGAAGTTATGGATCGGGAAATGAAGATCGGCCTTCAGGTGGTCTTCGTACATGGAAAGAGCTCCTAAGTTCAGGGGTCCATTTACTCTACCCTCTCGACTGGGGACGGTCAGATGCAAGGTGGACAGGATGTTGTAAATGGTCCTAAGGTCTTCGACCCTCTCTCGGGTCATGGTTGACTGGATATCGAAGGGTCCGGGTTCCCTACGACCTTGAGCTGCAGCCATCCTAAATGGCGAAGAGGGAGATGGGGGAAGATGGAGACGGGACTAACCTGATTTCAGGGTCTCTAGAGAAGCCTAAGAGTAGTGCAGAGGGAGCAGGAGGAGATTTTCTCTTCCAACATGGATGTAGCAACAAGTTCCCCCTAGGTGCTGCCCCCCACCTTTTATAGGCATCCGGGGCCCGCATCCCAACGCGTTCCCCACGTGCCGAGCTTCGATGGTCGTCGCTTCGGTTCCCGGATTGGACGGGAATCCGAGGAGACATGCCGGATCGTATCCACCGTGATCCATGTGACGGGCAAGGCAACAACGGATTGGCCGCTCTGGCAAGCGCACCAACCGCCCCGATGGTGCCACGTGTTTCATGTCGCCCCAAGAATCCAAATGGATCGCTGCCACGTGCTGTACCAGCCATAATTGGCTCATCGATCCTCACCAACTAGGTGTTGACACCTGTCCTAGAGCGAAAATCGAAGCAGGAGGTGGCCGGACACAGCACATCGGGCCAGATTCGCCATCATTTGGAAGGTCAGCGCATTTATTACCAATTAATACCCTTGCCCTTCGAGCCTACGGACTCGCTCGAAGCACAAGGGCAAGGGGGACAACTGTTGTACTATGACGGCTCACCCTCAACCACAACCGGCCCAGTCCTGCGGTCGTTCGGCTGCCCTTCTCAAAGCCTCAGCTGAAGAGGTCCGACCCACTGGAGCCGGGGTCCAAACAACCCTCTCCTGCTGAGGTCCAACCCATTGGAGCTGAGGTCCGAACGACCCTCTCCTGCTGGGGTCCGGCCCACCGTCCTCCGCCAGAGGTCCGACCCACTGGAGTTGAGGTCTGAACGACCCTCTCCTGCTGGGGTCTGGCTCGTCGCTCTCCTTCGAAGGTTCGGTCATTGATCCGACCAGCCGACCGCCTCATGGCCGACATCGACGGGCAAGCCTTAGCATCCAAGGTATTCCAGAAGCACCTTTCTGTTACGGCGGGATTCTACTATCCCAACGGCCCTACTCCACTACTTCCATGGTGTTGCCGTATCTGCACGCCACGTGGCCACTCTCCAGATTTCCATAGGGGCAGATCGATCTTTCTCACCCCCTTCCCTAATGGATTTTGGACTATTCCACGCCTATATAAGGTATTTGGGGGATCTCGCTTGAAGGGAGACTAACTCTTTCCTCTCCATACGCTGTTGATCTTTTGATTCCTCCATTATGTTGCCTTCGACTTCCTGCTAACTTAAGCATCGGAGGGTCCCCAGCCGGAACACCACCGGCGCCCTTGGAGACTTTTCTGCAGGTTCGCCCAGGAAAGGAGCGCTCCAGCCTGTCTAGCTGTCCTGGTTCTCGATCCAGGAGTTGACGCAGCAACAAGTATTGATGTTGATAAGAAAGACAATGCTTTGATTTTGATTTATTCATTGTCTAAGTCCTTCAAAAATATCACTACTATCATGCTCTATGGAAGAGAGACTATAAATCTTGAAGAGGTAGAAGCAAGTCCAAAACAAGATTAAAATCTAGGCCTAAAAGACCTGGTATTTGTCATTATTGCAAGAAGCCAGGCCACTGAGAATCTGAATATAGACTTTTACAGTCCAAGAAAGAGAAGGAATAGTGTTGCCCAGGTGGCTTCCCAAGAGGGGAGTGAATTGGGATTAAAAACTTTTACAAGTATATGCACTTTGAAATTCTTTTAATGTAGAAGTGAAATGTGCAAAGCGGAAGTAAATGAATTAAAGCAATCAAGCAATGAAAGCACAATCACAAACACCAAGAGATAGAGTGGTTCGGAGCAACCGGCTCCTACATCCACTATCCAAGGATCACTTGGGATTTCCACTATATCCCCCAACCGGAATACGTCGGATTGTTTTACTAGGCTCACAATCCAAACCTATACACTTTGGTTTTACCGGGATCACCAAAGAAACCCAAACTCCCTTTGGTTTTACACGGGATCACCAAAGAAAACCCAAACACTTGATTTTAAACCAAAAAAACCAAGAACCCAAACTTAGGTTTTACAAGGTTCACCTAAAAACCTTTAACTCTCTCTTAAGATATAGTCTCTTGCTGTTCTAAGAGAGCAAACAAAGATATAGAATGTATAACAAGCAACTACAACAAACCAAGTTGTTTTGGTATTACCGATGAAGATCAAAATGAAGTCAAGCTTTGATTACTCTTCATGCTCTTCAATGCTGCTTCTTCCCTTCTTCAATGAGTGGATTCAATGATTGAGTAGAGTTGGTGAAGCTTTGAATCCAACTTGAATGCTCTTTGAGGTAGGTAGAGGAATAACTTGAAAGCTCTTTGTTCTCTTAAAAAAATTCAGCAATAAATCTTAATTAATTATTTAATCCTTCAAAAATAATCTCCTTTATAGTTTTCCATGAGATATGGCCGTTGTAGGGCCTTGGGATTTGTGAAATGGCCATTGGAGATGATTTGGAATTCAAATCTCAATTTCAGCAACTAGCCGTTGAAGTGCAGACAACGGCTCTACGAGCTGGCTCGAGCTCCAGGAGTTGGCTCGAAGTCTCAGATAGGCCAAAAACAAACTTTTGTGGGAGCTGGCTCTTAGACTAGGAGTTGGCTCTTGTCTTCAAGCTTTCAGTCATGACAAACATACAAACCTAGAGTCTACTCTTGATTGGAAGTCGACTCTTGTTCTCAGAACTTCAAAAAATATACTTCTGGAAGAGACTCTTGAACTGGGAGTTGGCTCTTGGTTCTGAAACTTTGAATCTTCCTCCGTGCCGTAACACCTTGAGTCGGCTCTTACAAGTCTTTAAAAATTTGCTTCAAGCTTTCCAAAAACTTCATTATTGAATTAAACTAGAAGCTAATCTACATACTTTATCAAATTTTTACAATTTTAAGGCCATTTTTACATGATTACAGCATTCATAAGTTAGGGCTTTTACGAACTCAATTGAGTTACCCTTAAGTAAATTTAAAAATCACTTTAAACAAAGGTAACCAATTCCTACAAAACTTCTTAAACAATTTGAGAAGAGTTAGTATCAAATACATACTCCAATATTTTGTGATCATCAAAATCATTCCAGGGGTCAACAATCTCTCCCTTTTTGATGATGACAAAGCACTAGGCATGATTAAAAAATTGAAAGCACTTTACAATTGCAGTAATTTCAAGTCTATGTGCATCATATAGGTTAGGTATCAGTGTATCAAAGCAATGTGCCATAATGTATCGAATGTATATAACTAAATACCAATTATTATGTGTATCAAGTGTATCGAGACATGAAATATCATATGTATCATAACACGATGTATCGATACATGATGTATCGAGGATATTGACTATACAAAGCGTATCGAAACTTATAAAATTTTCAAACTTTTGAAGTAAACTTAGTTTCATCAACTTTCTATGAATCAACCATTCATTTCATCAAAGTTTCATAACATTTAATTACCCATATAGCTTTTGTAAACAATTTTTGAGCAATTTTATGAATCAATATAGATTTCCAAGAAATTTTCATGAATCAACAGTCAACAGCTTTTTCATGAACCAATATAGCATAGATTTCCAAGAAATTTTCAAGAATCAACAGCTTTTTCATGCCACACACAGTTCCCATTCTCCCCCTTTTTGTCATCAACAAAAGGTATATGAGAAATGGACAATCATTCATAACATATATTCATAACAAATGAGATATGGATATTGATTCGATCATAACATTAATTCATTTATAACACTAATTCATTCATAACAAGTTAAGTATATATATGAGAAATAAGTTAATACATAGTATATGTGATACTTTACAAATGTGCCATGGCACAACACAATAGTATCACATAATCAAAATACAACAACATCAAGTTTCAAAAAGATAAAAACCTAACCATCAGAAGGAAGTACTAGAATCACTATCAAGTTCTTCCTCACCAGAGGAGGAACCAACCTCTAGAATACCTAGACTAGGTTTGAACTTGGGGAACTTAGGACGGAGATCCCTAATCCTAGTCCTAGTAGGTGTAGAACTCCTAGTTACTTTAGATTTAGGTTTAGGTTAAGTTTTTGATTCTGATGAAATAAAGATGAGTTTAGGTCTGGCAGAAGGTGGATCAAGAGATAGGGCCAAAGTGCTGGTGGATGAAAGCATCTGAGTAGCAGGAGTCACTCCAACATCAGCAGATCCAGCAGCCTCCATACTATCCTGAGGCTCACCAACAGCAGGTGTGGCGCGATATGGTGCATCAGTATAATGTGTCTCCTGTCCCTGCTCAGCATGTGCCAGTACCAGTCTCAGTGCCCGTGCCAGTCCCTGTGCCAGTTTCTGTGCCAGTCCCTATGGAAGTAGAAGGTGCATGCTGGCTGGCCGCAGATAGTTGTGTCAATATAGTCATAATATCATGAAAGCCCTGCTGCATCTCGGACTGTAGAGAAGTAATCCTCCTGTCAGTGTCAGTCCTGAGACAAGAAATCTCCTCTAAAACTCTGTGGAGTCTATCATCAGTATCAGCTCTAGCAGCAGTAGGAGTCCTGACTGGTGAATGTGGTGAAGCAGGAGCTGGCTCGGATGGACCAGCCTCATCAGTCTGTCCCTCAATCTGCTCACCATGTCCCTGTGCAGCCTGTATGTCATCATCTGAGTCCTCTGAATGTGCTACAGGAACTCCTGAAGTCTTTCTAATCCAGTTTCCATCAACTTTAATAAATCACATTCTAGTCAGGGATTTCATAGTGTACTTGTCGGTGTGCAGCAAAAAATGATAGTCATCTCCAGTGAGATCAATATCAACATCCTGCAACAACAAAGTAAATACCATCCCGTAGGGCAAACAGGCTCGTGCCCTACGTACTGCCTCTCTCATCTAAGAAATCATAATAAATGGAAGGTTGAGGGGCTCCCCTTCAATCAGTCGCCTCATGAATGTAAGATCCCTCTCGCTAACCCAGTCAAATGTGCCTGTCCTGGGTAAGAAAATCCGACTAATGATGTTGTGCAATAGCCTCATTTCCAATGAGAGCTAATTTGCACTTACATGTATAATGCCCTTCACATTAGATCTCTCCAAGATGAGTCTAAGAGTCTTCAGATAATCCTAATTCTCCTCTAATTTTTTCAAATCTATCTTGATTTAAAGGTTTAGTGAAAATGTTCGCTAGTTGGTCTTCAGTAGGTACAAATTCAAGTTCTACAACAATGTTTGAAACATGATCACGAATAAAATGATGTCGAATTTCAATGTGCTTTGTTCGTGAGTGCTGAATTGGATTTTTTGATAAATTAATGGTACTAGTATTGTCACATTTAATAGGAATTTTAGATTGGACAACACCATAATCTTCTAGTTGTTGCTTGATCCATAACACTTGAGCACAACAGCTCCCAACAGCTCCATATTCTACCTCAGCTGTAGATAAAGCTATAGAGTTCTATTTGCGACAGTGCCAAAAGATCAAGTTAACACCTAGAAATTGACAGGTGCCACTTGTGCTCTTTCTATCTATTTTATATCCTCTATAATCAACATCAGAATAACTAATTAATTTCAGTGATGTATGTTTAGAATACCACAAACCTACATTACAGGTGCCTTTCAAGTATTAATAATTCTCTTAATAGCTGTGATGTGTGATTCTTTAGGATTAGATTGAAAACGTGCACACATATAAATACTAAATAATATATCAGGTCTACTAGCTGTTAAATAAAATAATGATCCAATCATATCTCGGTACAGCTTTTGATCAACATTTGTGCCATTCTCATCTTTGTCAAGTCTATATGCAGGACTCATTAGTGTTCCAATTTCCTTGCTTGATTCCATGCCAAACTTCTTGATTATTTCTTTAATGTACTTGGCTTGGTTGATCAGAATACCTTCTTTAGTTTGTTTAATTTGAAGTCCAAGAAAGTAATCAATTCGTCCATCAAGCTCATTTCGAGTTCTCCCTGCATTAGCTTAGCAAAGTCTTGACACAAAGATTCATCAATAGATCCAAAGATAATGTCATCAACATATATTTGAACAACTAAAATGCCATTTTTCTTTCTTTGAATAAATAGTATGGTGTCAACACTACTTCTTACAAATTTATTTGCAATTAAAAATTTGCTTAGTCTATCATATCAGGCTCTAGGTGCCTGTTTTAGACCATACAAAGCTTTATTCAGTTAAAAAACATGATTTGGAAAAATATGATCGAGAAAACCGGGAGGTTGCTCAACAAAAACTTCTTCAGATAAAAATCCATTTAAAAATGTACTCTTTACATCCATTTGAAATAACTTGAAATTCATAAAACATGCATAAGCTAGTAGCAATCTAATGGCTTCTAATCTAGCTACAGGTGCATAAGTTTCATCAAAATCTATTCCTTCTTCTTGATTATATCCTTGTGCAACCAATCTAGCCTTATTTCTAATTACATTTTCATCTTCATCTAGTTTATTTCTGTAAACCCACTTAGTGCCTATAATAGGATGATCATTGGGTCTTTCTACTAAGGTCCAGACATTATTTCTCCTGAATTGGTTTAATTTATCATGCATTGCTAACATCCAATTAGGATCAGTTTTTGCTTCTTCTATATTATGAGGTTCTACATGAGAAACAAAAGCAATTAAATCATGTGCATCTGTATGTACAGATCTAGTTTTAACACCTTGAGATATATCTCCTATAATTATTTGCTTAGGATGTGATTGTACATACCTTCATTCTTTAGGTATATCACCATGTTCTTTACTCACCTCTTCTTCATGTGGTTCACTTGATTGTTTGTCTTTAATGGTCAACTCTTTCATTCTATGCTCTAGTGTACCTGCATCATCATCAGCAAAATCTTCCTTTCTCGAAGATGTAATGTCAGATTCATTGAAAACAATATAAATAGATTCTTCAATAGTCAAAGTTCTTTTATTAAAAACTCAATAGGCTTTACTATTTAAAGAATATCCAAGAAAAATAGTCTCATCAGATTTTGCATCAAATTTACCAAGATTATCTTTTCCATTGTTGAGAACAAAACATTTACATCCGAAAACATGAAAATACTTGATATTTGGTTTTGTATTGTTCCAAAGCTCATAGGAGATTTTTCTGATAATAGGTCTAATCAAAACTTTGTTTAAAATATAGCATGCGGTATTATCAGCTTCTGCCCAAAAGTATTTTGGAAGATTTTCTTCACAAAGCATTGTTCTGGATATTTCTTCCAAAGTATGATTCTTTCTTTCTACAACACCATTTTGCTGTGGTGTTCTAGGTGCAGAAAAGTTATGATCAATACCGTGCTTTGTGCAAAAATGATCAAAATACTGGTTTTCAAATTCAGTGCCATGATCACTACGAATTGAAATAACAGATAAGTTTTTCAAATTTGTAACTCTTTTGTAAAACTTTTTGAATATATTAAAAGTATCATCCTTATGTGCAATAAACAAAACCCATGTGTATCTTGAAAAATCATCTACAATCACAAGTCCATATTTCATACCACCTAGGCTGACAGTCCTAGTAGGTCCAAATAGGTCTATGTGAAGTAGCTCTAAGGATCTAGATGTTGAAACTATGTTTTTGGATTTAAAACTCCCCCTCACTTATTTTCCTAACTAACATGCATCATAAACATAATCAAAATTGACTTTAAACTTTGGCAAACCATTGACTAAGTCCTTTGAAATCAATTTAGCTATTGTGTCCATATATGACCAAGTCGCCTATGCCATAGTAAACTTGATTCCTTGCTCTTGTCATTCATTGCTACAAGACTTGTATTACTTGACATGGCTAGATCATTAAGATCTACCACATAAATATTACCAAGTCTATATCCAATGAATTTAGTACTAGAGTCAAGTGGATCAACTACTATACACATTGATGACTTGAAGAATACATTATAACCAATGTCACATAGCTGACTAATACTCAAAAGATTATGCTTTAATTTTTTTACCAATAATACATTTTCAATAAATGTAGAAGGAGTAATTTTGATTTTACCTATACCGATTATCCTTCCTTTTCTATTGTCACCAAATGTTACCATTCCACCGTCCTTCTATTCTAGGGTGAAGAATTGATCAGCATCACCCATCATGTGTCTTGAACAATCGCTATCCAAATATCATCTTTTCTTTATGCTTGTGGCTGCAAGACATCCCTGCAAAACAATCATTTAATAGATTTAGGTACCAAAGCTCTCTTGGGTCCTTGCAAGTTGGTGGAAATGGTTCCTTTTGGAATCCAAACCTTTTTAATTTTCTTTTTGTCATTGTGTTTCAAATGACATTCAAAAGCTTTATGACCAATGTTATTACATGCATAGCATACAATCATTGAATTTGAATAATAAATACGAGATGATGCAAATTTAGGTCTAACATGTTTAGAGCTAATGAATTTATGAGCATATGAAGTAGAAGCGAAAATGTGTTTGAAATAGAGTCTTTATAACCAATTCCAAATCTATTATTTATTTTTTTTTGATCTTTTAAAATTAACTCAAGTTTGTTAGAACTTAGGGTTAATTTTTAACTAATGGTTTTAATTTTTGAACTTCTTTCTTTAGATCATCATTTTCATTTTTCAAATTCTTATTTTTATCAAAAAACTCTTCTTTTTTAATTTGAACAATCTTGAGTTTTTCACAAACCAAATTTAGTTTTCTTTGCAAGATTATGTTTCTTTCACAAGATTCATTTTTATCATTTTCAAATACATCACATTTATTTTTTAAATCTCTTAATTTTAAACCAGCTTTTTTATATTCTATCAATGATTCATAAAAAGTATTTGTAATTCATCATAAGTAAATTCTAAATTAGGTTCAGAAGTACTTACCTCATCCTCCAAACCCATAAGATAGATTTGTGCTATTTTTGTTGTCTCTTCATCCTCTTCAGTAGACATAGTTTCATCACTATCACTCCAAGCAGCTAGCATTGACTTCTTCTTCTTTCTAGGAATATCTGTTTCTTTCCTTCAGGGTAATCAAGGTGGATATATCCTGGTTTCTTGCATCCATAGTAGATAGGTACTTGATCTTTATCTTTCTCTTTATCTTTTTCTTTATCTCTTTCCTTTTCTTTTCTAAAGTCACCTTTTCTGTAATACTTTCTCCATCTATTTATTTTTCTTCTGCCATAAACTTTTGAATTTCCTCATGACTAGGGAAATTTCATCACTTCGAAGATCATCATCATCTGATGAATCAGATTCTTCATTTTTATCTTCCTTAGTTGCTTTAAATGCAATGGCTTTCTTCCTTTTTGTATCTTCTTCAGTCCTTTGTTGCATAGCCAATTCATGTGTGATTAAGGATCCAAGTAGTTCATCCAGTGGTAGTGTATTTAGATCTTTTGCTTCTTGAATTGCTGTCACTTTGGCTTTCCACTTATCTGGCAAAGATCATAAAACTTTTTGAACAAGATCAGCATTAGAATAGTTCTACCCAGACTCTTGAGACCATTTATAATATCAGTAAAATGAGTATATATAGCAGATATAGTCTCACTAGGATCCATCTTGAACAACTCATAATTATGTACAAGTAGATTGATTTTTGATGTCTTAACTTGAGAAGTGCCTTCATGTATAATTTCTAATTTATCCCAAATTTCTTTAGCAGAATTGTAAGTCGAAATTCTGTTAAACTCATTTGGATCCAAAGCACAATACAATAGGTTCATTGCTTTGGCATTTAATTCAGCTAATTTCATATCATTCTCGTTCCAATCTCTTCTGGTTTGGGAACCTCTACATCATTAACTTTAATTGTGGGTGTGTGAGATCCTTTCATGATGATTTTCTATAAGTGAAAGTCTACGGCTTGAATGTATATCTTCATTCTTGCCTTCCAATAAGTGTAATTAATTCCGGTGAAAAGTGGTGGTCTATTTGTGGATTGACCTTCGGCCAATGAAATGCTCATGGGATGTGCCATATATCTTTACTCTAACTAACTTTTAGAGACTTTGCTCTGATACCACTTGTTGTCCAGGTGGCTTTCCAAGAGGGGGGTGAATTGGGTTTAAAAACTTTTACAAGTATGTGCACTTTGAAATTCTTTTAGTGTAGAAGTGAAATGTGCAAAGTGGAAGTAAAAAATTAAAGCAATCAAGCAATGAAAGCACAATCACAAACACCAAGAGATAGAGTGGTTCGGAGCAACCGGCTCCTACATCCACTACCCAAGGACTACTTGGGATTTTCACTATATTTTCCAACTGGAATACAGTCGGATTGTTTTATTAGGCTCACAATCCAAACCTATATACTTTGATTTTACCGGGATCACCAAAAAAATCCAAACTCCCTTTGGTTTTACACGGGATCACCAAAGAAAACCCAAACACTTAGTTTTAAACCGGGAAAACCAAGAACCCAAACTTAGGTTTTACAAGGTTCACCTAAAAACCTTTAACTCTTTCTTAAGATACAGTCTCTTGCTATTCTAAGAGAGCAAACAAAGATATAGAATGTATAACTAGCAACTACAACAAACCAAGTTTGTTTTGGTGTTGTCGATGAAGATCAAAATGAAGTCAAGCTTTGATTGCTCTTCAATGCTCTTCAATGCTGCTGCTTCCCTTCTTCAATGAGTGGATTCAATGATTGAGTGGAGTTGGTGAAGCTTTGAATCCAACTTGATGCTCTTTGAGGTAGGTAGAGGAATAACTTGAAAGCTCTTTGTTCTCTCAAGAAAATTCAGCAATAAATCTTAATTAATTGTTTAATCCTTCAAAAATAATTTGCTTTATAGTTTTTCATGAGATATGGCCATTGTAGGGCCTTGGGATTCGTGAAATGACCATTGGAGATGATTTGGAATTCAAATTTTAATTTCAGCAACTAGCCGTTGAAGTGCAGACAATGGCTCTACGAGCCGGCTCGAGCTCTAGGAGTCAGCTCGAAGTCTCAGACTGGCCAAAAACAAACTTCTATGGGAGCCGGCTCTTGAACTAGGAGTCAGCTCTTGTTTTCAAGCTTTCAGTCATGACAAATATACATACCTAGAGTCTGCTCTTGAACTGGGTGTCGGCTCTTGTTCTCAGAACTTCAAAAAATATACTTCTGGAAGAGTCGGCTCTTGAACTGGGAGTCAGCTCTTGGTTCTGAAACTTTGAATCTTCCTCCGTGCCGTGCCACCTTGAGTTGGCTCTTACAAGTCTTTAAAAATTTGCTTCAAGCTTCCCAAAAACTTCATCATTGAATCAACTAGAAGCTAATCTATATACTTTATCAAGTTTTTACAATTTTAAGCCCATTTTTACATGATTATAGCATTCATAAGTTAGGGATTTTACGAACTCAATTGAGTTACCCTTAAGTAAATTTGAAAATCACTTTAAACAAAGGTAACCAATTCTTACAAAACTTCTTAAACAATTTGAGAAGAGTTAGTATCAAATACATGTTCCAATATTTTATGATCATCAAAATCATTCCAGGGGTCAACAAATAGAAAGATAAAGGAACAGTCTCAGATTCAGTATTAGTTGTAATTACTTCAGGAGATCGTAATAATGTTACAGATGATGTAATATTTACAGCTGCCTGTAGTATTAGTCAGGCTAATACCTAGATCGTGGACTCTAGAGCATCTTTTTATATGACATCCCATAAGAAATGGTTCTCTTCTTTTAGACCATGTAAAGGAGGCACCGTTCTTCTTGGAGATGATGCAACCTGCAAAGTGGAAGGTATCGGTATAGTTCAGATTAAATCTCATACAAATACTATGATGATTCTGGATAATGTTAGATATGTTTCTCAACTGAAGAAAAACCTTCCTCAGTAAATTTTCTTGATAGTACAGGTTTCGAGGGCAGATGGGGTAGAGGATCTATAACTATTAATAAAGATATATTGACTCTATTGAGAGAAAAATTGAGTGATACCCATTATTATCTTGATGATGGTACAGTAATTGGACAGGTTTCAGCCGTACAGTCCTCAATTGAGTAGTTGACACGGTTATGATATCAGAGACTAGGCCACATGTCAGATACAGTTTATAAGAGCTAAGCATATGTGGTCTGCTAGGTGGTCAGAAGGTTAGTGCACTTGAGTTTTGTGAGTATTATATATTTAAAAAATAATACAGAGTCAGCTTTTCTACAAGCATGCAAAGGATAGTAGCTATATTGATTATATTCATTCTGATCTATAGGGACTTACCCTAATTATATCTAAGGATGGATCTAAATATTTACTTTCATTTATGGATCTAAATATGTCTAGAGTGCCTTATGCGAGTGCAGTTGCAGTATTATGCATGCAATGGTTTGCACTCGACTCGATATTTCACAGGTAATAAGTGTTGTGAGCAGATACATGGATAAGTTTGAAAAGGCTCACTAGTCAACTATGAAATGGATACCGAGATATTTGAAAGGCACTTCTAATTTGGGTTTGTTATTCTCTAGACAGAGTAGTTACATTATCACAGGATTTTGTATTTCTAATTATGCTTGTGACTTGGATAAGAGGTCTTTGACTAGATACGTATTTACTCTCTCTAGTTGTATAGTCAATTGGAAGGCTACTTTACAGTCTATAGTTATTTTGTCTACTACAGAGACAGAATATATGGCATTGATAGGGGCCACAAAAGAAGCTATCTGGCTAAGGGGGTTAGTACAAAATTTGGATCTCAAGCAGAATTGTTTGGATATTCACTGTGACAGTTAGAGTGCCTTACATCTTGCCAGAGATCAGATATATTATGAACGCACTAACATGTAGATTCATGTATCATTTCATTAGAGATTTGGTAGAGGACGGTGATATTCAGATTTAAAAGATTGGCACTACTCATAATTCGGCTAATATGCTCACTAAACCAGTTCTAGCTAGTAAGTTTAGGACTTTCTTAAACTTGATTAGCGTGAGCACTTGGTGATGCC
Organism: Areca catechu; assembly: GCA_021397845.1. NCBI lineage: Eukaryota > Viridiplantae > Streptophyta > Magnoliopsida > Arecales > Arecaceae > Areca > Areca catechu. The sequence continues at coordinate 155,823,485 of CM038050.1, read as the reverse complement.
CTTCAGGGTATATAGAGAGGAGGAGTTTTTTTTTTCCATATTTGATAGAGACATATTTATCGCAAGGAAGAGGATTATTATTGTTTGTTCCAAATAAATCTTTTTTTAGTTGAGATTCCTTTACTATTTGATTTTTTCTCCGAAGAGTTTTAGGATAAAAGAATCTCTCTTTGATCGCACTTCTTCTTCGCGAGCAGCGTAATACTTTAGGACTCTTCTTTATTATTTTCCTTTAAAGAAGTATGAGGCCCTCGATTCTATGAAGCCCCCCAGTCCTGATTACTCTCTACTCATGCAGCCCTTTGGTCCCACTTTTTTGGTCCCTAGTAGTTATTAAAAATGTTTTAACTAACCCAACTTTATATAACTAAAACTAATACTTTTATGCAATATTTTGCAGAAAATGACCACATTAATGATAAGAGCTCGAGTTTAGGAGTCCAATGGCACAAACGACACTTAAATCAAACTTGAAACAAGCTCAGAAATAAATTTTAAAGAATTAAACAAGGAAAAGCATGAATTTTGGCATAGCTAGTCCACCATGGACCGGCTGAATGGTCTATGGATGGCTTTGTGGTCCATGAGATGCCATAGCCGCGGTCCACGAAACAGGGCTGTGAATCGCAAAGCTCAGTTTGAGCTTGAACTCGTTGGAGACGCTCCCTGCACCCTCTCCTCCACTTGGAGATGTCGCCAGAGATGTCGATCGCTGGATTTTGCCACTAGAAGTCCTCTCCATCGTCGAAGCCACCAATCTCTTCATTTTCACCATTTCATCGCTGCCCAAGCTTCCGAGATCACTGGAGAAGCCATCGACGCTCCTCCCTTCACCGCCGAGGAGGTTCCTAAGGTTGGGGAGGCCGCCATCCCAGTCGACCAAGTTTCCTAACAACCAGCCATGCACCAGCACCATCTTCTTCTTCCTCTGCTCTCGGTTCCAAGAAATCCATCGCACCAACCGCACCACCATCGTCCGCCCTGTCCTCTAATCACTGCACTCCTTCATGTCTGCCCATCACCGCCTGCATCGGTCATCACCACCTTCTTCCCTGTGTTGTTGCCATTGCTATTTTCTCTTGAGCTGAGCCAGTCTTCTTCCATCTTCCCAGCTGTTGACTGATGCAAATCCTCCGTTGGAGCAGTCTGGAGATCAGTAGATGCAGTTGGAGCTGAATGGAGTTCATTGGAGATTGTTGGAGGTTGGAACAGAATGCAGTTGAGAGCTTGTTGGATTCAGTTGGAAGCTCAATGGAGTTCGGTGAGTTCAGTTGGAACAGAATCAAGCTGGGAGCATTGGAACTTTGTTAGAGTTCAGTTGGATTGGTTGGAACGGTGGAAAAGATTTTTGTTGAAGAAACCATAGATTGTTGGAACTCACTACCTATAAAAGGTTGGCCTATCTAAGTCCATAGGGGATAAGCAGCAGAGTCCAGAGATAGCCTCTACTCCTCTCAATTCCTTCTCCATTCAATTCCATTTCTTTCTACTCCATTTTTCCTTTCCTTGCTTCCACTCTCTTCCATCTTCCTGACCACCTTCATTCTAGCCCTAGTTCCCACTTCCACCGCACAGGTCTTGGTTTCCAGTCTCCGCTCTCCACCGCATCACCAGACTACTCCATCTCTGGTAGCTTCATATATGCTTCAGCTTTACTCTGGAATCCTATTTGGGAAAGAGAGTTTATGTTTTAGTATTCATTTGATATACTCCTCATTTTATGAAATGCAAAGAGCTTCCAATTAATTCATATTTTTCTTTATCTTGTTTGAAGCAGGATCATGAGCAATGAAAAGCTTTAGAGGTAAGTTACTCTATGTGAATATAATTTTGATTGATCTATTCCCAAAAGGGATGGGCCATGATCTACAGGTATGGGCCGTGTTCTCGCTAAGATAGGTCATATCTGGATTATTTTCACTATAATTTTGATTGATCTATTTTCAAAAGAGACGGGCCGTGATCTATGAGTACGGGCCGTGCTCTCGCTAAGATAGATCATTCCTGGATTAATTTCACTACTAATTTCGTGAAAATTTCCTTTTTTATTATGCATATTTAGATTATTTTACTTTTGAAATAACTCAAAGGTCCTTGTGGATTCGACCCTTACTCTCACTATGCTTCATAAGAATAGTGAAATTAAGGTATTAAATCAGTGCATTGCAACATGTATTAAATTTTTGGCACGGTTACTGGGAACCTTTTGGCATTATTTTAAAAGAAACCAAACAAATCAAAATTTAAAAAAAAATGTTTGTTAGTTTTTTTTCTACTTATGATCTAATTGACTTAAAAAATTTTAAAAAAATATTAAAATCCAAAATATAAAAAAAATTCTTGGCATCCTCATAACTTGGTAGGAGTTTAGAAACTCAACCATCGAATTAAAGAAAAAGTAATTAGTAGAATTTTGTTTGTTTTATAACTTCAAGATTTGGACACCTTTTTACTGCTCTCCTAACCACTTGTATTGAATATCTATTTTCTTTACATTGCATAATTCATAAAACATCTTAAAGGCACTAAACACCTAAACAACATAAGGTGGGGACGTCATACCCTTCTTTGGCCCACAAACCATTACCATGCATATCGCATTGACCTAAGCCTTAAAATTAAAATCAATTAGACATTGTGCCCTAAGGATTTTTTACCTCACTAGGACAAGGGAATCCTATAGATGGACCAGGTTCAGATCAGTTAGTTGCTCAGTGTCTAAGACATTTGGTTCAGGGACAAGAGCCCAAAAAAAGGTGGTTCTTTAATTGGTTTCGTTTTCTTATTTGGTCAATTTTAATTGGTGTCTAAGATAAGCAACGGGGGGATCCCCACCAACCTTATACTTACCTGGCCGAGTCAGTTAATTGATCTTGGACTTGAAGTACTCAAAGGCAACCTTGGAATAGTTAGGAGCTATCTAGAACTAAGGACCCTAGGATAGAGAGTCCATTGACTGCTAACTTGTCTGAATTAACCTAGAACTTTAACTAATACACCTTCTCTATCATTCTTACCTTTAGGACTCCTTAGGCTCTTTTCTTTAGCCTTGTTTCTGTCTCTCTTCTCTCTTCTTTCCCTCTCTACTCTCTAAAAAAAGTATATATTAGAAAAAAAATCTTAGAAAAGGATTGCCCTGATCATGGACCTTTGATTAAATATTCTAAAATCATTAGAATAATCTGATGAATTGGAGCAGTGCTAGGAACATGTATCTCAATAGTAGAGTGGATAAGTTGTCCCATACCTTCAATGCCATACCTTATGAATTTGATCATCTACCAACTATTAGACACTCTTCCACTCCATCCTTTTTTCCTGCACAACAGGTATGCTCCACATATTCGAGTCCAACTCACTTTATAAGTGAATACCCAGCTACGTACCAATTTCTTGAGTCTAGGTATGACCAAGTTTATCAAGATCAAACTCATATGTTCTATAGACCAGGAGAAAACCCATACTTTTTAATGCTTACAACCAAGGTTGGGGGGCTCAACCAGATTTATCATGGCAACCACACCAAATGGTTACCCCGGTACCACAAAAACCTCTATTCGTAGATGGATCGTATTACGATCAACCCTATCCATGTTATCAACCTTCTCCTAATTATAGCCTATCATTTCAAGAGAAGGTTCTACAAGCAATAGATATAATTGAAAAAACTGGTAAGACCCCACCTGTCCAATAGATCAACCCAGAAGTCAATAGATTTGCCCAATATCAACAATCAATCATGCTTCAGCAACAATCTATCGATGAGCTTATAAATTAGATCGATCAATTATTAATTGAAATTGATAAGGAGGAGGTTAAAAACATTGCCTAGTCACTCTGAGAGTAATTTAGAGGGACACTACCAAGTGAAAGATTCTAATGACCCTTTAATTTTTTCCGAACAATCAATCATAACTCTCAAAAATAAATTGGTCATGGAACAACCCTGCACCATCATAAAGACCCATATAGATGATTTGATTGAGATAGAGAAACCAAACTAGTGGGATGCACTTCCATCATCACCCTACTCACCAATAGTCCCCTTCCCAAGTGCCCTAGAATCATCCACTCCTTTTTATGGGATGGAAGAAGAAATTAATGATATAATGGAATTAATTAAGGCATCTCAGGAACCTTAACAAAATGATGTAACAGGGGAAACCATACCTCCAAGTTGTCCCCATAAGTCATTAGATCCCTATATGGCTCATTGTGAGGTATATCATTTTAAAATAGATAATTTTAAAATGGATAACATAGGCCTAACTCACCTCTAATCTTTTCAAATATATCTTGGCTAAGAGGTTTGGTAAAAATGTCAGCTAATTGGTTCTCAGTTGGTACAAATTCTAATTCTGTCATTATTTAAGACATGATCTCTAATGAAATGATGTCTAATTTCTATATGCTTAGTTCTAGAGTGCTAAATTGAATTTCTTGATAAATTAATAGTACTAGTGTTATCATATTTGATAAGAGTTTTAGACTGGACAACACCATAATCTTCCAGCTATTGCCTGATCCATAACACTTGTGCACAACAGCTCCCTGTAGCCACATACTTTGCCTCAGTAGTGGATAATGCTACAGAGTTCTATTTATAGCAGTACCATGAAATCAAGTTAACACCTAGAAATTGGCATGTGCTACTGGTGCTCTTTCTATCAATCTTACAGCCACCATAATCAACATCAGAATAACTAATTAACTTCAAAGATGAATGCTTGGAATACCATAATCCTATATTACATGTATCTTTAAGATATTTGAAAATTCTTTTAACAGCAATAATGTGTGATTCCTTTAGATTTGATTGAAAACGTGCACACATACAAACACTAAATAGAATATCAAGTCTGCTGGCAGTTAAATAGAGTAGGGATCCGATCATATCTCTATACAGTTTTTGATCAACACTTGTGCCATTTTCATCTTTATCTAATCTGCATGCCGGACTCATGGGTGTACCATGATCACTACGAATAGAAATAACAGAAAGATTTTTTAAGTTTGAAACTTTTTTGTAAAACTTTTTAAATGCTTTAAAAGTTTCATCTTTATGTGTATTAAATAAAATCCAAGTGTATCTTGAAAAATCATCTACAATCACAAGACCATACTTCATACCACCTAGGCTTGTTGTCGTAGTGGGTCCAATAGATCCATGTGAAGTAGCTCTAAAGGTCTAGTGATAGAAATGATATTTTTGGATTTAAAACTCCCCCTCACTTATTTTCCTAATTGGCATGCATCACAGATGTAATCAAAATTTACTTTGAACTTTGGCAACCATTAACCAAATCTTTTGAAATAAGTTTTGCAATAGTATCCATACTAGCATGTCCAAGTCGTCTATACCATAGTAGACTTGATTCCTTGCTCTTATCATTCACTGCTACAAGACTTGTATTGTTTGACATAGCTAGATCATTAAGATCTACTATATATATGTTGCCAAGTCTATGTCCAATGAACTTTGTACTATAGTCAAGAGGATCAACTACTATACACATTGAAGACTTGAAGAAAATATTAAAGCCAATATCACATAACTGACTGATACTTAACAGATTATGCTTTAATTTTTCTACTAGAAGTACATCTCAATAAAAGTAGGAGTAATTTTAATTTTACCAATACCAATTATCCTTTCTTTACGATTGTCACCAAAGGTTACCATGCCACCATCTTTTTGTTCCAGGGTGAAGAATTGATCTATATCACCCGTCATGTGTCTTGAACAGTCACTATCAAGGTACCATCTCTTCTTTTCATTCATGGCTGCAAGACATCCCTATAAAATAATCAAGTAATAGATTTAGGTACCCAAGCTCTCTTGGGTCCTTGCAAGTTAGTAGGATTGGTTCATTTTAGAACCCAGATTTTCTTGATTTTCTTTTTGCCATTATATTTCAAATGATATTCAAATGCTTTGTGACCAGTTTTATTGCATGCATAGCAAACAATTCTTGACTTTGAATAAGAAACATGCGATGCAAACTTAGGTCTATATTGCTTTGATGTAATGAACTTAGGAGCATAAAAAGTGGATGCAGAGAACTTATTTGTAATTGTATTTTCATAATCAATTCCAAACTTGTTACTTAAATCTCTTTGATTTTTCAAAATTAATTCAAGTTTGTTAGAGCTTAAAGTTAATTTTTCAACCAGTGGTTTAAGTTTTTGGACTTCCTTTTGCAAGTCAGTATTTTTATTTTGCAAAATTTTATTCTTTTCAAGAAGTTCTTCCTTTTCAAATTGGATAGTTTTAAGTCTTTCACAAGTCATACTTAATTCTCTTTGTAAAATCTTGTTTCTTTCACCAACTTCATTTTTATCTTTTTCAAAAGCATCACTATTATTTTTTAAACTCTTTATTTTCAAGCCAGCATTTTTGTATTCAATCAATAGTTCACAAAAGGCATTATGAAGCTCATCATAAGTAAAATCTAAATTAGGTTCAAAAGTTGTTACCTCATCCTCCAAACCCATAAGGCAAATTTAAGCAGTCTTTGTCGTATCTTGTTCTTCTCCTGTTGATGTAGATTCATCACTATCGCTCCATGCTACAAGCATTGCTTTCTTTTTCTTTCTCTTAAATAACTTTTTCTTGGCTTCTGGACAATCAGGGCGTATGTGTCCTGGTTTCTTGCACTCATAATAAATTAGAATTTAATCTTTGTCCTTGTCCTTTTCTTTGTCTTTTTCTCTTTCTTTGCCATATTCTTCTTTTCTAATTTATTTTCTCTATCTATTTGTTTTTCTTCTGCCCATAAGTTTTTTGAACTTTCTTATTACTGGGGCAATTTCATCATTCTCCAGATCATCATCATCAGATGTATTCGAATCTTCATCTTTATCCTCTTCGGTTGCTTTAAATGCAATGGCCTTTTTCTTCTTTGAGTCTTCTTCTGTTCTTTGCTGCATGGCCAGCTCATGAGTGATCAATGATCTAACCAACTCATCCAATGGTAGTGTGTTTATGTCCTTTGCCTCTTGAATAGCTGTAACTTTTGCTTCCTATTTTTTTGGCAAAGATCTCAAAACTTTTTGCATTATGTCAGCACTAGTATAAGTTATACTAAGACTCTTAAGACCATTTATAATATCAATAAAGCGTGAAAACATAACAGATATAGTTTCATTAGGCTACATTTTGAATAACTCATAATTATGCACAAGAAGGTTTATCTTAGAAGTCTTTACTTGTGATGTGTCCTCATGTGTGATTTCGAGCTTATCCCAAATTTCTTTAGTATAATTACAAGTGAAAATTCTGTTAAACTCATTTGGGTCTAAAGCAGAGTAAAGTAAATTCATGGCTTTGGCATTTAACTCGACTCTTTTCATATCATTCTCATCCCATTCCTCTTCAAGTTTGGGAACCTCAATATCATTAATTATGATAATGGGTGTATGAGGTCCTTTTTGAATTATCTTCCATAATTGAAAGTCTACGACTTGAATGTATATCTTCATCCTAGCCTTCCAATATATGTAGTTAATTCTAGTGAAAAGTGGAGGTCGGTTTGTGGATTGGCCTTCGGCCAAAGAGGTGCTCATTGGATATGCCATCAATCTTTACTCTAAGGAATTTCAGAGACTCTGCTCTAATACCACTTGTTGCCCAAGTGGCTTCCCAAGAGGGGGGTGAATTGGGATTTAAAACTTTTTGCAAATATGTGCACTTCGAAAATCTCTTAGTGTAGGTGTTGTGAAATTTTATGCAATGCAGAAGCAAGTAAATAAACTCAAAGAAGTCAATCAATCACAAACACAAACACAAGAAATTTAGAGTAGTTCGGAGCAACTCATTCCTACGTCTACTACCCAAGCACTACTTGAGATTTTCATTATATCCCCCACTGGAATACAGTCGGATTGTTTTAACAGGCTCACAATCCAAACCATTACACTTTGGTTTTTAAACTGGGCTCACCAAAGAAACCCAACTTAGTTTTACCAGGATCACCAAGAACCCAACTCCCTTTGGTTTTTATAACTAGGCTCACCAAAGAAATCCAAGCTTAGGTTTTAATAGGCTCACCTAAAAATCTTTACACTCACAAGACACAGGTCCTTGCTGCTCTTGGAGAGACAAACAAGATATGTCAAATAAAAATTAACAACTTTACAACAAACTAATTTGTTTAGTAGTTGCCGATGAAGATCAACTTGAAGCCTTGTTTTAGATGCTCTTGAATGCTCTTAAAGCTGCTTCTTAACTTCCTCAAAAAGTAGGATTCAATGAACAAAGATTAGTTGGAGAAGCTTTGAATCCTTTCTTGAATGGTCACTTGAAGTAGGTTAGTGAAATACTTGAAATTTACTTGAATGCTCTTAAATAATCAATATCCTCTTCTTTAATCCATCATAAATAATCCCTTTTATAGTCTTCAATCAAAACTAGCCGTTGTAGGGCCTAGGGAACTGAAATAGAGCCGTTGGAGGGCTTTTGGAATTCAAAAATTTAATTTAGCAACTAGCCATTAGAATGCCAGAATTCGTCACTCGAGTCGGCTCGAGAACCTTGAGTTGGCTCGAAGTCACAGATTGACCAAAAACAAACTCTGGACGAGTTAGCTTGAAGTCTTAGTTAGAAAAAATACAAACTATGGACGAGTCGGCTCTTCTAGCTCGAGTCGACTCGTCGCTCTGAGTTTCTGAAACCTGAGAAATGCATACTCTGTGAGAGTCAGCTCATTATGTTCGAGTCGGCTCGAACTTCTGAAACTTTGAGACTCTCCGTGCCATGCAAGAACATGAGTCGGCTCTAGGTCCATGAGTCGGCTCGAGGTCTATGAGTCGGCTCAAGCAAAACTTCTTCAAACCAAATTTTCAATAAGAGCAATTCTTCAAATCATTTTAAAAACTTACCACAGATGACCAACCTATTTATACTTAATTTTTAGCCCTTTTTACAAGATTACAAAAACAAAAATAGGGCTTCACAACTTGGGATGTACATAGGTTCATTTAAAACAAAAATACACTTTAACTAAATAGAAAACCAAATGATACACTGATAAACATTTCCTACAAAAACTTCCTGAAGAATTGAAAAAATTAGTAATACATGCATGCTCCAATATTTTGTAATCATCAAAATCATTCCAGGAGTCAACACATGTTTTTCTTTATGTTGTTTGAAGCAGATCATCAGTAGTGAAAAGCTTTAGAGGTAAGTTACTCTATGTGAATATAATTTTGATTGATCTATTTTCAAAAGGGACGGGACATGATCTACGGGTACAGACCATGCTCTCGTTAAGATAGGTCATATCTAGATTATTTTAACTATAATTTTGATTGATCTATTCCCAAAAGGGATGGGCCATGATCTACAAGTACGGGCAATGCTCTCGCTAAGATAGAACATTCCTGGATTAATTTCATTACTAATTTCCTGATAATTCTCTTTTCTATTGTGTATATCTGGATTATTTTACTTTTGAAATAACTCAAAGGTCCTTGTGGATTTGACCCTTACTCTTACCACGTTCCATAAGAATAGTGAAATTAAGGTATTAAATTAATGCATTGCAATGCATATTTGTCCCCGCCTAGAAAAGTATCTTTTTCTTAATTGATTGTCATGGCCAAGAAGGTATTGATCAATTTTCCATATGATCTTCTCTTGATTGGTAGCCAAGGCTGAGAAAGGTATTATCCGTTTGGTTTATTGTTATGGTTTATTTATATCTCTTTTATTATTATTTCGGGATCCTATAATTTGGATATTTTATTATCTTTGTACCCAATTTTGGAATGGTTATATAGTGGATTGCTCCTCCTCTATTGTGGATGTAAGTAGTTTTGCCGAACCACATAAATTTCTTGTCTCTCTTGTGTTTATTATTTATGCCTGTGAAGTATTCGATAAATTGTCTGAGTGAGAGGAAATAATTAATTAGAAGCTTAAAATGATTCGATCTGCTGTGCGCATCCCCAACAAGTCATTTTGGATTGTTTAATTGTGAATGGATTAAATAAATCATAGCTTTTGTAACTCTTAATAGATTCATTAGATAGCTAGTACCACCCAAAGGGACAAAGATGCAAAGGTTTGCTTTGAGAATAATTAGAGGTAAAACAACTTCTGTCTGAAACTCTGGTTGACAAAACACGATGTTTTTGAACGCTGCTGAAATTTGGCACACACTTGAACCTGAAGGCTGAAAGATGCTATTCCAAAGCTATTACAGAACCTGAGATTGAATGGATTAGCAAGGATCTTCATCTAGACAGTACCAAAACTGTCATCAAGGGGTACAGCAGCATATAGCTGAAAGAATCTAGATGGCTGAGTGCAGCAGGATCGGAATAGAAGAGAGATAGGTATGCTTTACTTTTAGTTACAGAAACTGAATTTTTAGTCATCATTTGGCAATGGGGAGCCAAATCTTACCAAATTCAAGATTTTGTCAGCTAATCTTCAAATATAAGATTAATTATATGGTGACAAAATAATGGTTTTGGTACAAGTAATGTAAATAAACTTTCATTGGTTTACGTTAGCTTTGGCCCTTCATATGTATTCCATGTTTTTGAAATAAAAAGATGTGGGAATCTGAGACCTTGTTTTCACTTGTTCTACACTAGGACAGAATAGAAGGAAAGACAATGTGTGTCTTTTCTTCTCAATCTGTGACAAGTTGATGTTCTGAGAATGCAATAACTTTTGTTAGGTATTCTAAATTGTTTCATGATTTGTGGAGTTCTCAAAGTATTGTACATCTGTGTAAAATGATTTAGAGAAGCAAGATCTTAACAAAACCAATGTTCCGACCTGTTCTCTATTTGTATATCATTCTTCTGGTAGTTGCAGTGCTGCATGTTTGGCATTCTGCATACTATTCAATTCCACGCTTCCACTCCTACAAAAGTCACCTGTAGAAATAAACAATGTTAAACAAAACTCAATTGTTATAGAAGACTGCAAAATAAAGTCTTCTAGTTTTGCATGCTCATAATTTTTTCATTTAGAAAAATGTTTGTAAGAAAACTGAAAATAAGACCGACCAGCAAATGCTCTGCACAAATTAATCCGTCCAGGCTAAAAGTTCATAATATGATTTTCAAGATAATTCATCAATTACAAAGTGAAACATGAATAGAAAGAAAATGGTAGAAGTGAATTTAATCCATATTAACATACACTACAACAAAAAAACCCTTTGCCCATAGATTTTTCTCAATGCTAGGGGCACGCGTCGGGAACCTCTGGTGACCCGCTGATGCTTTTAAAAAGTGTCGGCAAAACTAGACTTTACCGATACGTTATAGCATCGGCACGTTTCTTTTCTTCCCTAAAACCAAGCCCTAGATCCCATTCTCTAATTTGATCCGCCGCTAGCTCCTCCTTCGATCCCCCCCCTCCTCCTCTCATTCGATCAGCCATGGCCGCTCCTCCTCCCTCCCTCCTCCTCCAGCCATCGGGTCTTTCCTCGCCACCACAGGGATCGGATTGAGGCTTCGACGAGGTGCTCTGCCCCTGGACTTCGAGACCAGTGGCATGATCCTGGATGACAAGATCAAACAAATGCTGGTCCGCCCCCTCTGATGCAGTGCCAAGCTCCACGCCCTCATCAACTCCTGCCATAGCGGCATCGTCCTCGACCTCCCATACTTTCGCCGTCTCAATAGGTATACGAGAAGCAAACCAGCGCCCTCTATTTTGGAATATGGTGATGAGTTTTCTAGTTAGTTTTATCCTCAACTAATTTATAACGGTGGTGTAGTATGTATTTCTAAATTTGTTATAGGTATGATGATATTTTTAAATTAAATTTTGATTACATTGTTTCTTTTCTTTATATACAATGTTTGCTTTAATTTTCTAGTTATGTGTATAATTGATGGATAGAATGTAAATGGTTTTGGGGATGGGTTTATATTTTTCATCAAAACTCAGCTCAATCTGACTTGAACCCAACCCTGAAGCAAGCCATTGCTAGCCCTCCATGTCAATAGATTTTCTAATGCTTAAAACATCAACTCTCCATGTCTGGGATAGTTAATTATAATTTATGATCCAAGAAGATAATTAAATAATATTTTACAGCTTCTGGGACAAGTGCACATGCATACAAGCATGTGCATGAGAGAGAGAATGTAAATTCGCTCTCTAGTTTGCCATCTTGGCTAGTTGGATAACATAATGTCCTATGCCACCTGAGGCTGCAGTGATCAGGACATTGATCCTAGCAGCCTTTAATTTAGTGCCTAGAGGGCAATAGCAGTAGTAGTTGACAGGCTCGCACCTTCAACTAGAGATAACTCAGGTGGTCTACTAACTGTAAGGGCCACTGGTGCCACAGTACGTGGGAGACCACCACTGCTCTGTCAAGAAGTGAATCCTGATTTGGAAGAATTGGAAGCAAGCGCAACAATTTGGACACCAAGTAGATGCTTAACTGCCTTGTCTTGAATAGCAATTTATGTTCCTGTGATTATATGTCAAGCCCTCATTAATAGACAAGTTGTGCAGCAGCCACCTTATAGTGCAATGATTTTATTCCCAATAGGAACCATCTTATTTACCACTATGAACCTAACACATCACCCAACAATATTGCCATGACAGTAATAGCAACAAATCCAAGAGAAAGTTTCCTAAATAATAAAAAAAGATTATCATCTTATTCCACATAAAATAACAATTAAACAATTATATCCACCCTCATTTTCATACAAAGTGATATTAAAATCTCTCAAATGCTTAATCCCCAATATGTTAGAAAAATGAATATGAATTTAATTAAGCATTTATATCCTTTTATATTCCATCTCTTCATATTCACTCAAATCATTAGAAGTTATATGGTTATGTATGATAGAATCCTAAGAGTCATAAGTCTATTGAGTTTTATGCAACCTTTAGAGTTCCTATATTTAGGAATATGAAAAGTCTTGTTATTAAAGATTTTGGAATTAACATGAGCATTATAAATAGAAGGTGATTCCTTAGTTTGTAGTAGGAGTTGGATATCAAATGAAATATTATTATATTATTCCTCTCCACTCTCAAGCATTTCTTATATTTAAAGTAATACCCTTTATCTACAACTACCCTCTCTCTCCAAAAAATTTCTTTTTCCACAAATATCTTTATAGTAGTATCAGAGCTAGATCGATCTTAAAGCAACTATCAAAGTACAGGGTTGATTCTAAAGCAACTATCAGAGCCGAGAATCAAAACCAGGTTCAACAAAAGTAAGACACTCCAGGCTAGCAAACCTATTAAGTGTGTAGTTTGCAAAATACTTTGAGTTCAAGATATGCAATAGATCCAGTTGAGATGGTGCAAGTCAAAAAGAAAAAGAAAAGATAAAAAGTCTTTGCGGAAAAGACAAAGAAAAGTCTCTAAAGAAGTGCACCTGCTAAGCAAAATCAAGAAATCTAGTAAAATACTATGGAGACTGTTGTGATTGTTTCTTTTAAATCTATACTCAAAGATTTGCTTCAAAAATTAAATTTACCACTAATATTATTTTAATGTGAAAAGCATGGATTAGACCATGTTCCTACATTTATAGCTTATATTAATCTTCATGATGGATATGGAAGATATATAATTTATGTAGGTAAAGCTAGTATAAAGAAAAAAGCAGAGCAAGAAGTAGCATTCAAAGCAGTCAGGCATTTCATAGATGTATGACTTTGTAGTAAGAGACATAAATTACAAAGATTTAAAGGATTTAATTTGGAATATGATCATGAAGACCTGACCGATATGTATAAGAAAATTGTAGAAGCACATGATGCATTAACAAAAAAACTGGTAACATTGGATAATACTGCAGAGAGATTTAGCAATAATTATGTTATGAATAAAATCTAATTGAAGACAATCATTGTACTCATTGCTTCAAGCCTAAATATCCTTCAATTTCTTTCCTTCCAAAGGCACCAGCAGGTCATTGAAAATACATAATCCTGTGCTAGCAATTTTCCTTTTATGTTAATTTGAGTCCTCCAATTTGACCATCTTTGATAAACCGTGTGTGGTAAGGTTGACATATGATAAGGAGGAGACTACAATAACAAAGAGGAGATAAATCAAAGTCCAAAAGGATGGCATGGATAAGGAGGCTTATCTAGAGGCTGAAGGTATAAGAATTCCAAAGTTTGTTCTTTCATTTGCTACAAAATTGGTTATTATGCTTTGAATTGTCGGTATAATGATGCTAATCAAGTTAAAGAAAAGGCTTACCAAGCAAAAATGAAAGAAGACGATGGTGATAAAGTCTTGTTGCTAGCTTGCAAAGAAGATAATATTAGTGAGCAAAATATGTGGTACTTGAATGCCGGTGCAAGTAATCACATGTACAATTGAAAAAATATGTTCACGGAGTTGGACGAATCAATGAATGGAAATGTATCTTTTGGTTACTCCTCCAAAGTAGCTGTGAAGGATAAAGGTAAATCTTTATCCAATTAAAAGATGAAAGTTATAAATTTATCTCTAATATTTATTACATATCGAAGACGAAGAATAATATTCTGAGCTTGGGACAACTTTTGAAGACAGGATATGGTTTGCATATGAAAAATAGAAATCTATTTTTGAGGGATCAAAATAATAATTTGATAGCCCATATTCAAATGACAAGAAATAGAATGCTCATACTTAACATCAAATATGTCAATGCTAAATGGTTAAATGTAGGTGTGAAGGACGATTTATGGCTTTAGCACTTAAGATTTGGGCATCTTCACTTTGGTGGTCTTAAGCAGTTGTTAAGCAAGAAGATGGTGAAAGCTTACCACATATTGATTCTCCATAATAATTTTGTGAAGGGTGTATTCTTAGCAAGCAATTAAGAAAGAGTTTTTCTAAAGAAGCTTTCTATCATGCAAAGAAGCCACTTAAAGTTATCCACACTAACATATGCGGGCAATATCTCCAATATCCTTTAGTAAACGCAGTTATTTTCTGACATTTATTGATAATTTTAGCAAGAAAACTTGAATATATTTTTTGAAGGAAAAGTCTGAAGCATTATTTCCATTCAAAAAGTTTAGAAAAATGGCAAAAAAAGAATATGGCTACTACATCAAAGTTTTGTGATCCGATCGTAGAGATGAATTCACATCCAAAGAGTTTGAATATTTTTTGAAGAGCATGGTATTCGGTGACCTATTCCCTCTAATAAAATGGCATTGTGAATAGAAAGAATTGAACTATTCTTGAAATGATTCGAAGCTTGCTAAAGATGAAGGACAAGCCAAAGGAATTTTGGATAGAGGCTATAAATTATGCGGTCTACTTGCTCAATCGATGCCCTACAAAAATTCTAAAGAACATAACTCCACAAGAGGCATGGAGTGGACAATAACCAAATGTCTCTTACTAGAAGATTTTTTGGAGTATTGCTTATGCTCATATCCCGGTTAAAAAAAGAATGAAGCTTGAAGACAAGAGTGAAAAGTTTATCTTCATCAGCTATGATCCTCTATCTAAAGCCTACAAGCTTTTTGTTCCTAAAACTAAAAGGGTTCATGTCAGTAGAAATGTGGAGTTCAACAAAAATGGCATGTAGAATTAGCAATCAAATAAAGAGTTATTTCATAAAAAGAAGGACAAAGAAGAGGAGTCAAAGGTGAATTTTATGGTTTCTTCACCACCTTCATCTTCAAATTCAAAAGTATCACCTCCTTTAGATGATAGTCCAATATAAAGAAAAATAAGAAGTTCGCAAGAGTTATATAAGATAACAAATGAACTTAATCTCATTTATCTTTTGGCTAATGATGAAAGTATTTCTTTTGAAGAAGCAATGTCAGATAAGATTTGGGAAGCTACCATGGATAAAGAGATTAAAGTAATAGAAAATAATGATACTTGGAAACTTACTACCTTTCTCAAAAGCCATAAATCTATAGGTGACAAATAGGTTTACAAGAAGAAGAAAAATACTCAAGGACATATAAAGATGTACAAAGCAAGATTGGTGATTAAAGGCTACAAGCAATAAGTTGGTATTAACTATGAAGAGATATTCACCCCGGTCTGTCACATGGAAATTATAAGATTAGTTATCTCTATTATAGCACAATTCAAATGGTCAATTCTTCGAATGGATGTCAAATCGACTTTTTTGAATGGCTTTTTAAAAGAAGATGTTTTGTAAATCAACCTAAAGGAATGTGAAGAAAAGGCATAAAGAAAAGGTCTTGAAGCTGAAGAAGGCGCTCTATGGCTTGCAATTAGTACCTAGAGCATGGAATAGAAGAATTGATATATATTTGAAAGCTAATGGTTTCATGCAATGTCCATATGAACATGTTTTATATATATAAAAAAAAATGAAGATATATTGCTTATTTTTTTGTATATAGATGATCTTATTTTCATAGGTAGCAGCCCTCAAATATTTAAAGAAATCAAGCAAGCTATGATCCAAGAGTTTGAGATAATGGATTTGGAATTTATGTCATACTTCCTTAGCTTAGAAGTGAAATAAAGTAATGGTGGCATCTTTATTTCTCAAAAAGAATATTCAAAAAAAATTCTTAAGAGGTTTAAGATGGAAGATTGCAAGCCAATAAGCACCCCCATTGATTGTGGAGTCAAGTTATTAAAATTTAAAGAAGACAAGGTAATTGATCCTATTTTTTATAAAAGTTTAGTTGGATGCTTAAGATATCATGCATATACAAGATTGGATATTCTAGATAAAGTTGGGCTACTAAGCCATTTTATGGAGAAACCAAATTCTACTCATTAAAAGGCCACAAAGAGATTTCTTTATTATATCCAATGTACTATATCTCATGGATTATTGTATTCTCCTTATAATTTTTGGCTTTTTATATTCAGATAGTAATTGATGGGGAGAAGATTTAGATGACAAAACAGTATATCGGATTTATTTTCTATATGGATGATACGGTATTTACTTGACTTTCTAAGAAGCAAGCTATTGTGATTTTTCTACTTGTGAAACAAAATATATTATGATATCTTCATGTATTTATCATGCTATATGGCTTAAAAAATTGTTACAAGATATTTATTCTTTTAAATGGTTATTATGAAGATATATGTGGATAATAAGTTGGTAATAGCATTAGCATAAAATATGGTCTATGATAAAAGAAGCAAACATATCAATATCCATTTTTAGTTCACAAGAGAGCATGTCAAGGAAAAGAATATAGAGTTAACTTATGTGAAGACTCATTATTAAATTGTCGATATTCTCACTAAACCACTTGTAGTAGATTCTTTCCATAAGCTCAAGAGTTTATTTGGAATGAAGAATGGATAATAATTAAGTTTAAAAAAAGTAATAAAAATAATTAAAAGAGTCCAGTAATTATTAAAATTAAAATTATTTTGTTATTAACAATGACTTTTGATATTTCTATGAACATTATTTTATAAATATAATATCTCTATATGCATGAAATCAAATAATCATTTACATTAAAATAAATATAAATATGATTCTTGGTATTTTATATAGAGGATGATTGAAGGATTGTAAAATGTAGTATATAAAGAAATATATTTCAAATATTTTAGATAAAAAAAGTTAAGAAATTTGAAATAAATTACTAAGTTTTCTTTCATTTATAATTTTATTTTTTTATTTTATATGAAAAATTTTATTAATATTTTTTCTCTTCTATTTACTTATTCCATAGAGAACAATTAACAGTCGATACTTGCTGCCAATAGCCTTATCTCCCTTGCGATAAGGTTGTCGAGGAAGAAAGGATCCTTCAGCTTTATGTGATTCTCGGAGAGACCCAATAGATTCTTTTCTTGGAGAGACCCCCTTGTCATCACCAGCATCGGATATTCTTTTCTCCTCTGCCAGGTTGTCAAATTCTCCATAAGCCTTAGATGAATCACTGAATCGAAATAGAAAAGTGGGATCACCAGAAGAATAAACAAGTAAGGATTTTTGTTGCCACCTGGATCACCGTGGCCTGTAGCTCTGACATGTTACGGACTCATCGAGCTTCCGATAGGTGCTCGATCCTCTTCCAGCATGGCCTACAAGAAAGAGAAGATCCAGGCTGAGGATTCTGATGGAGACACTCCGATAATCAAGTCAATTGGGACGATCAAGGAGAACAGAAGCTCTGTACTGGAGAGCTTAGGATCTCTCCAGGTAGAGGGTGAAAGATAAGATGTAGGATGTAAGAAATGGAAAGATAGGGTCGAGTGGAGATCAAAGAGCTGGAAGATTTTCTTGGCTAGTTTCTTGCCCATTTGCTCTCTGAGTCTTACTAGTTGCCTCCTTTCCCCCTCTCGGGGGTCCTTTTGTTTATTTTTGTATGAGAAGGGATGGCCCAGACCAAGCCTAGGGCTTCATTGAGACGTTCCTTTTTTGATATCCCTTTCTAGAGGGGTTTTCGTTTGTCTGCAGCCTCCCCCCTGTCGGATCAGTCCTTTAAAGGAGATCCTTCTATTAGGGGTGATCGTTGGCACAGTACAGATCTTGTCCCTCTGATTGTGCAATTTTTTGTTGGAGGGGCGAGCACCGTACCGTTGAGCCCCGAGCCATGATGGAGCATTTCTATTCCAGGAGGGACTGTTGGAGTGTCGCAGGGCCTATGGCCTTAAAAGAATACTGCTCTTAAAGGAGGTTTAGGTTTTGTGTCATGAGGATCAGAGCTCTCAGTTGCACGGTCGTTGATGTGGTGGTGTGCTACAGGGTGTGAAGCCTAGTAGAGCATGCATTATGCAGAACGTATGGGTGGCGGTTGCAGAGTTTGGATTTTCTGGCAGGGTATGCGCAACTTCTGGGAGGTTGTAGGTAGCTGGGAGCTTCCATGTCACAGTCTGTACCTCTGTTGATCCTCTCTCTCTCTTTTACTTATGGCAGAAATTTCATCCTCAGCAGGATAGGGGGAGCTCCATCTCGGGAGCCCGACACCGGGATGCATGAGCACGTCCTCGACCGGGCGCTCGACCTCGGATGTGGGGGTTGCCTCGGTCGGGGGCTCGCCCTTGGAAAGCATGAGCATGACCTTGGCCGGGCACTTGATCCTAGATGCAAGGGTCACCTTGGTCGAGGGGCTCGCCCTTGGAAAGCATAAGCATGACCTCGACCGGATGCTCGACCCCGGATGCGGGGGCTGCCATGGTCGAGGGGCTCACCCTTGGAAAGCATGAGCATGATCTCGGTCGGGTGCTCGACCCTAAACACGGGGGCTACCTTGATCGAGGGGCTCGCCCTTGGAAAGCATGAGCATGATCTCGGTCGGGCACTCGACCCCGAATGCGGGGGTCGCCTCGGCCGAGGGGCTTGCACTTGGAAAGCATGAGCATGACCTCGATCGTGCACTCTACCTCGAATGCGGGGGTAGCCTCGGTCGAGGAGCTCGCATTTGGAAAGCATGAGCACGACCTCGGCCGGGCACTTGACCCCGAATACGGGGGCCATCTCGATCGAGGGGCTCGCCCTTGGAAAGCATGAGCACGACCTTAGCCGGGCACTCGACCTTGGTTGCAGGGGCCACCCCGGCCAAGGGGCTCGCCCTTGGAAAGCATGAGCATGACCTCGACCATGTGCTAGACCTCGGATGCGGAGGCCTCCTTGACTGAGGGGCTCACCCTTGGAAAGAATGAGCATGACCTCGGCCGGGCGCTCGACCTCGGATGGGAGGACCGCCTCGATCGAGGGGCTCGCCCATGGAAAGCATGAGCATGATCTCGGCTGGACACTCGACCCTAGATATGGGGTCCACCTTGATCGATGAGCTTGCCCTCGAAACTTCATTCGGGCACCACATCCAGGTGGCACTTCTCCCCAGCACGGCCACCAGTTGTTGCCGTCATGGGCTCCATGTCAATGGTTGTACCATATCAGTTTTCATATTTATTATTTTTCTAAAAATATTTTTTCCTTGGTCCATGGGCAGACCCGATCCTAATCTTGTTGAGCTCATGGGCTATAGGGACCAGGCCAAAAAGCCTAGTTACATAAATGGACCAAATTTTTAAACCCAGCCCAGTCCAATAGGCTAGCCCATGGGCTCTAGTCCATTTTGACAGCCCTGACAATTAATGTCACGTGTTGGGAGGTGCCAAGCATGATTGCATTTGCACCTATCGCAATGGAGTTGAGATGAGTTGAGGGAGACTTCTGATCCTTAAAAAGAGATTTTGGTTAATGTTACCTCTCAAGAGCAAGACATTGAGCTAGGTGGGGGATCTAGGTTTGCCCCTTTTATAAATAATTAAAAGAAATCTTTAGTCCAATCAATGGATCTTAACTCATCTTCTTCAATTAAAGGAGAGTCTCTTTCTATAAGAGTCACCAAGGATAAATACAAAAGATCATCAACAAAAAGTTTATGTTAGGTGTTTGACCCGGTCAACACCTAAAATGAGTTCTAATAGGATTCTTTTATTTTTTTTCTGCTATTCCATCTCAACTAAATTCATTCAGTTTCTTGGCAAAGGGGGATAGCGAGAGGAAGTTTTAAGAGAAAAAAATCTGTCCCTTTTATTGTGGTCCCTTTAGCTTCCCTTGCGGTGCTTTATTTCTATGATATATTTTTTTCTTTTTTCAATTCAATTTTTATTTAAAATATATTGAAGAGATTCTAAGATGTACAGTCTTTGAGGATTTTAAGTACTTCTCCTCCATTGTAATTTTGATAGCGAAATTATTTATCATCGCCCATGGATGTAGGAACATTACCGAACCATGTTAAATTATAATGTGTTTCTTTTTATTATTATATTTTTTATCAATTTATTCTTATAAACTAGTATCAAAGCAATTCTATTCTCTTGAGGGATTAAGATGACAATGAAGGTTGAGATCTAGAAATTTTATAGGACCAATAGTTTTGTATTATGGCAAGTCAAGATGCATCTATATTGATGCAACAAGGACTGTAGAAGGCACTATTGGGAAAAAAAAAATGTCAGATTTATTGATGTCAGAGTAGAAGGAGATTGATGAGAAAGCTCTCTTCTAGCAATACAGTTATGTTTATCCAATGAGGTATTGCACGAGATCCTGGATAAAAAGATCACTCTAAGACTATGGCTTAAGTTAGAATCTCTCTATATGATAAAGTCCCTCACTAATAAGCTGTATTTAAAGCAACATCTCTTCATGTTTTGCATGATGGAATGTACCTATATTAAGTCACATTTAAATGAATTTTAGTTCTGTTATTATGGATCTTCGCGTGATAGATGTTAAAATCGAAGAGAAGGATGAAGCCCTCTTACTATTGTATTCTTTACCATCTTCATATAAGAATTTTCATGAGACCTTATTTGGATGAGATACTTTGTATATTGATGATGTTAAGTCATCTTATTGCCCAGGTGGCTTATCCAAGAGGGGTGGTGAATTGGGTATTTAAGAAATTATTGCAAGTATGTGCTCCTTTTTAAGTTCTTGGTGTGGTATGTGCTGTGAATTAAGTTAACTACTGCGAAAGTAAGTAGGAACAGGAAACACAATCACGAACATAACAAATTTTATAGTGGTTCGAAGCAACCTTGCTCCTACGTCCACTACCCAAGATATCACTTGGAAGTTCTACTATATTCACCCTCGAAATACAGCCGGGTTATTTTCACGGGCTCACAATCCAAAACCCAAACTTGGTTTTATCCCAGGCTAACCAAAAACCTAATACAAAGTAAGTTTTGAATGGGATCACTAACAACCCACTACACATGGTTTTTAAGGCTCACCAATAACCTATCAAACTCCAACTTATAGCCCCTTGCTATACTTGGAACAACTCAAAAGAAGAGTTAAAAGAATAAAGTAACAATATGACAAACCAAAGTTGTCGAATGGTTGCAGTTGCAGCACTTGAGAAGCCTTATTGATTGCACTTTGAATGCTCTTCAAGGATTCTTAACTTCTTCAATGAATGCCTCAAGATTCTGATAAGAGTTGGTGAAGTCTTGAGTGCTTGCTTTGAATGCTCTTTAGTGTATTCTTTTAAATGTTTAGTGAAAGCTTTTTAATCTCTCATTCCTTTTGCATTAACACATTAACTTCTCCAAAAGTGGTTCATATCACTTATAAATACTCCCTCCAACTGATTTCAAGTGGTTTTAGCCATTGTAGACCATTGGGATTCAAAATATGACCTTTAGAGACCATTTTGGATTCAAAATAAGAGTTCTGGAACTAGCCATTACTAACTTGAAATAGTCACTCGAGTCGGCTTGTCGTCTATTCTCTCCTTCCTTTTATCTCCTCCTGTTGCCCCCTCGTTTTCCGCTCCTGGAAGGCTCCTTCGTTGCTTTCATCTCCTCCCCTCCGCCCCTTTCTCTTTCCCCTTCTAGATCAGAGGGCCAGGCGGCTTTCCGGCCTCGTTTGCCGAGCCTAGCGGGGAAAGAGTAGGGGAGGGGGGCGCTGGTCAGACTGTCGACCAGACCTTGGGTCGAGCGTGAGCGCTCTCCTTCCCAGGCACCGACGCTGTCCGTTATCGGGTCCTGTTTTGTCAGGGCCTCATCTCTCGACTGCAGAACATGTCGAGCCGACGTAAGTGATGTCTCGCGTGTCACCGCCATTCGTACGGGGCGCCTTTCTCGGGGTGCGGCGCGTACGGCTCGAGGGGTAACCTCGGAGCCCGCGCCTCCATTCTTCGGGGCATTCTCTATACAGGCTGGCCTGCGTCGACCGAGGTAGACCCCTCCCGGGTGGACACCTGGTGGAGCGGTAGAAGGATGCTCGGCTTCGGCCGAGGTGGTCCCGTCTCCGGGTGCCACCTGGCGAAGGAGCAAAGGGGCCCGGCTCGACCTCGGCCGAGGTGGGACCATCTCAGGGTGCCACCTGGCGAGGGAGCAGGGGAGCCGCCGACCTCGGCCGAGGTGGACCCCTCCTGCGTGGACACCTGGCGGAGCGGCAGAAGGATGCTCGGCTTCGGCCGAGGTGGTCCCGTCTTCGGGCGCCACCTGGCGAAGGAGCGAAGGGGCCTGGCTCGACCTCGCCAAGGTGAGACCGTCTCAAGGTGCCACCTGGCGAGGGAGCAGGGGAGCCGCCGGCCTCGGTCGAGGGGGACCCCTCCTTGGTGGACACCTGACGGAGCGGCAGAAGGACGCTCGGCTTCGACCGAGGTGGTCCCGTCTCCGGGCGCCACCTGGCGAAGGAGCGAAGGGGGCCCGGCTCGACCTCAGCCGAGGTGGGACCGTCTCAAGGTGCCACCTGGCGAGGGAGCAGGGGAGCCACCGGCCTCGGTCGAGGTGGACCCCTCCTGGGTGGACACCTGGCGGAGCGGCAGAAGGATGCTCGGCTTCGGCCGAGGTGGTCCCGTCTCCGGGCACCACCTGGCGAAGGAGCGAAAGGGGCCCGGCTCGACCTCGGCCGAGGTGGGACCGTCTCAAGGTGCCACCTGGCGAGGGAGTAGGGGAGCCGCCGGCCTCAGCCGAGGTGGACACCTGGCGGAGCGACAGAAGGATGCTCGGACCGAGCTCGACCTCGGCCGGGGCGGAGCTGCATCTGACTCAGCCGAAAAAAATTCCACGTGGCTCGAATCACGCCCAACGAAATCTGAGACATTCCACATCATCGTTATAGCCATAAAAGATGGAATGGCAAAATCCCAATTCAAAATTTGATCGGTCGATCGAGGCGTCCCTCCATTATGCTAGCCAAAAGGGTTTGGACACGTGCCAGCCCCCTACTGGCCCGAATGACTCGACCCCTGGAGCATCATGTTGGGAAGTGAAAGGGTGTCGCTGATAACTATATTATACACCTATATAAAAGTATTAATTTAATACTTAAATTATATTTATTTATTTTGAATTGATATTTTTTTAATATGGAAAGAAGAGTGTTAATGCGAAAAGCACGATTTATGGGTTCAAACGAAACAAGTTTGAAGCGAATCAGATTTAAAATGAACCTAGAATCGATTTTTGAAGATTTGATGAAGGAATTATACAAATTTTGGAGCAACCAGTCCACCATGGACCGGTCGCTTGGTCTACGAAATGAAGAGCAGTCCATGGGAAGCTATTGAAGTTGGTCCACGATGTAGAATCATGGACCAAAGGAAGATTCCAGCCACCTCTCCACTAGATCTTCCCATCGCCAACACCACCCTCATCTAGAGCTCGTCGCCGGCCATCTTCTCCATCCCATGGTGGCACCACGAAGCAAAGAAGTCCATGGCCATCAGGTGGTTCCCGAGTGGAAAATCTTGATGACCAAAATGAAGAGAACACCAGCTCTGGTGACCTCCCCACCAATGGCGGTGAAAGCTGTACTCTGGCAACTCCGGTGAGGCCTCTATGAGGGATGACAGCTATGAAACATGGGCCATGATGGATCTAGCAGCCACGATTCTTTCCAGCGATGGTTCACGGTAGTGCAAACGGGTCCGGCAAGGCACCGGCGACGAGTCTTGGGGCACATGGGTGACCCCGGTGGTAGATCTTGGCGGCCCACAGTTGATTCCAGTGGTGCTAGCCATGGTCCAAGGATGGTGGTGCTAGGCATTTGGGCGACAGCAACCAAGCTCGGTGGACATGCACGAATCTTAGAGCAACCAATGGATGGAAGAACTTGCATGGATCATAGAGCAGCCTTTGTTCTTGGTTGATTTTACATGATTTCTGACCCTTGGATCCACATCCAAGAGCTGGGAGGAAGTTGACCGGTCAAACACCAGTTGGACCAGGAGATAGAAGCCTAATATTACCGGGACAGGGCATATTCATATCTAACTGTTGAGTCCTGTAAAAGTGAATCCTAGCCACTCATTTGGTTCTTTAGTTTAGTCCGACATCAGAAATTCATGAAAACCTCTCCCTTGTTAAACCTTATAAAAAGTCTCCTATGCTTCTACCTGGAACAACTCCCTGGAGTCCCTCTAGAGCCTTGGCATAGAAGGAGAGGAAGGGAAGAGTATGAGCGACTAAGGAATTCCTGTCTTCGAAGAGTAGATGAGATTTCTAGTATTTATATTTTATATTTTTTTAATATAATTAGTGCTTGATTGTAATGTTTTCTTTTTATGAATAAAATTATTTTCAATTACTTCAAGTAGTATTCTGCATGTCAAGATATAGTTAGATTTTAGAATAACCTATGACTACATAAAGATGAGTCATGATCCTAGGATACGATTCATGCTCAACGAGATAGGCTATGCTCGGAATCTGATTATAAAAATTTTATTTATATGATTAGAGACTTTGAATAGCCTATGGCTATGTAGGAACGAATCAAGGCCCGTATCCAGTGAGATAGGCTATGCTCAGGGATTGATCATAATTTACTAATTATATATTGAATAAATACTTAATATAATACAAAATATTGAATCAAAATCCAAGATATCTTTCATATTGATTTCGTGCCTTGTTTTATTCTTGTTCTTACTATAATCATATTCTTACTCTTTTATCCCTTTAACCTAATTAATCTCTAATTAAATAATCCTAAAAGTGAACATAACCCCAAATGATCCCTGAGAATATGACCTCGACTCATCCTAGCTATAGAATTGAGTTGGTAAATTATTTTTAACTGTCTATGATAGCGATCAGTCATCTCAAATTGGCATTTTCACTGGCGTGGCATCTCTGGGTTGGCTTGAGCATGATCTGTAAATCATAAAAAAATATGGGCTTTAATTACTCCCTTCGCCCAGAACCCTAGGAGGCAATCATGTGTTCCGGGGCTTGAGAGTGGAAGTCATTTGATCCGACGAGCCACCTACGTAGCATTCATGGAAGCATGTGATGTGGTGAGCTACTGGCTTGGCTCCTGCATGGGCTCTAGCCAAGCATCGTGGTGGCAGGGAGTGCCACCTGGCCTATCCAATGTTGAGCTACCAAAAAGGGTCGGGCTCCCAACAAGGGTCAAGCTCCTATCTGATGTCGAGCTCCTAGCAAGGGTTGAGCTCCCGTCCGAGGTTAAGCTCCCATCCGAGGTTGAGCTCCTAGCCAGGATCGAGCTCCTAGCAAGGGTTGAGCACTTGCTCGGGGTCGAGCTCCCATCGAAGGTCGAGTTCCCAGCAACGGTGAGCTCTCGACTACTTGGAGAGCTTCAAGGCACATATGATGATACATGGAGCCTTTGATGCCCTGCATTATCTTGCCTTCCCTGCCACTTTAAAGAAAGCAACTTGAATATGATATTTAAGCATTAGACCATGTACCCATTCTTTTAATAAATTAAAAATTTTATTTGTATTTCATTTCAGGACTTGTTGGAAGATACCCCACAACTTGGACAGCCTTTTCCTATTATAGCTGACCGAAGGAGAGAGAGTCTCAAATATTATATCGCCAGATTCAATTCTGCCACTCTTGAGATCCCTGATCTTAATGAATATGTGACTATGTCTACTATGAAGAAAGGCCTCCGATCATCCAAGTTCACCTTCTCCCTGGATAAGAAGTTTCCTACAAGCTATGCCGAGCTACTGGCGAGAGCACAAAAATATGCGATGGCTGAAGAGCAAGCGGCGAGCCGATGCTTAATTGAAAGGAGGCCAGCCTCCAAGAAAAAGAGCAACAAAGGGTCGATTTTGCCCGTACCCTCTAACAACGATGCAACGGCTTAACGATGCAGTCCTAAACCCAAGCCATGGGGTAGCAAGTTCAACTCCTATACTCTTCTCTCACCTAAGGGAGAAAATCCTGATGGAGATAGAGAAGGAAAGTTACATGCAAAGGCCATGTCCCATGAAGGCATCTCCTGTATTAAGGAACAAAAATAAATACTGCCAATTCCACAAGGACCACGACCACAACACTGAAGAATGCATCCAACTTAAGGATGCGATAGAAGATCTAATCAAAAGGGGATACCTAAAAAAATATATCAGCACCCAGGAATCCTGAACTAAAGCTAGTGCCCCTATGACGGCCACAAAAGAAGTCAAACTGCCCAACCAAAGACTGACTGATGGAAGAGTAAGCATGCTTCATCGACAGACCCACTGAAGAAGCGGAGCCAAAAAGAATGCTCCTAAAAGGTACAAAAGTAATAATACCATAAGCTTCTCCAACGATGACATACGAGGAGTCCAAACTCCTCATGATGATCCTGCTGTAATCTTGGCTATGATAGCCAACTATGATGTAAGACGGAATCTAGTTGATAATGAAAGCTCTATAGAAGTCTTACTCTACAATGCTTTCCTCCGAATGAATTTATCTAAAAATAAACTACAGGGATCTCCTATACCTCTGACTAGGTTCGAAGGCAACCAAGTCGGAGTAAAAGGAGAAATTGTGCTACCAGTAACCATCGGCACCAAACCATTTTAAAAAATACTTCTCATTAATTTTGCTGTCATACAAACACCATCAGCATACAATGCTATCTTGGGATGACCAGCTTTAAACAAGTTCCATGACATAGTTTTAACTTACCATCTCCTTGTGTGGTTCCCCACTAAGAATGGCATCGAAGAAATAAAAGGAGACCAAAGAGTTGCTCGACAAAGTCTAATAATACAGGATAAATAATCTACTGACTCCATGACATTGGAACAACTAGACCTAAGAGATCTACTGGATGAATGTGGAGAACCTATGAAAAAAATCATTTCCATACCACTGATCGAAGACAACCCAAAGAGAATTGTGCAGATTGAAAGTATGCTAGACAAAGAAACAGAGGCAAGGCTGATCTATTTTCTGTGGAGCAATGCCAATGTCTTCGCCTGGTCGGCTTCGGATATGCTTGGAATTCCAGCCAAAGTCATTACCTATCAATTGGAAGTCGCCCCGGATTGCAAGCTTGTCAGACAAAAGAAAAGAAATTTTCGCTCCAAAAAGATAGAATGTGATCAACGAAGAGGTAAGAAAGCTTCTCAAAGCTGGATTCACACAGGAAATATACTATCGTGACTGGTTAGCCAATGTCGTCATGGTTAAGAAAGCCAACGGTAAATGAAGAATCTGCATCGACTATACAGATCTCAACAAGGCTTGTCCTAAAGATAGCTTTTCTCTATCAAAGATTGACCAACTAGTTGACACCATCGCTGGTCATCAGCTGTTGAGTTTTATAGATGCTTCCTCAGGTTACAACCAGATATGAATGGATCCCAATGATGAAGAGAAGACAACATTCATAATGAAGAAGGGGCTCTATTGCTACAAGATAATGCCATTCGGACTGAAGAACGGCTGGGCAACCTTCCAAAGGATGATAAACAAGGTGTTTGAAAAGCAACTTGGGAAGAACATGGAGACGTTTGTCGATGATATGATCATGAAGAGCCTCTAGAAAGTCAATTACATCAGAGATTTAAAGAAATCCTTTGACATCCTGCAATGTCATCGGATGAAGCTAAATCTGACCAAATGTACCTTTGGAGTGACTTCTGAAAAATTCCTAGGATTCCTCATCACCAAACAAGAAATAGAGGTGAACACGGAGAAGATCCTAGCCATGTGGAGTATGAGACATCCTTCCAATAAAAAAGAAGTTCAACAACTGACTGGAAGAATCATCTTTTTAAGTCGATTCATTTCTTGGTCGGCGAAAAGATGTCTACCATTCTTCAAAGCACTCCATTAAACCAGAAGCTTTGAGTGGTCAGAAGAGTGCCGACTCATCTTTGAAGAATTAAAGAAGTATTTAGAAAGTCCTCCTCTACTTTCCAAATCTCAAAAAAATGAAACTCTATACATGTACCTTTTCGCTTCAAATAAAGTAGTCAGCTCAGTACTTGTTAGAAAAGGAGCAGACAGCCTACAAAAGCCGATCTACTACACTGGCAAGGTGCTGCATGAAGCTTAAGTGAGGTATCATAGAATACAAAAGCTCATATATTTGCTGGTAATTGTAGCAAAATGTTTGTGTCTCTACTTTCTATCCCATGCCATTGAAGTGCTGATAGACCGACCCTTAAAAGCCATCCTCCGATATCTTGATATCTCGAGTAGGATAGCCAAATGGGCCATCAAGATAGGTGAATTCGACATCACATTCTGACCCTGATCAGTAATGAAGGTGCAGGTACTTGCTGACTTCCAAACTGAATGTATGTGGAGCCAAGAAATCGATCTACGAGGGATCGAGGATGAGGCAGCCACCATAAAAGATTTAGAATCCATATGGGTACTTCACATTGATAGAGCTTCCAACTCTTTTGGATGCAAAGCTGGACTTATATTGGCCGACCCCGATGGACAAACCATGGAATATGCCCTTCGCTTCTCCTTTCAAGCTTCAAACAACCAAGCGGAATACGAAGCCCTCTTGGCAGGACTCAAGATCACCAAGGAATTAGAGATTCAGAAGATTAAAGTCTTCTCAGATTCCTAATTAGTGGTGAACCAAGTGAAAGGCAAATTCGAAGCTCGAGACTCTACTATGGCCCGGTACTTGGAAAAGGTAAAAGATCTTCTATCTCAACTGAAATTCTTTGAAATAGCCCATGTTTCATGGACTAAAAAGTCTCGAGCCGATGCCCTTTCTTGACTTGCAACTATTGCTTCAAAGTCCCTTGGTCGGACTTATATAGAGTACCTGGAAGATCCAAGCATAGCGAAAAAAATTTCAGAGGTCCACCAAATCGAGCATGAGCCCTGTTGGATGGATTATATTTTTAAATTTTTGAGCGAGGGTGTATTACCTGAAGTCAAAACTGATGCCAAGCAAATCTATCAGATGGCTTCTTAATATATTATCCTGGATGGAACTTTATACAAAAGGTCCTTCATGCAACCCTTATTAAAATGCTTAGGGTCATCGGACGTCGACTACATCCTGAGAGAAGTACATGAAGGTATATGTGGAGACCATTTGGAGGGCAGATTGCTAGCCTATAAAATAATTCACCAAGGTTATTATTTGCCAACCATCTAGAAAGATGCAGTTGACTATGTTCAAAGATCTAACTTTGGGTGAAGTCCGAGAACCTCTTTGATGCCATCATTGAAGCCTAGCTGATAGCTGACCACTCCAGATATGGTCAGCTCATCCTTGAATTTTGAAGCCAACCACTCCGAAGAAAATAACCAATTCACACAGTTTTACAGTGAATGGCCGATCTACAATCAATAAAATAACCATCGGCCAACTCTGAAGAGAATGATCGATCTACTTTAAGCTAAGGCTGTCAGGAACGGACTTGGTGGTTATAACCAACTACGTGGCTGATGACTACGATCTCAGTACGATCAAAGTAATTGAACTTCCACAGTAACCACTACCAGTTGAAGGGAAGTTGACAATTTCCCTAACAGAAATTGAGAAGGCTTAACTGCTTTCCATTACAGCAACACCTATAAAAAGCGGTAAGAGTGGACATTTGAGGTAAGCATTCCCAAGTTATTCCAGGCCATACAAGTCTGAGCCCAGTCCATGACTAGTTCGCGCGATGCACACCTGCTTTCCACTCATTTTACCTTTCTTTCTTTGAGCTCTCCATTATGTGGCATGAATCCTACTGATTTAGGCATCGGAGTGTCCTCCATAGGAGAAATTTCGATCAAGGGTTTACTTTGCAGGAATCCCGGAAGATAAACTGGCAATCCAAGCACTCTATCCGGTCCGTGGGGATCAGCATCAATAAAATGGCTCTTTATTACTATTCTGCTTGTTGGATATTTATGTTCTCTTGTTAGGAAATTCTATTACTACAGTTGTGGATGGTAGTGATAAAATTTTCTTCCAAGCTACATTATTTTTTATTGCTACCACTTATCATAGGGTTTCTTTGGTGCTTTTCATGTTACACTGTTACATTACTCTCTTCGATAGGATTTCTGCAGTGCTTTTCATGTTACATTTCTATCAGGAGGTTGCTTCATGGTACTTTATTTTCTTCCATGGAGTTTCTTCAATGCCTTTCATGTACATTACTTTTCCATAGGATTCTTTTAGTTTGTACAATTTCCTCTGCTGTGTATTACTTTTCTTGTTATTTTCTTTTTTTTTTTTTTATGCCCACTCGAGCTTATTATTTCCAGTTGTACGGCAAGACAGTACTGTCGTTTGAAGTTTTTTTAAAATAATATTTTTTAATAAATATTTATTAAAATAATATTGATTGAAATATATTTATAAAATTTATATAATTTGGATGAGTGGAATGCCACGCCAAAAGCCACGGGATGTGCCTGCAGCTTCATTTTTAAGTGGAGCCACGGGTACAACCAGTAATTTCAAATTTTAAAATAATAATTTAAAAAATCTATAAAATATTATAATAAATTTTAAAATGAAATATTTGAAATATTTAAAATATCATAATAAAATTAAAAAATATATAAATAAAGTTGTAAGCTATTACCTTAACAATATTATAAAATATTAATATTATAAAATAAAATTCATTATAATATATAATAAATAATATAAATATTATAATAAATATATTAAATATATTATAATATATTAAATTATATAGTATATATTATATTATAAAATATAATAAATATGTTATAATATAATATAAAATTTACAATTTAATATATTTAAAATAAATATAATAAATATGTTATAATATAATATAAAATTTACAATTTAATATATTTAAAATATTTATTATAATATTTATATTATTTACTATATATTACAATGAATTTTATTTTATAATATTAATATTTTATAATACTATTAAGGTTATAACTATATTATGATAAAAAAATTTATATTTAAAAAATAATTAATAATTATAATATATTAAATTATATATTATATATTATAATATAGATTTAGGATGTGCATGTACTGGTTGCGGTGGTTGTAGTGTCGAGCCTAATGCCATCGGTGCTGCATGTGGGATGCGGCATCCATTGTATGGTAGGGCCGGAGGCGATCGGGTGCGAGCGCGGTGATGTCTGTAACCGCATGTTCATGCCTCTCGAGACCCGATCATGACAGTTGGACTAGCACTGGCCTGGCAACCAGACTGGTACTGGCCTAGCTACTAGACTTGCGCCTGGACTAGCTCCAACTTGGCGATCGGACTAAAAACCGGACTGGCATTGGCCTGGTAGCTGGACTGGCATCCTTGCATCTAGATTGGCACCGGCCTGGCGGCTGGATCCATCGTACAACACGATCGGGTCTCGAGGGGCATGGGCGGGCAGGTATCGTCGTGCCCCGAGCTCGCACCGACATTATCGTGTTCATGCCCCGTCACCTTTAGCCTCGCCATTCAACGGATGCCCCATCCCATTGTGTCGTACTGATGGCATTGGACGCGATGCCGTCGCCATCATGACCATTACATGCATGTCATAAAACTATATTTTAATATACTATATAATTTAATATATTTATTATATTATTTATACTATGTATTATATATTATAATAAATTTTATTTTATAATATTAATATTTTATAATATTATTAAGATAATAATCTATGACTTTATTTATATATTTTTTTATTTTTTTATTTTTTTTAAAAAAAAAATTATAAAGAAGAGTGATAAGATGGAGCCACATGTTTACATTTTTTTTAAATTTTTTTAAATTTTTTATTTTATTATGATATTTTAAATATTTTTAAAATTTCTATTTTAAAATTTAAAATCATGAATCGTATCTATGGTCTCACTCTAAATGAAACCGCAGGCTATGGCGTGGCATCCCACTCACCAAAACCACACTAGTTTTATAAATATATTTCAACCAACATTATTTTAGTAAATATTTATTAAAAAATATTATTTAAAAGAATTCGTTGATGTTTACTCTTTTGGTTTCGCTCTTAATATATTTTTTTACTTACCCAAAAATATATATATATATATATAAGGAAGCACTCTTTACCTTTACGAGAGTAAGGCCAATTAAAGGGTTCAACAGGACTAGAGTGATATGAAGACTCCCGGCCAAAATTTAACACCAACTAATCCAACTCATATTAAAACCAGCTCAAATCTATAGCCCGTTGATAGGACGATGATATCGGCCCATGTGTCATTCTCCAATACGTTAGTATTCGCTGAAAGACAATATATTCGAGGAACATCACTGTGCTTGCTCTGGTCCAAAGTCCGGTCCAGGATAAGAGAACCCTTCCATAGTCCGGTCCAAACCCATTGTCAATTTCAAAATATGAAACCGGAAGCAGACCAGAATTCACCGGCTTTTGACGGTCTTTCCCAAACCAAAACTAAGCCGGTCTTTCCCAAAAATCGAACGCGGAAGACCGTCACATTCAAGAAGCGCGTATTTCCTCGCATAGTTCGCTCTATATATTAAGAAACGGTGTTCTTCCTGATCTCCGATGCAGTCACTGTTCCTTCTTCGTCTTCTTGGTCTTGAGGTGGTCTTCTTGTCCTCGAGACCCTGCTTTTTGTCTGCTCTGC
This sequence comes from Areca catechu, assembly GCA_021397845.1. Lineage (NCBI taxonomy): Eukaryota > Viridiplantae > Streptophyta > Magnoliopsida > Arecales > Arecaceae > Areca > Areca catechu. The sequence continues at coordinate 155,790,231 of CM038050.1, read as the reverse complement.
TCGCTCCTCGGCTGAAGCCAGCCAACAAACATGGCGGTCTTGCCACAGGCGCCCGCATGCGTACCAGCACCTGGTTATATCTTCTATCCAACGGATGAGGAGATCTTGGATTCCTTCCTCAAGAAGAAGCTGCAATATCTGCCCCTCCCGTCTGACATGATCAAAGAAGCCAACGTTTATGGAACTCACCCAAATAATCTTACGGGTAATTAGTAAAGATAAACAAAGATTAACATCCATGATCCCTTCTTTTTCATATTCTTTATCTTTATTTGGAGCTATTAGGATTTCTAACTCATCAGGCTTTCTTGGGTTCCTTTCTTTAGCTCAATTTGTCACGGCAAATAAATTTTTTCAATGGTTCTTCTTTACGTGGACAATTAAAAAGCATCCGGATGCAGAAGGCAGCACCAAGGCTTCTCGAGTTGCAGGCCAAGGTCGATGGAAATCCACCCAAAATGTAAAACATATTCGCAATAGCAACGGCCAGGTCATTGGCTCCAGGCAAAACTTTTGCTATATGGAACGCACCGCCCAGGAAAAGGAGGATAAAACCATGTGGCTTATGGAGGAGTATTCCGTCCAGAGCCTTAGAACTAGAGGTGGTGTAGCTATGTCCAAGGACCAAACGAAGGTACCTGTCATGTTACCTGCAGATATCACATGTTATAGCTCTTCCAGTAATAGTATCTTTTATTACTATATTAACTCTTTGTCTTTCTTCCTCTATTCATGGCAGTTGGATGATTGGGTGGTGTGCAAGATCTACTTGAGGCCAAAAGCCCGCAAAGAACCTTATAGCATGAAAGTCTCTACAATGGATATGACAAATTTGGAAAGGCTAGAAATAGGGAATCAACATTTTATAGCTCCAATACAAGATAGCCTGAATTTTGAGGTACTTGACAATACTCTCCCGCATCTCATCGATGCATCGGGTCAAGAGATGGTGTCTTTTGGAGCTCCTCGCATGTTGCATGATGGTGTATATCAACATCCGCCTTCTCGGAATATGGATGACAATTTTGGATCACTTTATCACAAACAACTAGCTAGTATACCTGATGAATGTCTTGATTATGCTCCTCAATATGATATGGCGAGCCTTCCTGATATTTCTTGTCCACTCAACCATGAACAACTAATAACTCCAGCACAAGACAGTTTGAATTCTCAGGTAGCTAACGGTACCCTCCCGCATCTTATCGATGCATTTGATCGAGAGATGGTGCCTTTCCGAGCTCCTCCCATGTTGCATGATGGCGAACTTCTATATCCGACTACTCAAGATATAGATGATGATTTTGGATCACTCTTCTATGAACAACTAGCTGGATCATCCAATCATGAAGGTTTCGATTATGCTCCTGAACATGATATGGCAAGCCTTCTTGAGATTCCTCATCCGTTCAATCATGAACAACTAGTTGGTGTACCTAATGAAGGCCTTCATTATACTCCTCAACATGATATGTCCAGCCTTCATGAGATTCTTCATCCATTCTACGATGAACGACTAGTTGGTGCCCTTGATGAAAGCCTTGATTGTGCACCCACCTGCAGTCAGCAACTTGATTTGGCAAGCCTTCCAGAGAATCTTCCTTCACCTGACCTCTCCTTTTCATCCATTGATGAGATCCTCAAAGAATTCGATGATGTGCCTGATGAGAAACCCCCAGCAAGCATTGAAGAGCATGATATAACAAGCCCTTCTCTTTCTTGGTTGCTTGATTAGAAGTTGTAGGTACCACTGCCTGGTTCTTCATAGGCCGGTGATTTCCTATGTTTTTGCAATGTACTTATCATCATTATGAGCATAAGTGTTGTTGTACATATGATTGAAGATGAAATTTTGGATTATGTTGGTTGAGTTTGTAATGGCCCGGCGAAAAGTCAAAAAGTTAATGTGCTTTGCAACATACATTCATTTTGCATCTATGTGATATTTTTCAATGTTATGGATTGTTTACTTGTGAATGGATTCAATCAATCGTAGCTTTTGTAACTCTTAATAGATTCATTAGATAGCCAGTACCACCCAAAGTGACAAAGATGCAAAGGTCTGCTTTGAGAATAAACAGTGGTAGAACAACTGCCGTCTGAAACTCTGGTTGACAAAATACGATGTCTTGAACGCTGCTGAAATTTGGTGAACACTTGAACCTGAAGGCTGGAAGGTGCTATTCCAAAGTTATTACGGAACCGGAGATTGAATGGATTAGCAAGGATCTTCATCTAGACAGTACCAAAAACTGTCATCAAGGGGTACAACAGTATATAGCTAAAACTATCTACATGGCTGAGTGCAGCAGGATCGTAACAGAAGAGAGACAGGTGTGCTTCACTTTTAGTTGCAGAAACTGAATTTTTAGTCATCATTTGGCAGTGAGGAGCCAAATCTTACCAAATTCAGGAATTTGTCGGCTAAACTTCAAATGTAAGATTGATTATATAGTGACAAAATAATGGTTTTGGTACAGGTAAGGTAAATAAACTTTCATTGGTTTACGTTAGCTTTGGGCCTTCCTTTGTATTCAATGTTGTTGAAATAAAAAGATGTGGGAATCTGGGACCTTTTTGTCACTTGTTCTGCACTAAAGACATAATAAAAGGAAAGATAACGTGTGGCTTTTCTTCTCAGTCTGTGATAAGTTGATGTTCGGAGAATGCAGTGACTTTGGTTAGGTATTCTAAATTGTTTCATGATTTCTGGAGTTCTCGATGTATTGTGCATCTGTGTCTATTGTCAGAAGATGATTTAGACGAGCAAGATCTAAACAAAACCAATGTTCCGACCTGTTCTCTACTTCTATATCATTCTTCCAGTAGTTGCAATGCTGCATCTTTGGCATTCTGTATACTGTTCAATTGCACGCTTCCACTCCCACAAAAATTACCCGTAGAAATAAACATTGTTAAACAAAACTCAATTGTTATGGAAGACTGCAAAAAGAAGTCTGATAATTTCGCATCGCAGTGCTGCTCATAATTTTTTCATTAAGAAAAATGTTTGTAAGAAAACTGAAAATAACACCGACCAGCAAATGTTCTGCCCAAATTAATCCGTCCAAACTAATACTTCATAATGTTGACGTTACCGTTAAAAACAAAATAAAAAACCTACCTTCCCCGCCCCCTCCCCCCGCCGCCCAACTCAACGCACCCCCACCCACGCAAAGCCCATGCATTTTGTACGTTTTACCATTTTCCTTTTCTTTATTATTTAATTAATTATGAAATTTAATTATTAAACGATCATTTTTTTAATTTAATGCTATAACGACTAGTTTGTGAATCTTTTAAAGATTTTTTCGTAAGTTTTGAGTCTATAAATAGACCTCTACCCCAACCCAACAAGGCATCCAAGAATCACAGCTCTCCCTCTCATACTTTTTTCTATTCCAAAATTTCTGAAATTCTCTCTCCTGCATTTTTTTGAAAATCTGGACTGAAGATGAGCTGATCGGTGTCCATTTGAAATCGTGCTACTGGCGGGTATTAGAATGTTGGCTTCTAGGTTGTACCTTAAAGGAGAATGTGTGACCCAATTGTTCTTCGCAAAAAAAAGGAGTCAAATCTTCTTTAGGATAGTAGTTCTATCCATCTCCAAGGGCAGACTTTCTGACCTTGTTTTGTTGTATTTGAAATTATTTTATTATATCAAAATTATTCTGCAACACATATTATAAAAAAAATTATTTCTCAAATATTTCAAATGTATATAAATACATATATATATTCCATACATTATAATTAACATTCTAAAGGAGATCTAATATAATTTATAGTGCATGTATATAAATATAATTGTTTGTATTTAATTATAGTTTACTTACCCTGCATATTTTATTCAAAAGAATTATAATTATAAGAAAATTATTTTATTATATCAAAATTATTCTACCACACACATTATAAAAAAATTATTTCTCAAATATTTTAAATATATATAAATACATATATATATATTCCATACATTATAATTAACATTCTAAAGGAGATCTAATATAATTTATAGTGCATGTATACAAATATAATTGTTTGTACTTAATTATAGTTTACTTACCCTGCATATTTTATTCAAAAGAAATATAATTATATTTTTTTGATTATTTATAGCATAATATCTATTTCTTTTTGTATTGTAAAAAATTTATTAAAGATCTCCACTAAACCTGACTGCAGCATGTAAATTAATATTTAAAAGACTATATAAATAAATTAATCAAAGTCTTTACGATTTAGAGATAAATAACTTAAATAAAAATCTTAACATACCACAGGTCTGATCATATTGATGATCATTTTAATAAAACTATAATTTTCAAAAAGTATTAGGAGATATTTTTAGAAACATATACAAGAAAAAAATAAAATAAAGAATTAAAAATAATAATAAATTATTTCAATTATTTAAATAAATATTTAATAAAATTATTTTTATTTTTTAGATCTTTTTCTCTGATTCTGACTTGGACCAAATGGAAATCCTTAAGGATGACATCATTAGCCTAAAACTCAAAAAATTTGGTGGATCCCATTTTATGAGGTAGCAAAGAAAATATAATTTTAGCTAACCACCTTAGGACTTTGGTCAGTGATTGACCAGTCTGCCTATTCCTCTGGTTTAACCATACCTACTATCCCAAAAGATGATTATCTATGTAAAGGTAGAATCCTTAATGCCCTTTTTGACTCACTCTATGATATTTATCTGTTAGCTAAGAGTATGAAGGAATTATGGGATATCCTAGAGTATGAGTGCAGCCTTGATGATGTTGAGGTTGAACGATTCAATACTGCATCATTCTTTAGATATAATATGGTAGAAGACAAATTCATCAATGACCAGCTTCACCAATTCCAAGAGTATCTTAAAAAACTTCAAGCTAATAAAGATAAATTCTCAGAAGAATTTAAGGTCTCTAGCCTTCTAGATAAAATGACTCCTTTCTAGAATGGCTTGTCAAAAGTCAACTCCAAAAGCAAGGAGAGCTAACTCTAGTCCAACTTCGAACTCAATCAGGATAGAAGACCAACATAGGTCAAAAACCCAGCAAATTAGAATCCAAGTATCCAAGCTAACCTAACCCAACAATACCAAACCAACAACAATATCAAACCAAAATCAAAGACTAGATTTCAACCAAACCACTAATACCAGTCAACCCAACCTAACTGTCCTAACCTAAATAAGTTCAAATCCAAGGATAAAACCTTTAAAGCCAATAATACTAAATCCAACAATCATGCTCAAGGTCCAAGTGAAAGATTTTATTTTGTATACGTAAGGACAAACCATCTTGCAAAAAATTACTTTCATTAGAAGAAGAAGCCTCTTCATAAACCTTCTACTTCCTCGAATCCTAAGCTCATGCAGTTAAAGGTCCAGAAAACTCTACCTTTAGGTCAGTAAGCTTAAATCTTGAAATTAATGTTATTTCTTCTAACATTGATCGGTGGTTTGATTCAGGACTAAGCTTTAGGTTAGTAAGCTTAAATCCTAAACCCTAATATTCATATTTATTTTAATTACTCATGGTTCACTACTTTTTAGGACTCAAGTGTAGGAGGTATGATCCTAAGAAACAACATAACTGCTGGGATCATGGAACAAGGTCGAGTCAATCTGAAGATGATATAAGAAAAAGTTCTCATCCTAATGGATGTGCTATATATTCTAAATCTTAGAAAGAACCTTGTCAATGGGTCTTAGCTAGTTCAAAGGGGATACAAAATTATCCTTGATTATAATAAAATTATAATAACTAAGAATAATGCCTTCATAAGGAAAGGATATGTAAGTGAAAGCCTATTCAAATTGAATGTAATAAATTATAATATTTCCAAAGGATAGGATCTCTATTATATATTTCACATAGAACCAATGCAGATATAGCTTATGCAGTAGGTAGACTAGTAATCCTAGTCAAGAATATTGGAAAGCTCTAAAAAGAATCTTTAAGTATCTTAAAGGAATCTTAGATTATTCTCTAGTATACTCTGATTACCTATGCAACCTTTTTCAGTTAAAATATACAACAATCCTCCTTGGACAAGCGATTGTACATCATAACCAAAAAATATCCCTCTTATAACAAAAAAATCTCATCGATAACATAAATAAACTATTTTGATGATAAATATTTATATCAAACCATGAAATTATTTATACAAGAAAAATAAATGCCTAAACAATTATAAAATGATATACTTTAACTACATGTATGCCATAAAAGATCAGTCTAGAATAGGATACCAAACAACATTCCTTAAAACATAACTTAATATTGCATTATAACTACCACTTCTATCAATAACACTTACTATATACCTATAAAATATCTTTGGACAAGAATTATAGCATATAATGAGTGTCACAATTAATTACAGTCATTTTTGGATCAATAATAATAGATACATCAATATATAATTCTAAAATATAATAAAAAATAAAATAATTGATCCTCAATAACTCAGCTATCAAAATTCATAGAGTGCATTGGACACTTTAGGGCTATTACAAAAACATACTTGAATTATACAATAATAAGTAAAATTATACATAAATAATTTATAAATTATTTAAATATTTTATCATATATAAAAAACTCTATGAAAATACTTTTTAAATCATTACGAGTCCAACGATCTAAAAATCATTCAAATCGGATATAAAACGAGCAAGTTACAATGATTTTATCAAAAAATATTAATAGAAGACTAAATCATAAATTATAGAAACATAAGGACTTTTTTGTAAAATATAGTTTTAGCAAATAATAGGGACCTAGATGTAAGATTTGGAGGACTAATTTATAATATTCAAAATTTGTAGGGATTTATATGTAATTTTATATGGATCCATTTATAATTTGTAATTTTATAAGGGCTTAATTGTAAATTTTTTTAACTAAAATTAAAATCGATCCAATGTAATTGCGTTCAACCAAGTTTTTTTAAATTGGGCTCAAACTTAATTAATGGGTTGGGTTTTAAATGGGTTGAAACCCGATAATCCAAACCCAAAGTCTATTAAAACCCATCTCCTTCTTCCCTTCTTCAATGATGGATCTACCATTATTCGATGGTGGAGATGAGGCAGATGATGGCCTCCATGATCTCTTTGAAAACATTAGCAGACAAGAAGAAGTATAGAAAATATATGATGTTTCCACCTCAATGTAATTCACCAACTACATGATAATGCCTAATGTATTGAACATATTGTGAGCATGACTCCAACATCAGGAGATGACATGAGGAGCAAGCATGGCATGTTTTACAATATGGACAAACCGATGTACCCTATTAATTTATCATGGCCCTCATATCTATTAGAAATGCATATGAGCTATATGATAATATGATTTTGCTTGAGCTGGAGGAAATCATCACTTAAAGAAGGAGATGCAAGCCTCGAAAAACAAAGGCCCAACAAGAGCTGAGGCCCCCATACATTTCACAACGTCAGTAATTTTTTTTTTGCCCTACAAATCCTTCCAAACCCATGGAGATGCCAAGAGAGCATAATTAATTCGGTGATGGGTATAATTGTTTACTAGTGCCCCACTATCCAATGTATTGCCATGATCGATATATGTACCAAAAATGTTTGTGAAAGAAACTAAAACTCTAATTAATCAAAATGAAGTAAGTCAAATGGCTATGTCCAAACCTAAATGATAGATAAACATAGGCAAATCCTTCTCTCTTGTACCAAATTGCTGATTAGATGGTACTGCAAAATATGGATCTTTTCTCTTTTTCCTACCGGGTAGCCATCGATGTGCCGTGGCCAAAAAACTTGATGCCAGCACCAAAGACTTTTGACAATGGATCAGAAAGATGTCGAAGCCATAGACATGATGAGATCTAATAATTCCTATTATTCCTTCATGAATTGTCAAGGAGAGAGATGCAATATCCATATGGGAGAAGGAAATCAAGAAAATAAATTAAAAATAAAAAGCTTTGACAATTTGTGGTGCCAGGCCAAAAAAGGAAATTGAGAAAACAAATTAAAAATAAAATTCAAAAAAAACCAGGATCCTTCCTATGAAATAAATTAAAAACAAAAAAAGTTCTAGATCATGCATAGTTGCTTTGATACCAAGTGTAAGAAAAATTTTATTATCCTAAGATCTTATGCATAATTTCTAGAATGCCAAAAATAATATTATTTCCAAGAATTGGTTTGAGCAAACCATAGATCCGTAAATCCCATGGATTAAATGCAGAAGACTGGGATACAAAACCTTCAAGATCTGATCTAAATAACTAATAGATTTAAGATTTTTACATGATCATGATCCACCAAAAGGATTGAGATTTGAGATTCATACCTATATTTGCCATTTATCTATCAAACCTGCAATATATACTCACATGAACTCAAAGACCAAGTCCTTCTTTTCAATCTTTCTCTCTCACCAGGCGGCTACTCAGATCAGACTACCCCTAAAAATAAATTTCACATCATATATATATATAAAGGAAGTGGAGAGGGGACCTAGCAAATAAAATAAAAATATCCTAACTAACTCTTTCATTATGGATCAAATCGGACTAAGACCTATACTGTGCCACCTTAATCGCACCAACTAACATAAGGTGCTCTTAGCCCAAACACAGGGATCATAAAATATTGGACTATGTACATGTCTATCAACATGAATTATATAATCAACCTAATTTTAATAAATCATAAATAATAATAATTAATGTTAGTCTATGTTGTGGATAAATCACCTGTGGCTAAAGCTTCGGCGGTGTCAAGCAATCCCACTTACTTTTTCGACCAGATAAGATCCTGCTCTTGGGATCTCTTCTTGGATGGAGACCTGCAAAAGCTTCCCGGATCGGATTTCTAGCAGGGGACACTTCGACGCTCAAGGCAGTGGGGTGGTCAGGCAATAAAATGGAGAGTTAAAAGAAAGAGAGATGGAAAAAAGGAAGAGTCAAAGTGGCATAGTATGGGCTTGCTTGCCTTAGACTTGCTTATCCTTGGAAGTCCCCTCTTATCCTTTTTATAGGTGTAGCTATAACTGAAAGTGGTTATTATAATCAAAAGTAGTTGTTGTAACTGAAAGTGGTTATTATAACTGAAAGTAGTTGTTATAACCGAAAGTAGTTGTTGTAATCGAAAGTAGTTAGTTGCTTGAATAGCCACCTTCGTTATTATAATGAGGTCGAATAATTGGGTCACAACATTGCCCCCCACTCCCAAGCTCGAAAAAATGCTACCAGTGAAATGCTTCGGCTTTGATTCCTTCTTTAGCAAAGGAAGTAATTTCATCTCTTCGATCTTGAATTGGCATAAACAAATAACAACCTTTGTACTTTGTCGGTTGCCTTTGTGCTTTTTGTTGATCAGGCCCGCTCCTACACTTCTTCATATTTACAGTTAGGATAGGCTGATTTTAAGCCACCCTGTGCATTTCTTTTGATAGTAAGGTAGGCTGGTCAGGCCAGCTCCTGCACTTCTTCAGATTTACTATTATAGTAGGTTGACTAAGCCATCCTATGCATTTCTTTTGATAATAAGGTAGGCTGGTCAGGCCCATCCCTGCACTTCTTTGGATTTACCGTTAGGGTAGGCTAAGTAAGCTGCCTTGTGCATTTCTTTTGATAATAAGGTAGGCTGGTCAGGCCCGTCTTTTAGATCTTAGGGGATCTGGTAGGCTTCACTGGGCTAGTCTTAGGCTTCAGAGGGCCTTGTGCATGGATTGGCCTTAGGCATTGATCGGCTTTATGCATAGATCAACCTTGGACCTTAATCGGCCTTGTGCATGGATTGGCCTTTCACGTAGATTGGCCTTGCACGTAGATCGGCCTTGCACCTTGATTGACCTTGTGCCTTGCCTTGATTGGCCTTGCACCTTGATCGGTCTTGTGCATAGATCGACCTTAGGCATTGATCGATCTTGTGCATGGATTGGCCATGGACGTTGATCGACCTTATATGTTGATCGGTCTTGCACCTTGATCAACCTTGTATCTTGATTGGCCTTGCACGTAGATCACCCTCATGCCTTGATCGGCCTTGAACGTAGATCAAACTTGTGCCTTGATCGGCTTTGTGCATGGATCAGCCTTTTGATCTCTAGTCAGCCTTTATGATCTCTTGGTCAGCCTTTATGATCTCTTAGTCAGTCTTGTACATAGATTGGCCTTGGGCATTGATTAGCCTTGGACGTTGATCGGCCTTGCACTTAGATCGGCCTTGCATGTTGATCGGCCTTGTGCATGGATCAGCCTTGGACGTTGATCGGCCTTGCGCATAGATCGGCTTTGCACCTTGATCGGCCTTGTGCCTTGATTGGCCTTGCACATAGATCAGCCTTTAAGAAGACATCGGCCATTAAGATGACATCAATTTTTGAGAAAACATCGACCTTTGAAAATACATGGACCTTTAAGAAAACATCGGCCATTAAGAAGATATCAGCCTTTAAGAAGATATCGACCATCAAGAAGACATCGACTTTTAAGAAGACATCAACCACTTAGAAGATATCGGCCATTAAGAAGACATCGGTCTTTAGAAGACATCGGTCATTAAGAAAACATCAGCCTTTAGAGGTTCTTACAAAATAAAACCCTGACCGAAATTCCTTTGGTGGGGGATACTCTAATGCCTAAGTCAGCAAAGTTTAGATAACAGAATGAAGAACTCAAAAATAGATGAAAGAGGTTAGAGTGGAATGGTATAGGCTAGTCTCAGACTTGCCTATGATGACTTACCTCGGAGGTCCCCTCTTACCTTTTCTCAAGGGTGTTCCATCGTCGGACTTCTTGGTTCCAATGGGTACTTCTTGGGATAGATTTTTGGATGAGGTGGGATGAGATCTTGGGTGTTTTCAGTTTTCCCCATATCCATGAGGTCAGGATTCTTGCCATACGAAAGAGAGTCGGCTTGCCAAGTGGTGGTGGTGGGAACGATAGCCTGATTTAGGATGTCGAACCTCATCGTCCAAGAGTGGATCGATTTTCTTGGAGGGTGGATGGGTTTTCCCAGCAGAAAGGTTCTGTTATCTTCCTTTTACCATCTTGTATTTATTGAAGACTCTCCTTTCTCGAAGAGAAATGAATTTTACAGTCAAAACTCACCCCTTCCAAGCATGCCAATCTATTATGAACAAATCATCTGTGGCTGAAGCTTCGATGGCGTCGAGCAATCTCGCTTACTTTTCCAGCCAGATAAGATCCTGCTTCTCGGCACTCTTCTTGGATGAAGACCTGCAAAAGATCCCCGGATCGGATTTCTGGCAGGGGACACTCCAATGCTCAAGTCAGTGGGGTGGTCAGGCAATAAAATGAAGAGTCAAAAGAAAGAGAGATGAAAAAATGGAAGAGTCAAAGTGGCATAGTGTGGGCTTTCTTGCCTTAGACTTGCTTATCCTTGGAGGTCCCCTCTTACCCTTTTTATAGGTGTAGCTATAACCAAAAGTGGTTATTGTAATCGAAAGTAGTTGTTGTAACTGAAATTGGTTATTGTAACCAAAAGTAGTTGTTGTAACCGAAAGTAATTATTATAATCGAAAGTAGTTGTTGTAACTGAAAGTAGTTAGTTGCTTGAATAGCTACTTTTGTTATCACAATGAGGTCAAACGATTGGGTCACAACATTGCCCCCCACTTCCCAGCTCGAAAAAATGCTGCTAGTGAAATGCTTCAACTTTGATTCCTTTTTCGGCAAAGGGAGTAATTTCATCTCTTTATTCTTGATATTGGCATAAACAAATAACAACCTTTGCACTTTGTCGATTGCCTCTGTGCTTTTTGTTGATCATAAAGTAGGCTGGTCAAGCCCGCCCCTACACTTCTTTGGATTTACCGTTAGGATAGGCTGATTAAGCTGTCCTATGCATTTCTTTTGATAATAAGGTAAGCTGGTCAGGCTCGCCCTTGCACTTCTTCGAATTTACCATTAGGATAAGTTGATTAAGCCACCCTGTGCATTTCTTTTGATAATAAGGTAGGCTAGTCAGGCCCACCCCTACACTTCTTCGGATTTACCGTTAGGGTAGGCTGAGTAAGCCATCCTGTGCATTTCTTTTGATAATAAGGTAGGCTAGTCAGGCCCGCCTTTTAGATTTTAGGGGATCTAGTAGACTTCAGTAGGCCCATCTTAGGCTTCAGTGGGTCTTATGCATGGATTGGCCTTGGACGTTGATTGGCCTTGCACGTAGATCAGCCTTGCACCTTGACCGACCTTGTGCATGGATTGGCCTTGGGCGTAGATCGGCCTTACGCGTAGATCAGCCTTGCACCTTGATCGGCCTTGTGCCTTGATTGGCCTTGCACCTTGATTGGCCTTGTGCATGAATTGGCCATAGGCGTTGATCAGCCTTACGCATAGATTGGCCTTGCACCTTGATTGACCTTGACGTAGATCGGCCTCGCACCTTGATCAGCCTTGCATGTAGATCAGCCTTGCACCTTGATTGGCTTTGTGCATGGATCGACCTTTTGAGCTATGGTCGGCCTTTATGATCTATTGGTCAGCCTTGTGCATGGATTGGCCTTGGGTGTTGATTAGCCTTGGATGTTGATCGGCCTTGTAAGTAGATCAGCCTTGCACGTTGATCGGCCTTGTACCTTGATTGGCCTTGGATGTTGATTGGTCTTGCACGTAGATCGGCCTTGCATGTTGATCGACCTTGTGCATGGATCGACCTTGGGTATTGATCAGCCTTGCACGTAGATCGGTCTTTAAGAAGACATCGACCATTGAGAAGACATGGGCCTTTGAGAAGACATCGGTCTTTAAGAAGACATCGGCCATTAAGAAAATATCAGCCATTAAGAAGATATCATCCTTTAAGAAGATATCAACCATTTAGAAGACATCGGCCATTAAGAAGACATCGGCCTTTAAAAGACATCGGCTATTAAGAAGACATCAACCTTTAGAAGTTCCTACAAAACAAAACCCTAATCGAAATTCCTTTGATGGGGGATACTCCAATGCCTAAGTCAGTAGAGTTTGGACAACAGAATGGAGAACTCAAAGATAGATGAAAGAGGTCAGAGTGGCATGATGTAGGCTAGTCTCAAACTTGCCTATGATGACTTACTTTGGAGGTCCCCTCTTACCTTTTCTCAAGGTTGTTCCATCATCGGACTTCTTGGTTCCAGCGGGTACTTCTTGGGATAGATTTGTTGGATGAGGTGGGATGAGATCTTGGATGTTTTAAGTTTTCCCCATATCCATGAGGTCGGGATTCTTGCCGCACGGAAGAGAGTCGGATTGCCAAGTGGTGGCGGTGGGAATGATAGCATGATTCAGGACATCATACCTCATCGTCCAAGAGTGGATCAATTTTCTTGGAGGGTGGATGGGTTCTTCCAGTGGAAAGGTTTTGTTCTCTTCCTTTCACCATCTTGTATTTCTTGAAGACTCTCCTTTCCTGAAGGGAAACGAGTTTTATAGTCAAAACGCGCCCCTTCCTGGCACGCCAATCTATTACAAATAAATCACCCGTGGCTAACGCTTCAACGGCATCAAGCAATCCTGCTTACTTTTCTGGCCAGATAAGATCCTGCTCCTGGTTGCTCTTCTTGGATGGAGACCTGCAAAAGGTTCCTAAACCGGATTTCCGACGAAGGACACTTTGATGCTCAAGTCAGTGGGGTGGTCTAGGCAACAAAATAGAGAGTTAAAAGAAAAAGAGATGGAGAAAAGGAAGAGTCAATGTGGCATAGTATGGTTTTGCTTGCCTTAGACCTGCATACCCTTGGAGGTCCACTCTTACCCTTTTTATAGGTATAGCTATAATCGAAAGTGGTTATTGTAATTGAAAGTAGTTGTTATAACCGAAAGTGATTATTGTAACCGAAAGTGGTTATTTTAACCGAAAGTAGTTGTTATAACCGAAAGTAGTTATTGTAACCAAAAGTAATTGTTATAACTGAAAGTAGTAAGTTGCTTGAATAGCCACCTTCGTTATCACAATGAGGTCGAATGGTCACAACAGTCTAAATTAAAAAAAACTTTTAAATGAAGTTATGAGAGAGGGTCATCATTCCTTCAAGTGGGTCCGATCAGGCATGTACTGTGCCCTACCAGTCCCGTAAGGGGAGTTGTTTGGTCTACTACGGTTCATCAGCATCATCCATTGGTGATGGATGGTTACCTTCATCCATCTCCCTGCAACAGTAGGATAAGGGACCTTAAGAAATCGTGGGGCTTTTAATGCATAGTGGAGGGTTGGTGGTTTGGGATTTTGGATGATGGTGCCAGTTGGTGAGTTTTTTTAGGGTGCAGTGGACTAGTTATGGTGGGAAGTATTGGGGATGATGGGAGTACAGTTCGAGTTGATGAGGTGGAGGGCCTAGAATACCCTGTTGAGGGGTCACAAATGCTCTTGGTTGATGGTGGTCGCAATAGTTGATGGCATGCATTGGGAGGTGCCAAGCACGACTGCATTTGCACCTGTCGCAACAGAGGTGAGATGAGTCGAGGGAGGGTGGACTTTTGATCCTTGGTTACAGCAGAAGCAGATCAAAAATGAGATTCCGATTAATGCTATCTGAAAAGCAGGATATTGGGCTAGAATGGAGATCTAGGTTGACCTCTTTCATGAATGACAAAGAGAAATCTTTAGTCCAACCAATGAATCTTATTTCATCTTCTTTGGCTAAAGAAAAATCTCTTTGTATGGAAATCATCAAGGATAAATGTAAAAGAACATCAACAAAAAAATTACCAAAAAACTTGTCACCAAGATCTGCTTCACCTCCACAAATAAAAGTCTTGATTAGGAAGGATGGGGTACATATTAACAAACCAAAAAGTAAATTACTGCTTTACTCTTCTTAGCATGCTAAGTCATCTCATCAGGTTAGGAAAGTATGGAGACTAGTAGCTATGAGGGTTTCGTCAGCTTATGAGGCTACCATGCAGATCCAGTATTCTGGTGATAAGCTTAGAGCTACTCTCTTAAGTACTCATCTAGACCACGTTACTATCTTAAACAAGTTCTTGGTCCCCTTGAAACTATAGCAGGGAGTGCAGTAGTTGTTGATAAAGGGTCTAGGAGTTTCTTAAGTTTGGTATCTGAATTAAGATCTGATATCCAAGGATTGGCTTTTAAGTCCCCTCATCTTTGATGAAGATCCTTTGCTAGAATTGTCAAGGTGTGGCAAAGGTCCCATTTGTCAATTATATGAAAAATCTTATGAGGTGTCAAATCCAGATATTTACAGTATACTTGAAACTCGTTTGTCTATTAAGTCTCTTAGTCATATTCAGAGATTATTTGGGCCTCGTTGGGAGGTTTATCTGGTCCTGACATGGGGATTGTTGAGGGTCATTGTTGTGGCTTGGAAGGTGAGCCTTGGGGTGGTTGACTTTCTTCACTCTAATTATTAACTGGCGGTTGGTATTATTACTCCTCTTCATAGATTGGCCTAGATGTTAGGCATCATATATGCTAGTACTTGTGGTCGAGAACATAGACATTTAAGGGATCAATTACTGTTTTTGTACACCTTGGATCTTCCTCTGGCACTGGTTGGAGATTTTAATTATCTATTATATATTGAGGATAAACAAGATGGGAAGCCTTTCAAGATGGATTGGGAGATTTAGGAGTTTCATAATTTTCATCACCAGTCTAGCTTAATGGATCTAGGTTATCATGGGCCTAAGTTTGCCTAGTGTAACAACCATCTAGGTTTGGCCAAGTTTGGGAATGATTAAACAAGGTGCTTGTATCAGATAGATGGTGAAGTTTGTTTGCAAAATCTACTATTCAATATTTAATCATATTTGCTTCATATCATAATCCTTAGTTACTATTTCATATATTTGGAGGACAGCAAAGATATCTTTTAGATTTGAGAAATTCTAGCTTCAATGTGAAGGAATCCAGGAGCAAATCTATCAAGGTTGGCAATGTCAAGGATAATATTTTCCATCTATTCATCTATCTAAACTTTTTCATAATACTAGAGAGGCTCTACAAAAATGGAAGGGTTTTTTTGGAAATACTTTAAAAGAAGCAAGCAACTAAATGGAAAAATTATGCAACTCCAACTTCAAGAAGAGGATCAGGGAGAGCTATCTATATAAGAGCATAATCATTTGCTATATTTGATCAGGCAATATAATATTAACCTGAATCTTTAGAAGAAATTTTGGCATCATAAGTATAATTCACTTGGCTTTCTGAGGGTGATCAGAACACTAGTTTTCTCCATCGATCTACTGTTCTTAGAAAAAGATATAATCGAATCACTAAAGTTGTTGACCCCCAAGGGAGGTTATTGGTAGAGGCAGAGGATATTAGAAACATCTTTTTTGATCATTTTTAAAATCAGTGGCAAGCTCAAACAAACTTGGATGAGGTGCATCTTCCTATCTCACAATGCACTATATCTTCAAATAAGAATGATGCTTTAACTCAAGCTATTACTAAGGATGAGATTGAGGAGGTGGTCAAGGATATGGCTACAAATAAAGCTTCTGGACCTGATGTGATGGGGACATCAGGCAAGGGCAAATACTTTTCAAGCTAACTCAATTTCAGGTTAGGAGATCAAGTCAGAAGGCCTTCTAAATTGAGCCAATGAATCAATGGAAGAAGCAAGGAGGCTTCATGAAGCTAGCCATCCCCTTGGAGCAGAGTCAAATTGAGCCGACTCAACCCACTTTCCATAAGCCGACTCAATGCTCACCTCAAGGAGTTAATTCAAGCCCCTACTTGAAAACCAAGTGGAAGCCTTGCTTGACAATTGGAAGCAACTTTGGAGGACACTTGGAAGCATATGGATGCCATTTGGAAGTTCCCCTTGGCGCCACATGGACATACCTCTTGAAGCCATTTGGAAGCTTTGCTTGGATGACACTTGGAAGCATCTTTGGATGACACTTGGAAGCTTCTTTGGATGCCACATGGAGAGTAGATTTAACCTATTCTTGTTAGTACTTGCAACCAATGCCACTTGGAAACTCCTCTTAATGCCACATGGAAGTAGTTGTAACCTAATCTTGTCAGTAGTTGCAACCAAGGGTTGTTAGAACTACTTTTAGTTAGAGTTAGCTCCCTCTCTTGGCTGAACTCCATGAAGCCCCCTCCCCCTTGGCCTATAAATAGGACCCAAGCCTTCCCTTTGTATTGATGCAATGAGAAAATTTGAATGAAATGAAGTTTATTTCTAGTTTTCTTCTAGTCTAGTTCTTTAAGTGTGAAAAGGGTAGGGTACCCATTTTTGTGTGTGAAGAGGGTAGGGTGCCCTTTGTTGAAGTTGTGAAGAGGGTGGGATGCCCTTTGCTTGTGTTGATCTAAGGGTAAGATGCCCTTGTTGTGTTTCTCCAAGCTTGAAGAAGAGTGTGATGCCCTTTGCTAGCCACCAAGCTCCATCTTCTATTTCTTTGCTTCCCTTTTGTTTCATCTCCTTCCATGTTTCATGTCCATGCCTCTAATTAAGTTCTTTTACAGGTTCTCTCTTGGATTCCGGGTTGATGATGAAGGTTTCCAAGCCATGGATCAATTGCAAGGTAAGTTCTTAAGTATAGGGAGTGCTAGTCTTATAATTCAATCCTCATTCCTATGAGTGTTGAGTGAATCCTTCCACCAAATAAATTTTAGCCTTCATTATTGTTAGGAAACCTCTTCTAAACCCTTTGGATCTGAGGTAATGAAAGCATTTGACCTAGTATAAATGGTTTCTTAGCCATTCGATCCATTCTTGCTAATTTGAATTTGATCAACATACGGGTGTTTGATTTTTGGGTCAACTAGTTTCTTGCTAA
Organism: Areca catechu; assembly: GCA_021397845.1. Lineage (NCBI taxonomy): Eukaryota > Viridiplantae > Streptophyta > Magnoliopsida > Arecales > Arecaceae > Areca > Areca catechu. Next base: position 155,772,468 of record CM038050.1, on the reverse strand, counting down.
AATATTGTTTGCCTCTCTTATGAGTGATTTCGACCCATGTTTGTGTTCTATTGTTCATCTTGATTAACTGATCTTTAGAGCTCATCATCATCCATCCATCTCTTGCATTTTTGTCCCGCATCATTTTAGTCTTTCTTTTTCCAACATTTTTGGTACATTGTTCGTCAAGATGTGGTGCAAGCTATTAAATATATTTTCCATTTCTATGTTTATATGAAGATGTTGAAAGGATACTTTCATTACTCTTATCCCTAAGTAACCAAATCCAATGATTGTTAATGACTATCATCCTATAAGTTTTTGTAATATTGTTTATAAAATGGAGGCCAAAATTCTGGTTAATAGGATGAAGCCTATTTTGCCTTCCTTGATCTCTAAGGAACAAGGAGCTTTTGTGCCTAGGCATAGTATTATTGAAAAATATTTTAACTGGTCAAGAGGAGATGCACTCCTGAATGTGTGCACCTCCAACAAGATGTCTTATGGTTCTGAAGCTTGATATAGAGAAAGTGTATGATCATATACACTAGCCTTTCTTATTTAACGTACTTAAGCATTTTGGATTTCATAGCCGGTTTATTAGTTGGATCCAGCCTAGTTTGCTATCATTCTTAATGGCTTAAACTTGGTTTGCTATCAATTTTAATGGCTCAAACCTGGTTTGTATTACTCAAACCTAGTTTGCTATCATTCTTAATGGCTCTCCCATGGATTGGTTTGACATTTCTCAAGGTCTGAGGAAGGGTTGTCCCTTGTTCCCATATCTTTATATTCTGTATTATGAAATTTTGACTAAACTATTTAGATTGTGATTGACCAGTTTTTACTGAAGGCTTATTATCTTAGTAGAGGTGAACCTTGGATATCACACATCTTTATATTGATGATGTGCTTCTTATTCTCAAAGCCATTATTCGAAAAATATTTGCATTAAAGTCTTTTTCATAGTTATTATTCTTGATATGGTCAAGCTGTTAATTTTCATAGTTTTATATCACTTTAAGTCCCTCTACAGTGGCTAAGACCTAGCATCTTATCAATGCTAATCTAAATATTAGTGAAAAGTATAGTCCTTGAAACTATCTAGGAGTGCCTTTATGGGGGAAATATCGGTGGCTAAAAATTTTAATTATCTTATAGATATGGTCACCTCTTGAATGGATAGCTAGAAGTGGAAGTCTTTATCTTTTACAGGGAGACTAACTTTAATTCAATCTATGTTGGTTGCTCAGTCCACCTATACTATGCGGCAATTACTACAAAAAAAATTAGTATTAGTAATGGTTAAATACCATCGCTAATAGCAAGTTTACCATCACTAATATTATTCATGATGACATACCATTGCATAAATCCCTATCGCAACTAAACCTTATTAGCAACGACATTCCCAACCGTCACTAATAATGATTATTAGAGATGGTATTAGCGATGGCAATTACCATCGCTAATAATATTTTCAAAAAAATAATTAAATAAAAAATGATTAGTGATCAAAAAAATAATTGCTAAAAATGGTATGCATCGATAATAAAGCTATAGCAACAATAATTACCATCACTAAAGCTATCGCTAATAACTATTTTCTAATCTTTTAAGAAAATAGTAATTATTTTTTAAAAAATATATTTTATTTTTAATAATAAATAATTAGAGTTCTTAAACCATATTAAAATAAAGTGATAATTAATAAACATAATTATAAATAAAAAACCTAATTATATTATATTAAAAATATAAATTTTATAATTTTATAAATTTAACTACTGAAAAAAGTAAATAAATAACATCAAAATAAAAGAAAATCATCTAAGATCTACATCATCATCGTCCTTCTCCTGCATGTCCTCTTTAGCTGTTGGTGGATGAGAGCTGGATGTCCCAGCATCCTGTAATAAAGAAAAATAAATATTATTAATAAATTTCAATGTATAAAAATTTAAAATAAGTAAAGAAATTTGTTAATAAACTTACCAGCTATGATGGCTGTGATAATGAGGCCAGCTAATCATGCAGACATGAGTCTTGGAGAAGCTCGATGACCGTATCATGAATGGCATCTCAAAGGTGCTGAGATTGCTAGGCAAGAACACATATCACAATGTCCTCGACATGTGCATCATTCTATGTTTAGGTTATCGAGACTTTAGATGAGGATACCAAAGAGTACTAAGCTATCAAAAAGTCAAAATCTCTTAGTAATTAGATTATCTTATAACCTAATTAGGTCAAATCTGATTCAATTAAACTTGAACCAAAACTCATTGCTTAATAAAATTGAGCTAATCAATAATTTAATTACTAATTAATCCTCCTATAATTTGCTAACTATTACTGAATTATTTTAACATAACCATGAGTCGACTCACCACTAAGTCAACTCATAGATGAGTTGATTCACTGATGAGTCGACTCAATGTTAATTATCAAGCATATTGATGATTAAATCCTTGAATAATTCATAATCATTGATCAGCCATTAGATCATATAGGAATTTCTAATATATGTGATCCCATAGGTTCGAACACCATGCCGATAGTATAGGAACAAATTTTTATACTAATCAAAGTGACCATCTAGTAATGATATCCGATATCCAAATAGATCGAATAGTTGCAAAGCAATATTAAAGAACGTTTGGCATATGGTTATCATATAATTCATCCCTTTGACCCTCAATATTTATGATGACTTCATAGTTAAACTGTCAACCCTTAATCAGTACATCCATATTGTATGTCAACCTTATAAATCCTATGACAAACAAGGAATATCCTAGCCAAGGTTTTTCTAAATTAAAATACAGTAATGTATTATCTCCAATAATTTGGAGTGATCAATCCCATGTTGACTTACACATTGACTTATACATAGTTTTGTAAGTACTTGACTGTACCCAATAACCTTCAATCACTATATTAAAAATACTAGAGCACAGTGAGTTGCTTGAAAGCCACTATGGTGATCTTAGGTATAAGGGATACTTTTATCAATATACTTCATGAGCAACCCTTGACAACAGAATGCTCCACAGATGGGTCATGTTTAGTAAAATGTACTACATTTTATTTATATGCTATACCAATTCTCCATACTCTTTAGTTGCAAGGATAACCCACCCATATGGCATACAATGACCTATACTTGATAAATATTGTCATCCTTAATAATGTATAATTTGGCTGCGAACAAGTTTAAAAATCATATGATTAATCCTCCTTTATCGAATATAAGTAGTTCTAAAGACTTTATTATAAAAGAGTTCATAAAAGGAAGATGCACACATTATGATGAAATACCAAATAACTTTTATTAATCAATAATTTATATACAAATTACAAATAGCATAATTGTCTTTAGCTTAAATAATTATCTTTAGGACATAATTTTTAATAGAATGTTCTCCAGTCCGATGGTGACTAGGAACCGGACTTCCCTATGGTAATCTTCCTGAGACAATGCAGCCCATCCTGGAACCTATTTATGGCCACCTTCTCAAAGATCGAACGGCCAATCTCCTCAGCCTGAGTCTCAAATCGGTAGTGCTCTTGCAAGTAGAAACAAGCTTGTATTAAATAAATAAAGTTTAAACATATTATGAATTTAAAAATTGAATACATTTGACTTTCAAGAATATCTGCCAAGTTGCATCACGATCCCCCAATGGCTAATTGAAGAACTCGTTCATCTATCCTGGCATCAATCAGTGAATGATCTTGGTAACCACCCGAGAAACTCCAAACTCTTTGAATGTACTGTAAAATTAAAATTTAATAATCAACATTAACTTTATAATGATTAAATTTTAAATATATTAATATGAAGATGTAACATTTATGAGTGGCTCTGAATATAACCGAGCTCTCTATCCTCCGGTTGAGTCGGAGGTGCTGTGAGCCAGGTAGGTCCTTGACCATGGTACGAAGTCTAAGATGAGTCGGTTGTGGCTACTTGTGATTGTGGAGTCACTAGTAACCCCGCATTCTCTGAACCTAATGAAGAATGTCTAATATAAAAATATTATATTAGATAATAAAATATAAAATAATATAAAAAGATTATCCAAAGTTTTTGAATTTATCGTGTGGTGTGAGTGGCATAGAACTATGCAAGCTAGTAGCTTGATCGCTCTCTCTTCGAGAGCTCTATCTTCTAGAACTCTTTCTTTGACTGGCACAGTTCCAGTCTTTGGAAGATATAATGTATAATCTTTGAAAATAAAAATAAATAGATTTATCGAATTAAGTATACAATTATCAATGGCAATGCAATATTTAAAATTAAAGATCATGAAGGGAATAAGCGAAAGAAATTAGAAGTTAGATATACCAAATTGCTCAATGAAAAGGAATCTTCAGTTATACTTCAGATACTGCAGCCCTCTCTAATATGCACCCATCATCCAATACACCAACCTTTCTCTAATCAGTATTGAACTTCTTGGCACTCTTCAAAGTGTTGGTAGTGGCACTTGTCCCTTCATCACTGTCACCGCTACTAGTGATATCAATGAACCTTTCTGATGGAGAGTCTGTCTTAAGTTGCAAGAAAGAAGCTTCCTTTCCTACAGAACCTATTTGAAGCATTGTTAAACACCATATTCTAGCATGGCTTCCATGATCTTTCACATTCAATTGGCTGCTATTCTCCTCTAATTGCTTCCCCCTCTTCATGATAGTCAAATACAAGAGGATGATACTAGAGAAAGAACAACACAATGAGGCATCCTCTCTAATACTCTATCCTCTGGGTAGCAATGGTAGTAACTTGTAGTAACTTGTAGTTGGACCACTGACCTTTTAAAATACCTTCCATTCCAAGGTGAGCATGGTGTGAGTTGTAGAAGTATGCGAGCTGGTAGTATGATTGCTTTATCTTTAAGAACTCTATCTTCTAAAGCTCTCTCCTTGGCTAGCAAGGCTCCAGCCTTTAGAAGACTTGATGTATAATTTTTAAAAATAAAAATAAATAGATTTATTGAATTAATTATATAATTATGAGTGGCAATGTAAGATTTAAAATGATTATAAAGGAAACATGAGGAAGAAATTAGAAGTTAGTACATCGAATTGGTCAACAAAAATGTATCTTCAATTATACTTGAGATACTGCAGTCCTCTCAGTCCTCTCCAACTCTATCATTCGATCGATGATGGTAGCAACGATATATCTATCGCATCAATAATTTTTGATACCTTCCATTTCAAGATGAGCATCCTTAACACCAAAGCAGCTTAGAATCGAGTAGCAACTAATTCACTGTTGACTTCATTCATAATCAAAACTCTAACTCTTTCTTCATCTTTATTTCCATTCCTTACATGCTCAGACATCAGTCAGGGAGTCCTTGGTCCTTTCTCCATGTGAGCTCTAATAATGGTCACCACTATCATCACCAACTCCCGTGATGGCTCGGTGGCTGACAAGGGTGGAGCATTTGGTGAGAATGAAGAATGGAGGAGTGGCTGGCAATGACTCATCTACAACTATAGGGAGGAAGAATAGTCGGGGAGGGGCTGGAGGAGCTGGGACTATCAAGTTGAGAAGGTGATGACCGGTGGGCAATGGCTTCGATAGGGAAGAAGTATCGATAGCAAGTAGTGGCTGAAATGGTAGCAACGAAGGGGAGATGGAGAGATGGCCATGGAGGATGATGGCAGACAGTGGGGGAAGCCAGATCTTAGCAAAGCGATAGGGAAGAGGCCCATGCCAGCTTGAGCGACAGTAGCAGGAGAAAGCTTAAACCCATCCATGGTCCACTGCTCTAAGCCACGGACCAATAACCATAGCTATCATAAACCAACTGAAATTTTATGAACCAAGCAGCCAGTCCATAGTAGACTGGCCACTTTAAAATTCATGCGATTATTTAATAAAGTTCAAACTTCGATTTCAAGCTCATTTTAAGTCTGATTCGGTTCAAACTTATTTTATTTGAGCCCATAAATCGAGCTCTTCACATTAACAGTCTTCTTTCCTATAAATGATATATAAAAATATCAATTTTAAATAAATAAAAATAATTTAATTTTTAAATTAATACTTATATATATTTATAATGTGATTATCAAGTAGGATCGCCTATATAGCATTTCCTTGATCATTATGTACTAGATCGAGTGACTCTTGATCCAATGAGTCCTGGCCTGGTCTTCAGATAGTTGCCTATCCTTTGGATACCGTAGCAATGGGTCCATCTTGCATGGCTCGCAGTCCACCTACATCACTAGGGATGGCTCGCCCTTGATACTAGACTTTTTTAGGTTCTCCACATATGCTTCATTATGGACCTTTAGATACCCCACGGTCACCGATCTTGACAAGAGGTCCACCCGAGAGTTCTTTGTCCTAGGTATCTACACAATCTCAAAAGAAAGAAAAGAAGGGGTTAGTTCTTTTACCTTCTCCAGGTATTTCTCTATGATGGGAGCCTTGGCTTCGTACTTTCTCGCAAACTTAGCCTACGACTAGTTAGAAGTTGCTGGGGGCCTTGAGGTATTGGACCTCAAGTTCGCGAGCTAGTCTTAGCCTTGCTAGAAGTACTTTGTACTCAGCTTCATTATTCAAAGTTTTGAAGCTGAAATGGAGAGCTTGCTTAGGGATGATGCGGTCTGGACTAGCAAGGATCATTCCTACTCTAGAGACTCCTGCATTGGTCACCCCATTGACATGTAGCATCTAAACATCACCTGCTTTGATGGGGGTGGTTTTTTCTACTTTTGCTTCTGCTTTTGCTTTGACCTCTTCAAAAAGTGTGCACTCCACAAGAAAATCAGCCAGTGCCTAGGATTTGATGGAGGGTCATGGATGGTAGTGGATATCGAACTCTTCGTGCTTCATCACCCACTTAGCAATCCTTCTAGAGGTGTCCAGCTTTTGTAGGACTGACCTTAAAGGCTGATCAATCAAGATGGTGATATAGTGTGCTTGGAAGTAGGGCTTGAGCTACCAAGATGAGATCAAGAGAGTGTAAGCAACCTTCTCCATCTTTGGATAATGAATCTCTAAGTCCTTAAATAACTTGCTGGTGTAGTATACTAGCTTCTATGTGCTTCATCCTCCCGAACAAGGATCAAACTTACCACAACTAGGGATATGGCCAAGCATAGGTACAATATTTCTCCTTCCACTAGCTTGGTCAAGAGCGGAGTGGTGGCTAGGTATGCACGAAGCTCCTGAAAGGTGGTCTGGCACCCATCTATCCATTAGAAGTCCTTAATCTATCTCAAGGCTTTGAAGAAGGGTAGGCACTTGTCACCTGATCGGGCAAGAAATCTACTCAGTGCGGCTATCTATCCCACTAGGCATTGCATTTCCTTTCGAGTCTGGGTGGCAACATCTCTAGGATGGCTCGAAGCTTTTCTGAGTTAGCTTCGATTCTATAGTGCGAGACCATAAAACTCAAGAATTTTCTTGAGGATACACTGAAGGCACATTTAGCTGGGTTGAGCCTCATTTGGTATTTTTTCAAGGTTTGGAAGGTTTTCTCGAGGTCTGCCACATGATGCTCTACCTAATAGCTCTTTACCAGCATGTCATCGACATACACTTTGATATTGTGACCAATTTAGTCTTCAAAGATTTTGTTGACAAGATGCTAGTATGTGGCTCTCATATTTTTCAAACTGAAGGGTATCACTTTATAACAGTAGAGTCCTTAATCCATAATAAAGGATATTTTTTCTCATCCTTCAGGGCCATCTAGATTTGGTTATAATGGAAAAGGCATCCATAAAGCTAAGCAGCTCGTGCCCTGATATAGAATCAACTAGTTGGTCTATCCAAAATAGAGAGAAGCTATCTTTCGAGTAAGCTTTATTTAAATTAGTAAAATCAATACATACCCATCATTTACTACTTACCTTCTTGTTGAGTACCATGTTTGCCAGCCATTCTAGCTAGTTAACCTCGCGAATGAACCTGGCAGCATGTAGCTTGTCAACTTCTTGCTTGATGACTCATTGGCATTCAAGGGTGCAGCTTCACTTCTTCTACTTCACCAACTTGTACAAAGAGTTGACATGCAATTAGTGCATCATGACTTCTAAGTCTATGCCGAGCATGTTGGCGACAGTCCATGCAAAAATATCCACATTGGCTTTCAAGAAGGGAAGGAGTTGGTCACACGAGACCTCTTTGAGTTGAGACTCGACCTAGATTCTTTAGGTTGGGTCACGGTCATCTAGAGGAAATGAGAGAAGCTCCTTCACTGGATGACCCCACTGCTCAACCTGTTCATCTCTGAGATCAATGCTATCAATGGGTAACACTTCTTGGGACTTCTTGCCTTTAGGGTGGCCGCATAGCACTGTCTGACCAGAGCTTGGCCACCATGAACTTCACCCACGCCTTGGACAATTGGAAACTTCATCAACAAATGGTAGGTAGAGACAATGGCATGAAGGGCATTCAAGCCCAGTCTTCCCAAGATGATGTTGTATGCTGAGGGAACATTCACTACTAGGAAGTTCAGCATGACCATCGCTTGTTCAAAGCTTAGCCCGTAATTACAGGTAAGGTGATCATGCCTTCCACAAAGATGACATCTCCTAAGAACACGATCAAGATAGAACTCATCTTCTATAGACAGTCCCTTGAAAAATTCATTCTATTAAAAGCATTATAAAATAAGATGTCTATGAAGCTTCCATTATCAATCAAAACATGATATATATCATAGTTTGCAATAGTGATAGAAACTCTAACAGCATCGTTATGGGAGGTTTTAATGCCTTCTATATTGAAGTTGGAGAAGACGATGACATCCTCCTACTTATGTTGCTTGGCTCGAGGAGACTTAAGAACTGCACTGGCATGAACTCCTTCAGTCGGTGAGGATGCCTCCTGGGAAATCCTCTAGCAATGGTGTTTATCAAGCCTTCGATGGGACAGTTATCCATAGATGGCTCTTTAGCGAGCCAAGATGGTTGCTGGAAGTCTCTATGCCTTTGGACTAACCGACAAAGGTCCATAGATAGTCTCAGTGAATTAATGCTTCGATCTTCTTCTTCAAGGCTAGGCAGTTCTTGGTGTCATGTCCCTACTCCTGATGAAAATGGTGGTATTTTGTGAGATCCTTCCTAGACCTCTTGCTCATCTTTCCGGGCTAGTGGATGATGTCTTGATTCTTTATCTCTATAAGGATCTGCTTCTAGGGAATGTTCAAATGGTGTGAACTCTTCATGGTGATGGCATTTGCTCCTGAAATGGTGATGAGGCTTGGCCTCATCACTCTACCTCTTGGGTTGAGGAGGAAGAGAGCGATTCTCCAAAGGGAGCTTGTGCTCTTCCTTCTTCTTTCTCTTCGCCACCATACCTTCTTCAGCATTGATATATTTTTCAAAGTAAAATAGGAGCTCTGAAAGATCATGAGAGAATATATAGGGGGGGGAGTGGTAGAAGCCTCCTGCTTAGAGTCCCCTCATAAGGATTGACATTACGAGCATTGGTTCTAAGTCGTGAACTGCCAACATAACCGCTATAAAGTGACCCATAAAGTTCTGGAAGGACTCCCCCTCCTCCTGCTAGATGGAGAAGAGAAAGTTGGAGTTCCTCCCAAGCTTTCAGCTACTCTAAAACTAGGTAACAAACTTTTGGCCAAACTTCTCAAAATAATTGATGGAGTCCGACAGGAGCCTAGTGTACCAAGCTTGGGCAATGCCTCTAAAAGTAACCAGAAAGGAATTGCACATCAAGGCATCGAACGCCTCTTGCAGCATCATGAGAGCTTTAAAGCTCTCCATGCGGTCATAGGGATAGGTGGAGCTATCATAGGTCTCCATAAAGGGTGCCTTGAAACATTAGGGGATGGGCACCTCCATGATAGTCGGGGAAGGGTGGATGCATAGTGAAGAGCGACTCTCTGGCTAGCATCATCTATTTCCATCGGAGGGCCTCTATATATCCATCCACCTCACGAATTTTCTAGTCCAGCTTGTCATATTATCGGGCATGCCTTGCCAGACGATGGTATGATGGTCCCTCCATCGAAGAATCTTGTGATAAAATGTAGAACAAAGTGAAATAGGAAAATCTCATCCTTGATTCCTACCTTGATAGCCTATTCAGTGATGGGAGTGATGAGCATGAGATGCCCCCCAAGGTTTGGCCATGACTAGAAGGATGGTTGATGGATCATCGATGCTTTAATCTGGGAGAGTTGGGGGGTGATCAACCGATACCACCAATTCCTCCATAAGACGAGTGATGGATCTTATCACTACCTTCTTTTTTTGCTATGGTGGCTCAAGAAAAAGAGAAACTATAGGTTCTCCAAACAATTATTTAGGCCAAGGCCCTTCCTTTAGCACCAAACTATTATGGTCCCACTTAAAACTTGTTGACATGGCTAGAGATGGTTGCTAAGTCAGATGGCACCGAGTTTCCCTCTATTGAATGCAAGCATTATGGAGCATGCAAAATAAAGAAGACATGAAAATCCATTCATGATGGGGTGGTTTCCCATGGTAGACCCTCCGATGCCTAAATCAATCTCTCACGGAAGTAAACAGAAAAGAGAGAAAACTATAGCTTTTAGGTGGATGGTGTAATGATGGAGTGAAAGAGGGTGAGGCAATGGAAGTGGTGGAGTGTATGCCAGGCAATAGGAGTGGCAGGCAGATGTGTGCGAGGCAATGGAGATGGGTGTTGGTAAGGCTTGGAAGAATGGGCAAGGCTCAGGTGAGGCAAGGTAATCCTAGCCCCTATATGAACAATGATTTGGAGCTTTCAAGCATCTCTAAGAGGACTCTTGAGACTCTCAAGGAGCTTAGGACTTTTAGGAATGCTTGCATAAAGAAAGTCTTGCAGAAAAATCTTTTTGGAAAGACTTCTCCAAAAAAACTCACTTGGTGAGCCCTTTTCCTGGAGGGTCCGAGGAATAAATTTATAGGCAAGGTATATGAAATACCTGATACCTATGAGGATGTTATGCGGTACAAAGAGTAGTGGTCAGCACGTTATTGCATAGTGCATGTCCCTGGAGGAGTGGCTAGAGACGGCACAAAGCTCGTCTACATGGCGGGTATCTACCTGCATTAATAAGTAGTGACAACATTAGAGAGTCATGGTGAAGGGTCACTTGTTCCCTTACAGAAGGCAAGCACACCGAGCTTCCTTATATGATGTTTAGGGCCACGTGTCAGGGTTTGAGGACCTTGCTTGCTATGCTGAGCCGATAGATGAGGTAGCTTGGTGATGAGCTGGTTGGTGGGTGGTGAGTCATGCGGGATCCACGTAGGCTTGACCATTTTTGGATATATCAATCACATAGCCAATTATTATTAACCATAAAATAAACAATAAATAATATTGCTCTCAAAATAAATTAAGATATAAAAATAATTATAAATCTATCTTTATGTAAAAAACAAGTTCTATGCAAGTCTTAAATTATAACTTAGATATTCAAATAGGTTTGGATCCTAATAGTATTAGTAGATTTGGGTCGGGTCCAAATCCAATAAATCCAATCCTGATCCGAAAAATAGAACGGGTCCAAATTTAGAACCCATCCTAGATTCATAGGTCTTTTAAAATAGATTGGATCAGGTCTAAGTGGGTCAAGTTATGGGTCAACTCGATCCATTTGCAGCCTTAAAGGTATATATATATATATATATATATATATATATATATATATATATATATATATATATATATATATATATATATATATAATCCAATTATAAATTAAAATTTTAAAAATAATTAATTTAATGCAAATAATTTCATAACAATTTTATTTTTAAAATTTATTTATAAATTAAGAACTCTACAAAGCCATCTATATCATATTTATATATGATTTAAGAAAATATGTTTTAAAAAATATGACTAAAAGAAATATGAATTTAAAAAATGGTTTCAGGCTCTTAAATAACTATGTACAATCCTCACTAGCGGATATAATAGTTGGCATATAGCTCTCATCAGTAGATATAATAGTTAGTATATTGCCCCACCAATAGAAATAATAGTTAATATATTGCCCCACCAATAGAAATAATAGTTGGTATACAATCCCACCAATGGGTATAATAGTTGGCAAACGAAGATATCCAATCGATTATGGTCTTATCACAACTACAAGGTAATTTTAACATTTAGTCTGATAGAATTGTCTTTTATTCTATGGTATAATTATTTATGAAATTTGTATGATTTGTACATATGCAAGAGCATGATTGATTTTATGACAAATTTTGTTATACAATTATTATGAAATTCTTTAATTACATCACTAAATGGTTTAATGTATGAGGATTATATTTAAGTTATATACTTGAAAATGTATTTACAAATCTGCATGATTTATGCATGCACGATCAGATTCTCGTATTATATAGATTGTTATGTTATTAAGTTCATAAAAGCTTGATCTATAACAAAAGTTATTTTCTAATAGTGCATTAAATCATAAAAAACTTATACCTGGTCGAGTAAGATAGTGCATGATTACTTACTAAGTTGTGAAACCCATCATTTTCTTTTTTATTCAAAAAAATAAGGTTGCTATGAGCGGAAAGAGATAAATCAAGCGGAGGCCGAGATAACAAGCTTCAAAGCCTGTAGCAAGCTACTAATAAATAGTTTATGAACATGAAATAATAAATTTGTAGCTTTGAATATCTAATTTAGACGCACTGCGACCATATATCTCTGCTTGATAAATGAAAAGAAATTCTAGACCACATTTATTATTGTAAATGTATAAATTTTATATAGCTCATCATTTGGGCTGTGTTATTCCGTGCGACCCCCTACCCCTACAGCCATATCATATTCCAAATCTAGGGCGTGACATTTCCCATTACAACTAATAATTGCTTGCAACTAGAATGCAAAATAAGGGTGCAATCAAGCTGAGCGTGATCTTAGACCTATTGAACTTGGTTTGAAATTAGTTTGGAACTTGAACTTTAATATCAAACTTCATTTGTTTATTATCTCTATTCAAGCTTAGTCAAATGTGAGCTCAGTTGATCTGACATCAATTAAGCTCAATTTCAACTTTGATTTAAGCCTATTTTAATTAATTAAAAAACAAAAAAAAAATGGAACTTTATCTTGTTTTGAGCTTATCAAGCCTGACCGAGCAAAGTCATTTTTTGGCTTGCTTGAAACTCATTTTGAGCATGTTTTGCTGGTTCAAGTTTGGTTTGTTTAGTTCTGAATTGAAGCTGATTCGAGCTCTTTTTGAATTGGGTTCTAGCTTGAGCTGGATACAATATTTTGGGGCACGAGCAATTTAGCCTGTTGAGCCCTACTGCAAACCTCCATGATCTTGCGACCAAGCAGCTAGTGCCAAGACTTGTTTTCATTGAGTTCCTCTGTCATCAGGGACATGTTTGGCTTAAGACATGATAGCCCTTTATTTTTACTTTTAATAAGGTTCTGCTTGCTTTAAGTGTATTTTTGATGATGAGGATGGATGTTAAGCCGATAACATCATAATATATCAAATGTGACTATCAATCTTTTCATAACCGTATATTCCCATAAACCTTGCGATCTTTTGACAAACTTGTATCCAAATACATCTCCAAGGGAATTGAAAGGAAGACAGATTAGATATGTTTAAATTGAATAAGAGAAAGATGGACAGTCCAATCTATTTAGATGTCAAAGTATAAGAAGGGGATGGATTTTATTGGGTAACGGAGGCCGTATTTTTGATAACTAATGCAAAGGAGTGAGCGAGTGGGATGATTAACATATTTCTTAAAATAAGCAGAAGAGCTTTCTCAACATGACGATGATACGAGATTAAAAAATAAAAAATTAATTAATTTCAAATATGCCACTTTTATATATAATATAGGCATATCTCCTTCATTCCCCTTATCTATGTTGGCCCTATCTTAAGTTTAAATTATTATTTTTTTTTAAAAAAAAAAAAAAAAAGTAGAACTTTGCTAAAATTACATAAACAAAAATGGTCCCAATGTTCTTGAGAGCTGACATGGTGCATTGCTTGTAGCCAGCACCAAGAGTTGCAGGAAACATGTATGACAAACATTATGATTTCATAGGAAAACAGATATGTGAATAGCACAGATATGGATCTATATACCCATAATTGTACACGAATGCAGCTTCTGTTGATCACACGAACACAACATAGATCTCAGGAAAGCATTGATTACCGCATCAACACTTCTCAAATCCTTCCATCAAAAATAACAAGAAGTTCTTTTAGACTTTCTTGGACGTGTACACTGACAACGCTCCGTTTGACCAAAAAATAAATAAATAAAAAAAAAGAAGAACAATAACAAAATGGTATAAATGCAAATGGGTTAAATTGCATTGGCTGATATCCCAGAGTGTATTGTTTATAACATTCTGAAACAATTACAGCACATACATTGCAGATATACAATGTAACCGAGCGCCGGATGCCGACATAGACTGAATCCTCCGCAGAGAAGAAACCCACCAGGAAAGCCCTAGTTGTATACGAGAATTCTAAGGCCATGTGTTCGATGATTCGTATTAACACTGCAATGCAAATATTTCAAATAAATAATTCTCTTTATAAATAACATCGTGCCTGGGCAGGGAAGAAAAAACAAGGGGAAAAAGACTTGTTCCTATATGACTGTCATTTTGTTCTAACAAAATCAGCCCAGATAAGCAGTTGTGATCTTTTGAATTCATAGAACTAATCTTCATAACAGCCTTATAAATGCTTTTTTAATGGCAAAAGAAAAGAAGTAGAAATTTGGATCTATAGAAACAGCATGAATTGCCCAAGAAGCACTATTAATAATGGCCACAACCCTCTTGTACGATAGCAAACACTACAAGGTTCACCATCTCAATACCAGGCCTGCATCAATGCCAATTTATTACTATATTGGTACCGGACCAGTTTGACATACCGAGTGTCAATACAGCTCCCTTACTGCATACCAGTTCAATACGATACAGTAGTGTCTCATACCATCCAGTTCAGTATGATACGATAAACCTTGATTCATAACAATTATTCATCACAGTAACCATCTACAACTAATAAAGATTTGTTATATATATATATATATATATATATATAATGTGTTGCAAGACCTATGAGATTTTTTTAATTAGAATGTACAATCTGGTCTCAAAATTAATTAAAAAAACAAAGATTAGTCTGCAATCAGACCATCATGATGGAAACCTGTATTAAGTTCATCTAAAGAAGTTTTGCAGCTATAACAAAGAAAATTTCATGTCCTTCAGAATAAGAAATTTCATTGTGTAAGCTAAAATGGTGTAAATCAAACTACATTACTATCGTCCTATGCAAATAAAGGTTCGCTGGCTTGTTCAATTGAAACAACTGAGCTAGGCCCCACATTGTTCTAAATAACAAGACAAAACTGTAAAAACACAAAGGATTACTTACAGTTTCCACCTTACAGTTTCCATCAATTTTGACTTATATACAGCCTCCCACAATATGAGAAACATATCTCAAATCTTCTCCGGTCAGAATTGCATGATTCTTAGACCATGTAACCAATAATGCCAGAAAAACTCACCATGTTGGGTTTGCTGATGGCTTTTAGTATGCTGCAAAAGGAAGGGAATCACCTGAATTTACTTTTTTTGTTGCATGACAAACATTTCAGAACAAAGGACAAATTGCAAATGAATTATTATAATATCATACATTATTGAAACTTTATATATGGTAAATCACACAAGGATAAAAACAATTAATATTCAGCCTGATCATGACCACATCTACTACACAGGCAGGTTGATTGTCTCCAAGGTGCTTCACTGTGATCTTTTTTCATGACCACATCTACTAAACATGACCGTATCAAATTTCAGATTTTAGTTACAGGAGCACGGTTGATCACATGAATGCATTCAAACCAATTCCATGGCATTGCTAAGTGGTATCAACAATGAAATCCCAAATACCTGTTGAAAATCTTATTCGTGTGATTATATATATGTTCAATTTATCTTGAGACTCAAAATGAATATATATTTTACTTCATCTTATAACTAAGGAATTAGCTGAATTGAAACAAGGAGTTTGTTGCAGTTGTAAACTAAATATTAGGCCCAGATATTCCACGTTCAAAGTAAAACACTTGGAGAAAAAATCAATTTGGGTGACAAGTTACAGATTATAATGACTATGAATACCTGATGTATATTAAGTCATCTTTGTTTAAGTGATCATCTCTTCTCCACAAACCTCCATGAAGGTTTCATTTTATTTGACCATCGAAACCCATATCGTAAAAATCCCTTGAGCCATTTGATTTTGTTTGCAACTTCCTCCAGTTCTATGATGGATGATTCTACAGTATCAGGATGCCTTCTAGAAGTCATGCAGTTGCTTTCACTGATCCATATCTTCCCAATAGAATCAAAAGAATTAAGTTGATCTTTCCTGGATGATGTCTTTGCCGATTCATCTGATGCATTTTTTGATGAAGTCACACAGTTGCTTTCACTGATTTGCATCTTCTCAGAATCAGAAGAACTCATGCAATCTTTCCTGGATGATAGTTCTATAAATTCCAGTGACACATCCATCACCTCGTTATTCAAAATGGATTCCTTATCTGGAAAGTCAGGTTTTTCTTCTCTAGAACCATCGATCTTCAAGTCCACACCCGTACCAATGCTTTCCACACCTACATTAGTAAAAGCAGAAATATAGTTAGAACATGAAAGAAAAAAAAAAGAAAAAAGAAAAAATACACGTGGAAGACCATTATTTTCTTTACAACCAGAAGTAGCATCTCTTGAACTGAAGGATGCAAGTACCCATCTGGAGTTGCAATGAGATAGCTGGTTTATTTGAAGAAATGGAATTGTGAAAATCACAAACAACCAGTGGAACTCAGTGCTGAAGTTTATTCGTATATACTTTCTTTATCTATGTTACAAAGGATTAGAAAACTTATATTTGCACATTATGGAAAGACAAAGTAATTCATTGTTTCAAACACCTGCAACACAGAAATAAAGAAAATGATCAATTGCCACACACTAACAAATTCAAACATATTACATGTGTAATCCTCCGTGGAAATTGCATCTTCACAAACCAAGCCTCATGTTTGGCAAGTAAAATACTAGTACACAAAATGAAGGATAAATCAATTTCAGATTACAGAGCATCAGTCAAAACACAAGCACACAGTTTTAATAAGCATCAATCAAACCACAAGCATATGCATTGAAATCCATTAATGGAAATTCAAAGCCAAATACACAAACACAAAAAGAAAATCTTATCTATATTCTATTACAGCCAGCATGATTGTCTGGACATGTGATAGTCTCAAAATATGCTTATCATACATATTTATTAATCTACAAATTTGGGCTATTGCCCTTGTTACAAGCTGCTTTACATTTTTACAGTGGCTTTCCAAACTACCATGGTTCATCAAAAACTGAACTAACATGATACCACAATTTAGAAACCACAATTGTACTCCAAACCACCAACAGATCAAGATTTATGCTGAATTCTCTTTAAAGTAAATAGTTCCATCAAAAGTTTATTCCAACAGCGACCGGGTGATCTAATATTAAAGCTGGAAAGTGAATATCAAGATTAAATAAGCCCTGAGGAATCTTCAATAAAATCAGAACCAGATATTATAATTTGAAAGAATCTCTCATTTGGAACTTTGAAATTATAACAACTTAGAAATCAAAAACAAATAATGTAATGGATTGGTGCACCAAGACTGAAATAGAAAAGGAATATTTAATTTAATAACAGGGTGGAGGCACTAGGAAGCAGTTGTGGGAGCAAACGAAAGATATAATTAAGCATGTGAGGCAAAGAGTTTCTGTCAACTTAATAGCAAGCATCGCTCTATTGCAAATTGTGCCCCTGTTAATAGAAAAAGCCATGTCCACTTGGTAAAAATTCTGGCTGCCAAGAACTGAAAATTTATTTATCATGCCAATGTTAGCAAGGGTAGGCATGATATGCTTATCATGCATTGCCAAGCATGAACTAGACATTGGCTTGCATTACATTGAAAGATTGACAACTAAATCAAAAGTTTAGCAGCTGCTGTGCTAGGATATACTAATCTTTCAATATTTTTCCTACATGACAAATTTTAACAAGCCTAGTTTATCTGCAGTGCATAGTTTTAAGTGTTCCATTACAATACAAATCATGTTGATTTAAGACCAGAACACATTTATATGTCAAACCAATAAATATAAAAGCTCTAGGTGACTTACGACCATGTCTAAAAGATTGAAAACACGTTGTACCTGATGCCTTCTGGTATTATGAAAAGCTATGTAGTGCTGTTGCTGTAGAAAGTTTGCATACAATGTTACCTTCATTTCCAGGCTTCATACTTGAGAAAATAACAAGCTTACCTACCGCCATCAATCCACAGACTGGATTTCCATAAGGTATTAAATTTTAAAAAAAAAAGTCGTTCTAGAAATGGTTTAGAGCATAATATGTCTTTTCATGACAATATTACATGGGTTTTGGTATGTGTCCAAAGTTTGATCCATCTAATTCTCATGTTTTAGGATATTGTAAATCAGCCGAAAAGGATCCAAAATCTTGATGTAGGTAACTAGATGCCTAGTTTGGGTGCCATTAGATGATTAGGCTATGATCACATTTCCTTGAAGTCCTAGACATAAATTTCATGTATACCTATGACTATTTTGCATAGCCCATATGCCATCAAATGAGCGACTAGAATAAATCTCAAGAGTAGAGCAGTAGAAACAGCAGGGGCTCAAAAAGAGATCAGCGAGTGCTAACTCTAGGCAAATGGATAGCAATAAATGTTATAGATATGGTGGAAATATGTTGTAAATGATTGTCATTAGAACATTGGCCCATACTTTAGTTGTGGACAGAAGGTCCACAAAATAGCAAATGGTCTACAAAAGAGTGTATTAACCCAAGACTTCATCCAAAAAGGCTAGCCACAAGGTATTATTTGAGTCCTTAGTCCTATATTAGTATCCAAGATCTTTCTAGTGAATAATCAATGTGGGACTAAATACACACTCACATTATTCCTCACATAGTCTCCCCAGGTCATCACATCGATTATTTATTGGAAAGATCTTGGATACTTATCTAGGGCCAAAGAACCCAAATAATACCTTCCAGTTAGCCTTTTTCAATAAGGTCCTAGGTTGTTACAAATGGTATCAAAGCCGACTCGGTCCATAGCCTATATAGACTAGGAGATGCTCCATCTTGAATTCATTGGGACTGACCATAGGTCAATCGTAAGGTTTATAAATGGATGCATTAATTTCGACCATTATCTTGGCAAGGATGCTAAGGTTTAAATGGGAGGAGTATGTGAGGACCCTTGTGGGCATGTATTTAGTCCTATAAATATATAGGGCCAAAGAACCCAAATAATACCTATCAACTAGCCTTTTTAAGTAAGGTCCTAGGTTGTTACAAAAAAAGTATCTGTCTGAGTAGACAACTGAACAAAACAAAAATAGAAGTCTAAAACCCTAGACCCAAGGAAGGGTTTATACTCTCACACAACAAGATGCACAAGTTTCTATGCAAGGATGACAGGTATTGATCTAGTTTCAATATTTATTCTTATATGTTGTTTGATTTAAGTGCTACTCGTACCAACTGCTTTTGTTAAACAACTTACTATGTTGTGTGAGTCTATGGAAACTAAGTTATAAATTGAATCTTTGGTAGGGGGCATATTGAGTAATGATTATGTAGATAAGACCTGTATGGTCAAAACAGGAGAATGGAAAATAAGAATGTTCACATATCAAACAGTGGTAGCGATGCATGATTTCAGATTTTATAGTAGGATGCATTAAGTGGCAGCCTAACATTCCTTAATTGATTGTCATAAGAAGAATATGGATTTCAAAATTTCGGAAGTGTTTATAAGGCTTTTGATTGGGATCACTTAGTGTTTATAAGGATTAATATATAAGAATGTATGTTGTGTAAGTAGGAAACTTTTGAAACCTAGATTTGACATGAGTGTGTAGGTAAGTTTAGATCAAAGTTTAGCAAAACCACAGTGAACTGAACTATTTCGAAATTGGACAAAACCGCTAACCTTGCTTTTAAAAGTACTTGATTTGGTGGCTTGTACAAAGAAAAGCAAAGCTATTTAGTAATTGAAGAACGGAATCAAATAGAAATATCCCTAGCTCTTCAAAACTACAAGCATGAAAATTTTGAGGATGAGTTTTTTTTTAAAGATGGGACAATGTAATATCCAACCTATTTAGCCTAATCAAAAACTAAGCCTGGTCCACTTGACCGGCCAAGAAGGGAAAATCAGCCCATAAAAAAAAATTGCCCCGCTTCCCTGCTTTCTTCAATAAAGTCCAACACCAAGAGGGACTTTGGCACTTCCCTCCAGCTCTATTTGAAGGACCAAGGCTTCCCTTCCTAGCGGTTGCTCAAGTTTTAACCAGACAAATCTGCCACTGTCACAACCTAAACACTGACAAAACCAAGGTAAGGGACTCAAATCTCTAAATTGATCATGTATCCCATCCTTTTTCTCCCTTAGATTTTGATTTCCAGCAAGCTAATCACCGGATTTTGTTAAGGGGATGCCCTACTCAGTTCCCTGTTGATTTTGGTCTTCTTGCTTCTTGTTTGCCCGTCTACATTGCCGATGCTTGCCAATAAAGCTTTCAGCTGGTTTCCCATGCCAATCAAGCTCCCCGCCATAGCCTTGACCGTCAACAAGCGACTAAAGGGGAATCCCATGCCAATCAAGCTCCCCGCCATAGCCTTGACCGTCCACCTATCCCTTATTTGGCTAGCTGATAATTACATTATACATATATATATATATATATATATATATATATATATATATATATATATATATATATATATATATATGTGTGTGTGTGTGTGTGTATTAATTTAATAATTAAATTATCTTTATTTATTTAAAATTGATACTTTTTATACATCGTTTGCAGAAAAAAGACTGCCAATGCGAAGAGCTCGATTTATGGGTTTAAATAAAACAAGTTTGAAACAAATCGGACTTAAAATAAACCCGAAATCGAAATTTGAAATTTATTAAGAAATTGCACGAATTTAAAAGCAGTCAGTCCATGGTGGACCGGCTGCCTAGTTCATAAGACGCCGAGTGGTTCACGAGCATCCATTACCCATGGTCCATGCCTAAGCCTCATGGACCACGGGCAGATTTCATCAACCACCGGCCAGGAGGATGGCCGGCAAACACCCCACGGACTCCGACAAGGCTCTCGGTCCGACGAAGAGGATGGCAATGCTTAAAACCGACGGCAATGGTGATCCAGCGATGATTCTTGGATCACGATTACAGGAACAAGGTTTTTTGGGCACTAATGATGTCGGACTCTGGCAAAGGACAACAACGGTGTCGCTAGCTCCAGTAGTGGAGGCATCGATAAGGACCTCTACAGTGATGACCATCGTTCTTCCAGAGAAAGAAGACCATGGCAGACCGGCGATGATGTTCAAGATCTCCAGTGAAGACACGGAGTACGACTCCGGTAACAAGGTCTCAGTGGCGGTTCCGACGGTGGTTACGGCAAAGATCCAAGTTTCGGTGGCTGGTGGCATTCGGGCGACAGCGATCAAGCCTGGTGATGGAAGGGGACACGCATGGATCTAAAAGCAATCCAACGGCTAAAAAGCTTTTAGACAATCAAATATAAATTTGAAAAGGAATTGGACACCAATTTTGATATGGATTGAGCCTATTCACATCCATCCAACCATTGATTTTGTAAAAAATCAATCTTAGCTGTTGCTATGATCTCTCCCTTTAATTCCACATCAAAAAATACAAACACCTCCCCTATGTTAACATCTATAAAAAGGCTCCTATACCTATACCTGGAGGCATCAACTAGAGTCTCTCCAGAGCCTTTGCATAGAGGGACAAGAGGGAATCACTCCCTAGAGTCCCTGTAGAGCCTTCATAAGGGGGAGAGAAAGGAAAGATCATGTGCGGCTAAGGAATTTCTATCTTCGATGAGTAGATGAGATTTTTGGTATTTATATTTTGTATTTTCTTTATGTAATTAGTGCTTGATTGTAATGTTTACTTTTAATAAAATTGTCTCATTATTTCAAGTAGTATTCTTCATGTCTAGACTATAGTTAGATTTAAGAATAGCCAATGACTATGTAGAAACAAGTCGTGATCCCAGGATACGATTCATGCTCAACGAGATAGGCTATGCTCGGAATTTGATTATAGAAGATTTTATTTATATGATCAGAGACTTTGAATAGCCTATGGCTATGTAGGAGCGGATCAAAATCCATATCCAGCGAGATAGGTTATGCTCGAAAATCGAACATAATTTAATAATTACATATTGAACAAATACTTAATACAATACCAAAATACAAAATCAAAATCTAAGACATCTTTCATATTCTAGTTAATTTCCTGCTTAGTTTAATTTTTGTTCTTAGTATAATCATATTCTTACTCTTTTATCTTTCCAACCTAATTAATCTCTAACAAAATAATTCTGATAGTGAACATAACCCCAACTAATCCCTAAGGATACAATCCTGACTCACCCTAGCCATAGTTTGAGTTGGTGAAATTATTTTTGACTGCCTACGACAGCAATCAAATTTTAGCATCGTTGCTGAGGATCATAGGCACGATTAGTTCACCAAAAAATAAAATACTAAAAAAATCATAATTTATTAGGGTTTTCTTTTTTTCAAGACTTAAACTAACTTGTTTTGATACATCTTTACACTGCATTACATCTACATAAATCATCTTAAGGGCACTAACCCCTAAACAATATAAGGTAGGGATTTCATCACCCTTCCTTAGCCCACAAATCACCACCCTCATATTACATTGTCCTAAGCTTATAATTAAAATCAATTGAATTGACGATCCCTAAAGACTTTCGAACTCACTAGGACAAGGGACCCTAAGAGTTGAACTGAATCAAAATTAACTGGTTAACTGGTATCTAGGAAAGGGATTCAAGAATGTAGTCCTGAAAGAAGGTGGTTCTTTAATTGGTTCCGTTGCCCGACCTAGCCAATTTATTTGGTGTCTAAGAAAAGCAACAGGAGGACCCCCACCGACCTTATCCTTACTTAGCCAATTGGCTAGTTAGTTTCTAACTCCGAAGGCTCAAAAGCGATCTTGGAACAGTTAAGAGCTATCTAGAGTTAGGGAACCCTAGAATAAGGAGTCCATTGAATGCTAACTTGATTGCAATTAACAAAGAACTTTAATTAATACTTCTTCTCTATCCCTTTTAGCTTTAGGACTTCTTAGGCTTGCATCTTTAGACTTCTTTATCTTTCTTCTCTTCTCCCCCTTCACCTCTCTAATAAAACAAAAAAATCAAAATCATAAAGTAGGATTAGACCATGGATACACATAGTGAGACCGACCCACCATGCTAATTGAGGGAGTACTTCACTCCATCATACACATTCTCCGTGTATCCAAGTACCTCTTATAGAGGCAACCCAGTATAAGATTAAGTCTAGTATTATACAAATGCTACCATCCTTCTATGGGCTTAATCAAGAGGACCCATATAAACATCTGGATGAATTTCTTGAGATATGCTTTACAGTAAGAATTCAAAATCAATCTGTGAGACCCTTAGGTTGAAATTATTTTCCTTCTCACTTAAGGATGGCCAAATATTGGTTATGTTCATTAAAATCCATGATCATTTCAACCTGGGACCAACTACAAAAAAAATTTCTCAAGAAATATTTTCTAATAGGAAAAACAAATCATATCGAAAAGCCATAACTAGTTTTTCCCAATTGAAAGGGAAGATGTTCCATGCAACTTGGGAAAGACTCAAAAAACTCATCTGCAAGTGTCCACACCATGCCATACCCAAATAGCAACTATTCCTGTGCTTTTATGATGGATTGTCAGAAAAGCACAGGCAAATAATTGATTCATCTTGTGGTGGGATATGCTGGCTTAGGAGTAAGCATGAGACTTGGCAATCATTTGAGACCCTAAATGAAAACTTCTTGTACTATATCTACCAAAACTAGAGAAACTCCCAGGCCAAATCCTAAAAATGGTGAAATATGTGAAGTAAGCCAGTCTACAAACATCCACAACAAGGTGGATACACTATCCCAGGTTGTGGGTGCACTATCTTAGAAATTCGATCGATTCTTGCAAGTCAGTCACACCTCTTCTCCATGTGCACAGTTCCAAGATGTTTGTATTATCTGCTCAAGTCCTACTCACACTATAGATGATTGCCCAGCAACTCATTGTTTCCTGAGCTTGTACGGGAATAAGCCCACCCAGCCCGAACCCATACTGTTCCAAGACTAGGAAACGATCCATACTCGACTACTTATAATCCAGGCTGGAGGAATCACCTGAATTTTTTATGGAAACAACAATCTGTGGTCAACCCTTCTTAAGACCCAATCACCAGTGCAATAATACATCATACCCTTAATTTCAGGATGCCCCATAACCTTCTCCTAGTCACTATAACTCCAATTTTGAGGAAAAAGTTCTACAAGCTTTGGCTAGCTAGAAACCAACTCTCAAACTCTTGACTCCCACATAATCTATATCTAAGCTAGAATCCCGAATCGATCAACAAGCTACAGCCATATGTAGGATGAAGGCAACCTGCCTAGCCAACCTATTAGCAATCCAAAGAGGCAATATAGGGCTAAAAGCTCTAACGTTCTTGAACCTCGTCCTGAGCATGCCAAATCTATAATGACCCTGAGAAGTGGAAAGGTTTTGGAGTAACCATAAAGGATCAATACATTAGAAACCCTAACCCAAAACAAACTTGAATTACCTGACAATAAGGAAGATCCTAATGAGAGGAATGAACCAATTTTCCCAGCAACTGGACCCAATGCCCTAGAAAAATCTTTACCTTCGAATAAAATGGGGGCTAAGATAAATGAAATGCTTGAATTATTTAAACAAGTCCATATTAATCTTCCGCTCTTAGATGCCATCAAGCAGGTCCCAACTTATGCTAAATTTTTGAAGAATTTGTGCACCCACAAACATAGATCTCAAGCACACATCCCAAAAAAAGTCAGTCTCACTAAGAAAGCGAGTACAATCTTTCGACACACAATTCCACCCAAGCTCAAGGATCCTAGTGCCCATATCATTTATTGTGTTATAAGAGGCCTAACTATTAAGAAAGCCCTACTGGACTTAGGAGCAAGTGTCAATCTCCTCCCAAGTTTAGTATATAAACTTTTTAGGTTTGGAGTACTAAAGTCCACATCGGTAACCCTACAACTAGCTAATAGATCTCTTAAAGTACCACTAGGAATAATTGAAGATGTGTTAGTCAAGGTGGACGAATTCTACTTCCCTATACACTTTATTGTATTAGATATGGAATCGAGAAGTGATCCTAGCTAAATTCCAATCATTTTTGGCCGACCCTTCCTTGCAATAGCCAATGCTTGTATCAACTATAAGACGGGAGCCATGGACATGTCATTTGAAAATAAAAACCTAAGATTGAATATATTTAATGCAATCACGGGACCACAAAGTGATGAGTTTGATGAAGTGAATGTGCTAGAGGAGCTTGTAGAAGAAACCACCCCAAACATGCCCTCGCAAGACCTTCTGCAAGCATGTCTAGCCCATTTTGATATGGACAGCTTTGACATAGATGGGTACATAGATGATGTGAGTACACTCTTAGAACCATCTAGTTCCACTCCTCCATGGACCATAAAATAAAAGCAGATAGCCCCTCCCTCTAATACACCAATAGCTTATTTATTAGACCCTACCAATACTAGAACAAGAGCCACTCCTAGTCATGTTAAAAGACCCATTCTTTGAACATAATACAACCTCTGACCAGGAAACTCAACTTGTAGGTTTACAAAACGAATCCAAAGAAGCTATTGGAGAGACATTGATCCACCAATAGACTGCCCAACCAAAATGTTACTACAAGAACCAAGTAATGCAGTCTTTAAGCATGATAGCCCTGACAACTTTACTGAGAACCCGTCCTGCAAACATATGAATTGTACTGGAATTGATAACATGGAAAAGTTGAGTGACCTATTAGATCCACCTTGAACACTAAAGTATGAGCAATTTCTAGTCCTTCAATATTTACCTAGCCCCTGCACTAAAACCAATATCTACCATGCACACCAAGCCACCTCCTGGTACCAATTATCAGGAGATACGTCCTATAGATACATATAAAATAAATCTAGTATGGAATATTACTGATTGGATTTCGTCCAACCATTGGCCATGGCTAGGAATATCTAATAATTTAGTTGATGCATCAACTAGCACAATTTAAAAGATCTACTAAGCATGGCTGAAGATTTTAAACTTAGCATTCCTGGAAGGCAGCCTAATTTTTGAACTTAATTTCACTTTTTAGTTTGTTTTCTTTTTAGGACAGATAACTTGGTTGGAGGGATAACCAAATCATCACAGACAACTAAAGACAGCTGCTGGATCTAGAATATATTGAGTCAGGTGTATTCTTTCCTATTCCTTTTTATATATTGCACCCTTTATTTCTTTCTTTATTGAGGACAATGTCG
This sequence comes from Areca catechu, assembly GCA_021397845.1. NCBI lineage: Eukaryota > Viridiplantae > Streptophyta > Magnoliopsida > Arecales > Arecaceae > Areca > Areca catechu. The sequence goes on along the minus strand of CM038050.1, from coordinate 155,745,889 downwards.
ATTAAGTTGGGATGGAAGAATAACTAATCTAATTAAGTCCTCAAGTATGACCAGAAGTAATTACTTTTGTATCCAAATTTTATCTCAATTTGAAGTTAATTAGGTACCTTAATAAATGATTGATTAGCGATTTAGATAGTTTTAAAGATACTAAGGGGCAAATCACTAAGAAAATCTAACAAATGGTAGGATTTTGACCAAATCAAAGTTTGGGAGTGATTCCCGAACTCTCTTCCTTCTTATCTCAGTAAAAAATCTGCTTATTTAGAGTACGAATGGAAAGGTCGAGATATACAAAAAGTCCTTTATAAAAAAAATCATTAGAGAGTTAGTCTAACCTCACAGCTCTTCTTAGACTATTACTAAGTAACCGGACCCCTTCGCCTAAGTAAGCATTGTGGTTAGCATCAAAAGGTGAGAAAGCCAAGAGATCTGTTAAGTAATGGCACCCCACTAAGTAATCGGGATCCTTCACCTAAGTAAGCATTGTGGTTCGCATCAAAAAGTGAGGATACTAATACTTAAGATGTTAGAACATTGCACTAAACTCCAAAAAAAGAAAAAAAGAAGACTAAAATGTAAAAAGACAACAAACCCAACTCAAATCAAGTTAGAAAACTTAAAAAGCTTGGGGATGGTAAAGAAAATCTTCAAAAATTTCTATGATCAACACTCAACCACTAATTGGGTTAACTCAGTGATCCAATGAAGTACCTTTTTAATGATCTAGCCGAATATCAGCTACCTTTAGGACTACCTAAGTTAACTTTCAATTCAAGAACAAGTTTGTATACATGGCTAATTTATCTATTTTACTCGAGGACGAGAAAAATTCAAGCTGGAGGTATGATAATTATATTATAAATGTATATATAAGTATTAATTTAATAATTAAATTACCTTTATTTATTTAAAATTGATACTTTTATACATCATTTGCAGGAAAGAAGATTGTCAATGCAAAGAGCTTGATTTATGGGTTCAAATAAAATAAGTTTGAAACAAATCGAGCTTAAAATGAACCCGAAATCGAAGTTTGAAATTTATTAAAAAATTATATGAATTCTAAAGTAGCCGGTCTATGGGACCGACTGCTTGGTTCACAAGACGCCGAATGGTCCATGAGCATCATTACCCATGGCCCATGGCTGAGCCTCATGGACCACGAGGAGATTTCATTAACCACCGGCCAAGAGGATGGCCAGCGACCACCTCACGAACTCTTGCAAGGCTCTCGATCCGGTGAAGAGGATGGCGATGCTTAAAACCGACGACAATGGTGGTCCAACGATGATTCTTGGATCACAGTTACAGGAACAAGGTTTTTTGGGCAATAACGATGCCAGCTCCGGCATGGGACAGCATCGATGACAACGATGGCACTGGCTTCGATGGTGGCGGCACCGATAAGGACCTTTGCAGTGACGACCATTGTTCTTCCAGAGAAAGAAAACCATGGCAGACCATCGATGATGTTCAAGATCTTCGGTGGCGTACGACTTCGGCAACAAGGTCTCAGTGGCAATTCCGACGGTGGTTCCGACAAAGATCCAAGTTCCGGTGGCGAGTGGCGTTCGGGCGACAGCAATCGAGCCTGGTGATGGAAGGGAGACGCACAAATCTAAAAGCAATCCAACGATTGAAAAGCTTTTAGACAATCAAATATTAATTTGAAGAGGAATTGGACACCAATTTTAATATGAATTGAGCCTATTCATATCCATCCAACCATTTATTTTGTAAAAAAAAAATTCTAGTCGTTGCTACGATCTCTCCCTTTAGTCCCACATCAGAAAAATACAAACATCTCTCCTCTATTAACATCTATAAAAAGGCTCATGTTCCTTTATCTGAAGGCATCAACTTCCTGGAGTCCCTCCAGAGCCTTTGCATAAAGGGATAGGAGGGGATCACTCCCTAGAATCCCTCTAGAGCCTTTGCATAGGGGAAGAGGAAGGAAAGATCATGTGTGGCTAAGGAATTCCTGTTTTTGGAAAGTAGATAAGGTTTTTGGTATTTATATTTTATATTTTTCTTTATATAATTAGTGCTTGATTTCAATGTTTACTTTTCATGAATATAAAAAATTTTTCATTACTTCAAGTATTTTTCTTCATGTCTAGACTATAGTTAGATTTTAGAATAATATATGACTACGTAAAGACGAGTTGTGATCCCAGGATACGATTCATGCTCAACGAGATAGGCTATGTTGAAATCTAATTATAGAAGATTTTATTTATATGATTAGACTTTGAATAGCCTATGGCTACGTAGGAGCGGATCAAGGTCCGTATTCAGTAAGATAGGTTATGCTCAGGGATCGATCATAATTTAATAATTATATATTGAACAAATACTTAATATAGTACCAAAATATCGAATTGAAATCCAAGACATCTTTCATATTCTAGTTAATTTCCTGCTTAGTTTAATTCTTGTTCTTAGTATAATCATATTCTTACTCTTTTATCTTTCTAACCTAATTAATCTCTAACAAAATAATCGTGAAAGTGAACATAACTCCGACTGATTCCAGAAGATACAATCCCGACTTACCCTAGCTATAGTTTGAGTTGGTGAGATTATTTTTGATAGCCTATGACAGCGATCACTAGCATGGTTTGCTACACCACATGGTATAGGGCAAATCACATTATATAGATCTCATAGCAGACCAACACTCAATGTGTCTCATACCATATCGAACTGCATACCAACAAATAATAGGATAGTACTAGTATAGGGTCCGGTACTGAAATGGCAAACCTTGTGGCTAGCTCTTCTTGTATGTTTTTGTGCTGTCGATTGCTTGATGCCACCGACCATTCAAAATGGCCGACTGCCAGTCCTCCAACAGGCAATCACCACCGATGAGCTTCTCCCTTCCGCTATTAGAAAGAGAGGCTTTGTCCTCTCTCTTCCTCACACTCTTGTTTCTTTCTGTCCATGGATTCTCTCTATTGTCTCTCTAAGGTTTGTTGGATGCAGTAAAGGGCTCTCCTCAGCAACCTTGATCGACCCAGGTAGAGGGTCTTGACCCATGATCATTGGACAATGTGCTGGCCACCATCTTGGATACTAGCCCTTGTTAAACACTGATAGATTTGGTCACCCTTAATCTCTATTGACTCATGAGCATTCTAGTCTGAACTTAATTAGATGAAATTACTTTGTTCAGACCAACCAAAATATTGGGCACTTCTGCTTAGCAAGCTCATTGAGGGTGTTGGGAATTGGGATTCTTATTCCTAAAATAATAGTTGCTAAATTTCTGATAAAAATATAATTTTTGAATATTAGGCTTTAAGGGAGATTTTTGGAGTTAATTGGATTTGTCGGTTGATTCTACTTGCAAGGTAAATAATATAACTCTTTCCAAATTTATCAACAAATTATAAAATATTTTCTTAATCAAATTATTCATGATTTATGGAATTAATGCATAGTGTTTATTATTGAATATGCCTTTTTCTATAATATTATATGACTCATGATCAACCATATCGATTTCAATAAGGATTATGCATGATTGGTTTTCAATAGCCATGGTTTAGGAATTTTTTGATTTGGAACATGAAACATGTTTCTGAATTTGATTTTATGATCCAATTGAGAAGGAAGATTTTCTTCAACCCACTCTTCTCGAATCTTTCAACAGAATAAAAAAAGATGACAGAATTTTGATCCGATTTAGCCCATTAAGGGATTAGCCTAAAGTTATAGATCTCAAAAAAATACCCAATTTCTAAAAAAGCATCATCTCAATTGAACATTATATGATCAAGTTATGGCCTCCTAAAGTCTAGCTCATGAATTGGCATCCTGATATGATGAATCTTGCTCCTGGATCCTATCCAATCCGACCCATAGTGGCCTAAGTGGTCTATATTGGGTTCTATGATCCTCTTGGATCAAGGCTCCCCCTGCTTGGAGGATTTAACTCTTAAATCAGAATTGAAAGTGGGAAACGCTTGCTTCCCCCCTTCAATTGAACTATCTAGCTCTGCTTGAAGATGGTTTCTGGCCTTGCTTTTCCTTGCTCTTGGATTTTGGGCGAACTATTTAGTTTGCTTCCACATCTAAACTTTGAGGTAGAGACACTCCCTGCCATCTTTTCTTGTTGTTGACGACGACTACTCAATCTTGATCTCAATCTTTATCTTAGTTAATATGTCGATATAATCAAAGGATGAGAGCTTGGCCTCTTATGAGTACTATCAACTTCCCGTACCATCATCACAAACTTGCTACATGCATTAACAAGTTGCTTTACCTGGACAGTAGTCGTAAAGTCTACATTTTCTTGTGCTTTGGAGGTATCGATCATGAACCGCTTCCCTCCTTTACAAGATACTTTCTCTATGATCTATAGAAGACTACATTTTGATCTCAAAGATACAAGCTTCCTAGGATAACCCGGCAAACATCTAAGGGAACTACTTCATAAGTTATCTCATCAATATACCTCTCAGTAATAGTGAACTTGAAGATGCATTACTTGGTGATCTTCAACTCGACATCTTTCTGAATCCAACTAAAAGAATAATGATGTGGATGATGCTTGGTCTACAACCCCAGCTTATGAATCAGATTTTCAAAGATAAGGTTCTTCTGGCTTCTAGGATCAAGAATAGCCTTGATGATGCTTTGCTTCACCTAGATCTTCAACGAAAGAGTTCCTCGCATGCTTTTAAATCTGCCTCAGCTATTGTCTTATGCTTTCTTATCATCAAGCTCAATTTGAAGTCTGCTTGCTCAAGTTAGGGCAACTCTTCAACCTCCACAACATTAAAGACCGCCTTCTCTTTTTTTTCAAAATCATCCTCCTCTGACTTCCACCTTTTAAAATGCAGCTCAAGATGAAGTTTCCAACACTGTTGCTTCGTATGTTCGTCTAGCTTACAGTGATCACAATAATTTTTTCTGAGTCATACAAATGTACTTCTTACTCTTCTTGTCTTCCCTAGGTCAATCCTTCTTCTCAACCCTTATGGCCTTCATGCTAGCTTCGATGATGTCTTCAACTTTGAAAAGCTTCAACTCTTTTCAGATGCTCTTATGGAGCCTCCAACGTACTTTATGAAAACTACATAATCGTCAATGGAGATTCTAAGAAAGATTGCTTGTTTGTGAAACTCGATGTAGTCTTTGGATAAATTGATCATACTTTTACCATAGGTACTGCCACTTGATCCATCGATCCTCTTAATGATCGATTAGATAAAATTGCTTCTTGATTAGACCCTTGAAGTTGCTCCTTGTCAAATTAGAAATATTGTTGTTTCTCATATATAAATTTCACCACGTAAAAGCATGGCTAAAAAGCTTGAGACAGGCAAAAGCTTTCTAAATACTAGAATATTTATAGATAGTAAAATAGGTCATTGACTGGTCTAACCAGTTATTCAGCTTTTCTGCATCAACAAACCTATTGTATATGGAGATCTCGATTCGAGCTTCAACTTTAAGCAGTTTTTTTTTGGTAAAGGGATAGGGAGGTTAAACTCGATGTAGCTACCCCCGCAAGCCCCCACCCCACCAGGTAATATTCGATTCAAGGCGCTTAGATTTTCGTAGCCTTTCCCCACCGAGAGATAAGTACGTCAACCTAACACCACTAAGACACCAGCTAGTAGAACGGGAAAACAAAGGAGAACCCTGACCTCTCACTCACACCAACTGTCACGGGTCCCAGGAAATAATTCATGGATTTAATTGAGTCACCCATGGGATTTCGTCTCGAACCCATAACATGTTGGTAGTGAGGCAAAGCCTCTACCAACCGAGCTACCGTTTTAGCGATAACTTTAAGCAGTTTAATAGAGATTTTTGTACCTCTAGATTGTTCATTCTCCTCGCTGGATAGAGAATCCTCTTTCAAATATTGGAGATAGCTTTGCTATAGGACTTACTGGTGTTTGTGCTTACATCAAAGGTACTGCAAATATGAAGACAATCTCAGCAAGTTGGTTAATTTTAACCTCTAATTATGAGATGTCCTTTCATCTTATCATTTGCTGAGAAAGAACTAGTAGTTACTCGCTTTTATCCATCGATGTGATTGAAGCACGAATAGCCCTTCTCCTAATTACTTGTATTGCTCATGTATCCGAATGATACACTAAGGCCCCTCCACAAATGTAAAGGATCGACGCTCTGGTACCAACTTGATCTGATATGAAATAACAAAAATTTCTTTCAACCTGCCCTACTCGAATCTTTTAAAAGAATAAAAGAAAACGATGATGAAATTTTGTCCAATTTAGCCCCATAAGGAACTGGCCTAAAGTTGTAAATCTCGAAAAAATTCCAATTTTCAAAAAAAGATCATCTCAATTGGATATTATATGATCAAGTTATGGCATCCGGAAGTCTAGCTCGTGAATCGGCTTCCTGGCTTCCTGTGTGATAGATCTTGCTCCTGGTCCATGTCCAGTCCTATCCGTAGCGGCCTAAGTGGTCCATATCGAGTTTGGTGATCTCTGAATCATTTCAAGATGGATTTGGATTCATGGCCTAACTAGGTATCAATACCATCATGGGGAGTTATGCGCTAGTACATCGACACTCTACTACCGGCGATTATATATTGGCACAGTGATAACTTGCTTGTAGGGGTTGTATGTTGGCACATCAATTCCTTGATACCCTACTAGTAGGGGTTATAGATTGGCATATCAATACCTTGCCAATGAAGGTTATATGTAAGCACTTTGATTATTTCTAAATTCATTGTTTAGCCCAACCATTGGATATAAGTATGGTCAAAGTTAATGGCTAACAAGATGGACTTGATGTTTTGAAAAAAAATAGATTTATGAATGAAAATTAGAATTTCAGAAAGATTGAAATTGCATGCATAATGTTTTAACATTGCAGATGTCTAAACTTGGTTTATAACTAATATATTCCATATGTTTATTTTTAGTAAAATTAATATTATTTTATTGCTTGATTTGTCTAGTTAAAATAATTTATTGCTACTGAGTTGTCTAGCTCATTATTCTATATCTTACTATTTTTACAAATCTTAAGAATTAAGATAGCACTGCAATATGCTTAAGGAGAGTGATTGAAAGAAAAGTTTTGGTTCTTTATTTTAGAATAGAATTTTATTAAAGTTTGATGTAAGACTATTGAATATTTTTAGAATTTAATGATATATTAAGCTTAGATTTTAGTTATTTAAATTTTGGACTTAACTAATTGATCTTTCATTTTGCTACTTGCTTTATAATATTGTGATGATGAGATGCCTTGCATGTCTATGAGAAGAGTGCCCCATGAGTAGGTGGCAATTGTTATGACCCTGGCTCTCGATTTAAAGTTAGGAACATAATATGTCAAGAAGCTAACTATGTTGCAAATGGAGTAGCGGATTTACTAAAAACAAGCAACTCCAAGTATTATTTGGATTACAAATTCCCGGAGTCTTTATTGTTGCGGTAGCAACAGGTGCACTAAACTACAATTATTTTAGCTTCCGGTTGCAATAGCATCCATGCAATATTAGGATTATTTTGTTTGTGCAAATCCTGGGGGGTTCCTTCCCCTTTTACTTACCAAAAAAAGGGAGCATTGTCCAACACAACCTTCTACAAAAACTACAATGCTCTTCGTCAGCACCATAAGGTTACTAAAGCTTGAAGCTTTATTAGATTTAAGGACATGTTCTAAAAGAACAAAATAAGGCACCAAAATTCATTTAATAATTAGGGCAAACAACCTCAAAATGATTCCCAATTTTTTTTAAGAAAATACTAAAATCATAATATGATCAATGGCACAAATACAATAATGTAACAGATTGAAAGTTCAAAAGTTAAAATTCGAAAAGGCACCAATAAAGATGTTAAGAAACTATATGTATTGGTATGTACCAGCCATACTAGTTCAAATGATATTGTTTCAATCATTGTCTGCTGTACCGCCTGGTATAAGGCATACTATACCATACCGAAAGGAAACTGGCACGAAACTCAACTTCAAGTCAATACAAGCCCTGTATGGACCCACAACAAGGCATACCGCTCTGTACCGAAGCGTACTGACCTATATCGAGCATAGCAAGATAAATTTAAAAAAATTATTAGAGAGGTGTTTCGGTTTAGGGTACATACTATACCATACCAAACATGAGGTATGGTAGCAGAAAAGATATTGATATGATTTCCAACACCAAGATTTGCAATCTTGGTTTCAACCTTTCCAATCGATGCCAATAATTTTCATTCTTTTGATGTTGTCAATTTCGATACAAATCATACATACCATATTGATACCATACAGATACCATATCTTTATAATGGAGGAAGAGTTTAGGATCTGATATCAGTATCTAAAACCCTCATTATTAATAACCTAAAAGTAGCATATAAATATGGTAATCAAGCAATTTATAAAGAAATATTTGCAAATGTTCTATAATACTATCATTTTGTCTTTAAAATGTCAAATCATGATTTCTTCAAAATTTCATTTGCTCATAACAAATAATATGCCCACATGTAAAGCCCAATTTTGCACCAAGGCAAATATTGAATGCTTTGGCAGTGTAAGTATATCCACGTGAAACATAAAGAGAGGATATATTTTATTATGAATCAGTGTTACCTTCATTATGTGGGCGAACTAAACGAGCGGAATAACGAGAATCACCATAGTTCTAGAACAACAAAAGATAATGCGAAAGATTAGCAATGATAGGATGCAAAATTAATTCAGCTAGCATGCATGTTTATGAAAGCAGCTTGCGATATTTTTGGTCAGATCTATGGAAGTATTACAGGCAGGAATAACTAATCAATCACATTCTAGAATAAGAACATTTGAAGCTATGAATATATAGATAGTTTAGAAGTTTTTGCTTAAAAAGACACGATCTGATGTCATCCATACATTCCTCTATTCTATATATGTATCTGTAAATGGATAGTACATAGTTATCCCCTATGAGATAATATATTATCCATTTACAGATACATGAATCTTTTGTACAAATAACAGGTGTTAGCTATCTTATCCCCTATGGATAATATAGGTGTTAGTCCTTCATGACAAATAATTGTTGGCTTTGTACCTTATGAGGACCAAGCCTATGTTTTGTACATAGCAAGTCCCAAGCCAGAAAAAAGGAGGGTTACCACAGGTTGAAAGCCAGCATAAACCTATGGTGACATCTTATAAACATGAATCAATATAAGAAAGTTGTTGGGGTGTTCCATACTAGCGACATGCTAAATTAAACCCCAGCTATAGTGGAAGGGAAGCAAGGGTCAGGTAGGCATTTCCCAAAACTGATGCACCACATCAGTACCCAAATGTGACAGGAAGTAGATAAGAATTATCGCATTTTAATGGACAGGTGTGGGTAAAGAAGGTAGTCCAAAAAAGTGGGATGTGTCTAGAAACTTGGAATATAGGATCATAAAGAGGTAAATTGATCAAACTAATATATACAATGACTGGAAGGAAATTAACATAGCTTGCCTGCAACATTCTAAGTGCATAGGAGAAAAAGCAACAAAAGTTGGTAAGACAGATTACTTTGGTATACTAGAAAAGACAAGCAAAAACAGAGTAGAAATTATCGTAGACAAGAGTTTAGAAGATGAGGTTGTAGTCTTGTAGATATCAAGAGAGCATGAGATAGGATACTCTTGATTTAGGAGCAAAGTCTATTAGTATCATTAGTGCTTATGCTCCTCGAATAGAATTGGATGATGCTACAAAGCAACGCTTTTGGAAGGAGATTGATGAACTGATTCAAGAGATTCCTAGTAGAGAAAAGGTATTTATTGGAAGAGATTTAAAAAGGGCATGTGGGAAGGTGTAATCTAGGATTTGAAAAGGTGCATGGAGATTATAGTTTTGGATAAAGTAACAAGGAAATGCTATTTTTGAGTTTGTGATGGCATCTGATCTAGAATCATATAACATTTGCTTTAAAACAAAGGACTCACGTAAAAAATTTTCAAAGTGGCATAATACTGATCAAATAGATTTCTTCCTTCATTTTGACAAAAAATGGATTTCTACCTTGTTAGAAAGACTGGTCAAGTTTTACATAAAGATTATCAAATTATATCAGGAGAGAGTTTAACCAGCCAACATAATTAGTAGTTTTCAATGCATCAGCAAATGGAAGAGGGCTAAATAGGAATAAGAGGACTAGATGATGAAATTTGCAAGGAATGCAACAAATGGCTTTTAAAGATAGAATGTTGAAGGAAAATGGAGTCTAGATTGGAAAATCAATACAAACGGGAAGAGATGGCTAATAGTATTAAGAAAGTGGACTGCAAGCACATTACAAGAATCAAAGAGAAAAGGGCCATATGATGCAATAATAAAGTTCGGTTGGCAGTTAAGACTAAAAGAGCTTCTTATAGAAGTCTACTGAAATGTAGGAATAGAGAAGTGTATGAAAGCTATTAGATAGCTAAAAAGGAAGCTAGCAAGGTGGCCTCAAAGGATATGAAGACTTATATCATAAGTTAGAAACTAAGGATGGAGAGAAAGATAACTATAAGTTTTGAGACTCAGAGAAAGGAAAATTAGTGACTTAACTACAATTAGATACATCAAAGATGAAAAAAATATTTGGTTGAGGATAAGATTGAAGAAGGATGGACAAGTTATTTTGATGACCTATTCAATAAAAGTCATATAAATTATTTAGGATGCCTTACTAGTTCCATTGAGATTAGAGTATCACAAGCAAAAAAGTCTATGAAAAAAATGAAAATAGGAAAAACAGTTGAATTTGATAAAATCCTCTTATGAAGGTTTGGAAATGTTTTGATGACATGGAAGTAGCTTAGTTAACTAATTTGTTTAATAAGATTTTAAAGACCAACAAGATGCCTAACAAATAAAGTTAAAAATAAAAGTGACATTTAAAATTGTTCAAAGTTCAAACTATCCTGGTATTAAACTCATGAACATGGTTTGTGGTACCGTACCGTACCGTCCGATATAGGACATACCGTAATGCCAAGTACAGGGCATACCATACCGTACCAGCAAAGAGCCGGTATAGTTCATATATAAAAAACAGTCCGACACTCCGGACCGTTAAAAAAATTTAAAAAATTATATTCCATACAGTACATTACGGTACCATACTACCCGGTTCGAGCTCGGTTATGCCCGGTTCGGGTCCGATTTATGCCCAATTCAGGTTAAACAGTTTTTTGATAGGGAGGGAAGGAATTTTTTTAATATTTTGGTGAGCCCAGTACGGGACCGGTACAGTACCATACCGTACCGTATCGGTCGGTGACCGGTATGGGGTCTGGTACAGGTTCCGAGTTCCTTGCTCATGAGCAATATTATGGTACTGAGAGGGTGATTTTGTCTAGACCGAGGTGTGATACAAAAATATCGGAGAGCTAATTTGGTTTTATTTCAGAAGGGCTGACTGTAGAAGCTATTCTTCGAAGAGTAATGAAGAAATACGAAGAAAATAGGCAAGACCTTCATATTGTTTCTTATTGATTTAGATAAAACATATGATAGAGTTCCTAAAGAAGTCTTATGGTCAGTGTTAGAAAAGAAAGGAGTTTTCACCAGTTATATTAATCTGATTAATGATATATAAGGGAATCATTGGTAGTGTAAGAACTACTTGGGGTAATATTAGTGAGTTTCCAATCATAATAGGTTTACATCAAGGATTTCTCAAAGTCCTTATCTTTAATTTTGCACTAGTTATGGATAAGCTCACTAGGCATACTCAGGACGATTCCTTAGAGCATGCCATTCATTAATGATATAATCATAGCAGATGAAACTAAAGATGGAGTTAGTCATAATGAAATTGTGAAAGAGTATGTTAGAATTATGGGAGGTACCATTATGGGATTGTGATTAGATGCAATAGAAGAACTCTCAGCATCATCTAGCGCAAGTCTATATTTTCTTAGTATAATTATTGGAACTGTTTTATAGGTTTTCATCCTTTGATTGCAGGGAACATTCGTACAGTTGCCGAAGTTAGATTCATGTGAATAATTTCTTGGAGTTTCTTGTTAGTTTTTCAGACCTGCTAATTATTAAATTTGGAAAATCAATTGTTTTGATTTTATCCCATTGCCTTCATTGAGTTTATCATGTTCTCATGTTTATATTTATCTAGTCACAAACGGGATGTCTTGCATGCTTGTAGGGCAATGCCCTATGAGTACGTGGCCATTATGATGTCTCTAACTTGTGATTTCAAGGTGGAGGCAAGATATAGGCCACATAAGTAAATATAGTTACAGAGCTAATTAATTATTCGTATATTAATATTCTATTTTGAAAATAAATAAATGAGATAATGTGCACATATATGTACAAATTCATTGCACAGGGGCACAAATTTGAGCATAATGGATTAGATATTTGAATTAAAGCCAACAAGAGTCCCAACCCAGCTAACAAAGGATGAATCCTAACCTGACAATGAACCAAATCATCGAAGCCCAAACTTGATTGCCCACAAAATTTTCAACCCAATATTTCTTTAGATCAAATCATATCAGGATTTAGGTTGTTTTGGTTCTTTTCATGTCTTGGAAGAGTTTTTAATCATAAGTCTACACTTTGGGCCCGTTCTTTTGTAGATAAATATTATAAGAGAGTTGGTCAACTTTTCTATTAACCAATTTATCCATGTTCTTGCACTTTTCAAAATGGATAAGTTACTTTCCCTGGATAGCATTTATCCATGAATTAGTAAAAAAATATTACCTATCTAGGAGGTAGCTAAATTATTTTCCCACCAGCCAATAATGTAAACATTCAATTTTATTCCTAAAATGTCCTCATTCAATGCCTCCTCATTCAATGCCCAATAACTCAGTTGTCCACTACCCCCAAACTCTAATCTCTATAAAATGTATCATATAAAATATAGATAAATTTTAACAACTTATCAAGGAAATAATAATATAAAAAAATATGGATAACAAATTTCGAAACTATTTTTCCATGCATAAAAAAATATGGCAAAATCATTTTCCTATCTAAATGTAGCTTAGAAAATATTTATTCAAGAAAATATAGATTCCTAGCTAAATCTTTTACCCGCAAAAGAACGAGCCCTTTAAGCTAACCTATTTATAAGTTTCATTGGATGAAAGACATGGTTGAAGACATTTCCTTTTCTTTTTTTCTGGGTACTCTATTGTATAGTATTAGACCCTTGTACTAAGATCAAGCTGGGTTGTGCAAGCAATCAAAAATATGCCAACTCAACTTGAAAACAAGTTAACATTTTCAATGATAGTCTGACACATGAAGAACAAACTAACTCCATGCAACTCAAACTACATATTGGATCAGATTGGTTCGATGTTAACACTTAAACCCCGACAAACTTGCAACTCTACATCATTCAGCCATTCCTGGAGAAGAATATACACCTCATAAATATAGGATTACAGGTTCCCTAAGCAATAGTTTGTTAAACAAACCAGAATAATTCAAATTCAATGCAAGTCGGTTGCTTGTTTTAGAAAATTAGTGCACATACAGTAGGTGACAAAAATAACAGCGGAAACCACTGCAAGATATTAATATGTAAACATATGTTTTCCTCTCTTTTATTCACCTTATAGCAGAAACAGTTTTTTTAACTAGAAGTGAATTAGAAGGCCAACAAACCTAACATATATTGCATTATCCACAAATAGATCACATGGGTATGTACAACCAGGTTACTAAGTTAGCATGCTGAAAGAGTTACCATACAACCAGAACAGGCATTATCACCACTTACAATACAAACTACAAAATATCATAGTCCGCACTATTAGACTAGACAAAAGCACAGTAAGAAATTATACTATCAAAACACATAAAGAGAGGCTGCCATTAGGGGAAAATGGCCATATGCTACCTTCAGTAAACTTATAGAAGACAATAACATGCAATAAATAATGTTTGGCAAAATCATGATTGAGAATGGCAATAACTTAGGCATGAAATTATACAAGTTCTAGCAATATCCATGAAGGATCTAATTAATTGGATTGGATTAAGAAATGCACAAAGGTCTAGTCTTTTCTGCCCTTTGTTTATGAAGATCAGATTAGATAAAACAAGCAACAAACAGCAAGAAAAGGAAGGAAATCAAAGAAAATTTTTTTACAACCACAATCATAGCATAAAACTGAAGAAATTACTGAGTACTTCTAAATTATTTTTTAAAAAAAAGAAGAGCACATGAAAATAGCTTCGAAGAAGAAAAATATGGTTCACAAGGCAGAAAAATTACATTGAAAAGAAGAAGGCAAAAAAAAGGGAATAAGTATTACTTAGCAATGAGTAAAAATAATCACCGTTGATATGGGTACCGTCCACCCATTTTCTGGAGACCAGTCTAGAGATGGACGCAAGTCCTTACAGGAAGCGACATACGACCTCCCTTCACCAAGTGGAGGTTCTGGCAGCTCTATCTGTAGGCATAATAACCACAATAGAATAAATCTGAAAACTCAGAACTCTAGGTTTTATGCCATCCTAATCATAATAGTAATGACAAGCAACAATGACAAATCAGTTCACAGTAACAGAAAAGCAGAACTTGGCATTGGCAAATTACAATCATCCTCGTTGACATGTACATCACAAAAGTAACATATGATCAGAGCACTCTGTAATTCTCTCTCTTTAGCATTAACACTACATTGTTAAATTACAATAAAGAAAGTATTTTTGTACATATTCTATGTAGAAGTTTTTTTAATGATTTTTAAATTTTTTGTTCTTTAATTCCTTTTACCATAACTTTTCTATTTGTGTTTTCCTACTTTGGCAAAAACATATAGAATTAAAAAAATAGTAACTTTGTAGAAACACCAATCAGAACTTGGCCAAGTCGTTGGCTCCTTGTTCCTTAGAAAAGGTTGAGTGAGCAAGGCATGCTGTGCACAATATGTTGGTGTCAGTGTCATAGTTATGAAGGGTCTGAAAGGTACAATAAACTGATGTGGTGCAGATGTCACATGTAGCATGGCTGCAGCTGTCCTGCTATAATGGTGTGATGGATGTGCAGGATTTGCTAACACAAAATGAAATTACGGAAGGCAAACCCACCATTTTGCATACCTAGCCCTGTTCTAACCAACTGGCTGATCTACAGAAAAGGAGGTAGAAACAAGCTTCAAATTTAAAACTCAAACCTTCAAAGTTCAAACACAAGGCCGCACTACTATGTGCTCCAATCAGAAAAAATAAGGCTAAGTGCCTAAGCAATTTGAAATGGCTTAACACCTAAAGTAAGAAAGTATTTTCCCAAGAAAACTTGAGTCCATTTGTAAAAGCTCATGAACACTTAACTGCATTCTTGCAAATGTTATTGCTAGCATAAATAGCACAGAATTTTAGCCACATCAGACATGCAACATACTGCACATAAACTTGAGAAGAATATAACATGTATTTAGTCCCAAAAATTGTATTACATTTGCATGCCCAAAAAGCCACAATGGAGATGTGATCTGGTCAAAAATCCTAGTTGTTATCCATAGACAATACAGGCATCATGCAAACAGCCTTGAATCCAAAAAATAGCTCCCAGGTTTCTTTGCATGGAAGATCCAAGTTATTAATTTGTAAACCAGTGTAGATGGAGGAATGGCTCATTCCTGCACCCAAAATCATGTTCACGGCTATGGTTAAGTTGCATCTTCAAGACTACCATTGTGAAAGCATCTAGGCTTACTAGACTGACTATTGCTCTAATCATTAGGCAGTAAGTAGGAAGAGCTCAAACCTAATAGTGGGTAAGGTTTTAAATCCTATGGAACAGAACAGTTCAAATTTTCCTATGGAATGAGATGTGTTGTCATCCCTTCCTCCCGACATTTGGGATGGGGATGTCCTAGGATGCACCAATCAGGATGCTGGGACAATGGATTGACAATTCCATCCCAGCTCTTGGGATAGGTACCCCATTTAGGCATCCCACTGAGATTTGAAACCATGATAGTGGGAGTGTCATATTTGATGGCCAATGGTTTCTAAACCTGCCAGATGGAGCAACCATGTCAGTATTTGATTCATGGTTGCATGCAATTCAGAAGTCCTTAACACCTGATGATACAGCTATTCTTATGAGCACATTATAATGAGGCTACTGGATCATTGTGACTAACCTCTGTTGAAGTTGGTTGACCAACAAAAGATCCATCAACTTACATAAGTAACAGCAAGATAGTATGAAATAGAAAATCTTGAATCTGAATGAGTTGTCATTTGCTTTTAGGATATTGTATGAAAAATTATTATTATATGATGATTTAATAAAAAATTATTTAAGGACAATAATGCTCTCATATAACTAATCACATTTGGGTCTCTAAGGACACACGTAATAGCAATAGGTCATGAATATTTTTCAGGGCCATCTATGTGATGACTGGGACAAGGAACTATAGGGTTACCATTGAAGATGATTTTTTTAGTTCACCAATCACTTCCAGTTCTTCTCTACCAGTATACATCAGATCTACAGGCAGCCATAGAGGGAATTTCCCAATTGTACTATGCTTCTCTAGAGGCCAACTAAAGATTTTCTAGGGTTTATTCTCTTGCTATGAAAGCAGAAAGGAAACATGAATGAGGAAAAGATGAGAACAATGTTCTAATAAAGATTGGAAAAGTCACAGAAGCGAGTAATCCCAACAAAGTTTATCTCTATGGTGAAATTTATTTCACAACAAGCTATCATGCACGGACTGACAAGATGCATGCAAATAATCTTGTTCTGCATTGGTGGGGCATGTGATTCAGTGATCCATTTACTATTTTTCCACTATGTATCTAATTTTCTCCTTAAATTTGTGACCAAGCTTAGAGAGGAAAGAATTCTTCTAATCTTTTTTTTACCAAGTCTGATGTATTCAACAAACTGAAAAGATAATGAGTTCTTATCTGAACCTACATTCACAATATCAGCAATTGCATCACACTTTTCACTCCATATGTTTCTAGATTCCTAGAAGTTTGTCATATCACATGATATCTTCATGAAACAATTTACTAATCTATCTAGCTAGCAAACTGTTCTTTACAAATGGTCATATCTAATTCAAATCAGATTAAATGGAGAAGTTTACTTCGATAGTTTCTGGCATTTAATTGGCATCTTTGAAATTCCTTGTTTTAATGAAAGCGTAAGAAATATGAGACAGCTAATCCAGTATCAAGGCCAGCAGTTCAAATATAACACGACCACCTTCATAGTTTGCCACCTTTTTCTCACCTCAATGACTTTTAACAATCATCAGCCCTCTTTACATCACTTATATATTGATAACAAATACAATTCAGCTTACAAAACAAGACACAGGATATGCGCATGACTGGTAAACATTGTCCAACTATCTGGGGTCAATTTTATGATAAGATGTGTTTGGATTGAAATCACATTAAATTCCAAACAACAGTTTATGACAAACTTCTGGGCTGTCAAACACCATAGCATAATGAGGGTTGTCAAAGTGTGAATTAAAATGTATTGGTTATAGGCAACTCGCCAATGTTCATTCTCACTCACAGCCATAATATAACTGGCTTACGAATACATCTCTCAGATGATACATAGATGTGATACCCCAGGAGATATCTAACACTCACTATTTCAAGAAGAATAAAAATTCTGATTTACTATGGAATCCATTGCTTTTATTAGATGCCCCTGGCAAGAAAAGATTCAGCACTAACTTTGTAGAAATTTATTGTGACTAATAAACAAGCAAGAAACAAAACGTGGACATCTTCATGAATATAAAACCATAAACACACAACAGCCAATTTCACATTCAGAACTTATCATATATAGGACTACCAAATCACAAAAACCGAATTTGGCGTGCAGACAGATGCATGTCTTTCACAAAAACAAAATGACTAAAAGAGATGAAGTAATATTTGACTTCACACTAAAGCAAATCTTCCTAAAAAGCCTGAAACAATTAAAATATACCCAAAAGAATATGGGCAGTTTGAAGGGGAAACAAATAATATTAAGTAATTTAAAGTGCATGGGTACGGATCAAGGATCGCCGAACTGTGCCGAACTGGCCGGTTCGGGGCATACCAAACCGGACCGGTGGCCGGCCAGCACGGTTCGGCCTTTAAAAATAGTTCCCAACCTTTAAAAATTAAAAAAAAAAAACTTGTACCGGCCCGAACCAGTGTGGAACCAGGCCAAACCAGTCCTAAGCCGATTGAAACAACAAACCGGTTCGAACCTTTTCTTTTTTTTGGTTTTCCCACATGGCTACTGTAGCCATGTGGGGGTGGGAAGGGGGAGGGGAGAATATGTTGGGCCAACAGTAGCCTTTTGGTTTTTAAGCAATGGAGAGCTCCTGACAACTCTCTGTGAGTTCCTCTTCAAGCAACGACGATCCGAACGGATTACTAACCTCCATTTCAACGAAATCAAACGTCCAAAAATTGAAAAGGAAGGCAGAATCAAGGTATGTATAGCTTTCCTTTCCCCTATTTCCCTCCCTCCTCTCTTTTTTTTTGTTAAAATCCATGCAAAATAGAAAATTAAGGAAAAATGCAATCAATTTTTTTTTGTTGGCTATGATTTTAGAGTTGTGGTAGACTTAGGATAAATCTACACAATGATACTAAGATCTTAATTTTTTGTTAAGTATATAATTTTTTAAATTAAAAATTAATTTTGGATTAAAAAATTAACTAAAAAAATAATTAGTAAAAAAATTGTAATTATAAATTATTAATCTGGGACTCGTAAGCTACTCTCGCTATAAATTTCATGTCAATTTATTTAAGTTTTGATGCGTCTTATGAATAGTGCTTTAGGTCTTAAATTGAAGAAAATTTAACTTTTAATACATTCCTATAATCTTAAAAAAATATATGTAGCATGCATGAATAAATCCTAAATGAATATAAGACTATTTTTTTTTATAATTTTGTTATTTTTTAAATTTTTTAAATTAAAAAATTAAAAAATTAAAAAAAATAATTTAAATTTAAAAAATTAGGTTAATAAAGTATTAATTAATAAATATTATTATTGACCTTATATGTAATTTAAATATTCAAGTATGAATCCATCGAGGAAGAGGAAGGATCCAGAGCACAACATTGGTTAGTTGCATAGAGAGATGCTCTCGAATCGGCATCACTGGAGCTGTAAATGGTGCAATACTGAATTCAAAGGTGGAGGGGTAACAAGGTTGAAGCAGCACTTGGCTGACGACTATCCTGATGTATCTGCATGCCGACAGTGTCCACAAGAAGTCCGTCCGTTGATGAAGAAACACTTTGCTGATTTCAAAGCTATGAAGGAAAGAGCAGCAAAGGAGGCAGAGGTGGAGCGCAAAGCCGCAGAACCACATTCTTATTGCTCTCGGGAGTCAGAGGAAGCATATATTCCTTCTAATGAGGAGACAGATAAATGCTACTATTCAGGCGAGCTTATATGAACAGAGGCAGCTGGAGGAGACGGGCAGGCATGGACAGCAATTTGGGCCATCAGCTTTTGAGTCGGGATCGAGATCCGGTTCTGCTAGTGTTGCAAGAGAGTCTGAGATAGTTTAGAAGAACCTCCTCAGTCAGAGAGCCCATCAGGAGAGGCACCAGCCGTATTGCATACATATTGGAAGCTTTTAGCAGTAGCAGTCTTCCAGAACAATTCCAGAAGGAGCCACTATCCATGATGTCGATCCACATGCCTTTTCCAGTAGAGATTCCAAGCAACAGAGGATTGACACAATGCTGAAAAAGGATAAGAAGAAGGATATGTGGCAGGCCATCTCCTCCTGTTTCATTTCAATCATATCTCAGCACATGCAATAGACAATCCATATTATCGTTCTACTATTTCATCTATGCAAGCTGCTGGTGTAGGTGTAGATCCTCCAGGATCGAAAGATATCTATAATTAGCTTCTGGACAGCAATAAGGAGCTAGAAAGATGGATATACTCATATCAGAGCAAGTGGCCCGTGTATGGGTTGACAGTGATGTGTAATGGTTAGACTAGTCCTACTAAACGGAGCACCATCAATTTCTTGACTTATTGTGATGGAAAGACTTTTTTCAAAAATCTGTTGATACTTCAAATCAGGTACACGATGCCAATTATATTCTCAGATTGATGGAGGATATGATTGATCAGGTGGGAGAGCAAATGTCATGCAGGTCATCATAGATAATGGACTACAGTACAGGGCCATAAGACAGATCTTGATACAGCGGCGACCACATATTTTCTGGATTCCTTGTAGCTACACATTATATAGACTTCATATTGATGGATATTGAAAAAATTCGCAGGATACAGAAAATTGTTGAGCTAGCACAGTCTATCACCAGATTTATATATAACCATACATGGGTCTTATCATTGATGAGGAGCTTTACAGAGAGAAATATTAAGACCAGGGGTCACACGATTTGCTACTAATTACATAACACTTGATAGTCTTCTTGGCAAGAAAGCAGAGCTGCGTCAGATGTTTGTCAGTCAAGAGTAGAACAGATATGCCAGGACAAATACTGAGGAAAGCAATGTGAAAAATTTAGTGACAAGACAGACATTCTGGCAGGAGACTGAAAGGATAGTGAAGGCTATCAAACCTCTATATGAGGTACTTCACGCCATGGACTCTGAGAGGTATGCTCAGATGGGCTTCTTATATTTCATGATGCAAAGGACAAAGGAAAAGATCTAGAAGGCATATCCATTACAAGCATCTGAGTATATCCGGATCATTAATGGACGATGGAATTATCAAATGAGTTCGGATTTGCATATAGCAGGTACGTAGTAATTTATTAAGTCCCTAAAAATTTAAATTCAATTAGATTTGTACAAGTACGCTTGACTGATTCTTAAAATATATGTGCAGCTTACTATCTGAATCCGAAATTTCAGTACTTTGTACCGAACATTGTCATGGATGAAGAACTTATGTCTACCCTACGCAATGTTATATACAAGATGGAGCCTGATCCAGATGTCGCTGCTATGTGCCTAGAAGAAGTAAGATTAAAATTGTTGAGTGATTTTTATTAGCATTAATTTTAACAAGTAGCATATGATAACAAAACTTTTTCTGGTAGACGAAATTTTTTTGGGAGGACACAGATTCATTTGGATCCACCGTAGCAATCAAAAATAAATCAAAGATGAATCCTGGTAGGTACTACTAAGGAGTAAGTGTAATATTATATTATGATTAATTTTTTTTTTACTGAATCTAAAATTTTAAATGATGTAATGTCTTTTGCAGCTGAATGGTGGGTGTATTTAGTACATGATAACAAAACTTTTTTATGGCAAACGAAATTTTTTAGGAGGGCACAGATTCATTTGGATCTACTGTAGCAATCAGAAGTAAATCAAAGATGAATCCTGATGGATACTATTAAGGAGTAAGTGTAATATTATATTATGATTGAATTTTTTATTTTGCCGAATCTAAAATTCTAAATGATGTAATGTCTTTTATAGCTGAATGGTGGGTGTATTTTGGTGGATCTGCTAAAAATCTGAAGATTTTTGCAGTCAAGATCCTCTCCCAAATGGTATCATCCAGTGGATGTGAGCGCAACTGGTCTACATTTGGCCTTATCCACTCCAAGCAAAGGAACCGTCTAAAACAGAAATGCTTCAACAATCTTGTATATGTATACTATAATTTAAGGTTGAGGCTAGAGTGAATTCACGAGAAAGTAGAATTGAAATATCCCGATCCTACTGCAAGTTCATATGTTGATGAGAATGAAGATCCAATGATTAGGTAGGTCATGAGTCAGCAGCAGCAGCCAGAGCTTAATGAGCCAGAATCGCCTCGACCAGTCAGTTTTGTAGCTAACGAGGCTAAGATGAATGCTGAACAATGAGCAACAAACCATATTCTTCATAAGGCTCCAGCAGATACAACACATCGTTCCTCCCCGCCATCTATTTGGTCCAGAGACAAAGGAAAAGAAAAGACAGTTGCACCTTTATCGGAGCACTCAGTCCATTCAGATTCAGATACCAAAGAGAGTGATGATAGTGCTTCTTCAGATAGTGAAGGATCTAGTGATCAGGGAGGGACCAGAGGACAGGAGTCACAGCTACTTATTCATATTTGATTCACTAGAGAGTCGCAGTTTAGCCATACCACACAGGATACAGACCATGGAGTACCATCTGATAGATTCCGTGGTGATACGATTCCATATAGGCAACAAACTCCGCGAGGTCGTTCGGGACACGATGCAGCTGCAGCTCTGGCACGTAGAGTATGATCCATGGATGTATCAGGATCATCCTCATATTCAGGATACTTTTACCTGTAGCTACCGACAGCTTCTGGTCTATATGGTCCATATGGTGCATCTGAGATGTCATCTTCCAGTGGTTATTATCCCATGCAACCCGGAGCATCTTATGGATCTGATTTTGATGCTGGTATATTTGGATGGGCCCCTGCACTGCCATATCATCAGTCTCTGGATAGCTTTCAAAGTCAGGACATCAACGAGGGATCTGAGATGAGTTATGATCCATCACGCATACCTCCCGGTATGACCTTAGAGGAATATCATGCTGCCTAGTTGGAGGGATATACTGATCTTCCTACAGAGTATATAAATGATCTCTATATTTATGGACATCGACACTCTACCCGATTCTAGATATTGGTATGTAATTATATTTATATGTTACATTTCACTTTCATTAATTACTGATAATCTTAGTTTAATTATCATTTTATATCTTATTTCAATTAGAATTAATGTATTAGCATTTTTTAAATCCTAAATCCTAAACCTTGAAGTCAGACATATCCTAAACTCTAAATTGATAAATTTCGAACACTAAAAACCCTAAATCCTAAAAAAACAAAATAAAAACCTTAAAAACTGAAAATCCATCAACCAAAATCAAAAAAAAAGGGTGCCGGTTCATACCGGCACGTCCCACCATGCCGCATGTCGATACAGTATCGTACCGCATGTCGATACAGTACCGTACCGGCCGGCCAACGGTATGGCTCACGATACCGGTACCGATACCGGGAACCTTGGTACAGATGAAATCTGGTAGCTGCTCAAACATTATAAAAATTCAAAGGGTGGGTTGAAGTAAAATGTTTATGCCGACAAATCTGAAAGAAGGTTAACAAGGATAGCAAGGCTTATAAGTTCAGGGGATAAGTAGAATAGTTTTACATAGCATATTGCAAGTTTAAGGCATATTCAATAAATTACGCTAGAAATTTGAAAATTAGATTTAGAAAAAAAGAGTTTTAGCTTTAAGATTCATTATCATGACAAAACACTATAGGCCAACAAAGATTGAAAAAATCAACGTCATCCTCTAATTGATCAGAACTGGAGCATAAATGACATTAAGAAGGAATTTAAGCCTAACAAGTGTTGATAAACTCTACAGTCTACACCATTCCTAACTTGCCATAATAGTCGACACTCAATAAAAAAAACAACATGGCATGTTATAGATTCAGTTATCCTAGTTCGTTACCAGGACTTTGTCATCCCCAAGTAACTGGGTTATTCTTCCGGACCAGTGACAGGAATCATACCACCAATCAACCAAATCACCAACTTTCCAAGTGTCATTGACAATTGCTACCACATCAGCTTGCGGATTAGAATTAGGCAGTTGATTTTCCCTATACATGGGAGGAAAGGTAGGGCGCACCATAAGCTCCATTTTGGTCTCTCCACCTGATTTAATGGGTTGGGGGGACTTCTGATACAGTCTAGTCCAAGTAATCCCTGTGAAAGTTAAGAACTGTTAAATGAGAAGCCAGGTGAACAAGAAGCCAAAGAAAAATAATTAAACAAATAAGTTACAATGGAACCAACAAAGAAGCCTACAAAGATAAATGTTGCATTATAGAAGAACTTTACTGAGTGAACTCGCCAATCAAGTCTTGAAATGATCAACGTTCACATACTAAGCTGAGAATAATAAGATTTAGACTTAAAGACAACCAAAAAGCAATCACATAATCCATAAAACATTAGTAGCATCTTTGTTACTTTGCTAGATATGGAAGATAAACACTTCCACCATATGTTTCTCAAAGCAACGGGTCTCTAAATCCACTGTTACCTACAATTTGAAAACAAACTGAAATGACATTAACATTGTTAAAGTGAAATATGCAGCTTAACGTTCTCTTTTCCATTTATCTCATCAAAAACAGCCAAGTTAGTTATATTTGATAATAGAATGCCAATGAAGATCTGCAGGTAGGGAAAGAAGGTCGAATATATATTTATTGCTGTCCTAATTCCTAGGATTCACTTGTACCTCTCTAAATGCACATGACAAGGCTTTGTATCTAATTATCCATAGTTTTTCAGTTAATTGCTATTCTCAACATTTTACTGCATCATAGTGCACAATGGGCTGCACTACTCATTTTTCCCAAAAATATTCTCATATATGATTTATAAGCTTTCAATTAAATAGAAGAGATGCCGACATAGTGTTTTGTTAAGAGAGGTCACTCACTTTCATCTGGAAAGTCAAAGAACTCCAAGTAATACCCAATATGCCCTCTCCGAGAGCCAATTTTCTTAATCTGATGGAAATAGGAAAAAGAGTATGAGAAATGAATAGTTTAAAAAGTCAAGAGCAACAGCTTAGTGATGAAAAGATACATGCTAAAATTTATGGAATGCATTAAGCAGATACAGCAATTCTAATAACAAGCACTTGTAATACCATTATGGAAATATGTCTTAATTGCAGGAAACATTATTTCATGGAATTAATTGAACTTGAAATAAAATGAAAATAAAGAAATTGATTGGAGAT
Organism: Areca catechu; assembly: GCA_021397845.1. Classification (NCBI taxonomy): domain Eukaryota; kingdom Viridiplantae; phylum Streptophyta; class Magnoliopsida; order Arecales; family Arecaceae; genus Areca; species Areca catechu. The sequence goes on along the minus strand of CM038050.1, from coordinate 155,721,063 downwards.
GACTATTTGAAATTGACATATGAAAGGTCCAGAATACACAACATCAACTCTCATGACACCCTTGTAAAATATGGCTGAACTTCACTTATCACAATAAAACTTACCACAGGAACCAGTCTCCATCAAGAACTAATGTGTGACATATTTTGTGCATCCATGCAATGGATGAGATACTACATGTCTCATGATAAAGAACCTACACCTTCACTAGAAAGGATATTGGATGGTAAGGAAAAGGGGGATTACGATTCCCACGAGCATCCAAGGTCATGATGACCCCACATGTAATAATCTGCTCATGTCATGTCTGCCACATTAATAGCACTTCTCACAGATGGTTATAATTCAGAATAAAACTATAAAGGATGGAAAAAAATAAAGTCACCAGCAAGGATTGCTGAACTAGTACCAGGACCCGTACCGGCCAGTGACCGGTATGAAATGGTACGGTACCATACTATAACATATTGTACCGGGCCCTATGAAACTAAAAAAAAACTTCCTTCCCTAAGGCTACATTATTTGACCTGAACCAAATCCGAACCTGGCTGAACCAGACCTGAACCGGGACTGAACCAAACTAAACCGGGCAAAATGCACCTGTAAGGTACCATAGCAGTTCAGTATAGGGGTTTTTGAACGGTTCGGAGTTCTAGACCGTTTTTCACAGCCAAACCGTACCGGTTCTTGGCCAGTATAGTTTGGTACATCCCGAACCGGGCGATTCAGGATGGTTCTGAAAACCTTGGTCACTAGCAATCATGCATCTAAAAGTTGAATCGCCACCGGTGCAGAATTTCTGTGTATTATATACAAAAGAACTCTAAACTATGCTTTTGATACTTGGTACAGTCTCAACAAACTGGATTAGGAGATATGAAAGGCAATTATCAAACTAAAAATCAACTAAATCTAGTCAGATTTAGTATGCAGTGACTGTGCAGAACATTGGATGCAGGTACAATTAAATAAATAGGAAGAAGAGACGATCTTCATGATTTGTTTTTTTTTTTTTCTTTGTCCATTTAATCTTTTGAAAAGTGAGCTTTTTTCCAAGTTGAAATATAATGTTTGATAAAGATAAAGCAGGGTGATGATGGCCTAGCCATCCATTCATGTACTTACCGATCACAAAGCTTTTTAATATATTATATGTATAAATTACCTTTTAGACATTCTTTTGTTTTCTAATTATGAAATGGTTTTGAATACCAAAGGAAGAGAAGGGATCCAGGTATCTTTCATTTTATTTTCAACTTTTTGTTTTTTGTATGTATTTGTATTTAGGAAAGAAGAAGAAAAGATACAATTATGCTTTCATCATATAATAATGAGACTTTTTTGTCTTCTTTTGGATTTTCTATGCATTAGTTGGAGAAAGCCGGAAAACTATTGTTAAGCCCGATATACATTGTTGAGCCTTTCCCTATTACATTACAGTTTTGGAGTCAATTTGTTAATTACCATGGTATTAGAGCGCAGGTTCGCTGGAGTAACTAGTTCAAATCCCACCAAGCTAATTATTTATGCATGTTTGAATATTCCTGCAAGAGGCCCTGTTGGCTTGCCGAACCAACATCTGCTAAGGATCGTCCTAGCCTAAATCTCAGCCTACGAGCCTATTGGTCTGTAGGAAGAGAAAAATATCCATGGAGATCTTTTTTTCCTTCCCACCGGATTCGAGCTAGGGAGTGTTGGGTTGATATGGGCCATGCTCAACAGGTTCACGTTGTATCCTTCGTGTGAAATAATGATTGATCTTCTTTCGCGACATCAACCATTGGACCACAATTTGCACAATTTTCAAAGCCCTTCAATCTCCCCCTTGCATCCATCAGCACAGATCACAAAGCAGATATTGCACTTTGAAAACTATACAAAGCACAATCCAATGATTCACACTGCGAAAGAAAATTAATCGTTCTGTTGTACAAAAGATACAACCCACACCAATGCTCAGAAAGGCTGCCTAATCCATGAATCCAGCAGGATATTCAGCCCAATGATTGAAATGAGTCAAGATTGTAGTTGAGTTAATTAAATAAGAACGCATGTGGGCAATCCAGCAGGATATTCAGCCTAATCCTGCTGGATTGCCCACATGCATCCTTGTTTAATTAACTCAACTACAATCTTGACTCATTCCAATCATTGTGCCTGTTATCTTGACTGATTTCAGTCATTGCAGTCACTATATGTGTGTAATCTACATGTGTAATACATTGTTGACCTTTTTCTTATTAGGTTAAACTTTTTAAGGCAATTGGTTAGTTAACACCTATATACCATAGGACCATGACCGAAACCACCAACCCTTGAACTTAACTATTCGGGGTGGTTTTGCAGATCTCATTCACCAAAATTTCCTATTAAGAACCATCATTAGTATTATCGCAATATTTATCACCAGTGCAAATTTAGTTGTTCTCTTTTTAGACCCTTTTGATATGGATTCAATAATTTCACTAGAGCATCCTCAAATCTTCATTGCACATTGTTCTCAGATCACACCCAAACCTTCTCACTTAGTTCTCCCACACTACGTGAAGAATTGGTACAATCCTTATGCATTCTTTACTGATTTTCCCCTTCTCACACAATCATGTTAATAGTCACGATTTTTGTCATGTTCACTTGTTTGCTTAGTTATCAATTAAAATTGGTCTCATTGTTGAACTTTTCTTTTAAATTGTCATGAAGACACCGGTTGTGCAACACCCTTCATTCAGCATTAATTTTGCTCACTCATCTTAATTATATTAGTTGTCTCTTCATCTACCTATCTTTTATTTACAGGTCTGATATAATGAAGCATTATTGTATCTCATGGCAATCAATCTTGTTCAGATGCTTGTTTTAATTTTCATCATTTTCCCAAAAGCTCAAACCCAACTCAACAAAAAGAAATATGTAATTTAATTTCAAATTTCACACATTAATATGTTGCTGACATGCTGTGGATGAATTTCTATTCAAAATTTATTAGTCAAAATTATGCCAGTATTAAACCGCTGTAAAACTTTTTTTCTGCCATCGTACCTTTTGTACTTCATCTCCAAACAATCCTGTTGGAGCATGAACCAAAAAGTCTTGGTCATGGTACACTACAATTTGACTGGTTGATACCAGTTTAGGCATAGCATTTTGTTTTTGTTATGACATATTGATAGTTTTGCCCAACTATATATCACAATAGGGTGGCAGCAGAAACACGAGGAATTAAAAGACACAAAAAGTGCTTCCTAACTTGCTTGTAACATTCTGTTTGGACCTGTCCTACTTGGTTGTAATATATAAGAAAGCCAGAAATAATTGAACAGATCAGTGACAATGACAGTTTCTATAAATTTTATGCTTACAAGTTTCTACCAACAAAAAGTACAGGTCCTGCATGTGCAATTTAATCAAAAATTTATGTATTTTCTATATATGGATCCCATAAATAAATGTGGGCCGAGGTTTGAATTTTCACTACAATTAAATAGGAGTAAAATACTATTTTGCAACTAATATTAGTACAGGAATATGCATTGTAGAATGTTTGAGCACATGCACACATGTCTGTATGAAAAAGTAGGTTCATAAATTTGTGCTGCAATAAGTTTATTTGTATGAATGTATTAAAACCATGTATCTATATTTGCACTCATAAACAAGCACATTCTTCTTGTCTACCATGCATGGAAACATGCAAAAACATTTTGACTCAGAAACCTACCTTACAACGAAACCAAGCGCCTCGGAAACCTTCTACAAAGCATTTTGACTCAGCCTCTTGACCAACTTCAAAAGGCAGTTGATGTTCAAAGTCCATGCTTCCCGCATCCAACAGTAATGATCCTACGGTAAAGTTATGGAGACAGCTCCTTATAAGAGCAAGATAACTCAACAACATAAAGAGTGGCAATGATAGAAATTTGGAAAAACTATTCATAGATCAAAATAAATGTATTGTTTATAGATCAAAATAAATGTAATAACTCGACAATTGAAACTGAAGAACAAAAAGAAAATGAACAAAAAAAAAAGAGAGAACAAGAACAAGCAGAAAAGTTCTTTCAAGCAAATGGAACAAGAACATAGTGAGAAATAGCAGAAAGTTTTACAATTTAGATTCATGAGTACCTTAGATGCTGGAAAATTGCTAATTCACTAGTAGGGTTTACTTTTGTGAATGATTAGCAGGTTGCCCAGTTGGATCAGTCAATAGCAGGTTGCCCAGTTGGATCAGTCAAATTTTGAACTTGGATATCACATTCACTTATCGTTTCTGCCCCTTCTCTCAAGTACATGCCCTCACAAAAGATAGTGTTGACAATATTTGAATTTATTTGGATTTGGTCTTCTCGTTAACAACTTCCATTGTAATTCTCCTGTTCTGTATTATTTGGGTTCATTTATAACTTATTTGCATTAGGCATATGTATGGAGCAGAAAATCATTATTAAATAGATAAAAAGTGCAAAGAATGATGACACTTGATGGCTCAAACTACACAAATTTTTATTCTAAATATATCAAAATTACAACAAAATGATGTGAAATAACTCCTTTGATTCATTTTTTCACTTAAATTTTCTTTTTTTTTCCCGATTTTATCATAAGTTATTTGACCAAAACAAACCCAAAGAGAAACCTCAGTAACCACCAAAATTGCCAAAATCAAAACTCTATCTAGGTGATTGCCACAAATAGGTTTCAAGTAAGTGAAAACTAGGTCTGCAATGCTTTTAAGATTAAGAAATATTAATCTAATCCTACTTTATGTCATTATACATCAGTTTATGTAAAGCAAAAAATTTTCAAGAATTTATTGGTTATTTCAAAAGAAATATCTTATCCCATATGCTGCACATTTCCTTTTCTTCTCCTTCCTTTTATTATTTACTGTTTACCATTAATGAATGAAGGCACACTAGGCCTTGCACATGACACTGCTTAAGATTTGAATCCATTTCTCATAACTCCTTATAAAGATCAATTCAATAATGAACTTCAATTTGACACTTGTTCATTTAATAAAAACATCACAAGCCAATTTGTTGACTGAGCCTACAAGTCAAGAAACATAATGGCAACTTCAACTATTGAGCTTAATCTCAACTAATTAAGGTCAACATTTTCAATACTCATTTACCAATCATTTTCCTAAAAGACTTCCTATGTTGTTCTATCCATGAACCGAACGGTTCAAGGTGTGCCGAATGATCCCGAACATGACGGTTCAAGGCAAGCCGAACCAAGCGGTTCGGGGCATGCTGAACCATACCTGTGGCCAACCAATGAAGTTTGGGCATTCAATTCAAAACGCCAGCAAAAATAGAGCAAGGAAAATAAAAGAGAGGAAGAGAGAGATGAGGGGAGGGAAGGAGATGGAAAGGCTGGCGGTGGCCTGTCAAGGCCAAGGCCACCAGGGCTCCGTGGTCCTCTCCATGAGAGAGATATGAGCGAAAGAGAGATAGAGAGGAGGGAGGGAGAGAAATGGAGGGAATAGAAGGCAGTGGGGAGGCTATCAGACAGCGAAATTCTGTCCCACGAACACCATAGGCTCAAAATAAGGCTGGGTCCCTTGTTCATCGCTTTCTTTTTTAAAACACGATTCATAGTGAAGCCAACAAAAGTGGCCACCGGATGGCGGAATTCCATCTCACAACATCGATGAGATGGATTTCTACCATCTGGCAACCTCCCCAGCATCTTCCCCTCCCTCCATTTCTCTCCCTCTCCCCTCTCTATCTCTCTAATCTTTCTCGTGAAGGACCGCGAAGCACAGGAGGCCTCAACAGCCCTCCGATGGCCACCATCAGCATCTTCGCCAGCCTCCCTCTCCCCCTCTCTTTCTTTTTCTCCCCAATTCTTTCTCATTTCCATGTCGGTTCAAGCCCAATACGAGGGCATTGCAACTCATACCGCTGGCTAGCCGACATGAGATCCAATTCTAAGTTGGCAAACCTTCATCAAAAATTCTATGTGAGGCAACTAGGATGATGCATGTACATATGTAGCCATAGACTATTTTTTAAAAGATTAACTCCTTTATGCTAATTCCTTGTTCTATCTTCCCTGGTTTCACCATGCATCCATTTCAACATCCTCATTGATGTAGAATTCTTCATTTTTGGAGACTTTATGACCCAACATTCTAAACCACATAAAGTATTGATATTTATAGAATTTCCATTAACCAAGTATGAGGCAGGGGATTTGGTGTTGTCTCCCAATGTATGCATCAATCACATAACATTCCAAAAGCCCCACTCCACTTCATACATCCAACTTTAATTCTATTAAATATATTTTCATTTATCTCTCCATGTTTTGTATAATGGCCTTACATAATGAAGTCAATTACTCTGTAAATTCCCCTTGCCCATCATCTGGCATAGGCCTCATCTTTGCTTCCATATTCTATGAAACCGCATTCAATATATTCTATCTTCATCTAGAATATATGTCACTTGACTATGTATTAACTCTTTCACTGGATTGTTGTTTCACTGCACATATATTGTAATATTCTTATCATGATCCATTAATGGAATGAGGATTCAAATATATAAACTTATCCAAAATATGTGTGTAAAAGAAGAAGAAGAAGAAAAAGAAGAGAGCACAAGAGATAAGTATAATTAAGAGATTGTTTGGTTTCCAAGAATTAAAAAAAAAAAAAAAAACAGAATGTTGGAATCTTTTTTCCAACATTCAATTGTCAAAGGAAAATTTTAAGAGAAAATTTAGGGTGATGATCTCTCTAACCATCCTAAAATTTTCCCCTCCCAAGAAGTAGCTTTTTTAAGAAAGAAAAGCAAATACCTTATCTGGTTGGTGATTTATTAATATAAGAGTTATCTCAACCGAGCAATAAAAACTTTTCTCAAAAACTTTCTCCTTGATTTTCTTATTATAGCTAATGAAAAATTTTGAATTTCTTTTCTTTTCTACAAAGAAAAAAAAGGCATGTTTGGCATCGCTTTTATATCTCAAGTTTCTATTATTAAAAAAATAAAAAACCAAGGTAAAAAAACATGCCAAGTACTATTATTTTTAATTTCTATTTTTAAAGTTATCTTTATTGTTTTAGAAAAAATGGATCGAAAGATATTTTTACTTCAACTACTTTCACAAACAAGAAATCTGTCTTATACCACCACCACTAACACCACCTCCATCATTGCCATCATCATCACCACCATCAACATCATCATCTTTACCATCACCATCACCTCATTGCCATCATCTCCACCACCACCATCAATACTATTACTATCACTATTATTTTTATCATTATCATCGTTATTACCACCATTATCATCACCAAGAAATACTGAACCGATACTGGAACCCGTACAAGTCACTGATCAGTACGATCCCGTTTCGTACCATATTGAATCCCATACCGGATCCATGAAATTAAAAAATTCCTTCTCTATGGCTACATTATTTGACCTGAATCAAATCCAAATCGGATCCAAACCGAACCGAATCGGACAAAATACACCAGTACGATATCGTACTATAATGATCCGATAAGAATTTTTTGAACGATCCAGGTTCCGAACCATTTTGCATGGCTGAACCATATCAGTTCTTGACTAGTATGGTTCGATGCACCCCGAACCGAACGGTTCGAGACAATTCCGAGAACCTTGATCATCACCAACACCGCCACCATCCCCTACCACCTCTATCACAACATATTGCCGCCACAACCTTTATCATGTTATCACTATTATCACCACCATCATCACATTGTTTGTGCCTCGTAACTGCTACCATGTCACTTGCACCCCCACTGCCATTACTACACCCACCACTACCATGACCTCCAGCATCTCTGGCACCAGGATTATTGTCTTAGCCACCATGATGGCAATGTTTCAAAAAATAACAAACTATATCAAACATGTTGATATTTATAAAAAAATAAAAATTAAATAGAAATGAGTTTTTTATTATTTTTATTTTTGAAAATATGAAAAATTGAAACTGATCCTAAATGGCATCTCTTTTTTTTTCATTTTCTCGGCAATCAAACAAAGTCTAAGTTATTTATACGATGTGAAAATGGATCGAATGAAAACAATCCTAATAACTTTAAAGATTCCTCCAACTAAAAAATCAAAACCTCTTCGGAAACCTTAAAAACCAACTGACATCAAAACCATTAGCATCAACCCTCATCCCAATTAAGAAGAAAATGGAGTAATTGAATATTTTTGTATTGATTTGCTACCCAATATATATACAAAGTGCATATAGCAACAAGGAAAATAAATAATAAAGAAGAAATTATGGCCTTCCTAATAATGGAAATAATTATAAAGTAATTGCAAGCAGAGAAAACTGCAAAATCTAGTAAATCTACAAAATCTAGCAAATCTGCGAAATCTGATAAATCTGCAAATCTAGCCTTCATAATAATGAAAATAATTATAAGGTAATTACAATAAGAAAAATCTGCAGAATCTGATAAATCAATACAAAATCTAGCCTTTCTAATACTCCCCCTCATGTTGTCGCATAAAGGTTGATAATGTCCAACTTGCGAAGTAGTGCACAGAGAATGTTTGAGATGAGGGCCTTTGTAAAGATGTCCGCCAATTGACTCAAAATAAAAATGTGACATAATATAAGTTCCTTTTATTAAACCCAGTCACGTACAAAATGGCAATCAATTTCAATATGTTTGATGCACTCATGAAAAATAAGATTATTTGCAATATGCATAGCTGCTTTGTTGTCACAATACAATATAATAGAGGTCAGGTACTCTAGAAAAAAATAGAGTAATCGGATACAAAATCTAGCCTTCCTAATACTCCCCCTCATGTTGGCGCATAAAGGTTGATAATGTCCAACTTGCGAAGTAATGCAGAGAACGTTTATGTTGACCCCTGGAATGATTTTGATGATTACAAAACATTGGAGCATGTATTTAATACTAATTCTTTCCAATTACTTGAGAAGTTTTGCAGGAAATTGGTTACCTTTAGTTTAAAATGGTTTTCAAATTGATTTGAGGGTAATTCAATTATGTATGAAATTTTATGAACTTGAATGTGTAAAAGTCCTAGTTTTATAAATGTTGTAATCTTGTAAAATGGGCTGAAAATTGTAAAAATTAAAGGTATGTAGATTAGCTTCTATTTGATTCAATGTTGAAGAGTTTTAGAGAAGCTGGAAGCATTTTTTTTGAAGATTTGTAAGAACTGACTCTTGGATCAAGAGCTAACTCGTTGTGGCACGGCACGGAGAAAGTTTCAGTATTTCAGCATCAAGAGCCGACCCCTATCCCAAGAGCCGACTCATGGAAGAAAGCATTTTTCTGAAGCATAAGATCTCGAGCCAACTCGAGCCCTAAGAGCCGACTCGAGCCCCAAGAACCGACTCGTCCAGAGTTATGAATTTTGAAGGTCTGAGAACTCGAGCCGACTCTGTCCTGAGGAGCCGACTCTAGGTATTTATTATTTTGACTTGACTGAAGGCAAGAGCCGACTCTAGCCAGAAGAGCCGACTCTTACAAGATTTCATTTTGGGCTGTCTGAGACTTCGAGCCGACTCGTGGACCTCGAGCCGACTCGTGGAGCCATTTTCTGCACTCCAACAGCTAGTTGCTGAAATTGATTTTTGAACTCCAATTCGTCTCCAACAGCTCTTTCTCGAATCCCTAGGCCCTACAACGGCCATATCTCTTGGAAAACTATAAAAGGGATTGTTTTTGAAGGATTAAACAATTATTAGAGCATTATTGAAGAATTATCTTGAGACATTGAAGAGCTTTCAAGTCTTTCACCTAACTACTTCAAAGAGCTTTCAAGTGAGGATTCAAAGCTTCAACAACTCTACTCCATCATTGAATCCACTCATTGAAGAAGCAAGGAAGTAGCTTGAAGAGGATTAAAGAGCATTCAAAGCTAGGCTTCATCTTGATCTACATCGGCAACACCTAAACAAACTTGGTTTGTTGCAGTTGCTTATTTATTTGTTTATCTATCTTTGTTTTCTCTCTAAGAACAGCAAGGGGCTATGTCTTAAGAGAAGGTTGAAGGTTTTTAGGTAAGCCTTGTGAAAACCTAAGTTGGGTTCTCGGTGATCCCGGTATAAAACCAAGTGTTTAGGTTTTTTTTGGTGATCCCGTTTAAAACCAAAGGGAGTTAGGGTTTCTTTGGTGATCCCGGTAAAACCAAAGTATATAGGTTTGGATTATGAGCCTGGTAAAACAATCCGACTGTATTCTGGTTGGGAGATATAGTGAAAATCCCAAGTGGTGCTTGGGTAGTGGACATAGGAGCCGGTTGCTCCGAACCACTCTAAATTTCTTTGTGTTTGTGATTGTGTTCTTATTGCTTTTACTTAATTACTTCCGCATTGCATATTGCACCACAACACTAAAAGAATTTGAAAGTGCACATTATTGTGAAAAGATTTTAATCCCAATTCACCTCCCTCTTGGGAAGCCACCTGGGCAACAGTTTGAGATGAGGGCCTTTGTAAAGATGTCCACCAATTGACTCGAAATAAAGATATGACATAATATAAGTTTCTTTGATTAAACCCAGTCATGTACAAAATGGCAATCAATTTCAATATGTTTGATGCGCTCATGAAAAATAAGATTATTTAAAATATGCATAGCTACTTTGTTGTCACAATACAATATAATAGAGGTCAGGTACTCTAGAAGAAAATAGAGTAATCGAATACTTTTGTATTGATTTGCCACTCAATATATATACAAAGTGTATACAGCAACAAGAAAAAATAATTAATAAGAAAATCTAACTTTCCTAATAATGAAAATAATTACAAGGTAATTATGGTCAGAGAAATCTGCAGAATCTAATAAATCTACAAAATATGGCAAATTTGCAAAATCTACAAAATCTGGCAAATCTATAAAATCTAGCCTTCCTAATTGTTGCTGCTGAATCTCCCGGATCGTTCCCACGGCCTGGCTGGAGCGCGCCTCTCCCGGTTTCTGCAAAAAAGTCCCACGGGCCATGGTGTTCCAGCAGGGGACACTCCGATGGCTAAAGTTAGTAGGAGCCTTAGAGCAACAGAATGGAGGAATCAAAAGGAGATTGTTCGTGGAGAAAGAAAAGCGCCTTTTTCGCTCAGAGTCCCCCATTTACCTTATATAGACGCAGAACACTGCCAGAATCTGTTAAGGGCTAGGTCGGAAATGCCCGATCTGCCCCTAGGAGAATCAGGGTGATGGCCAGGTGGCACCCGGACATGGCTGCGTCGTGGAATTTGTTGTAACAGAATTCTAGTACCAGCTGGAAGGGGCTTCTGGAGCCTTCTGATTAGTATGGGCCTGGCTGAAGTAGGTCAGTCGGACCTCAAACAGGTCGATCGGACCTTGAGTGGGTCGGCAGGACCTCTAGCGGGTCGATCGGCCTCAAGTGGGTCGGTCAAATCTTTGGTCCGTCCCCGAAGGACCGTAAGCTCCGGTCCGATTTAGAGAAAAGCTGATTGGGTATAACAGTTATCCCCCTGCTCTTGGCCTTCGGGAGGGCTTGTGGCTTCGAAGGGCGAGAGCACCAGCCTCGCATTAAATGCACTCGTCCTTGAAATGATTGCGGATCTGATCAGGCATGCTGCGTCTGGTCATTTCAAATCTTCAAAGATTTGCACCCGAGACAGGTGTCAATCCCGCATTGGAGGCGAGGGAGGGGCAGTTAATGCGAAAGGGAACAATGATGAAGGGCCAGCCTGGCCCGCTCGGTCGTCGGGCTTCGAAAGTGAGTTGAGTGACATGGCGACATCTTAGCGGTCGACGCCGTACTGAAGGCGAACTCTCCGCCACTGATCTGGCGATCACGCGGATCACAGCTTGAATGTGCTCCCTTGCGTCGCATCAGCTTCCGTCGCGTGGGGAGTCGTACCATCTGGCGCTTGGATCGTGAGGGTCGAGGGGCGGTGGGAACCAACTCTCCCAAGGGCTATAAAAGGAGGTGCCGAGGTTCTAGGTGGAGTTCTCTGATGCATTCATGTTCAAAGAGATAGGGCGCCTCTTTTCACTGTCACCGTCTCCTTAGGAAACCAACTCTCAGGTCAGTCCCCTCTTCTTCAAACTCCATAGTGATGGCCTCCGGCAGCCGGAGTTCCAGTCGTAGGGAGAAGGAATTAGGCCCTAGCAAAATCCAGTATGAGATAACACGGGAGAGGGTAAAGGCTCTCAGAGTTAGATATAACATCCCTTCTACCCTGCACCTCTCCATCCCAAGCCGGGAAGGAAGGGTGACCGGGCCACTGAGTCCGGGTGCCCTTCCGATATATGAGGATCATCTTAAGGCAAGACTTAGGTTCCCCCTGTGTAATTTATTTGTAGAGGTCTTCAACCTGTATAGGATCTCCCCTGTGCAGCTGACCCCGAATAGCATTCGGACGATCAGCTACTTCATGGTTCTATGCCGGAGAGCCGGAGCCGAGCCCAAGACCTCCCTCTTCACCAACTTCTTCATCCTAAAGAAAGACTTTAGCAGCCAAGAATGGTGGATGTTTAACCCTCGCCCTGGTCGGAAGTTGCTGGGGGGTCTTCCGTCAGCCATCCACGGATGGAAATCCAGATTCTTTTTTGTGGATGGTCTTCAGTCTTGGAGTTTTGCTCTATCATGGGAGGAGCCAAGGCTAAAGGCCAACGAAGGGAGGGCAGTGCTGATGGCCGACCAGGCAGACTTCAATAAGATGGAGGCGGTCGACGTCACCATGGTATATGAGTTGCTTCGGGAGGACAGCCTCCAGTTGGCTGGAATCAGCCGCCACGAACATTTAGATAGGATAGAAGCCGCTGCCGTCGGTCTTCTATTTGTTCCATGGGCTCTCTTTACTTACTTTGATTTTGTCCTTGTAACAGGAGGAAAGATGAAACCTGACAAAGCAAAGGTAGCACAGCAGGCATCACGGAAGAGGGCTGTCCAGTCCACGGAGCCGACCGCGGACAAGGCAAAGAAACAGCGAGTGGAGGAGCGGCCCGCAATCATAATGGCGTCAAACTCTAAAGAGGATAACGTGCCTCTATCAGAGAGGTTGGCAACAAAAAGGCCAGGAACTTCGCCCATCGTCAGGGAGTCGGCCGCCCGACCGAAACAAGTGCCGCCTAAGCCGGTCGAAGTGGCAACAGCCTTAGCCCCGTCATCAGCTGAGCCGACAGAGGCGGTTCGCCCGACAGACAAGGGGAAGGGAGTGGCCGAAAGAATGAAGGCCGGCGAAGTCGGCTATGAAACATTCCAGCGCTGGCACGCTCTCCACGACCCCGGGCAGGCCAGGGACTTGCTCAAGGGGGCGATCATGGAAGCCGATTGGGAATAGTCAGGTCGGCAAAATCTGAATGAGGTAGCGAAGAGCTCCTACCTCAACCTACTGAGGGTAAGTCATTAACCTTCCAACTTATGTCCTCTTCTCCTCGTTCCTTGTATGTGACTAACATTGTTTTGTTGTTTGCAACTTCTCCATGAGATCTTGTTAATGGACGAGGATCTCAGCGAGATGCTTTTTGCGGCAGAGACCTCGGCCAGGAAGGTCGAGGGGTTGGAGGCAGCCAGAGCGACGGCGGAGACGTCGCGAAAGGCTGCGAAGGAAAGGCTGTCGGGCCGAAGTCGAATCCCTGAAGAAGCAGGCAGAAGACCGCAGGTCCAACTGGCCGACCGGGAGGCCAGAAGAAGAAGAAGAAGGCGAGGGTGAGCTCCTTAATCCGTCGGCTGAGCGAGGAGGAGCGATCTGCCGAGGCCGAGAGGAACTCTCGAGCCCACCAAGCTGTGTCGGCAAAATACATGGCCCTACTGAAGGAGGCCAAAGAGTAAGCGGCGGAGCAGGTCAGTAACGCCGTGGTAGAGTACAAGGGTTTCGCTAGCTTCGAGGAAGAGATGGAGGAGGCTAGAGTGGCAAGCTACGATTACGGCTACGACAACTGCCTAAAGAAGGAAGCCGAGGCCTTCCCGGAGCTTGACCTGTCCGCCCTGCAACTAACACAGCCGGTGGAAGAAGAAGCAGGCCCGATCGACATAGGGACCAATGCCCAAGCTGCTGCCACCGCAGGAGAGGCGGGGGGCCCGATCGACATCGGAGCCGACGTCCAAGCTGCTGCTAACGTGGGACCAACGGATGCTTCGGTCGGGACTTCGGATGCGGCGCAAGAGGCTGAAGCCGAAGTTCCTCCAGTCAGTCCCCCTATGCATCCACAGGGCCAGACTTAAGAACATTTGTAAAAGTCTGCCCGTTTTTGTAAAAATCTTTTGTCAAGGAATAAAATGAATTGTTCTTTTGATATGTCTTCAGTGTTTATTTTTCTGAATATGGAGCGGTCGGCCTGGTCCGAACTCATTTCTTTTAAAAATATTTCTAAGTTCAAAATTTTCTTAGAAATATTCTAAAAGAGATAAGTTCGAACTAAACCAACCTTAGAAATATTTCTGAAAGAGATGAGTTCGGACTAAACCAACCTCTCGATACTTAGCCATGGAAATCCCTCAAGTATTTAGGGACTTCAGGTAGTATTTTCCGATCCAGGTCGGACTTTTAGTGAGCTATATTAGAGCCTTTGCCAAGCGGGGTCGGACTTTGAGTGGGTTGCCCTAGAGCCTTTGTCGAGCAGGGTCGGACTTTGAGTGGGTTGCCCTAGAGTCTTTGCCGATCAGGGTCGGACTTTGAGTGGGCTACCCTAGAGCCTTTGCCGAGCGGAGTCAGACTTTGAGTGGGCTGTCCTAGAACCTTTGTTGATCGAGGTCGAACTTTTAGTGGGCTGCCCTAGAACCTTTGCCGAGCAAGGTCGGACTTTAAGTGGGCTGCCCTAGAGCCTTTGCCGAGCGAGGTCAGACTTTAAGTGGGCTGTCCTAGAGCATTTGTCGATCGGGGTCGGACTTTTAGTGGGCTGCCCTAGAGCCTTTGCCGAGCGGGGTCGGACTTTGAATGGGCTGCCCTAGAGCCTTTGCCAATCGGAGTCGGACTTTGAGTGGGCTGCCCTAGAGCCTTTGCCGATCGAGGTCGGACTTTGAGTGGGCTGCCCTAGAGCCTTTGCCGATCGAGGTCGGACTTTGAGTGGGCTGCCCTAGAGCCTTTGCCGATCGGGGTCGGACTTTTAGTGGGATGCCCTAGAGCCTTTGCCGAGCGAGGTCGGACTTTGAATGGGCTGCCCTAGAGTCTTTGCCGATCGGGGCGGACTTTTAGTAGGCTGCCCTAGAGCCTTTGCCGATCAGGGTCGGACTTTTTCGTAGAATGAATTATAGCCTTGATTAATAATATTTGCGGAGGTTATCTACATTCCAAGGACGCGCCACTTGTCATCCGTCCAAATGCTCGATTCGGTAAGTTCCGGCTCGGATCACTTCAACCACCCGATAGGGGCCTTCCCAGTTGAAGGAGAGCTTTCCTTGTTCGATCGACCTGGATATCTCTGTCCTCCACAAAACCAAGTCTCCAACCCAGAAGCTTCGAGCCTTGACTCGAGAGTTATAATATTTGGCCATCCTTTGACGATATGTCGCCATCTTCAGGTCAGCCTGGAGTCGGGTTTCTTCGAGCAAGTCGAGGTCATTCCTTCTCTGCTCAGAGTTAGCTGGCTCGACAAAATGATCGATCCGGAAGGATTGCAGGGAGACTTCCACCAGAATGACTACCTCACTCCCGTAGGTGAGATTGAATGAAGTTTCTCCAGTTGCCGTCCGGGAGGTAGTCCGATAGGCCCAGAGCACCGAATGAAGTTCTTCTGCCCAGAGTCCCTTGGCGTCATTCAGTCGGGTCTTCAACCCGTGCAGGATCGTCCGATTGGTAATTTCGGCTTCCCCATTGGATTGGGGATGTCCGACTGAAGTTAGCCGGTGGGAAATATGGTACTGCTGGCAGAAGTCCCAAAATCTTAAGTTGTCGAACTATCTTCCATTGTCGATGATGATTGCCTATGGTATGCCGAACCGAAAGATAATGCAGTTCCGGACGAAGTTTTCCACCTTGGTTTCTGTGATTTGTGCCAGCGGCTCAGCTTCCACCCATTTGGTAAAACAGTCGATGGCAACGATCAAGAACTTTCGTTGTCCAGACGCTGACGGGAACGGCCCAAGGATGTCCATTCCCCATTGTGCGAACGACCAGGAGGTGATCAGCGGGGTTAGCTGACTAGCTGGTCATCTTTAAATGTTGGAGTACCTCTGACATGCGTCGCACTTTTTGACAAAGTCCGACGCGTCCTTCTGAATGGTCGGCCAGTAGTAACCCTATCGGATGATCTTGTAGGCCAAGGACCTACCTCCCAGGTGGTCGTCACATATGCCCTCATGCACCTCTCTGAGTGCATAATTGACGTCCGACGGCTCCAGGCACTTCAGCAATGGTTGCGTGAACAACCGTTTGTAAAGAGTTCTGTCGAGGACGACGTACTTTGAGGCAGTCCAGCGTACATGCTTGGCTTCAATCTTGTCTTCCGGTAGAGTTCCCTCGTTGAGGAATGCAAGGATGGGATCCATCCAAGAGGCTTCTCGCTCCACTTGATGGATTCCAGCTATCTCTTCAGCAATGCTCGGGCATTGCAGGTACTCCATGAAGATCCGGTCGGAGGAGTTAGTGACGGCAGTGGCCAGCCATGACAAGGCGTCCATCCGAGAATTCTACATTCGAGGTATATAAAAAATCTCAAAAGATTTAAGTCGAGTCACGAGGCTTTGTACCTTTCTCAAGTATTTGGCCAGGGTTGGATCTCTCGCCTCAAATTCACCCTTCACCTGGTTCACCACCAGTTGGGAATCGGAGAAGGCCCTGATCTGATTGATGCCCAGCTCATCCGTTATCCTCAGTCCTGCAAGGAGAGCTTCATATTTCACCTGGTTGTTTGATACCAGGAATGCGAAATGCAAGGCATATTCCAGGCTCTGTCAGTCGGGGTCGGCCAGGATTAAGCCTACTCCGCAACCAGCAAGGTTAGATGCCCCGTCTACATGGAGTGTCCAGGCAGGTTCTGATTCTTCAACAATGTCATTCTCAGATGTGTCGGTTGTTTATGGAGGTGTTTCTTGTCTCCAGGTACTCTGCTATGAAGTCGGCGATCACCTGAGCTTTCATAGCCGATCGAGGCTGGAAGGAAATGTCGAATTCGCCATGCTTGACGGCCTACTTGGCAAGTCATCCCAAAGTATCGGGACTTCTGAGGATCGCCTTAAGAGGTTGATCAGTCAGGACTATAATCGGATGTGCCTGAAAGTAAGGCCGCAGTCACTTAGCTGCCATGATCAGGGAGTAAACAAGCTTTTGCATCTTGGGATATCTTGTTTCGGCGTCATGGAGTACTTTGCTAATATAGTAGACAGGCCTTTGCTAATTGTTCTCTCCTATCCGGATGAGGATGAAGCTCACTGCCTCATCCGACGCTGACAGATACAGGTACAGGGGCTCTCCCTCCACAGGTTTAGCAAGTAAGGGAAAAGTCTTCAAATACACCTTCAGTGCTTCGAAGGCCGACCGACACTCATTGGTCCACTAGAAGTGATCTGACTACCGCAGAGTTTTAAAGAAAGGGAGACACTTTTCGGCCGATCTAGAAATAAAGCGACTGAAAAGGCTATCCGGCCTGTGAGTTCCTGTACCTGCTTCTTACTGGTTGGATGCCCCATGTCAATGATGGCTTTAATCTTGTCAGGGTTGACCTCAATTCCTCGCTATGTAACCAGAAAGCCAAGAAATTTTCCGGAGATCATCCTAAAGGTGCATTTGGCTAGGTTCAACTTCATGCGGTGGCGCCTCAGGGCGCCGAAAGATTCTTTTAGATCTTTGATGTGGTCGGCCACTCGGAGGCTCTTGACTATCATATCGTCAATGTATGCCTCCATGTTCTTTCCCATCTGGTCTTTAAAGACCCGTTGATCAGCCTCTGAAAGGTGGCTCCGGCGTTATTCAGGCCGAAGGGCATCATTTTGTAGCAGTATAGCCCTTTGTCAGTGATAAAGACTGTCTTCTCCTCATCCTCCGGGTGCATACTGATTTGGTTGTACCCGGAGAAGGCATCCATGAAGCTCAGGAGCTGGTGACCGGCAGTGGCGTCCACTTGCTGGTCGATCTTTGGTAGAGGGAAGCTGTCCTTTGGACAGGCCTTGTTGAGGTCAGTGTAGTCCACACACATCCTCCACCTCCCGTTGGCCTTCTTCATCATCACGACATTTGCCAGCCAGTCGGGATAGTGGGCTTCTCTGACAAAGCCAGCTTCAAGGAGCTTCTTGACCTCCTCATCAATCGCCCTCTGTCTCTCGGAGAAGAAATTCCTCTTCTTCTGTCGAACAGGTTTGTAAGCTGGGTCCACCTTGAGCTGGTGGGTTGACCTCCGACGAGATGCCTGGCATGTCCGACGCCGACCAGGCGAAGACGTCGACATTGTCCCATAAAAAACTGACCAACTCCAACATGGCTTCTTCGCCGAGCATGCTTCCAATCTGCAGGACCCTAGTGGGATCGTCCTCCCGGAGGGGTACGAATAGGATCCTCTCGTCCGGTTGTCCACAGCAATCGGCCTCGACCCTGGGATCAAACTATTCCAAGATGGAACGATCTTCTGATTGCCTGTCTTGAATGGTTAAACACTGCTTGGCCATCCTACGATCCCCCCTCATCACTCCGACCCCATTCTGAGTCGGAAATTTCACCAGCAAGTGGTAGGTAGACACAATGGCTTGAAATTTGTTAAGAGCCGGTCGTCCCAATATGGTGTTGTAAGCCGATGTCGTGCGTATGACCACAAAATTGATAAGGAGGGTCTTTTGATAAGGCTCTGACCCGATTGTCACGGGCAGGGTTATTTCTCCTTCTACGCCGACAGAGTTCCTCCCAAACCCTGTCAATGGCATTGGGATTCTTGCAGCCTAGTTCTAGGCAGGTTCATTCTGACTTAAGCATCATACAGTAAAACTTCAGTGGAGCTTCCATTATCAATGAAGATCCTCCTTACATCATAATTGGCAATTACTGCCGATACAATAACAGGATCATTCCCAGAAATCTGGGCCTCTAGGAGGTCTTCGTCGGAGAAGCTGATTACATTAGAACTCCGGGGCCTCTTCGAGATGTCCTGACCTTCTTCATGCCTCCAGTCTGACCGACGATGGAGCATGCCAACATTTCCATCGGTGCGACGCTGGTTAGGCAGCTCTATTTCCTCCGGGGGGTCTTTGGCAATAGAAGTTTCTGCCCGATTCCTCTGGGGTTGGACGTACTTATGCAGGTACCCTCGCCTGATCAGATCTTCGATCGCGTCTTTCAACTGGAGGCAGTCTTCTGTGCTGTGCCTATGGTCACGATGAAACCGGCAATACTTGTCCCTGCTCCTTAATGTGGAAGGGCTCCTCATTGGACGAGGCCTATGCAAGAAGGTCTCTTTCTCTATCTCCATAAGGATTTTCTCTCTCGGAAGCGAAAGAGGTAAGTCTCGAACCTCCCAAGAAAGTCCTTCGGCTTAGGACTGCAGCATCGGGTCGAGTTGGTGCCATCGCTGGGAAGTCAGACTTCAGGAGCCTTGTCGCTCCTCTTCTCGGGAGCCGACCTTCCTTCAGCCTAGCATCGGCTTGCCGCTTGTTCTTCCGCTAGAGCATATTTCTACGCCCAGGCTAGTAGTTCGGAGTAGCTTGTCGGAAACTTTTTGTCCAGCAAGAAGGTAAGCTTGGACGATCGCAGTCCCCTCTTGAAGGCTGACATAGCTACATGTTCGTTGAGGTCCGGGACATCCATGGCCACCAAATTAAATCGGGCCATGTAATCCCGGAGGGTTTCTCCTTCCTTCTACTGCACGAGAAAGAAGCAGTCCGTGTTCCTCGACGTCCGGCTGCAAGTCCTGAAATGGGACAAAAAAAGTTTTTCCAGCTGGGAGAAGAAATAGATCGTACCTGGTCGGATGGCAAAGAACCACATCCGAGCTGCCTTCCTGAGTGTCGCAGGGAAGGCAATGCAGTGGAGGGCATCAAAAACGCCCTGTACCATCATGTGGGCCTTTAAGTGTCCAAATGATCCAGTGGGTCAATGGTGCCATCGTAGGCATCCACCTGAGGTATCTTGAAGTGACGGAAGATAGCTTCCCCCATGATTCTGGCAGAGAAAGGTGGGCAAGAGTCATACGCATGCGCCCCTTCTCCCTTCTGCCGGTCAACCAACTCAGCAATCTGCTCCTCCATGCACTGGAACTTGCTAGTGTAGTCCCTCGGATCCTCGCCGCGGTGCTGATCGTTGTCAGGGACTGAGTCCGCTGAGGAGTGTGAAGCGGATCTCGCTCTCTTTCCGTCGGCATGAGCCTTTTGTGACCTTCGGGGCTCCGAGGTTGCGTAGGGACGGAGTTGAGGGACTCCTTGTTATCGACTTCCCTCGGCAGCAGGTTGATGGCTAGTTTAGGACACCATGAGCGGCTACTGCTTGTCGTTGGCCGCATCTTAGAGATTCTGAACGGCAGTGGCAAGAGTGTCAATGCGGTTCAGAAATGCCTGGAATTGCTGTTGTCCCAAAATGATGGTAGGCTCAGCGGCGTCATTCTCCCTGAGAGGACCTTCCAATCTTGACTGGGAGTAGCCTCTCCAATTGGAGATATTCTGAGCTCTTCCCTTCGCCATCGTCTTAGTGACGGATTTCTCCTTTTAGAGAAGGGAAACGAGAACGAAGGTTCAAGCCCATCCTTTAGCGACAATCTGTTGCTGCTGAATCTCCCAGACCGAGTTCCCACGGCCTGGCTGGAGCGCATCTCTTCCGGTTCCTGCAAAGAAGTCCCACAGGCCGGTGGTGTTCCGGTGGGGGACACTTCGATGGCTAAGTTAGTGAAAGCCTTAGAGCAACAGAATGGAGGAATCAAAAAAAGATTGCTCGTGAAGAAGGAAAAGCGCATTTTTCGCTCAGAGTCCCCCATTTATCTTATATAGGTACGGAACACTGCCAGAATCTGTTAGGGGCTAGGTCGGAAATGTCCTATCTGCCCCTAGGAAAATCAGGGTGATGGCCAGGTGGCACCAGGACATGGCTGCATCGTAGAATCTGTTGTAACAGAATTCTGGTACCAGCTGGAAGGGATTTCTGGAGCCTTCTGATTAGTATGGGCCCGGCTGAAGCAAGTCAGTCGGACCTCAAACAGATCGGTCGGACCTCTAGTGGGTCGGCAGGACCTCTAGCGGGTCGGGTCGGCAGGACCTCTAGCGGGTCGATCGGCCTCAAGTGGGTCGGTCGGATCTTTGGTCCGTCCCCGAAGGACCGTCACCTCCAGTCCGGTTTAGAAAAAAGCTGATTGAGTATAATACTAATAAATTACTTGAGATCAACTTATGGATCCTCATTCATGAAAAAATCCTAGGTATATTTGGTTAGAGGAGTTGGAGTTTGGAATGGGAATGGGAATGGAAATGAGTAACTTCCATTCCTACAATTTGGTTAGGGAAAATCCAATTCCCATTCCAATTCCAGGAGAAAATGTGAATGCCCTAATATCCTAAAACCCAATCCCTACACTTTCCTAGTATTCAAATTATATTTCAATTTTGATTCCGACCGCGAACCAAATTTTTCATGTATAAATAAAGGAGATTCTAAAAGAAAAAAAATAGAGGAGAGAGATCCTATTCAAAATCTAGAATTCCAAACCATTAATTTCTTGATCAAAATAGATACAAAACAAGTACCTGGACATAATTAGATAATGGATGGAAGATAGATTAAACCAAAATGCCAGACATGAAAGAGAAAGAAAGAAGAAAGTGAAGGGGATAGAGATAGAGATGAGAGAAAGCTAGTACCTTGGATTGGAATGCTTGCCATTCGTCCAGTAATGGAAAACAGCAGAGACTCGAATTTTGACGCCGTGCTATTTGTAGAGTAGGCAGAGCAACCTGTATGCGTTTTTCCTTTCTGGCGGGCTCTTCAAAAATAAATTTGGAAAGCAAACTACCGAAAATGGCAAGGTCTCCGTGTTCCACTTCTCTTCCAGAATTTCCAATTTGTACGCTTGCGTTGTGCTCTGTTTGAATCAAAGTTATTAAACCCAGCCCGGACGTCGACCTGGACAAGACACTGGGTCACCAGTTCAACATGGAGCAAAAATTTAATATTCATTGAACTCTTATCTTTGAAGGATTATGATGTTCAGAAGATGTAAATAATTAAATTCATTGAATGGATTAATGGCTTATGCACAATTCTCAGTTTCCACTTTCCACACGACACCACTCGTCCTTCACACCACCACTCGCATGAAAAAAAAGAAAAAGAAAAACACACCACTCGTCCTTAAACAACTCACAGAATGACAGAAGACTTAAACAATTCACGCCACCACTCGTAACAAAAAAAAAAAAACAAAACAAAACACGCCACTCGTTCTCAAACAACTCACAGAAGACTTAAACAATTCTAAACAATTCACAGAAGAGACTTAAACCGTCACCACGGCACTCATCTCCTCAGCCTCCGGTCTCCAATCCCACGATCCCTAAACCGTCACCATGCCACTCGTCTCCTCCGTCTCCGGTCCCCAATCCCACGGTCCCCAAGTTCCAAACGGCCGAGTCCGGTGCTATTCACCGGAAGGTAGGTCAAGGACACGAAACGGCGAAGGAGAAAAGGAGGATCGGAGATGGCGTTGGAGAAGGAGGTGCCGCCGCGGTGAGCGATCTAGAGGGGTGCGACAACCGACGGAAATTAAAAAAAAAAAAATCACTCGACGAGTCACCTGAACGACGAACCGGAGGAAGAGAAAGGGTGGAGCTCCTCTGTCCTCGCCGTCACTGCCGCCGCCGTCACCGTCACTCTTGCTGTCGCCGCGCTCGGTCACCGGTCCGAGAGGAAGAGGGGGAGACGGAGGATGGAAAGGGATGAAGATGAATAGTGAATCGGGGCTTCGGGGAATCGGGGGAGTAGCCGATTAGGGCCCATTTCACTTCCGTTCTTGATTTTTCCCATCATCCGTTCGGTCCGGGTTCATCCCGCTTTGGGCCGAGCAAGCCGGTCACGATTGAACCGGCCGGTCATAGGATTTTTATTAGTTTTTGAGCAAAGCTAGGTTATTTTCAAATTCGAACCGATTTCATGGATGGGTCACTAAGTTTCCGGTCTAATCATGGGCCAGATTTAATAATAATAATTTGAATCCACTTTTAATCTATTTTTAAAGCATAACTATAATACACTATCAATTTGGTATACTTCTATCTAGAGTTATCAAAATAGGTTGGCCCGGTCACAGTCATGAAGGATCGGCTTGTAATATTAGAACCGACTTAAAAAAAAAATTACCAAAAATAGGTAACCCGGTCCAAGCCCTTATAAATGAAGGGCCTAAATAGATCGATTCTCGTAACTTACCAAAAAATTAAAATAACTAAAAAATTATAAAACTTGATAACAAACTAAAATTACTAGAAAAATCAGATATAAAAAGATCCATCACTATCTCTTAAGTTAGTTTAATACCTGAGAACTAAATTTTGTAAATATTTTTTCCATACTCGAAAGGGTATAGTTTAAATCTAGATTTTGGATTTATTGTGAGTGAACAAGGCTGGCCCGCAAGTTAGACGGGCCAGTTCGTAATGGGACGACCCATAAAAGGATCGGGCTAAAAAGCCCTTTTATTAAATGGATTGCCAAAATACTAACCTAGCCCTATTATTTTAAGGGATCTAAATGGGCTAGCCCATGGGCTACGGCCAATTTTGATATGTCTACTTCTATGCCCCTCCCTTATACATTTATTTATTTATTTAAATATATTATTTATATATAAAATATATATATGTATGTGTGTATATATAAGTGGACTTGACTTTCAAATGGATTTCCTAAGTAGCAAACTAAAAAGTTAAATAGTCACTTTTCAATCATGTTGGATTTGTATTTATTCTAAGGATAAACACAAACTTTGAATAGAATAAACATAAACTCTTTTAGAATAAATACAAACCTTTCCAAAATAAACATAAATAAGTATAAATAAATACAAATAGAATAAACAAAAATGCTCTACAATAAATATAAACTTTTTAACTCACATTAATAGTATATTAATGGTTATTGAAACTATTAATAATGATGAGATAGTCCACTTTTTTTAAATATTTATATTTATTCCAGGATAAACATAAACTACGGATAAAATAAATGCAAACCTTTCAAAATAAATACAAACATTTCCATAATAAACACTAATGAGTCCAGAATAAACACAAACAAACAGAATAAACAAAAATACTTCAGAAAAAACACAAACTAAAAAATAGAAAAGTAACCGTTAACTTTTAATGTACTGCATGGGGATCCATGTAAATTAAATAATAGGGAACTTAATCAGATTTGGCTCTAAATATATATATATGCATATACATATACATATACATACATACATACATATATATATATATATATATATATATATATATATATATATCAAAAAAAATAGAAAAGTGACGGTAAACTTTTTAGGTTGCTACATGGAAATCCATGCAAATTAGATGGTGGAAAACTTGATCGGATTTAGTTCCCATATATATATATATATATATATATATATATATATATATATATGTATATATATGTATGTATGTATATATATGTATGTATGTATATATATGTGTGTGTATATATATATATTGATGAGGGGTGAGATATCCTTGTCCTCAATGTCCCAAAAGTGTGCTGGCCAAACTCTAAGAACCAATCTGATCCTAGCAATTCTCCCTTGCAAAACTGAGATAACTTTTATAATAAATAGCACTATCCAAGACCCAGTTGTTGGCCCTGGACATAGAAGAATATTACCGTCAGTTTTCACGGGCAAAGACATACATTAAAGGTTAGAGGGTTTTTTAAGATATTTCTCAAATAATAAATAAAACAATACCAGTTACACGAACTTCGAGAAAATGTCATCCGATCCCCATAAGCCGATCTTTACTTATAGTCATTGAGACAATTGTGCCTTGGACCTTGGCCCCTAGCTCCAATACGAAGGTCAGGTCTGTGCCCCACCATACCATCTGAAGGGAGAAGTGAGCAACCCTTCCTATGCTGTACGAGACAACCCTTATGAAAACTATCTTACACTAACCCAAATGCACTTAGGGATGAGATCAAGCAACTATAATCTATAATCCCTGAGAATCCCCTCCATAAAGAAGGACGTGACTTGTTCCAGGCAACCATCCAAATTTTCATTAATAAGAAGCAACCGGCTATGTAGATAAGACAAAGTCTAATCATTAAGGAAATAAGTAAGCAGCGTGGCTTTCCACCCAGCCTTTTGACAAGGATTTGATAGTCGATAAACTCCACCAACCTATCAAAAATTACAATATTCCTAAAATACCTCACTATCCCGCCTATAAGAGGGAGCTCTTTGAGAACTCCCAAGGTTGGTTCTTTCTTGATATCTCCTCTCCCACTCTATTTCTCCTCTTCCGCTATTACTTGATACTGACTTGAGCTTTAGAATACCTTCATCGTAGCTACCCATGATAGGTTTTTCTTACAAGAATAGCCCGTGAGCACTACCTCCTCCAGCGAACCCCAATGGCAGTCCAGATTTCAATGCTAACAGATAGAGGAAGGGCCTTACCTAAAGATTTATATTTACCTTTGTATTGCCTAGTTTTTAGGAGAAATATTGAGCATGGCTACTATGCTGCCTAAAGGCATGCCTACCCGGCATTCCTGTGTCTCTTCCTCCCGACATGCTGGTCAACTTGCCTGGAGTGTTGCTTTGGAGGCTCAAGTCGACACCTCTCAGTAAAGAAGCTAACCTAATCGCCTCGAGCAGCTATCATAGCAAGTGCAAGCATTGCCAATCACTGTCCATGCCATTCAATAACTGATCATATCAACGGTGCCACCTATGATCCCACCACCAAAGGTGGATCGCCCGGTCCCCCCTCATATCCTAGCAGCACTAGGGGCAGGACGAAGAGAGCAAAGTGACTTACTCCTCCATGGGGCCTTGAGCATGGCGAACCTGTAACTCCTGGTGTAACACTAAGCCCCAAGCACACAAGGATATATTCCCCCTCATCTCGGTCGGACAAAGGGTCTACTCTAGCCCAATCACCTCGTTGGCCATTTGATGCGCAAATAGCCTAGGAGGTCAAAGTTGGTCATAACCTTAGAGAGTTAGACAGTGCATTGAGACACGCATCATGATGGAACCATTACCGAGACACTTTTAAATGCCCTAATTAGAGATTTATAATGGATCTACTAATTTGGTGGACCACTTGGAAAGCTTCAAGGTATCGATGCTCTTATATGGGGCCACTGAAGGGGTTCTATGCCGAGCTTTCCCCTCAACCCTCAGAAAAGTCCTCCCAGTATTGGTATTCCAACTTAAAAATAGGTAGTAGTAGAAAGCTGCATCGGAGCTCTGATTCTCTAATCCACATAAAGCAAAAGTAGGGGGAGCCCCTCCCGTCCTACATAAGCCAATTCAATGAGGCGACTCTCAAGGTACATAACCTAAATCATTCCATCACTATGACGGCTATGAAGAATCGACTCCAGCAATGTCCTTTTCTCTTTTCTTTAGAAAAGAGGCCACTAATAGATTTTTTTGAAATGCTGGTGGGGGTAGAAAAATATGCACATGTCGAAAAGGGGTATGGTGCTCATGTTTCCTCGACTGTTCCTTTGGTTCAAGTGACACCAGGCGCCTACGTCCCGTCAGCCACTCTATCTACCTTGGTACCAACTCCGCTATTTGCTTCATCATCTATACCAACCCATGGAGCGTAGGCCTCAGAGTAAGGGCCCCTATTAAAAAAAGGGAGATCAGGGGAAAAAGAAACATAGGAGTCAATCCCCGCATAGTCGAAGGTCTCCCCCTTAAATCCAATACCACCAAAGGCCTCAAGAGCGACCATACCCCCCACTGCCCAAAAGGTTTGATCATTGCACTCCTTTAAGTATTCCCAGGGTTCATGTTTTGATGCAAGTTAGAGGACAACTACCCACTGCAAGAAAGATATGAAGAGCTCCGGAGTGGCACAATTCCAACAAGTACTATCTTTATCATCGTGATCATAGCCATGATACTAAAGAATATGCATAGCTTCGAGACGAGATCAAGGAGCTTATCCAGCATGGTCATTTGGATAGGTTCCTTCGAAGCTACCAGGAGAGGAGAAGTTGTGGGAGCCCCACTAGGCCTACCAGAACCACCCTTGAGACCAAAGGAAC
Organism: Areca catechu; assembly: GCA_021397845.1. NCBI lineage: Eukaryota > Viridiplantae > Streptophyta > Magnoliopsida > Arecales > Arecaceae > Areca > Areca catechu. The sequence continues at coordinate 155,693,904 of CM038050.1, read as the reverse complement.
CTATCGAACATCCTACTTTGGGCAATGTTGACACCATTGTCGATAGGACAACTAGGGGAAACCCTAGTAAGCTGTAGAGGATCAAAGGGTAGGCGAAATCATCACTTTCATATGGGCTAATGCGAAAGGAGTGCAATGCTAGCATGATGATCCCATGGTGATATCTTTGAATATAGCAACTATGATGTAAACCATGTGTCGATAATACAAGTTCAGTTACATCTTGTTTTATGATGCATTTCTGAAAATGGGTATTTCCCCTACATTATTGAAGAAAGCACATGGACCATTGTTGAGATTTTCTGGAGACCCACTACTAGTCAAAGGGATCATCATGTTGCCTATGATAGCAGAGCAAGCCCCTCGATAGTCCTTGGTACGTCTAACCTTCATGGTCATCAAAACCCCATCAACGTATAACGTGATACTTGGTTGACTCGATCAAAATGCTTTTCATGTAATTGTTTCGACTTACTATTTACCTATGAGGTTCCCAACGGTGCGAGGGATCGAGAAAGTTTGAGGAAACTAGATTCTAGTGAAGTGCTGTTACACGATATCCCTTCAAACTCGAATACATGGTGCCATTCATGTTAAGGGCCTGGACACTTGGGATGAGTTCACTAAAGAACGAAGTGAACCCATTGTGGATTTGTTAACGATCTCTTTTTTTGCCAAGCGAAGCAACCCAAGAGGGGGGTGAATTGGGTTTCTTAAAATTTATTACAAGTATGTGTCAATTTAAAATAATGAAGGTGCTAGTGATTTCAAGTGTATGTGTGCTTGATGATAAAATACAGCGAAAATAATAAGCAAATGCAAGAAAAGAGAAGTAATCACAAATACACAAAGATTTATAGTGGTTCGGTGCACAACAAAGCACCTACATCCACTCTCCAAGGACCACTTGAAAATTTTACTATAATCCCACCTGATTACAGCCGATTAGTTTTTCAGGCTCACTAATCACAACCCTTTGATTTTCATAAGGCTAACCAAAAATCTCTTGGTTTTCATAAGACTCACCAAAAACCTCTTGATTTTCCGAGATAACTTAAAATCTAGTTGATTTTCACAAGGCTCATTAACAACCTAAGTTGATTTTTGAAACAAGGCTCACTAATAACCCAAACACTAGTTTCAAATCACTTAAAACTAGGAACAAGAACAAATTTGAGTTTAAAGTAAGAATACAATAAGCTTTCAAAAATAAAGCAAATATCTCTTTGAAGCTCTTTGATTGCTATTGAGAAAGCTTGTCTTCAAGTTGTTGAAACCTTGATGAGTGATTGAGAGTTGGACTTGAATGCTCCTTGAATGCTCTTGAATGCTTGAAGGCTTGACTTCACTCAAAAGTAATGAACTCTTAATAAATTCTCTTTAATTTCACATTAATATCTTCCCTCTTGAGTTTGGTCCACTTTAAATATCTTTCCAAGCCTTAAATGATTGTTTTTGACCATTGAAGAGGTGAAAATAGCCATTAGAAGTGAAAAGGACCAATTCTACGCTTCAAAAAACTAGCTATTACTATTCATCCAAATCTCCAAGTATCGATACTTCAGGTCATGAGTCGATACTTGAGTTGACACTAGGCCCCAAATATCTTCTGAAGCTTTCTGGAATGTACTAGTGCATTGATCTTCTTCTAATGAGTCGATACTTGAGTTGACACTTATTCTTCATGAGTCGATACATAAGAAAAGACTTAAATTCAACATATTTTGTATCATTTCTGGTCTTAGGCCTTGAGTCGACACTTGAGTCGATACTTGAACTTCATGAGTTGACACTTCATGCATGCCATCTGAAACTTCTTCTGCATATTAGCTCAAGCTTCTGTGAGTCAACATCTTGAGTCGACACTTCACTTTCATGAATCAACACTTTGCTGAAACTTTCCTGAAACTCTATTGAAACTTTTTCAACTTCAAGATTTGAGTTCTTTAAGGTTGTTCTTATGTATCAAGGTCCATTTAACTTGAAATTTCATCAATTTATCTGGCTTCTTCAACAAGATAATAAGCTTTGAATTTTTAATACAAAACAGCTTTGATGAGTACCATGTTCTGGTAAATACACTTTTAACACACAATTAGTACTCAAATATACTTAAGTATTTTATTATTCATCAAAATCAAGATAGGAGTCAACAATCTCTTCCTTTTTGATGATGACAAAACTTTTAAGTATACAGCCATGGTAAGCTCAAAGGATTTGCAATAAGTATAGAGAAATTGATTATAAGTATAAAGGCAATTTATAATGAGTATTGTTGACTCCACTAATTGATTTTGATGATAAGCAAAACGTTAAGTATAATTTGAGAACTAATGATTTGCTTTAAGTGTGTTTTCATTGAAAGGATGCTCACAAAATTTGAAGAAGCACATTTATGTTGAAGAACCAAGGTTGAATGAAATGACTGCTCAAAACAAGACTTAGACACTCAAAGAAATGGTTGAATGAATGACTAAGGCAAATAAAAATATGTTACAGCACAAGTTCAGCAATTTCTATAATTTTTCAATGAAGTGTCGATTCAAGGTGTCGATACATGACATGATGTGTCGACACATGAAGAAGAAGTGTCGACTCAGGCCGGTAAGCAACAATATTTCAAATAGCATAGTTGATGTGTCGATATATGGACCTTATGTATCGACTCAAGGTGTTAACACATGGATTAACACATCGTCTGAGACTTCCAAGCCACAGAACTTGCAGAAGTTGAAGGAACAGTTGATGTGTCGACACATGGATACAAGGTGTCGACTCAATATGTCGACTCAACTGAGAATGTGTCGACTCAACTAATTTTTTCAAAGAATCTGAATGGACCAGTTTGAACTTGTATCGACTCAAGAAGAACATGTGTCGACATTATGTGTTGACACATGAGGAGGAAGTATCGACACATGGAGTTCTAGCAATAGTAATGGCTAGTTTTTTCAAAAATAGAACTCGTCCCAAATGCCTCCAACGGCTAGTTTTTCAAGTGTAACAGCTATATTTCGATTTTGAGGGCTTGTGAAGGTATTTAAAGGCACCAAATCAAATAAAAAATATATGTATTGAATATCCAAAAAGAGTTTAGAGAGAAAGGAAGAGAGAAGAGCCTTAACTCCTATTCATTCAAGGTTCAACCACTCACAAGCTAAAGGAAGCCTCAAAACATTCAAAGCCATCAAGAGCATTGAAGATCATTCAATCTTGGACATTCAAAAGGTTTCAACAAGAGCAAAGCAACACTACATTGAGCTACATCGACTTATTAGCTTTATTATTGAAAGCTTATATTGGTTCTTTATTTCTCCACCTTATATCTTATAAAGGTTATTGGTTAGCCTATTGGAAAACCAAGTGAGATTATTGGTAAGCCTTGAAAACTAATTAGGTTGGTGGTTAGCCCGCAAAACCACTAAGATTCTTGGTCAACCCGGAAAACCAAGGAAAGTTTTTGGTTGGCCTTGTTAAAACCAATTAAATTCTTGGTTAGCCCATAAAACCAAGTGAGGTTATGACTTGTAAACCTTGTAAAATAAGTCGGGTTTTGATTAGTAAGCTCGGAAAACTAATCGGTAGTAATCGTTTGATTATAGTGAATTCCCAAGGGGATCTTGGGGAGTGGATGTAGGTGCATTGTTGACACCGAACTACAATAGCTTGTGGTGTTTGTGATTGCTTGTTCTCTCCCTCCTTGCTCTTTACATTCTTGCTTATTGCTTTTAATTTTCGCTGTACTACTACTTTAGAGCGTTGCACTTAAATTTTAGTACCTTGTTGAATTAAATTGCATATCTTGTCTTGTGAAGTTTGCTACTTGTGTTATCAAGCTTAGCTTTGAATTTTTAGAATCCCAATTCACCCCCCCTCTTGGGTTGTTCTCTGGGCAACAAGTGGTATCAGAGCCTTGTTCTCAGTATATAGGCTTTACCACATTGAGTAAAGATCTATGGCAACCCTAATTGGTATTAGTGTAGTTGAGGGACAAGCCTCAAATAGACCTCCATTTTTCAATGAAACAAATTATACTTATTGAAAAACTAGGATGAGAATTTATATGCATTCTATAGATTATAATTTATGGAAAGTAGTTGGCAAGGGTCCTTATATTTCTTCGGTGGTGGTTAATGGTGTTTCCATCCCAAAACTTGAAGAGGATTGGGATGAGACATTAAATAATCCAAGATCGTGTTTCCATCCCAAAACTTGAAGAGGATTGGGATGAGACATTAAATAATCCAAGATCAATGCTAAGGCAATGAATCTCTTGTATTGTGCATTAGATCCTAGTGAGTTTAATAGGATATCTACATGCATGTCCACCAAAAAAATATGGAACACACTTGAAGTTACCCGTGAGGGTACCGATCAAGTGAAGAACACTAAGATCAATATATTAGTGCACATACATGAGATGTTCCGGATGGAACCAAATGAATCTATCACTAATATGTATACACGTTTTACAAATATTGTAAATGCTATGAGAAGTCTTGGTAAAGTCATATCTAATGCTAATCTTGTGAATAAAATTCTTAGATCACTTCCGATGTCGTGGGATCCAAAGGTGACCGTAATTCAAGAAGCAAAGGATGTGGACAAGCTACCTCTTGAGCAGCTAGTGGGATCGCTCATGACTTATGAGCTCAATCTAAAACAAAAATCAATGGACATGGACAAGAAGAAGAAGGGGATTGCTTTCAAGTCCAATATTCAAGAAGAATCCTCGATTGATGAGTTCGAAGATAAAGAAGAGGAAGAAGGTGAAGATGCCCTCCTTACTCGTAAATTTAGAAGATTCATGAAGAGGAGGAAGTTTTCCCACAAGAAAAAACTCCAATCCAAGAAAAAAGGAAAAGAAAAAGAAAAAGAGAAAGAACAAGAAAAGGAGAAGGAAGTATCCACATGTTTCGAGTGCAAGAAGCCCGGGCACTACAAATTTGATTGTTCTCTCCTTAAGAAATCAAGGAAGAAACTAAGAAAGAAAGTAATGATGGCTACGTGGAGTGATAGCGAAGACTCCAGTTCAGAAGAAGAGTAGACTGAAATTGCAAATCTCTGCTTCATGGCATATCAGGACAATGAAGAGGTATGTTCCGACTCTGAAGTTGATTTTACTTTTGATGAACTTAGAAGTGCCTTCGAAAAGCTTATACATGATTATAAATTAGTTTTATCTGAAAATAAGAAACTGAAAAAGCATGCAAACTATTTTTCTTTAGAAAAAAACTTTTTACTAAATGATGTTAGTACTTCAAAATCTAAACTAGATATTTTGGAAAAGAAAAATAATGCTTTAGTTATGGAAAATGAAGTTTTAAAAAGGTCTAAACAAATTATTTCTAACAATGAGCTTTTAAAAACAAACAAGGATTTAGAACTTGAAAATGCTAAATACAAAAATGAACTTGAAAAATTAAAACCTTTTATTGACAAATTTACTTATAGTTCAGAAAAGTTGAATTTACTTTTAAACAATCAAAGAGCTATTTTTAACAAGACGGGTTTAGGATATAAACTACAAAAGCAACAAAAGTATTTCAAAAACTTTTTTGTACCTGCATCATCTAGTATTACTTGTTTTACTTGTAGAAAATTAGGTCATAAATTATATCAATGTAGTTTCAGAAAAATCATATCTTTTGGTAAAGTGTGGGTTCCAAAAGTAACCATTTTGAATACTAACCCTAAAGGACCCAAGTTGGCTTAGGTACCTAAAGTCAAAGCTTGATCTTATTGCAGGTGTGTCTTGCAACCAAGAAAAACAAACGGATTTGGTATCTTGATAGTGGTTGCTCAAGGCACATGACATGAGATATGAAGCAATTCACTTTTCTTGAAGCTTTGAATGGAGGGAATGTGACCTTCGGTGATAATGGTAAAGGTAAAATTATTAGTATTGATAAGGTTCACATAACTCCTTCTAAGAGTATCAGTAATGTACTTTTAGTAGATGGTTTAAAGCATAATCTTTTGAGCATTAGTCAGTTTTGCGATAAAGGTTTTCAAGTAGTTTTTCAATCATCTTATTGCATGATTTCTAGTCCAGATATAAATGAAGTACAATTCATTGGAAAAAGGCATGAAAATATTTATCTAGTAGATCTTGATGATCTATCTTTGCTTAATGGAGAATGCCTTGTTGCAATGAATTCTACCAAGGAAGAGACTAGTTGGTTATGGCATAGAAGGTTAGGGCATGCTAGTATGTACCTTATTTCAAAACTTTCCAAAAAGAATTTAGTTAGAGATTTACTTGAAATCAATTTTGAAAAAGATAGAATTTGCCAAGCATGTCAATTTGGAAAACAAGTCAAAACTTCTTTTAAACCAAAAGAATTTGTAACTACTAGTAGACCACTTAAACTACTCCATATGGATCTTTTTGGACTAACTAGAACATCAAGTCTAAGAGGCAAGAGATATGGATTAGTCATTGTGGATGATTTTTCAAGATTTACTTGGATTATCTTTTTAGCACAAAAAGATAAATCATTTTCTGTATTCGCAAAGTTTTATAGAAAAGTTTCAAATGCGAAAGGTGTTTCAGTCATTTATATTTGTAGTGATCATGGAACCGAATTTGAAAATCAAGATTTTGAAAACTTTTGTAATAAAAAAGGTATAGAACACAATTTCTCTTCACCTAGGATACCCCAGCAGAATGGGGTAGTAGAAAGAAAAAATCGTACTTTAGAAGAAATGGCACGCACTATGCTTTGTGAAAATAATTTGCCAAGGTATTTTTAGGCTGAAGCTATAAATACAGCATGTTATGTTTTGAATCAAGTTTTGATACACCCTATTTTAAAGAAAACTCCATATGTGCTTTGGAATCAAAGAAAATCAACTTTGAAATATTTTCGAATTTTTGGTTGTAAATGTTTTATTTTGAACAATGAAAAAGATCATCTAGGGAAGTTCGATGCCAAGTCTAATGAAGGTACCTTCTTAGGATACTCTACATCAAGCAGGGCATACAGAGTATTTAACAAATAGACTTTAGTTGTAGAAGAGTCAGTACATGTTGTATTTGAAGAATCTACTAACAAATCCTCAAGAAAAGAGGATACATCTGATGAATGTGTAGGTGCTGACAAACTTCAGAAGCTAACATTAGATGATCAAGCTCAACCAAATGAAGAAAATCAGGACAAGGATGAGAAAGAAGATGACACTCCAATGCATCAAGATCTACCTAAGGAGTGGAGGTATGCTCATGGACACCTTAAAGAACTAATCTTAGGTGATCCATCTAAAGGGGTAAGAACTCGAGCTTCTATTAGAAATGAATGTGATTATATTGCTTTTGTATCTCAAGTAGAACCTAAATGTTTTGAAGAAGCTGAAAAACACTCTAATTAGATCAATGCTATACAAGAAGAACTAATACAATTTGACGGAAATAATGTTTGGACACTTGTAGAAAGACCATCTAATGTTTCAATTATTGGCACTAAATGGATATTTATGAATAAATTAGATAAAAATGGTATTGTCATTAGAAATAAAGCTAGGCTAGTTGCTAAAGGCTACATTCAAGAGGAAGGGATTGACTTTAATGAAACCTTTGCTCCTGTTGCTAGACTTGAAGCAATTAGACTATTGTTAGCATTTGTCTGCTTTATAAATTTCAAATTATTTCAAATGGATGTTAAGAGTGCTTTCTTAAATGGTTTTATAAATGAAAAGGTATTTGCTGAACAGCCACCTAGTTTTGAAAATCATGCACATCCTGATCATATTTTCAAACTACACAAAGCACTTTATGGATTGAAGCAAGCACCTAGAGCATGGTATAAAGGGTTAAGCAAATTTCTTATTGAAAATGAATTTTCTAAAGGAAATGTTGACAAAATACTATTTTTGAAAAAGAGAGATAATGATTTATTAGTAGTACAAATATATGTTGATGACATCATTTTCGGTGTTACTAATGGAATTCTTTGTCAAGAGTTTGCTAAGCTTATGCAGGGTGAGTTCGAGATGAGTATGATGGATAAACTAAACTTCTTTCTCGGACTTCAGATCAAGCAAACTTTAAACGGTATCTTCATCAACCAAGCTAAGTACATAAAAGAAATTATCAAAAAATTTGGGATGGAGACTACTAAGCCAATAGGTACGCCTATAAGCTCCTCATGTAAACTAGATAAAGATGAAAATGGTAAATCTGTAGATCAGAAATTATATAGAGGCATGATAGGCTCTTTACTGTATCTAACTGCTAGTAGACCAGATATATGTTCAGTGTTTGCATGTGTGCTAGATCTCAGTCTGAACCTAAAGAATCACATCTTATGGCTGTTAAGCGCATTATTAGATATCTGTCTGGTACTATTAGTATTGGTTTGTGGTGTGCTAAAAATTCTTCTGTTGAATTGATTGGATATTCTGATGCAGACTTTGCTGGTTGTAGATTAGATAGAAAGAGTACTAGTGGAACTTGCCAATTTCTTGGAGTTAACTTAATCTCATGGTATAGCAAGAAACAAACTTCAGTTGCACTATCCACAACTGAGGCTGAGTATATTGCAGCAGGAAGTTGTTGTGCTCAAATCCTATGGATTAAGCAACAACTTGAAGACTTTGGAATCAAGTTGACTAGAACTCCTATTAAATATGATAATACCAGTGCTATTTGCTTGACTAAAAATCCTGTTCAACACTCTAGGAGCAAGCACATTGAAATTAGGCATCACTTTATTAGAGATCATGTTGAAAACAATGATATTTTGCTTGAATTTATATGTACTGAATTTAAATTAGCTGATATTTTAACTAAACATCTCTTGGAAGATCAATGCTGTATGATTAGAAGAGAGCTCGGGATCATCAATCCATTTGATTAAATCCTTCCCCCCAAACTTGAATCAAATTAGATCTATTCAACCTTATTTATGATGAATCATGATTAATCATTGATGATTTGACTCCAAAAACCTGTTATTTCAATTGATTTTGATCATTCCGTAAAATTCCTGATTTTTCAGTTTTTAAGTCAATGTGTCGACACATCATGAGTCGACACCAAAATGTATCGACACATGCATAAGTCGACACATGACCGATAGGAAACTGAGATTTAAGGGGTTTCTGAATCATTTTTTTCCCAAATTTCTTTCTCCTCCGAGCCGACACATCGATTCTAGGTATCCATCTTGTTCATCCTCTCATTTCCTTGCTTTTACCCATCGTTTTCTTGGATTTGGAAGATCAGTGGCCGTGTTTGTTGGATTTTCTCCTAGGTTTTAGCTCCTAAACCCTAGAAACCCTCCTTATTCCACCAAAAACCTTGCCAAATCTTTGATTCTTGACAATGGGTCCTCGCAAACAAGTCGTTCACCGACCGCATCAGTCACAGCATGAAGAGGAGCAGAGAACGAAGGTACGACACGAGTCTAGAGCTCTGGATCCGTCTGCACGACCGTTGTTTACACCTTCTAGCCGGATGAGCTCCAAGACAGTGGTTGGAGGACGCCGAGTGGACTTCTCCTTCTTAGACCAGCCGCATTTTTAGGATTGGAGATTGGATTAGACATGCTAGGTTGGCCTCTTTTTGTTCGCTCAGCGAGAGATACTATCCCGGGTTGATGAGAGAGTTCTACGGATCACTTGCCCGTGGATCAGATGGTTGGGTTGCATAGGTTAGAGGATGGGATATCCCCATTTCATTAGAGATTTTGAGCCGAGTGTGGGATATACCCATGACTGGATCATTTATTGACAGTCTGATGGACAGAGTTAGTGGCCTCCAGTGTATTTTTGAGTCCGATATCTTACCAGAGGGAGCCATTGTTCCAGCATCAAGACTATCTACGGAGATGAGACTGCTACATCATATTGTCGTCTAGATTCTTCTACCGAAGATCGGTCGTTTCGACTATATTGCCGAGCAAGAGTTGCTGGTGATGGTCTCACTGATTCAGCAGACACTGATTTGTCTTCCTGTTCTGATGATTCATCAGATTACTGAGGCTACATCTAGTCAACGGCTTTGCTTGTCGTATGGCATGGAATTGACTGTACTGTTTCGGGAGTATGGAGTCAGCTTTCAGGATGAGCTTTATTATACTTTGATCTATACCGATGTATATGACATCAGGTCATTACATCACATGGGTTATCATTTAGTCCGAGGCCAGTGGACACGGAAGATATCAGGACAGGCCGAGGATAGAGCTGACATTGATGAGGACATAGCAGAGGAGGAGCAGATTCTTTCAAGTGAGGTTGGATCGAGCAAGACACAGCCTGAGACGACAGCATAGCCAGCTCAGCCTAATCCTTTTACATCTGCCCAGCCACAGCCAGTGCAGACAGAGACTCGTGGTACTTCGGATACCTTAAAGGATAGAGTCAGACGCATAGAGATCGATGTTTTCATCATGAGGCAGTGTCTAGATATTTTTATTGCTGAGACGAGAGAGAGCCACATTGGTCTTAGTGATGGTATTCGGCTATTCTCTTAGCACTGTCTAGATCTTCGACGAGTGCTCTTGCTATAGACACTGATCCTGCTTCTGTTGATGTACCTGCCCTAGCACCAGCTGATGACCTTGCTAATATCGACAATGGTGTTGAGACTACTGTTAGAGGTGGAGATGAAGACACTATTATTGGAGATATTGATGGAGACGTGGAGACTGACTCAGACCGGTTTGATATTATTGATCTTATATCAGAGCCAGTTTCGGAGGTGACGGATGACATGCCTGCAAGCCCTGTTGTTGACCCATCCTTCTCACCTGTCTCGTTTCCTGATTCATCCTCTCCTTCCAGATCGGTTGATCACACTCCAGTTCTAGTTCCTATTCCTATTCTTAGTTCTGTTATTGATATACCTGCTATTGATTTATCTACTGTTGATTCTCTTGACATTCATACACCTATCATTGAGACACCCTCTTTTGACACATCTATTATAGATACACCGATACCTTCCACAGCTGATACTATTGTTCTTAATATGCCTGTATCATCAGCTGTTACACCTACTTTTGATAATCCTACCCTTCATACTTCATCAGTCACTCAAGAGCTTGGGTTTTATGCACTCGGCTTTCAGCATCTCGATTCAGGCCCTACTTTTGATCGTTCTCCTGCTCCAGCTATTGCTGAGATGATTCACCCGATCAGTTCAGTTCCTGCGGAGGACGTAGCTCCTACCTCTACTGCTTCAGCCAGAGGTCGGACTTATATTCGTCACAGAGGACATGGACGCCGTACCCCTCCTCAGCCGACTAGGACCAGATTTTGAGATCTTCGATCATGATGGCCGCGAGCTTGATCTTCTTCTAATACCGGACCGATCGAGATCGGTTTATCTTCTGATGACTCGATGGATGAGGATTAGGATATTGATGTACTTCTAGATAGTTTTATACTTCTAGATAGTTTACATTTATGTTTGTATGTACTTTTACCTTTGTTGTGTACTTGATGTACAAGTTCCTGACATATATGAAAAACTTTTTGTTTTCTCATTTCTATATGTTTGATCAAATGAATGATGTCTTGAATTGCTTTTATACATTCAATGACTATGCTATATCTTGTCTATTCATTTTCTTTACTTCGTACCTTTTTAATGATAACAAAAAGGGGGAGTAAGTTATTTGGTGAGAAAGTTAAGGGTGAGAAAGTTAAGTATAAATGACAAATTTTTTGAAAATTCTTGAAAAATGATATGTATACGCAATTTTTTTTAAAAAAAAATCCTTTCAAAATAAATTTAATCATTAAAAAAACCCCTCTTTCAATGTTAGAAAAGATTTTTTTTTACAAGTTTTGTTATGAATCATTGATTCAGGAGGAGCTTTGTTGACTGCTGAAATTTTCTTGTAAAGTATCATAATACATGCACTCTATGAATTTAAATGTATATCAAAGTTCTGATACTTTCTAATTTTGCAACAAGCTCTAATTCTCTTACTTGTGGTCTAAATGATTATATTTTTAATGCAAGTAATGCTGATATATTTGATGCTTTCAATATTGTGCACCTTAAACAATTCTCTTAAAGCCTTATTTTTAAAGCAATTTATACTTAAGGGTTTTGTTATCATCAAAAAGGAAGAGATTGTTGACTCCACTAATTGATTTTGATGATAAGCAAAACAGTTAAGTATAATTTGAGGACTAATGATTTGCTTTAAGTGTGTTTTCATTGAAAGGATGCTCACAAAATTTGAAGAATCACATTTATGTTGAAGAACCAAGGTTGAATGAAATGACTACTTAAAACAAGACTTGGACACTCAAAGAAATGGTTGAATGGATGACTAAGGCAAATGAAAACATGTTCCAGCACAAGTTCAGCAATTTATACAATTTTTCAATGAAGTATCGACTCAGGCCGATATGCAGCAATGTTTCAAATGGCACAATTGATGTGTCGACACATGGACCTTATGTATCGACTTAAGGTATCAACATATGGATCAACACATCGCCTGAGACTTTCAAGCCACAGAACTTACAGAAGTTGAAGGAACAGTTGATGTATCGATACATGGATATAAGGTGTCGACTCATTGTGTCGACTCAACTGAAAATGTGTTGACTCAACTAATTTTTCCAGAGAATCTGAATGGAGCAGTTTGAACTTGTGTCGACTCAAGAAGAACATGTGTCGACATTATGTGTCGACACATGAAGAGGAAGTGTCGATACATGGAGTTCTGGCAACAGTAACGGCTAGTTTTTTCAAAAATAGAACTCATCCCAAATGCCCCCAATGGCTAATTTTTCAAGTGTAATAGCTATATTTCGGTTTTGAGGGCTTGTGAAGGTATTTAAAGGCTCCAAATCAAATCAAGAATGTATGTATTGAATATCTAAAAAGAGTTTAGAGAGAAAAGAATAGAGAAGAGCCTTAACTCCTATTCATTCAAGGTTCAACCACTCACAAGCTAAAGGAAGCCTCCAAGCATTCAAAGCCATCAAGAGCATTGAAGATCATTTAATCTTGGGTATTCAAAAGGCTTCAACAAGAGCAAAGCAATACTACATCGAGCTACATCGACTTATTAGCTTTATTATTGAAAGCTTACATTGGTTCTTTATTTCTCTACCTTATACCTTGTAAAGGTTATTGGTTAGCCTTTTGGAAAACCAAGTGAGATTATTAGTAAGCCTTGAAAACCAATTAGGTTTGTGGTTATCCCGCAAAACCACTGAGGTTCTTGGTTAGCCCGGAAAACTAAGAGAGGTTTTTGGTTAGCCTTGTTAAAATCAATTAGGTTCTTAGTTAACCCAAAAAATCAAGTGAGGTTGTGACTTGTAAGCCTTGTAAAACAAGTCAGGTTTTGATTAATGAGCCCGTAAAACTAATCAGCTGTAATCGTTTAATTATAGTAAATTTCCTAGGAGATCTTGGGAAATGGTCGTAGGTGCATTGTTGGCACCGAACCACTATAGCTTGTGGTATTTGTGATTACTTGTTCTCTCCCTCCTTGCTCTTTACATTCTTGCTTATTGCTTTTAATTTTCGCTGCACTACTATTTTAGAGCATTGCACTTAAATTTTAGTACCTTGTTGAATTGAATTGCATATCTTGTCTTGTGAAGTTTGCTACTTGTGTTATCAAACTTAGCTTTGAATTTTTAGAGTCCCAATTCACCCCCCCTCTTGGGTTGCTCTTTAGACAACAAGTATCATAGTTTAAATTGTAATATTTATCAAGAACAAAATTGCATCTATAATGTATTAGAGCTATAAGAATAAATTCAATGTATCAGAGCTGTGTATATATATATATATGAATGAATTCAAATCATATAAATTCAATGTATTAGAGCTGTAACTATGATGTATTAGAGCTATGATTGTAATGTATCAAAGATAATAATCAAAATATATCAGAGTTGTATACTTATATTAAATGCTCACAATGTGTATCAGAGTTTAAAATTGGTTTGAAAGATAAGCATTAGAGCAAAATAGGTTGAATTATGAAGAGTATCAGAGAAAAAGCTTTAAGAGCATAAAAAAAATGTTAGAACATATTAGAGCAAATAATATGCCAAAAAAATAGATATCAGAGCAAAATTAATAGAGCATAAAGAGTATCAAAGTATGAAAACAAAGAGTATCAGAGCATATTAAAAAATAAGAATAAGAAATATTAGAGCATAAAAAAATAGAGCAAATAAGATAAATAAGTATCAGAGCATAGAATTGAAGGGTATAGAGCATAGAACAAAAAAACTCTCCCTCAATATATCATCTAAAAATTAATTTTTAAGAAGAGATTTTTGAAAAGTTTTCAAGAAATTTCTGCTTTAGTAATTTAATTTTCTCTCCCCCCTTACTTATTTCTTAATTCTCATTAATTTTCATTACTCCCCATTACTAATTTTCATTAATTTTCTCCCTTTTTATCATCATTAAAAAAGGTAAGAAATCAAAGTAGAGATAAAGCATTGCAGTAACAAGTAACAGAAAATAAAGCAAGAATGCACACAGATAAAATCTAAAAAAGTCAATATATATATAATTTCAAGTATTTGATATAACTGATTCAAAATTTGATACATATAATAGATAACTAGTACAAGGACACACTAAAATACAAAAACATATAAACACTGAAATATAGACTAACTGATATACTAAACAACTCTAAGGAATGCCTTCCTGATGCGGGATGATCCTAAGACTACCATGATTGCAGAAAAATAGAAACTAATTTATTTAGAATTTTTTAGAATTTTAATTTGCAGGCTAATGATTCGAAATCAAGTAAAGATGAGCAGGAAAACTAATAATGAAAAGAAACATCATACGCGCAAAGAACTTATGCAAAATAATAAATGAAAGGATCTCAGAGATTGAGAAACCTCCGGTTAGGATAGAATACCTTCAACAAATTAGAAGTTAGGAGGGAAAAGGATTTTACCAAGCACCGATTCAAAAATCTGCTCGAAGCCGGGGTCATACAGTACTCGGGATTGTCGCTGGAAGACAAGCCTTCGGTTCCTCGATTCAAGTAGCTATCTGGGATCGATCCTGGAGGCAAAGAGGGCCTCCTTCTTGGAGGTGAATACCTCGGGGATCCTGCAAGCATCAGAGGTTAGCAAGAGAACAAATAAGAAATCAAAAAAAAAAGAACTAGGGTTTGGGAAAAGAGGAATCAGGGTTTTTGTTGCTGGCGGCTGGAGGTGGAAGAAGACTCAGGCTGAAGAATGGCTAGGGCTCTCTTCCTTATGATGAATTAGTGTTTGAATGCTGATGCTTTGGTCGGTCAAGGCTTGGAAGAACTAGGGCACACTTAGTGGCACTCACACACCTTAATCACAAGAACACAATTGAACTAAATTTCAGCAGGGTTTCATTCATGAAAAGAGTTACTTACAAGAGAGGGAGGGTGGGGTATTTATAGATGATAAATCTTGGATTTACACGATTATTTTAAGTATTTTAGTTAATTATTGGTGCTAACATTCTTTTAATAACCTAATTTCATAATTAATTTGGACTTTCTTACAAAACTAATTATTTTAAAAATATATTTGAAAAGTGTGAAATTAGAGTACGTTCATGACAAATAGATTTCAAGTCAAAGCACCACACACCCATTTAAATGATTAATAAAACATTTAATAATTATAATTAATGATCATGGAATTGATAAAATTAATAAGATTGAAACCCACCAATAGGTAGAGCTTGATTTATGGAATCCAACGACACAAACGGTACTTAAATCAGGTTTGAAATGAAGATGTTATGAATTTTCTAAGATTTTTGCACACATTTTGATGCTGCACAATTTTTGGAGCAGCCCGTCCTTGTTTTTTTTTATTTTGCATTTGGTTCACCGGCAGCCATGGCTGCCATGGCTGCCGGTCCATGGAATAGGCCGTGGACCACGGCCCTCCAGAGGCGCCGAAATTCGCCGGGAAGCATGCCGGCGGTGTCCCTGGCCGGAGGAGAAGCTCTGGCGATACTTTGACGGTCGGTGGCGGTGTTTTTCGATGGCAAATGAGAGGAGGCCACCCACCTCCTCCACGGCGGCCACCTGCTCCACGCACGGCCATGCCCTCCACGGCAGCCACCTGCTCCACGCACGGCCAGAGGAGGAGCTCCACGGTGGCGTTGCCAAGCAATTTCCACGGGCGCTGCAGGGCGGTGACGTTGCCGAGCTTCTCCACGGTGGTGTTCACGAGCACTCCATGGGGAAGTCCACGTTGCCAAGCCTCCATGGGGAAGTCCACGTTGCCAAGCCTCCACGGGCAAGTCCACGTTGCCGAGCCTCCACGGGCAAGTCCACGCTGCCGAGCTCCTCCACGCGCGTTGCCGAGCCTCCATGCGCGTTGCCGAGCTTCTCCACGGTCACGACGTGATCCAGGCGAGCAATCCACGGTCACGGCATGATCCAGGCGAGCAGTCCACGGGAACGAGCGTTCTTCGCCATGGGCACGGGCTTTGCAGGCCTCACGCTGCAGTCTACGGGCGGTGAGCACGGCGGGTTCTACTCCGATGATGGTGGCTAACATCCAGCTCGTTCCACGGAGCAGCAACAGCGGTCACGATACTCCTTTTGTCCCACATCGCTAGTGTGCAATGAGCTCCCCTCTCCGGTCAATTATAAAATGAACCCCATTGTGCAAGATAAAGGGATCCCGGAGAAAAGACAAGGTACAGTGTAAAGGGCATTGCTTGGGTTACGGGTTGACTTTTGGGAGTGAGGTTTCTCAAAGGAGAGCGTGTCCCTACACCATCTTCCAGCCTTCTCTCTCTGAGATCAGGATCCGAAGAAGAAGACGCAGAGGAAGCCCAGTTCGCTCCACGGAGTACGAAGGAAGGAGCTATCTTCCCGACGAGGCTGCGTCGATCTGTTCTTATCTTTGTTACTTATTTTGTTAATTTAATTTTTTTTGCATTGTATCTAGACATTAAATTTCAATCAATGCAATATTTTTTTTACTCCTGTCTTTCATCTTGTCTGCACGTAGATGCTAGGATCTAAATAATAGATCCTAGTACCAAGTTTACTTTTCCAGAATTTTAATTTTTTTATACTTTTCGACTTCAAATATTTTTTTTTTACAAGATCAAAAAGATTTCAAATCCTAAACACCGCCTTCTCTGTGGATTCGACCCGACTCCTCTTGCTACGCATTTTTAAATATTTTAAGAAGTCGGATTTTAAACTGATAGCCACGGTGTTTTAACGACAACCCCGTGGATCTAACAATAGAGTTTTCCCATGTCCTCTCCTTGTTAGGATAGAATTACAAAGTAGAGTAGGAGAGGGATTACAAAGGGGTTTAAAATTAGGAGTATACACTTTGAATGAAATTAAAACTTGTTCTTCTTATTTTGATTGGATTTCTCTCCTCATTTGACTAGGTCAAAGAGTTTTCTTTGGACTTGGATGCCAAGATGGCTTGGACTTAGACTTTAGGACAGCAAGGGATGTCCTCCAAGGGCTTGGCACATGGGCTTATGGGCCCTGGAAGCTAGGGTGCCCTGGCATCAGCATATTCCCTGGTATCAGCATATTCCTTGGAATCTTGGTTTTGGGGCTCATGGGCTTGACTCCTGGGCTTGGAATCTTTTGACCTGGGGTGCTCGCATATCCCTGGAATCATGAGGTACCCTGATTTGGAAATATTCTGGAGCATCCGAAGGGTATCAAAGTATCTAGAGGGCATCTGGAAGGAATCTTAGATCCTGGGGTGGCAAACAAGGCCCAATAAACTGATGTGAAGGTATCCAGCACACCCATCATTTCTGACCCATCTGGCACCTTAGTTCCACACCTATTCTTCACATCAACCTACTTGATACTTCTATTTAGTTACCGACTCCTACTTTTAGTGTCCCCACTAGGACTCTAGGACTCTACCAGTTCCTTCCACATCTTCTTTAATCTGGGAACTAGGATTTTACATACCTGGTTTCCATATTCTTTCTTCAGGACCTACTTTTGATATCACACCTTCAATCATTAATACAACTGCTTATTCCATCACTCTTCATATTCCTGCTATTGACGTCGCTTTCTCCTCTTCTGCACCAGCCAGAGGATGAGCATGTACCAAAAACAGACGTAGAGGGCATGGCGATGCACCCAGACTTGTCTGGACTAGATTTTCAGATCTCTGGTCAATGTGACCATGACCTCAACCTTTTAAGGTTACCGGACTGATCATTATGGAAATTGGATCTTCCTCTAATGAGGAAGTGGTGGGGGCACTAGGATTCGACATAGATTACTAGGTCCTATCTGGTTTACTTAGCCATGTGTCAAATTTTGTAATCAAGTAAGATTGAGTCTTGTAATAAGTTGAGACTGGTTGATTTATCTCAATCCTGGTCTATTGTTGAGTCCTGTACTTATATATTAGTCCAGTACCAGTCTAATTTTTGTACAAGAGAAGAGGTTACATAGTTTTGGAGTTCCACCAGGTCTCATCCAAGAGCCAGAGGAGGACTAGATCTAAGTAGATGAACTAGGAGGATTAGAAACAGGAGTCCTTGACACATCTATAGCAACATCAAGCTCAGGCTCCCACCTCCATGTGAATTCATGGAAGAGTTGCCCTGGCCATCTCCTATGCTTGGTGTTGGAGCTAGAGGCATTGGTGGAGCAAGCAGGGAATCTGATGATGAAGGTGAGGGTGCTCTGGCAAAAGATAATCTCTCAAGTATGGCCAGAATAGCTGAGAGTCCCTCTCTCATCTCCTGATGACCTGCTCTCACCTCAATGTGAATGCTATCAACTCACTATCTGATAGTTATAACCTTAGTCTCCAAGCGAGTCATCCTCTTATCCATACTGTCTCCAAGAGCTGGCACCTCAGGATGTACCAAAACTGATGGCTCGGGCTAAGTATCAGGAATGTCCCTTTATGGCTCAAACGGGCCAACCTCATCAGTATATATTTGCTCCTCCTCAGCAATATCTTTATCATCTGCATCAGTAGCCTACCCTGAGATCCTACATCTCCACTATCCTCTATGCAGATGATATCGCATCCTATGCAGTGATCTCTCATCATAGATGTCAGTATGAAGCAACTGTCTGTAGGGCTCTCCATCTATGACAATTCTATAAGCTTTGAAGAGGATGGTCAAACCCATGCCATATGGTAAACATAACCTCCTGCTAGTAGCTGCCTCGTCATCTGTGCACCATGAGAATTGGGAGGCAGACAGGAGTCTGTCGGATCAGAGACACCATGATAAGTAACTATCTCTCCATGATGAAATCAAAGCATTCGGTCTTCAATGGAAGTATTCGAGCGATGATGTGATGAAGTAATCTCATCTCTGGAGAAAGTCGAGATGCAACAACTATGTCTCCCTCTCTAAGAACCTCTGACTCAAAAATGTATCGCAATCCGCTCATCCGATTGACCAAGGAGTCTACTATGGTACCTCTCATCAGAATCTTCTAAGCTCTACTCAAAATCTCTGCAGTGAGCGATATAGCTGTCCCTCGGATCTCAGCAATCCAGATGTCTACTCCTTTAGCCAAAGTACCATAGAACTCTCGTATCAAGCCAATATAAGACCTCTCTGTCAGTGAGCAGAAGTGGGCCAGCCTGGCATCTCTCAACCAATCTCCTATACAGAAGTGGTGCTGGTCCACAAAATCGAAATCTACCCGTCGTCCTCCAACAATGGCCTTGGAGGCTGTTGACTCCTGTATTGATTTTGATGAATAACAAAATATTTAAGTATAATTGAGTACTAATTGGGTGTTAAAAGTATGTTTATTAGAGTAGGGTACTCACATCTTTAATTACTTGTTATCCTGATGTAGAAGTCAGTTTTATGGATGAAATTTCAAGTTAAATGGACCTTGATACATAAGAATAACCTTGAAGGACTCAAATCTAAAGTTTAAAGAAGTTTTAGTAGAGTTTCAGAAGAGTTTCAAAAAAGTTTCAGCCAAGTATCGACTCATGGAAGTGAAGTATCGACTCAAGGTGTCGACTCACAGAAGCTTGAGCTGATACACAAAAGAAGTTTCAGCTGGCATGCATGAAGTGTCAACTCATGAAGCTCAAGTGTCGACTCAAGGCTTGAAACAAAATTGATACAGAACATACTGAATTCAAGTATTTACTCAAGTATCGACTTATGAAGATGAAGTGTCGACTCACTAAAAGAAGTTTCGATGCACCAGTGCATTCTAGAGAGCTTCGTAAGGCATTTTTGACCTAGTATCAACTCAAGTGTCGACTCATGACTTGAAGTGTCGACATTTGAAGTTCTATGTAAACAATAATGGCTAGTTTTTTGAAACGCAGAATTGATCCTTTTCATTTCTAACAGCTATTTTTACCTCTCTAACAATCAAAAATGGTCATTTAAGACTTGGAAAGATATTTAAAGTGGACCAAACTCTTAAGAAAATAAGTTATGAGCTTTTATTCAAATATTCATTGAAGAACAACTATATGTGAGTGAAGTTGAGCCTCAAGCATTTAAGAGCATTCAAGAAGCATTCAAGTCCATCCTTCAAGCATTGATCAAGGCTTCAACAACTTGAAGATAGACAGCTTCAACAGCAATCAAAGAGCTTCAAAGAGATATTTACTTTATTTTTGAAAGCTTGATTGTATTATTACTTTGTATTCAACTTCATTATTGTTTATAGTTTCAAGTGGTTTGAAACTAGTGTTTGGGTTGTTGGTGAGCCTTGTTCCAAAAACCAACTTAGGTTGTTGGTGAGCCTTATGAAAACCAACTAGATTTTTGGTTATTCCAGAAAATCAAGAGATTTTCAATGAGCCTTGAGAAAACTAAGAGGTTTTTTTGGTTAGCCTTATGAAAATCAAAGGATTGTGATTAGTGAGCCTGAAAAACTAATCGGCTATAATCGAGTGGGATTATAGTGAAATTTTCAAGTGGTTCTTGGAAAGTGGATGTATATGCTTTGGTATGCACCGAATCACTAAATATCTTTGTATTTGTGGTTGCTTACTCTCTCTCATTATTTGAGCTTATTTATTCTACATTTTTTTACTAATTTTGCTGCATATCTTCAAGCACACATACACTTGAATCACTAGCACCTTCATTGTATTTGAATTGGTATATACTTGTTTAAATCTTTGCAAAAAGTTTTTTGAAACCCAATTCACCACCTCTCTTGGATTGCTTCACTGGGCAACAAGTGGTTTCAGAGCCGCATACTCAACTTTTAGGTCTAACCATCTTGAGTTAAAGATCTATGACAGCCCCTTTAGGTTCTAGTGTTGTTGAGGGTCAAGCCTCAAATAGACCACCTTACTTTAATAGCACAAATTACACGTATTGAAAAACTTGCATACGAATTTATATGCATTCTATAGATTACAATCTTTAGAAAGTTGTTGATAAAGGTCAACATATTCCTTCAATCATTGTTAATGGCGTTTCCATTCCAAAACTTGAAGAGGATTGAGATGAAAATGATATTAAGCAATCTGAGCTTAATACTAAGGCAATGAACTTGCTCTATTATGTATTGGATCCTAGTAAATTTAATAGAATTTCCATATGCACCTCTGTGAAAAAAATATGGGATACACTTGAGGTTACTCATGAGGGTACCAATCAAGTAAAAAATACTAAAATAAATATTCTTGTACATACATATGAGATGTTTAGAATGGAGCCTAATGAATCTATTACTGATATGTATACTAGATTTACTAATATTGTAAATGGTATGAGAAGTCTTGGGAGGTTATGTCTAATGCTGATTTCGTAAATAAAATTCTCAGATCATTGCCAACATCTTGGAATCCGAAAGTAACAACAATTCAAGAAGCTAAAGATGTTGAGACACTTTCCTTGGAGCAACTTGTTGGCTCACTCATAACTTATGAGTTGAACATAAAGCAAAAGGCAGGGGATGCATATAGAAAGAAAAAGCATATAGCATTCAAATACATTACATCAGATGAACCTTCAAGTGAAGAATCCGAGGAAGGAGAAAATGAGGATGAATAGGCACTTTTACAAAAAAATTTAAAAGATTTATGAGGAAGAAGAAATTTCCCTACAAAAAGAAGCCTCAGCCTAGTAAGGAAAAGGAAAAAGAAAAAGAAAAAGAAAAGGAGAAGGATCAACCAATTTGCTTCGAGTGCAAGAAGCCTGAACACTATAAGTTGGATTGTCCTCTCCTCAAGAAATCCAAAAAAAAGTTTAGAAAGAAGGAAATGATGGCAACATGGAGTGATAGTAAATAGTCCAGTTCAGAGGAAGAACAACCAAAAGTCGCCAATCTTTGTCTCATGGCTCAAAAAGATGAGGTACAATTTGAACTTGAACTTGATTTTATATTCAATGAACTTAGAGATACTTTTGATGAACTCATGCATAAATACAAATTACTGAAACTTGAAAATAAAAAGTTAAAGAAGCATGCTAATTCATGTTCTCTTGAAAACACCAATCTTGCAAACGAAAATAATGATTTGAAAACTAAGATGGATGTTTTAGAAAAATAAAAGAATGCTTTATTAATGAAAATAGAAGTTTTGAAAATATCCAAGGTTGTTGTTTCAAATAATAAACTTTTAAAGAAAAAAAAGATCTTAAGGTAGAAAACAAGAAATTCAAAGATGAGCTTGACAAAGTTAAACCATTTGTTGAAAAATTTATATATAGTTTTGAAAAGTTAAATTTATTATTAAAAATCAAAGAGCTTTATTTGATAAAGCAGGACTTGGTTATAAGCAGCAAAAGAAATAAAAATTTTTCAAAGATTTCTTTGTTTCTGCATCATTTAATGTTACTTGTTTTAGTTGTAGAAAACTTGGACATAAAGTATTGCCTAGTAAACAATCCAAAAGGGGGGGTGAATTAGATTTTAAAAACTTTTGCAAGTATGTGTTAATTCAAAATGATCAAGGTGCTAGTGAATTACAAGTGCATATGTGTTATTCAAGAGTATACAGCAAAAATAGATAAGCAAATACAAAGTAAACAAGAGTAAATAAAGAGAGAGTAAGCAATACAAATACAAGGATATATAGTCATTTGGTGCACTCCAAAGCACCTACATCCATTTCCCAAGGTCCACTTGGAAATACACTATAGTCACTCTTGATTACAACCAATTAGTTTTCCAAGCTTATTAATCAAAACCTAATTTGTTTTTACCGGAAACACAAATCAAAATCTCTTGGGTTTTACGGGCTAACCAAAAATTTAGTTTGTTTTATAACTTAGGCTCACCAACAACCTCCTTGGTTTTTACAAGGCTAACCAAAAATCTCTTTGATTTTCACAAGGCTAATCGAAAACCTTTATTGGTTTTAACACACAGGCTTTCCAACAAACCTCAACAAAGAGTTTAAGTAGAATATATGAAATTCAAGAAAGCTTTCAAATTAAATACAAGCAAATGTCTTTTTGAAGCTTTTTGAAGATGCTTGTCTTCTAGTTGTTGAAACCTTAATCAATGCTTGAAAGGTTGGACTTGAATGCTCTTGAATGCTTTGAATGCTTGAAGGCTTCACTTCACTTGAAAGTAGTTGCTCTTAATGAATATTGGAGTGAATGCACTTAACTTCTCATCCTCTTTGTTCCCTCTTGAATTTAATCGACTTTAAATACCTTTCCAAACTTCAAATGGTAGTTTACGACCGTTGAAGAGGTGAAACTAGTCGTTGGGGGTGAAAAGACAAGTTCTGTATTTTAAAAAACTAGTCATTACTGTTCATCAGAACTTCAAGTGTCGATATTTCAAGTCATGAGTCAATACTTGGATTCATTGAGTTGACACTTGGTTCAAAAAATATTTGTTGAAGCTATCTAAAAATCTCAGGTGAGTGACACTTCTTCTAGTGAGTCAATACTTGGCCTCCATGAGTTGACACTTGAGGGAAGTCTTGAAATTCAGCATGTTCTGTATAATTCTTATCTCAGGCCTTGAGTCGATCCTTGAGTCAATACATGAGTCGACACTTAAGCTTCATGAGTCGACACTTCAAGTATGCCATCTGAAACATCTTCTGTATATCAGGTCAAGCTTTTGTGAGTCGATACTTCACTTCCATGAGTCGACACTTGGCTAAAACTTTCTGAAATTCAATTGAAACCCTGCCGAATCTTTTTCAAACTTAAAACTTAAGTCCTTTCAAGTTATTCTTATGTATTTAAGTCCATTTAATTTTAAGATTTTATCCATAAGGAGACTTCTTCAACTATTTTGATAAATAATCAATCAACTAACTTAATGAGTACCTTTTTCTGATAAAACATACTTTAACAAACAGTTAATACTCAAATATACTTAAGTTTTTTATTAATCATCAAAATTAATATAGAAGTCAACAATCTCCTTCTTTTTGATGATGATAAAATCTTTAAGTATAAACAAATGGAAAGCTAAAAAGATTTTCAACAAGAATAAAGCTTTCGGCAATAAGTATCAGAGCTAAGCATGATAAATATCAGAGTTTGAAAATATATTGATTGTCAAGAATTGAGACTTAGTGATAATGTATCAGGGCTGTGTATATATATATAAAGAAAGTTAAATTTATATATCGTTAGTATCATAGCAATGATTATCATGCATCAGAGTTATATATTATGAAATATCAGAGTTATGATTAAAAATGAATCCGAGCTAAGATGTATATATAATGCTCAAAAGGTGTGTAAAAACATCTTCAAAAGATAAGCATTTCAGCATGAAGAGAAGAATAGCAAGGAAAAGCTTTAAGGGTATCAAGGCATTAAACATGTGCTAGAAGAGTAGATGTATCAGACTAAAATTAATAGATTATAAAGGGTATCAAGGTATGAAATCAAAAAGTATCAGAGCATAGAATAGAAGTATCAGAGCATAGAAATAGAAGTATCAAAGTAAGGAAATGGAAGTATAGATCAAGGATAATAGAATAAAAACTCTCCCTCAATATATGATCCGAAAAATTGATTTTCAAAAAGATTTTTTAGAACATTTACAACAATTTACAACTTTAGTAATTTTTTTTCTCGCTCCCCCTGTCTTATTGCTTTAATAAAATTGATAAAAGTTTCATTAATTCTCATTAATTCGCATTGATACTCTCCAATTTTATCAATTTTGCACTTTTCCATTAAATCTTTCAATTATTCTCTCCCTTTTTGTCATCATTAAAAAGATAAGAAAAAAGATACATTTCAGTAAATGAAAAGGTAGGAGCCATTACATTTCAGTGAGAGTGCATTCATAGAAGTCAAGAAGTTAAAATATAAAATTTGATCCATTAGATTCAAACATTTGATACATTTGATAAAATTTGATACATAAAATAGAATTTAATATAGACACACACATAAAACATAATAAGCACTGAGATGCAAAATGACTAATAGACAGACCAACCCTATGGGATACTCTCCTCATCAGAGGGAGACCCAAATTCAAGAATGATGGGACCTGTAACCCTAGAAGGTCTAGGTCGTGGCCATATCGACCAAAGATCAGAAAGTCTAGTCCAAGTTGATCTGGGTGCAATGCCACGTGCTCTGCCTCTATGTCTGGTATATGTTCTTCCTCTAGCTGGTGCTGAAGAGGAGGAAGTAATATCAAGAGTAGGAGCATCAATTGTGACGGAAATAATAGCTGTGACAGTGATCGGGGGTGTGTCATTATAAATAGGACCTGAACTAAGAACATGGAAACCAGGTATATAAAGTCCTAGCTCCCGAATCAAGGTAGATGTGAAAAGAACATGTGGATTCCTACTGGGAAAACTATGAATAAGTGCAGGAAAGTCTGTGTCAAGAGGGTCTGAATGAAGTACAGGTGTAAGAGCAAGAGTGCCAGGTGGGTCAAAAATGGTGGATGAATTGGATAGGACTAGGGACTGGAATGATGGACTGGAAGGATCTAGAACTTGTGTCCTCGAAACATCCTTTGCTGCAACCTCTGGCTTGGGCTCCAATGTCAAACTCGGCAGAAGAGTCACCCTGACCATCTCCGACATCTGGTGTGGGGCTGAAGGTGCTTGTGGAGCAGGTGGTGCTGGAGGAGAGTCTGGATGTGAAGAGGATGGTACTCTGCTCGAAGATAGTCTATCCAATGCAGCCAATATTGCAGTGATGTCATCACTCAATCCTCCGTGTCTCTCTCTCATCTTTACATAAATCTGGTCAACTCGCTATTGAATAATCATAATCTCTATCTTTATAAGAGTGACCCTCTTATCCATGCTATCTCCAGTACCTGGTAAGTTAGTCTATGCTGGAGTGGCTACCTCAGGCTGAGCTGCAGGCGCAGGCTGTGTTTATGGGATGTCTCTCTGTGTCTCGGATGGCCCAGCCTCACCAGTGAAAATCTGCTCCTCCTCTATTGCCTCCTCATCTGCATTAGTGGTCTAACCTGATACTCATCATCTCCACTGACCCCTGAACATATGATATCCCATCTTGTGGAGGGATCTCTCATCATAGATGTCCGTATGTAGGAGCTGTCTATGTGGCTCTCCATCTACAATGACTCCATATGCCCTGAATACGATCGTTAAACCCATACCATAGGGCAAGCATAGCCTCCTACTAGTCGCTGCCTCTGTCATCTAATGAACCATAAGCATGGGACGGTAGACTGGAGTGTGCTGAATCAATGAGACTATAATAAGCAGCTCTCGCTCAGTGATAAAATCAAATCATCCAGTCTTCGACAAGAGAATCCAGGCGATAATGTGATGTAGCAGCCTCATATCGGGCAAGAGTCTAGATGTAACTACAGTGGCTCCCTCTAGAAGATCATCTAACTCGAAGATACACCAGACTCCACTTATACAATCTACTAGTGAGTCTGCTACTAATCCTCTCATAGGTATCTGCCATACTCTGCTCAATATCTCGGCAGTAAGCGGAATCTCAATACCTCGTACTATTGCAATCCATCCATCAGCATCTCTAGCTAATGTACCATAAAACTCCTTGATCAAGCCAGGGTAAAAACTCTCGGACAAGGTGCAGAACTGTGACAACTCAGCATCCCTTAACCACTGTCCAATCCAGAAATGCTGCTAGTCCAGGAAGTCAAAGTTGACTCGCCGTCCTCTGACTATGGCCTTAGAGGCCATCCTATCAGCTGCTGGGACTGGCGGTCTAACTGGAATGTCTGGTTGGACCTCACGCTCTGCTACCGCTGGATCCTCATGCCTAGCCTTCATCCATCGCTTGGCCTCCTGAACTGATGGACAAGGTCTCCTCACAACTTGCTTTCGGAGATCCATTTCCAGAAAGGAAGAATAGAAACGGTCTAGGGTGAAAAGAAATGGGACTTCATGGTGAAACCGTGAGAAAACAATGAGGGATAGTGAAAGAACGGGAAGAAACTTACCCAAACAAGGAATCCGGCAGTTAAAACTTGGATTGGAGTGAAATGGAGTGTTAGGATACTATTTTAGGGTGAGTCGGCTCAGGGTTTTGAAAGAAATTAGGAAGAAAATGCTTGGATTTCCCTCTTTATTCTCGAAATCCCACCATTCAAGTATCGACTCACGACACCAGGTCAAGTGTCGACACTTGAAGGTATCGACACTTCGTTAAAAATCCAAAAGAAATGGGGAAAAACACAAAAAAAATAAAGAAATTGATTTCAAGGGATTATGAATGATTAATCATGATTTTGAAGAATATTTAATCAGATAATTTCAAGGATAATCTGAAAGATCATAAGGTGATCAAAAATTCAATCAAAAGGATTAATGACCCCTAATTCCCTTCTAATCATACATAACCTATCTTCTTGAAGAAGTTTGGTCAATATATCAGCCAATTACATTTTAGTGCACACAAATTCAAGCACAACATCATTATTTTCAACATGATCTCTAATAAAATGATGTTTAATTTTAATGTGTTTACTTTTAGAGTGCTAAACAAGATTTTTAGTTAAATTTATAGTACTTGTGTTATCACATCTTATGGGTGTCTTAATTAATTTTATTCCAAAATCTTCAAGTTATTGCTTAATCTACAAGATTTGAGTACAACAACTTCCAGCTGCAATATATTCAGCCTCAGCTGTAGATAGTGCTACCAAAGTTTGTTTCTTGCTAAACCATGAGATTAAGTTAACTCCAAGATATTGGAAAGTTTCACTAGTACTTTTTCTTTCTAATTTACACCCAGCAAAGTTAGCATAAGAATAGCTAATTAAATCAATTGAAGAATCTCTAGAATACTACAGACCAATATCAATAGTACCAGATAAGTATATAAAAATATGCTTAACAGTTATTAAATAAGATTCTTTAAGAGCAGACTGATATCTAGCACACATGCAGATACTAAACATGATATCTGGTCTACTAGCAGTCGAGTACAGTAAAGAACCAATGATATCTCTATATAATTTTTGATCAATATTTTTACTACATCCATCTTTATCAATTTTACAAGAAGGGCTCATAGGTGTACCTATTTACTTGATTGTCTCTATCCCAAACTTCTTTAAGATTTTTCTTGTATACTTAGATTGGTTGATGAAGATCCCTTC
The DNA here is from genome assembly GCA_021397845.1 of Areca catechu. Taxonomy (NCBI): domain Eukaryota; kingdom Viridiplantae; phylum Streptophyta; class Magnoliopsida; order Arecales; family Arecaceae; genus Areca; species Areca catechu. Next base: position 155,665,432 of record CM038050.1, on the reverse strand, counting down.
TTTAGTTTGCTTGATTTGGAGTCCGAGGAAGTAGTTTAATTCTTCCATCATACTCATCTCGAACTCATCCTGCATAAGCTTGGCAAATTATTGACAAAGTATTTCATTAGTAGCACCAAAAATGATATCATCAACATAAATTTGTATTACTAATAGATCATCATTCTTTTTTTTCAAAAACAAGGTAGTATCAATATGGCCTCTAGATAAATCATTTTTAATTAAAAAATTTACTAAGTCTTTCATACCATGCTCGGGGTGCTTATTTTAAATCATAAAGTACTTTGTGCAATTTAAAAATATAATCAGGATGTGCATGATTTTCAAATCTAGGTGGTTATTCAACAAAAATTTCTTCAGCAATATGATCATTTAAAAATGCACTTTTAACATCCATTTGAAAAAGTTTGAAATTCATAAAATATGCAAATACTAAAAGTAACATAATAGCTTCAAGTCTAGCTACTATAATAAATATTTCTTCAAAATCAATTCTTTCTTTTTGATTATAATCCTTATCTACCAATCTAGCCTTATTTCTAGTTATTACACCATTTTCATCTATTTTATTCCTATACAACCATTTTGTACCAATAATTGAAACATTAGATGGCCTTTTTATTAGAGTCCAAACTTTGTTTTTTTCAAATTGAATTAATTCTTCTTGCATAGCAATTATCCAATTAGGATCTTTTTCAGCTTCTTCAATACATTTAGGTTCAATTTGAGAAACAAAAGTAATATAATCACATTCATTTCTAATAGATGATATAGTTCTTACCCCTCTCGATGGATCACCTAAGATCAATTCCTTAGGATGTCCATGAGCATACCTCCACTCTTTCAATAGATCTTTATGCTTTAATGAGGATCTTATAACTTCTTCTCTATCTTTTTTGTTTTGATCTTCTTCATCTTCTTTGAAAGGGGGATTATCCAAAGTCAGCTTTTTTAGTCTTTTAGTACCTGCACATACATCAGAAGTATCCTCCTTTCTAGAGGATTTATTAGTAGACTTTTCACATACCACATGCACTGATTCTTCTACCAGCAGTGTTTTTCTATTAATAACTCTGTATGCCTTGCTTGATGTAGAGTATCCTAAGAAGATACCTTTATTAGACTTGGCATCAAACTTACCTAAATTATCTTTTTATTATTTAAAATAAAGCATTGACAACCAAAAACTCGAAAATATTTCAAAATAGGTTTTCTTTCTTTCCAAAGCTCATTGGGTGTTTTCATTAAAATAAGTCGAATTAAAACACAATTTAAAATATAACAAATGATATTAACAACTTTGGCCCAAAAATATCTCGAAAGATCATTTTCAGAAAGCTTTGTACGTGCCATTTCTTCTAAAATCCTATTCTTTCTTTCTACCATCCCATTTTGTTGAGGTATCCTAGGTGTAGAAAAATTATGCTCAATTTCTTTTCATTACAAAAATTTTCAAAATCTTGATTTTCAAATTTAGTACCATGGTCACTACGAATACAAATAACTGAAGTACCTTTTTTATTTGAAACTTTTCGATAAAACTTCAAAAATATTGAAAACGATTCATCTTTATGAGTTAAAAATAAAATCCATGTAAATTAGAAGAAATCATCCACTATAACTAATCCATATCTCTTGCCCCTAGGCTTGTTGTCTTAGTTTGTCCAAAGAGATCCATATGGAGTAGCTCTAATGGCCTATAAGTTGAAACAAAACCTTTTGGTTTGATAGATGTTTCTGCTTGTTTTTCAAATTGATATACTTCACATATTTTATCTTTTTCAAAACTAAGTTTTGGTAAATCTCTTACTAAATCCTTTTTGCATAATTTTAAAAGTAGATGCATGCTTGCATGACCTAATCTACGATGCCAAAGCCAACTAGACTCATTAATAGTGAAATTCATAGCAACTAAGCATTCACCATCATGTAAAGGTAAATTGTCAAGATCAATAACATAGATGTTACCATGCCTATTTCCAATAAATTTCACTCCATTACTATCAGAACTAGCTACCATGCAAACAGATGATTCAAAAATAACTTTAAAACCTTTGTCATAAAAATGACTAATACTAAGAAAATTATATTTCAACCTTCAACTAATAGAATATTATTCATAAATGTTGAAGGGAAGAAGTAAACTTTACCGATATCAATGATTTTTTCTTTACTATTATCTCCAAAGGTTACACTCCCTCAATTCAGTGCCTCAAGAGAGATGAACTGCTTTACATCTCCTGTCATGTATTTTGAGCAACCACTATTAAGATACCATAATCTTTTCTTTACTTTGGTTGCAAGACACACATGCAAAATAAATTAAGTTTTCATTTTAGTTACCCAAGCCATCTTGGGTCTTTTTAGGTTAGTACTAAAAGTGGTTCCTTTTGGAATCCAAATCTTTCTAGAATTATTAATCTTTCTAAGGTCATATTGATATGCTTTATGACCTAACTTTCTATAAGAATAACATGTAATGCTTGATGATGCAGGTATAAAAAAATTCTTGAAATATTTCTCTTGTTTTTGAGGTCTAAAATCCAAATCTGCTTTGTTGAAAACTATTCTTTGATTGTTCAATAAAAGATTTAGCTTTTCATAATTATATGTAAATTTTTCAATAAAGAGTTTAACTTTGTCAAGCTCATTTTTGACTTTTTGATTTTCTATATCTCAAGGTCTTTTTTTTTCTTTAAAGGTTCATTGTTTGAAATAATGACCTTAGGTCTTTTCAAAACCTCAATTTTCATTAATAAAGCATTCTTTTGTTCTTCTAAAACATCAATCTTAGTCTTCAACAACTTGAAGATAAGCATCTTCAACAGCAATCAAAGAGCTTCAAAGAGATAATTGCTTTATTTTGGAAAGCTTTATTGTATTATTACTTTGTATCCAACTTCATCTTTGTTTTTAGTTTCAAGTGGTTTGAAATTAGTGTTTGGATTGTTGGTGAGCCTTGTTCCAAAAACTAACTTAGGTTATTGGTGAGCCTTGTGAAAACTAATTAGGTTTTTGGTTATCCTAAAAAATCAAGAGATTTTTGGTGAGCCTTAAGAAAATTAGGAGATTTTTTGGTTAGCCTTGTGAAAACCAAAAGGTTGTGATTAGTGAGCCCGAAAAATTAATCGGCTGTAATCAAGTGGGATTATAGTAAAATTTCTAAGTGAATCTTGGAGAGTGGATGTAGGTGCTTGGTGTGCACCGAACCACTATATATCTTTGTGTTTGTGGTTACTTGCTCTCTCTCATTATTTGATCTTATTTATTCTTCATTTATTTTTTTAATTTTGCTACATATCTTCAAGCACACATACACTTGAATCACTAGCATCTTCATTGTATTTGAATTAGCACATACTTGTTTAAATCTTTGCAAAAAGTTTTTTGAAACCCAATTCAACCCCCCTCCTAGGTTGCTTCACTGGGCAATAGAGGCCATTCTATCTGCTCCATGGACGGGTGGTCTGACGGGAATGTCCTGCTGAAATAGTGACTCTGGTGCCAGATCCTCGTGCCACGCATTTGTGCACCACTCTGTATCCTATGTAGACTGACGAGGTCTCCTGACAACTTATTTTCTGGGACCCATCTCTCAAGAAAATAGGGAAAAAAGCAATGTAGGGTGAAATGGATAGGGATTTCATGGTAAAACTGTGAGAAATCAGAGAAGAACAGTAAAAAATAGGGAAGAAACAGGCTCAAACAAGAAATCAGGTGGTGGTTAAAATGGGGATTGGAGTTAAACAGAGGATGGGATACTATTTATGGATGAGTTAGCTCAAAGATTAGGAAGAAAAAATGAAAAAAAATGATCGATTTTTCTTGTTTGTTCTCGAATTCCCATCGTTCAAGTGTTGACTCATGACCTCAGTCCAAGTATCGACACTCGGAGGTGTTAAGACTTCAAAGTGTCAACACTTAGGCAAAAATCTTTAAAAAATGGGGAACAACTATAGAAAATCATAGAAACTTATTTTAATGGTCTATGAATGATTAATAATGATTTTCAAGGTTATTTGATCAGAAAATTTTCAAGGAGAATTTGAAAGGTCATGAAGAGATTAAAATTTAATCAAAAGGATTAATGACCCCTAATTCTCTTCTAATCATACTGAACCGATCTTCATTAAGTGACTTGGTTAGTATATCAGCCAATTGCATTTCAGTGCAAACAAATTCAAGTATAACATCATTGTTTTGAACATGATCCCTAATAAAATGATGTCTAATTTCAATGTGCTTACTTCTAGAGTGTTGAACTGGATTTTTAGTTAAGTTTATAGCACTAGTGTTGTCACATCTTATCAGTAGTTTAGTTAATTTAATTCCAAAATTTTTAAGTTGTTGCTTAATCCACAAGATTTGAGCACAACAACTTCTAGCTATAATATATTCAGCCTTAGCTATTGATAGTGCAACTGAATTTTGTTTCTTGCTAAATCATGAGATTAAGTTAATTCCAAGAAATTGACAGGTTCTAGAAGTATTTTTTCTATCTAACTTACAACCAGCAAAATCAGCATCAGAATATGCAATTAAATCAATAGTTGAATTCTTAGAGTACCACAAACCAATATCAATAATGCTAAATAAGTATCTAAGTATGTACTTAACGGTCAATAAATGTGATTCCTTAGGCTTCGACTGATATCTATCACACATACATATACTAAATATAATATCTGGTCTAGTAGTAGTTAAGTACAGTAATGATCCAATGATGCCTCTATAAAATTTTTGATAAATCTTCTTACCAGATTCATCCTTGTCAAGCTTACATCAAGGGCTCATAAGTATACTGATCGGTTTAGTCTTCTCCATCCCAAACTTTTTCAAGATCTCCTTTGTGTATTTAACTTGGTTGATGAAGATCCCTTTACTTATTTATTTAATCTGGAGTATGAGGAAGTAGCTCAATTCTCTTATCATGCTCATCTCAAACTCTCCCTGCATCAGCTTTGTAGATGCTAAGATCTGACTAGCAGATCGACCGTATCTCAGTTTTATTTTTCTGTCATACCTTTAATTTTTATTAACCCAACTTCAAACTATTTTTTTAAAAAATAAAAATTAAAGATCTCAAATCATCTTAAGCATTGCCTTTTTCATGGATTTGACCAGACTCATCCTTTCAAAGTATTTTTAATTCTATTTAAAAGTCGGTTAATTAAACTGATAGCCACGGTGTCTTAATGACAACATCATGGCCTATCATGTTGCTAAGAGAGCCCACTTCCTGACACACCAATTTGTTACTACCAAATCACCCTTTGGTGGGTAGTGGTGGTTTCAGTGAGTCCTCCGATCTTTTTTGGTAAAGAAGGGATGCTATGCCTTGTGGTTCATGGATGGAGACCTGCAAGAAAGTCTCTAGGCTAAGGTTACCAATAGAGACACTCCAATGCTTAAGTCAGGAAGAGAGGATGAAGTGGGCTACAATACCTGGAGCTGTGAGCCCTGGTGATTGTATGAGCGCAAGTGTGAGGAATACTGAACGTACCTCATCGGCATCTCTCTTATATATTTATATGATGATATGAAATAACAAGTGATGTCATTAAAGGGGGTTTCCGCTAACAGTCATCATGGGTTTTGATAGGTTGTTAGGGTTTTTTCTCCTGGGATCCTTTCCACCAATATCTTTTCTATTAGGGCTATTGATTCCATTAGGATACTAACCCCCACGAACTTGTCCGCCACAACCTAGCTTGCCATGATTGTTGCAAGGCTATGTGGAAATGATGGAATGGTTAAGACAAATGGGGTCAATCATTGCTAGCTTTGAACATCAATCACATCCACTCAATGTCGAGAAAGGGACTGGCCAAGAAGGAAAGTCAGCCAAGGGAGAGGAATCTGACTCTCCAAGGTGTCTGACTAGGCATGGGCTTTAATTAGGCCATGACAGTCGAGCCTAGCCATGGGGCATAGGTGTGGGGGGTAACCTGTGTGGTCACCCATTAAGTTGGGAGAGTTTCGAGTAGAGGGCGAGCTATCCATCATCAAGAAAATAGGGAAGTCTTGCCATGCTTTTCGAGGGTGCTCGATTAACTGGATCGACTAGCCACTCAGATGACTATCAGACCATGGAGCTAGTCAGGTTCAAATGGCTAATCGGCAATTGCCAATGAGGGAGCGTTGATCGGACTAGGGTGCAAGCAGCCTTCTGATGTGGGGTGTCGAAGATGATCTATATTGGAGGAAGTCATCATTATAGCTAAACATGCTGCACACCACTTACTTGGTTAGTGTTTAATGGATGGCTGGCTATTATCTTCATGCTGGTGGGTGCCCTGGATGTTGCTGGTTTGCTACTTGGCAATGTTATTATCCTCTGGCTATTCGACTAGTGGCCCGGCCTTGGTCAGTGGTCCGATGGGTATCTCGAGTCTAGGTTGGTTGAGCCTATAACAAGGTGTATATACAATAGACACGGTGGAGATTAGTCACTTCAAATCTTGGAAAAAGTAATTTATCAATGCAACAATCAGTTAATCACAAAAATGCATGAAGTCCATAAAACTAAAGTGTAGCCCATGAGAATATTTTGGCACAACTAAGTGCATGATAATCCCACAACTTTCCATCAGTCATATAATTATTTATAAAAGCAAGGCAATAGGAAAGAAAGATAAATAAGGTGATAGGCATTTGCATGAGATGCATGCAAAAATACCACCACAATGAAAAGAATTATCGACGACCTTTTTAAATACCACTATAAACAAAAAAAAATCTTTCTAGATATTTTTGTAGTATTTTTTCTTATGTACCACTTTAAGATGACAGATGTTTGCATGAGACTTGTATGAAGATACCACCACAACAAAAAGAATTATTGGTGGCATTTTTAAGTGTCACTATAAGCAAAAAAAAATGCAAATATCTTTTTAGTTATTTTTGTAGTATTTTCTTATATACCATTATATATATATATATATATATATATATATATATATATATATATATATACCTTCATGTGTTCTTTTAGTTTTTTATTTTACCTTTCTGTCACAGTTTTTGCACATATATATATATATATATATATATATATATATATATATATACCTTCATGTGTTCTTTTAGTTTTTTATTTTACCTTTCTGTCACAGTTTTTGCACATTTTGTTCGTAGGGAGTTTTCTTGAAGTCTTTTTATTTGTTAATTGATCATATCCAAATTGTTCACAAAACTTTCTAATTTTCTTTTGCTTATTAATTCTTCTCTTTTAGCTATTGTTTTATTCTTAAATCATTGCATAATTATAACCCTTCAAAGTTGGCACATTGATTAAATCTCCAAAAGTTAATTTATCATATGGGATTTTATTGTTATTTTGTTCCCTATCAAACATATCCCAAAATTATAACAGTTTGCTATTTTTATCCTTTTATTGTACTATTCAGCTATTTTTGTTTCTGCTATTTAAGACTTGGCTCTAATAAGTTGGTATTAAAGCTAGAGGGGGGAGGATATAAGTAGAAGATTTGCTAGTTGATACATATAGGATTGAAGTATTTTTGTATTTGCACCAGTCACGTTGCCATTTTTAAGCCAAAGGTAGGCATTCTTTTGCATAAATCATTGAGTCATAGAGAAAAAAAATTAAATTCTATATGGACCCCCTATCATCTTCTTTATTTGTAAACTCTTCTTCAATGGAAGAAGATGCTGACTATTCAAAGGCCTTGATAGAAGATAACCTAAGTAATTGAACAATTCCAAAACTATCAAAAAGATCAGTATATCAATACAAAAACCTTAGGGTTCTTCTAGACAATAAGGTCAAAATCATAGAAAGAACTATTTCTATAACCAATTATCATGAAGTCATCCCTTTAATAATCCAAGTCATTGTCAAAAATCATAGGCAAAAACATGAATTTACTCATGTAGGTATGGTCCAAGTAGCCATCAAAATAAATGTCAGACTTAGCCAGAGCAAATCCAGCATTATTGAGCTTAGAGATTTTCCAAAAGGCAATTTAGGAGTCTTCTGCTCCATAGCCAATTGACTTAAAACAAAAAATGGCAATTGAAATTTTTAACTCAATGCCTCAAAAAACTCAAATGACTATTGGGGTTTCTGACCCAGTGTCTCTTCAAAAAATCCCAACCAAGAAAAATCCTTATTTTGAAAACTAATTTCTTAACCAATTTTAACTCTTGAAGATGAATACATGGATAATGATCCATGAAAATTAATTTCAAGATTTTTTCTACCAAGCTGGCACTTTTTACCTAAAGACCCCTTGAAAATATACATATATATTATGAATTCATTCTTGTAGATTATGATTCTATTATGGTAAAACATTATAGAGACTACAAATATTAATCAACTATCACTTATTCTACTACTCAAATTATTTAAATTTTATCTCCATCTGCATGGGAAGATAATCCTAATACTTTCACAAAACTCTCCCAAAAATTTAATCCTCAGTATTATAATTATTGGGATTACTGGAATGCTTGGTGTTTTGCTTTTCTTTTCCAAAACATTCATCAAAATCATTCTTGGTTTTGGCTTGGTCTTGTAGACTGCAGCAACCACAGTCATTTATTGAAGAGTGTTCAAAATTTGGTACTTGGTTTATCCATCTATGTTCCACTCATAGATGGTATTGGCAGAGTAGTGGTTTCATCTAAGGGTAAGTCTTTCTTCAAAGACCATATTCGGAAAGGTCGACCTATTGTAAAACATCTTGGTTGGTTGGTTCTAGAATTGGAGCTTGTTGATCTCTGGTTTCTCTGGGTTTTTTGATGAGTTGCAGCTTGTATTAGAGCCAGAACTTGACTCACTGTCATAAGAGTTTTCAGTATTTTGAGATAACATTAAGACAGATCTTCCTCTAATAGCAACAGGTGCAGGAGGTGTGTTCCTATATGGAGTATCCAGAATAGTGGTTAACACATCAATTTTTTCTAACCTTTTATTAATTTTTTCAAGTAAACTTGGTTCACTCATTTATGGAATATATTTTTTAGCTATTTGGTGTGGGACAAAAATGGGAGTCTTATCTTTTGACTTTATTGGTTGTTTTTCATTTTTGACTAATTATTCTACTCTAGTCAGTTGATCACTAATTACTTTTAAATTCTAGTTAGTAAAATTATATTGTTCTGAAATGTTTTTAAGATCCCTTCCATTTGCATTTTCTAAGGGTTTTGATTTTACCTTGAAAGGGGATGCAGTTACTTTGGTTTCTTTTAATGGAATTTTTAATTTTTGTAAGGGAGGATGTTTTTTTTTCTTCATTACCCTACCTTTTCCATCTTGCCATGAGATGATGATCTTTCTTGTCCTACATGTTTAGCTTGTATCAAAATTCCTGAACCAAGTTTTATTCAAGCAAAGGCAAAGAAGAAAAAGGTGTAGCTTCGAAGCCATCATATGTATCTTCAAATCTATTTGAAATAATACAAGATTTTCTCAATTTTGCTGTCTCAATTATTTATGTAGTTTCAAACTACTTCACAAGTCAACATTAAAAGGGTATATCTTCAATAGCTATAGCGTCAAAAGTTTCAATATTGCCCTCTTGTAATTCTGAATTTTATTTCCTATTACTTTATTCAAATATTTTAATTGTTTAGCTCCTTAGTAGCATAGTACTCTGGAGGGTTCATAGTAACATCTATCCTTCTAGGGTAGATTGGGGCTATCCTGCTATAAGAAATTATAATAGAAGGGGTACATTTATGAATCTAAATGAAGAACAACAAACGGGATGTTCAATCTATTCTTTTGAATTCTATTACAATAAGTTGGTATCAATTTACTCTTTTGGGTTTTATACTAGTATACTATTCTTATCTTTTTGTCATACTATTTTGCTATTTTAGTTTCTACTATTTAAGACCTAGCTCTTTTAATGTTGTCTCCTAAAGTAGTTTCAGATTGCATAAATAATTAAGACAACAAAATTGAGAAAATCTTGTTTTATTTCAAATAGATTTGAAGATACATGTGATGGCTTCGAAGCTACATCTTTTGCTTCTTTGCCTTTGCCTGAATAAAACTTGGTCGGGATTTTGATACAAGCTTGAGATTAGATATTGATTTGGGATTTTTGAGGTTTGGATACAAGAGAGAGTGGTTTTAGAAGAGGTTTAGAGGAATTAGATGAGGAGGAGAGTCTCGAAATAAGCATTGTAATTTTTGGCCCTGTTCCTCTTCTTTTGGCCTTGTGGTCTTCTTATAGAATTATTCGGATAATATTGAAGTACTGTTTGGAGTCCACGAGGCTTGATGAAAAGATTTCACTGAAGATTCTCTGGTATGAGTTTAGTTATCGGCCATCTTTGTACTAGGGATGCTTTTTTTAGCGAGAGTTCTTTGGGTAGTAATATCTTTGTGAAGGATGCTTGTACTAAAAGGAGAATCTTTCAGTATGCTTTTGATGGAGATGACTTGGCGGAAATGCTTTTGGTAGAGGTGCTTGTACTAAAGGCAAAGGGTGTTGTCTTGGCAGACTACTTTTGCAGGATGCTTTTGGCTAACTGCTTTTGTAGGATGCTTTTATCTGGGATTCTTTGTCAACAATGCTTTTGCAAAGATGCTTGTGTTAGGAAATGTATCTTAAAGTCAATCATCTGGATTATAAATAATTAAGCTCCTTATAATTTGTACATTAAATATTAATAAATAAAAGTTATTTTTGATAATTAATCATTGTTTGTACATATTCTTATATGAATACTTTTGTGATGAAGTCCTTAGAATAACTTCCATTCGACATGGGAGGATTCATATAGTTCTTAAACGATTCGCAACCAAATGATACATTATTATCTAAGACGACAACGTTTATCAAGTATAGATTATTGTATACCATATTTTTTCAAGGAGTGTGGAGATACTAGTATGGCATGTAGAAGAGTATAGGAGTATACTGTACTGAATGTGACCAACTCTATAGAGTACTCTGCTATTAAGAGTATCTCTAAGAAGGATATGGGTGTAAGTATCCCTTTGACCTGAGATCACCATAATGACTCGCAAGCAACTCATTGTACTTAGATATTGGACTACTTGGATTTCAAATCCAATGATGAAATGTTATTGGATGCAGTTAAGTACTTGTTAAGTTAGTGTATAAGTCAAGAAGGAATTGACCACTCTAAGGTATGGAGAACATGCTCTGTAGTATTTCAACTTAGCAAAACCTAGCCTAGATAATCTTTTTGAGTCACAGGATTTATTAGATTGACACACATCTGGATGCACTATTTAGGAGTTGGTAGTTTACTCTGAAGCCAGGGTAATCCTATGGGGTCACATATAATAGAAGTTTCTAGCCGATCATGATGGCTGATAAATGATTAAAAATCATTTAGGGATAAAATTATAAATATGATTAACATTTAATTCTATATAAATATTATAAATATATAATTAATTAATAGTTAATTATAGATAATTAATTACTAATTAGATTGTAAATTGGCTTAATTTGATTGAACAAATAGGATTAGGTTAAGTCTAATTGAAATTGGTTCAATTAGATCTCACCCGATTAGGTTATACGATGACCTAATCGCTAGAGAATTTTAATTTCGATTTATTTCAAACTTGAGCTCAATAAATTTAAGATTTATTTAATATTTAATTAAGCCTAATAGGACTTAATTAGATTGAGTTCAAGTTGGTTAAATTAGTTATAACAAAATTAGTTTTAGTTCTAAACTAATTTTGGTCAAATATTGGTCAAACCCTAACCTAGTCTAACTTATTTTCTTTCCTAAAAATCCTCCATGCCTTTTAAGAATTTTTTCATGAATTCTCCATGAAAAAATCTTTCATCCTCTCTAATTCTTTTTTATATTAGGATTGGTTTGAATTAAATTATAATATATTGAATTCAATTTGGAGGAGTCCTATTGGGAATAGAACTCCTAGTCTAAGTGAAACTTTATCCTTTATCCAAGCCAATCTCCATGCCAATTCCAATTCAGTTTTTGCTTTAATGTGCAACATTAAGAGGCCTTATTCACCATGAAATCTAAAGTGAAATATCCATGGAAAACTATTTAAGAAGGGGCATGAGTTTCAAGATAGGCATGAAGGATTTCTTGGGTTCTAGCACTAGGTCATCTAAGGAAAGGGAAAAAGAAAATACAAAGAGACTTTTAGAGTTTGTTTTTTCTCTACCCTTGATCCTCTTAATCCTCGTCTTCTTGATCTTCTTGGAGGGTTCAAGAAGATCTAAAAAAATATTGTTTTTAGCCATTCAGTGACATTCAGTGGGATCTAGCATTTCGGGAGGTTGATCGTGTCGAAGTTTCATGTGGATGATTCATAGATATTGGACATCCTATGTAGCTACGAGGTAACATGGAGAGCTTTTACCATATATCATCAATAATGATGATCATCGATCCATGCTAAGGTATGAAATTAGATTTTATATTATATGTAGATTTGATCTATGACATGCATCGATGAGTTCGAAGCATGCTTATTTTATCTTCTATATTGCATATCATATTACGATCCTTATAGATTTTTTTAGATTTGATCTATATGCATGATGTTCTAATTAAAATAATTTTAAAATAGATTTACTTTTACTATAAATTATTTAAAAAATCATGTATGAAATCCTAGGTGTTTTTCTCAATAGTGGTATCAGAGCAATCCTATTTTATAACATAATATATAGATGTAGAATTGTATATATTAGATGTTATGTTAATATGAGTAACTATTTTAGATTGGGTTGATCACCATAGTCATTCGGTTATATAAAAAAAGTAGGGTTCAAAAGCCCTCTCTTTCCATTCCATGGGATCTCCTATGGTATATAGGGGTGCTGCTTTTGGTTATATCCCATGAACAAGTAAGATGAAAAAACTTTTATTAAAATTATTTTGATTATTAGATCTATTTTTTAGTGATTTGATTTTGATTAATTTACTAGTTTTGATCTGAAATAAAATTGTTATGATTTATTTTTATATTTTGATCATGAAACATAACATGAATTTCATCATATGTCTATATCATATAATTTAGATCTAAAAGTATTTAATATATATGAGATGCATGTAAATTATTTATATCTAAATTTAGAAAAATTAATCTTGATTATTTGCTGTAATTAAGAGGTGTAATATTAGATCTAGAATTATGAATTAAAAATATAATCATATTTCATAAATCATGGACTTTGACTTAACTTGAATCAGGTCAATTAATTGGGTTAGACCTAGAATTATAATTTTAAATAATATGGACCTAATAGAGAATAATATGGACCTAACCAAACATTTATTAAGATTAGATCAAGATTTCTCTAGATCAAATCTATAGTGATAGTTTGATCAAGTCTATATATATATAAAATGGACCTGATATGGCTTATTGGTTGGACCCAAATCGTTAGATTAGTTTAATCAAATCTGATGAACCAATTGGTGTCTAAGATAAATTTGGTATTTGATCATGATCATTAATTGTGGCTACCTCTTACTTGGCCAACTTGATTAGTATCTAAGGAAGAGGTTAATGACGGAACCCTCCCATTGATCTTACTTACCTGGCCAATATAGTAGTCATTTTTAGATTACATAGCCTATTGATTAGAGTTAACCCATGCCAGTAAGGATGATTAGCATGACTGATCTAGGTACCCTTGGATCAATTATGTCTTCGACTCTCATCACAGACATGGTGAAGTCAATGAATGGATTGGTCCATGTCTTATTCTTTTCTGAACCATTAATAAAAAACTCTAAATTATTAGTCCCTAAAATGATAAGTTATGGAGTTAACCAAGTCATAGTTCCATTAAGAGGATGGTGATGGGTTTAATTATTAAGATGATCATTGGAGGTCCAAAAACCTAGTGCTCATGTAGTTATTGAAATTATCATTCATATTATGATGATTTAGGTATGATCCTCTTAACAATGGTCAGGTGAGCTGTTCAAAGTCAAGTTTAGCCATTTGTTGGTTAGAAGCACTGAGTCTGGTCATATTAATGGTTGGACATAACTAAGACTTTCAATCAAGGTCCAAAGACCTACTAAAGAGGTGCTTGGGGCAAAATTAATACTAAAGATTATTTTAAAAAATAATTGGTTAGGAACCTATCTTTGGATGTCCATGGGTGGGTTGGCCAAAGTCGGGCTCATGTGTAGTTCATTGGATTCTACTACCTACTAAGGAATTAGTGTAACTCCTCGAATTGGAGGTAAAGGCTACCAATTAGAACAAGATAGTAGAAGGACCTTTAGACTAAAGTCCAAGTCTTTAGGATTAAATGATTCACATACTAATAGGCCTTGTTCTCTTTTCTTTTCACCTAGAAATAGCTAATACATTGTTGCTTCATTTATTGTTGGACAATAAAAAGTTGATGGGATCTAATTTTAATAGTTGGTATCAAAAATTAAAAATTATCCTGGAGTGCGAATGGATCTTGTACGTGCTCACAGATCTAGCACCCGAGAAGCTCGCTCCAAATGCTCAAGATCCGATCTGAGATACTTCCTAGAAGTGGCTTAATGATTAAACCATGGTTTGATACATTATGTGACTATCGAAAAATGATGAACTGAATCGCAAATTCAAAGATGCTCAGCCATAGGATATGCTTCAAGTATTAAAGAATCTTTCAACACTCCCGATGACATTAAAAGGTACAATAAAATGTCTTGTTCCATCTTCAATGCTAGGATAAGGAAAGGGGTGTCAATCATTGATCATATATTATACATAATTGAACTAATAAAACGCTTGAGCAAACTTAGATTTTCCTTGCAAGAGCAGCTGGAAAAAAATATGATTTTAAATTCCTTGTCAAAGTCCTTCCTAAAATTCCTTAGTCATTATAGAGTGACTAAGCCTATAGTCGACACCATTATTTGTTGAGGTTGTTGTAGACTTATGAAAAGGATCATCAACTTAATATAGGACCGATAAATATAGTGGGAGGTTCAGCTTTGATTGAGCGTCAACCCTTTAAGAAGGGGAAGAAGAAAACAAGAGGAACATGCTAGTGCTAAGCCAAGTCAGACTAACAAATCCAAGTCTAACTAGAGTCAAGCAGATTAAGAAATCCAAGCCTAACTAGAGTCAGGCAGAGTGCTTCCTTTGTAAGAAGTAAGAACACTAAAAGAGAAACCATTCTATTTACATTGCCTCTTTAGACCCAAATAGACCAAGGAAGAAGAACCAGCAAGCAGTTCTAGACAAGGTACTTATACGATAACTCCTTATAATTTTTTTCATACTATTACCTGGGTATTAGATACTGAAAGCCTATTAATATTTACAATTCATTGTAGGGATTTTTGGTTAGCAGAAGATTTAAAGACGACAAGAGATTCCTAAATATTGGAGATAAAAGAGTAGTTCCAATTCTAGCTTTAGGAATTGTCAAACTTGTCTTCAATGAAAATGTCACTGTCTTACATGATTGTCATTATCGTTCTAGTTTTGTGATGAATGTAATCTTTGTAGACATGTTGGTCGAGAATGATTTTAATTTATTAATAAAATATAATTATTGTGATATCATTTTGAATGGTATTACTATAATGCATAAATAATTAAAAAATCATATTTTATCATAGCTTGTTAGTGTAGTATACACATCTAGCAAACACCCTAGATTAGAGAATGTATCTGAATTTACCTTCGACACTGTTGGCTAGGTTATATTAATAAGAATAGGATAAATAGGTTAATTAAAGAGAGTTTTCTCGAGCTCAATGATTTTAAATCATTGCCAACTTATGAATCCTGCCTTCTTGGTAAATAACTAAGTCACCTTTTTCTGAAAAAGGTGAAAAAGCCACTGAGATTCTGAGTCTAGTACATAGTCATATATATAGACCCATGAACACTTCAGTCATAAGTGGATATTAATACTTCATCACATTTACAGATGACTTATCAAGCTATGGGTACATCTACTTGATAAGACATAAGTCTGAGTTGTTTAAAGTATTCAAACAATTTTGTAATAAAGTATAAATATAAATTGAAAAGAGTATTAGAACTCTTTGATCTGATTGAGGAGGTGAATACCTTACCAGTAAATTTTTGACATATTTAGAAGAGAATAAAATTCTCTCGCAATAGAAACCTTTTGGGATACCTCAGTATAATGGAGTGTCAGAAAGGAAGAATCAAATGCTGTTAAATATGGTTCGGTCCATAATGGGATTTATGAATTTGTTGATCTTCTTTTGGGGATTGCACTTGAGTCTGCTTGTTATGTTCTTAATAGAGTTACTAGCAAGTCTATTAACAAATCACCATATGAGATATGGTTAGGATATAAGCTAGTGCTCTCACGCCTTAGGGTCTAGAATAGTCCAGCTTATGTCAAACATTTGAAAACAAGCAAGCTCAAACCTAGGTCTAACAAATGTCTTTTCATAGGATATCCCAAAGAAACTAAGGGGTATTATTTCTACTATACTGATGAACAAAAGGTGTTCATCAGTAATGGGACACTCTTTTTAGAAAAGGAGTTTCTTGGAGAAGGAACTAATGCTACTAAGGTTGAATTTGAAGAAGTTTGATAGGTAAAAAAATCGACACCATTGACTGAACCCTTAGAGTCGGATTTGATTGGATCAAATATGGAGCCCATTATAAATGAATCCTTTAGGCAATCTTATAGAAACTGCATTAGCTGGACATATACTATGCTTTCTTGGTCCAGAAATATGATCCTGTTGAACTTGATGAAAACATCAAGGATCCGATCATATATATTGATGCAATACAGAGTGCTTACTCTAATAAATAGCTTAAAGCCATGAAATCTGAAAAGGATTGGAACATGCGGTGATTAGAATATATAGCTTCATTAAGAATAGAGAAAAATCCTGTATTTATAAATGGGCTAATGATTTAGTAGTAGTATTTCTTGTTTTGTATATGGATGATATTCTCTTAATCGGGAATGACATTTCAATATTGCAAGGAATAATAGGGATAGATTTAAAAGGTTACTAGGGTTAACCTAGTCAACGTACATGGAAACCATGCTAAAGTAGTTTAGCATAGTGAATTCCAAGAAAGGCTATCTTTCAATAGGCCATGAAATTAATCTCTCTAAGAAGAATTATCCGATAACTCCTTAAGAGAGAGCATAGTAGGATTTCATATACCTTGGTAGTGGGATCTATAATATATGCTATGACATGTACGAGACCAAATATGATATACTAATTAGGAGTAGTGAGTAGATACCTATCTGATCCAGGTGAGAATAATTGGAAGATCATAAAAACCATCCTTAAGTATTTAAGAAATACTAAGGACTAGTGGCTCATTTTTGGGATTCTAACCTGAAAGTAGTTAGTTATACTAACTTGAGTTTTCGATTAGATAAAGATGATAGCAAGAGTGTATCAGGTTATGTATTTATCTAGAATGAAGGAGCAATCTACTAAAAAAGTTTCAAGCAGTATAATGTGGCCGATTCTATATATGAGGTACAGTATATTGTGGCATCCAATGTTGCAAAAGAAGCTATTTTGCTATGAAAGTTCATCAATGAGCTTGGAATGACACCCTTCATTGATGGTCCAGTTCATCTATATTGTGATAGCACTGAAGTCCTTGGAATTAAAGAGTTCGATGATCATAAGTGGAAGATGGGTATTCGATATTGTTTTGATTGGCTCTAGTTTATGTGAGAGTTATTAGAAAATGTGTCCTAAAATCAATCATCTGAGTTGTAAACAATCGAGCTCCTTATAATTTGTAATGAATCATTAATAAATAAAAATTATTTTTGGTAGTTCATCACTATTTATACATTTTTCTTTATAGACTCTTTTATGATGAAGTTCTTAGAACAACCTCCATTCGATAAAGAAGGATTTATCGTGTAGTTCTTAAACAAGTTCATGACCAAATGATACATTATTACCTAGGATGATAATATTTATCAAGTACAGATCATTATATGCCATATGGATTGGTTGTCCTCATAACCAAGGAGACGGAGACACTGGCATGGCATGCAGGTGAGTATAAGAGTATACTGTATTGAACATGATAAACTTTGTAGAGTACTCTACTATCAAGAATATCTCTTAGAAGGATATAGTATAAGTGTCCCTTCGACTTGAGATTACCATGGTACTTACAAGTAACTCATTGTACTTAGATGCTGGACCGCTGGATTACTAAACCAGTGACGAAAGGTTACTGGTGTAGTCAAGTACTTATTAAGTCAGTGTGTGAGTGATAAATCATGTATTTATATATTTATTTTAAGTATTTTAAGTAATTACTGGTGCTAACATCTTTTAAAAATTCTAATTTTATAATTAAATTGGACCTTCTTGCAAAATTAATTATTTTTAAAATATCTATAAAAAAGATAAAAATAGAGCATAATTATGAAAAGTAGATGTCGAGCTAAAGCACCACACACCCATTAAAATATTTAATGAAAAGTTTAATGCATGCTTCTTCCACTTTTATAGGTATATTAAGATGATGGATTTTTTTGAAATCTTAGAATCTAAAGAAATTAGTTGGATTACTAATTAAAAAGTATACCAACATGAAGAGCTTGACTTATAGAATCCAACGGATCAAACGACATGTGAATCGAAGTTCAAATGGGCCCAGAATTGAGAAAATAATAAAATATCAAGTTATGCATAGTCTTTAAAGCAACCGGTCCACCATGGACTAGTCGGCTGGTCTATGGAATCTCGCCTGGTCCACCAGCAGCTATTGAAGTTGGTCCACGACTTTGCATCATGGATCGTGGAAGGATTTTTGCCATCCCAACATTTGAGCCGCTATGCCGCTGCCCGAGATGCCGTCCTGCTGCCCCGAGCCTCAGTCCTCCTCCCTTGCAGGCTAGAGAAGCCACTCGAAGCCACCAAAAAGTCGTAGCCTTCTTCCTCTTTCCCCATCCTCTCTCATCCTGATCCACCGCCACCTTCACTGATCTACCATTCCGACCATCTTTCTCATGTCATCGGCTATTTTGCTACCCATCTCCTCATCCGCCACGATCAGCCCGGGCTACTCCTCACCTCTACTGCAGCCTATTGCTACTCTCCGCTGACCAAGAAACTGCTCGAGCCATCCTCTCCTCCACCCGATGCTACTGTTATTCCTCACTACCGAATGTGCTACCACCACCGCTGGGCATCCTCCTCACTGTCCTTCCCATCTTCATCACCTCCTCTCTATTTCTCCCCTGCACATCACCATCGTCTCTCCCATACCGCAAGCCATCATCCGCTCCTCAAGCCATGGACACCTCTGTAGCTCCCCCCATTATCGACCATTCCTCCCAGGTTGCCATTGCTTGCTATCTTCCTCCTTCTACCATCACTGATCACCGGCCATCCAAGTGCTCAGCCTAGTCATCAAGATCTCGAGAAGCTGCCATGATCCGTCCCATGGCCTCCTCCCTAATCCATGGCTATCGATGATTCCTAGCCATTGAAACCAACAATCCAACGGTCATTGTGATCCATGGAGTTCAATTGATCTTGGCCATCCAAAAATATTGATCTAATGGCTGATAAGGAACCCAACTTGAGATAAAGTATTGAAGCTCGATCCGTGTGATTTAGATGATCAAACGGTCCAGAGATACCATAAATCAATCATCCCATGGATCATATCAATCTGACTTAATCTAGAGCCTTCTCCATGCTCTATTTAAAGGACCCCTAGGCTACAAAAGAAATCATCTGGGTGAGAGGAGTACGATACAGGATAGAAAGCTTAGCTTTGGATTATGGGTTGGCTTTTAAGAGTGAGATCTCTTAAAGGAGAAGCTCTTCTTCTATGCCATTTTTTTTGCATGCACTAATCTTCAGATCAATATCCAAAGAGAAAGAAGAAGAGGAAGCCAAGTTCACTCCATGGAGTACAACAGAAGAAGGTGAAGTGACATCAACCAACTTTTCGACGAGACTGCACTAATCAACTTTGGATTCTTTGTTATTACTTTCTGTAGTTTATTTAATTATTATTTTCAATTCCTTGTAATTAGATTTTAATTAATGTAAAGTTTATTTTTATACCATTTAAAATTTTATTAGTTATTTTTATTACAAGTAGATGCTAAGATCTGACTAGTAGATCGAACATATCCATGTTTAAATTCTTGTTCTTCAAATTCTTTTATACTTTTTAATTTTATTTTTTAACTTCAAAATATTTTTTTCTCTTAAAATCAAAGATTTCAAACTATTCTAAGTACTACGTTCTCTATAAATTTGACTTGACTCATCCTTCCTACATATTGTTAATTTTATTTAAAAATTGATTAATTAAACTGATAGCTATGGTGTCTTAACGATAATATCATAATCCTATCAAGTTTTTGGCATCATTGCTGTGGAAGGCACGAATGCTAATATTTTTGATCTTTTTATTTTCTTATAAATTCAGTTTACTAATTTTTTTTATTCTTTTTTGTAGATCAAAAAAAATAAAAAAGGAAAAAAAGAAGAAAGAAAGTTTTACAATTTTAGTGAGATCAATCATAACTATAGATTAATTTTCTTTTTTTAGTTGCTTCTAATTAATTTCTTTCTTTTCATATTAACCAAAAAAAATTATTTCTTTTGATTAGTCTCCTTTTTATAAAAAAATCTACCTATTTTGATTAGATTTATTTCCTTTTTTATTGCTTTCATTCTTTTCAAATTAACATAAAAAGAAAAAAATATATTTTAGTTTTTCTTGATTAGTTTCTTTCTTTTCAAACTAACCTATATTTTTTTTACTTTATTCCTTTTTAAAAAATCTACCTATGTTCTTTTTTAAAAAATTCTTTTCAAACTATGCCTTAGATTTCTATCTTTTAAGTAAGGACAAAGTTAGGGCCAAAGTGGCACTCAAGTATATGATGCTCTGACTCGACTTTTTGGATGTTCCTTCCAACTAGGATGAAGCTCCCAAGGCTACTCCAAACTCTCCACCAAATCAAGATCCGACGGATGCTTGAAGAGTTCCTTATTATTTTACTTTTGTTTTGTAAAGGTCTTGGTCCCATTTACAGAGGGACTGGTTTGTAATGGCCATAAGGCTTTTTTCCTGAATTTCAATGGGGTTTGCTTTTGTTCCCAGGAAAGCTTCCATTCTTGAACATATATTTTTGTCCATAGTGTAGTGGATATTGCTATTATATTTTATCTCCACAACCATGGGACTATCGATGTCACAGGTTGTTAGACCTTGGGGAGTATAGATCCTAGTTATTGATGATACACCTTTTTAGAGAGGCCACAGGTTAATTGATGATAAAAGCTCTAGCACCATTTATATGACTCGAGAATTTAGGAAAGGTGAAGGTCGTTACTGTTGGTTTCGAGTTTTCATGTAGGTCTCTCAACTTCCTTGGAGACTAGGAAGTCAAAAATTCCAAACCCCTATCGATCCGAAGGATGGGAGACCCAATGGTCCACCATCATTGAGCCAGGATTTCATGGTTGTCTCGATGGTCAAGGACAAGGGCCTTTGTAGTTAGCCTAAGCCTTGTATCAAGACTTCATAGTTAACCTAGTTAGCCATTCCATAGGATGGGGGACCCAATAGTTCACCACCATTGAGCCAGGACTTCATAGTTAACCTTATGGTCGAAGGACGAGAATTTTCATAGTTAGACCAAGCCCTATACCGGGACTTCATAGTTAGCCCAGCTGGCCATTCCGTAGGATGGGGGACTCGATGATCTACCACTGTTGAGTCAGGACTTCATAGTTAACCGGACGGCCGAGGGATGAGTGTCTTCTTAGTTAGCCCAAGCCCTATACTAGGACTTCATAGTTAACCTGGTTTGCCATTATGTATGATGGGGGATCCGATGGTCCACCATCGTTGAGCTAGGACTTCATAGTTAATTCGATGGTCGAGGGACGAGTGTCTTCATAGTTAGCCCAAGCCCTATACCGGGACTTCATAGTTAACCCATCTAACCATTCCGTAGGATGGGGGATCCAATGGTCCATCACCATTGAGCCGGGACTTTATAGTTTACCCGATGGCCAAGAGACGAGGGTCTTCATAGTTAGCCCAAGTCCTGTACTAGGACTTCATAGCTAACCCAGCTAGCCATTCTATAGGATGGGGGACCTGATGATCCACCACCATTGAGCCAAGACTTTGTAGTTAACTTGATGTCCAAGGGATGAGGGTCGTCGTAGTTAGCACTAGCCCTATACTAGGACTTTGTAGTTAACTAGTTGGCCATAAGATGAGGGACTCGATGGTTTACAATCGTTAAGCCCGGACTTCATAGTTAACCCGATAGTCATAGGATGAGGGTCTTTGTAATTAGCCTAAGCCCTATACCGGGACTTCGTAGTTAACCCAGCTAGCCATTCCATAGGATGGGAAACTTGATGGTCCACCACCATTGAGCTGAGATTTCATAGTTAACCTAACGGTCGAGGGATGAGGGTTTTCGTAATTAGCCCAAGCCCTGTATCAGGACTTTGTAGTTAACCCAGCTAGCCATTTTGTAGGATGGGGGGCCCAATGGTCCGCGACCATTGATACGGGACTTTATAGTTAACCCGATGGTTAAGGGATGATGATCTTTGTAGCTAGCCCAAGCCCTGTACCAAGACTTCATAGTTAACCTAGCTAGCCATTCTATAGGATCGGGGACCCGATGGTCTGTCACCATTGAGCCGGGACTTCATAGTTAACTCAACAGCCATGGGATGAGGGTCTCATAGTTAGCCCAAGCCCTATATCAGGATTTTATAATTAACCCAGTTGGCCATTTTGTAGGATAGGAGACCTAATGGTCCATCACCGTTGAGTCGGGACTTCATAGATAACCCAACCCATTATGTAGGATGGGGGATCGGATGGTCACCATCATTGAGTCGGGACTTCATAGTTAACCCGATAGTTGAGGGACAAGGGTCTTCGTAGTTAGCCTAAGCCCTATATCGGAACTTCGTAGTCAACCTAGTTGGCCATTCCGTAGGATGGATGATTTGATGGTCCACCACCATTGAGTTAGGACTTCATAGTTAACTTAATAGTCAAGGGATGAGGGTCTTCATAATTAGTCCAAGCCTATATCAGGACTTCGTAGTTAACCCAGCTGGCCATTTTATAGGATGGGGGACCTGATGGTCCGCTACCGTTAAGTCGAGATTTCATAGTTAACTCGATGATCGAGGGGCGAGGGTCTTTGTAGTTAGCTCAAGCCTTGTACTGGGACTTTATAATTAACCTAGTTGGCCATTACATAGGATGGGGGACCCGATGGTCCACCACCATTGAGTCAGGACTTCATAGAAAACTTGATGGCTGACTGGTCGAGGGATGAGGATCTTCATAGTTAGCCTAAGCCTTGTATCAGGATTTCATAGTTAACCCAAGTGGCCATTTTGTAGGATGGGAGACTCGATGATCCACCGAGCCGGGACTTCATAGTTAACCTAATAGCTAAGGGATGATGGTCTTTATAGTTAGCCCAAGCCTTATACCGGGACTTCATAGTTAACCCAGCTGGTCATTACATAGGATGGGGGACCCCATGGTTTGCCACCATCGAACCAGGACTTCATAGTTAATCTAATGACTGAGAGACGAGACTCTTCATGGTTAGCTCAAGCCCTATAACGAGACTTCATAGTTAACCCAGCTAGCCATTCCATAGGATGAGAGACCTGATGATCTGTCAAACTAAGGAAGCATCTTAAGGAGGGCCTTCTTAGGTAGGTAATAGCTTGCCAAGCCAAGGTCGATGTTTTCCAAGATAAGGATTTCTATGTTTGTGGTCGTTCCCAGCAGGGAATCTACTAGTCTGCTATATGGAGGCACCTTTGGTAGTGTTGTAATCGAGGTTAAGAAACATGAGGATTCGATTTCTTAGCATGCTTTTATAACATCCCATCAAATCATTCACATCTTTATAAGATCCTTTCAATATTCACAACGTTTACACTCTTTTTAGAAGGTGCCCAATCTTAAAAGAAAACTCACATGTTTAACAGAAATAGTATATATGCCTGATTAAAAACATGTGTATGATAATGATTGGTTAGAAGTATTATCGGTTATTATCTAATTTCACTATAAATAATGGGTTAAGCAGATCAAGCAAGGTAAATCTTTACTGTATTTCCTCTTTCCCTACTTGCCCTAGAGTTCCTCATGAAGACATCCTCCTCGCTATTTAGCCAGGGTAGTTTCCATATAGGTCCCCTTTTCTTGATAGAGGGATTCTTGTCAAACATTATCTTTGAATGGAAAGGGACAGGGTGTTATGGCAAAGCATACCTTGGCATGAGAGATGTTGGAAATGGTCGATGGCTCAGCTACGTTACTACTTCCCTTACTGGCCAGGGGATGGAACTAGAGGAAAGCATAGGTTATATGCCTCCTCTCTTGGTTCATTCTCACCAGCTGGTTCCTCTTTGAGGGACACTGGGTGTGGGAGAGAGGCACCAGATGAGTCTCGCCCTTGATGGGGAACGATCAGTGGTGTTTAGAGCTCTCCCTCATTATAGCAGGTGGAGCCCTTGATCGGCATTGATTTTCTTCTCTTTGCTTAGTGGTGGACCAAGGGAGGGCCTTTGCATTGTGTTAACTCTATGCAAAGAGGGCCCCCATCGTCACCTGCCAACCTCACCTGCATAGCATACCTCTCCGTGGTGGACAAGAGGTCCAGGTGACTTCTAGAGCATAAGGGGTCCCCTCAGCTTTTCAAAATAGCTCTGTAATCCTAGGCATTTAGTTTTGCCTTTCGCCTCCTTTCTGCTAACATGGGTTTGGAGGCGTCGGCTTCGTCCATCACAACATCATTGCAACTTTATTGAGTCTTGGGTATTGTGGAAAGTGTCCTCGGGACAAATATACTTTAACAAAGACAAATGTATTAGATCAATAAAATACATGCTTCATAAATTAGGTTCATATTATTGATAGTACATTCAAAGATTTCTGTAGTTCCATGGACGGGGTGAGGTATTTCCATCTAATTGCACCAGATGATAGGTTCCAGGTCGGACAATTTCTTCTACCTGGTATAGGCCCTTCCAATTAAAAGATAGTTTTTCTTGAGCCATTGGCTAGGACATTTCGGCTCATTAAAATACAAGACTCTAACCTAGAAATACTTATCTCTAACTGTGGCATTATGATACCAGGCGACCCTTTGTCTATCGGCCACCATCCTCATAGTGGCCCATTCATGGACTTCATCTATTAAGTCTAGGTTTGCCCATAGATGTTCGGGATTGGTGTCTTCCTAAAAAGTTTCGACTCGAAGTGAAGGGAGGCCCGATTCCAAAGGAATTATAGCTTCAGTCCTAAAGATTAAGTCGAGTGGAGTTTTGCCAATTGGGATCTACTGCATAGTTCGGTAGGCCCATGGAACATGGTTCAACTCTTCAGGCCATGCCCTCTTAGCTCAGTCGAGATGAGCTTTCAACCCTTGCAAAAGAGTCATGTTAGTAATTTCGGCCTCCCCATTAGCTTGGAGGTGGCCTATAGAGGTAAAAAAAATATTTTATGCCCGACTCCTCATAAAACTCAGCCATCTTGAAACCACTGAATTGTCGGCCATTGTTCGTAATGATGACTCTTGGGAGCCCAAAATGATAAATAATGGATTTTCATATGAAATTCTTTACTCGGGCTTCAGTGATCTTGGCGAGATGCTCAACCTCCATCCATTTTGTGAAGTAATCTATTACCACTAGTAGAAATTTTTGCTATCCCGAAGCTCGGGTTAAAGGACCAAGCATATCTCTTCCCTATCATGCAAAAAGCCATGGAGAATAATAGGGACTAGCGGAGTAGCTGGGAACCACTATATATTTGCATATCGCTGGCACCGGTCGCGTTGCTTGACGAAGTCTATGGAGTTTCAATACATAGTGGAACAATAGTAGCCTTGCTTGAGAATTTTGAATGATAAAGCCCTACCCCCTAGATGGCTTCCACATGATCCTTCATGAACTTTTTGTAAAGCAAATTCTGCCTTCGAGGATCGTAGGTACCTCAGTAGCAGTAATGAAAAGGATCGCTTATACAGCTTGTCCTCATAAAGGACATATCATGAGGTCTGATATCTTAGCTTCCATGCTTCCTTTCGATCTGTAGGGAGGATTCCATCATGAAGATAATTGATCAAGGGGTCAATCTAGCATAGCTCATCATCAGTTAGCAATATTGGATTTGACTCCTTAATATCGCGATCCTCCACTGCTTCGAAGAAAATCTAGCATACAGGTCAAGTAGGGGACCAGTAGCCAGCCTGACAAGGGTGTCAACTTGAGTGTTCTCTGCCCGGGGAATCTGCTGAATGTCAAGATTTTGGAAGACTTTTATCAAATCTTTCACTTTTTCCAAATATTTTTTTATATTCTCTTTTCGGGCCTCGTATTCGATATGTACTTGACCAACGAGTAGTTGAGAATCACTGTAAACCTTTAGATGCTAGATGCTCAGCTCCTTGGATATCTTGAGACCTGCTATCAAGGCTTTGTACTCGACCCCATTGTTAGTTGAGAGAAGTCAAAGTGGAGGGCATACTGAAAAATCCTCCCTTCAAGACCGGTTAAGATCAGTCCTACCCTCGAGCCACTAGCATTTGAAGAGCCATCCATGTGCTACGCCCATTGATTCTCCATGCACTCGTTCACCGTGGTGTTGGCTTTGGCTCCTACAAACTCTTCATTTGGGATGGTGCATTCGGTAATAAAATATGCCAGGGCTTGAGCCTTGATAGAGGGTCAGGGTCAAAACATGAGGTCAAATTTTATGGGCTCCAAAGCCCACTTTGCCATCTGACTCATGATGCTTAGCCTGCAAATGGCAGCTCTTAATAGTTGGTATGTCACGATCACCACTATATGAGCTTGAAAATAAGGCAAAAGTTTCCTAACTGAAATTATAAGAGTGAAAATTAGCTTCTCGAGCCAAGAATATTGGATTTCAGCATTCTACAATACTCGTCTAATATAATAAACTAGCTTCTATGCCTAGCTTTCCTCTCAAACTAGCATAGATCCGATAGATAAGGGGGACACTACCAGATACAAATATAACTCCTCACCAGGCTCAGGTTTACTGAGTAGTGGAGGAGCACTAAGATATGCCTTGAGTTCTTCAAATGCTCTCTAGCGCTCATCCATCCATCGGAAGTCTTTTGGCTTCTTTAGAGTTTAGAAAAAAGGCAGGCACTGTTTTGCTGATCTTGAAACAAAATGGTTAAGGGCGGCCATTCTTCCGGTAAGTTTTTGTAGTTCCTTCACCATCTTTGGCACTCCCATTTGTCTGATTACTTAGGATTTTTCAGGGTTTGCCTCGATTCCTTGGAGTGACACCATAAACCCAAGGAACTTGCCCAAAGTGACTCCAAAAGTGCACTTGGCTGGATTTAGCTTCATTCAGTATTTATGTAAGGTGATGAAGGCTTCTTCAAGATCATCGATGTGGTTTTCCAAGGTACAGCTCTTAACAAGTATATCATCAATATAGACCTCCATGTTGCATCATATTTGCTCTTTAAATACTTTGCTCACAAGCTGCTGATACATCACACCTACATTCTTTAAGCAAAAAGGCATTACCTTGTAATAAAACAAACCATAATCACTAATGAAAGTATTTCTCTTCATTCTCTGGTGCCATACAGACTTGGTTGTATCCGGAGAAGGCATCCATGAGTGATAGGAGCTTATGTCCGGCAGTGACATCCATGAATTAATCAATTCAAGATAGTGGATAGCTATCCTTTGGGCATGCTTTATTGAAGTCTGTGAAGTCGATAAACATTTATCACTTCCTATAGTTTTCTTAACCAGTACCACATTGGCTAGCCATTTAGGATAATTGACTTTCTTTATAAATCCAACATTGGTGAGTTTGTCTACCTCTTCGACAATAGCCTTTTGTTGTTCGAGTGCAAAGTTTCTTTTCCTCTATCTCATCGGCCAATGGAGAGGGTCCCCCTCTAATCGATGGACCATTACTTTAGGACTAATGCTTGGCATATAGGTAGGGGACCAAGCAAAGATGTTGGCATTCTTTAGAGGTTCCTCCAATCTTGAACCAATGCAGATCGCATGTTGTGAATTGCTGTCATGCAGAGATGTTGACTCCTATTTTGATTTTGATGAATAAAAAAATATTTAAGTATATTTGAGTACTAACTGTGTGTTAAAAATATGTTTACCATGACATGATACTCATCAAAGTTATTTTGTGTTAAAAGTTCAAAGCTTGTTATCTTGTTGAAGAAGCTAGTTAAATTGATGGAATTTCAAGTTAAATGAACCTTGATACATAAGAACAACCTTGAAGAACTCAAATCTTGAAGTTGAAGAAGTTTCAACAGAGTTTCAAGAAAGTTTCATCCAAGTGTCAACTCATGAAAGTGAAGTGTCAACTCAATGGTGACTTATAGAAGCTTGAGTTGATATGCAAAAGAAGTTTCAGATGGTATGCATGATGTGTCACTCATGAAGCTCAAGTATCGATTCATGTATCGACTCAAGACCTGAGACCAGAAATGATATAAAACATGCTGAATTCAAGTCTTTCCTTAAATGTTGACTTAGCAGAAGAAGTGTTGACGTACCAATACATTCTAGAGAACTTCAGAAGATATTTTTGACCTAGTATCGACTCAAGTGTCGACTCATGTATCGACTCATGACCTGAAGTATCGATACTTGGAGATTTGGATAAATAATAACAACTAATTTTTTGAAGCACAAAATTGGACCTTTTCATCCTTAACGGCTATTTTCATCTCCCCAATAGACAAAAATAGTCATTTAAAGCTTGAAAAGGTATTTAAGGTGGACCAAACTTAAGAGGGAAGAGACTAATCAGAAATTAAAGAGAATTCATTAAGAGTTCATTACTTTTGAGTAAAATTGAGCTTTCAAGCATTCAAGAACATTCAAGGAGCATTCAAGTCCAACTCTTAAGCACTCATTAAGGCTTCAATAACTTGAAGACAAGCATTCTCAATAGCAATCAAAGAGCTTCAAAGGGATATTTTCTTTATTTTTAAAAGCTTATTGTATTCTTACTTTAAACTCAATTTTGTTGTCGTTCCTAGTTTCAAGAGGTTTGAAACTAGTATTTGGGTTGTTGGTGAGCCTTGTTTCAAAAACCAACTTAGGTTGTTGGTGAACCTTATGAAAACCAACTAGATTTTTGGTTATCCTGAAAAATCAAGAGGTTTTTGGTGAGCCTTATGAAAATCAAGAGATTTTTGGTTAGCCTTGTGAAAACCAAAGGGTTGTGATTAGTGAGCCCAGAAAACTAATCAGCTATAATCAAGTGAGATTATAGTGAAATTCCCAAGTGATCCTTGGAAAGTGGATGTAGGTGCTTTGGAATGCACCGAACCACTATAAATCTTTGTGTGTTTATGATTGCTTCTCTCTTCTTGCATTTGCTTATTATTTTTGTTGTATTTTATCATCAAGCATACATATACTTGAAATCACTAGCACCTTCATTGTTTTAAATTGGCACATACTTGCAATAAGTTTTAAGAAACTCAATTCACCCCCCTCTTGGGTTGCTTCACTGGACAACAAGTGGTATCAGAGCCATGTACTCCACTTATAAGTCTAACCACCTTGAGTTAAAGATCTATGGTAGCCCCTTTAGGTTCTAGTGTTGTTGAGGGACAAGCCTCAAATAGACCACCTTACATTAATGGCATAAATTACACGTATTGGAAAACTTGCATGTAAATTTATATGTATTCTATTGATTATAATTTATGAAAAGTTATTGTAAAAGGTTCTCTTATTCCTTCAGTTAAGATTAATGGTATTTTCATTCCAAAACTTGAAGAGGATTGGGATAAAAATGACATTAAGTAATCTGAGCTTAATGATAAGGCTATGAACTTGCTCTATTATGCATTGGATCCTGTGAATTTAATAGGATATCCACATGTACATCCACGAAAAAAATATGGGATACACTTAAGATTACTCATGAGGGTACCAATCAAGTAAAAAATACTAAAGTGAATATGCTTGTACATACATATGAAATATTTAGAATGGAACCAAATGAATCTATTACTGAATGTATACTAGATTTACTAATATTGTAAATGGTATGAGAAGTCTTAGGAAAATAATGTTTAATGCTGACTTTATAAATAAAATTTTCAAGTTATTGCCAACATCTTGGGATCCAAAAGTAATGGCAATACAAGAAGCTAAAGATGTTGAGACTCTTTCCTTGGAGCAACTTATTAGTTCACTCATGACTTATGAGTTGAACTTGAAGCAAAAGGCAATGGATGCAGATAGGAAGTAGAAGACCATAGCATTCAAATCCATTACACCAGATGAACCTTCAAGTGAAGAATTTGAAGAAGGAAAAAATGAAGATGAAGAGGCACTTATTGCAAGAAAATTTAGAATATTCATGAGTAAGAAGAAATTTTCTTACAAAAAGAAGCCTCAGCCTAGCAAGGAAAAAGAAAAAGAAAAAGAGAAAGAGAAGGATCAACCAATTTGTTTTGAGTGCACGAAGCTTAGATATTACAAATTTGATTATCCTCTCCTCAAGAAGTCCAAAAAGAAGTTTAAAAAGAAGGCAATGATGGCTACATGGAGTGATAGTGAAGACTCCAGCTTAGAGAAAGAATAACCAGAAGTAGCCAATCTTTGCCTCATGGCTCAAGAAGATGAGGTACAATCTGAACTTGAACTTGATTTTATATTCGATGAACCTAGAGATGGTTTTGATGAACTCATGCATGAATACAAATTGCTGAAACTTGAAAAAAAAATGTTGAAGAAGCATGCTAATTCATGTTTTCTTGAAAACACCAATCTTGCAAATGAAAATAATGATTTAAAAACTAAGATCGATATTTTAGAAAAATAAAAGAATGCTTTATCAATGAAAATAGAAATTTTGAAAAGATCCAAGGTAGTTGTTTCAAATAATGAAATTTTAAAGAAAAATAAAAATCTTGAGATAGAAAACAAGAAATTCAAAAAAGAGCTTGACAAAGTTAAACCTTTTATTAAAAAATTTACATTCAATTATGAAAAGTTAAGTTTATTATTGAACAATCAAAGAGCTGTATTTGATAAAGAAAGACTTTGTTACAAATAATAAAAGCAACAAAAAATTTTCAAGAATTTATTTGTTCCTGCATCATCTATTGTTACTTGTTTTAGTTGTAGAAAATTTGGGCATAAAACATATCACTGTAATCTAAGAAAGTTAAATAATTCTAGAAAGGTTTGGATTCCAAAAAGAACCACCCTTAGTACTAACCCTAAAGGATCCAAAATGGCTTGGGTACCTAAAATGAAAACTTGATTTATTTTGTAGGTGTGTTTTGCAATCAAAGAGAAGAAAAGATTATTGTATCTTGACAGTAGTTGCTCAAGGCATATGACAGGAGATGTAAAGTAATTCATATCTCTTGAGGCTCTAAATAGAGGGAGTATAATTTTTGGAGATAATGGTAAAGAAAAATTCATTGGTATCAGTAAAGTTTACATCTCCCCTTCTACTTTTATTGATAATATTTTATTAGTCTAAGGATTAAAGCATAATCTACTAAGTATTAGTCAGTTTTGTGATAAAGGCTTTAAAATAATTTTTGAATCATCTCTTTGCATGGTATCTAGTCCTAATAATAATAAAATAAAATTTACTAAAAATAAGCATGGCAACATCTATATTGTTGATCTTGATAATTTACCTTTACATGATTGTAAATGCCTAGTTACAATGAATGCCACAATTAATGAGACTAGTTGGTGTTGGCATCGTAGATTAGGTCATGCAAGCATGCATCTACTTTATAAATTATACAAAAAGGACTTAGTTAAATATTTACCAAAACTTAGATTCGAAAAAGATAAAATTTATGAAGCTTGTCAATTTGGGAAACAAACAAGAATATATTTCAAAATTAAAGGAATGGTTTCAATTTCTAGGCCACTAGAACTATTCCATATAGATCTCTTTGGACTAACTAGGACTACAAGCCTTGAAGGCAAGAGATATGGACTAGTCATAGTAGATGATTTCTCTTGATTTATATGAATTTTATTTTTAGCATACAAAGATGAATTCTTTTCAGCTTTCACAAAATTTTATTAAAATATTTTAAATAAAAAAGGTACTTCAGTTATTTATATTCAAAGTGACCATAGAACAGAGTTTGAAAATTAAGATTTTAAAAATTCTTGTAATGAGAAAGGGATTTAACATAATTTTTATGCACATAGAATACCTCAACAAAATGGGATGGTAGAAAGAAAAAATCATACTTTAGAAGAAATGGCATGCATAATACTTTGTAAAAATAATTTACCTAGATATTTTTTAGCAGAAGCTGTTAATACTGCCTATTATATTTTAAACCATGTTTTAATTCGGCGAATTTTTAAGAAAATACCTTATGAGCTTTGGAAAGAAAGAAAACCTACTTTGAAATATTTTTGGATATTTGGTTATCGATATTTTATTTTGAGTAATAAAAAAGATAATTTAGATAAATTTGATGCCAAGTCAGATGAAGGCATCTTCTTAGAATACTCTACATCTAGCAAAGCATACAGAGTTTTTAACAAAAGAATACTTGTAGTAGAAGAGTTTATGCATGTAGTATAAGAGTCTATGCATGTAGTATTTGAAGAGTATACTAACAAATCCTCTAGAAAAGAGGATACTACTGATGAAGTGCAGGTGTTGAAGGACTCAAGAAGCTGACTTTGGATGATCTCCCTACCAAAGAAAGTGAAGAAGATCAAAACAAGAAGAATGAAGAAGAAGCCATAAGATTTTCATCAAAAGATCTATCTAAAGAATGGAGGTGTGCTCATGGACATCCTAAGGAATTAATCTTAGATGATTCATTGAGAGGGATAAAAACTAGATCCTCTATTAGAAATGAATGTGATTATAATGCTTTTGTTTCACAAATTGAACCTAAATGTATTAAAGAAGCTGAAAAAGACCCTAACTGGTTGATTGCTATGCAAGAGAAACTAAATCAATTTGAAAGAAATAATGTTTGAACACTAATAGAAAGGCCAACTAATGCTTCTATAATTGGTACTAAATCAGTGTATAGAAATAAATTGGATGAAAATGAAGTAGTAATTAAAAATAATGCTAGATTGGTAGCTAAGGGTTATAATCAAAAACAAGAAATTAATTTTGATGAAACCTTTGTTCCAATAGCTAGACTTGAAGCTATTAGATTACTTTTAGTATTTGCATATTTTATGGATTTCAAACTATTTTAAATGGATGTTAAAAGTGTGTTTTTGAATGGTTACATTGCTGAAGAAGTTTTTATTGAACAACCACCTGATTTTGAAAATCATGCACATCCTAATCATGTTTTCAAATTACACAAAGCACTTTATGGTTTAAAGCAAGCCTCCCATGTATGGTATGAGAGACTTAGTAAATTTTTGATTGAAAATGGTTTTATTAGAGGTCATGTCGATACTACTCTATTTTTAAAGAAAAAGATTGATGATCTTTTAGTAATATAGATATATGTAGATGATATTTTCTTTGGTGCCACTAATAAATCTCTTTGTCAACAGTTTGCAAAAAGAATAAATAATAGAAATTTAAATTGCATAAAAAATATGATTACAAGGAATTGAAAATAACAACTAAATAAGTTAAAGAAAATAGTAACAAAGATTGGAAGTAGATAGGTGTAGCCTCATTAAGAAGATGGTCGAAAACTCCCTTCTTTCTTCATACTCCTCGAAGCAAACTAGCTTTCTCTGCTTCTTTCTCCTTGGATCTTGATCTGGAGATCGGCGTAGGAAAAAAAATGGCATAACTTCTCCTCTAAGAAACCTCACTCTTAGAGGCCAACCAGCAATCCAAAGCTGGACCTCCTACCCTGTACCGTACTCCTCTCTCCAAGATGCTCTCTTTTGTTTCCCAGGGATTTTTTAAATAGAGATCATCTAGGACTTCCTCCTAGTCAAATTTGGGCTCACTCAGGATCCAAATTGGCTAGATATTGCCAGAATAATCTTCACCCATCCAATGTGTGATTAGATGAAATGATCGTTGCCTCCTTCCTTCTCTGGTAGAGAGAGTCCGATCTGGACTCTCGAATCCCTAAATCCCCGAATCACGAGACTTCACTTGTGATTGGGACTCTCCCTATTCAGCACCATGAACAAATGGCGGTGAACAGTGGCAAGAGGCGATGACCGGTGAGTGGTGAATGGTGGTGCTGCTGGCCCAGTAATAGGGAATCTATGGAGTATGACAGGGGCTACGATCGAAGGGGGAATGATGGCTGGTGGCTTCTTCGACGATGGTGGGTGGTCGGTGATGGAGGGCAGTGGGCAACGATGGGTTATGGTGGAGAATAGGGAGCGGGGGTGGCATCGGGAGGCTTGGGTGGTAGATATTTGGATGATTGGCGGCAATGCTGCATTGGGCGATGGAGATGATAGCCGATGACATTTTGGTGGTTCCCATCATCTTTTCTGGTCGACGAGAAGGGCGGGAGGTGGCACAGTGGTAGCGAGACAGTGAGATGGTGGGAGGTGATGATGGCTGGAGGAGTTGATGATGATCGCATGAAGAAGAGAGGCATCCAGTCAAAAAAATAGTTCTCCCGATGGTGTTGGCTACCGTGGTGGGCCTCTCAATGACTCCTCCGATGATGGGGGATGTTTTTGGTGAATGGTGGCTTGAATCGATGATGATGGTTCACAGAATGGTCCTTAGACTGGCAGCAATAGCTGCATGTGGACCGCCTAGGCGATTGTAGACCGAGCGACCGGTCCATGGTAGACCGACTGCTTCAAAAATTATGCACTTCCTTTATTAATTTTTAAAATTTAATTTTGGACCCGTTTGATCTTTGATTTGAGTGCCGTTTGCATTGTTAGACTCCAAAAACCAAGTTCTTTGCAATGATAATCTTCTTTCCTATAAAAAAATATTAATTTGATATTAAATAAAGGAGTTTAGTTATTAAATTAATATTTTATATGTATATATAATATAATTATCACACCCCCCAACTTGAACTTTGCTCATCCTCGAGTAAAGTAGATGAATTAGCTATATATACAAACACATCCTTGAATTAAAAGTTGACTTAGATAGTCTTAAAGATGATTGATACCCGGTTAGACCATTAAAGAGGTACTTTATGGATCACTAAGTCAACCTAATTAGTGGTTGAGTGTTGACCATAGAAATTTTTAGAAGTCTTCCTTTCTATCTCCCCAACTTACTCTTTAAATCCTCTAATTTGATTTAAGTCAGGTTTTTTTTATCTTTTTACACTTAAGTCCTTTTGTTCCTTCTCTCTCTTTTTTTTTTAGAAGTCCAGTGCAATGTCTTGACCTCTTAAGTATTAGTATCCTCACTTTTTGATACGAACCATAATAAATACTTAGACGAAGGGGCTCAGTTACTAGTCGAGTACCATTACTTAATAGATCTCTTGATCTTCTCATTTTTGACGTGAACCACAATGCTTACTTAGACGAAGGGGCTCGATTACTTATAAGAGTTTAAGAAGAGTTGTGAGGTGAGACTGACTCTTTAATTTTTTTTATGACTTTGTATATCTCAACATTTCTTTCCCTAGTCTTAATAAGCAGATTCTTCATTCAAATAAGAAGGGAAAGAGTTTTGGAATCACTTCCAAACTTTAACTTGGCTAATACCCTACCATTTTTTGAGTTTTTTTAGTGATTTGCCCCTTAGTATCTCTAAAGCTATCTAGACCGTTAATCAATATTGATTAGGGTGCCTAATTAACTTCAAATCGAGACAAAATTTGGATACAAAACTAATTACTTCTAGTCATACTTGAGGATTTAATTAGATTAGTTATTCTCCTTCCCAACTTAATCGACATTGTCCTCGATGGAGAAGAAAAATAAAGGGTGTAATATGTAAAAAGGAATAGAAAAGAGTACACCTAGAGTGAATGTGCTTTAAAAGTTGAAGAATGCTTCATGAAATAGTGGGCTCGTGAAGTAGTGGGCTATTGTATTTCCATCTAAGTTCCTATAATTATACTAAAGAAAAAAATAAAATTGTTGGGTTGCCTCCCAACCAGCGCTAAGTTTAACGTCTTCAGCCGGACATTATGAGGGAGTCCAGTAGATAGTTAACTTTTATATATCCCTCATAACATCAAAAAGATAGGGGCAATAGGAGGCCTTGTCATCATGGCAAAAAATCATTCATAGAGTATTCTATGATATTAACCTGAGTCCATAAAGTATACTGGACAAGCATGTTATTCCAGGATTTAAAAATATTATTATAATTTATATGATACTTAGGAAGGGATTGTGCTTGTTGGGTCGAGATTGGAGGTGGTAGTTTAAAATTTCTTTAATCATGGGTTGGTCTACCCTACTCCCTTTCTCGGGCATGATATGTTTAGTCAATATCCCTTCCAATTTTAAATTTGGGCACCTTTTCCATATTAATATTAATCATGTCTCCATACATTATTTTAATATCATGGCAAGATTTTGGAGATAGTCCTCAAGATTAGTGCCAAATACAAAAAAAAATATTATAAAATTTTTAAGATCTTGATCCCGTATTTTAATGATATTCCATCCGATAGCTTCTTTATGTGCTTTTAGAATATCACTAAGTTAGGCTTCCTGGATAAGGTTCACTGAAAGAGTTTCAATGGGTGCATCAGGAAGTGATTTCAATTTTGGATCAGGTGGTGATTCTAACAAGGAGCTATTGGTGGGATAGGTAATAGTTCTTGTAGTTCATCAATTAAAAGTATGGTGGTTTCAAAGTAGGGCACTTGTATTGGATTATTCACTTGTAAGGTATACCCATCTATATTAAAATCATCTACCTTGAGTTAATCTAGACAGGGATCAAACAAATCCTGGGAAAGAATTATGGGAGTGGCTTCCTCTATTGAGTCATGCATTTGTGGTTCTTGGGAAGTCTCTACCAATTCCATCATTGTATCTATTTGTTCTCTCATCTCATTAAAAGGCGTGGACAATTCTAGGGTATTAGAGAATGGGGCTATAGGTGAGTGGGGTAATGATGAAATTGGTTTGTCCCACAAGTTTAATGTCTCCATATATTTTTCTACCTTGGCCAAATTATTATATTGGTCTTTATAGTTGTGCAAAGTTATTCTTAGACCAATTCATTCCTGGAAATAAAAACTAATCATTTAGGAGAAGATAGAGGGTCATTAAGGTTTTGAGCTAGGTATGGTCGCTCTAAGTTACTCTCGGGTTGACCAGGCAGTTCACCTCCCTCTTCTCTATTAAGCTTGATTAATCGTTGATCAATTTGGTCCATTAGCTTATCAATAGGTTATTGTTGGGCTATAATCATTTATTGAAATTGATCAAACATATTGACATCTAGGTTGGTATGTAAGGTAGACCTGTCAAAATGGGCCAGAGCCCATTGGCCAGCCCATTTGCCCCTATAAATGGGCCGGGTCGGGATGAAAAAATTTGGCCCATTTATGTAAGTGGGCTTTTTGGCCCGGCCCCTATAACCCACGGGCTAATAGGGTTAGGACCGAGTCAGCCCATGGGCTAAGAAATTTTTTTAAAAAATATATTAAAATTAAAATACTCAAAATGGAAAATGGCAAACAGGTTATGGGTTACCATGTCCACTTACCAGAGTAAACCATGATTCATGTTAAATTAAAAGTTTAAAACTTTAAACTTAAAATGGAAAGATATTTTGATTTTTTTTTCCAATCTTTCTCGTCGTTCCCACTTCCCTTCCCTATTCGCAGTGTTTGGCTATTCCCATTCTCATTTCTACTTTGATACGACGATACTCGATAGTTCCGGGGTTCTGGTGATTCAAACTTCTTTCGAATTTTTGATTCATCGGGAGTTCGGGACCGGCCGACCGGGGCTTTGCTGCTGCTTTGCTCTCCTATTCTGGCGGAGGAAGGAAAAGCCGGTGACACCAGCAGTGATGCCAGCTCTTTCGCGATGTCGATAACCATCATCGTGCTGCTATTGATGAACCAGAGCTTCTTCCATACTGAGGTGATGGCTATATACTTATATGATTTCAATGCCCACGGTCCTAGCCCATGGCTCTAATGCTAGCCCACGGCCCTAGCCCACGGTCCTAGTCCATGGCCTTAGCCCACGGCCCATATAGGGGGCTGGCCCAGCCCTAACCCACGACCCATATAGGGCCAGGCCGGGTTGGATTTTTTTAACCCATTTGTGCAAGTGGGCCTAGCTTGGCCCGGCCCATAAAATGCAAGCCCATATGGGTTAGGGCCAGGCCGGGCTGGGCCAGCCCATATTGACAGCTCTACTGTAAGGGAGGTAGGTATGGTGCTTGCTGAACCTTTTCTTCAAATAATAAGCTATAATTAGTTAGAGAAGGTTAATAATGGGGATAGGGCTGATCATAATAGGGTTACTATATAAACATAGATCCTTGGGTAGTCGGGGTAATCACTAGGTATGGTTGCCACAAAAAATCTGGTTGAGCCCCCAACCTAAATTATAGGCTTTATAGTATGGATTATCTCTTGAGTTATAGGTTGTTTGGGTTTGATCCTGATAAACTCGATCATATCTAAATTCAAGAGATTAGTAACTGGTGGGTCACTCACTTTCAAAGTGGGTGGGGCTCGAATAAATTTGGTGTGCCAGGAAAAAGGTACTCTATATAAGGGTTCATGCTCCTAGCACTGATTTAGTCTATCGGATTATGCTAATCATTTGGATATGCAATCAAAATTTTAGATCAAAACAATCCTTATTTATATATATCTATATTTATTATTATATATATATATATATTTAAGAGGAGTGGTGAGATGAAGAAAGAGAAGAGTTCTAAAGAAGAGGGCCTATGGAGTCCTAAATCTAAGAAAGAGAGAGAGAAAAGAATTAGTTAGGGTTATTTGATTTACAAACAAGTTAGCATACATGGACTCTCTATCTTATGATTATCCTAAATCTAGATAGCTCCTAACTGCCAAGGAAACCTTGGAGCCCTCCAAGTCAGAAACTAACTAATTAACTGCCCAGGTAAGGGTAAGATCGATGAGGGTCCCCCATTACTTTCCTTAGACACCAATTAAAATTGGCCAGGTCAGTCAACGGAACTAATTAAAAATTACCTTTCTTCAAGACTACATCATCCTTGAATCCCTTTCCTAGATACCAGATAATTAGCCAATCCTGACCCGATCCAGCTCTTCTTGGTGCCTTGTCCTATTTGCTCGAGTTCCTTAGGGGCAGGCATCTAATTGGTTTTAATTAATAGGCTTAAGTCTATGTAAGATGCAGGGTGGTAGTTTGTGGGCCAAGGAAGGGTTATCAAATCCCCACCTTATGTTATTTATGGGATAATATTCTTAAGATATTTTATGAAAATATGCTATGCAAAAAAGAAAGATGTCCAAGTAAAAATTTTTCAAGTTTTAATTAGTTACTCTATTTTAATTAAGTATCCTGTGGTGTGTTTGTTTTCTTTTTAGGTTATGTTAATTTAAGCAAAAGGAATAGAAGGTAGGTTTTAATTTTTGATTAGTTAGATATGAGAGGAAGAAAACTAAATTAGGTTAAACAAATAAGGTAACTAGACATTCTAAACTAAAGCAAAAAATCAAGTCTAGTATTTAAGATAGTTATTTAAAAGTTTTATTTAAACATGAAGGAATTTAATTTTTTTTAAAGATTAGTTTAAAAAGAAAGAAACTAACTAAAATCAAATAAAAATATATATATATATTTCTTTTTTTGTTATGTTGAAAAGGAGGAAATTAATTAAAAAAAAGTAAATAAAAAAAAGAAATAAATTTGGGGTTAGGGTTGATCTCACCAAAATCGCAAAAATTCTCTTCTCATCTTTTTTTTCTTTTTTCCTTTTTTTGGTTTTTTTATATAAAAAAAGAAAAAAATAGTATACTTAAATTTACAAGAAATCAAGGAAATCAAAAGTGTTAGCATTCATGCCTTCCCTAACAATGGTGCCAAAAACTTGATAAGCTGTGATATTGCCGTTAAGATACTATAGCTATTAGTTTAATTAACCAACTTCTAAATACAATTAAGAAGTTGTAAAAAGGATGAGTCAGGTCAAATCCACGGAGAAGGCAGTGCTTAAGATGATTTGAGATCTTTGATTTTTAAAAAAAGAAAAATAGTAAGAAGTCAGGTAAATAAAAATTAAAAGTATGATAGAAAAATAAAACTGAGGTACGGTCGATCCGCTAGTCAGATCTTAGCATCTACTTGCAAGAAGAATAAATACTATAAATTTAAATTGCATAAAAAAATTTGATTACAAGAAATTGAAAATAATGACTAAATAAGCTAAAGAAAACAATAATAAAGACTGAAAGTAGATCGGCGCAACCTCGTCAGGAAGATGGCCGAGAACTCCCTTCTTCCTTTGTACTCCTTGGAGTGAACTGGCTTTCTCTACTTCTTTCTCCTTGAATCTTGATCTGGAGATCGGCATAGGTAAAAAGATGGAGTAGATGGCATAACTCCTCTAAGAAATCTCATTCTTAGAGGCCAACCTGCAATCCAAAGCTGGACCTCCTATCCTATATCGTACTTCTCTCTCCAAGATGCTCTCTTCTATAATCCAAGGGTCCTTTAAATAGAGCTCGTCTAGGGCTTCTTTTATATCAAATTTGGACTCAATCGGGATCCAAATTGGCTAGATATCGCCAGAAGAATCTTTGACCATCCGATGTATGATTAGATGAAATGATCGTTGCCTCCTTCCTTCTCTGGCAGAGAGAGTCCGATCCGGACTCTCGAATCTCCAAATCCCTGAATCATGGGACTTTGCTTGTGATTGGGACTCTCCCTCTTCGGCACCATGAATAGATGGTGGTGGACAACGACGAGAGGCAGCGACTGGCGAGTGGTGGATGGTGGTGTTGCTAGCCTAATAATAGGGAATCCATGGAGTTTGACAAGGGCTGCGTTCAAATGGGGAATGATGGCCGATGGATTCTCCGATGACGGTGGGTGCTCGATGATGGAGGGCAATAGGAGGTGACGGGTCATGGTGGAGAATAGGGGGCGAGGGTGGCATCGGAAGGCTTGGGCGGTAGATCTTTGGATGATCGACGGCGATGCTACATTAGGCGATGGAGGTGATAGCCGATGACATTGTGGTGGTTCCCATCATCTTCTCTAGCTGACGAGGAGGGCAAGCAGTGGCGCGATGGCAGCGAGATGGTAGGATGGTGCGAGGTGATGACAGTTGGAGGAGTTGATGATGATGCATGAAGAAGAGAGGTGTCCGGCCAGAAAATTAGGTCTCTCGGTGGCGTTGGCAGCCATGTTGGGCCTCTCGATAACTCCTCCAATGATGGGAGATGTTTCCGGTGAACGGTGGCTTGAATCGATGATGGTGGTCCATAGAATGGTCTCGTGGACTAGCAAAAATGGCTGCTTATGGACCACCTAAGCAACTGTAGATGAGCAGCCGGTCCATGGTAGACTGGCTGTTCCAAATATCATGCACTTCCTTTATTAATTTTCAAAATTCAATTCTGGGCTCGTCTGAACTCTGATTTGAGTACTGTCTGCACTGTTGGACTCCAAAAATTGAGATCTTCACAATGATAGTCTTCTTTCCTAAAAAAATATTAATTTAATATAAATAAAGATAGTTCAATTATTAAATTAATGCTTTTATATGTGTATATAATATAATTATCACAACACCCCCTCAACCTTCTAGAGCTCGAAGTCATGGTGACCACCCGTGCTTAGGACTTCACCATAAGCCACATCAAAGGCTTCCCATGCCATGAGGAGCCATCCACTTAGGTGCCGAAGCTAGATGCTCTGTCCCCTCCGCTACACACGACCGAGCAAAACTTGGTGGCCACTTAGCATAGCAAGTGGAGGCCCTCATCATAGCGATACGAGGGTTACAGCAGCAGCAACCGCCTATGGCAGGACAACAACCACCAGAAGTCCTGACTGTCCCTGCCACCCCTGGTATCCAATGGTCTCTAACAGGGAGATGCCTTCATCAATGGACTTCCCACTACTCGTGATCCCCTAATCCCACCATGGAAGCTGCCGATCCCTTGGGAAAGGTCCTCTCATTATCAAATCATCCCAAAATCACGGTCCCCTATGCCACACCAACTGAGCCCTAGCTGAGAAGGTCATCGATCTGGCAAAGAGTCAAGATGGGAGAAGTGCTCTCACCTCCCATCCAAATCATCTTCTGACCCATTGTATGAGTACTCCCGAGGGTACTCTTTGGAGGGGTCCACTGAAGAGGCAATTTGGTGATGAGCTGAACAACGCCTCGATGAATACAATTGCAAGTTCCATAATATCAACCATTGGCTTGTCGATTTTCACGGGGAGAGCCAGGACCCAATTAAGTTCCATACCAACTAAGCCCTAACCGATCTCGAGCCAATTCAAGATGTTAAAGTTTGAGCCATATGATGACACCATCAACCCATTGATCATCTCAAGAGCTACAAGATTTTCATGAGGATTCAGAGCACCTCAGACACTCTACTCTGCATCACCTTCCTAGCCACTCTATGGAAAGCGGCCCAAGCCTGGTATTCTCGGCTAGAGCCAAGGAGCATTGACTCCTTCCACCAGCTAGAGAAGAAGTTCATGGCATATTTTAGTACCTGCCAGAAGATACCACGAGAGGCTGACAGTCTCTTCTCTATCTGATAGTAGGATAAGAAGTCACTGAAGGACTATATGGCACAATTCAAGGTAGCCACTTTGGAGGTCTACCACCTTGATAAGTTTGTGGCCATGTTGGCCTTGAAAAGGGGTCTCTACCCCTCCTACCTTACCTACTCTCTGGATAAGACTCCTACAAAGTTTTATTCAGACATGCTAGCCTATCATAGAAATATATTCACGTTGACAAGGGAGCCCTTACACTGGGCGAGACCGATGGAAGGCCAAGTAAGAAGAAGGCTCAGGAAGAGCCTAGTGGAGCCCCATCTAATGGAGCCCCTGGCCGAGAAACTCCACCAGCAGGTCGAACAACTACACCCCTCCCCTCATTTCCCAATCCAAGATCCTGATAAAGATCAAGGGGGAGCAATACTTATGAAGGCCCAACCCACTGAGGCCTTCCAACTCCAATAACAAGAATAGGTATTATCGTTTCCATCGAGACCATGACCATGACACGAATGACTACCACCAACTGAAGAGGAAGATCGAAGGCCTCATTTGACATGGCTACCTTGGCAAGGACATTCAAAGAGAAGCTTCTCGACTTGATGTCCAAAATCCTGGCCAATAGTAGACTCCGACCGAGATCGATAATCAGCCGATTGGGACATTGGTGGCATGATGTCCTAGGGGCAGAATGTCCTCAAAGAGGCCAAGGGGGGAGGGGAGAGAAGAAAATATAATTTTCTTTTCTAATAAGGACTTAGTTAGGGTCCACAACCCCAATAATGATCCTCTCATTATGTCTATGATGATAACAAAACATCCTATAAAAAGAATCCTTATTGATAATGGAAGCTTGATAGATGTCCTTTCTTATGCTGCTTTTGTTCGATTGAACTTGCCTTTGGATGAGCTCAGGCTGGTCATCGTACCTTTGGTTCACTTCATTCAGGACCTGGATGGAGTCAAAGGAGAGGTCACTCTTTCGAACATAGTTGGGACTCCACCTCGACCAAGCACTATCTTCATGACCTTCATGGTGGTCTGAGTACCTTTTGCCTATAATATCATCCTCGGGTGACCAAGTTTAAACCAGCTAGATGATATTATCTACTCCAAATACCTTCTCATCTACTTTCCAATAAGGTACAAAGTCAGCGAGATGTGCGGAGACCAATAGCTCACCCAACAATGCTACCAGGTGGTAGCAAAAATGTTGCTAACCGGTAAACCACCAAGCATTGAGCAATTGGACCAAAGAGAGCTGGAGAAGAGAAGCAAACCAGTCAAGCGATTGCTTTCCTTCCCATTGAAGGACAACCCTGCAAGGATAATGTAGATTGGAGCCTCCTTGCCCAAGCCTAATTGGGACTGACTTCTTGACTTTTTTATGCTAAAATGCAGATATCTTGGCTTGGTCGGCATCTGACATGCTAGGGATTCCTCCTAAGGTAATACCCGTAAGTTAAATATCGCCCTGAAGTTCAAGCCTAATTGAAGGAAAAAAATTTCACTCTCGAGAGGTAGAATGCCATTGACAAGGAAGTGGACAAGCTTCTAGTGGCTGACTTTATCTGAGAAGCCTACTATCCTAACTGACTAGCTAACATTATCATGGTCAAGAAGGTAAATGAAAAGTGACAGATTTGCATTGACTACACTAATTTGAATAAGGCATGCCTAAAAAATAGTTTTTCACTTTTGAAGATTGACCAGCTAGTTGATGCCACCTTTGGCCATAAGCTTCTTAGCTTTATGGATGCCTTCTTAGGCTACAATCAAATAAAGATAGCTGCTAAAGATGAAGAGAATACATCCTTCATGACCAACAAAGGTATTTATTATTATAAAGTAATACCTTTTGATCTTAAAAATATAGGATCCATGTACCAAAGATTGGTCAATAAGGTCTTTAAAGACCAAATCGATCATAATATGGAAGTCTACATCAATAATATGTTCGTTAAAAGTATTGAGGGGACCGACAATATCAAAGATCTAGAAGTAGCCTTCAATACTCTCTGTCAGCATTAGATGAAGTTGAATCCAAGTAAATGTACCTTTGATGTCATGGTAGGAAAATTTCTTGGATTCATGGTTAC
The DNA here is from genome assembly GCA_021397845.1 of Areca catechu. Classification (NCBI taxonomy): domain Eukaryota; kingdom Viridiplantae; phylum Streptophyta; class Magnoliopsida; order Arecales; family Arecaceae; genus Areca; species Areca catechu. The sequence goes on along the minus strand of CM038050.1, from coordinate 155,620,697 downwards.
TCGATGAGGGATAAAAGCAAATGCGAAAAGAATCTAGGCCATTCTTGATGTGCAACATGCAACCTCCAAGAAGGAAGAGCAAACTCTTACCAGATGAATCACCATGCTCAACCAATTCATCTCAAGATTGGCTAAGCAGTGCTTGCCATTCTTCAAGGCTATATGATAAATGAATACCTTCGATTGGATAGAGGAGTGCCAGCAAGCATTTGAGGATTTGAAGAAATTCCTTGCAACCCCTTCCCTACTCTCCAAGCTAGAAGTCAGAGAAGAACTGTACCCATACCTTGTCGCATCCCCAGAAGCGGTCAGCTTAGTGCTCGTTCGGTTGGATGACAAAAGGATTCAAAAGCTTATATACTATACAAGCTGAGTACTCCATGATATAGAGACCAGGTATTCCAAATCTAAAAAAATAGTTTATGCATTAATTATCTCTATGCAGCATGTCAGGCCTTACTTCCAAGCACACTTGATCGTCGTTTTGATCGAACCACTCAGGGACATCTTGCAATAGCCCAACATCTCCAGAAGGATGGCTAAATGGGTGATTAAACTCAATAAGTTTGACATCACCTACTACTTGAAGTCATTCATAAGGGCTCAGGTCTTGGCCAACTTCCTTATTGAGTGAATGTGGCTAGATGACAATCCTGGGGAAGAATCTATTGAGTGCGCTAGTGGGCAGCCTGATCCAATGATAACCTGGATCCTATACATGGATGGAGCTTCAAACTCCCAAGAGAGCATAGTTGGATTGATCCTCACAAACTTGAAAGGAGTGATCACCGAGTATTCCTTGCACTTCTAATTCAAAGTGACCAATAACCAAGCCGAGTACAAAGCCCTCTTAGCTGGTTTGAAGCTCGCCAGGCAGCTTGAAGTGTTGTATCTGAGGGTCTTCACGATCCCAGCTAGTAGCTAGTCAAGTAACTAGTGAATACGAAGCTCGGGATTCAGCAATGGCTAAGTACTTGGATAAAGTCCGGACTCTAATATCGATTCTTAAGTACTTTGGAATCTTCCAAATCCCTCAGCATGAGAATGCTTGGGCCAATGCCCTTTCTTCTTATGACTCTGGCAAATAAGTCTCTTGGCTGAACATACATCAAGCACTTGAAAACCCTAAGTATTGAAAAGGCCAAGGAAGTCCACCAAGTTGATCACAAGTCAAGTTGGATGGACCAATTTGTTAAATACCTGACTGATGATACCATCCCCTATAACCCCCGCGAAGGCAAAATGTTAAAATGGAAGGCTTCCAAGTACATGCTGGTGGATGGGCAACTCCATAGGAAGTCCTCCTCACTACTCAAGTGTCTCAGGCCTTTCGAGTCTGACTATGTACTCCAAGAGATCTATGAAGATATTTACAAAAATCATCTTGGAGCCATATCCCTAGCTTACAAAGCCTTAAGACATGGATACTACTAGCCAACCATGTAGGAAGGTACGATGAAACTTGTCTAGAAGTGTGACTAGTGTTAGCTCTTTGCTAACATCCAGCACTAGCCGGCCAATCAGTTGGCCCGACTCTCCTCTCGGTGGCCATTTGCTCAGTAGGGGATGGACATCCTTGGTCCATTTTCTCCAGTATCTAGTCAGCTAAAGTTTCTCATTATGACCATTGACTACTTTATCAAATGGGTGGAGGCTAAGCTATTGGCACACAAAATCGAGAGTCAAGTCAAGAAGTTCTACTGTAAGTCAATCATCTACCGGTTTGGACTTTCCCACACCATCTCATTGATTACAGTTGATAGTTTGACAACCGGATATTCAAAGACTTTTGCACTGAGCTTCACATCCGGCATCGATTCACATCGATCGACCATCCCTAGTCCAATGGCAAGGCAAAAGACATAAATAAGATGATACTTCAAGGGCTCAGAACCAAACTCGATGACTTCAAGGGCAAAAGGACTAACGAGCTATCTGGAGTACTATGGGCATACCATATGATTCCCTAGATTTCAATAGACAACACTTCCTTCAGCTTGACTTTTGGTACCAAGGTGGTATTCCTATTGAAATCAGACTCTCGACTATGTGAATTAAGCATTTCATTAAGACCACCAACTTATACCACTTGAGAGCCAGCCTAGACCTATTGGAAGGAGCTCGAGATTAAGCCCACATGTGGATGATGGTGTACTGACAGAAAGTTGCTTAATCTACAATTCCTGAGTGAGGTCAAAGACCTTTCACCCAGGAGATCTTGTGCTGTGACATATAGAAATTTCAAGACCCACGGAGCAAGGCAAGCTATCTCCTTCCTAGGAAGGGCCTTACTGAGTGATTGAAGTGCTTTAGTAAGGAGCTTATCGAATTGAAGATGTCAACAGCACTGTAATCCCTGGACTTGGAATGCCAAGAATCTTCGAACGAATTATCAATGATGTAATCATCTCCATTCGGAAATACAAGAGAATTTCTTTTGGTAATGTTCTTGGGATCTCTTAGTTCTCTACTCATCTGATACCATGCTCACAGGAGCTTGCTAGAGTCTTGATTGGCTCATGCCCGATCGAAGAAGATGGTTGTATAACCATCCCTATCTTGGATAACTCCTGCTAGGATAACTGCCATCACGGTAACACCCATCCGGGTAACTACTATCACGCTGACTCCCACCAGGGTAATCCCCGTCTAGGTAACTTCTTACAAAGGTAACTCCTATACGACCAATTAGCTACCACCTCCATCCAAGTAACTCCTCACAAAGGTAACTCCCATTTGATCGATTAGTCTCCACCTCCATCCAGGTAACTTCTTACAAAGGTGACTCCCATTCGGCCAACTAGCTACCTCCTTCGTTCAGGTAACTCTGCACAAAGGTAACTCCCGCTCGGTAAACTAACTACTACCTCCATCTAGGTAACTCCTCATAAAGGTAACTCCCATTTGGCTGACTAGCCATTGCCTCCATCTAGGTAACTTCTTGTAAAAGTAACTCTTGTTTAGTCGACTAGCAACCTCCTCCATCCAAGTAACTCCTCACAAAGGTAACTCTTATTCAGGCGACTAACCGCCACCACTATCTGAGTAACTTCTCAGAAGGGTAACTCTAGTTTAGCCGACTAGCCACTACCTCCATCTGGGTGACTCCTCACAAAGGTAACTCCTACCTTGCTAACTCACCGCCCACTCGGGTTACTCAGCTTAAAGGCAACACCCATTTAATCGATGAACTACTTTTATTTGGAGGACTCCCGCTCAAGTGATGACCAAGTCCATGCAGTCGATTTCGAGCAACAACCGATCATCATACTTAGCAAAATTCCATAATCTAAAGAATGAAAGCATTTGGTCAGCTCAAAAATGCATTTAGAAGTGGAAACATCCCACATAATATTACACTCAAAGATAGGAGCATTCAATCAAAACTAGAGTAATCAAAAGAAAGTCTTCCTTTTCATTAACTTGGAAGGAGACATATAAAGTTGGATCAAGTTTGAGTTTCATTACATCACAAGACTTGAACACTTGCAAGGTCAGATAAAGAAAAGAAAATGAAAAATTATATTGATGCCTTCTTTGTCACTGCCGACCTTCTAGCTCGCGACCCATAACTGAGAGCAATCTTCCATGCCTAAGGCCAACTTTGATAGATGAGCTGCTTTTCCAAGGGCCATGACCAGCTCTTGACCGATTGGGGATACTTTAGCAACAAAAGTCCATTGGCAGCCATTATGCCGAGCAACCTCACTAGTGAAAGATAGAACTTTAACGATATAGTTATAGAACTTTAACAATATAGTTCCTCCCGGAATGGCTATGCCAGGTAATTTTACCTGTGAGGCGACTATTCTAGGTAGAACTATATCCCAGGACACCTTTGGTACCTTTGCCATCTATCTTTAAGAATACCTTTGGCCTTCTGCCTCCCTTATGCCATCCATCTCATCCTCACCAGACTCTGCCTCTCCCTCGAACACTTCAGCCACTAGCAACATCTTTGCTTCTTTCATTAAAAATCACTAGAGTTCCACTCAATTATGATGTAACTCATCTAAAGTAGGCGTGCAATAGAAGAAATAGGCAAAAGTTTTCTATTTATAACCAAAGCCAACCCACCAAGCATCGACTCATGGCTTCTCCAGGTTGCCCCTAGTAGGTAATCACTTGGGATTCTAAAGCAGTAGCTTAAAATCTCGACCCTATTTACTTCCATCTGTAAGTTTGGTGCCTGATAAATCATTTATTTATATATTTATTTTAAATATTTTAAGTAATTATTGGTACTAACATCTTCTAAAATCCTTAATTTTATAATTAAACTGGACCTTCTTGCAAAATTCATTATTTTTAGAAAATAACTTTGAAAATGATGAAATTAGAGCATAATTATGAAAAGTAGATATTGAGCTGAAGCACCACACATCCATTAAAATATTTTATTCATATTTCTTCCTTTTTGATAGGTACATTAAGATTGATAAAATTTTTTGAAATTCTAGAACCTAAAAAAATTGGTTGGATTACTAACTAGAAAGCTTGCCAACATGAAGAGCTCGAGTTGTAGCATCCAACAAATCAAACGATACATGAATCGGAGTTCAAATAGGCCTAGAATTAAGAAAAAGATCAAAACATCAAATTATGCATAGATTAAAGCAGCCAGTCCATCATGGATATAAAACTTGGTCTATAGAAGCCCCTATGGTTAGAGACACCAAAGATTAATCATTCCATGGCCCATATTAATCTAACTTGATTTAGAGCCTTCTCCAAGCTCTATTTAAAGGACCCTTGGGCTAAAGAATAGGGCATCCTGGAAGAGAAAGTATGGTACAGGATAGAGGGCTTAGCTTTGGATTGCAAGTTGGCCTCTTAGAGTGAGATTTCTTAGAGGAGACTTCTGCTCCTATACCATCTTCAAGCCTATTCCATCTCCAAGATCAAGATCCAAAGAGAAAGAACAAGAGGAAGCCTAGTTCGCTCCATGGAGTACGATAAAAGAAAGCAAAGTGACGTCAACCAACTTCCTGATGAGGCTGCGGTGAATCAACTTCAAATACTTTGTTATCACTTTTGTTATTTATTTAGTTATTATTTTCTTGTAACCAGATTTTAATTAATATAAAATTTATTTTTATGTAATTTAAATTCTTGTCTTTTACTTTTCTTGCAAGTAGATGCTAAGATTTAACTAGCAGGTCGAACGTACTAAGTTTTAATTTCCTGTCTTTTACTTTTCTTGCAAGTAGATCTAAGATTTGACTAGCAGATCAAATGTACTAAGTTTTAATTTTCTGTTACGCTTTTAATTTTCATTTTCTTGACTTTAAAATATTTTTTTTATTTTATAAAAATCAAAGATTTTAAATTGTTTTAAGGATTGCCTTCTTCGTGGATTCGACCCGACTCGTTTTATAAAAATCAAAGATTTTAAATTATCCTAAGCACTGCCTTCTCTTTGAATTTGACATGACTCGCTACTTTCTATGCAAGTTTAATTAATTAAAAGTTAGATTTTAAACTGATAATCATAGTATCTTAATGATAACATCATGATCTATCAAGTTTTTGGTGCCATTGCTAGGGAAGGCATGGATGCTAACATTTTTTATCTCTTTAATTTCTTGTGAATTTAGTTTACTAATTTTTCTTTTTTTTTTTGTAGATCAAAAAAAATAATAAAGGAAAAAAAGAGAAAAAAAAAGTTAATTAATTTTTGAAAAAACAACCCTAAACCTTGATTAATTTTTTTTTAAAAGTTACTTTTAATTAATTTCTTCCTTTTTATATTAACTAAAAAAATTCCTTTTTTTGTTTCTTTTGATTAGTCTTCTTTTTTTAAAAAAACTACCTTTTTATTAGATTTATTTCCTTTTTTATTGCTTTCCTCCTTTTCAAATTAACATAAAAAGAAAAAAATATTTTTTTAGTTTCTTTCAATTAGTTTCTTTCTTTTCAAACCAACTTAAAAAGAAAAAAAAATATTTCTTCCTTGTCAAATTAACCTAAAAAAGAAAAAATATTTTTGTTTACTTTTAGTTTGTTTTTTCCTTTTCAAATTAACCTAAAAAAAAATTCCTTTTAAGTTCCTTCCTTTTCAAATGAACCTAAAAAAGAAAAAAATTATTTAACCTTTCAAATAACTGTCTTAAATACTAGATTTGATTTTCTACTTTAATTTAGGATATCTAGCTTCTTTATTTGCTTAACATAATTTAGTTTTCTTCCTCTCGTATCTAACTAACCAAATTTAAAATATACCTTTTATTCTTTTTGCTTAAATTAACATAACATAAAAAGAAAAAATATCACATAATACTTAACTAAAATAAAGAAACTAATTAATACTTTAAAACTTACCACTTGTTTTAGACATCTTTTTTTTTTTTTTGCATCTTATATTTCCATAAGACATCTTAAGGGCAATAACCCATAAATAATATAAGGTAGGGATTTGATAACACTTTCTTAGCCCACAAATCACCACCCTACATCTTGCATTGATTCAAGTCTGTTAATTAAAATCAACTAGGTGTCAGTCCCCGAGAAATTCGAGTTCAACAGGACAAGGCACCCGAAAGAGTTAGACTGGATCAGGATTGGTTGATTGATTGGTGTTTATAAAAGGGGTTCAAGAATAATGTAGTCCTGAAGAAAGGTAATTTTAATTGGTTTCGTTGACTGACCTGGCCAATCTAATTAGTATTTAAAGAAAACAACGGAGGGACCCCCACCGATCTTAGCCTTACCTGACCAGTTGATTAGTTAGTTTCTGACTTAGAGGGCTCCAAGGTAGCCTTGACAGTTATGAGCTGTTTAGATTTAGGATAACCCTGGGATAGAAAGTCCATGTTATGCTAACTTGTTTATAAATAATATTAAATCCTAACTAATTTTTTTCTCTCTCTTAGTTCTGGGACTCCTTAGGCCCTCATCTTTAGAACTCTTTTATATTTTTCTTCCTTCTTCATCTCACTTCTCCTCTTTAAAAAATAATAAAAAAACAAATGCATAAATAAACAAGGATTGCTCTGATCTAAAATCTTAATTGCATATTCGAATAATCAAAATAATCTGACAGACTAAATCAGTACCAGGAGCATGAATATTTATAGTAGAGTATCATTTCTTATGGTACACCAAGTTTATTCGAGCCCACTCACTTTGATAGTGAATGCCCAATTATGTACCAATATCTTGAATCTATGTATGACCAAGTTTATCAAAATCAAATCCAAACAACTTATAGCTCAGGAAATAATCTATACTTTAATGCCTATAATTCAGGTTGGGGGGCTCAACCAGATTTTTTGTAACAATCACACCTAGTGGTTACCCCGGTTACTCAAGGATCTATTTCGTAGATGCATCATATTATGATCAGCCCTATCCATAATGTCAACCTTCTTTAACTAACTATAGCCTATTATTTGAAGAGAATATTCAGCAAGCATCATCCCACCTCCCCTACAAACTAACTTAGATGTCGATAGGTTTGCTCAATTTTAATAAATAATTATGACATAATAGAGATCTATTAATAAACTAATATATCAAACTGATCAATGATTAATCAAGCTTAATAAAGATGAGAGAGATGAACTACCTAGTCAATCCAAGAGTAACCTAGAGATATCATACCTAGCTCAAAACTTTAATGACCCTTTATCTTTTCTTGAACAATCAACTCTAACTCCCAAGAATGAACTAGTCTTAGAACAACTCTGCACAACCATAAATGTTAATATAAATAATTTGGCTAAGGCCAAAAATATATGAAGAAATTAAACTTGTGGAACAAACTAATTTCATCATTACCCCACTCAACTATGGCCCTATTTCCTAGTGCCCTAGAATCATCCATGCCTTTTAATGGGATGGGAGAACAAATAGATACAATGATGGAATTAATAGAGACTTTTCAAGAAGCACAAATGCATAACTTAATAGAGGAAGTTACCCCCAAGGTTCTCTCCCAAGATTTAGTAGATCCCTGTCTTACTCAATTCGGGGTAGACAATTCTGATGCATATGGGTATACCATAGAAATTCATAACTCAACACAAATATCCTACTTCAAAACTACCTCACTTTGGATTGAAAAATAATAAGAGCCATCACCTAACCTACCAATAGCTCCCTTATTATAATCACCACCTAATCTAGAATTAAAACTACTTTCTAATGTACCCATTGAAACTCTTCCAACGAACCTTATCTAGGAAGCCCAACTTAGTGGTATTCTAAAAGCACATAAAGAAGCTATTAGATAGGATATTACTGAAATGAGGGATCATGATCTTGAAAATTTTATAATTGATTTCTCCATATTCGATACTAATCTTGAGGATCACCTCCAAAATCTTTTCATGATATTAAAATGATGTATAGAAACAAGTTTAATATTAATCTAGAAAAGGTGGCTAGCTTTGAAATGGAAAGGAATATTGACTAAGCACATCATACTCGAGAAGAGAAATAGGGTAAATCAACCTATAATTGAAGAAATTCTTAAACTACCATCTTCAATCTTGGCCCAACAAATACAATCCCTTTCTAGTCATCATATAAACTATAATAATATCTTTAAATCCTAGAATAACATACTTGCCTGGTGTACTTTATTGATTCAGGCTAATCATCGTAGAGTACTCTATAAATATTTTTCTGTCATGATGACAAGGCCTTATGATTGGCCTTATCCTTTTGATATCGTGAGGGATATATTAAAGTTAATTATCTATTAGACTCCTTTATAATGTTCGGCTGAAGATGTTAAGCTTAGCGCTTATTGAGAGGTAATCCAATATTTATTTTTATACTTTTAAAAATAAAATAATAATAATAATAATAAAAGAGTCTAATCCAAATTGATTGTTACAGCCTTTATCTTGTTGATAAGCTCCTCTTCTCAAGTAACCTCTATCCTTATATATATATATATATATATATATATATATATATATATATATATATATATATATATATATATATTTATCCTTATGAGTTGAATTTATTTCTTTAATTTGTTTATACCATTAGGGACAATGGTATTTAAGTTGGAGGATAGGGATAAATTTTTTAAAAAAAATTAAAAAAGTTTTTAATTTTTTTTAAAAAATCTCTAAAAATTTTTGAAAAATCTTGAAAATAGAAAAATTTTATCATGTATCAAGAAAGAAAATCTTGAGCAAAATAGATTAAAAAAAAGTAATAGAGTTAGAAGGTATTTGCTAATACTGTAGCAAGTCAAGGAGTAGACTAGTTGATCAGACTTTTAGTGGCCTAGTTAGATCACCTAAAGGCTATTAGCACTTCCAATTATACTTGCATACTGATAAGGCAAAGTGTTAGCTGTAAGGCTAATTGAGGGCTCAATTATCACTAAAAATTGATAATTGATATACATCCCAATCAAAGAGACTTGAATTTAAGGAAAGAGCTACCTATCTTAAAAAAATCAGATAGTATGAAAGCTATCTTGAATTTGAGAAGAGAGTTAAACCTAAAATAAAAGTATAAAATATAAGAGTATATATGGATTGCCCTAAACTTAGTAACCAGGTCTCTGTACCTAAGTCAAGTGTAGAGATTTGCATCAAATGGTGAGGGAAAAGCTATGATGCTCAGTGTTGCCGACCTACCATCGTGGCCTGCAACTATGAAGTGGCACCGGACGTCTGCCCCTTTACTCCAGAATCCTGATATTCCCGGACCTGCAAAACAATGTTAGAGACCCGCACCGGGGATCCCGGCGAGGGTACTCCGATGATCAAGTCAGCGGATGGCAAAGCAGAACAGATCCTCTAAGGTGGATCCCACTTCGATCACCGTGCTTAGAGGAGTTTTTAATAAAGAATTGAGTAGGAGAAAATGAGAGAGGAGCGGTGCTTAAGTTACGGTGACTATGCTCACGGGACTCGCTCCGGGAATCCTCAAGGAGCCTCCCGCCTACAAGTCACTTGTCTCGTTATCTCGTGTGCTTGCCCTCTTTTTATTGTTGCTTACCTTCGCCTGTTGGTGCCTTTTTAGATTGTGATCATTCCAGTGCCTCGATTTTCCCCTCAGGGGGGGCTCAGGGATCAACGGTGTCTGTTGGCTGCCCTCCCGAGGTCATTTCCTCTTATAGTAGGGATTTAAGTTGTGCACATATCTTTCCCGGCATGTTGTCATGGAGGGAAAAATTAGGTGGAACCTTGATCTGGATGAAGTCGCCCTCGGGTCTGAGACCCCAAATGCGGCCTTCTCTTTCGGGGAGTTTCAGATGGTCGATCGCAGGATCTGACATCTCGATTGGGGTGCCCCTCCCCAACTGGTGCAAATGAGGTTACGTGCATTGTTGCAGATTTGGGGTGCTGTATTGGGTGCGCCGCACTGTGTGCGCCTGCTTCGGTGGTGATCTTAAGGCTGGCACCTTCATTCTTCCCGATGCTTCCAAGGAGAGGGCTCCACTTCAATCGAGGTGGGCTCGACCCTTGGGGAGCCACCTGGTAAAGGTGCGGAGGAGGGCTCAACTCCGGCCAAGGTGGGCTCGACCCCTAGGGAGCCACTAGCGAAGGGGCAGAGGAGGGCTCGACTCCGGCTGAGGTGGGCTCGACCCTTGGAGAGCCACCTGGCGAAGGAGAGGAGGCGAGCTCGACTCCGGTCAAGGTGGGCTCGACCCTTAGGGAGCCATATGGTGAAGAAGTGAAGGCGGGCTCGACTCCGATCGAGGTGGGCTCAACCTTCGGGGAGCCACTTGGCGAAGGAGCGAAGGAGGGCTCGACTCCGGTCGAGGTGGGCTCGACCCTTGGAGAGCCACTTGGTGAAGGAGCGGAGGCGAGCTTGACTCCGGCCAAAGTGGGCTCGACCCTCGGGGAGCCACCTGGCGAAGGAGTAGAGGAGGGCTCAACTCCGATTGAGGTGGGCTCGACCCTCAGGAAGCCACATGAGAAGAAGTGGAGGAGGGCTCGACTCTGGTTGAGGTGGGCTCGACCCTTAGGGAGCCACCTAGCGAAGGAGAGGAGGAGGGCTCGACTCCAACCGAGGTGGGCTCGACCCTTAGGGAGCCACCTAGCAAAGGAGCGGAGGAGGGCTCGACTCCAACCGAGGTAGGCTCGACCCTTGGGGAGCCACTTGGCGAAAGAGCAAAGGAGGGCTCGACTCCGGTCGAGGTGGGCTCGACTCCAGTCGAGGTGGGCTCGACTCTTGGGGAGCCACCTGGTGAAGGAGCGGAGGTGCCGAGCTCAAGTCCGGTCGAGATGGGCATGACCATCAGTGGGGCCACCTGGCGGAGGAGCTCAAAAAGAAACATGACACTACACTATCTGCCTGCCTGGCTGCCAACTAGATCCGAGGTGTACCCCACGTCAGCGGTCTTGCCACATCACACAGCACTCAAAAAAAAGAAAATTTAGATAGTATAAAAGCTACCTTACATTTATGAGCTTGATTTGGAGGTGTATAAAATATTAACCAAAATAGGTGATAAGTGAAGAAATATGTGTCCTTTACAAGCTAGTACTAAAATACTAAGTTAGTCATCACGAACACAAATATTGTAGATCTTTAGATAAAATCTAAGAAAGTTTCTAATTATACTGACTACAAAATCTACTTCTAAAATTTAAAACATAGTTAGTGATACTTGCTAGATCTTTTTACTTTCAATCCTAGATCTATTTTTGTAAAGGAAGCTCTTAATGACACATGGTTATAATTTAATACTTATATATCTATTACAATGCTAAAGGACTAGCAATGAGTAAGTTGGGGGTATGATAAATCACATATTTATCATTTATTTTAAGTATTTTAAATTTAATTTCATAATTAAACTAGATATTTTTGTAAAATTAACTATTTTTAAAAGAATATCTTTAAAAAAGATGAAATTAGAACATAATTTAAAAAATAGATGTCAAGTCGAAGTACCATACATCCATTAAAATATTTAATAAAAAGTTTTATTCATGTTTCTTTCTTTTTGGTAGGTATATTAAGATTGATAAAAAAATTTAAAACTCTGGAAGCTAAAAAAATTGGTTAGATTACTTACTAGAAAGCTTGCCAACATGAAGAGCTCGAGTTATAAAATCCAACCGATCAAATGGCATACAAATTGTAGTTCAAATAGACCTAGAATCAAGAAAAAGATCAAAACATCAAATTATGCATCGATTTTAAAGTAGCTTGACCACCATGGACCGGCTACTTGGTCTATAGAAACCCTTATGATCTGAAGATACCAAAAATTAATTATTCCATGGCTCATATTAATCTGACTTGATTTAGAGCCTTCACCAAGCTCTATTTAAAGGACCCTTGGGCTATATAATAGGGCATCCTAGAGAGAGATTACGGTACAGGATAAAGGACATAGCTTTGGGTTGCTGGTTGATCTCTAAGAGTAGGGTTTCTTAGAGGGCATAGCTTTGGGTTAACATAAAATTTATTTTTATGTTATCGCTTTGTTGTACCCTTATACCATCTTCAAGCCTATTCCATCTCTAAGATCATGATCCAAAGAGAAAGAATAAGAGGAATTCTAGTTCGTTCCATAGAGTACGATGAAAGAAGGTGAAGTGACATCAACTAACTTCCGGACGAGGCGGCGATGAATCAACTTCAGATGCTTTGTTATCACTTTTTGTTATTTATTTAGTTATTATTTTCTTATAACTAGATTTTAATTAATGAGACTATGGCAAATCAATTTTCGATGCTTTGTTATCACTTTTTGTTATTTATTTAGTGTTGCCGATCTTACCGCCACGGCCTGTAACTTCAGAGCTGGTGGTGGGATCAGACTGTCTCGCCTCGAGATCTCCGGGCTCCCGATCCTGCAAGACAAGGTCAAAAACCTTGACCGGGGATCCCGGTGAGGGAGCTCCGACGGTCAAGTTAGAAAACGACGAGATGAAACAGAATCTCCAAGGTGGGCCCCCGAAGGAGTCTCAGGCTTAGAGATGATCTTAGCAAAAAGGTCTCTGGAAGAGTAAAAGTTGGGCCAAGTTCCTTCACCGAGCTCGCGCCAAGGGACCCCTCTCGGGATCTTGGATCCTGCTCTCGGTGCCTTTTCTTTTCCCAGCCTTTTCTTCCCTTTTACCTGGTTGTCCGCTCTTCCCATCCTTTTATCCCATCACGCTGCCTCCGGCCTCCCGCCCTTGGGAGGCTCCCTCTTCGCTTTCACCTCCTTCTCTCTCTCTTTCCCCTTTCCCCTTCGGGTCTAGGAGCCCGGCGGCCTCCTTGTCTTGCTTGCCGAGCCCAGCGAGAAAAGGATAGAGGGAGGACACCGGCCAGACCTCGGGCCGAGCACGAGTGCTCTCCTTCCCAGGCACCGACAACGTCCGTTACTGGGTCCTGTCTGCCGGGACTCCACCTCTCGGATGTGGAACTCGTCGGACCGATGTAAACGAGGTTTCGCGCGTAGCTGCCGACCGTACCGGCGCTCCTCCCGAGGTACGGCGTGCGCTGCCCGAGGGGCGGTCTCGAAATTCATGCCCTTCCTTCTCGGCGGCCTCACCACGCAGGGTAGCCAGCCTCAGCCAAGGTGGACCCCTCCTGGGCGGACACCTGGCGGAGCGGCAGAGGAGCGCTCGACTTTGGCCGAGGTGGAATTGTGCCCGGGTGCCACCTGGGAAAGGAGCAGGAGGGCCCGGCTCGACCTCGGCTGAGGTGGAACCGTCTCAGGGCGCCACCCGGCAAGGGAGCAAGGGACCACCGGCTTCGGCCGAGGTGGACCCCTCCTAGGCGGACACCTGGCGGAGCGGCAGAGGGGCGCTCGACTTCGGCCGAGGTGGACCCATGTCCAGGCGCCACCTGGCGAAGGAGCAGGAAGGCCTGGCTCAACCTTAGTCGAGGTGGAACCGTCTCAGGGCGCCACCCGGCAAGGGAGCAAGGGGCCGCCGGCTTCGGCCGAGGTGGACCCCTTCTGGGCGGACACCTGGCGGAGTGGCAGGGGGCGCTCGACTTCGACCAAGGTGGACCCGTGTCTGGGCACTACCTGGCGAAGGAGCAGGAAGGCCTGGCTTGACCTCGGCCGAGGTGGAACCGTCTCAGGGCGCCACCCGGCGAGGGAGTAAGGGGCCCCCGGCTTCGACCGAGGTGGACCCCTCCTGGGCAGACACCTGGCGGAGCGGCAGGGAGGCGCTCGACTTCAGCCGAGGTGGACCCATGTCCAGTCACCACCTGGCGAAGGAGCAGGAAGGCCTGGCTCGACCTCGGCCGAGGTGGAACTGTCTCAGGGCACCACCCGGCGAGGGAGCAAGGGGCCGCCGGCTTCGACCGAGGTGGACCCCTCCTGGGCGGACACCTGGTGGAGTGGCAGGTGGGTGCTCGACTTCAGCCGAGGTGGACCCATGTCCGGTCGCCACCTAGCAAAGGAGCAGGAAGGCCTGACTCGACCTCGGCCGAGGTGGAACCGTCTCAGGGTGCCACCCGACGAGGGAGCAAGGGGCCACCGGCTTCGGCCGAGGTGGACCCCTCCTGGGCGGACACCTGGCGGAGCGACAGAGGGGCGCTCGACTTCGGCCGAGGTGGACCCATGTCCGGGCGCCACCTGGCGAAGGAGCAGGAAGGCCTGGCTCGACCTTAGCCGAGGTGTAACCATCTCAGGGCGCCACCCGGCGAGGGAGCAAGGGGCCGCCGGCTTCGGCCGAGGTGGACCCCTCCTGGGCGGACACCTGGCGGAGCGGCAGGGGGTGCTCGACTTCAGCCAAGGTGGACCCGTGTCTGGGCGCCACCTGGCGAAGGAGCAGGAAGGCCTGGCTCGACCTCGACCGAGGTGGAACCGTCTCAGGGCACCACCCGACGAGGGAGTAAGGGGCCGCCGGCTTCGGCCGAGGTGGACCCCTCCTGGGCAGACACCTGGCGGAGCGGCAAGGGGGCGCTCGACTTCGACCGAGGTGGACCCATGTCCAGTCACCACCTGGCGAAGGAGCAGGAAGGCCTGGATCGATCTCGGCCGAGGTGGAACCGTCTCAGGGTGCCACCCGGCGAGGGAGCAAGGGGCCGCCGGCTTCGACCGAGGTGGACCCCTCTTGGGCGGACACCTGGCGGAGTGGCAGGGGGGTGCTCGACTTCGGCCAAGGTGGACCCATGTCCAGTCGCCACCTGGCGAAGGAGCAGGAAGGCATGGCTCGACCTCGGCCAAGGTGGAACCGTCTTAGGGCGCCACCCGGCGAGGGAGCAAGGGGCCGCCGGCTTCGGTCGAGGTGGACCCCTCCTAGGCGGACACCTGGCGGAGTGGCAGAGGGGCGCTCGACTTCGACCGAGGTGGACCCGTGTCCGGGCGCCTCCTGGCGAAGGAGCAGGAAGGCCTGGCTCGACCTCGGCTGAGGTGGAACCATCTCAGGGCGCTACCCGGCGAGGGATCAAGGGGCCGCCGGCTTCGGCCGAGGTGGACCCCTCCTGGGTGGACACCTGGCGGAGCGGCGGGGGGCACTCGACTTCAGCCAAGGTGGACCCGTGTCTGGGCGCCACCCGGCGAATAAGCAGGAAGGCCTGGCTCGACCTCGGCCGAGGTGGAACCGTCTCAGGGCGCCACCCGACGAGGGAGTAAGGGGCCGCCGGCTTCGGTCGAGGTGGACCCCTCCTGGGCAGACACCTGGTGGAGCGGCAGGGGGGCGCTCGATTTCGGCCGAGGTGGACCCATGTCCAGTCGCCACCTGGCGAAGGAGCAGGAAGGCCTGGATCGACCTCGGCCGAGGTGGAACCGTCTCAAGGCACCACCCGGCGAGGGAGCAAGGGGCTGCCGGCTTCGGCCGAGGTGGACCCCTCCTGGGCGGACACCTGGCGGTGTGGCAGGGGGGTGCTCGACTTCGGCCAAGGTGGACCCGTGTCCGGTCGCCACCTGGCAAAGGAGCAGGAAGGCCTGGCTCGACCTCGGCCGAGGTGTAACCATCTTAGGGCGCCACCCGGCGAGGGAGCAAGGGGCCGCGGGCTTCGGCCGAGGTGGACCCCTCCTAGGCGGACACCTGGCGGAGCGGTAGAGGGGCGCTCGACTTCGATCGAGGTGGACCCGTGTCCGGGCGCCACCTGGCGAAGGAGCAGGAAGGCCTGGCTCGACCTCGGCCGAGGTGGAACCGTCTCAGGACGCCACCCGGCGAGGGAGTAAGGGGCCCCCGGCTTCGACCGAGGTGGACCCCTCCTGGGCAGACACCTGGCAGAGCGGCAGGGTGGCACTCGACTTCAGCCGAGGTGGACCCATGTCCAGTCACCACCTAGCGAAGGAGCAGGAAGGCCTGGCTCGACCTCGGCCGAGGTGGAACCGTCTCAGGGCACCACCCGGCGAGGGAGCAAGGGGCCACCGGCTTCGGCCGAGGTGGACCCCTCCTGGGCGGACACCTGGCGGAGTGGCAGGTGGGTGCTCGACTTCAGCCGAGGTGGACCCATGTCCGGTCGCCACCTGGCGAAGGAGCAGGAAGGCCTGGCTCGACCTCGGCCGAGGTGGAACCGTCTCAGGGTGCCACCCGGCGAGGGAGCAAGGGGCCACCGGCTTCGGCCGAGGTGGACCCCTCCTGGGCGGACACCTGGCGGAGCGACAGAGGGGCGCTCGACTTCGGCCGAGGTGGACCCATGTCCGGGCGCCACTTGGCGAAGGAGCAGGAAGGCCTGGCTAGACCTTAGCCGAGGTGGAACCGTCTCAGGGCGCCACCCGGCGAGGGAGCAAGGGGCCGCCGGCTTCGGCCGAGGTGGACCCCTCCTGGGCGGACACCTGGCGAAGCGGCAGGGGGCGCTCGACTTCAGCCAAGGTGGACCCGTGTCTGGGCGCCACCTGGCGAAGGAGCAGGAAGGCCTGGCTCGACCTCGGCCGAGGTGGAACCGTCTCAGGGCACCACCCGACGAGGGAGTAAGGGGCCGCCGGCTTCGGCCGAGGTGGACCCCTCCTGGGCAGACACCTGGCGGAGCGGCAGGGGGGCGCTCGACTTCGACCGAGGTGGACCCATGTCCAGTCGCCACCTGGCGAAGGAGCAGGAAGGCCTGGATCGACCTCGGCCGAGGTGGAACCGTCTCAGTGCACCACCCGGCGAGGGAGCAAGGGGCCGCCGGCTTCGACCGAGGTGGACCCCTCCTGGGCGGACACCTGGCGGAGTGGCAGGGGGTGCTCGACTTCGGCCAAGGTGGACCCGTGTCCGGTCGCCACCTGGCGAAGGAGCAGGAAGGCATGGCTCGACCTCGGCCAAGGTGGAACCGTCTTAGGGCGCCACCCGGCGAGGGAGCAAGGGGCCGCCGGCTTCGGCCGAGGTGGACCCCTCCTAGGCGGACACCTGGCGGAGCGGCAGAGGGGCGCTCGACTTCGACCGAGGTGGACCCGTGTCCGGGTGCCACCTGGCGCAGGAGCAGGAAGGCCTGGCTCGACCTCGGCCGAGGTGGAACCGTCTCAGGGCGCTACCAGGAGAGGGAGCAAGGGGCCACCGGCTTCGGCCGAGGTGGACCCCTCCTGGGCGCACACCTGGCAGAGCGGCAGGGGGCACTCGACTTCAGCCAAGGTGGACCCGTGTCTGGGCGCCACCTGGCGAAGAAGCAGGAAGGCCTGGCTCGACCTCGGCCGAGGTGGAACCGTCTCAGGGCGCCACCCGGCGAGGGAGTAAGGGGCCGCCGGCTTCGGCCGAGGTGGACCCCTCCTGGGCAGACACCTGGTGGAGCGGCAGGGGGGCGCTCGATTTCGGCCGAGGTGGACCCATGTCCAGTCGCCACCTGGCGAAGGAGCAGGAAGGCCTGGATCGACCTCGGCCGAGGTGGAACCGTCTCAAGGCGCCACCCGGCGAGGGAGCAAGGGGCCGCCGGCTTCGGCCGAGGTGGACCCCTCCTGGGCGGACACCTGGCGGAGTGGCAGGGGGGTGCTCGACTTCGGCCAAGGTGGACCCGTGTCCGGTCGCCACCTAGCAAAGGAGCAGGAAGGCCTGGCTCGACCTCGGCCGAGGTGGAACCGTCTCAGGGCGCCACCCGGCGAGGGAGCAAGGGGCCGCGGGCTTCGGCCGAGGTGGACCCCTCCTAGGCGGACACCTGGCGGAGCGGCAGAGGGGCACTCGACTTCGACCGAGGTGGACCCGTGTCCGGGCGCCACCTGGCGAAGGAGCAGGAAGGCCTGGCTCGACCTCGGCCGAGGTGGAACCGTCTCAGGGCGCCACCCGGCGAGGGAGTAAGGGGCCCCCGGCTTCGACCGAGGTGGACCCCTCCTGGGCAGACACCTGGCGGAGCGGCAGGGGGGCGCTCGACTTCAGTCGAGGTGGACCCATGTCCAGTCACCACCTGGCGAAGGAGCAAGAAGGCCTGGCTCGACCTCGACCGAGGTGGAACCGTCTCAGGGCACCACCCGGCGAGGGAGCAAGGGGCCGCCGGCTTCGGCCGAGGTGGACCCCTCCTGGGCGGACACCTGGCGGAGTGGAAGGTGGGTGCTCGACTTCAGCCGAGGTGGACCCATGTCCGGTCGCCACCTGGCGAAGGCGCAGGAAGGCCTGGCTCGACCTCGGCCGAGGTGGAACCGTCTCAGGGTGCCACCCGGCGAGGGAGCAAGGGGCCACCGGCTTCGACCGAGGTGGACCCCTCCTGGGCGGACACCTGGCGGAGCGACAGAGGGGCGCTCGACTTCGGCCGAGGTGGACCCATGTCCGGGCGCCACCTGGCGAAGGAGCAGGAAGGCCTGGCTCGACCTTAGCCGAGGTGGAACCGTCTCAGGGCGCCACCCGGCGAGGGAGCAAGGGGCCGCCGGCTTCGGCCGAGGTGGACCCCTCCTGGGCGGACACCTGGCGGAGCGGCAGGGGGCGCTCGACTTCAGCCAAGGTGGACCCGTGTCTGGGCGCCCCCTGGCGAAGGAGCAGGAAGGCCTGGCTCGACCTCGGTCGACGTGGAACCGTCTCAGGGCACCACCCGACGAGGGAGTAAGGGGCCGCCGGCTTCGGCCGAGGTGGGCCCCTCCTGGGCAGACACCTGGCGGAGCGGCAGGGGGGCGCTCGACTTCGACCGAGGTGGACCCATGTCCAGTCGCCACCTGGCGAAGGAGCAGGAAGGCCTGGATCGACCTCGGCCGAGGTGGAACCGTCTCAGGGCGCCACCCGACGAGGGAGCAAGGGGCCTCCGGCTTCGACCGAGGTGGACCCCTCCTGGGCGGACACCTGGCGGAGTGGCAGGGGGGTGCTCGACTTCGGCCAAGGTGGACCCGTGTCCGGTCGCCACCTGGTGAAGGAGCAGGAAGGCATGGCTCGACCTCGGCCAAGGTGGAACCGTCTTAGGGCGCCACCCGGCGAGGGAGCAAGGGGCCGCCGGCTTCGGCCGAGGTGGACCTCTCCTAGGCGGACACCTGGCGGAGCGGCAGAGGGGCGCTCGACTTCGACCGAGGTGGACCCGTGTCCGGGCGCCACCTGGCGAAGGAGCAGGAAGGCCTGGCTCGACCTCGGCCGAGGTGGAACCGTCTCAGAGCGCTACCCGGCGAGGGAGCAAGGGGCCACCGGCTTCGACCGAGGTGGACCCCTCCTGGGTGGACACCTGGCGTAGCGGCGGGGGGCACTCGACTTCAGCCAAGGTGGACCCGTGTCTGGGCGCCACCTGGCGAAGAAGCAGGAAGGCCTGGCTCGACCTCGGCCGAGGTGGAACCGTCTCAGGGCGCCACCCGGCGAGGGAGTAAGGGGCCGCCGGCTTCGGCCGAGGTGGACCCCTCCTGGGCAGACACCTGGTGGAGCGGCAGGGGGGCGCTCGATTTCGGCCGAGGTGGATCCATGTCCAGTCGCCACCTGGCGAAGGAGCAGGAAGGCCTGGATCGACCTCGGCCGAGGTGGAACCGTCTCAAGGCACCACCCGGCGAGGGAGCAAGGGGCTGCCGGCTTCGGCCGAGGTGGATCCCTCCTGGGCGGACACCTGGCGGAGTGGCAGGGGGGTGCTCGACTTCGGCCAAGGTGGACCCGTGCCCGGTCGCCACCTGGCAAAGGAGCAGGAAGGCCTGGCTCGACCTCAGCCGAGGTGGAACCGTCTCAGGGCGCCACCCGGCGAGGGAGCAAGGGGCCGCGGGCTTCGGCCGAGGTGGACCCCTCCTAGGCGGACACCTGGCGGAGCGGCAGAGGGGCGCTCGACTTCGACCGAGGTGGACCCGTGTCCGGGCGCCACCTGGCGAAGGAGCAGGAAGGCCTGGCTCGACCTCGGCCGAGGTAGAACCGTCTCAGGGCGCTACCCGGCGAGGGAGCAAGTGGCCGCCGGCTTCGGCCGAGGTGGACCCCTCCTGGACGGACACCTGGCGGAGCGGCAGTGGGGCGCTCGACTTCGGCCGAGATGGACCCGTGTCCGGTCGCCACATGGCGAAGGAGCAAAAAGGCCTGGCTCGACCTCGGCCGAGGTGGAACCGTCTGAAGGCGCCACCCGGCGAGGGAGCAAGGGGTCGCCGACTTCGGCCGAGGTGGACCCCTCCTGGGCGGACACCTGGCGGAGCGGCAGGGGGGCGCTCGACTTCGGCCGAGGTGGACCCGTGTCCGGTCGCCACCTGGCGAAAGAGCAGGAAGGCCCGGCCCGACCTCGACTTCAGCCGCGGTGGAGCGACATCCGACCTTGCTGGACCGTTCCCGTTCAGCCAAAAAAATCCACGTGATTCGGATCATGCCGGCGGAATCTGAGACACGCCACGTCATCGTAACGGCTGTAACATTTAGTTATTATTTTCTTGTAACTAGATTTTATTTAAGATAAAATTTATTTTTATATAATTTAAATTCATGTCTTTTACTTTTCTTGTAAGTAGAAGCAAATATTTTATCGAATGTACTAAGTTTTAATTTTCTGTTGCACTTTTAATTTTCATTTTCTTGACTTCAACATATTTTTCTTTTATTTTATAAAAATCAAAGATTTCAAATTATCCTAAGCACTGCCTTCTCCATGAATTTAACTCGACTCGCTGCTTTCTATACAAGTTCATTTAATTAAAAATTAAATTTTAAATTAATAATCATGATGTCTTAATAATAATATCGTGATCTATCAATGCCAGGAGCCAAAATTCAAAGCAATGTTTACCATATGGAGCCAATCGTCCAACTGAGCATGGCAATCGTTAAAAGAATAATTTGGGCAATGAATGCGCCACACCTTTAAGGGTGAACCATTTCCCAACCTACCATCGAATGAAGGAATGATGGTCAAAAAGTTACACAGCTACCAAGGAGTGCAATTAGTTCCCTCCCATCAATCTTTAAGCAATAGCCAATATCCAACCATCGAAGATTTGTACCAGGTAATTTAATGCAAATTGGTTAATGTCCTCCACCCATTGACATTCCAATAAGGGAGACGGCTAGTACCTCTGGGCAACACCCATCTGGGTAACTCCCATCTAGGTAACCCCAAGCTGGGTAATTCCTAGCTAGGTAACACCTATCTAGGTAAGCCCCTATCGAGTAAATCTTTTCTGAGTAACCCTCTCATATAAGTAAAACCCATCCGAGTGATCCATACTCCATTCTGGTCCAGCAATTGAAGCCTTCTAGCAAGTTATAAAAGGCTACAAAATGAAAACTTGTCCACTTCGAAGAAGGCTCAAACACACTTAGATGGCAATCAACCTACAAAGATCAGAGAGAAGCTCACCAAGTCTGATGGTCAATGCCCTTACCTAAAAGAAAATGAACTCCCCATCCGAGGGAAGTTAATAATCCAATTGAGGGACTTAATAGGAAACTGGGAAAAGCTTGATCAAAGGCTAAGGCATAGAAGCATGTTGCCCGGACTAACAACCCAAGAGAGTGGTGAATAGGGTTTTTAAAAATTAAAACTAGAATATGCCTTTGAAACTCAAATGGTGTATGTAAGCCAAATATTAAATCAAGTGATATGTGCAAATGCTGAAATTTAAGAGAGAGAAATAAAGAGATAAGCAAGCATACAAACACAACAAGATTTATAATAGTTTAGAGCAATCCTAGCTTTTCCATCCACTATCCAAGGATATCTTAGGATTTCCATTATATTTTTACAAGAATACAACTTGTTTGTTTTATCCCGGGCTCACAAACCAAAACTTCAATATAATGTTTATTTTTCAGGCTTACAAACAATCCAATTGGTTTTCCAAGGTCAACCAATCAAAACCTAAACCTAATCACAAGTTTCAGCTCCCTACTGAAACAAACAATAGCTCAAAATATAAAAATAGAGCAACTAAATAAACTCTCAAAAAGTGGATGGTTGTTGATGAAGCTTCTCTTATAGACTCTTCAATTCTTCTAGGATTACTCTTAATGCTCTCTAAATAGCTCACATAAAGTTTTAAGATAGTAGATAGGAAGGAGCTATGCTTCTTTTGAGTTTTCAGCTGATCACATAAGTTCTCTCTTATTTTCAATGATTGATAAGGAATCTTTTAAGAATGTTCAAAGAATATTGGTCTTTGACTTTAATCCCTTTTTTTATACTTTTCTAAGTATTTTTCCTTGGTTCTCAGTCATTTCTAGCTATTTAGAGATGTTGGGAGATGAAAAATAGCTATTAGAAATCTTGGAAGTTGAAATCTACAAGTTCCAGAACTAGTCATTACTGTAGCATTTCATGGGCTGAGAGTCGGCTCGCTTGAAAAGAATCAATTCATCTATAGTATATTCTAAAAATAAGCTCTCTATCTTTCTAAAAAAGAAGGCATGTTTGCTGCAAGTCAATCCTTCCGAATTGAGTCAAAAAATATACTTTCTACCTGTCTGAGAGAGAAGACTCGCCTAAAAGGAGTCGACTCTTTTGAATAGTGCCAGTTTGCTTGTCTTGCCACCATGCTGTGTTAGAGTTAGGCTCTTTTAGCTAAAACTTTAATTTTACAAGGTTTTAGATACCTTTTGCTTCCTTAAAGCATTTAAAAGTCTTCCAATAACTTCCAAGGATATATGGACTTTCCAACCAACTCAAACACTTTTAATTGTAAAATTGAGCTCTCTACTCTTTCCTTGATACAAATAATCTTTCAAAGTATCTAATAAATCTTAAAGAATATAAATGGACTTTTTATACTTCAAAAACATTTCTAAAGATACATAAAAGCTCACAAACTATTTCGATGATCTATAAGATTTTCAATTGATGATTGTCCATTGAAAAGCTCTCTACAACAATATTCTTAACAATTTGAAAAGTGTTAATATACTATTCATATTCTAGTATTTTATAATCATCAAAATCATTCCCGGGATTAACAAAGCACTCATTCAACACCAAGAATACTCACTAGAGTAAAAACCAAGCTTCCTTAATTAACTGAGTTCTTACAAAATTGGCCTAAAGGCCCAAAGCAAAGACAAATTTAATTTAGAAATAAAAGGAAAGGACTTCCTAAGGATCTATGGCAATAGGGGAATAGCTTTTGGTAGCCAGGTCTTCTCTCATAGTAACTTCAAGTGCTAGCTCTCCAACTGCTTCCCCTTCTCGACCTTCCTTTACGGGCATGACTCCATCGATGACCATGTCATTCAGGTTCACCCCAGGGTTGGCCTGAGCAACCATGGACTTGAAATCATTGAAGCTCAACATGTACACCCTAATTGAAGCTGCAGCCATGTCATCCACAAAGGCATCATAATACTTATACTCTTCTACTACTTGAACTGTAGCAACTTCAGTAGTTTTAGCTTTCTCTTTAGTAGCTCAAAGCAAACCCTCAATTTTAGCTAGTCGAGCTTCCACCTTAGCCAATTGTGTATCCCTCTGGGATAGCAACTCATCCTTCTCGGCTATTCAACTCATGTGTGTTAGGAAAAGTATCCTAAAGCTAATCATCTAGGATTTAGACGATTGAGCTATCTTATTAATGTATATAAATTATTAATAAAATAAATATTATTCTTTATAGCTCAATACTATTTGTCATCCTTCTATGAACTTTAATGTATTGAAGTTCTTAAAACTATATTTATTTAGTAAAGGAAGATTTATCGAGTGGTTCTTTAATCAATTCATGACCAAATGATACGTTATTATCTAGGACGACAATGTTCTTCAAGAATAGGTCATTGTGTGCCACATAAGTTAGTTGTTCTCTTAACCAAGGAATGTAGAGATACTATTATAATATGCAGGTGAGTATAGGAGTATATCTCATTGAACCATGACTAACTCTGTGGAGTACTCTGTTGTCAAGAATATTTTGTAGAAAGAGTATAGGTATAAATATCCCTTCGACCTGAGATCATTATGGCGACTTAGCAAGCAACTCACTGTACTTTGGTACCAAAATACCTAGATTTCTAGTTCAATAATGAAAGGTTTTTGGATATAGTTAAGTACTTATTAAATTGGTGTTGAATAAAGAAGGGATTGACCACTCCAAGTTACTGGAGTAAATACTCAGTATTTTAATTTAGCACAACCTAGGCCTGGGTAATCTTGGTGAGGAGTTTCATGATTTAGCAAGTTGAGACACATTCATATGCATTGATTCAGAGTTGGGAGTTGACTCTAAATTCATTTTGAGCTTTAGGTCAAAGGAATGAATTATACGGTAACCATAGCCTGGGCTCTTAAATGTTGCTTTGCCATTATTCAACCTATCCGGATGTTGAGCATCATTACTAAATGGTCACATTGATTAGTTCAGGAAATAGTTCCTGAGCTACTAGTTTAGGATTTGAACCTACAAGATCACACATAATAGAAGTTTCCGATTGCCCATGATGGCTGATCAACGATTGAGAATCGTTAAGTGACAAAATTATAAATATAATTCATAATTTATCTTATACAAATATTATAAATAATAAATAATTAATTGTTAATTGATTTTAGGAGGATTAATTAGAAATTTAATTGCTAATTAACTCAATTTGATTGAGTAACAAGGATCTGGTCAAGTCTAACTAAATTTGGTTCAATTAAATTTTACCTGATTAGGTTATTAGATGATCTAATCACTAAGAAGTTTTAATCTTGATTTAATTTAGATTTGGACTTAATTAGTTTTTGATTAATTAAGTTTAAATTGGAGTGTAATTAGATTAGGTTCAAGCTATTTAAATTGGTTAAATCAAATTAAATTAGGATTAGAATTAAGGTTGACCAAGTCAAACTAAGAAACTTTTTTCTCCCTTGCACCACATCTTTCTCCACACAAATTTGATTTTTTGCTAAATCATTTCCATGCCAAATTATGATTAGTTCCCTCCCTCTTATCCATTCTAATTGGGATTAAGGCAAAATAAAACTTAAAAGGAGTTTTAATAAGGATTAGAATCCAGTTTGACCAAGTCAAAATCCTATCTTGCGCCTCAAACTTTCCTCATGCCAATTTGATTTTTATGTAATGATTTCTCATGCCAAACTTAAGATTCCACATCCTCCCTCACTCATCATTGGATTAGGATAGGTTAGTTTAATTTTGGTTAAGTTTGAAAGTCAAAATCAATAGGAGTTCTAATGAGATTAGAAGTCCTAGTCTAAATAAAACTCCAAATCCTATCCTAATATCTTATCATATTTTCATCCAAACCCCCATGCCACTATTTTTATTAGATTTTTTTAGGTTTGTATGAAAATAAGAGAAGAAATCTTGCAAATTTTTAGATTAGAAATACTGTGAAAAAATAGGGAGTGGGGTGTGAATTCCTGGAGTGCATGAGAGTTCTATCTTGGGACCAAGAGAGAAGAGAAAAAGAGAGGAAGAAAGAAAATTAGAAAAAAAATTATTTTTGGATTTATTTTTCTTCCTTAACCTGATCCTCCTAGTCCTCCATCTCCTCATCTTCTTATAGGGTCCAAAAAATTTCGAACAAGGTCTTCAACTCAGCCATCCATAGCCTTCATATGGAGTTGGAACTCTAGGGAAGGTAATCCCTCGGGACTTCGTGTGAACTTTTCATAGAGGCCGAACATCGTATGCAGTTGCAAAGCAATGTCCAGACCATCTATCATGCACCATCAATAGTAGTGTTCATCAACCCATGATGAAGTATAGGATCCCATCCTGTATATGTTTGTAGATTAGATCTATAACATGAATCGATTAGATCGATACATGCTGATTTTATTTTCAGCACCTATGTTCTATTCATATCTTGTCTCGATCCTATAGGATAAGTTTTTAAAATTGCTCTAATATATAATTTAGTGATTATAATTATTTTAATCTAATATACTTTTTCTATTTTTTTAAAAAAAAATCTATGCATAAAATTTTACCCTAGTTTTTCAATAGTGGTATCGAGCCCAAGGTTCTTGACATGATTTGATTAGATATAGATTTGAATATCGATTCAAGTAACTACTTCAGATTGGGTTGATCACCATAGCCATCCAGTCATAGGAGAAAAGTAGGGTTTAAAGGCCCTCTTTTTCCATTCAATGAGGTCTCCTATGGTATATAGGGATGCCACTTATGGTTGTATTCTATGAACAAGTGAGATAAAAAGATATTTTTATTGAAATTATTTTGATAATTTAGATTTGATTTCTAGTAGTTTAATCATGATTATTTTGCTATTATTGATCTAAAATTAAGTTATTTACATCAGGTTTTATGTTTAGAATATAAATTATAAATTTAAATTTAACAATTGCAATAAAGTGTATAGTCTAGATCTAAAATTATTTTATTTATACGTGATACATATAAAAATATTTAGATTTGTTTTTAGAAAAATAAACCATGATTAATTGCTGAAAATAAGAGTTGATTAGATCTTGAATTATGAATTAAAGATCAAAAGTCAATTCATAAAACTTAGATTTTTGGGTTAGCTCGAATCAGGTTAAATTATTGGGTTAAACCTAGGGTTAGAATTTTATTAATATGGACCTTAGAGAAGTTGATTTAAACTAACCAAGAGTTGATTAGGATTAGGCCAAACTATCTCTAGATCAATTCTATAGTGATAGGTTGATCAAGTCCATATTATCAAATGGATCTAATTCTGGCTTAGTGGTTAGACCCGAGTCCTTAGGCTAGTCTAATCAAAATCGATGAACTAATTGATGTCTAAGGTAATTTTGGCATTTGATTGTGGTCCTTAATTAGGGCTACCTCATACCTGGACAACTATGTTAGTGTCTAAGGAAAGAGGTTAATTGTGGAACCCTCCCATCGATCTTACTTACCTGGATTTTGATTAGATAGCTCATTGACATAAGCAAACCCATGCCAATAAGAAAGATCATTTTGACTAATCTTCCCTTGAATTAATGTGATTTGACCCTAGTCACTTGATGAAGTCAATAGGAGGATTTTTGACCGGTCTATGTCTTCTTTTCATTTTCTTATGATCTAATTAAACTCTTTAAAATTAGTAGATCCCTTAAGTAATAAAATTATGGAGATAATTGAGTCATAGCCTCCCATTAAAAGGGTAATGAGTCCAATAATTAAAATGATCATTGAAGGTCCAAAGACCTGGTGCTTATCTGGCTATTGGAATTATTATTTATATTATGATGACTTAGTCACTTCTTTCTAAATGATGGTCAGGTTGGTCAACCAAAGTCGAGCTTGGGCATCATTGGCTAGAAGCACTTAGTTCTGTCATGTTAATGGTTGGACATAACTAGGACTTTCAGTGGTAGCCTAAAGGCTTACGATTAGTTCTTGGGGCAAAATTATTATCAAAATTTTTTTAAAGAAATAATTGGTTACAAACCTACCTTTGGATGCACATCGATAAGCTAGCCAAAGTCGAGCTCATGTGCAGTCTATTGGATTCTAGTATTTATTAGGATTTAGTATAATTCCTCGAATTGGAGGTAGAGGCTACCAATTTGATAAAATAGTGGGAGAACCCTTAGACTAAACTCTAAGTCTTTAGGATTAACTGATTCATATACTATTCAGGTCATGTTATCTTTTCAAACTTAAATGGCCACCACTTTATCGCTCCATTTATTATTAGACAATGAAAAACTAATGAAATCCAATTTCGATAGTTGGTATCAAAGCTGAAAATAGTTCTAGAGCACGAACATATTTTGTATATGCTAACAAATCTGGCACCTGAAGAGCCTTCTCTAAACATTCATGGTATTGCCCGAGACACTTACCAAAAGTAACTCAGTGACTGAACTATGGTCCGTTGCATTATGCAGGCATCCATGAACGAGTCAAAAATTTAAGGATGCTCAGCCGGAGGACATACTTTAAGTATTGTATGAATCCTCCGGTGCTCCTGATGATGTTGAAAGGTACAAAATATCTTGTACCATTTTTAACACTAGGATGAGGAAAGGAGTGTTAGTCACTGATCATATATTGAATATGATCAAACTGATTAAGCACATGAGCAAACTTGGGTTTTCCCTATATGAATAGCTAGGGAAGGATGCGATCCACAATTCCTTGTCAAAGTCTGACATTCATTTCCATGATCATTATAGAATGACTAAGCCTGCAGTTAACAATCATAGAATGTTGGGATTACTACAGACCTATGAAAAGGATCATTAGCTCTATAAGAGATTGGTGAATGTAGTGGGAGGTTCGATAGGGCATCGTCCCTTTAAGAAAGGAAAGAAAAAAATTAAAAAAAGGTACAAAGTACTTCGGTGACTAAGCCAAGTTAGATCAAGAAGTTCAAGACCGACCAGACTCAAGCTGAATGCTTCTACTATAAGAAGTAGGGACACTGGAAGAGAAATTATCCTCTTTACATTGCCTTGCTAGATCCAAATATGCCAAAGAAGAAGGACCAGTAAAGCATTGCTAGACAAGGTACCTGTATGATAACATCTTGTAATTTTTTTCTATTTGTGATACTACTATCTGGGTATTAGATATCAGAAGCCCTATTACAATTTGCAATTCATTGCAAGGACTTCAAGTTACTAGAGCATTCAAAGATGGCCAAAAATTTCTGGATGTTGGAGATGAAAGATCTATTTTAATTCTAGCTATAGGAATAATCAAGCTTGTTTTTAATACTAGTATCATTATTTTAGGGGATTGTAACTATTACCCTAGACTTTTGTTGAGTAATTTCTATAGGCTTTTTAGCCAAAAATGATTATCATTTATCAATAAAAAGTAGTTATTGTGATATCATTATAAATGGTGTTACTATAATTTATGGACAAGTGAAGAATAATATTTATATATTATCATAACATTTAAATATAATGTACACATCCAACAAATGCCCTAGGATAGAAAATGTGTCTATGTCTACCTTTGGCATTATAAGCTAGGTCATTTAAATAAGAATAGGATGAACATGTTATCTAAAAAAGGAATCCTCGAGGTTAATAATTTTGAATCATTATCGACCTATAAATCTTGTCTTCTTGGAAAGATGACTAGGTCACATTTACTAAAAAAGGTGAAAGAGCTATTAAGGTTCTAAGTCTAATACATAGTGATATATGTGAAACCATAAACACTTTATCCATAGGTGGATATCACAACTTTATCACGTTTATTGATGACCTATCAAGATATGGGTACGTCTACTTAATGAGACATAAGTCTAAGTCATTTAAAATGTTCAAATAATTTCATAATAAAGTAAAAAAATAAACTGGCAAGCATATCAAAACATTTCAATCCGATCGAGGAGGTAAATATCTTACCAATGAGTTTATGACATATTTGGAAGAGAATAGGCTTCTTTCATAATGGACTCCTTAGACATTTCAGTATATTGGAGTGTCTTGCGAGTTTCCCTATCTCCTTCTAGGGATTTGCACTAGAGTTAGCTTATTATATTCTAAATAAAGTTCCTAGTAAGTCTATAAATAAAGCATCATATGAAATATGGATAGGGTGTAAGCCAGTGCTCTCATACCTTAAGGTCGGAGAATGTCCAGCTTATGTTAAACATTTAAAAATATACAAGCTTGGACCTAGATCTGATAGGTGTATATTTTTAGGGTACACAAAGAAAACTAAGGATTATTTCTTCAACGATACTAATGAACACAAAAGTGTTCATTAGTAATAAGACAGTCTTTTTAAAAAGAGAGTTTCTCGGGTAAGGAACTAATGCCTCTAAGATTGAACTTGAAGAAGTTCGACAAATAGAAAAATTAACATAATTAACTAAACCAATTTAATTAAATATGATTAGATCAAATCCAGGGCTTGTTGTAGATGCAACCTTAAGGAGATCTGGTAGAGTACCATATTAACCAGATAGATACTACAATTTCTTGGTCCAGGATGGTGATCCTATTAAACTTGATGAAAACAATGAGGATCTGATCACCTATATGAATGCGATGTAGAGTTCCAACTCTAAGAAATGATTTAAAGCCATGAAATCCAAAATAAAGTCCATGAAAATCAACGATGTATGGACACTCATTGACCCACTTGAAGGGGTTAAACCTATAGTATGTAAACGAGATTTTTTTAAAAAAGGGGCATGGACGGGATGGTGGAGACCTATAAAGCCCGTCTAGTTGCCAAGAGTTATCATCATTGTTATGGTATTGACTATGATAAGACATTTTCTCTTATAGTAATGCTCAAGTCTATTCAGATTATGCTTGCGATAGTGGCACATCTTGATTTTGAGATCTGGCAAATGGATGTCAAAACTACTTTCCTAAATGGAGAGTTGGAAAAAGAGATGTATATGATACAACCTGAAGGGTTCATATCTATAGATAAATCAAAGGTGTGCAAGCTTCAGAGATCTATTTATGGATTGAAACAGGCATCTTGGAGTTGGAACATGCATTTTGATAAGGTGATCGGAATGTATGGCTTCATTAAGAATAGAGAAGAGCCTTGCATATACAAATGGACTAATGGTTCAATAGTTGTATTTCTTGTTTTGTATATGAAAGACATTCTTTAATAAGGAATAACATTCCAACAATGTAGGGAATAAAGGTTTGGCTATCATTCCAATTCTTCATGAAGGACCTAGGAGAAGGGACCTACATCCTTGGTGTTGCCGCCAAGATCACCGTGGCCCGTAGCTGCTGTCGATGTCGGATCGTCCCTCGTCTCTTCAGGACTGGCCTGCTCTTCGGGACCTACAAAACAGAGTTAGAGACCCGGGCCGGGAATTCCGGTGGGGGCACTCCGACGGTCAAGTCAGTGATGATCCAGGGGAACAGATCCTCCTGGTCGAGCTCCTAAGATGGACTCCATGCTAGGAGGAGTGAATAATGTGTGAGTAGGATGTAAGTGAGTCAGAAAAAGTAGAGGCTGAGATGAACTGGAGCTGGATGGCTGTGTCTGGGTGACCCTTCCCGTGGATCTCCAGTAGTCTTGAATTCTCAGTTACCTTGGTGGTTCTCCTGTGTGGCCTCCTCCCTCTTACTTGCTCGAGTGTTTTCTTGCTTACTTTCTTGCTTACCTCCCCTGTTGGGGCTGTCGATGGCTTTTTTAAGTCCAGGTGGTTGCTGAACGCCTATCTCGGGATCTCCCCTATGTCAGCAGGAGTATGCGGTGGTGTTTCATGCCATCGACGGGATATCTTTCCTGGTTCGTGATAAGGGAACCTACCATGAGCTCTGACATTCTTTTCGGTCGCTCCATTTCGGGAAACTTGGCAGGGCCTCGATCGGGGAGTAGCCACCCCCGGGATTCGAATCTCCTGGTTGACTTCTTCTTTTGGGTGGTGCAGACGGTTGGTGGAGAGCGTGATGCCTCGATCAGGGAGCTTCCTCCTTTTCTAGTGTACATGGCAGCTGGGGGCGATCATCATGGCCTAGTAGGTGCTTCCTTGCAGTCCTCGGGCGGCTCGTCGGCGTCCAAGGAGGACGGCGTCGCCCCTTTGGTTTATGGTGCCTTCGTTTGAGGCGGAGGCCAAACTAGAGAGGCGGGGCTCAACTCCGAGGGGCTCAACCTCGAAGGGGCTCCACTTGGCGGAGGAGGGCTGGGCTCAACTCCGGACCAAGGGGCTCGACCTAGCGAAGGAGGGCAGGGCTCGACTCCAGCTTAGAGGGCTCGACCTAGTGAAGGAGGGTAGAGCTTGACTCCAGCCCAAGGGGCTTGACCTCGGAGGGGCTCAATCTGGCAGAGGAGAGCAGGGTGCGACTCCAGCCCAGAGGGCTCGAACTCAGAGAGGCTCGACCTGGCGGAGGAGGGCAGGGCTCGATCCGGCCCAGGAGGCTCAACCTTGGAGGGGCTCAATCTGGTGGAGGAGATCGCTCGGCTCTGGCCTAGGTATCCCGATCTTGTGAGAGCCCACCTGGCGGAGGACGGAACTTGGCTTCGACAGGCCACCCCGACATTCTAAAGGAGCTCGGCCCGGCAAAGGTGTTCGAGGAGGAGTGTCCATCGTGGTAGCTTTCTCTAACATGGCATCTGACAAGGAGTACACGTCAGCATTCTGCCACATCATTTGCCCCCCACTCTTGAGTCCTATTGGCACAGGGTGCTTGGGGCGGAGAGAGTAAATGCAATGCTGATGTGGAAAGGTGAGAATCTGGCATAATGATGGCCATGATCGTCGGTACTTCGTGAAGCAATTTCTCCAGCCTATCCAAGAGAGCCACGTGGACACGTCCAAGAAGTAGTTATTACGGGCACAGAATTCAGAGTGGCCACAGTCAAAACAAAATGCTAGCCTTGCCAATTGATGACACATGTCGTAGATCCATCGATGGGGGAGCTGTAATGGTACGGTTGTGTGCCGATCACTTCAAAAGGAAAGGCAATCTTTTTCAAAACATATCTTCTTTCAAATCCCGCGTACCCGCCATTGTATCGAAGTTCTTCTTTCGCTCCCCCGGCTATCTTTGTCTTCCCAGGCTCAGCAAGTTAATCTCCTTCCTCCCCGTCCCGGTCGAGTAGAGACTTCCTTCTAAGGCTAGGTTCTTCCCTGGACGCTCGTCCGTCTTCTCCTGCCTCCTTCTCTCTTTCTTTTGCCTTCATCTTCTTCTCGATGTTCCACTTCAGCTTGAACTTCTGCCCCACAACCAATCAGGGTGAGGCCGAGCCTTCTAGGCCAAAGCCGTCTTCCTTTTCTGATGAGGATGAGGACATGGCATGCTTTGATCTTAGCAGAAGACCCGTGCCTAGAGGGATAGTAATTAGGGAACATGCATCTTCTCCTCCACCTCGTCCTCTTCTATCTAGGCCTGCTCCTGAACCTCCTCGGTCGACAGGTCCCGGCGGGATTGCTTCGGTGATTACTACCACGAAGCTTGCGACCATCCAGGAGACCTATGGTGTCCCGAAATCTGTCCAGCTCTCGATCCCTCAACTGGGGGAGCGAGTCACCTCCAATGGCCCATGCCAGATCGCCCCCTACAAGGAAACCCTCGCGAGGGGCCTCCGATTCCCATTCCATCAATTTTTCCTTTCTATTTTGAACAACTACCGCCTTGTTCCTACTTAACTAGTCCCAAATGCTATCAACACAATTTTTTGTTTCATAGTTTTATGCCACTTTCATGGGATAGTTGTCCGTTTTTCCTTGTTCATGGCCTTTTTTACCCTGAAATGCCACCCCACCGAGGAGAGGTGATGGTCTCTTTCTTCCCGCCCAAAGGGCATTAAGTTTGAACTCCCCTCTTCCATCAAAGGATAGAAGAGTAGATACTTTTTGGCCTTGGTTGAGGGAGTCAACTGGGTTTGGAGCGACCCAGATTAGTCCCCTAACCAGAATTCTATGGTCGAGGCAGCCGGCCGGGATGTTTATGACTAGCTCTGCTCCACTCAGATCCCTTCACTCAAGATCCTACTCTCATAGCAGAATCTCTTCGAGGTCGGGGTCAGCCCAATATAAGCATTGGGTGAGTTCGGCTCGAACCTCATTTCCTTCCATTTTTTTTTCCAGAACTGATGTTTTCTTTATTGATGCAAGCATGAAATTCTCTCTGTATGAGCTCCTCTCGTTCTTCGAGGAGAGGGGCCAAGCGGAGGGGGTCAGCGAGCCCCCTTCGAAGAGGGCTCAAGTAGATGATCGTGCGAGGGCCGTACCTGCCGTGCCAGCCGAGCCTGCTCCCGAGCTGAGCGGAAGGGTCGGCAAGCCCATTCCCGAGTCTCCGAGGTAGCACGATCCACTCCCGACCCCAGAAACTGAAGTGGTTTCCCTGGACAGATCCGTTGCCACTGCTGCTGTGATGGCACCTCCCTCTCCAGAAATTATCGAGGTCAAGGAGGGCGGAGGGCTGGAAAGAACGGAGCCGATGGCGGTGCCGCTACCCGAGGTGGCACCGAGCCTCCAGCCCATACCTGAAGCTACTTCTGTCGATGGGGTGGGTGACCCTACACCGGCGATAAGCAAAAGGGATAGGGATTACCGTCGGGTGCCCTTCAGGCTGGCACCCAATGTCTCCCTGGTTTACCGAGCGAATGATGGACTTTGCCATCCAGTCGTGCGACCGGTGAGACAGGGCCAGGAAACTTCTGGGTGATGCCATCAGCACTAATTTCTCCCACCACTTCACCATAGGCACTTCTCTACCTTGCCTCGCTCCCTTCTTCTTTTCTCATCTTTGTGATTGGCACCCTCTTCAATGCAGCTTGGCATGGAGCTTTTGCTCATCAGGGACTACTGTTGCACTTGGGCCATGAGGGACAGGGAGCGAGAGGTGGAGCTCGATTCCTTGAAGGCTGAGGTGAGGCAGTTGAATAATGAGGCTTGGGAGGCCAACATGAGGATCAAAGGGCTCCGTGGTGAGGTTGCCAGCGCTGAGCGTTTTTTGAAGGAGCTTGAAGAGAAGCTCCAAGCCAAGGGGTCCAGGCTGAAGGAGCTTGGAGCTGAGTTGGAGGCGGGAAGGAGCGGGCCACCTCCGCTGAGAAGAAGGCCGCAGCTACCGAGAAGAATGCTACCATGGTAGAGGGGAAGGTCTTCACGACAGTCAGCTCAGTAGAGGCTACGAAGAAGGAGGCAGTCGAGGCGGTCCGCCAGGCTGAGGTTGCCGAAAAGGAGGCAGCCGAGGTGATCCACCGGGTAGAGGCTGCCAGGAGGGATGCGGTCGAGGTGGTGGCGAGATACAAGGCTTCCCCGGAGTTCAAGCTTGACTTCAAGGAGGTGGCGATGGACTCTTTCCTCAAGGGGTTCCTGTACTGTCGGACCCAGCTGCAGGGTCTCATCTCGGACAAACAGATGGCCGGCCTCTGCCTCCCGGGCACCATGGGAAAAATGCCTTCGACTCCTGCACCGACGAAGGCAGAGGAGCGTGCCACCATGGCTGAATCAACCCCACCGGTGGTGGTGGCTGAAGAAGAGGTCCCAGCCCCGAAGGTCAGAGGGAGTGAGGCCTCAGTTGGGCACCGTCTGGGGAAGTGACCGGTTGAGTAGAGTAGGGGTCCACAGCAGCTGTAACCCCTTTCTTCTTTGTTTTTGACTTGGGTTACCCGGCATGTCGAGGTCCGGGATTAATGTATCACTTTGCCAAGTAGTAATGAAATATTTTTCACCCAACTCGACTTGCCTGTTCTTCTCTTTATTAGTATCTTTGTGTTGCAAGTATCTCCTTTCCACTTCTCGATTATCTGGATGCATGTAACTGTGTGGGCACAAGGCCCTGAAGTACCAAGTGCCTGGGTGACCCTTCTCACGGATCCCCGGATAAGTGAAAAGGTGAGGAAGGAGTTCTTGACTTGCTTGGTCATGCCCCGCTTAGGGGCGAAGTGGCTGTGAAGATCCCTCCCCTCTGCTCGATGTCAGGAAGCTTGGATCCTGGTGATGGAGTGGGGTCCAGTCTCTGGTGCTAGAGGGGCGTGAGATCCGAGCTTTGAATGCCAGGAAGATAGGCTCCTAGTGCCGGAGCAGGGTTTGGTCTTTGGAACCGGAGGGGCGTGTGATCCGGGCTTTGAGTGCCAGGAAGCTAGGCTCCTGGTGCCAGAGCAGGGTCTAATTTTTGGTGCTGGAGGGGCATGAGATCCGGGCTTTGAATGCTAGGAACCTAGGCTCCTGGTGCAGGAATAGGGTCCGATCTTTGGTGCCGCAGGGGCGTGAGATCCAGGTTTTGAATGCCAGGAAGCTAGGCTCCTGGTGCCGGAGCAGGGTCCGGTCTTTGGTACCGAAGGGGCGTTAGATCCGGGCTTTGAATGCCAGGATGCTAGGCTCTTGGTGCTGGAGCAGGGTCCGGTCTTTGGTGCCGGAGGGGCATTAGATCCGGACTTTGAATGCCAGGAAGCTAGGCTCCTGGTGCTAGAGCAGGGTCCGTTCTTTGGTGCCGAAGGGGCATGAGATATGTGCTTTGAATGCTAGGAAGCTAGGCTCCTGGTGCCAGAACAGGGTCCGATCTTTGGTGCCGAAGGGGTGTGAGATCCGGGCATTCACATGCCAAACCTGGGACTGGGCGATGATTCCTCTGTAAGGCAAAAAAGGATTTGCACAAGGAGAATCTTTATTATTAGTGAGGAAAGATCTTACGTTACTGATGCTGGAGAGCTGGGCTCTGGGCTTGAGTGCTGAAAAGCTGGACTCTGGGCTTGAGTGCTAGAGAGCTGGGCTCCATGCTTTAATGCTAGAGAGTTGGGCTCCAGGTTTCGGTGCTGGAGAGTTGGGCTTCGGGCTTGGGTGCCGAAGAGCTGTGCTCCAAGCTTGAATGCCAGAGAGCTAGGCTCCGGGCTTTGGTGCCGGAGAGCTGGGCTCCGGGCTCGGGTGCCGGAGAGCTGGGCTTCGGGTTTTGGTGCTGGAGAGTTGGGCTCCGGGCTTGGGTGCCGAAGAGTTGGGCTCCAGGCTTCGGTTCCGGAGAGCTGGGCTCCAAGTTTTGGTGCCGGAGAGTCATGGGATCCAGGCTTGAGTGCCGGACCTTGGGCCAGGCAGCAATATCTCTGTAAGGCAGAGAGCGATTTGTGCAAAAGAAAATCTTTATTTTTATTAGGAGAGAGCCTTACACTACTTATAGTATATTCTTAGGTTGCAGGCATTCCATGTTCGTGGGAATCTAGCGCCGTCTAGATCCTCAAGATAGTAGGCTCCATGCGGAAGAGCTTCAACTACCTTGTAGGGGCCCTCCTAGTTTGGTGAGAGCTTGCCGCACTCCCGGGGTTGGGATGCTTCGACTCGACGCAGCACCAGGTTGCCAGGTCAGAAGACCTTTGGCCTTACCCGCGCGTTGTAGTACCGGGCCACTCGTTGCTGGTATGCTACCATCCGGAGCCAAGCTTTGTCCCTGGTTTCTTCAAGGAGGTCGAAGTTGAGTAAAAGGCATGCCGAATTCTCCGCCTAGTCATATTGCTGCACCCGCAATGTGGGCATGCCGAGCTCAACTAAGACATGGCCTTGGCACCGAAAACAAGGTTGAAAGGTGTTTCGTCCGTGGCCGTTCTGGACGTTGTGTGGTAGGCCCATAGAACACTTGGGAGTTCTTCTGCCCACCTACCTTTGGCCCGGTCCAGCCTTGTCCTGAGTCCTTGAAGGATGGTTCGATTGGTCACCTCGGCTTTCCCATTTGTTTGGGGGTGAGCTACCGAGGTGAAGTGGTATTGGATGCTGTGCTCGGTGCAGAATCCTTCGAACTCCCGGTTGTTGAACTGCCGCCAATTGTTGGTGATGATGTAGTGGGGGAGTCTGAAGCGGTAGATGATCGATTTCCAGAAGAATTGGCGAACCTTAGCTTCCGTGATCCGTGCTAGTGGCTCCACTTCTACCCACTTTGTGAAGTAGTCAATAGCCACCAGTAGAAATCTCTGCTGCCCCGGTGTAGGGGGAAATGGCCCTAAGATGTCCACTCCCCACTGGACAAAAGGCCAAGGGGCGAAGAGCTGGGAGAGCGGTGCTGCCGGTTGATGTTGTATGTGAGTGTGGCACTGGCACCTGTCGCACTTCTTCACGAAGTCGGCAGTATCCTCCTTCATGGTGTCCCAGAAGTATCCCTAGTGGAGAGCTTTGTGTGCCAGCATCCTTCCTCCCACATAGTTCCCGTAGAGGCCTTCATGTATCTCTTGGAGTACGAAGGCTACCTCTACGGGCCTCAGGCACTTCAGAAGCGGGTAGGAGTAGGATCGGCGATAGAGCTGCCCTTCCATCAGGACAAACCAAGAGGCTTTCCTTTTGATGAGGCTGGCTTTCATGCGGTCCTCTGGTAAGGTGCCATCAATGATGTACCTAATGTACCTGTCCATCTAACTCGGCTTCGGGATGACTTGCTGTACCTTCTCTGGAGCTGCATAGCTTGGATTCTCGAGGTACTCGATGTGGGCACGCCCCAGTGATGAGTCCAGCAAGGTCGCGAGTCTCGACAGTGTGTCCGTGCGAGCATTCTCTCCATGGGAGATATGGGAGATGCTGAAGCATCAAAACCTGCCGTGCTTGAGCGGACTCACTCCGGATACCTCATCATCTGGGGATCTCTAGCTTTATATTTTCTGGAGACTTGTCCGGCCACCAGTTGGGAGTCGATAAAGACTTTCAGGCTTTGCACGCCCAACTTGCGAGAGACGCTTAGGCCTACGAGGAGTGCCTCGTACTCCGCCTGGTTATTTGTCGCGATAAATTTGAAGCGGAAAGCACATTCTACCATGATCCCATCGCCGTTGGCGAGGATGAGGCCTGCTCTGCTCCCACCAGCATTGGACGAACCATCAACGTGGAGGATCCAGGGCTCTTCCTCTACTCCGGGCTCAACTTGATGTCCCGGGATTGTCTGCTCTGGCTCCTCGGTGAGCCCCGTGCACTCGACTAGGAAGTCGGCTAGGACCTGGGCCTTTTGTGACGACCTCGATCGATATGCGATGTCAAACTTGCTCGGCATCAGGGACCACTTAGCCAGCCACCCGGAGGTTTCAAGATGGCTAAGTATGGTCCTCAGTGGCTGATCCGTCATGACCGTAATGGGATGTGCTTGGAAATATGGCCTGAGGCACGTAGCAGACATTATTAGAGCAAAAATGAGTTTCTCGGAGTGAGTATACCTGATCTCCATATCGTGGAGGATTTTGCTGGTATAGTATATCGGCTTCTGGGACCCATCCTCGTCTGTGTGGATGAGGACCGAGCTGATGGCCCCAGGTATGACCGCCAGGTAGAGTAGGAGCTCCTCTCCTTCCTCTGGTCTTGAGAGCGGCAGCGAAGATGCCAGGAACTTCTTCAATTCTTCGAAGGCCGCCCTGCACTCCTCTGTTCAGGTAAAGTCCTGCATCTTGCATAGCACCTTGAAGAAGGGAAGGCAGCGATTAGCTGATCTCGAGATGAACTGACTCAAAGCTGCAATCTAGCTCGTCAAGCACTGGACCTACTTCTTGGATGTTGGGTGCTCCATGTCGACGATCCAAGAAGCAGGTCCAGTGCCTGATGGGCCGAATTGCAGCTTTCAGTCGGTTCATCTCGAGATCGGCTGATCGCTGCCTTCCCTTCTTCAAGGCGCTACGCAAGATGCACGACTTCACCTGGACAAAGGAGTGCAGGACGGCCTTCAAAGAATTGAAGAAGTTCCTGGCATCTTCGTTGCTGCTCTCAAGACCGGAGGAAGGAGAGGAGCTCCTACTCTAACTGGCGGTCACACCTGGGGCCATCAACT
Organism: Areca catechu; assembly: GCA_021397845.1. Classification (NCBI taxonomy): domain Eukaryota; kingdom Viridiplantae; phylum Streptophyta; class Magnoliopsida; order Arecales; family Arecaceae; genus Areca; species Areca catechu. The sequence goes on along the minus strand of CM038050.1, from coordinate 155,581,442 downwards.
CGGTCCTCATTCGTGTAGACGAGGATGGGTCCCAGAAGTCGGTATACTACACCAGCAAAATCTTCCATGATACGGAGATCAGATGTACTCGCTTCGAGAAACTCATTTTTGCTCTAATAATGTCTGCTAAGTGCCTCAGGCCATACTTCCAAGCACATCCCATTGCGGTCATGACGGTTTAGCCTCTGAGGACCATACTTAGCCATCCCGAAACCTCCGGGCGGCTAGCTAAGTGGTCCCTAATGCTGAGCAAGTTCAACATCGCATATCGACCGAGATCATCACAGAAGGCCCAGGTCCTAGCCAACTTCCTAGTTGAGTGCACGGGGCTTTTCGAGAAGCAAGAGCAGACAACCCTAGGGTGTCAAGTTGAGCCCGGAGCAGAGGAGGAGCCTTGGATCCTCCACGTCGATGGTGCATCCAACACTGACGGGAGCGGAGCAGGCCTCATCCTCTCTAACGATGAGGGATCGTGGCATAATGTGCTCTCTGCTTCAAATTCGCCATGACAAACAACCAGGAAGAATATGAGGTGCTCCTCGCGGGCCTAAGGGTCTCCCACGAGCTGGGCATGCAAAGCTTAAAAGTCTTTACCGACTCCCAACTAGTGACCGGACAAGTCTCCGGAGAATATAAAGCCAGAGATCCCCAGATGATGAAGTATATGGAGCAAGTCCGCACAAGCACGACAGGTCTTCGACACTTCAGCATCTCCCATATCTCCCATGGAGAGAATGCTCGCATGGACACACTGTCAAGACTTATGACCTTGTTGGACTCGTCACTAGGACATGCCCACATCGAGTACCTCAAGAATCCAAGCTACAAAGCCTTAGAGGAGGTGTAGCAAGTCACCCCAAAGCCAAGTTGGATGGACAGATACATCAGGTACATCATTGATGGCACCTTACCAGAGGACCGCATGGAAGCCGACCTCATCAAGAAGAAAGCCTCCTGGTTTGTCCTGATGGAAGGGCAGCTCTATCACTGATCCTACTCCTACCCACTCCTGAAGTGCTTGAGGCCCGTAGAGGCAGCCTTCGTACTCCAAGAGATACATGAAGGCTCTGTGGGAACCATGTGGGAAGAAGGATGTTGGCGTACAAAGCTCTCCGCCAGGGATATTTCTGAAAGACCATGAGGGAGGACGCCGCCGACTTTGTGAAGAAGTGCGACAGGTGCCAGTGCCATGCTCACATACAGCGTCAATCGATGGCATGCTCTCCTAACTCTCCGCCTCTTAGCCTTTTGCCTAGTAGGGAATGGACATCTTAGGGCCATTTCCCTTTGCACCGGGGCAACGAAGATTTCTACTAGTGGCTATTGACTACTTCACCAAGTGGGTGGAAGCGGAGCCACTAGTGCGGGTCACGGAAGCCAAGGTTCGCTAGTTCTTCTGGAAATCAATCATCTGCTGCTTCGTACTCCTCCACTGCATCATCACCGACAATAGACGACAGTTTGACAACCAGGAGTTCGAAAGGTGCTACACCGAGCACAGCATCCAACATCGCTTCACCTCGGTAGCTCACCCCCAAACAAATGGAGAAGCCGAGGTAACCAATCGGACCATCCTTCAAGGACTCAGGGCCAGGCTGGATCGGGCCAAAGGCAGGTGGACGGAAGAACTCCCAAGTGTTTTGTTGGCCTACCACACAACACCCAGAACGGCGATGGACGAAATGCCTTTCAACCTTGTTTTCAGTGCCAAGGCTGTTGTCCTAATAGAGCTCGGCATGCCCACACTATGGGTACAGCAATATGACGAAGCGAAGAATCCGGTGCACCTTTTATTCAACATGGACATCCTTGAAGAAACCAGGGACAAAGCTCGATTCCGGATGGCAACATACCGACAATGAGTGGCTCGATACTACAACGCATAGGTAAGGCCAAAGGTCTTCCGACCTGGCGACCTGGTGCTGCACCGAGTCGAAGCATCCCAACCCCAGGAGTGCTGCAAGCTCTCACCGAACTGGCAGGGCCCCTACAAGGTGGTCGAAGCTCTTCTGCATGGAGCCTACTATCTCGAGGATCTGGACGGCACCAGATTCCCACAAACATGGAATGCCTGCAACCTGAGAATATACTATCAGTAGTGTAAGGCTTTCTCCTAATAATAATAAGGATTTTCTTTTACGCAAATCGCTCTCTATCTTACAAGAATATCGCTGCCCAGCCCAAGGTCTAGCATGCTCAAGCCCGGAGTCCAGCTCTTCGACACTAAAGCCTGGAGCCTAGCTCTCCGGCACCGAAGCTCGAAGCCCAGCTCTCTGGCACCGAAGCCCGGAGCCCGACTCTCTGGCACTCAAGCCCAGAGCCCGACTCTCTGGCACCAAAGCCAGGAGCCCAGCTCTCTGGCACCGAAGCCCAGCTCTCCCGCATTCAAGCACGAAGCCTAGCTCTCTAGCTCTCAAGCCCGGAGTCCAGCTTTTCAGCACTCAAGCCCGGAGCCTAGCTCTCCGGCATTAGTAACGTAAGGTCTTTCCTCACTAATAATAAAGATTCTCCTTGTGCAAATCCATTTTGCCTTGCAGGGGAATCATCGCCCGGCCCCAACTCTGGCACGCGAAAGCCTGGATCTTACGCCCCTCCGATAATAAAGACTAGACCCTATTCTGGCACCAGGAGCCTAGCTTCCTAGCATTCAAAGCCTGGATCTTACGCCCCTCCAGCACCAAAGACCGGATCCTGTTCCAGCATCAGGAGCCTAGCTTCCTGGTATTCAAAGCCCGGATCTCATGCCCCTCCGGCTCCAAAGACCGAACCCTGCTCCGGCACCAGGAGCCTAGCTTCCTGGCATTCAAAGCCTGGATCTCAAGCCCCTCCAATACCAAAGACCGGATCCTGCTCCGGCACCAGGACCCTAGCTTCCTGGCATTCAAAGCTTGGATCTCACACCCCTCTGGCACAAAAGATCGGACCCTGCTCCAGCACCAAGAGCCTAGCTTCCTGGCATTCAAAGCCCGGATCTCACACCCCTCCGACACCAAAGACTGGACCCTGCTCCAGCACCAGGAGCCTAGCTTCCTGTCATTCAAAGCCCGGATCTCACGCCCCTCCAGCATCAGAGACTGGACCCTGCTCTGACACCAGGATCCAAGCTTCCTGATGTCGAGCAGAGTGGAGGGATCTTCACAGTCACTTCGCCCCCAAACGGGGCATGACCAAGCAAGTCAAGAACTCCTTCCTCACCTTTTCACTTTTCCGGGGATCTAGGGGAAGGGTCACCCGGGCACTTGGTACTTCAGGGCCGTGTGCTCGCACAGGTACATAAATCCAGATGATTAAGAAGTGGAAAGGAGATACTTGCAACACAAAGATACTAACAAAGAGAAGAACAGTCAAGTCGAGTTGGGTGAAAACTATTTTCATTACTACTTGGCAAAGTGATACATTAATCCCGGGCCCCGACATGCTGGGTAGCCCAGGTCAAAAACAAAGAAGAATGGGGTTACAGCTGCTGTGGACCCCTAATCTACTCAGCCAGTCCCTTCCTCGGACGATGCCCAGCCGAGGCCTCACTCCCTCCGGCCTCCAGGGCCAGGACCTCTTCTTCAGCCACCACCACCAGCAGTGTCGGTTCAGCCATGGCGGCACGCTCCTCTGCCTCCATCGATGTGGGAGTCGAAGGCATTTTTACCATGGTGCCCGGGAGGCGGAGGCCGGCCATCTGTTTGTCCGTGATGAGACCCTGCAGCTGGGTCTGGCAGTATGCGAACCCCTTGAGGAAGGAGTCTGTCGCCGCCTCCTTGAAGTCAAGCTTGAACTCCGGGGAAGCCTTGTATCTCGCCACTGCCTCGGCCGCATCCCTCCTAGAAGCCTCTGCCTGGCGAATCACCTCGGCCGCCTCCTTTCTGGCAGCCTCAGCTCGGTGGATCGACTTGGGCGCCTCCTTTCCGGTAGCCTCAGCCCGGCGAACCACCTCAGTTGCCTCCTTCTTCGCAGCCTCTGTTGAGTTAACTACCATGGAGACCTTCCCCTCTACTCGGCAGCATTCTGCTCGGCAGCTGCGGCCTTCTTCTTAGCGACGGTGGCCTGCTCCTTCACCACCTCCAACTCAGCTCCAAGCTTCTTCAGCCTGGACCCCTTGGCTTGGAGCTTCTCCTCAAGCTCCTTCGAAAGCCGCTTAGCACTGGCAACCTCACCACGAAGCCCTTTGATCCTCATGTTGGCCTCCCAAGCCTCATCATTCAGCCATCTCACCTCAACCTTCAAGGAATCGAGCTCCACCTCTCGCTCCCTGTCCCTCCTGGCCCAAGTGCGATAGTAGTCCCTGATGAGCAAAAGCTCCACGCCGAGCTGCATCGAAGAGGGTGTCAGTCGCAAAGACGAGAAAAGAAGAAGGGAGCGAGGCAAGGTAGAGAAGTGCTTATGGTGAAGAGGTAAGAGAAATTAGCACTGATGGCATCGCCCAGAAGCTTCCCGGCCCTGTCTTGCTAATCGCATGACTTGATGGCAAAGTCCATCATTTGCTCAGTATAGGCCGGGTCCTTGACCAGGGAGACATTGGGTGCCAGCCTGAAGGGCACCCGACAGTAATCCCTATCCTTCTTGCTTGTCGTCAGTGCAGGGTCACCCACCCCATCGACAGAAATAGCTTCAGGTGCGGGCTGGAGGCTCAGTGCCACCTCGGGCAGTGCCGTCGGTATCAGCTCCATTCTCTCTAGCCCTTCGCCCTCCTCGACCTCGATAATTTCTAGAGAGGGAGACGCCATCATAGCAACAGCGGCAGCGGATCTGGCCCGGGCAACCACTTCAATTTCTGGGGCCGGGAGCGGATTGTGCTGCCTCGGAGACTCGGGAACAGTCTCGGCATCCCTCCCGCTCAGCTCGGGAGCAGGCTCGGTTGGCATGGCAGGTACGGCCCTCACACCATCATCTACTTGAGCCCTCTTAGAAGGGGGCTCGCTGACCCCCTCCGCTTGATCCCTCTCCTTGGAGAACGAGAGGAGCTCATCTAGAGAGAATCTCATGCCTGCACCAAGAAAGAAAACATCAGTTCTTAAAAAAAAATGGAAGGAAATGAGGTTCGAGCCGAACTCACCCAACACTTGTGTTGGGCTAACCCCGGTCTCGAAGAGATTCTGCTATGATAGCAGGATCTCGAGTGAAGGGATCTGAGCGGAGCGGAGCTGGTCATAAACATCCCAGTCGGTTGCCTCGACCACAGAATTATGGTTAGGAGACCGATCTGGGTCGCTCCAAACCCAGTCGACCCCCTCAACCATGGTAAAAAAGTATCTACTCTTCCACCCTTTGATGGAAGAGGGGAGTTCGAACCTAATGCCCTTTGGACGAAAAGAAAGAGACCACCACCCCTCCTCGGTGGGGTGGCATTTCAGGATAAAGAAGGCCCTGGACAAGGAAAAATGAGCAACTATCCCATGAAAGTGGCATAAAACAATGAAACAAAAATTATCTTGAAGGCATTTGGGACGAGTTGAGTAGGAATAAGGCGGTAGTTATTCAAAACAGAAAGAAAAAATGGATGGAATGGGAATCGGAGGCCCCCCGTGAGAGTTTTCTCGTAGAGGGCGATCCAGCGCGGGTCACTAGAGGTGACCCGCTCCCCCGGTTGAGGGACTGAAAGCCAGACGGATTCTGGGACACCGTAGGTCTCTCGGATGGTCGCAAGCTCCTCGGTAATGACCACCGAAGCAATCCCACCAGGACCTGTCACTGAGGAGGTTCAGGAGCAGGCCCAGATAGAAGAGGATGAGATGGAGGAGAAGATGCAGGTTCCCTAATCACTATCCCTCTAGGCACGGGTCTTCTGCTAAGCTCAAAGCGTGCCATGTCCTTATCCTCATCAGAAGAGGAAGGCGGCCTCGGCCTAGAAGGCCCACCTCACCCTGGTTGGTTGTGGAGCGGAAGTTCGGGCCGAAGCGAAACATCGGGAAGAAGATAAAGCCAAAAGAAAGAGAGAAGGAGATGGGAGAAGATGGACGAGGGTCCGGGGAAAGACCTAGCCCTAGAAGGAAGTCTCTACTCGACCGGGACGGGGAGTGGTGCAGGGTGGTTGTCAAACGCCTGCAGCGACCAAAACCCCGATTCAGGAGAACGGGTTCTGGAATTTTTTTTGATGCTAGGATTGAGCAAGTTGGGAAAGATCCTTTGAAACCTGCAATGATCAAGCGCTGGAAAGGCCCCGTGATTCCTCACGTTGCCAGCCCTCTACCGGATTTCAATCCGGGTCTTCACGAACGGAAGGGACGAACGATGGGTTTCTCACCGTGAGTCCCTGTTTCTTTCTTTTTTTTTTTAATCAGGAACTAGAAATGGAAGAAAGAAATTCCTCACGGAATCGTCTTCTCCCAACCAGGCTTTTGGCTTGGTGTGTGCAAGAAGAAAAATAGATTGCCGGCGGCCTTCCACGGAATCACCAAAAAGAAAAACAACAACGTGTAATTGTTTTTCCAAACAAAGAAAATACGCTGTGCAATTTCTTCTTCCAAAATGCTCCAAAATAAAACAACATGCCGTCCAATGTAAATTCCAAAACAAAACTCACAACGTCCAATTGTATTTCCAAACAACAGCACGTTGTCCAATATAAAAAACCAAAAAACAAGGAAAAAGGCTGCTGTTCTTCTTCTTTTTGTTTTTTTGGTTCGGGTTTTTAAGAAACCACAATACAAATTGTAATCCCCCACGTCACTAACGAGGGAGGGAGAAAAATAATTCTAACACAACTCTACGCTGACTCGTGCATGAAACTTCAAACATATTTTATTTTATTTTTATATAAAAAATAATATCAAGAGATCACGCCACTAATAAAATTATAATAATAATAATAATAATACTAAAGATTCCGGTGTTTTCCGGATCCGAAATTTCACGGACGCAATTAGTGTATTGGGCCTTCGGCCCAATTTCCAATTAATTATTTTCATCCCAAAAATGGGTCAGATTTGAAACTTGCTTCCCTTGAAGGCGTCTGGACCTGCGCACGTTTCCTGCTGGCGAGGCTGGCGGCCCCAAATCATCATGGGCCGGAAACTGAACCGAAACGTCTGGGTTGGGCTTCGCCGAACTATCACCAGGCTGTCCTGATATATGAATCAGCTGATCAGGTTCAATATTCATCTCGATGTTCGCATCACTCTCCCCTTCCTCTGAAAAGCTTGTCCTCAAGCTTGAATTATCACCTGCATAAGGGGTTAGATGTCGAATATTGAATACATCAGAAATAAGGACATCGTCTGGTAATTCAACTCGGTAGGCATTGTCACTAAATTTCTCCAATACCTGACAAGGACCAATTTTCTTTGGTTTGAGTTTGGTGTAGGCCCCCTGTGGATATCGTTCTCTTGGCAAGAAGACCCATACCAAATCACCAACCTCAAAAGTCTGCTGTCGACGCGTCTGATCAGCCTTAGCCTTATACTTGGCATAATTTTGCTCTAGATTGGCTTTAACAGTTGCGTGCACCTCACGGAGATCAGCCACTCGATCTTCTATTTTCTTACTTGATTTGTTTGGCACATCAACAGGTAAAATATCAAGTGGTCCTCTTGGCAGAAATCCATACAATACCTGAAAGGGTGCAAAACCAGTAGAACGGTTCACCAAAGAATTGAACTCAAACTCAATCTTTGGCAAACATACATCCCAGTTTTTAAATTTTTGAACATTGGCTCTCAACAAGTTACCAAGACTTCGGTTGACAGTCTCGGTTTGCCCATCGGTCTGAGGATGATAGGGACTACTGAATTTTAATTTTGTACCCAACTTTTTCCATAATTCACGCCAGAAATGCCCCATAAACTTGCTATCTCGGTCCGAAACTATTGACGATGGTAACCCATAATGTCGGACAACTGCAGAAAAATAAAGATCAGCAACTTTCGACGCATCAAATATTGTTTTGCATGGCAAGAAACAAGCCATCTTGCTGAACCGATCTACAACTACCATAATTGAGTCTAGACCTCTCACTGTCCGCGGTAAACCAACAACAAAATCCATAGATACCTCTCGCCATGGCTCATCTAGAATCGGTAAAGGGATATATAAACCTTGATTTGTATCTGATCCTTTAGATTCCTGACACAAACGGCATCTCTTCACATAGGTTTTGACATCTCGGTCAAGCCCAGGCCAATAAAACCGTTGATGAATTAACCATGTAGTTTTGTCTCTTCCAAAATGTCCCTGATTATGCAGCTCCTGAATAATCAATACACGCAGTGAAGTGTTAGGAATACAGAGACAATTACCACGGAACAAATATCCATCATGTAGGACGAAGTCAGATCGACCTCCAGCTTCTAATTCAGTCACAATGCTCTGGAAATGCTCATCTGCACGGATATCATCCTTCATGCTTTCAAACCCAAGGGTATATACTTGCATAGCACCAATCAATAAACTCCGTCTACTTAAAGCATCTGCTACTTTGTTCAAAGTGCCTGACTTATGCTTGATGCTGAAAGTATACTCCTGTAGAGTACTTACCCATTTTGCATGTCTGGAGCTCAACTTATGCTGTCCCTGTAGAAATTTTAATGCTTGATGATCTGAGTACAGCACAAATTCTCGCTGGACCAAGTAATGTCACCAATGTTGCAATGACCTCACAATGGCGTATAGCTCCAAATCATAAACTGAATACAACAGTTTGGCATCTCCAAGCTTCTCACTGTAGAAAGCAACGGGTCTCCCATCTTGGCTGAGTACTGCGCCAATCCCAGTCTTCGAAGCATCACAATCCACTTCGAATACCTTGTCAAAATCTGGAAGAACCAATAGTGGTGCTTGGGTCAACTTGACTTTCATCTCATCAAATGCTGCATGAGCAGAGTCATTCCATCCAAACTGATTTAATTTCAACAAGTCTGTTAAGGGTGCAGCAATCTCACTATACCTCTTAACAAACCTTCTGTAAAAACCCGCAAGACCCAAAAAGGATCTCAATTCAGTCAAAGTAGTAGGTGCTGGCCAGTCCACTATCGCTCGCACCTTACTTTCATCTGGAAGAATTCCATCATCAGTAACAACATATCCCAGAAAAATTAATTTGTCTACCATCCAAATACACTTCTCTGGGTTAGCAAAAAGCTGATTTTCACGTAATACTGTTAGAACTTGTGAAACATGCTCAACATGCTCTTGTGCTGTCTTACTGTATACCAATATATCATCAAAGTATGCAACAACAAAAGAACTAAGGAATGGACGCAAAACCTGGTTCATTACTCGCATGAACGTACTAGGCGCATTAGATAGCCCGAATGGCATCACCAACCATTCATACAGGCCTTCCTTTGTCTTGAAGGCTGTCTTCCATTCATCACCTGGCTTCATTCTGATCTGATGGTACCCACTTTTCAAATCAATCTTAGTAAAGAACACGGCACCACTCAACTGATCTAGCATATCATCCAGCCTCGATATTGGAAATCTATATTTCACAGTAATTCTGTTTATTGCCCGGCTGTCAATACACATACGCCATGAACCATCCTTTTTCGGCACCAAAAGTGCTGGTACCGCGCACGGGCTAATGCTTTCCCGTACAAAGCCTTTGTCTAAAAGATCTTGAACTTGCCTCTTCAGCTCCTCATGCTGCTGCGGGGTCATTCGATAATGAGCCTTATTCGGCAACACAGAACCTGGAATCAGATCAATCTCATGCTGAATATCTCGAAGTGGTGGCAAACCCGCAGGAAGCTCACTTCGTACAACATCCCGAAATTCCTCCAAAACTGACACCAACTCTTGAGGAAGATCATGTAGCTCCTGCTCCCCATTCTGGCCAAACTCTTCTGGCTTACTAACCAAGGCAAAACAGAAATCTTCTCCCTCTAAACTCGCCTCAAACTCCCTGCTTGGCAAATAAATTACCACCTTCTGTTCAGCCATGTCCTGAAGTGGTTTCAAGATCACTTTTCTCCCATCTGGTCGCAGCATATAAGTATGAATGTAACCATTATACACTGCTTTATTATCAAATTACCATGGTCGTCCCAAAATGATGTGTGTCGCATCCATTGGTACAACATCAGCTACTATTGATGTTTCAAGCTGAGGACCAAAAGACAAGGCCAACCTACAACGTCGACTGACCTGAATATCTGCATCCCGATTCACCCAGCCGAGCTTGTATGGTTGAGGATGGGGCTCAGTCATCAACCCCAATTTCTTCACAACTTCCTTAGCAATCACATTTTCCCAACTTCCAGAATCAATAATTACCTTGCAAGTTTTACCAGCTACAGTGCACTTTGTTGAGAAAATATCATGTCGACGCCAATCTCCACCAGCTCTTGGTGCAAGACACAACCTCCTAATAATCAGACTCTCTCCCTGGATGTTGTTTGGGTCAATCACATACATCTCATCCTCGAACTCCCCATCCTCGGGAAATTCAACTTCCTGCTCCTCCTCCATAAGTAACTGGGTACGCGCCTTGGGGCACTCATTGGCATAATGTCCTAGGTCATGACACCGATGGCAGTGAACATTGGCTCGATTGCTGCCCACCCTCTGCTGGGTACCTGAAGCCCCACTCGGCACTATAGGTCTCGGAGGAACTGCCGAAGGTTGTTGCCTCACCACAGGAGGTGCACTCCTACTACCAGAACTCTGTCCCGAAAACTGACCAGATAATTTTCCTCTACTCTGGAACCCTCTATTCCGCATGAGGCTCCGCTCCACTGCTTGCGCCCGTATGTGCGCATCACCAAGACTGTCAATCCGATGCAAAGCCAACGCATCCTGGATCGGGAATCGCAGTCCAAGCAAATACATGGCTACCAACCTCGGTTCTGACTCCATCAATCGGTTTCGAGCCACCAGTCGGTAGAACTCTGTAGTATAATCTTCCACGCTTCGATTTCCTTGTGTTAAACCATGCAATTTAGAATAAAGGACCTATTCATGATTCGGAGGAAGGAACTCCCGATTCATCTCCTGCTTCAAGGCTGCCCATGATGCAATTGGTGGCCTCCCATCCATATACCTCCGGTAGTGCTGTGCATGCCACCAAGCCGCTGCTCGATCTCGGAATCGGATTGTGATAAGCGGCACTTGCTTGTCCAAAGGCACTTCTTTCAGCCGGAAAACATCATCAACCTGCAGGGTCCAATCCACATACTCATCAGGATTCAAACCACCTCTGAACTCCGGTATTTCAATCCAAAACCCGGACTCCCAACGAGTCTGATTGTCATGCATAGGCTGCGGTCTGAAATTCCTGGGAAGCGCTACATCATGCCGCGGTTGCTGCCCTCTTTGCAATGGTGGAGGATCTTCAATATTCTGGAAAGGGTCGGCATCACCTTCTCGATATTCGTCAGGTACATTGCGATCTTGATGAGGTATAGCACGATCTTGCGCCTCTAACCGTGCCATCATTGCTTGCAAAACAGCCATCATCTGCTGCTGGGTCTCCACAATGTCACGAAGAGAAGGCTCCCCGTTGTTCCGCTCCATGGTTGCCAGCAGAATTTTTTTTTTTTTTTTTAAATCTAGAACGGAACAAGGACAGATCAAAATCAAGAACAGATCAAGGACGGATCAAGGCTCTGATACCAAGCTGGTGCAGGACGGTTGTCAAACGCCTGCAGCGACCAAAACCCCGATTCAGGAGAACGGGTTCTGGAATTTTTTTTGATGCTAGGATTGAGCAAGTTGGGAAAGATCCTTTGAAACCTGCAATGATCAAGCGCTGGAAAGGCCCCGTGATTCCTCACGTTGCCAGCCCTCTACCGGATTTCAATCCGGGTCTTCACGAACGGAAGGGACGAACGATGGGTTTCTCACCGTGAGTCCCTGTTTCTTTCTTTTTTTTTTAATCAGGAACTAGAAACGGAAGAAAGAAATTCCTCACGAAATCGTCTTCTCCCAACCAGGCTTTTGGCTTGGTGTGTGCAAGAAGAAAAATAGATTGCCGGCGGCCTTCCACGGAATCACCAAAAAGAAAAACAACAACGTGTAATTGTTTTTCCAAACAAAGAAAATACGCTGTGCAATTTCTTCTTCCAAAACGCTCCAAAACAAAACAACACGCCGTCCAATGTAAATTCCAAAACAAAACTCACAACGTCCAATTGTATTTCCAAACAACAGCACGTTGTCCAATATAAAAAACCAAAAAACAAGGAAAAAGGCTGCTGTTCTTCTTCTTTTTGTTTTTTTGGTTCGGGTTTTTAAGAAACCACAATACAAATTGTAATCCCCCACGTCACTAACGAGGGAGGGAGAAAAATAATTCTAACACAACTCTACGCTGACTCTTGCATGAAACTTCAAACATATTTTTTTTTTTATATATAAAAAATAATATCAAGAGATCACGCCACTAATAAAATAATAATAATAATAATAATAATAATAATAATACTAAAGATTCCGGTATTTTCCGGATCCAAAATTTCACGGACGCAATTAGTGTATTGGGCCTTCGACCCAATTTCCAATTAATTATTTTCATCCCAAAAACGGGTCAGATTTGAAACTTGCTTCCCTTGAAGGCGTCTGGACCTGCGCACGTTTCCTGCTGGCGAGGCTGGCGGCCCCAAATCATCATGGGCCGGAAACTGAACCGAAACGTCTGGGTTGGGCTTCGCCGAACTATCACCAGGCTGTCCTGATATATGAATCAGCTGATCAGGTTCAATATTCATCTCGATGTCCGCATCAGGGAGGAAGGAGACTAACCTGCTGAACCTGGGAAGACAAAGATAGCCAGGGGAGAGAAGGAAGAACTTTGGTATGATGGCAGGCACGTAGGATTTGAAAGAAGATATGTTTTGGGAAAGATTGCCTTTCCTTTCGAAGTGACCGGCACCCAACCATACCGTTACAGCTCCCCCATCGATGGATCTGTGCCACATGTCATTAATCAACAAGGTTGGCATTTTGTTTCAACAGCAGGCCGCTCTAAATTCTACACCTGCAATAACTACTCCTCGGATGTGTCCATGTGACTCCCCCAGATAGGATGGAGAAACTGCTTCACAAAGCACCGACGATCGTGGACATCATTACGCCGGATTCTCACCTTTCTATATCAGCATTGCATTTACTCCCTTTGCCCCAAGCGCCCCGCACCAATGGGACTCGGGAGTGGGGGGCAAATGATGTGGCAGAATGCTGACATGTAATCCCTATCAGATGCCATGTCAGAGAAAGTTGCCGCGATGGACACTCCTCCTCGAACTCCTTTATCGGATCAAGCTCCTTCAGAATGTTGGGGTGGCCTGTCGAATCCAAGTTCTGTCCTCTGTTAGGTCAGCTCTCTCAAGATCAGGATGCCTAGGCCAGAGCTGAGCGATCTCCTCCGCTAGATTGAGCCCCTCCGAGGCCGAGCCCCTGGGCCGGAGTCGAGCCCTACCCTCCTCCACCAAGTCGAGCCCCTCCGAGGTTGTGCCCTCTGGGCTGGAGTCGTGCCCTGCTCTCCTCCACCAGATTGAGCCTCTCTGAGGCCGAGCCCCCTGGGCCAGAGTCGAGCCCTGCCCTCCTCCGCCAGGTCGAGCCCCTCCAAGGTCGAGCCTTGCCCTCCTCCGCTAGGTTGAGCCCCCTCGAAGTTGAGCCCCTTGATCCAGAGTCGAGCCTAGCCCTCCTCCGCCAAGCGGAGCCCCTTCGAGGTTGAGCCCTTCAAAGTCGAGCCCCACCTCTCTAGTTTGGCCTCCGCCTCGGATGAAGGTGCCAGAAATCAAAGGGGTGACGCTATCCTCCTTGGATGTTGACGAGCTGCCTGAGGATTGCAAGGAAGCACCTACCAAGCCACGATGATCATCCCCAGCTGCCACTTATACCAGAAAAAGAGGAAGCTCCCTGATCGAGGCACCGCGCTCTCCACCGACCGTCTGCACCACCCGAAAGATGAAGTCAACCAGGAGATTCAAATCCCAGGGGTGGCTACTCCTCGATCGAGGCCCTACCAAGTTTTCCAGAATGAAGCAACCGGAAGGAATGTCAGGGCGCATGGTAGGGTCATTTATCATGAACCGGGAAAGACGTCCCGTCGACGGCACAGAATATCACCGCACGTGCCTACTGACATAGGGGAGATCCTGAGGTAGGCGTTCATAACCACCTGGATTTAAATGAGCCATCGACAGCCCCAACGGGGGAGGTAAGCAAAAAAGTAAGCAAGAAAACACTCGAGCAAGTAAGAGGGAGGAGGCCACACAGGAGAACCACCAAGGAGACTGAGAATTCAAGGCTACCAGAGATCCACGGGAAGGGTCTCCCAGACATAGCCATCCAGCTCCAATTCACCCGACCACTATTTTTCCCGACTCACTTGCACCCTACTCACACATTATTCACTCTTCCTAGCATGGCATCCATCTCAGGGGCTCGACCAGGATGATCTGTTCTCCTGGATTGTCACTGACTTAACCATCGGAGTGCCCCCGCCAGAATCCCCAGCCCGGGTCTCTAACTCTGTTTTGCAGGTCCCGAAGAGCAGGCTGATCCCAAAGAGACGAGGGACGATCCGATGCTGATAGCAGCTACGGGCCACGGCGATCTTGGCGGCAACATGATACAATTTCAATTAGCTCTAGTCCAAGTGAGAGTTTTTGGAAAAAGTATCCTAAAATCAATTATCTAGGATGTAGATGGTTAAATATCTTATAAATATATATGAATTATTAATAAATAAATATTATTTTTGGTAGCTTAACATTATTTATCATCTTTCTGTGAACTCTAATGTGTTGAAGTTCTTAGATTTACATTAATTCGATAAAGGAGGATTTATCGAATGGTTCTTTAATTAGTTTACGATCAAATGATACATTGTTACCTAGGATGATAACGGTCATCGAGAGTAGGTCATTGTGTGTCATATAGATTGGTTGTTCTCTTAACCAAGGAGTGTGAAAATATTGGTATAGCATGTAAGTATAAGAGTACATCTCATCGAACAGTGACCAACTCTGTGGAGTACCCTGCTATTAAGAGTATTTTATAGAAAGGGTATGGATATAAGTGTCCATGTATCCTGAGATTGTCATGGTGACTTCACAAGTAACTCACTGTACTTTGGTGCCGAACTATCTGAACTCCTAATCTAGTGATGCAAGGTTTCTAGGTACAGTCAAGTACTTGTTAAGTCAATGTTGAGTCAAGAAGGGATTGACCACTCCAAGTTGCTAGAATAAATGCTTAACAGTATTTTAATTTAGTAAAACCTAAGCATGAATAATCCTTGTGATGAGTCATAGAATTTAGTAGGTTAAAACATATTCAAATACACTAATTTAGAGTTGGCAGTTGACTTTGAATTCATCTTGAGCTTTAGATCAAAGAAAAGAATTATACAGTAACCATAACCTAGGTTCTTGAATATTGCTTTGTAATCATTCAACTTATCTAAATGTCGGCCACCATTGATAGATAATTGTATCGATTTGTTTAAGAAATAGTTTCTAAGTTACTAACTTAAGGTTCGAACCTACGATGTCACACATAATAGAAGTTTTTGATTGATCATGATGGCTGATCGATGATTGAGAATCATTCAGTGGTAAAATTGTAAATATGATTAATAATTTATAATTAGTAAATTTTTCTCAATTTGATTAAGCAAAAAGGATTTGGTCAAGTTTAATTAAATTTGATTTAATTAGATTTCACCTGATTTGGTTGTTCGATGATCTAATCGCTTAGAAATTTTAATCTTGATTTAATTTAGATTTAGACTTGATTAATTTTTTATTAATTAAGTTTAAATTAGAGCCTAATTAAATTAGGATCAAGCTATTTAAATTAATCAAACCAAATTAATTGGGATTAGAATTAAGGTTGATCAAGCCAAACTAAAAAACTTTTTCTCTCTAGAGCCACATCTTTTTCCATGCAAATTTGATTTTTTGTGTGAAGCATTTTCATGCCAAATTGTAATTAGCACCCTCTCTCTTATCCATTCTAATTGGGATTAAGGCAAGATAAATTTTAAAAGGAGTTTTAATGAGGATTAGAATCCAGTTTGACCAAGTAAAAATCCTATCTCGCATCTCAAATTTTCTCCATGCTAATTTGATTTTTGTGTGATGATTTCTCTTGCCAAATCTAAGAATCCATGTCCTCCCTCACTCCTATTTAGGATAGGTTGAATTAATTTAGGTATCAAAATCAATAGGAGTTTTAATAAGATTAAAAGTCCTAGTTCAAATAGAACTCCTAATCCTATCCTAAGATATTATCCTATTTTCATCCAAAACCCCATGCCACTATTTTTATTGGATTTTTCTTGGTTTGTATGAAAATAAGAGAAGGATTTTTGTAGATTTTTAGATTAGAAATATCATGAAGAAAAATAGGAAGTGGTGTGTGAATTCTTGGAGTGCGTGAGAGTTCTATCTTGGCACCAAGAGAGAGAAGTGAAAGAGAGGAAGAAAGAAAAATAGGAAAAAATTGTTTTTAGGTTTCTTTTTCTTTCACAACCTGATCCTCCTCATCTTCTTGGAGGGTCCAAAAAAAATTTGAAGAAGGTCTTCAGATCAGCCATCCACAGTCTTCATACAAATCTAGCACTCTAGGGAAGGTGGTCCCTCAGGGCTTCGTGTGGACTTTTTGTTGAGGTCGGACACCCTATGTGGCTACAAGGCAATGTCCAGCCATCTACCACGCACCATCAACAGTGGTGTTCATCGACCTGTGACAAAGTATGGGATCCGATCCTATATATGTTTTGTAGATTAGATCTATAGCATGCATCAGTTAGATTGATACATGTTGATTTTATTTTCAGCATCTATGTTCTATTCATATCTTATCTTGATTCTATAAGGTAGGTTTCTAGAATTATTCTAATGCATGATTTAGTGATTAAAATTGTTTTAATCTAATATGTTTCTACTGGTTTAAAAAAAATTCATGTATGAAACCCTGTCCTAGTTTTCCAATAGCATGTTCCCGAGTAGCTACCTCAACATATTTTTTAAGGGAGTCTAGCTCACCCTTCAACTTCTCCTCATTCTCCAGTTTGACATCTAACATCTAGTCATAGCCCTCTAACTTGGATTCTGCCTCCCGGAGTTTGGTGGTCAAAGAACAACAAACTCAATGAAAGAATTAAATCCTCCCTGAATGGCTATGGCATCATGGAGAAGTTGCACAAGGAGTAAAAGTCAAGCAGGTTAGTCAGAAGAAAACTACCTAGCAAGGAAAGAGATCAACTCAGTAAATAGACTTACACTGACAATGGCCAAAAAAAGACCAACAATGACCTCCTCCATTGACTTGCCCTTCCTTTCTTCCATATCTTAGGGAAGGAGTAAAACCTTTGATAACTCCCAAGCCATATGGGAGTCATGCAATTCCAAGTCATCTAACCAGAAGACGGCCCTGCTGGTGTACTCATCGCTTGTCTAAGTATTGCTAACTCAGATAGCCGACCTCACTGAGGCCACTGCAGGCCTTTTCTTGAATGGACTAGCCCCAGCGATTGAAGAAATTGATGGAGCAATGGAGGATGGAACTACCACCATGACCAGAGTGGTAGCCGAATGTATCAGGGATAGAGCCTGCTGAGTCGAGGGAGGAGCAGCGACTATCTCTACCTTATCATCCTCTTGATCAGCCGAGGCACTGCCCAAACCGACACCCCTTGAGGTGGGTTCCCTCGGATGAATTGGTGGAGCATTTGCAGTAGCTAATGGGGCCCCTAATGATGGGCCCATGTAGGGCCGCTTCCTAACGGCCTGCCTTTGAGGATCATTCTAGGGGGCTAGCATTTTCCTTAGCCTCCCGAAACTTGTTTGCAAGGACCTCCATCATGATTGCAAAATAGAAGAGACGGTTAACCAAATATCCGAGCAAATTCTACATGCTGAATAAGTCAACACCCGATAAAGACTAACTCAAGGAGGTACTTGGACTCAACCTAGCCTTGAACAAGTTTTCCTCGTTCATAATCTAGGGTAAGGATGGCAATTTCTCATCATGCTGCTTGTGATAGTCTACCTCATCCTCCTTTAAGATCCAATTGTTCTTGTTTGGGTTGGTATACGACTCCTTCCAAATCCAATCCCTCCCCAAGAGCTAGTTGGATGAAATAAAGAAAAACTTTCCTTTCTAGAGGTGAATGGCAAGAGGGAGTCTAGTAATGAAGGCTCTCCCATGATGCGGAACTAAGGAAAACCAACCTATGTTCTACCTCTTGAGTATAAAAAAGGCTTGAAACAAGGACCCTATGGCTAGATAAAGTAAAGATGGCAAAGGATGATAAAGGCACGAATGATCTAGAAGGAATTTGGCATCAACTGTGCCAGAATCACTTCATAGAAATCAAAGATACTTATCACGAATGGGTGAAGAAGAAATCAAAAACCTGCCTTCAAGAACTCCTCATATATGGCCAACCAGTCAAGCAGACAAGTAGTGACATGGTCCTCTAGCCAGACAACATGGAAGTGATAACTATTTGGGACAAGGTACTTACCAACACCTTGGCTTCAATCATGGTTGAAGCCCCAGTATCCTGCCCCTCCGAGGTAGGTTCCTAACTTGCGGGATGCACAGTCCTTGCAGGACCCACCGGGAGAGGCTTTGACCCCATCCTCTTCGAACTCTCAAGGTCCCTTTCTACTGAAGGAGATTCCTAAAACTAGAGGTGCCAGGAAGCATTGCAGATCAAATGGCTCTCTTCCTCTTTGATCGACATCCTTCGACAACAGGAAGGAAAACCAAAGACAATGAAAACCAGAATGACAAAGAAGATGCAAGAAAAAAGACCCAAAGTGCAAATGCTGCAAAGGGGATTTCAAGAAGGTAGTTCCCTATAAAATTCTAAAGGAAAGGAAGACTCTATCGAAAGAGAAAAATAAGCTGAGAAGGATTAGGATAGACCAACTTGGGGGTTGGAACTAGAGCTTTTCCTCCCTCTTTTCTCTCCTTTCTCCCTCCCACTTGAAATACTCATAGATCCTAACACATGGCCTACTCTCGACGGGGAGATGCCATGTTGCTTTGGGTTCCCCCCTGAGTTGATCAGCTCCGTGTCTCATTTTCTTCACGTGCCTTTAAAGTTTACAGCTATCGATCCAAATGGCACCTTCCTATTTGCTAGAGGTGATCGGGCGAATCGCCGACCATGCCAAAAGCTATGGCATGGTACTTTCAAATGCTACACCAATGATTTCTCTCTCCCATGTCCAAGACAATGCAACGATAGGTGATGGTTCTCGAGAAGCCAATTAATGTCCATGGAATAGAAAGATCTACCCACTCTTGAGGTTGTAGAAATATCTACTCCGTGTGCCAAAAAATGCCAAAGGCTAGTAAGGCTACTGGGTGGCGCTCTAGACTCGGGAGTAGGGGCAACTAGTATAGGCTCAAGCACCCCGACCTCGAGAAATCCACCAGATCTCTAACCAAGGTCGGGCCACTTGTTGAATGGTCGGAGGATAACGCACCGCTAAGCGGCTAATCGGCAACATCCAAGGCACCCACCAACATGAAGATAATATCTGGCCATCCACTCAGCGCTAACCGGGTAAGTGGCACATGGCATGTTTTGCCATAATGTTTGACTTCCTCCAATATGGATCATCTCCGACTCCCCACATCAGAAGGCTGCTTGCCCCTAGTCCGGTCAATGCTCCCTCATTGGCATTCGCCAATTAGCCATTCGAACCTGACTAGCTCTTGTGGTTAGATAGTCGTTCGAGTGGCTAGTCAGATCCGATTAACCAAGTGCCCCCGAGAAGCATGGCAAGACTTTCCTATTTTCTTGGTGACGGATAGCGCTCCCTCTACTCAAAACTCGCCCAACTTAATGGGTGACCACATATGCTACCCCTTTCACCTATGCTAAGGGACCCCCATGGCTGGGCCAAACTCTCGGGGCCTAATTAAAGCCCATGCCTAGTCGAACAACATGCAGTGTCGGATTCCTCTCTCTCGATTGGCTTTCCTTCTTGGCCAGTCCCCTTTCTCAGCACTAGGTGGATGTGATCAATGTTCAAAGCCAGCAACGATTAACCCCAATTGTTCTGACCATTCCATCCTTTCAACATGGCCATGCAACAATCATGGCCAACTGGGTTATGGCAAACAAGTTCATGGAGGGCAATATCCCAATAGAATCAACCGTCCTAATAGAAAAGATGTCGATAGAAGATATCCCAAGGAACAAAATCTTAACAACCTGTCAGAATCCATGACACTTGTCAGCAGAGGCCCCCTTCATGATAGCCCCTTGTTATTTTATACCATCATATAAATAGGTAAGAGGGATCCTGATGAGGTATATTTAGTACTTCTCACACTTGCGCTCATACAATCACCAAGGCTCATAGCTTCATCTGTTGTTGCCCACTTCATGCTCTCTTCCTGACTTGAGTTCAGAGTGTCTCTGCCGATAGCCCTAGTGCAGGAACTTATTACAGGTCTCTGTCTGCGAACCGCTAGGCACAGCATCCCTTGCTGGAAAAGATCGGAGGACTCACCGATGCTACCGTTACCCACCAAAGGGTGATCTGGTAGTAACACACCCCATCGTCAAGGGGCTGACTCCAACTGAACTTGAGCCTCCGGCCCATTGCCTAAATAGTGAGAGGTGGTATGATCTAAATAAGCCTTGCCGGGTTAAATAAGCCAATATTGAATTTATTGTTCACTTATTATTGCTCGCTTGTATGCTTGTGAATTTAATTTTGTTTTAGAATTTTTAAAATCTTTCAATTATTGTCTAGCGAGCATCAACCACTCGGCATTGGTCATCTAGAAGAACATAAAATACATGGACAAACTACTCTCATTCTTGTACTAAAGTTATTCTAGTAAATTCTCTAGCTTCCTTTCCCGGTGAGTCCAAATATTTCCATTAATAAAAATCAAAATAAAATTTGGAATTAGCTCGCACAAGAATTTATCTTATGAAGCTATATATGCCATTTACAATCGGATCAACTGATCTGGAATCAAATCCCACCTTCAACAAGTTTTGGGAGGTCAAGATTATGCTAGGGATAGCTAACCCATTGCCTACATAGCCTTCAGTCAAAAAGAAAGTCTTGAAAAAATTTGCCCTGCTACTAATTTAAATTGTAGGCGTCAATAGCTTGGATCTGGACATGAATCAAACAAACTAACAAATTAGAGTTGCATCCGACATCGCTTCCAAATTTCATCTTTCATAAAACCTAACCCTTTTTTTTGAAAATAGAAATTCAGAATTTGTGGTAGCGGAGGTAGTGATGTCAATGATGGGGGTAGCCATTAGTGATGGGTGCAAGTGGTGGCTCCAGCAACCATCGATGGTGGTGGTGAACCCACTAGAGGTGGTGATAACCGTGGTGATAACCTAGGAAATTTTGATTTTTTTTTTTTTCCTTAAATCTAGACTTTGGACGTTAGACAAGAAATGCTGAATAGGTTAGACCTGAAACAAACCAGGCTGTTTAATCCAACTCACAATGACATTGACTGGATGCAATCCAAACAGTTCCATGTCTAAAAATCTGGCACATATGAATGATGTTGGATCTGGTTAAGTTTTTTGCACGAAGGAAGAGTTAGCAACCTCGCCTTATATTGTGTTACCACTGCAGGGCTGGATATTGCAAGATTAAATAGGAATAATACATTGCAGAATTTTTGTGTGGTACCCCAGGTAAACATGAAGGCATACACATGGAGAGCATTGCTTGGACCTTTCTTCATTGTGGACTGGGCTATGTCCGAGGATAGTTCATGAACAAGCTGCCGAGCTGTTGATGAAGTGGCCTGTACGTGGCAATCCTCTATATATATACATGTTCGAAATAATGTTCACTCTTACGCTACCACTGACTTGAGTGTTTATAGAATTATGCATCTTGTGACCTGAAGGGGGAATAAGATTAACAGTGGGGTAATTGGTCATCTTGGACTTCAGCCATTTAGAGAGAAAGTGCACCAACTGTTACAAAAAGTCGAGGATTTTGCAGCTTTAATTCTTCAAATTAGTTACCCTGAGCATGCTGCGTGACCATAGGCTGAACAACAAAGCTTTCATACACTTTCACATGATAAAAATAGCAAAAAAGTAAAATAAGTAATGGACAATCATTAATATTTTTGTACAAGCAAGCATGTCTAAAAGAGCAGCAATGATGCTGCAACAAGTTCTTGCACCAGCCCCAATGCAACACAGGTTAACTGCTGTACCTTCATTAAATTTTGAGAAAACCATAAACAATACAGTAAGATCGTCATTGTTGAAATTTCTTGATCATTTCACTTTCCAAGAAATAATTTGAAAAATCACTTTGGCCAATTTTTGTTGAAAAACATCATGATTCATTCATATTTGAATAACTTGGAGAACACCATCACTGATCTCATGAGAAGTTACTATCAAGTCCCCCTTTAGGATGCTTAAAACCCCACATACTACAACATTACTACATGGAATGGCTCTGAAAGCTCCCAAGCTTTACTCAAATTGCTCTTCCTGTAAAGAATTTAAGCAGAGCGGACTACAGGTTTGCTTTTCACCATTTTCTCGTGGTGTAACCATGATTTGTCCCTGAACCGTATGTTTTTGGATTTGTCACAGAAATGCCGATTGATTTTAGATGGATAAAAATAATGGTAGATACTCTTTCAAGTTAAGACTTTTTTACAGCTTGGAAAAACTATGGTCTTTAAAGCATGGACAAGACACGTTTTGTTGCCACAGAGTTTGATTCACCTCGGCAATAACAGACTAGTTTTAAACAAGACCAAATTCAAAGCCAATCCAAAGTTGATAAGTAAAAGACAGCAGAAATATTCTGTATGTCCAACAACAATTTGCATATGATACATATGATATCTTCATATGATGGATTTCAAATGTAGATGCAACAAGGATGCAATGGAGTCTACCTTACAAAAATTCCTGTTTTGTAAGATTTATACAGTTTCAGATGACACCAATATTTCTACTAAGAGGTGACTGCGCCCCACCCCGAGATCACAAGCCAGGGATCACAGCAATTGCCGTATACTCATGAAAAACTCTTTTTATAAATATGTAAGGTATCTTATTACTATATCATATAAAGCAATAGCAGAATAAATAATCAATAAATTAATGTTCAGACTTAATTTAAATAACTAAACAAGAACAAAAAAATATTCAATAGTCTTGCATCAAACTTTAATAAATCCTAATCTAAAATAAAGATTTTCAGTTTTGTTTCTAATCACTCTCCAATTATAAATCCCTAAATCAAGCCAGTTCTCTAAATCAGGGAAAATAGTAAATATATAAAGTTATAAGCTACACAACCCAATAAGCAATGAATATTTTAGCTAGATAAATCAAGCAATAATAATATACTAAAAATAAAAATGAGTACATTAATTTAAAATCCAATTCGAATTATATAGCACTAATCAAAATAAGAACCATTTGAATTCAGTCTTGTCAAAATTCAATAATCATTCATAAATCAATCTCTTTCAAAATATTCGGTTTAGCTCGACAACCATGAACTATGATCATACTTATACCCAGTGGCTAGGCTAGAATGAGCTTGGAATGGTCAAAGTATCAACGTATGACCCCCATCGATAGGATATTAATATGCCAATATATACCGTCCATTGACAAGGTGTCGATATACCAGTGCATAATCTCCATTAGCAAGGTATCGATATACTAGCACATAATTTTCATTAATAGGGGTGTCGATATATCAGTGCATATCTTAGCTAATAAGGTATCGATATACCAGTATACAACCCCCAATGGCAAGATTTCAATATACCAGTGCACAACCCCCACTAACAAGGCTTCGATGCATAGTCAGGCTACGAGTCAAAATCCATCTTGATTCAAATCTCCATTTTCAATAAAATGCATTTTATATTTCAATTGAACAAAATACAAAACCACCTAAAATTAAAATCAATCATCATAATCCATAATAAAATCGACACTTTCGATAATCATCAAATGGTATTCTATAATAAATTTAAAAATATATATCATGCTTCGTATTCATAAATCATAAATAATACAATTCAAAATTCAATGATATAAAATACAATATAATTTGCAAATAAATCTAAAAAAAGTGAAGCATTACTTAACTCACATGCTTCAACGAATCCAAATAATTCCAAAAAATTCTTTTTAAAATCTTTAATTAATAGATCATATTGCAGTATCCTACTCCTGGATATCTTCCTATCGAGACAACTACACCCATATAAAAATTAAGTTCAATAATTATAAAAAATATGGAAAATTAAGATAGAATTCACAATAGTCACATCCAACAGTCTGGCTCAATCCGATCATCATAACTTTATCCTGTCAAGATCAAATTAGGATACAACTAGCTTCATAGAGATCAAACATGACCAAATCTAGTAATATATGATAAGAGAAATAATCGCGACCGACATCCCAGTCAATTCTATCAAATCATAATAAAACTAGTATACAGATGGTTCAATAAAAATCATAGATGATCAAATCTAACAGTACCCAATTTGGCCAGTGTGGGTGCTGCATGTTATTCAGCAACCATGGGTCAGGACCCCCTTCACCACGATCGATCAAGGTCAATAAGAAAAATTCTTACAAATCCCGAAAATCCCAGGAGAGACACAACATAGAAAGATAAAATCCACAACATAAAAAGAGAAAATCCATGTAGAGAAAAACTAGAGACTTGTAGCAAGAAAGTGGAGAGAAACAGTTCAAGGAGAGAGGAAAATAGAGGAGAGAGAGAAGAGAACTCTCTCTTTCTTCCTAATTTTTCTTTTTCCTTTTTTTTTCCTTTTTCTTCTCCCTTTCTTCTTTTTCTTCTCTTCTCTCAGCTTCTTAGCAAAACAGGGGATTCCTTCCCCTTCTTTCCTCAAAACAAAGGAGGCTTCTCATGGCCAACGATGGCCAAAGCCATTGTAGCATAGCTAAATTCTCCATAATAGGATATCAGCGGTGAAGATAGCCAGAGAAAAGGAAAGGAAATCGGGAGAAAGTCAACAAAAACAAGGAAGCAATAGAGCTTCCCTTTTCTTCACAAAATCCAGCAATAATCAGCCATAAATCAACCTTCTAAAAGCTAGAAGGATGGGGAGAAGAATTTAAAGAGTTTTTTTATACCTTACTTAGACGAGCTGCGGCCATGATTTTCTGGGGCCATGGTGATGATCTTCCACGAAGAAGAAAGAGAGGAAGAGGGATTTCCATGCACCGACATTGATGGTGTTGGGCCGGAGGCAGGAGTTGGTCCTTCCTGGCCTTGTCTTCCACCGGGATTTCAAGAGATCATCCCATATATATATATATTTTATGCTTTAAACCGTGCAATCCTTTAGGCCATTTTGTTGCCAGTCAAGTGGACCAGGCCCAATTCAATATCAATCCATTTGGCTGGGTTATTGCAGATCAAGTATCTAAATGAAAAGAACAATCAGAAAACAGCACAGTCCAATGCAAGACCACATCAGCATGCTTCTCTGGTAATTCAAATGAGGAAAAGACAAATCAAATGCTACGCTTGAAAAACCTCATAAAGGCAGAACTTTCAACACAATGGAGATCTGGACTCGATTTTTTCCCAGTTTTCAAGTTGTGACATGCTCTTTAACTGGCATTTCCCTTATGAAAAAAGTTGCCTAAACAAGCACCTCGGACAAGCTAGACAATAACAGACAAGGAGTCAGAGGAAAGTCTTCACTAGATCTTTACAACTTATCCATTTATGACTGAGTGATGTGTATATGGTACACTGCTAACCTCTTCAGGTTAAGAGCTGTTGTTCCAAGAGGAAGAGGAAAAGCTATCTCCATTAAGACATATTCATCATTTTTCAGTATGGAGAACAAACATGTCAGATTGCCTTTGGCAACTACCATGACCAACATATCACATGAGGCCAATTAAAATTGGAGTTGACAGTTCGTGGCTGCACTTTACATGGCCTCAAAGTCCTGACATATCTGCTAATGGAAGTCAATCATATTAGCTCTAATAGATGTATCTTGTCTGAATGCAGACAGCCAAGCCACTCCCATATATATGACATTTTAGCATCTAGCTATGTTCTTCAATATTTTAGTTTAATGATTGCAAGCGGAATTAACAAAGGAAAACCAGAAGACATCAAACAGTCAAATGTGAAGTTCCCATATTGCAAAATGCAAGAACACATCCATCTCCAGCACAAATGAGGATTTGAGAAGGCCTTTTATCAATGATAAAAAATACATACACACATGATGTCAGATAAAAAGATAGAGGGAATAAAAGGACCTGCACATGCTATTGACAATGTCAAGTTTCAAAAATCTGCCGTTGATAAATACAAATGAAGTCTCAGTTGCTGAAAATACAAATTGACTATGCATTATCATATCCTTTGGTATAACCAACTACAACATTTCCATTTCCAGATAATTCTATATACAGGTGAAAACTTGGAAGTAACAGACAGAGGGAAAAAAGGACATGAACATGTTATGACTATAGGTCAAGTTTCAAAAATCTGCCATTGATTAAGTATGAATGACATTTTGGTTGCTGAAAATACAAACTGAATGTGCAGAACCATATCCTCCGGTATAACCAACTAAAATATTTCCCTTTCTAGATAGCTCTAAATATAAGTGAAAATTTGGAATAACTGGCATTTGATCTAAGAAGGCAAAAAAACCTACTATCTTCGCCGTTTTGATTCTTTTCTCATCTCTGCAAGATAGCTCTCCATATTGGTTTTCTCCCACAAGCGTTTCTGGACAAGATTACTCTTCATGGATTCATCTAAAGCACAAGTAACATAGCAATCATTATGATAGAAGACTAGGAGTGACAAACATTTAGGCAACTAGCAGACTTAATGAGTGATGGAGTGTAGTATCACTACATAAACAGGAACATATAAAGGAAAAAAAGAAAATACATTCAATTCACTTGTCTACATCATAACCCTCAGATAGTTCAGTTGATGAAATACATAACAGTGTTCTCTAAATATTTTGGAATGCTAGTTTCCTAATTCATCCTCTGAGATATATTAGGAGGTGATGCTGCAACCCATACTACACATGTACTGCAAGAAGCAAATAGTCTGGTAGCCCTAATCAACAGATATACACAACAATGCTCTACTAGAAGCTGAACATATGAAATAGCATCAGATGACATGTGGAGATAAGTAAATAAATCTGTCAACCCAATGGGAGACCCTTCATCCCCGTAAAGTTTGAAGGTTAAACATTACAAGGAAGGTGCAAGAAGGGGCCATCAGCGATCTAAGTTCTAATATGGCCTTAGCTAAATATGTCCATGCGAGTCTTTATATGTAGATCACAATCAGCGATGTGAATTCTAATATGGCACACCATGCCTTTTTGAAATCTAACTCATTCTATGTCTCACTTTTGATTTGTTTAATATCTCGAATATTATCTGCGGTATTTTCTTGCAATAAGAGTTTGCATTAAGTTGTTTCAAATGTGGTTCAAGCTCAGCTCTTGTTAAATTCAACCAATGCAAAATACATGCATCAGATATTCAAATCAACAATATTAATTATAATAAACAACATTTGGAATATGATCCATTTATGCCTTCGAGTGCTTGCAAAATGAAAACTATTAATCCCAGAATATGATAATTTAATTAGCGTGAAGCATTCAAATCATGTGAATTTGAGACCCTTTGTATTCTAAATTGCCTTGGTCATGATTAACAACAAGGATAGTCAACTTAGCAACCTTCACCATAAAAATTTTAAATGTTGTCAATCATTAATGGTGTAAATCCCATTTCAAATGGCTAATTACTTGTACTTGTGTATGAGGACCGGTGCATGCATGTATTTAGTCCCATATTAGTTATGCATTGGAAGATCTTGAGTACTTATTCAGGGCCAAGGAACCTTAAAGAAAAAAACTTCCAACCAGCCTTTTGGGTGATGTAGGTTGCTACAAATAATATCAAAGTGGATCCAGCCATGACCCATGGGGACTAGCAAACACTATAACACAAGCCCCTTAGGGGTTGACCATGGACAAATCGTAGCGTTCATGATTGGATTTGAATGGATCCGGGCCTTTGACCTAGTGAGCATGACAAGGCTTAAACAGGAGAGCATGCAAGGTCCCATGCGAGCATGCGTTTAGTTCTACATTGGTTATGCACTAAAAAGATCTTTGGTACATATACAAGGCTAAGTAATCCAAATAATAGCTTCAAGCTAGCCTTTTTGGTGAGGTCCTGGGTTGCTACAAAAACGGGATTTTTGCTTATAATTTGTTAGTAGTAACTTTGCTTGAAAGCTTAACTCATCCATAATGAATCATCAAAATTAAGAATACTAGTTCAGAAACCATGTGTTATGCACAGGATGATATTTAGTATTTAAGGCCAATGATAAGCCTCAGTTAGGAATTAATTACAAGTACAACCACAACTTACTAAGAAGTCTTCTTCACTAGCCATAACTTTATTAACAAGCTTTCTTTTGTCTATGGCATTAATTTTGAGCATACTGGAATGATCTACAGGTACAGCTTATACAAAGTCAGTAACACTAATTTGATGGATTATGTAATATGGATCCTATAACTAATTATTTTCAAACCACTCGTACTAAACCCAAGGTTGCAATGCAGACCACTTTAAAGTATTCTATCCAGTATTTTACTACAACTAAGTTCTTTTAGAAGTAAATCATTTACCATTATAACCTTTTTGGTCTCTCGACTATCTACTGAAAAGCTCATCAATCTTGTAGACACTAGTTCATTCCATCCTTCTCTATCATGACTTTAAGTTATCATCATCAAGATCAATTGCTATTTCTCAAATTAAGAAAGGGATGAAAGGTTAACTTAGGGCATGTTTCAATGAAGAAAGCATAACATATCAACCTTATATAAAATTCAAAAAATCAGCAAATAAATTACCCATATTTCGCCATGCATCAGGAGGCACTTCGAGGCTAGTCTGTGTCAAGTAACAAGCATCGTCCCATGAGTAAGGAGATTTCTTTATATGATATCTCCAAAGCCAACAAGAATTCCATAATAGTACCTGCAAAATAAAAACAAAAATACTTCTAATGTACTTCGTAGAACGGTTTCTGCATAACATAAATAGCAAACTATAAGGTAGACTGGACAGTAGCCATGAAAAGATAATATTGCCAAAAAAATCATCTTTCTTGATGACCAAGTTTATCTGAATGAGGAATTTACCTTGCCTAGAGTGTAAGGTAAAAGTGCAAATTGGACACCAAAAAGTTTCCATATGGTTGGTTTCTCAGCTCCATGGATCTGCAATTTGAGTTCATTGCTAAGCTCTTCCTCTACATTCCTGACATCAATATTTATGTGACTAGGTTACAACAAAGAGCCAATTGTCAAATCAACATGATCATGGAACTTACACATTTCATTATTTTTTGATTGACTTCACAAATTCTACAAAACTACGTTGCCAGGTTTTTTGAGGCATACTGACAAATGCACTAATCATGCAATCATAACAGGTAAACAGAAGGTATTAAAATTTTAGCCATTTCTAGCGCAAAATCTAAACACAAATCAGATACTGATATCCAGGTAAAAGACACCATGCAACATAAATCTTTTAAATGTAGTAGATATCTTGTGAGTTCTGTTATATTCAAAATCAGTGATGGAGTTTGTTATGATGAATTTGGTTTTTTATTTTAAAAAAATGAATTGAGTATGCAAAAATCTGTTCTTATCTCTTAGAGGAAAATGTAACTCAAGATTGATACCAAAAAAAAAAAAAGGGGAACTAATTCCTTAATAATATATATATATATATATATATATATATATATATATATATATATATATTAAATTTAAGCATATTTAAGTTAGATTCTTGCATTCGATCTATAGTCCTCTTATTTAAAAAAAAATTATTTTAAATGGGTATGAAATAATGAAATGCTCCTAAGCAACACAAATAGTCCCAAGGAATATACCTAAACAAATGGAAAAAAAAGTGCTTGTAGTCACCAAATGGAAAGATTGTTAGATGTGTATTGCCCTATAAGCTAATTTGGCTAACACATTATATTTTTTTGAGACATCAATTGTACTTAATCAAGTTTTTATCAATAAAATTAGATATTTTTCATTCATTTTTGTGTATCTATGAATCGTCCATGAAGTTAATGGATAATGACACATTCTCAAAAATTAAGAATTTGAGACATGTCAATATAGATTAACTCCTAAATGCTCCCATCCGTTAGATCATCCGAAGATGGTGATCGATCCGTCAAGATCGGTATACTGATTACTTCCTTTTTGGATAGACAAGTCTCGAGCCTATAGTGTAGGGACACTAGAGCAAGAGTGCAGGTGATTGTTAGAGAACAATGGTATTGAACATGATTAAAGAATGAAAAGTCACATGAATGTTTATTCACTCGTCGTTGACTTCTCGAGGTATAGTTGTGTTAGTTCCTTGACTTGCAATGCCTTTGCCACTCACAATGGGGTTGCTATAATTTGAGAAGTACATAAACATGATCCCTAGCCATATGAGATCTTGTGGTGTTTGTTGGCTGCAGTAGGTTCGCTATACGAGTTGAAAATATATCTATAGAAGATCTATCAACCTTAGTAGTTGAGAAATAGTCCTATGCGATCTAAGAGGTTGAGTTCTTGAATCTATGACCATAGCAATGTGATAATGAAAATGAGTTTTCATGAAAATCATGATTAGGCTTGAGCCAATTAAATCTAGCATATGACAGATGCTTAAAATTTGATAAGATTCCATGACCTGCATCCTGTCAAGACTTTTAATAGAGGAACTTGATCATACGGTAACTACACATGGGGGTTCATCCTTCTATTATGCTAGGTTGCCACTACATACTACTAAGTATCACTGGTAGATTGTGGAAACTCACTTAGATCGTTTTCGGATCAACCATCCATATTATGATTGAGCTGGAATTTATCTGGTCAATTGAAAAGGTTTCAATGATATTGTGATAGAGATCATAGTATATCTCACTACCCGACAGAATAAAACCTGAGGGCTCACATACAATAAGGACTTGTGACCTGATCAAGGCTTGGATCAAATTTAGAAACTGCTAAATTTGTAAGAATTACAAATTTAGCACATGCTAATTTTAGCACCAAGGACTTAATTGCAAAAATTATAATATAATTGGACTTAATTAAATTTTGAATCAAGTTATAATTAATTTAAATGAGATTTAATTTAATTGAACTTGACTCAATTTAAGTCTAATTGGATTTAATTATCCAAGTTGGACTTGGATTTCAATCCTATTTTGAATAGGGTTGATAGCCTTTTTGAATTCGATTCGAATTGGACTCGAATTGGATTTGAATTCAACCTTAATTAAACCCAACTGACTAGGACACCTAAACCTAATCGGATTGGGTTTAATCCCCTCTAATTTGGTGTGGAATAAGGGATTGTCCGAAAATCTAACATAAGAAAGATATTGGCATGCGCTATTTTATGAGAGAGGACACCAAGAGTTGGAGCCCCCTCTCTAAGAGACTATCTCCTTGATCTAGATAAAGCCTATCCTTTTTTAATTTAATTTGAATAAGGATTTGCTTTATCTGGATTTGGCACAGAGATCTTGGGCGTGCTCTCTTGATTTTGTGGGACAAAAGGAAAAGGATGCATGCATTGATTTTCTCTTCAGAGTTCTTAATCAATGCCATTTCGTAGCACCCCTTACCATTTGATTTTGAATCAAATCTTGATAAGATAAGATCTTATCTCATTGAGGCGTGAAGAGGAGAGGTATTTTCAGATGTTTGTGCAACAATTATATGAAAGGAAAATTAGTTGGCATGCATGAATTTATGATTACTACATACCGCAACCCACTTCTTCCTACTGCACCTCTTCTCTTTCTTATAATAAATTCCACGCCAAAGCTCTAAAAAACCAGAAAAAAGAGTATCCTAGAGAGAGTAGAAAAGGAGAAGAAAATTAGTTTTCTCCTTCCTTGGTGTTCTAGAAGTAGTCCCAATTTATTTCGTGAAGAGTTCGCGAGAAGGCTGCAAGAGCTGTAACCTTGTTCTTCGAGATCGTCTTGAAGGAAGTCCAAATCCAAGCCAGAGAAGAGGTCTGCAAGAAGCTAGCATTCCGGGAGCCTCAAGAAGTTGATCAACATCATCCTCATGTAGATACTAGTAGAAGCAGGGTGCTTGCATAGCTCCGATAGGAATCCTGAACATTCGTCAATCCAACCCGATTAAGAAGAAAGGATAACGATCAAGGTAAGTTGATTGATTTTCTCTTCTGATTTTGTTTTATTTCAGATATGACATTATGTGATAAAGTTTTGATCAACATGTTAGTTAGATCCTTAGATGTTATTTTAATTATTTTGCATGCCTTTTATGAAATAGTTTCATAGATTGCTTCCATCAGGATTTTAGAAATCCTGCTGAATTTTATACATGCATAGTACCTATGAATCTTTCAAAGACCCAATTCAATAGGATAATCCTACCCAAGCATATTGATGCACTACAGAGACAACAACAACACAGCTGAACATGTGAAATCTTCAGACCTTGCAGGCATCAATAGATTGGAAAGTTGTCAATAGTCAACAAAATTCAATCTGTGGTACTCTCCATCATTTATTCCGGGCCTAGTTTTTAATTTCCATTGGGTTTTTTTGAGTCAGCTACTCCCAGCTACTGTTGTGTTAGAACAATAACAGTGGCCAGGAATAGATCCTTTTGATTCCTTGGATGCAAACTCTATACATCCCCTTGTTTATGTTTTTTTCAGATGGATTGTCATTGAAAAATATCACCAGTGCAAGGCACAACAATATTTTTGCTTTTTTATTTCTCTGTTCTCCTCTTATATATGTGCTGTAGCATGACTAGGGCTTTCTTATGCTTAATATTGTTATCCATCGCTTGTTTATTTTATTCCTTACTTCTCTTGCATTTTTCTGAATGGTTCAGTGGAACTACATCTGTTGTAACCAAACTTCTACTTTCTTCACATTCTTGACTGAAAAGATCAGTGTGGCAAGAGGGTAGGTTTTAATTAAAAAAGGACACATTTCCATACCATCAAGATATTAGAGACCCTTAAATATGTGAGGTGGCATACCGATGCTTCAAGCTCTTGTTTAATACAAATCAATTCAGTTATGCTTGAAGAATGTCAGTCATGGTTAGCAGCTTTGTTTGGCACCCTGCCTCATAGACATACTTTCCAAATGAAAGAAACAACCATGTACTAATAAAGTTTAACATATCACAAAGAAAAAAAATAAAAGAAGACTCAATGTTTTAGCAATATGAGGGTCACTCTAGGTGTCACAAGACCTTGGATTTGTTGGTTAACGACTATTTCTAGTCAAAGATGATGAAGGGCATACCTTGTTAAGCAAATGATTTCTTGTTTCTCAAGTTTAAGAATGCACGACCACATGCACCCTGACAAAGGAGATATCTTTTTATTAAGTTCTCTTTACTTTCAGTTGGATGTGGGCAATATTACTTCAAGTTCTTGTGGATTTTGTGCTGACTTTATAGCCTTTTTCAGAGTGGTCTTGAAGTTATATTGTTAATATCAGAGTCCAAAAAGTCCTACTTTAGGATATATTAGATTAGAAAATTATTATCATGATCAGCATTATTTGAGGTTACATAACAATCAGAAACTTGTATAATGCCTTCCGTTTCATGCTAGATAACCTCTGATCAAAGCCAGAATAGCAGTGACAAAGATATATCATAGATTATTTGCAGTTTAGATTATTCTTCTTCTGGGTTTCATTTTCAATTAATCAGTTGTTTTATTATTTTTTTAAGGTTCTTTTTTTAACTTCTGGTTTCATTTTCAACTTACCGGTTGTCCTATTATGTTTTGAGGGGCCGTTTATTTAACTCTTCTGCGATTGGGTTACATATTTTATTCTTTTTTGTAAATTTTGTACTGATTCTAAGGGCAGCTTTTAGTAGGCTTCTGGATTTTATTTTAACTAGGACTATATTTATATGTCCCATTTTAGGTGAAGGTTCAGTCAGCAAAGGTTTTAAGTCATGAAGATTGTACCTCTCAGTGACTTTCTATGGATGGTTCTATATGAAGGATAAAAGGAGATGCCAGAGAATCAGGCAATCTGTTGCGAAAGCGTATTTATATGGTTCTTAGAGTTACTAGTCATTTTCAAAGTGAAAAAAAAATAGAGGAGATGCTGCAAAACCAGTTTCTGCACAAATAATATTAAGAAACTGCTATCTCTCAGTTCTCTGCAGTTTTAGTTCTAATTTGAGGTAAGAATTTGCCTCATGGAGATGGTTTGTCTCAAGGGTGGTGATCTCAAGTCAGCATCATAAAGATTCATTCCTCACTTTCCAAAATTGCTGCAAAACCATGGTAGCATTGAGGTGATAGCAGCAAGCTAAAAGAATGTATAAGAGGCATGAAACAGAACAATGGTAATAATGATCCCTAGCTCATATAATTTGAACAAAAGCAGAGTCAAGAGTTCTTCAGGCACCTTCTATTTGGATACATTAGCCAATAATAGGTAGCGTCGAAGGTTTCTCTCTCGATCTGTTATTTTCTTTTGAATATAATTCAAGAATAGCCCAAATGGGTGGATCAAATGCATGCATCAAAAAAAAAAAAAAATTTCTTAGTGCAAGTCTGTGTATGACATGGATTATTGGAGAAATAGGAGATAACATAAGGGCAAACAACAAGATGCACTCGCCACCCTCAAGGAATCCA
This sequence comes from Areca catechu, assembly GCA_021397845.1. Taxonomy (NCBI): domain Eukaryota; kingdom Viridiplantae; phylum Streptophyta; class Magnoliopsida; order Arecales; family Arecaceae; genus Areca; species Areca catechu. Next base: position 155,546,737 of record CM038050.1, on the reverse strand, counting down.
CCAAGGGACGATGAGAGAAAGAGAGAGAGGAGAAAAAAATTTAACAAGAATTCCTAATTAAAAAAGGAAAAATAATTTCATCCACCACAGCAGATTGCCTCAACTCCTATAAACCTCTGTTTATAGGTAACAAACATGGAACGCATCCCCAACCCTACACAAGCACTCATTAATTAGAAATTCCTAGAGTCATCTCATGTCTATAACGGATACATGTACAAGGAACCTAGAGAACAAAAAACATGATAAAATTGCCATTTTATATCACATAAAACAATAAAATTTGCTAAAATATCAATTACTAAGTAATTGAGTTTTGAGAAGACTGCTAATTAATGCAAAAATCCAGCCTATAATGTTTTATATATGGATTATAATTTCTGAAATATGAGCATGGACGATATTCATGGGTTTAGGACCATTCTCAATTGACAACTCAAATGTTAGCAAGGATTAAGCTCCTGACCAAGCTATGAACAGGCAAACATTTTACACAATTGAATATAACCCTCGTGACCAGCATCAGGAGAGATGCCATTTGTGACCTTGTTCAATATGCCTAACCATGGTCCAGCTACAGTGTATGAAACAAGACAGTAACCTGATAAGCATTTTACTTAAAATCTGTCATGTCAATCAAAATCAGCCTTGTCCAGACTTGCACTTTGAACCACAGGAAAGATCATGAATCAAGCATTCCAATTTGAATGTCTTCTTGATATGTCCAATCCAACCATATTGGCACTGACACAGGTGGTACAGTGTAGCAACCTTTGCATTTCTAGTAAAGGCTGACTTGGATAAAGAGGCCATACACTTCGGTGCATTTTTATGCCCGAGTAGAGTACATTTTATTAAGCTAGCAGTGCAAAACTACCCACTTAATACATTGCAATTCAAGAATTAACTGGTGACATGAAAACTTATATTTCTACATATTAGAATTAGAAAAAAGAGCAACTTATCTTATGTTATTCCCTAGAGCAACATATTTTATGGTAGTCATATTAGAGCATTACCGCAATTCTATTAGGAGTCACATAGTAACATATATGATGATCCTGTACTCTATTTAAAAGCCTCTAAGATCCTAAAATCAATGAAGAACAATCTTTTTCTTATTAACATGATATCAGAGCATCCCTTCCCTCCACTATCCTAGCTGCTGCCCACTCCTCCCTCCATTTTCAATACCTGAACAGCTCTCCAATCTCGATATTTATAACTTTGTTGACAAGTGGCAGAAAGATGATATCTAGCTCTTACTTGACCAGCTCTGTTAATAACTGGTAGGAAGATAATTATGAAGCTCTTAATTGACCAGCTCTGTGGACAAATGGCAAGAAAATGATTATACAACTCTCACCTAACCAGCTCTATGTACTAGTGGCAAGAAGAAGATTATGCAGCCCTCATCTGATTTTATTCACTTAGTCCAAAAAGATTATATAGCTTTCACCTAGTTTTCTTCGCTTACTCTCCCGAATACAAAAGAGCTATAAGTGTTATGATCTTGTTATCCGACAACACTTTGTTTAGGCTGATGTTTCTTTGAATCTGTCTCATTCTTATCTCCTTCCAAGAAGCAAGTAGAATTCTTATCCAGACCTTCTCTTCCGGCACCGGCTCCATCCCTACAAGGTATTCCTTTCTCAAATTCTGAGCAGCTTCTGGAGATTCTGCTAACAGTTTGCCTATTTTGCAAGATTTAGATATCTTACACCAACTCAGCAGATCAACTCACAGACATCTTCACCAAAGCTCTCAATTTCACTCGGTTTTCTACTACATATTACAAGATGGTTTAATTGATGTATACGCTTCAGCTTAAAAGAAAGTGTTAGAATTAAAAAAGAGAGCAACTTATCTTATATTATTTCCTAGAGCAACATATTTTGTATTAGTCATATTAAGCGTATTATTGCAGTCCTATTAGGAGTCACATATTACCATATATGATAATCTTGTACTCTATTTAAAGGTCTTTAGGATCCTAATATCAATGAAGAACAATCATTTTCTTCCTATTAACATTGCAGAAGCAAGGAAAGCCTAAAAATATGACCTAAATATATAAAAGTGAGATAATTAGCACATGTCAGAAACTTATGAATAACATGGCGATCAAGAAAATAATGGAAAAAGTTGAGTTACATTTTGAGATTTATTTACTATATTTTGCTAGCTAATAGATCTACCCAACAACTCAAAAATGCTTTTGGAAATCAATTTGTGATAGAAAACTTAAATGAATTATAATGAAAACTATTTGATGTATCATGTACACATCTAAAAATGTGAATGTGCAATTAAAGCTGCAGGATTAAAACACAACACCATGCAACCATTCTTTCCTATGCAAGGTCTTCTACAAGTATAATCTACATTGCGGCAGAGCCAAACAAGGTCTTAAGAGGCAAATCATGTTGGTACATGCCAGCAAGCACATTGCCCGTCTAGAATTGGAAAGCAGCATCAGTGGCAAGGCAGCTATTAATTTGTTTTATAAATTTAAGAAAGGCATTGAGTCCTTTTTATCTGTTCTTTTTATTCCAATGGCATGGCACCTGCTGTGCCAGCCACCATCCATACCCACCAGCATCGGCGCCGTAAATCTTGGAGCCAAGTTCTGCAGAATTCCAGCTTTCACACCTCGAACCGGCAATGAGCATTTATTTCCATCAAGACATGACATGCAGAACTTTAATTGTACTTATGGACTATTTGCATTTCTTTCAACTATGAAAACAATGTTGCATAAAATTATACAGATAATTATGTTAAAATCATGGCAAACTAACTTATGGTAAACATTGTCTGCAACCATAAAATCTTTAGGCCTCTGAAGGGACTCAGACATATTCTTACTTGTCCAGGTGTTTTTGACCCTTCTTCTTACTTGTTACTCCCCCAGTGCGTTCAAGCTCCAGTGCCTTTAACCTATTTTTGTAAGCTGGTGTCTTTTTCACCATGCTTACAGCCTGCAACAAGCATAATGGAATGAATAACCACTGAAGTACATAATTAAAATGCATTTACATAGCAAATTATTATATATCTTCATTTTGCTGTTATCAATCAAAACCATAACATTAAGAAAAAGTTAAGGTATGGTTATTACATATGAATCCCTTAAAAGCATACAACATTGAAAATAACTCATTATCAAAAAACTAAAGTTTGTGTGGACAAAATATCTTTTTCCCTTAATGCATTCTTCATATCATCTATATCATTTATGTTTTGTAATCTACCAATGTTGGTGACAACAATATTTTGTATTAGCATAATTGGCTTAATGCACCGGTGGGAATGCTATACATTATAGACACTAGCTTCCAATGTTAGCATTGCATCAGAGCTCAGGTCCATGCTTGGGAGTCCAGAACAAATGCCTGAGAACTTTAGGTTAGTTTTAGCAATTTGTGGAATATCTCAACATTCTGATGGTTCAATGACAGAAGACCATCCATTAATAAAGAATTTAGGCACACTTCAGTGAGGAGCAAATATAGACATTGGAAAATTTTATTTTTAATTACGTTCTTGCATTTTATTTGGATTCTAGAATTTTATTTGTACTCTAGAATTTCATTTTTATCCGGACTCTAGGATTTACCTTATTAGGTTTTTAGGATGCCTATATAAACTTATTGCTATGTTATTGAGAGGATGGTTTGCATTATTGAGAATTCATGGAATATTGCATTACCTTCTCCCTCTGCCCTTTTCTTCTCTTCTCTGCCCCTTCTTCTTCTTCTTCTTCTTCTTCTTCTTCTCTCTTTATCTCTTTCTTCTTCTGTTCCACATCATTCAATTACTCGAAGCTTCTTGGAGTAGGAACCTTGTTGGCTGTGTTTTGGTTATCATTTCAAGATTGTCCACCAGATGAATATTACCCACTAATTGGGTTTTCTTTTTTCCTTTGCATTCTGTGGCAAATATTTGCAATCTCCTCTCTCTCAGTTTGTGCATGCATGTGTATGCATACAAAGTTCCGTCATTCTTTTTTGGTGGCCTGCTGCACACAATCCAATCTGTCCAACCTGAACATGTTTTTTTTGTTAATTTGGGTTTGAATCTCCTTCATTTACACTTTATCTGCTATTTGATCTATATAAACATTTTTTTCTGCATTTTATTTCCATTTTCTCTGATATTTTTCTTCAATCCTTTCCTTTTGTTTAGCTCCTTTTTCTTTGTGGGGAGATGGATTCATAATGTTGACCACAAGAAGACAGGAACATGTTGCTAATGGATATAATTTATTTCTCACCTTTGTCGAAGTTACAATCAAACCAGAGCTGCTGGAGATTCAGAATTTAATCCATTATTTTGCTCTTTTCTCAGTCTGCAATAAGCCTATTTATAGACTTCTTAATATATTTGCTTTCAGAATTTAATCCATTATTTTGCTCTTTTCTCAGTCTGCAATAAGCCTATTTATAGACTTCTTAATATATTTGCTTCCATAATTTAGGCCATTCGGTATGCAATTAGACGGCAATTTGCCCCTTATAAGAGAGCCATGCTAGGAATAAAGTCCAGAGTGTTGGCACCTAGGGATCAGCCCACCATACATGGGTAAGGGTGTAAACAAGATGATGTCTAGCCCAATTCAATCAGCAACCAGGAAAGGCCCAGATCAAGTGCCATTATTTTCAACTCAAGCTAGCCTGAGCTCAGTTCATGTTGGCTCAGACAGCACTGGAAAGCATTGGAAAAGAGGAGATAGGGTTCGGTTTATGGTTGAGGAGATAGAATGGCAGGTGATAATGATGAGTGATCTCAATCTTGTGAGAGAGTTGAAGAAGTGCAGCCATTGAAAAGCTTGTTGAGCTGCTGCCACTTCTACAGCCAAACAACTGTATCTTCTCAGAGGCAGCATGCAGTAGCAGCTATGAAGGAGAGACTGGAAATAAATGTGGAGGGTGGTGCAAAAATAAGGCAACTGTAATGCAAGGTGGCAGTCATAAATGGTGAAACTAGAGTTCAAAAGTTTAAAGAATTAGGATGGGGAAGCATGAGGATGGAGGAGATGGTCACAGCATCATTGAGAGATGTGCAACGAAAAAAGGGGGGAGAAAGAGAGACAGAGAAGGTGGGGGGGGTGCAGAGGGAGAGGTCATGATGGATTGGTGGGCAGTGATGACTCTCAAGGGTTTTGTTGGGAAAAAGACGAGAAAGAAAATAAAAGGACAATTAGCTAGCTGTCTATATCTGTTTAAGTTTTAATTTGACCTATTTGATCCTAATCAAATGCAGTTATGTTTAGATACATATCAGCTGTTAAATTAACGCCTAACAGCTGTGATCTAATAAAATTATTGATACAAATGGATTTTGTTAAGAAAATAGTATGCAAATATAATACGTAATTTTGTCCAGCTCAATCAGGCAGAACAGAAGCAAACCGGGCACTGCAAATGTTTGCTTCATTTAACTTTCAAGCTCAAAAATCTAGCACAAGCTTGGCTTGTTTTAAAAATGAGCAAGGAGCAAGCTAATTTGGAGCCAATTTCAAGCCAAACATAAGTTGCTCTCATTTGAGAGCCCTGTAAATGGGTTCTCCTAGGAAGTTCAATTCCTAAGGCTGTGTTTGGGCACCAAATAGTTAACTAGCGGATAAATAGAATCAACCATTGGCAACCACTCCCTAATCATTTTAACATGGGTTAGAAATATTCACTGTTTGGTTGGCATATGAGGGTTAGTAGAACAAGTTGTGGAAAAGTGAAAAGGGGCAAAGAGAGAAGAGACAGCTCCAATGGCTAACTTTATTTCACTCTCCACCATAAAATAAACTTAACTGGGTTAGGCTACTTTCTGGGGTGTTAACCACTTAAGTTTAAATCACTGCTTTTGTTTGGCTCCTTAAACTGCTAGCTCACCCCTGAGCAGCACATAAACGGCATCAAAACAAGAGTAGCATGAGAAGCTAAGTCAAGTGAACATGTACCCTTATCTCTTCCTCCAATTTTCTTTACCCTCTCCTAGTCTTTCTCCTTCAGATCACTCCCATTCTCCTTTATCCACTATAAACATTCTTGTTTATTTACCTTAATTTATTTCTATTCTGAATCCTTCAAGGGACTAAAATATATACACCATGAAATAAAATATAATGTGTGAGATCTTGAGTCACTGAAAACTTGTAGGGAAAATAGAGTGGATGCAAGATCGGATGAATGAAGAAACTTGGCACAAGATTGTTTGCTTGCATCCAACTCTTAGAAAACCTCAATTATTTGAAATACCATGGGAAATATTCAGGTTTTGATGTATGAAGCAGAAGATATGGCACTATTTTGTTATGTAGAATGAGATTTCTGATCTTTTTACAATAACCACTCTTTATATATACCATTTGAAGAAGCCATATATCATTAGACAATACAGCATAGTTAAAATATAATCAACAAATACTATCCTTTTTTCATAAACAAGGCAGCAAAAAAATAAAGTGGCAATATTAACTGGTCTTGGGAAGAAATTGGCTACAAAAGGTAAGGATTTAACTTACGACATCGATTGCTTGGTATAGAAAGTTTTCAAATGCCAACACATTTGGGCAATTCACATGCACTGTAAGAAGCTTAGTGTTTGGAACAATTCAGCAAAGAATTTGGATCAGAAAATTAGGAAAAAATACAGAGATTCCACCAAAAATTGAAAATAATTTAAATAATGATAAATATCAAAGAAGATAATGAATAAACAAAATTATTTAAATATTCATTTCAGGATTTTTAGTACCATCCCGAATTGCCCGATTCGGGGCATACTGTACTGTACCAGCCAAGAACCGGTACGGTTTAGTCCTAAAAAATGGTTCGGGATCCAAACTATAAAAATTGATCTGAACTTGACCGGTACAGGTCGGATCGGTATGGTACGGGTTGGTTCGGATCGGTACGGCTGGGTTCGGTCTGGTTCAGGCTCGGTTCGGCCTGGTTTGGGTTTGGTTTAGCGATCCTTGCTTGAGAAGGGGGAGGAAGATAGTTTTTTTCTCAATTCACTAAGACTAATACATGTACCATACCATACCGTACTGGTTCCCGGTTCAGCGATCCTTGGTTCATTTATTTGTTTAGGTAAAAGCAAGCATTAAAAAAAAAAAAGGGCAACATAGATAAATAACAGCAACAATTCTGTTACCACTGACAACAAAAAATTCATAATTCATGAGCATTCCTTGAATGAGTCATCAACCATTCATGAATAGATAGTAAAATTCATGAATAATTGAACAATTCTAGAATAATGTAATTGCCTTCTTTACACACACACACACACACACACACACACACAGAGTAATGTGATTGCCTGAAAATAATTTGGAAAACCATTTAACCATTGAAAGTATTTTGATATATTCCAGAGTTTTTTTAAAAATTCAAAAAACAGTTGCACAATATATAGTAATAGAACAGTCAGAAAATCCTCCATTTAAAATTGTAGCAACCATATCTCTTGCTGACAAAGCATGATTAAACCATAAAAAGGCATCTTTCAGATATATTAAAGGGCAATAACTTAGAAGAACCTTGGTACCTGTGTATACCTGGTCCACTGGTTTAGATATTGTAATGCTGAAACAACCAAAAGAAGGCCCACCAAGACTGCTCGAGGATCCTGCCATTTATCCAAGACAGGAAAGTTTAACAATTTGACCTTACCGTGTTTTTTTTGAATTGTTTTCGAATGAAAACTTTAACTTGACTTAAAGACAAACAAGTAATTAAAAACAAAATACTCTTACCGTTTTATGTCCATAATATGCACGATAGTAACGAGCTGTGTTATAAAATACCTGGAACAAAGGGAAGCCTGTTATAACTTTTAGCTACAAACAAGCATAGCCACAAGAACAGAACTATTACTGCATGTGGAAAAGTACAATATTGTAGAAATAGCACAAATATATTTTGATTGTACCATCCTCAATTGTATTAGAAAACAATTAAAATGATATAGTAATTCACCAAACATCATGTTAAGTTAAGTCAAAGCCAAAAGAATGTGAAACAAAAGGATGATACTGAAAGCATGAGAAGTATGAAAGGACAAGCTAAGATATGAGATGAAAATGAGACAACTTAAATAAAAGACAAAAACTAGGTATGCAAAATGCTATTAAGATGTGAAGCAACAAAGAAGCTATGCATGACTGTGAGTCCTCTAACATAGCAAATGTAAACCATACAATATACCAACCTCAATTGACAGAAACTTCTATCTACCATACCAGACCTTTTTGGAATCTCCCTAGAATGCCCACACCCACATCTTAAATGCTCTTTTCAAGGTTTGCAATTCAACACTGGACCCTATACCAGTAACATGCTGGTACAACGTCAATATATATAAAATTGTGGTCGGTTGGTGTACCGAGACTCAGTATGTCCCCATACTGAGTCTCAATTCAGTACCAATGTAGTATGATACTCACCAGTACAACACAATACAAACCGATGCGGCAAAGCTTGCTCTCTTTTTCTCCGACACCTCCTCAGTAAGCCGAATAGAGTCTATAAATATGCTCCGGATCCAAGTGTTTGAAATCAATTCAATTCTAAAGACACCGATTTCTTTTTCCTCCCTCTTGTGCTCTGTCTGAGACTCTTCGTTTAGAGACAGACACCCTTCTTTTCTTCTTCCACTTTTCATTCCTTTTTCTTCACTGGGTATCTGAAGGAAGTCTTCTGGATTAGCCTCCCAAGCAATCGTACTCGTTAGAGGAGGATCGAGACGAGCCAGGTTGTCGTACCTTGGAAACGGGATCGCTACAAACCCGCATGTAAGGGGTGAATTGTGTTCTTAGGACAGTGTTTCACATGCCTCGATCCAAGCAAGCCCTATTCAATCTTAACTTCTTTTACTACTTTCTGTTTTCTTTATAATACTATCTTAAAATCAAATAAGCAAAGTCAATATTTTTCTTTTCTCTATTAATTTTCTCCAAGCATCTGCACCCTAACCCACTCTAGCAACCATTCCCAATTCAAGGACAATAGAAGTGGTTGAAATGACAAGGCCAAGGTTTGTGTCAATATTGGTACTATATTGTTACCTTAGAGTTACAGGTAGAGTATGCACCAACAAGTTACAGCACCATACAGACACATGGTATGCCTTCTTGTCCTAGCACAATAAAATAAGGTGAAATCCATAGATCGGAGTCATGGTAGTATGGATGTACCAATACAGCACCTTAGCAGTAGTACTAATACCTAAATCCTTTGGCAAAACCTGTTGCAAATGAATGGATGTCCTATGAGACATGACATGAAGGCCTCAATTTCCTAAGCATAGTTAAAAAGTTGGAAAGAAGAAACACCATCAAAACATTAGTGCACAAAACTTGTGGAGAGCTGAGGAATCCTATCACAAGCTTAAACTATAGATCCGATAATGTTGTAATAGAATATTGTAAGTGACAGTAAATTTTAAAAACAAGAAGATGATTAGAAAACTCAAAATGGACAAGTATTGAACATTTGATAGGCTAAAACATCAAGAAAAAATGACCTTAAAAATATGCAGGCAAGTTGGATGAGGAGATATGGTCAAGCCTTAACCTAATAAAGCTCGAGGAACTAAGCAGATTGCAAGGAGGAAGGAGGATGGATTTCATTAGACTTTTAAAAGGCAAACCAAGGATCAAAGATAGCCACATCAATATCTTTGGTCACTAATGTTGCTGCATGCAATTGTAATTACGGTATGAAGAAAAAGTGGTCAACACATAACAAAAGACAGCAGGGAAACTTATATGTCAATGGGGTAGACAAAGTCACATCAACTAGATCTGTTTGGCTATTGTGCTGGTAGCAAACAACTGAAATATTCTCAATGACTGATGCAAGAACGTAGATGGAGAAAGGAAAGGTCAAATAAAAATAACAAAGAAAAAAAAAGGACTCACAAAAAACAAGAAGGATTTTACATCCAAGTCCATGTAAAGTAACCATCAAGCTTGGCTCTAATCTATATTCACCACCTAATGAAAGGTTGAGAAAAACCTATGGATGTAATACAACAACCACACAAAAGATCTTTAATAATCAATAGATTCTGATGATAGTTATTGGGGATGGAATAAAATATAATGATGCTGATCAAAATTCAATTCAGAGATGGAAATTGATATTAACAAAAGATAAGAAAATATAAGCACGAAATGGCAACTTTCAAGACCCAGGATGGTGATATTAGCTATAGCATCATACAATAAAGGAGTCAAATGCTGGCATGTATACTACATCATGAAAGGATGGAGTGTGTTTTCATGAACACATATGTACAGATGCACCGACACACACAAAACACGTATACACAAGGCTACATGCTACAGCAATAACTTGTATGTAGAATCTCATCCATAGAAATAACCAAAGTATGTCACCTCCTCAGGATGTGCAATTGCATAATCATACTGCTCCCTTGTGGCTTCATCTTTCAAGATCTGCAAAAAAATATATAAGTAACATTCATGATAATCTGTCATTATAACGAACTATAATGATTGGGAATTAAAAGAATATGGACCTCAATTTTTCCTAACTATTCAAACTGAAACTAAATGTTGCAGGATTAGATTAAAAAATCTCTATCCAGCATCTTCTGAATCCAGGTTAAAGTTAAAAATAATGACCTGAAATTAAATCAGGTAAATTCCAGATCATGCTCTAACCCAGTATTGAAATTTAATATCAGATACATGAACTTAGCTTTGCTGGTGAAGTTGGGAAGACTGATATATTTTGAGGAGACAATGCAGGGTAGATAATTAGGAAATAGTGCATCAGAGGACTGTGGACTGGTAAGGGTCTTAAGACTTTTCATGAATTTCTTTTAGCCTTCAGTTTTGTAGTAATTTATTTTTTTTTTATAGTTTTAGTGGGTTTTGGAGCGTGCACAGCAGAAGCTAAAAAATTTTAGACAATGTTTGATTGTTAGAGGAGGAGATAACATCGAATGTTCAAAAAAAGAAATCTACATATGTTCTTTAGAGAATGGTTCCACAAGTATCATAGCATCACCATTCACAGTTATTTTAGTGTAAGCAGAAGCATTGAAAAACAAAGTTCAGACCTTATGGAAGGTTCTCTATTAAATGGAAAGATAAACATTTTAGTATATAATAGAAGGGGTCATATGCTCTGTATTTTGTCAGTGTTGGAAATTGGGGGGGAAAAAAGAAAAGGAACTTTTTCTTACTTGGATAAGGTGACTATTTCTCCTCTTACCCACTATCTTTTATCTTTCTACCTTTTCCTCCTTTTTTCCTTTTAATTTTTTTCATTTATTATCTTATGGTAATTTGTTTATTGTATTTCTGGACACAAACCTTGTAATTGCTGCTTTATCATTATTATACATGTGATTTCGAATTCACTTGTTCACAATTATAAGGCATTTGCTGCCTGTGAACTATCCTAGCATTGTGTGTCCATAGTTCTGCCATTTCATGCCATACATTAAGTGTTTAATAGAGTTTTCGGTACCATCCCAAATCTTCTGATTTGGGGCGTACCGTATCATACCATTTCGGTCAAGAACCGGTACGATTCAGTTCTAAAAAATGGTTCGGGATCCGAATCATAAAAATTGACATAAACGGACGGTACGGGTTGGTTCGGTACGGTACATATCAGTTCGGACCAGTACAGTCCGGTCTAGTCCGGTTCGGGCTTGGTTCGGTCCGGTTCAGGTCCAGTTCAAATCTGGTTCAACGATCCTTGCTTGAGAGAGGGAGGAAAATAATTTTTTTCTCAATTCACCAAGACCGGTACCAATATCGGTATGGTACAGTACCGTACAATGATCCTTGCTTGAGAGGGGGAGGAAAATAATTTTTTTCTCAATTCACCAAGACCGGTACCGATACCGGTATGGTACAGTACCGTACAGGTCGCTGACCGGTACAGATCCCGGTACCGGTTTAGCGATCCTTGTTTAATACTTTAATGCCCGTAGGACTTTCATAACAGCAATGAAGACATTTTTCTAAGCTACAATGGTGCAATGGACCCCCTACAAACTCAAATCTAGGGTTACCAGAACCAAGAGCAGACCTTCTTGCTTGCATTAATTTCTGGACGGCACCAGGAAGTTTTCTCAAAACCCAGAAAATACTTCTGAATGGCATCTGAAACATCTTTTATTGCAGACTTAACACATCAGAAAAATGTTTCAGGTGATTAACATGGACTCCTTTAGGATGAGTCCAGTGGTAGAGTGACAAGATTATAGAAGGGTTTTAATTACAAAGGAGAAAGTATTCAAATGCAGAATAGGGGTAAGGCTCAGAAATGGCAGTTTTTTGTTCTCTATTCTCTGAGGGAGGTGTGATGAAGGATTTTGGGATTTGTAGCACAATGTTGGCTAATCAATTCCTTAAGGTCTCAAATTGCATTGAATCCAGATGCTGCAGTAAAGTTGCAAAGGGAAAGTAAAGGCTATTATTATCCATTGTTTATAAAACTCGTGGAGGGGATCTGCAGGTCAAGGTGGATATCTCTTTCAACAGACTTAATCCTTTTTAGTCAATGTTAAGCATGTTGAAGATAAATGAATGTGGAAATGGAATCATTTGGGACCCTTACAGTTATCATGTAAGGAGAAACTTGTTGGATGTATTTCAGTGTATCTTATGTGATTAACAGCATGACTCCATGGGCTCATATCTTCTAAATTGTTATTTTGCTAGGAAAATCAGGGATTGGCTGAAAGCCATCTTAGTTTTCAGTATAATCCAGAGCATGATCAGTATGGAGATGTCAGGTTTAAGAACAAATGCAGGTTGGTTTCAGATGTGATGATTGCTGCGATTATGTGAGCAATTTGGAGGTAGTGCAAGAATTTCACCACATAAGTATGCCTTCATGCAAAAAATCATTGAAGTAAACTGTTTTCCCACCTCTCTGCACAGGATCCCAACTTGAAGAACAAGAAAAAGAGTGACCTTATAACCTTTCTGAGGGAATCCATCGATGATCCCATGGAGATGGGAAGTTGGTTTTTCCATTGTGATTTTTGTCTCCATGTCATGCCTCTCTGTGCTTATTATAAACTACTGTCAATAGTTTAATTGTTCTCTTTGGATCATTATGCGTTCGGGATGGTTATAATCATAGACACCAAGAGTCATCGCAGGGACTTTTTATTTTTATGTTGGATTTATCATTCTTGTTTGCTTTCACATTTCATGAAATTAAATAGGTCTTATTTACCAACAATGTAAACACCATTAAAGAAGATAAATTTTTAAAATTCAGCAGAAGAATAGAGAAAAAGATCCACACCTCATAGGCATTTGCAATTTTAACAAACAGCTTTCTCGACTCGGGATCAGGATTTTTATCCGGATGACTTCATCACCAAAAAGAGCATGAAGTTAATCGACAATTAACACTTATTAGTGGAATGCCAACGATTAGATATGAATGAAACGATTCAAAGCATCATACGTACTATTTGAGGGAGAGCTTGTAGTACGCCTTCTTGATCTCCGAGGCATTGGCATTCTGAGAAACCCTAGGAAACGGAGGAAGAGACGAAAATTAACCACGAAAATATGAGAACAATCGAGAATAATCGGAAGAAAGAAATACCCGAGGAGATCGTAGCAGTCGTCTTCGTCGCAGTAGATGGAACAAGCGATTGGAAGGAGGAGGAGAAGGAGGAGGGAGGAGAGCACAAAGGAGGAAGAGATCGCAGGACAGCGAAAAGCCGGCGACGCCATCGACTCTCTGGCCCTCTTCTATAGGGGAGAGTTTGCGACAACCGTGGAGGGGGGATTGCGGGGTGGGCGTGCGGTTTCGAGTGCTTTGCGTAGATCTACATGTTTAACTTTATATCCTTGTCTCAAACATGTGGTAACGAGTCCATACCATACATTTACTAACCCTCCGAGGCCCGTTCTTTTAATGTTATTAAATCCGTCCCGGATATTAACCCGGGTAAAATATCCGATCACCGATTTAACCGTCCGATCAATAATTGAATCAACAAGTCATTACATAAAATAAAAAAATTAGTATTTATTAATTTATTTATATTTAATAATATAATAATAATCCTGATAATATATATTTTAATATTATAAAAATCAAAATATCAATAAAATATAATTATAATTTTATAAATATAAATAATTAAATTCAAACATTCTTGAATACAAAGATTTAATTGTATAGAGTCACGGACTAATAATAATAATAAATTAAATTTTAAAATATAACATTCTATATCAACTAGCAAAATAAAAAATTTTAATAAATAAATAACTATTTTATATCCATGTCCAACAATCAAAATCAATATCTACTAAAAAATTTTGAAGTGACAAATCAACATCTATTAAAGATTCAAATTCATAGACTAAAGTTTATGTCAGTATTTGAAAAATATCTTCTTTAATTGCAATATTCCCATCTCTTCCATCTTTTCTTGCATTAAAATCATTTATATCATTTTCACCATCATCACCGTTTAAATCTTCCAAGTTCAATATATCTACAAAGTTAAAAAAGATAAATCACATTTCTAGAAATTGTAATAACATTTTATTCATAAACTATATAATAAAATAATTTGCTCACCATCATTATATTATCTTGAATAGAACATGATACCAATTCACAATGAAAAGTCTCAAATTCCTTATTAGTTAACTTTGATGGCTCATCAACTAACACCCATGCATCATTGACACCAAACAATTCAAAGTCAATAGGATCGTAGTTTCGAACCTTGAAATAAAACCTGCATTTAATATTTGTTAGTTTGAAAATTATAAAACAAGTAAATAAAACTAATTGTATATCATTTATAATAAAATTATCTTTGTTGTAGTCTTAGATTATAGTGCATAAATACTAGATCATTAAGCCTTTGATGCTCTAACATATTTCTCTTTTTAGAATGAATATGTTCAGAAATACTCTAATTTCTCTCGCACCCAGATGCACTATAAGTTTGGCTTAAGACACGAATAGCCAACTTTTACAAATTAAGTGCACAACTTCCATAGGTAACCCACCATTCATTTGAATACAACATATTGTATTTGTTAAAATAGAATGCAATTGAATAAAGTCAATAAACTTTATATAAATAAAAGCATAAAGATAAAACTAATGAAAAAGCTTACCTGGAGCCAAATAATTTTGATCATTTATAGTTGATGAGTGTCTAAAGTCATTCTCTGCATTTCTAAATAATCTCATCTCATCTATTAATTTTTTTTACAAAGTTGGATTACCAAATGAATACCTCTCTATAATATCTAAAAGTCCAGGAATATAGCGATGGTGTTTCTCCATAAGATCTGAATCATATTGAAAACATGGATTCAACCAAAATCCAGCTGCATGAAGATTTTGTTGTAATTGCAAATCCCACCGGAAATCAATTATCCTTAAATAAGGTTCCACTATAGCCTTTCTCCTTCTAAATCTTTTGATCATTTCATTTCTAGCTTGATACATAGCATAATATAAGTAACCCATTCAAGGTCTATCATCACTATCAATAATTCTCAAATTTTGAATTAAAAGCTCTGTTAATTTAACAATGGTTGCACATTTATTTCAAAAAATGAAATTAAGTACATCATCAACAAACATTTTTCCTTTACTATCCTTAGCATAAGCTGAACTTGCCTACTCTTTAGAAATCACCATTACTCTTAATGCATCTTTGCGGCCTAATATGCTTTGTAAAGTAATAAAGTTTGTAGCAAAACATATGGGTGTTGGGCAAATTATCTCCTTTCTACCAGTAAATTTTTTCATTAAATACAAAGGATAATAATGGTTATAAATATATTTTGTAATACCTACAGCATGGGCTACTGTATCCTTGATTTAAGCTAATTTTTCAATATCATGCATGATGAGATTAAGGCAATGAGCAGCACAAGGTGACCAAAATAATGTAAGAAAGTCTTGTTGTTGCCTAGTAAGCAACCCAAGAGGGGGGGTGAATTGGGTCTCTAAAAATTAAAATAACTTTACTTGATGCAATGCAATGCAATCCAATTCAATAATTAATTATGCAAGGTACTATTAATTCAAATGTAATGCTCTTAAATAAAAGTACAGCAAAAATAAAGAGCAATAAAAGAAAAGTAAGTAGAGAGATCAATCAACCATAAAGACCAAGAAATATAGTGGTTCGGTGCTATCAATGCACCTACATCCACTCCCCAAGATCCCCTTAGAAATTCACTATAATCACACCCGAACATAGTTGATTAGTTTTACAGGCTCACTAATCAAAAACCCAACTTGTTTTCACAAGGCCAACAAGTTAAAACCTCACTTGGTTTTATGGGCTAACCAAGAACCTAATTAGTTTTCAAAGACTAACCAATAACCTTCCTTGATTTTCCGGGCTAACCAAGAACCTAAGTGGTTTTGCGGGCTAACCACCAACCTAATTGGTTTTCAAAGGCTCACCAATAACCTTACTTGGTTTTACAATAGGCTAACCAAGAACCCTAACAACAAATAAAGTTTAGAAGTAATGAAACAAGGTAAGCTTTTTAAAACAAAGCGGGTATCTCTTTGAAGTGCAATGTAGAAGTGCTTTGAACTTGTTGAAGCCACTTGAATGCTCAAGAATAGTTGATCTTTAATGCTCTTCAAGGATCTTGAATGCTTGGAGGCTTGCTTTAGCTTAAGAGTGGTTGAATCTTCAATGAATAGGAGTTAAAGCTCTCTTTTCTTCTCTCTTCTCAAAATTCTTTAATCGTCTTCAATAATAATGCTTTTGATTTGATTTGGAGCATATAAATACTTTTCCAAGGCCTCAAATCTTGTTTCTAGCCGTTAGACTTGAAAAACTAGCAATTGGAGGGCAAAATAGGCGAGTTCTGCGTTTGAAAAACTAGCCGTTATTATTCTCAGAACTCCATGTATCGATACTTCAGGTTGTGAGTGGATACATAAGGTCGACACTTGAACTTCTTGAATCGACATCCAATTCAAATATCTCCAATTTGATTATCTGGAAATCTCAGATGTGTCGACACTTACTCAGTTGAGTCAACACCTTGAGTCGACACCTTGCTTCCATGTGTTGACACTTCAGCTATTCTTCAATTTCAGCAAGTTCTGTGACTTGAAAATCTCAAGCGATGTGTTGATCCATGTATCGACACTTCAGGTCCATGTGTTGACACTTCAGCCATGCCATTTGAAACATCATTGCGTATCGATTTGAGTCGATACTTCACTTCATGTGTCAACACTTGATGTCATGTGTCGACACTTTGAGTCGACACTTTACTGAATTCTTCACAGAAAAGGATGAACTTGAGCTGAAACACATTTCTACTTTAACTTGACCATCCAATCAAGCAATTCTTGAGTTTCCAAGTCCTCTTTAAGAAATCTATTTCATTCAAACTTGGCTTCTTAAAATAAATAAGTTTCTTCAAATTTGTGAGCACATTTTTCAATAAAAACATACTTCAAGGAAATCATTAGTCTTCAACTTATACTTAACCATTTTGCTTATCATCAAAATCAATAACGGAGTCAACAATCTCCCCCTTTTTGATGATGACAAAACTCTTAAGTATAAATTGCTTAAAAAGGCTTTTAAAAGAAATCATCAAAGTGCATAAAACTGAAAGCATTAAGTGTATCAATATAGTTTGCACTAATGATATGACATTTCAGAACAAAAGTGATGTCAAGATTAATAGTGTCAAGCTTGTTATAATGATTGAGAGTATCGGATCTTTGAGATACATTTAAGACATAGAAAACATGCATCATGATACTCTACAAGAGAGTTTTAGCAATGAACAAAGCTCCCCTTGAATTGATGATCCATAAAATAGTTTGTAAATATCTTTTCAAATATTGAAAGAGGGGTTTTAAGATGAAATTCACTTTAAAGGGATTTTTAATGAAAACAAAGTATAGCTCCCCCTTTCTTAAGAAATTTTGTAAACATTTTTCAATTCGAGTTTTCAAAAATTTATTTACCCCTTGCACATCACAAATATAAAGCACCAAAAATATATTGCATTTATACTTATATCTCACTAAACTACTCTCCCTTTTTATTATCATTAAAAAGGTAGGAAAACAAATAGGCTGAATATTCAAGATATTGCATTGAATTATCACTATACTACTCCCAAAAAAAAAAATATTGCTTTGAATTTAAAATTCATTCATTCCCATCAAAGAGCGAAGACAATGAAGAACTAAGAACAATTCAGGATATTTCATTCATTTCCATCAAAGGCATAAAGATGAAGAACAACATAATTTTTCATTTAAAATTAGAACTTGTACAACAGCAAGACATACAAAGAATACATAAGAGTGAACAACAAAGACAAAGATACATAGAAGCATAAAAGCAAACTATCTAAAAATACATAAGTGTCATAATCCTCATCCATATTATCAGTATCATCAGAAGATGAACCGATCTCAATTGGTCCAGTATCAATAGAAGATTGAGCTCGTGGCCACATTGATCTAAGATCTCGAGTCGGGTCCTAGTCGACCGTGAAGAGGTATGACGACCACGTCCTCTGTGACGAGCATATGTCCGATCTCTAGCTAGAGCAGTAGAGGTAGAAGCAATGTCCTCCACAGGAACGGAACTGATTGGGTCGAAAGTCTCAGCGACTGCCGAAAGTGGTGTGTGATCAAAAGAATGACCTGAGTCAATATACTAAAAGCCAGGTGTATAAAATCCAAGCTCTCGAATAAGCGATGATGTGTGAATAGTAGGAGTATCAACAATCGGTGTGTCAAAGATAGAGGTATCAACTGATGATACGATAGATATATCGGGAATAGAAGTATCAGCTGAAGAATAAACTGATAAGTCTGCAATCGGTGTATGAATGATAGGGGTGTCAATAATAGGTAAATCAACAATGGGTGAATGTACAACTATAGTATCAACAACTGGGGAATCAATAATAGGTGTATGTATAATAGGAGTATCAATAACTGGAGAAATAATACGAATAGGAATGTGATCATCCGATCTAGAAGGAGAAGATGGGACTGGAGTCTGGATAGGTGAACTAGAAGGGTCATGAACAGGACTCCTGGGCAAGTCTGCCATCACCTCCGCTACAGGTTCTGAAGTAATATCTAGAAAAACAAATCTGTCGGAGTCAGTCTCCTCATCATCTCCATCATCATCTATAATAATATCTCCAATAATATCATCACCATCAACATCATCAACAGGTGCAGGAGCAGGTGGTGCAGCATCAACAACCGGAGTACTCGCTGAAGGTCTAGATAATGCAGTTAATATAGCTGAGATGCCATCACTAAGTCCAATATGGCTCTCTCTGATCTCAGCTATGAAACAGTCAAGATGCTGTTTCATGATGAACAGATCAATCTCAATGCGTCTGACATTGTCTGGTAAGCTATCAGAAACATCCGGAGTCTCCATCTGAGCTGGCTGAGGCTATACTGAAGTAGTAGGATCAAACTGAGATGCAACTGCTAGCTGTCCACTGTCTCAGGCTGACTCTCGCTGGGTCCTGCCTCGCCAGAGAGGATGCGCTCCTCCTCTACTGCGTCATCATCATCAGCTCTATCCTCGGCCTGACCAGATATCCTGCGAGTCCACAGGCCTCGGAACAGATGATAGCCCATCCGGTGTAATGACCTGATGTCATACACATCAGTATGAAGTAGCATGCGGTAGGGCTCGTCCTTAAAGCTGATGCTGTACTCTCTGAATAAAACTATCAATCCCATCCCATATGGTAGGCAGAGTCGCTGGCTAGTCGACGCCTCCATCATCTGGTGAATCATAAGCACTAGAATGCAGACAAGCATGCATTGAACTAAAGAGACCATCACTAGCAACTCTTGCTCAGTGATGTAATCGAAGCATCCGGTCTTCGGCAGAAGTATCCGGGCGACAATGTGATGTAACAGTCTCATCTCTGCAGATTGTCGGGATCCCGGTATAGTGGCTCCCTCAGGCAGTATATCAGACTCAAAGATGCACTGAAGCCCACTATCTCTGTCCATCAAACTGTCCACCACAGATCCAGTCATCGGAATGTCCCATACTCTGCTCAGTATCTCTGATGATACTGGGATATCCCGACCTCTCACCTGTACTAACCATCAATCAGATCCATGGGCGAGTGATCCATAAAACTCTCACATAAGCCCGGGATAGTATCTCTCGCTGAGTGAGCAAAATGAAGTCAGACCAACCTGTCGAATCCACTGTTCGATCTTAAAGTGCTGCTGGTCAGTAAAAGTAAAGTCCACTCGTCGTCCCCTAACGACAGTCTTCGAGCTCATCCGGCTAAAAGGTACAAAAAGTGGTCGTGGGGACGGATCAGGAGCTCTAGCCTCATGTCTGGCCTTCGTCCTTCGCTCTTCTTCCTGATTTGACTGACAAGGTCAATGGACTACTTGCTTTCGGGGTCCTATTACTTGGATTAAAGAATTGGGCAAGGTTTGGATAGAAACCTAGGGTTTCTAAGGCTTAGAATCCAAATGAGAGATGAAATTAAGCAAAATCCAAGCAACCGAATGTCCAAAACGAAGAATCAGCGGGCTTAAAACATGAAACTGAGAATGGGAACAGTGACGAGTACTTAGATCAGGTGCCAGCTCGAAGGAGAGAAAGAAATGGGGAGAAAACCGTTCGAAAAATCCTTTATTCTCGGTCTGCTGCCGTTCAAGTGTCGACTCACGAATGTGCCGACAAATTCAGGTGTCGACACATCAATGTGTCGACACATCGACTTAAAAACCGAAAATTAAGAGTTCCAAGCATTGATTAAAATCACTAGAAATATGTTAAATTTAAAGAAAAATCAACAATGATTGAGTAAGATTAATCATGATTGGTGTCTAATTGATCTAATTTGAGTCAAATATAGGAAAAATTTAATCAAACGGATTAATGATCTCGAGCTCTCTTCTAATCATACAAAATCGATCTTCCAGAAGAGGTTTAGTCAAAATATCAGTAATTGAAACTCAGTACTAATAAATTCAAGCATAACATCATTATTTTCTACATGATCTCTAATAAAATGATGTCTAATTTCAATATGTTTACTCCTAGAATGTTGAACAGGATTTTTTGTCAAGCAAATAGCACTGGTATTATCACATTTAATAGGTGTACTAGCCAACTTGATTCTAAAATCTTCAAGTTGTTGCTTAATCCACAAGATTTGAGCACAACAACTTCCTACTGCCATATACTCAGCCTCGGCTGTGGATAGTGCAACTGAAGTTTGTTTCTTGCTAAACCAGGAGATCAAGTTAACTCCAAGAAATTGGCAAGTACCACTAGTACTCTTTCTATCCAATTTATAACCAGCAAAATCTGCATCAGAATATCCAATTAATTCAGCAGATGAATTTCTAGAATATCATAAACCAATATCAATAGTACCAGATAGATATCTAATAATGCGCTTAACAGCCATCAAATGTGATTCTTTAGGTTGAGACTGATATCATGCATATACTGAACATTATATATGGTCTACTAGCAGTTAGATACAGTAAAGAGCCAATCATACCTCTATATAACTTTTGATCTACAGATTTATCATGTTTATCTTTATCAAGTCTACAAGAGGGGCTCATAGGCGTACCTATTACTTTAGTAGTCTCCATCCCAAACTTCTTTATAATTTTTCTTGTATACTTAGCTTGGTTGATGAAGATACCATCTATAGTTTGCTTGATCTGGAGTCCGAGAAAGAAATTGAGTTCTCCCATCATGCTCATCTCGAACTCACCCTGCATTAGCTTAGCGAACTCTTGATAAATAATTTTATTAGTAGCACCGAATATGATATCATCAACATATATTTGTACTACTAATAAATCATTATCTTTCTTTTTCAAAAACAGTGTTTTGTCAACATTACCTCTAGAAAATTCATTTTCAATCAAAAATTTGGTGAGTCTTTCATACCAGGCTTGAGGTGCTTGCTTTAATCTATAAAGTGCTTTGTGTAGTTTATAAACATGATCAGGACGTGCATGGTTTTCAAATCCAAGTGGTTGTTCAACAAAAACCTTTTCAGTTATAAAATCATTTAGAAAAGCACTCTTAACATCCATTTGAAATAGTTTGAAATTCATAAAACAAGCAAATGCTAGTAATAATCTAATTTCTTCAAGTCTAGCAACAGGAGCAAAAGTTTTATCAAAATTAATCCCTTCCTCCTGGTTGTAGACTTTAGCAACTAGCGTAGCTTTATTTCTAACAACAATTTCATTTTCATCTAATTTATTCCTAAATACCTATTTAGTGTCAATAATAGAAATATTAGATAATCTTTCTATTAATGTCCAAACATTATTTCGATCAAACTGAATTAGTTCATTTTGCATGGCATTAATCCAGTTAGGGTCTTTTTCGGCTTCTTCAAAACATTTTGGATCTACTTGAGATACAAAAGCTATATAATCATATTCATTTTTAATTGAGGCTCGAGTTCTTACCCCTTTAGATGGATCGTCTAGGATTAATTCCTTAGGATGTCTATGAGCATACCTCCACTTCTTAGGTAGATCTTGATGCTTTGGAGTGTCATCACCTTTCTCATTCTTGTCTTGATCTTCTTCACTTGGATGTGGTTGATCATTCAGTGTCAGCTTTTGAAGCTTGTCAACACCTGCACATTCATCAGATGTATCATCTTTTCTAGAGGATTTGTTAGTAGATTCTTCAAAAACAATATGTACTATCTCTTCTACAACCAAGGTTCTTTTATTAAAAACTTTGTATGCCTTACTTGATGTGGAGTATCCTAAAAAGATACCTTCACCAGACTTGGTATCAAACTTTCCAAGATTATCTTTTCCATTATTTAAAATAAAATATTTGCAACCAAAAACTCGAAAATATTTTAAAGTTGGTTTTCTTTGGTTCCAAAGTTCATATGGAGTTTTCTTCAAACTAGGGTGGATTAAAACTTGATTTAAAATGTAACATGCAGTATTAATAGCTTCAGCCCAAAAATATCTCGGTAAATCATTTTCACAAAGCATAGTGCATGCCATTTCTTCCAAAGTATGATTTTTTCTTTCTACTACCACATTCTGCTGAGGTGTCCTAGGTGCAGAAAAATTATGTTATATTCCTTTTTCATTACAAAAGTTTTTGAAATCTTAATTTTCAAATTCAGTTTCATGATCACTACGAATGCAAATAACTGAAACACCTTTTTCATTTGAAACTTTTTGATAAAACTTTATGAATGCAGAAAATGATTCATCTTTATGTGCTAAAAAGAAAACCCATGTAAATCTCGAAAAATCATCTACTATGACTAATCCATATCTCTTACCTCCTAGACTTGATGCTCTAGTTGGTCCAAAGAGATCCATATGAAGTAGTTCTAGTGGCCTACTAGTAGTTACAAAATATTTTGATTTGAAAGAAGTTTTAACTTGTTTACCAAATTGACATGCTTGACAAATTCTATCTTTTTCAAAACAAAGTTCAGGTAAATCTCTAACTAAATTTTTTTTACAAAGTTTTGAAATAAGATACATGCTAGCATGCCCTAATCTTCTATGCCAAAGCCAACTAGTCTCATCCTTAGTAGAATTCATTGCAACAAGGCATTCTCCATTAGGCAAAGATAGATCATCTAGGTCTACCAAATAAACATTTTCATGTCTTTTTTCAATAAATTGTACTCTATTTATATCTGGACTAGCAATCATGCAATATGATGATTTAAAAACTACTTGAAATCCTTTATCGCAAAATTGACTAATGCTTAAAAGATTATATTTCAAACCATCAACCAGAAGTACATTACTAATACTATTAGAAGGAGTTATGTGAACCTTACCAATATCAATAATTTTTTTTTTACCATTATCTCCGAAGGTCACACTCCCTCTATTCAAAGATTCAAGAGAAGTGAATTGCTTCACATCTCCAATTAAGTGCCTTGAGCAACTACTGTCAAGATACCAAAGTCTTTTGTTCTCCTTAGTTGCAAGACACTCCTGCAATAAAATCAAGCTTTGTTTTTAGGTACCCAAGCCAACTTGGATCCTTTAGGGTTAGCATTCATAATGATTCTTTTTGGAACCCATACATTACCAAAAGAATTGATTTTTCTTAAATTGCATTGAAACGATTTATGACCTGATTTTTTACATGAAAAACAAGTAATGCTAGATGATGCAGGTACAAAAAATTTTTTGAAATACTTTTGTTGCTTTTATGGTTTATATCATAATCCTGCTTTATTAAAAATAGCTCTTTGACTATTCAAAAGTAGATTTAACTTTTCTGAACTATAAGTAAATTTGTCAACAAAAGACTTTATCTTTTCAAGTTCATTTTTATACTTAGTATTTTTAAGTTCTAAATCTTTGTTTTTCTTCAAAAGGTCATTGTTAGAAATAACATTCTTAGATCTTTTCAAAACTTCATTTTCCATTGACAATGTATTATTTTTCTTTTCTAAAATATCTAATTTAGATTTTAAATCACTAACATCATTTAGTAAAGAATTGTTTTCAAAAGAAAAACTATTTACATGCTTTTTCAACTTTTTATTTTCACTTAAAATTAGTTTATAATCATGCATGAGTTCATCAAAAGCATTTCTAATTTCATCAAATATCAAATCGATCTCGGTATTGGAATTTACCTTATCATTGTCTTGATGTGCCATTAAACAATGATTTGCCACTTCTGTTTGCTCTTCTTCAGAACTGGAGACTTCACTGTCACTCCAGGTGGCCATCATTGCTTTCTTCCTTAATTTCTTCCTAGATTTTTTAAGGAGAGGATAATCAAACTTGTAGTGTCCCGGCTTCTTGCACTCGAAGCATGTAGGTATTTCCTTCTCCTTTTCCTTTTTTTTTTCCTTCTCTTTTTTTTTTTCCTTTTTCTTTTGATTGGTATTTCTTTTTGTAAGAAAATTTCCTCCTCTTCATGAATCTTCTGAATTTTCATGCAAGGAGGGCTTCTTCACCTTCATCTTCTTCTTCATCTTCGGACTCATCTATTGAGGATTCTTCTTGAATATTTGATTTGAAAGCAATCCCCTTCTACTTTTTGTCCATGTCTATTGATTTTTATTTTAGATTAAGCTCATAAGTCATGAGCGATCCAACCAGCTGCTCTAGAGGTAGTTTGTCAACATCCTTGGCTTCTTGAATTGTGGTCACCTTCGGATCTCACGATGTTGGAAGTGACCTGAGGATTTTATTCACAAGATCAGCATTAGACATTATCTTTCCAAGACTTCTCATTCCATTAACAATATTTGTAAATCTTGTGTACATATCAGTAATAGATTCATTAGGTTCCATTCAGAACATCTCATAAGTGTGCACTAATATATTTACTTTAGTATTTTTCACTTGATCGGTACCCTCGTGAGTAACTTCAAGTGTGTCTTATATTTCTTTAGCAGAAGTGCATGTAGATAATCTATTAAATTCACTCGGATCTAATGTACAATAAAGGAGATTCATTGCCTTGGCATTGATCTTGAATTGCTTAATGTCATTTTCATCCCAATCCTTTTCGAGCTTTGGGATGGAAACACCATTAACCACTAGTGAAGGAATATGAGGACCCTTATCTACAACTTTTCATAAATTATAATCAATAGAATGCATATAAATTCTCATCCTAGTTTTCTAATAAATATAATTTGATCCATTAAAAAATGGTCTATTTGAGGCTTGACCCTTAACTATGCTAGTACCAATTGGGGCTGCCATAGATCTTTACTCAAGGCGGTAAAGCCTATATACTGAGAATAGGGCTCTGATACCACTTGTTACCTAGTAAGCAACCTAAGAGGGGGGGTGAATTGGATCTCTAAAAATTAAAATAACTTTACTTGATGCAATGCAATGCAATCCAATTCAATAATTAATTATGCCAGGTATTGCCTAGAAATGGAGCCCAAGAGGGGGGGGGGGGGGGGTGAATTGGGTCTTTTAAAAATTAAAACAATAATGTGAAGGTCTTGTGATGTTTGTGAGTAATAAATTCAATGCTCAAGATTAAATGCAGCGGAAAGCAGTAAATCAAATGTAATAAGCTAAGAGCAAGAGGGAAAGAAGGGAATCACACACAAACATAATATTTATAGTGGTTCAGTGCAAACCAAGCACCTACATCCACTCCCCAAGCCACCCTTGGAAATTTCACTATAATCCAATCAAGATTACAGCCGACTTGTTTTTCAAAAGGCTCACAAGTCAAAACCTATGTTGGTTTTATCACCTAGGCTCACCAACAACCTTTTACA
The DNA here is from genome assembly GCA_021397845.1 of Areca catechu. Taxonomy (NCBI): domain Eukaryota; kingdom Viridiplantae; phylum Streptophyta; class Magnoliopsida; order Arecales; family Arecaceae; genus Areca; species Areca catechu. The sequence goes on along the minus strand of CM038050.1, from coordinate 155,520,441 downwards.
CTTGTTTTGTCTTCGGGCTCACAAGTTAACCCTAGTTGGTTTTATCCCTTTGGCTCACCAACAAACCACAACAACCTTCTTTCAAGACACCCTTGAAAGCAAGGTCAAATCACAAGATAAAAACAGATATACAACTTTAAAACTAAGACAAACTCTCTTCAAGAGTAGAAAGGAAGCTTTGAAGCTCAAGTTGATGCTTTGTCTTGTCTCCTCCTTGGAATATCCTTCAAAAAACTTCTTTTGGCATGATGTAAGGATGAGCTTGTAGGCTTTTTCAGGGAATCAAACTATAAAAGGCTCTTGATGTGAAGTTCTTGAGAGAATATTGGCTTTTTGGCTTTGAATAGACTTCAATACACTTCAATGCCTTTGGAAAGAAGTTGGTGGAGGTTAAATACAATAAGAAACTTTTAAAAAATGATTTGTGACTGTTGGAGCCTCGAATCTAGCCATTTGGAGCTTGAAAAGCAAGTTCTGCAAGTCAGAAAAATAGATTCGCTAGGACTATCAGGCTTCAAGTGTCGACACTTGGCTCATCAGGTGTCAACACTTGGCTGTCAGGTGTCGACACTTGATTTCTAGGTGTCGATACTTGAACTTTCAAGTATCGACACTTGATGCACAGGTGTCGACACTTGACACAAAAACTCTCAAATGGCCAAGTTCTGGATTTTCAAAAATCTCAAGCCTTGAGTCGAGACACTTAAATTTTAGATGTCGACACTTGGCGTGCCAAGGGTTTTTCTGCGTGCCAAGGGTTTTTCTGCGTGCCAAATGCCGAAGTGTCAATACTTGGCTTCCCAGGTGTCGACACTTGATACTGAAAAATTCACAATCAAGTGTAATTAGAGCCAAAAACACAAATATTGATTTTGAAATTTAAATGAAACATAAATAAATAATAATTGATTATATAAAAGCCCTTTTTCCATGAAGAGTATGTCCATAATTGCGAAAAATGCTCTTGCCACGGCATGCCATGATACATAAGCTTTTGAGATTTTAAGATGCTTTCTTCCTGAAAACTCATAGCTTGAAATATACATTAGTATACAATATGTACTCAATATTTTGTTATTCATTAAAATCACTGGGTGGAGCCAACAATCTCCCCCTTTTTGATGATGACAAAACCTTGAGTAAAATAGCATTGAGTTTCAAATTTCAACTTTGATAATTCATGAGTATGATATGAGCCATAGTTTTCATCGTTAAGAAGAATCAATCTCTCCCTCAATTAGATATTTCTAATCAGAACAAATGACATGTTATACCAAGGTATCAAAGCAGATCAAATTTGAAAATTTACACAAACAAATTGAAAACATTTTCATAAATTTACACAAACAATTTATGCCATACTTATGCTATACAATCTATACTATTACTTCCCCTTTTTGTCAATCATTAGAAAGGGGAATAACCTCCCCCTCACAATGAGCATGGGACAAAAAGATGGCAGGTATCAGAGCCAAAAAGATCCAAAGAGAGTATCAGAGCTAAAGAGAATAAATGTAACTAATCAAGCAATCAAAGTGAATCACAAATTTTAAACATCCAAATTAAAATATATATATGATAAGTGGAGTTTTCAGTACAAAATTTGCTGACTCATCAGCAAGACTGAAATATACAAAATGTATCAGAGTCAAACAACAATAAGAAACATACAAAGTTGCATGAAACATAAAGAACATACAACAGAAGAGACATCTGTGAGGCTAATCCTTATCAGATGGAATCTCAAAAGAAATGGGACTAGTAACTATAGTCCTACGGGCTAGACTACCAGGAGTCTTCAGGATACCACAGCTCCTAGTCCTAGTGGATGGCCCAAAACGAGGTGCAACTTTAGAGGCCCTAGATGAAGGAGGAGATAAAGTCTCAGTGGGGGTAACAAAGACTGGCTCAGTGGCAGCTGGAGTGTCAGTAGCATCAACTGGAGGAACAACTGGGGACTATCGCTCTCGACTGACGACCTCATAACCGTCGATACCATCATCACTATCGCTACCGTCGTCAAGAACATTTGTAGCCCTGTCATCAGTGCGATCACCACCCTCTACAGTATCATCATGGTCATCCTGGTGGTCGTCTCCATCATCATCATCACCCAGAGGAACAGCAGGAGCAGCTGGAGGGAGCAGAGATCTGATCAAACTCTCAATACGCGCAAAACTAGCCTCCACGGTCTAGCGAATCTCGGCATGCTTAGCAGCAGAGTGAGCTCTAAGGCTCTCAATCTCGATCCGAAGCTGAGTCGTCCTAGCCCCCAGACTGATAAGCTCGCCTCTCACCTCTGCAAACTGCTCACGTGAATACTCCTCAAAGTGTACTCTAGTAGAAGCTAGAGGAGCTGCTGACGGTGTGGCAGAAGGTGTCGCAGGCTCGGTCTCTGATGCATGTGCTGTATGAACAGGAGAACTGACTGGCCCTGATGGCCCTGCCTCGACCTCACGTAACTCATCCTCCTCATCTAGCTCCTGGCCAGACTCTCTCCTGATCCATCTGCCACCAACCACTCTGTATCCCATCCTATGGAGCGACCTCTCATCATAAACATCAGTGTGTAAGATCTTCTTAGGGATCTCCTCCTCTAAGGATACTCCACACGCACGGAATAGTTGGGTCAGTCCCATCCCATAGGGCAGACAATGACGATGCTGGCTGGCCGCATATCTCATATGTATCAACATCATGGAAAGAATGTCTATCTGCGTCCTCTATGTCAAGCAGACCATGAGCATAAGCTCTCTCTCTGTGATAAAATCAAAATGCCCTATCTTCAGTAAAAGAATACGGGCCGTGATGTGATGAAGGAGCCGCATCTCCACCGATAGCTGGTTCGCGGTGACTACTGTCATACCGCGAACATCTTCTCGCTCCAAAATACAATGGAATGCGGCCTCCCTGTCATCCATAGAGAAAATGCTAATCCCTTGGTGTGGTATCTCCCAAACTCTGCTCAATAGCTCCTCTGTCAGTAGAATCTCCACACCTCGCATAGATGTCCTCTAAGTCATACACAAGCAATCCAATGCTCCATGGAACTCACGTACCAGATGGGGGTAATACCTCTCCTGCATAGTGCAGAAGGGCACCAAACCCGCATCGGTAAGGGTCTGCCGGATCTGAAAATGCTAGTGATCGAAAATCTCTAAGTCCACTCATCGACCGGAAGCAATAGCCTTCCCTGCCATCCTCTCCATAGGGGAACCAGGTGCAAATGAACTGCTCGACTCACCAGTGTCATGCCTAGCCTTTGTTCTCTTCTCTGTCCTCTAACTGGGCCTCCTAACTGCTAGTCTCTTCCTAGGACCCATGACAAACTAGCTGGATAGGAAGGAAAAGAGGATAGATCCAATCAAACTTAGAGCTATGGGCCTGGCTACAGGTTCAGCTAAGGAGAAAAACATTTCACAAGAGGTGCAAAGACAGTTTTGAAACAATTTTGGGTTGTCAAATACCCTTAAAAAAATTTAGGAAATCTACAAACAATTTGAAAGCGAGAATTTTACAAGCCAGAAAATGTTTTTGGTTGTTAAAATATATTTGAACTTTTGTAAAAATACAATTTGTATTGTCAAAATACCAAAACACATGGGATTTGGGCTTAAATCATTTAAGGTTTTAGCAAAATAGTGAAAATGTCGCAGAAGCAACATGAAAAACTATGATAAATGAATAAAGATAAGTTTAGAACACTAGATTTTAGGTAAAAATCCAAATTTTTCGGCCAAAATCAATCAAACAGTGATTTTTCCCAAATTCGGATGGAATGAGCATGAAAAATGGCCAAAAACCGTGGAAAATCCAAGAGAAATGCCACTAAAACATCATTCCTTCAAATGGAGTTCTAGAAAACCAATAAGACCCATGAAAATCCGGTTAAAATCCCAAAATTAGTCGAAAAAACCCAAATCTAGGTAAAATGGTTTCACGGTAACAAAAAAGAAAATGAAAATATGAGAAATAAAAATAAAATGAAATTAGAAAAGGGAATACCTGAGATGTGATGGGGTAAACGGGAAGAGGAAGTATTCGGAGTGTAGGGGACCACTGTCGCTTGAAATTGACGGGGAAAAGTAAAAACAAAAACCCTCTATCGGTTGTTTTAAAAATAGATTTCGTTTCATAAGTGTCAACACTTAGTATTTATCAAGTGTCGACACTTGGTCAGGTGTCGACACTTGACAAAATCCAAGTGTCGACACTTGGCCAAGAAAATCCCAAAAAAAATCAAAAAAATTTTCAAAAAATCTAAGAAAATATTTAAAAGCTTTTGGGACTCAAAACAAGTGTGTTTTGAGTAAAATGCCTTGGGCAAGATGAAGTTTGTGAGAGTTCTAGGAGAATGGGTCAATGATACCTAACTCTCTTCTAATCAGACAGAACCTTTCTTCACTCAATGGTTTGGTAAACATATCAGCTAATTGATCATCAGTACACACAAATTCAAGAATAACATTAGAGTTTTGTACATGATCTCTTATGAAATGATGTCTTATTTCAATATGTTTACTTCTTGAATGTTGCACAGGATTCTTAGTTAGATTGATTGTACTAGTATTGTCACATCTTATGGATGTCTTAGTTAGTTTAATGCCAAAATCTTCGAGTTGTTGTTTGATCCAAAGGATTTGAACACAACAGCTTTCAGTTGCTATATATTCGGCTTTCGCCGTAGATAGAGTAACTGAATTCTGTTTCTTGCTACTCCAATAGATCAAATTTACTCCAAGAAACTGACAGGTTCCACTAGTACTTTTACGATCAAATTTACATCCAGCAAAGTCAGCATCAGAATAAGCAATCAATTCAAATGAAGAATCTCTAGAGTACCACAAACCAATTTCAATTATGCCAGATAGATATATAAGTACGTGTTTAACAGCCAAAAGATGAGACTCTTTAGGATTAGATTGATATCTAGCACACATACAAATGCTAAACATGATATCTGGCCTACTGACAGTAAGATATAGCAACGAACCGATCATGCCACGATATAATTTATGGTCAATAGATTTACCTGATTCATCCTTGTCAAGTCTACAAGTAGAGCTCATAAGGGTACCTAAAGGCTTGGTGTTCTCCATCCCAAACTTCTTGAGTATTTCTTTTGTGTACTTCGCTTGGTTGATGAAGATCCCCTCTTTGGTTTGCTTTATTTGGAGTCCGAGGAAGAAATTTAATTCTCCTATCATGCTCATCTCGAACTCACCCTGCATTAGCTTTGCAAATTCTTGACAAAGAGATTTGTTAGTAGCACCAAATATGATATCATCTACATATATTTGTACTACTAAGAGATCATCATTTTTTTTCTTCAAAAATAAAGTTTTGTCTACATTACCTCTAGCAAAATCATTTTTGAGTAAAAAAGAACTTAAACGATCATACCAAGCTCTAGGAGCTTGTTTCAAACCATACAAAGCTTTATGAAGTTTGTAAACATGATTTGGAAATTCAGAGATTTCAAAACCAGGAGGTTATTCAACATAAACTTCTTCTTTAATAAGACCATTTAAAAAGGCACTTTTAACATCCATTTGAAATAATTTAAAATTCATAAAGCAAGCAAAAGCCAACAATAGCCTAATTGCCTCAAGTCTAGCCACAGGAGCAAAGGTTTCATCAAAATCTATTCCTTTCTCCTGATTGTATCCTTTGGCAACTAGTCTAGCCTTATTTCTAGTAACAACACCATTTTCATCATGTTTATTTCGAAAAACTCATTTTGTGCCAATAATTGAAGTATTTGAAGGCCTATCTACTAATGTCCAAACATTGTTTCTTTTGAATTGGTTAAGTTCATCTTGCATAGCATTTATCCAATTACTATCACATTCAGCTTTCTCAATAGTTTTAGGTTCAATTTGGAAAACAAAAGCTAAATAATCACAGATATTCCTAAGGGATGATCGAGTACTTACACCTTTAGATGGATAACCAATAATTAGTTCTTTTGGGTGTCCATGAGCATACCTCCATTCTTTTGGTAGTGGATCAACTGTAGATGTGTTTTCATTACCTTGTACTTGATCTCCTTCAGTGTTTTGATCATCTTCTTGGTCCTTGGTAGGCTCTTCATTGTTGTCTACACTTTCAATTTTCTTGGTACCTATTTCATCAGAAGACACATCTTCTTTTCTTGAAGATTTCTAGTCAGATTCATCAAATACCACATGTATGGATTCCTCAATAATAAGTATTCTTCTGTTGAAGACCCTGTATGTCTTACTAGATGTAGAGTAGCCTAGAAAGACTCCCTCATCTAATTTGGCATCAAATTTGCTCAAATTATCCTTACCATTGTTTAAAATGAAACAACGGCATCCAAAAACACGAAAATAACGAATTGAGGGTTTTCTACCCTTCCAAAGCTCATAAAGTGTTTTCTTTAAAATCGGTCGGATCAAAACTTGATTTAAAACATAACATGCAGTATTTATGGCTTCCGCCCAAAAATATCTAGGTAAATCATTTTCACAAAGCATGGTGCATGCCATTTCTTCAAGAGTTCTATTTTTTCTTTCTACCACCCCATTTTGTTGAGGTGTCCTAGGTGCAGAAAAATTGTAAGGAATACCATTTTCAATACAGAATTTATCAAAATCAGCATTTTCATATTTGGTTCCATGATCACTTCTCAAAGAAATGATTGAAATACCTTTTTCATTTGAAATTTGTTTATGAAACCTAATGAATTCAGAAAACGTTTCATTTTTATGTGCTAAAAATATGACCTATGTAAATCGTGAGAAATCATCTACAATGACTAGACCGTACTTCTTACCTCCAAAACTAGATATTCTAGTTGGCCTAAAGAAGTCCATGTGAAGCAACTCTAAGGGTCTAGATGTAGAGATTACTCCTTTTGGTTTGAAAGAGGATTTGGTTTGTTTTCCAAGTTGACATGCACTGCAAATCTTGTCTTTTTCAAAACTGAGTTTAGGCAAATCCTTTATCAAATTCTTTTTGCTAAGTTTTGAAATCAAATGCATACTAGCATGTCCTAGTCTATGATGCCAAAGCCAACTAGTTTCATTGATCTTGGTTTCCATTGCTACTAGGCATTGACCATTTTGAATCAGAAGATCATCAAGATCAATCATATAAATATTGTCATGCCTATGACTAATGAACTTGATGCCATTGTCATCTAAACTAGAAACAATGCACATAGAAGATTCAAAAACAACTTTAAAATCCTTGTCGCAAAACTGAATAATACTAAGCAAGTTATATTTCAAACCATCAACACATAAAACATTATCAATGTAAGAAGAGGGGGTGATATGGACTTTACCAATACCAATAATTTTGCCCTTTCCATTATCACCAAAAGTCACATTGCCACCATTTTGATATTCAAGCGATGAGAACTGCTCCACATCTCCTGTCATATGCCTTGAGCAACCGCTATCAAGGTACCACATTCTTTTCTTGTTGGTTGCAAGGCATACCTGCAATAATGATCAAGTGGAGACATTAGGTACCCAAGTCATCCTGGGTCCTTTTAGGTTAGTGGCATTGGTTCCTTTTGGAACCCAAACTTTCTTAATATTAATCAATCTTCTTTTGTTGCACATATAAGATTTATACCCTTTAGTACCACATGCATAACAAGTAATAAATGAAGATGTAGGCACAAAGAAATTTTTGAAAAGTTTTTGTTTCTTATGAGTTCTAAACCCTAAACCTGCTCTATCAAAAACAACTCTTTGATTGTTTAAAAGTAAATTTAATTTTTCAGAACTATAAGTAAATTTATCTACAAAAGGTTTTAATTTTTTAATTTCTTCCTTATATCTTTTATTTTCATCCAAAATTTCTTTGCTTTGATTTGACAATTTTTCATTTGAAACTGAAGAACTTTTCTTTTTCAAAACCTCTTTTTCCTTTTCAAGAACTGAAATCTTATCATTTAATTTTCTATTTTGAAGAAGAAGGCATTCATTTTCATTTAAAAGCTTATCATTTGTTTTGGCTAAATCCAAATTTTGCCTTTTCAAATCTTTATGTTTTGACTTTAATTTTTGAAATTCTATAATTAATTCATCAAAAACTTCATGAAGTTCATCAAATGTAAATTCATTTTCGGTTTCAAAATGTTGGATCGATGCCCCTAACCATTCTTACAAAAGGAACGTCCCTATTATAAGAGGCAGGTTTATCTCTCTTAAACCAGCGCAGCAACCGGGTACTCGAGTCGACCCCTCCGCCGACCCCCGCAAGAGCAACCCAGGGTACTCACCCTCGAGTCGGCTCGCTGGAGACGAGCACCGCAGCACCAACCAAGGGATGTCGACGTGGCACCAGACCCGACTTACCGATGGCACCCACACCCAGTGGGCCCAGACCCTACACTGGACAAGCCACGAGGGTGCGAGCTGGCCCAGCCAACAATCCCTCCCCCAGCGAAACGACCGAGTTTTTCCCCCTGCGGAGACTCGAACCCGAGACCTCCGGCTCTGATACCAATTGTTGAATCGATGCCCCTAACCATTCTTACAAAAGGAACGTCCCTATTATAAGAGGCAGGTTTATCTCTCTTAAACCAGCGCAGCAACCGGGCACTCGAGTCGACCCCTCCGCCGACCCCCGCAAGAGCAACCCAGGGTACTCACCCTCGAGTCGGCTCGCTGGAGACGAGCACCGCAGCACCAACCAAGGGATGTCGACGTGGCACCAGACCCGACTTACCGATGGCACCCACACCCAGTGGGCCCAGACCCTACACTGGACAAGCCACGAGGGTGCGAGCTGGCCCAGCCAACACAAAATATACCTCATCATGATCTGCCATCTGACAGAAGTTTGCCACCTCTTGCTGTTCTTCCTCAGAACTGGAGTCCTCACTGTCACTCCAGGTTGCCATCATGGCTTTCTTTCTTAACTTTCTTCTGCTTTTCTTGGACAAGGGGCAGTCCACCTTAAAATGACCGAGTTTCTTACATTCAAAACAAGTGGGCTACTCCTTCTCCTTCTCCTTGTCTTTCTCTTTACTTGGCTCACCTTTCAGAGGTTTCTTCTTGAAGTTGAATCTTTTCTTCCTCATAAACCTTCTAAATTTTCTTGCCATTAGAGCCATCTCATCTTCTTCATCATCTTCTTCGGAGTCATCGCTTGATTCTTCTCTAGCTGTAGATTTGAAAGCGATTACTTTCTTCTTTTTGTCGACTTCCACATTCTTTTACTTGAGGGAGAGCTCATAGGTCATCAGTAAGCCCAACAATTGTTCAAGTGGAAGAGTGTTGACATCATTGGCTTCTTCAATAGCCGTTACCTTTGCATCCCAAGAAGCCGGTAGAGACCTGAGAAGTTTGTTTATAAGTTCACCATTAGAAATAATTTTTCCTAGGCTTCTTATGCCATTCACAATATTTGTGAACCTAGTATACATCTCATTAATAGACTCAGTAGGTTCTATTTTAAACATTTCATACGTTTGAATAAGCATGTTAACCTTGGTTGTTTTCACTTGGTGTGTACCCTCATGGGTAACCTCAAGTATATCCCAAATCTCCTTAGTGGAGAGACAATTAGATATTCTATTAAATTCACTTGGGTCAAGAGAGCAAAATAACAAGTTCATAGCCTTAGCATTAAGCTCTATTTGCTTAATATCATTCTCATCCCAATCATCTTCCATCTTTGGAATGAGAATGCCATTAACCAATATAGTAGACTGATGAGGACCTTTTACAATTGTCCTTCACAAATTATAATCATAGCTTGAATAAAAATGCGGATGCGTATTTTCCAATACGTGTAATTTGTGCCATTGAAAAGTGGGGGACGATTTGAAGCTTGACCTTCAACTACACCCATTCCTATTGGGGCTGCCATGATCTTTCACTCAAGATCCTTGGACCTACAAGAGAGTACAGGTGCTCTGACACCACTTGTTGCCCAGAAATGGAGCCCAAGAGGGGGGATGAATTGGATCTTTTAAAAATTAAAACAATAATGTGAAGGTCTTATGGTATTTGTGAGTAATAAATTCAATGCTTAAGATTAAATGCAGCAGAAAGCAGTAAATCAAATGTAATAAGCTAAGAGCAATAGGAAAAGAAGGGAATCACACACAAACACAATATTTATAGTGGTTCAGTGCAAATTAAGCACCTACATCTACTCCCCAAGCCACCCTTGGAAATTTTACTATAATCCAATCAAGATTACAGCCGACTTGTTTTTCAAAAGGCTCACAGTCAAAACCTATGTTGGTTTTGTCACCTAGGCTTACTAACAACCTTTTATACTTATTTTGTCTTTGGGCTCACAAGTTAACCCTAGTTGGTTTTATCCTTTTGGCTCACCAACAAATCACAACAACCTTCTTTCATGACACCCTTGAAAGCAAGGTCAAATCACAAGATAAAAATAGATATACAACTTTAAAACTAAAACAAACTCTTTTCAAGAGTAGAAAGGAAGCTTTGAAGCTCAAGTTGATGCTTTGTCTTATCTCCTCCTTGGAATATCCTTCAAAAAACTTCTTTTGGAATGATGTAAGGATGAGCTTGTAAGCTTTTTCAGGGAATCAAACTATAAAAGGCTCTTGATGTGAAGTTCTTGAGAGAATATTGGCTTTTTGACTTTAAATGGACTTCAATACACTTCAATGCCTTTGGAAAGAAGTTGGTGAAGGTTAAATACAACAAGAAACTTCCAAAAAATGGTTTGTGACTGTTGGAGCCTCGAATCTAGCCATTTGGAGCTTGAAAAGCAAGTTCTGCAAGTCAGAAAAATAGATTCGCTAGGACTATCAGGCTTCAAGTGTCGACACTTGGCTCATCAGGTGTCGACACTTGGCTGTCAGGTGTCGATACTTGATTTCTAGGTGTCGATACTTGAACTTTCAAGTATCGACACTTGATGCACAGGTGTCGACACTTGATACAAAAATCCTCAAATGGCCAAGTTCTGGATTTTCAAAAATCTCAGGCCTTGAGTCGACACTTGGAAACCTAAGTGTCGACACTGACACTTAAAATGAAGGTGTCGACACTTGAGTTCTACGTGTCAATACTTGGCATGCCAAGAGTTTTTCTGCATGCCAAATGCTGAAGTGTCGACACTTGGCTTCCCAGGTGTCGACACTTAATACTGAAAAATTCACAATCAAGTGTAATTAGAGCCAAAAACATAAATATTGATTTTGAAATTTAAATGGAACATAAATAAATAACAATTGATCATGTAAAAGCCCTTTTTCCATGAAGAGTATGTCCATAATTACGAAAAATGCTCCGTGCCACGGCGTGCTATGATACATAAGCTTTTGAGATTTTAAGATGCTTTCTTCTTGAAAACTCATAGCTTGAAATACATATTAGTATACAATATACACTCAATGTTTTGTTATTCATCAAAATCACTGGGTGGAGCCAACACCAGGTATATTAATTCAAATGTAATGCTCTTAAATAAAAGTGCAGCTGAAATAAAGAGCAATAAAAGAAAAGCAAGTAGAGAGATCAATCAACCACAAAGATCAAGAAATATAGTGGTTCGATGCTATCCAATGCACCTACATCCACTCTCCAAGATCCCCTTGGAAATTCACTATAACCACACATGATTATAGTTGATTAGTTTTGCGAGCTCACTAATCAAAAATCCAACTTGTTTTCACAAGGCCAATAAGTCAAAACCTCACTTGGTTTTACGGGCTAACCAAGAACCTAATTAGTTTTCAAAGGCTAACTAATAACCTCCCTTGGTTTTCTGGGCTAACCAAGAACCTAAGTGATTTTGCGGGCTAACCATCAACCTAATTAATTTTCAAAGGCTCACCACTAATCTCACTTGGTTTTACAATAGGCTAACCAAGAACCCTTATAACAAATAAAGTTTAGAAGTAATGAAACAAGGTAAGCTTTCTAAAACAAAGCAGGTATCTCTTTGAAGTTCGATGTAGAAGTGATTTGAACTTATTGAAGCCTCTTGAATGCTCAAGAATGGTTGATCTTTAATTCTCTTTAAGGATCTTGAATGCTTGGAGGCTTGCTTTAGCTTGAGAGTGGTTGAATCTTCAATGAATAGGAGTTAAAGCTCTCTTTTCTTCTTTCTTCTCAAAACTCTTTAATGGTCTTCAATGATAATGCTTTTGATTTGATTTGGAGCATATAAATACTTTTCTAAGGCCTCAAATCCCATTTCTAGCCATTAGACTTGAAAAACTAGTCGTTGGAGGGCAAAATGGGCGAGTTCTGCGTTTGAAAAACTAGCCGTTACTATTCTCAGAATTCCATATATCAACACTTCAGGCTGTGAGTCGACATATAAAGTCGACACTTGAACTTCTTGAGTCAACACCCAATTCAAATATCTCCAATCTGATTCTCTGGAAATCTTAGATGTGTCGACACTTACTCAGTTGAGTCGATACCTTGAGTCGATACCTTGAGTCGATATCTTGCTTCCATGTGTCAACACTTTAGCTGTTTTTCAATTTCAGCAAGTTCTGTGGCTTGAAAATCTCCAGCGATGTGTTGATCCATGTATCGATACTTCAGGTCCATGTGTTGACACTTCAGCTATGCCATTTGAAACATCATTGCATACCGGCTTGAGTCGACACTTCACTTCCATGTGTCGACACTTTGAGTCGACACTTTACTGATTCTTCATAGAAAAGGCTGAACTTAAGCTAAAACATATTTCTACTTTAACTTAACCATCTTATCAAGCAATTCTTGAGTTTTCAATTTCTCTTTGAGCAATCTTTTTCATTCAAACTTGGCTTCTTCAAACAAATAAGCTTCTTCAAATTTGTGAGCATCTTTTTCAACAAAAATACACTTCAAGAAAATCATTAGTCCTCGACTTATACTTAACCATTTTGCTTATCATCAAAATCAATAACAGAGTCAACACTTACTCTAACTTTTTACTAGCAGCAACATAAGTTGTAGCATTATCAGTCACTATATGAACCACATTTTCATGACCAACAGATATGATAATTTTTTTGAATAACTTATACAACATATCAGCTATCTTCGAGGTATTTAAAGCATCCACACTCTTAAAAAAGACAGTCCCTCAAAGGATAATAAACTAAAAAATTAATCAAAGTTCTCTTACACTGATATGTCCATCCATCAATCATAATTATGCATCCGGTTCTCTTCCATATGATACGAAAACTTTCAACATACTTTTTCACCTTATCAACATTCTTGGTTAATAAATAACTACGATAGAGTGAAAATTTGGAGTTTTATAACCAGGACCCATACTAGCTATGGCATCTATCATGGATTGATAATACTTGAAGTTCACAGTATTAAATGGCATACATGCATCTATCATCCATTTTGTCACTACAAGATTACGCCTTTCAACTGTTTCTTTATTTTGCAACAAGCTTTTTATAATTGGTTGAGCACCCGGTATTGTTCTTAGCATGAAATAATTCTTAATTGTCATTGGTTGTTTTCCTTTTCCACTTATATTTGTCACTTAACCTCGGCTACTTCTACCAATTATACTTTTTGCATTACTTGTATACTTGTTTGATGAGGTTGGACATAGAATTTCTTGTATGTCATTGTCATCTTCCCTTACTTGCCTATATACTTGCTCCTCATATTTCCTATGCCTTGTACTAAAGAAATTATAATCTTCACCCATTTTCTTTGCTCTTTCTTTCTTCTCATCAACAGTTTGAATATTTTATATCATTTGATGGCGAATATCCGTCGGTACTTTATGGCATGGCTCTACTTCTCCTTTTATTCCTGCAAGATATTATTTGAAGCAATTGATCCCACAACCAGCAAATACCTTTGCACAATACAAGCATGCTGACTTCATTCTTATACTATTACCACTAAGTTCAGGAGCTTCTTGTTGCCTAGTTGGCTAATCCAAGAGGGGGGGTGAATTGGATATTTAAAACTTTTTTATAAGTATATGCTCTTTTAGAAACTTAGTGTGGTGAGTGATGTGATTTAAGTATTAAATGCGAAAGCAAGTAAAGAACACAATCAATACAAGCAAACCACTAGCAATTTATAGTGGTTTGGAGCAATTTGGCTCCTACATCTACTATCCAAGATACCACTTGGGATTTCTACTACATTTACCATGGAATACAGCCAGTTTATTTTACACCGGGCTCACAAACCAAAATCCAATCTTGGTTTTATACCAGGATCATTAAGAATCCAATACAATGTTAGTTTTTTCGGGCTCACTTACAATCCAAACTTGTTTTTCAAGGATCACCAAAAATCTTAAACAATAACCAAGTTACAGCCCTTGCCGTACTTGGAACAACTCAATAAAAGAGTTAAAAAATAAAGCAATACTAATGACAAACCAAACTTTGTCGGATGGTTGCAGTTGATGCTCTTAAGAAGCCTTCTTAATTGCTCCTTCAATGATATTTAAGGCTTCCAAACTTCTCCGGTAAATAACTTAAGAAAATGATTAGAGTTTGGTGAAGTCTTGAGTTCTTCCTTGAATGCTCTTCTTGAATATTCAATGCCCTCTTAAAATTTTTTCCTCTTTCAAAAATTCTCTCTTAAAAAGTTCTTTAGAACATGTTTAAATCCTTCATTTATTATCTCTAAAACTGATCCCAGGTAAAAATAGCCATTGTAGTGCCTTGGAAATTGAGATATAGCCGTTGGAGTACTTTTGGAACTCAAAAAGTCAATTCTAGAACTAGCCATTACATACCTGAAACTGGAATTTGAGTCAGCTTGGTTGGCTCGAGTCAGCTTGGATTCTCAGACAAGTAGAATCTACACTCTAGTAGAGTCAGCTCTTCTCAGTCGAGTTGACTCGCCTGACTAGTTTTCTCAGAACTGGTTTTTCCACACTCTGGAGGAGTCGGCTCAATTGCTCATGGGTCGGCTCGATTATCTGACTTCAAAAAATTGAACATTTGAGACGAGTCGGCTCTATTTCCTTCAAGTTGGATAGGATGTCTGCATGCCAGAAACTTCTGTGCCATGCCAGAGCAATGAGTCAGCTCTATTTCCTTCAAGTTGGCTCGGATGTCTGTGCCAGAAACTTTGTCGTGCCAGAGTAATGAGTCGGCTCTATCCCTTCAAGTCAGCTCGAGTGAAGTTCATCCAAAAGCTTCCAAACTTTTTCCAAGAAATTTTCAACTAACTTCCAAAGACTTTCAAACTTCTTCAAAGCCTAATCTAAGTAAACTAAACTTAAAAATTATATAAGATTGCCCTTTTTATAGGAATACTTAATTAAGTTTTCTTGGGCTCTTCAATACATGAAACTTCATCAAAAATAAACTTGACATGCTACATTAATTTTAGAATTGTAGGAAGAATAGTTGTTCATTTGAATCGTCCTACAAAAATTTCTAAAATACTTGAAAATAACTAGTATCAAATACATACTCCAATATTTTGTTATCATCAAAATTGATATGGAAAGATCACTGACGTGGAGTGACGTGGAGCACACCTCGGATCCAGCTAGCAGGAAGACCATGCCACACCAAGTTTCCTTCCGAGCCCCCGCTAGGTGGCCTCCCCAAGGGTCGAGCCCACCTCGACCTAAGCTCAGCACCTCCGCTCCTTCGCCAGGTGGCATCCCCAGATGGGTCCACCTCAGCCGAAGTCGAGCGCGCCTCCATCGCTCATGTGCCAGGTGGCCTCCCTAAGGATCGAGCCCACCATGGCCTAAGCTCAGCATCTCCTCTCCTTCGCCAGGTTGCACCCCCAGATGGGCCCACCTCAGTCGAAGTTGAGCGCATCTTCGCTCCTTCACTAGGTGGCGCCCCTAGATGGGTCCACCTCAGCCGAAGTCGAGCGCGCCTCTGCTCCTTCGTTAGGTGGTGCCCTAGATGGGTCCACCTTAGCCGAAGTCGAGCGCGCCTCTGCTCCATCGCTAGGTGGCGCCCCCAGATGGGTCCACCTCAGTCGAAGTTGAGCGCGCCTCCGCTCCTTCGCTAAGTGGTGCCCCCAGATGGGTCCACCTCAACCGAAGTCAAGCACACCTCCGCCGCTCCTATGCCAGGTGGCCTCCCCAAGGGTCGAGCCCACCTCGGCTTGAGCACAGCATCTCCGCTCCTTCACCAAGTGGCACCCCCAGATGGGTCCACCTCAGCCGAAGTCGAGCGTGCCTCCACTCCTTCGCCAGGTGGCACCCCCAGATGGGTCCACCTCAGTCGAAGTCGAGCACACCTCCGTCGCTCGTTTGCCAGGTGGCCTTCCCAAGGATCGAGCCCACCTCAACCTGAGCTCGGTGCCTCCGCTCCTTCGCCAGGTGGCACCCCTAGATGGATCCACCTCAGCTAAAGTCGAGTGCTTTCCATGGAAGCCTCGGAAGATCGAAGGCTCAGCCCCCAAGATCAGAGGTGCACGAAGCGGCGCACCCCGTACGGCACCCCCAAGTCTACAACAGTGCGCGTAACCCCATTTGCACCAATTTAGGGAAAGTACCTCCATCGAGATGTCAGATCCTACGACCGGCCACCTAAAAACCCTAAAAGAAGAAGGACGCGCACAAGAACTTGGACCCAGAGGTGGCTACACACAGATCAAGGTTTTGTCTACTTTTCTTCATCGTGACAACACTTTGGGAGAAGGATATTCTCAACTTAATTCCCCAACCACAAGAGGAAGGGACCTCGGAAGAGCGGCCAACAGATGCCGTTGACCCCTGTGCCCCCCGGGGAGGGCAAATCGAGGCACGAAAGCGATGGCGACCTACAAAGGCACCAGCAGACGAGAAAGAAGGTAAGCAAAGAGAGGCAACCAAAAGAGGGCTAGCGCACAAGAGAGCAAGACAAGTATCTAGAGGCAAGAAGCTCCCAGAAGACTCTCAGAGCGAGTCCCCGCGAGCACAAATGCCACGATCCCAGCATCATTCTCTCCTCATTCTCTTCTACTCAAACCCTAACTCTAAACTCCTCTAAACATGGAGACCCCAGCGGGATCTGTTCTAGGGGATCTGTTCTGCCTTGCTATCCGCTAACTTGATCGTCGGAGTGCCCTCGCCAGGATCTCCGGTCTGGGTTTCTAACTCTATTTTGTAGGTTCGAGAACTCCAGGACTAAGGAGTAAGAGGGCAGATGTCTGGCGCCACCTCACAGCTGTAGGCCACGATGGTATGGTCGACAACAGATTAGCATGCCAGGAAGGGGGCCAACGAAAACTCCTGTACGAGTAAGCCCCCTACAAGCTCGAGAATAGCTCGACTCCAAGCATGGTGGTGACTCGCGGACATGAAGCTTCCACCAGCCGAGCGGGAGAGGTTCCCTCTCCCCCGGGCCCCTGTAGCCCGGAGAGAGAACTTCCCGCTCCTCCTCAGCTACCCTCGGCAGATGGTCAGTACGCTGCACTTTTCCAATAGATGCAGGCACTGACCATGGTCGTGAGGTAGTTGCAGCACCAGCAGCGCTCCCTGGTCACTCAACCCCAGCCAGGGACCCCCGCGGCCCAAGCCACGGGCCCCATGGAAGCCTGCGCTCCATCCAAGGCAGGCCATCCCATCCGCGGGCAGCAACCAACCCTCGCGGGAGTCACCAAACCCGTGCAAAGTGGAATCACACTGGGTCGACGGACCATGAGAGCCGATCCTTGATGGATGAAAAAGATGCTGCCAAGCACAGCAGGCACCGCTGGGGCAAGGCTCCTCGTCGCGACCCATCGACCCCTTCTTCTCCAGCAGCCTCGGTGGAAGGTTCCACTAATGAGGCCATCAAGTGCCTAGCCGAGAGACACCTGGAAGAGCAAGAGCACAAACTGGCGGAGCTCTCCCACTGGCTTGCCAACATGCAGGGCTCCCCCAACGAGCTGGTGGGCTATAAAGCCCAACCCCCCTTCTCTCGGGAAATCCAAGAGGAACCAATCCTGAGTCGATTCCGCATACCTCAGGTGGATCCCTACGATGGGACCATCAATCCCCAGACCACTTTGAAAGCTATAAAGCTCTCATGAGAGTCCAGGGGATGATGGATGCCCTCTTGTGCATCGCCTTTCTAGCCACCCTTCGGAAAGTCGCTCAAGTCTGGTTCACCCACCTCGAGCCCGAAAGCATCAACTCCTTCTAGCAGCTGGAGAGGAGGTTTGTGATGCACTTCGATGCCTGTCGAAAGGTGCCACGGGATATGGATAGCCTCTTCTCCATCCGGTAGTAAGACCATGAGTTCTTGCGGGACTATGTCACCCGCTTCAAGACTGCTGTCCTAGAGATCTACAGTCTGGATGAGCCCGTCGCCATGCTGGCATTGAAGCGAGGGCTCAGGATCTCCTGTCTAACATATTCCTTGGACAAAAAGTCATCCAAGACGTACTCTGAACTCCTCCTCCACATCCATAAGTACATCTGCACTGAGGAGGCTAACCGTACCAGGAGAGCTCTGGATGGGAAGCCTTCGAAGAAGCCTACCTCAAGGGATATGCTTGGAACCCAGAGACCTGGATCGCCTGCAGACTTCCGGTCGGGACCGAAGTCGAAGAATGGTCCCGTCCTCGAGCAGACCTTCACTCCCCTCATAGCGCCAAGGACAAAGATTCTCATGGAAATCGAGGGTGAGCACTACCTTTGCTGACCTCCCCCTCAGAAGTCGAGAAGCAGTCATGACAAGACAAAGTACTGCCAGTTCTACCATGACCACGGCATGACATTGAGGACTACCATAACTTGAAGAGGAAAATCAAGGACCTGATCAAGAGGGGCTATCTCAGGAAGTTCGTGGGAAGGGAGGCTCTGGTGGAGGATCAACCACTTGCGGCCCTTTCCCCTATTCTTGAAATCGACAACCGACCCACGGAGAAGCCTGTGGGCATGATCTCGTGCGGAATAGGACACGTATCGAAGAGAGCCCGGGAGGGAGGAGATCTAGAAAATGCACTCCCCTTTGAGAAGGGGAAAGGAGGTGAAGAGAAAAATGTAAATAATGATGCTGTCATGGTCGGGATGACCATCGCTAACATCCTGTACGTCGTATTATGGTTGATAGTGGGAGCTCCACGGATGTACTTTTTTACGATGCTTTCTCTCGGATGAACTTGTCTCATGATCGCTAAGGCCAGTGCACACCCCTCTTGTAGGTTTCACCAGATATTTTATGGGAGTCGAGGGAGAGATCACCCTCCCTGTCACTGCCAGGACTCTGCCCTGGCAGAGCACAGTTATGATGACTTTCACTGTCGTCAGACTCCCATCACCGTACAATACTATTTTGGACCGTCCTGGGCTCAACCAGCTCGATGCAGTCATTTCCACCAAAAAATTACTGGTATAGTTCCCAACCCCTTACGGGGTGGGAGAGGTGAGGGGGGCAACTCAGCCCATCTCGCATTGCCTACAGGCTATCCCAGGAGCTCGAAGCACCGAGCTCGAATCTGACATCGACAACCTTGACCAGAGGGTGCAAGATCCCAAGGGTGGCCCCGTCGAGTGCCTGTTGACGTACCCTCTTGTCTCGGATCCACTGAAGATGGTGCAGGTAGGAGCCCAATTACTGGAAGATGAGCGGACTCGCTTGTTGAGTTTCCTTCGGCCGAACATGGATGTGTTTGCCTGGTATATGGTGGATATGCCAGGCATCCTCTCAGATGTCATCACCCATCAGCTGAAGATTAATCCAAAAAACCATCTGATTCAGCAGAAGAAGAGGAGTTTCATCGTAGAGAGGCAGAAGGTGATCAACAACGAGGTGGAGAAGCTCCTCACCGCTAGCTTCATTCATGAAGTGCAATACAGCAACTGGCTGGTGAACATGGTAATGGTCAAGTAGAACAACAAAAAGTGGAGGATCTGTGTGGACTACACCGACCTCAACCATGCTTGCCCAAAAGATAGCTTCCCCCTCTCAAAGATCGACCAGCTCTTGGACTCCACTTCGAGGCACCGCCTCTTCTCCTTCATGGATGCATTTTCTGGGTATAATCAGATCCGGATGCATCCAAAGGACAAGGAGCACACCGCCTTCATCATGGACCACGGGACATACTGCTATAAGATAATGCCCTTCGTTCTGAAGAATGCTGGCGCCACGTACCAGCGGTTGGTCAACAAGGTCTTCAAAGACCAGATTGGCCGCAACATGCAGGTGTACATGGATGATATGCTCGTGATGAGCAAGCCGACCTCGGACCATGTCGAGGACTTGATGGAGACCTTCCGTAACCTTTGCCTCCACCAGATGAAGTTGAACCCGGCGAAGTGCATTTTTGGTATGGCAGCGGGGAAGTTCCTTGGCTTCATGGTGACCCAAAGAGGGATCGAAGCCAACCCAAAGAAGGTCCGAGCAATCCTTGACATGGAGCAGCCCACCTCCAAGAAGCATGTCCAGTGACTTACCAACCGGATAGCAGCCTTGAGCCGATTCATCTTGCAATCTGCCGATCGTTGCCAGCCCTTCTTCAAGGCACTGAGGAAGATGCATGACTTCGCCTGGACAAAGGAGTGCCAAGAGGAATTCATGGAGCTAAAGAAGACCCTGGTGTCATCACCACTGCTCTCCCGGCTAGAAAAGGGAGAAGAGCTTTTCCTGTATATGGCGATCACTCTAGAGGCTATCAGCTCGGTCCTAGTCCGAACGGATGATGAAGGGATCCAAAGACCTGTATACTATACAAGCAAGCTTCTCCGCGATGCCAAGCTCAGGTATTCTCGATTCGAGAAGTTAATTTTTGTGCTCATTGTGTCTGCCCAGCGCCTCAGGCCATGCTCAGCCGACTCGACATGTCAAGATGACTGGTGAAGTGGGCACTGAAGCTCAGCGAGTTCGACATTGCCTACTGACCGAGGTCGTCCATGAAGGTGCAGGTATTGGCTGACTTTTTAGTTGAGTGTGTAGGCCTGGGTGACGGGCTGGAAGAGAGCCTCCAGAATCAACAACCAGGACCTGAACTGAAGGAAGAGATCTAGGTCCTATATATGAACGGAGCATCCAACTCCGATGGAAGTGGAGCCTGGCTCATTCTTGCAATAGCGAGGGAGTCGTAGCCGAGTGCTCGCTCCGCTTCCAATTCACCGCCACCAATAACCAGGCAGAGTATGAAGCACTCCTTGCCGGACTGAGAGTCTCCCGTGAACTGGGCTTAACCAGCTTGAGGGTCTTCACCGACTCACAATTGGTGGCCGGGCAGGTCTCAGGCGAGTACGAGGCCCGGGACCCTCAAATGTCAAAGTACCTGGAATTGGTACGTGCTAGTGTGGTAGTCTTCAAGCACTTCAGCATCTCCCACATTCCACGTGAAGAAAATGCTCGTGTTGACGCCCTCTCTCGGCTAGAGACCCTGCTGGACTCGTCTTTGGGTCACGTCTACATCGAACATCTTTAGGCCCCGAGCTATGAAGTCCCCAAAGAGATCCAGCAGGTCACCCCGGAGCCCAACTGGATGGACAAGTACGTCAAATACATCATCGACAGTACTTTGCCCGAAAATCAAATAGAAAATGACCTCATCAAAAGGAAGGCCGCGTGTTTTGTGCAGATGGATGGACTACTCTACCGGAGGTCCTACTCCTACCCACTCCTCAAATGCTTGAGACTCGTAGAGGCAGCAATCGTGCTCTAGGAGATACACGAAGGCCTCTGCGAAAGTCATGTGGGGGCAGAACTCTAGCATACAAGGCCCTCCGCCAGGAATACTACTGGGAAACAATGAAGGAGGATGCAGCCAACTTCATCAAGAGGTGTAACCACTGTCAATGTCATGCTATTATGCAATGCCAGCCAGCTGCACCGCTCTCCCAGCTCTCCGTCCCATGGCCATTCATCCAGTGGGGCATGGACCTCCTTGGTCCCTTTCCTCCGGCATCCAGGTAGTGTAAGTTCCTTATAGTCGCCATTGACTACTTCATGAAGTGGGTCGAGGCTGAGCCGTTGGCCCAGATCATGAAGGCGAATGTCAGCAAGTTCTTCTAAAAGTCAATCATATGTCATTTCGGACTCCCTCACACCATCATCACCGATAATGGACGGCAATTCGATAATCGAGAGTTCAAGGAGTTCTACAGCGACCTCGGTATCAATCATCACTTCACCTTGGTAGCACACCTTCAAACCAATGGAGAGGCTGAGGTGACTAACCAGACTATCCTCCAAGGGCTTCAGACCAGGTTGGATCATACCAAGGGCAGATGGGCCGAAGAACTCTCCAGTGTCCTTTGGGCATACCACATGATGCCAAGGACGGCCATAGATGAAACTCTATTCAACCTCGTCTTTGGTGCAGAAGCAATGATTCTGGTAGAACTCAATCTGCCAACACTGCATGTAGAGCAATACGATGAGATCGAGAACCTAGCACGACTCTTGCTTAACCTAGATTTACTTGAAGAGATAAGGGACAAGGCTCAGGTCTGAATGGCAGCCTACCGGCAACGAGTGGCCAGATACTACAACTCCAGGATAAGACCGAAGTCCTTCTGCCCGGGAGACATGGTGCTATGACGGACGGAAGCCTCCCAACCTCGAGAGTGTGGTAAGCTCTCTCCAAACTGGGAAGGCCCTTACCGAGTGATCGAAGCCCTCCCTCACGGTGCCTAATATCTCGCCGAGCTCGATTGGGCACGATTTCTGTGGATATGGAATGGCGCGAACTTGAGGATGTATTACCAATGATGTAAGACTTCCTAAATATTAATAATGATATTCTCTTTGGTGCAATACTTGTCATTGTCTCGTAGGCCTTAGATTTGGCGATTGAAGATGGGGCAAAGGTGCCATGAGTAATTTACGAGAAATGCCAAAGCCCGAATATCAGTCTGGATGTAATCCCGGATCTCAGTCCGGAAGGCACGGAACCCAGTTATGGTGCAGAGCCCGGATGTCAGTCTGGATGTAATCCCGGATCTCAGTCTAGAAGGCATGAAACCCAGTTTCGGCATAAAACCCGGATGTCAGTCTAGATGTAATCCTGGATCTCAGTCTGGAAGGCACGAAACCCAGTTCCGGTGCAGAGCCCAGACGTCAATCTGGATGAAATCCTGGATCTCAGTCCAGAAGGCATGGAACCTAGTTCCGGCATAAAGCCCGGACATCAGTCTGGATGTAATCCTGGATCTCAGTCCGGAAGGCACGAAACCTAGTTCTGGTGCAAAGCCCGGATATCAGTCTGGATGTAATCCCGGATCTCAGTCTGGAAGACATGGAATTCAATTCTGGCACAAAGCCTAGATGTCAGTCTGGATGTAATCCCGGATTTCAGTGTAGAAGGTGCGGAACCCAATTTCAGCACCAAGCCTGGATCCCACTCTGGATGAAATCCTGGAGTTCAGTCCGGATGAAGGTGCGGAACCCAGTTCCGGCAACCGAAACCTGGCATTAGGAACACATGAAGTCCAAGCCGAAAGCTCCAAAAATTCCATGCCGAAGTCTGAAGGCCTTTTGAACCTGATCTTCGGTCAAGAGTCAGAATCAAATTTCAAATCAAAGTGCAGACTGGGCTCCGACAAAGCAGCAGAGGTCCAATCACGCCATCAACAAGGAGCAGAACAAAAAATGAAAAGACAAGAATACTGAGGTATAAGAAAAAGTGTTTCATTTCTAAGGTAAGGGTTTTTACAGATGTGAGGGAACCCGATAGACTGGGCAGCCCAAAAAGATCAAAATAAAAACCCTACACTAGAAAATGAAAAGGAGGACCCAAGGTCACTCCATGATTACATCCAGATTGACATCTGGGCTCTGCACCGGAACAGGGTTTCGTTCCTTCCAGACTGAGATCCAGGATTACATCTAGACTGACATCCGGGTTTTATGCCGAAACTGGGTTTCATGCCCTCTAGACTGAGATCAGGGATTACATCCAGACTGACATCCGGGCTCTGCACCAGAATTGGGTTCCGTGCCTTCCGAACTGAGATCCGGGTTACATCCAGACTGACATTCGGGCTTTGGCATTTCTCGTAAATTACTCTTGGGACCTTTACCCCATCTTCAATCGCCAAATCTAAGGCCTACGAGACATACAAGTATTGCACCAAAGAGAATATCATTATTAATGTTTAGGAAGTCTTACATCGCCGGTAGCCTACCTAGCTGAACGACCGGCCACCTTCTCATTAGCTGCTCCTGGCACCGCTGATTCCTCGGGCTTCTCCCCGGGGCTACCAAGGACGATGCTGGCAAGATCAGGCTCTGAGAAGAGGGAGCCCACCTTCTTCTAGCAGACCCCAAATCCCTTCAAGAATGAGTCCACGATAGCCTCGTGGACCTCATCCTTGAATGCCTGTAAGGCTCAGAACTTCAGCATGGCCTCCTGGGCATCCCTCTGTGAGGCCTCCAGCAGCCCCGTAACGTAGGAGGTCTTCTTTATGGTGCCCCTAGCTCGGCCAGGACCTCCTTGACCCGGTTTTCCAATGACCAGACCAGCCCCTGCAGGCGAGAAATCTCCACCGCATCTTCATCAATGCGATGCAGATTCACGATCCTCTCCTCAGACTGAGAGGCCTCAAGGCCCTTGATACGCCCGTCATCACGGACAAGGTCCTCTTGGAAAGCCCTGTTGCTCTCCCTCAGCTCGTGGCCTTTCTCGATCAGATCCTTCACGTAGGTCGCAAGCTTGCCCAGCTTCTTCTTCTTTTTGGCCTCCTTCACCGTAGAGGCGAGGAAGTCCTGAAGCAAGAGCACATCAGTCCCAATCTACATCAAAGACAAAGTTAGACTCTTTAAAAGATCCAACTGGAACATTAAAAAAGATGCCAGGTACTCATCGTGAAAAGCAGGGAAAGGATCCCGAGCAGGGCAGCCGAGTAGTCCCGGCCACCCCTCAAGCACCGGTCCCGGGGCTGGGATGCATACTCCATCATCCTCTCGGCCAGGCCCTAGTCTCGAATGATAGAGGCATTCCCAGGAAGTCCCACCGGCACAGGGTGGGACTCGGAGGAGGGCAGCGCAGGAGCACCCTTGGCTTGCAAAGATATAGGCCACGGAGCCACCACAACCATCACTGCTGCCATTGGAGTGCTGATCACTGTGACCGCCGGGGGAGGTGAGCATGCTGGTCGCTCCTCCTCCCTGCCCCCGTCGATGTCTACAACCTCTGGGGCAGGAGGCTGCTGCTGAGGTGGCCGAGGAGTCGTTGCCACTGCCCTTTGCTCCGAGGCCGGAATGGGCCTGGGCCCTTGGTCTGTCTCCATGCAGGCCCCAATCGAAGCACTCCTCTTCCGGGCCGACTCCATCAGGCTATCCAATGAAAACTTCATCCCTGAAGGAAAAATCAGAAGAGAGTCAGCAAAAAAAAAAGAAAGAAGAAGGAAGCAGGCATAGAGCCTCACTAACTGCTCGAATCGGGCTAACCCCGGTCTCAAAAAGGTTCTGCTCCGAGAGCAGAACCTCGAGGGGAGGAAGCTCATCACTGAGCAACTAAGAAAAGACATCCTGGGCAGCTGGCACAACCAAGGCATTCCGATTCAGGGACCGATCTGGTTCACCCAGACCCAGTCAACATCCCTAATCGAGGCAAAAAATAACCAGTTCTTCCATCCCTTGATGGACGTAGGGAGGTCAAACCGGAGACACCTGGGCCGTGGAGAGAGATACCACCACCCATCATCAGTAGAAAGAAGTTTCAGGATGAACAGAGTCCTGAACAGTGAAAAACGAGCAACGAACCCATGGAAGTGTATTGCCCAGGTGGCTACCCAAGAGGGGGGTCAATTGAGATTTTAAAAATTTAAAGTAGATAATGTACAATTAAAATCCCTGTTAATGTGTTGTATGCTGTGACTAAGAATTAAATGTAGAAGCTAAAAGAAATCAGAGAATCCACTACAAACACACAAGATTTATAGTGGTTCGGAGCAACCCAGCTCCTACGTCCACTACCCAAGATACCACTTGAGATTTCTACTATATTCACACCCGAATACAGTAGGATTGTTTTACAGGATCACAATCCAAAATCTCTATACTTTGATTTTAATGGGCTCACCAAAGAAAACCCAACACCCTTTGATTTTGAATAGGCTCACCAAAGAAACCCAACTTGGTTTTCATAGGATCACCAAGAACCTTACTTGGTTTTACCAGGATCACCAAGAACCTAATTGATTTTTTAATCGGGCTCACCAATAACCCAAACAATTCAAAGATGAATTGAAATAAATGCAACAATAAATGACAAACTCAATTTGTCGGATAGTTGCTGGTGCAGCTTGTGAGAAGTCCACTTGGATGCACTTGAATGAGCTTTAATTGCTTCAATGGCTTCTTCCCAAATTGCTTCAAGCTTTAGATCAGAGTTGGTGAAGACTTGAAGGTTGACTTGAATACTCTTGTGCTCTTTCTTCTTGTTGGTAGGTAGGATATTCAATAAAGCTTGAAAACTTTTAGAACTTTCTTCAAAAACTTTATCACTCTTTTTTCTTTCCAAGAGGTTCAAATCCCTCAAATATAAAGTCTTCCATCACTTCAAGGCAGTTCTAGCCATTGTAGACCGTTGGGAAGTGATTTGTAACCGTTGGAGCACTTTTTGGCATTCAAAAAGAAATTCTGGAACTAGCCGTTGGATACCAGAAAGCGATATTCGAGTCGGCTCGGATTCCCTCGAGTCGGCTCGGATCCTTCAAGTCGATAGGTCGAGTCGCCAAATCTTCAGTGCAGTTGGCTCTTTGTCTTAGGGTGCGAAACTTCACTCTAGATGAGTCGGCTCTTGATAGCTCAGGTCGGCTCGAACTTACTTCTTTGAAAATCTTGAACTCGAGGAGTTGGCTCTTTTCAGCTTGGGTCAGCTCTTCTTCTTAGGTTTGGAAAATCTCACTCTGGAAGAGTCGGCTCGTTGCAGTTCAGGTTGGCTCGCTTTCTCAGGTCTTTAAAGTTAGGTCGACAGAGTCGGCTCTTTGAGGTTTAGGTCAGCTCACCTGGCTGTTCTCAAAAATCTTCAAAAACTGGACTCTAGAAGAGTCGGCTCGGACATATTCCAGTGGACTCAGATTCACTGGAGTCGGCTCGGTTACCTTCGAGTCGGCTTGAATTGCTGCGTACCAGAATCCTTGCTGCGTGCCATGAGGTGGAGTCGCTCTTCAACATGCTGGGTCGGCTCGAGTGTCTTCTTCAGGTTTTTTACAATTAAACTTAAAAAAAAACTCTCACCAACACTCTTATATTTTTCAAGCAAACCAACTCAAAATAATTTTAAGGCGTGCACACACGGAAGTAACCCTTTTTACAGATTTTTCTTAGCTATTTCATTGGGTTCTTCTTTACAAAAATAATTACAACACAACTCAAATCAAGAAATAAAGATGTAGGAGTTGAAGTTTGAACAATTAAATCATCCTACAAAAATTTATAGAACCACTTGAAGAGTTGTTAGATAAAAATGTACATACTTCAATGTTTAGTTATCATCAAAATCACTTATGGCATCAACAATCTCTCCCTTTTTGTTGATGACAAAATACTGGGTATGAAAAATTCTTTATATTTACATGTATAAAAGTATTTGAAAGTAAATATTCACATGTATTTGAGCTAACTATATTTGTAGATAAGTATCAGAGCTCAAGACATGATATCATTGTATATCATCGAAGTTAGTGCATTTGTATATATCAAAGTATTAAACTTTTTATGAAATCCTAATCAGCACAAACATGGAGTATCAGAGTTTAGAGAAAAAAAATTGACAGAATTCAGATTATTTGTATAGCAATCAGAACAATCCATTCAAGAAAATCTCCCACTTTCTCTAGGTTTTAAAGTGAAATAGCAGTTAAGGTCAAATTCAATACTATCACTTTTGTGCTCCCCCTTTTTCATTCTTTTTATGCACTTTAAGTATAACAGCATAGGAAGCTAATAGCATAGGAATCTTAACATAGATATCAGAATTTTCATGACAACTCAATTATATATACCATTCTCCCCCTTTTTGTCAATCAATCAAAAAGGTAATTTCAATAAAGCTTAGATTTTAAAATAAATTGAGAAAGTATTTAAAATTTGTTTGAAATAATTTCACTTTTTCAAATTCATTTGAAAATTAAAAAGTCATCATAGTTGTATCATGAACATTGTGTAAGTAGAAGGATAACTTATCATAGCAATGGAGCTTTCATTTCATTGAGAAATATTTCATACAAAGTGTGAAGGAAAGTACATTCATATTATAAAAGATAAAAAGTAAAGCATTCTATATTAAAAGTGAGAAGTACAAAGATGTGATCAAGATAACCAAAAGACTAACTGAACAACCTATTCTTCTTCTTCTTCACTAGAAGAAGAGGAGCCTACCTCTATAACCTTATTAAAGGTCTTAGTTTTCAAGGGTTTAAACCTTAAATCCTTGAACCTAGTTCTAATAGGGGCTCTAAATGTCTTAGTCCTTTTGGCCTTAGGTTTCTTCTTGGTTACAACAGGTTTGGGTTTGATTGAGGGTGGATCAGATGAAGGAATAGGAGCAGAGGTCTCAAGTGACTCTTTGAAGATCTTTACAGGAGTATCTTCAGCAGTGACTGTTTTCTTCGAAGATTGCAGCAAAATACTTCTGATTTCTTCTTTAAAATCCTTCATCTTCTTTTCCATTTTCTCCTTGTGAAGCTTCTATTCAGATCTCATTTTTTGCAAGCTATCATTAACTGTGTTTCTCATTTCATCAATTGCAGAATTCATGTGATTTGTCAATAAATTTGAGATTGTTTCCATCTTCTAAAATATTAGCTTCTTAAGATCAGATGGAGTAATCATTGTACCTTCAGATCTTTCTTTAATAGCAGTAGCTTCATCATCTTCAGAGGAAGTAGCAGCAAACTGACTAGACACTTTCTTTATCCATATTCCTTCTTGTAATTTGTAATATATTCTTTTAAGTGAATTGAAGGAATAAGTGTCAGAGTGATGTAGAGGCTTGCCTATCTCATTGGTTAAGTCAACTCCAGCTTCTTCAAAAAGTAGAGTAAAAACCATACCATAGGGTAGGTAGGCTTTAACTTTTCTAGCTACTTCAGTCATTTGAATCATCATTATGTAGGGAAGGTTGAGAGGCTTTTCTTCAATCAGATGTCCCATAAAAGTCATGTCCTTTTCGCTCACCCAATCAAAACGACCGGTTCTGGGAAGAAAAACCCTACTGATCATATTGTAAAAAAGCCTCATTTTCTTTGACAGTAAGTTGGCCTGAACATGTTGAACGGAGCTCACGTCTTCTTTTTCCAAAATTAGCTTCAATGTATGTTCTTTATCAGGTAGGGTAAGCTCGGTGGCGCCATCCGTTGGCATTTGTAACAAGTTGCCCAACTTTTCTTCATCCACGATGATTTTCATTCCCTTAACAGTGGATTACAAGTGATATTCTTTAAGAACTATATTTTCATAGAAAGTCCGTACCAGTGAGGGGTAGGTTAAAATGTCCAAATAACAGAAATGCTTCCAACCCTGGTTATCTATCCATCTTCCGATCTTCATTTCCATTTTTTCTAGGAAGGAGAAATCTATTCTTCTTCCGCAAGTGATAGGCTGGTTGGCCATTGAGATAATCTGTCTGGGAGGAGAAGGAGTTTCTTCTTCTTGTTGCTCAGTGATAGACCTTTTCCTCTTTTCTCTCTTTCCTTTTTCATCTTCACTGCGTGTGCTTGATTCACCAACTTGAAGAATCTTCCTCGCAGATCTCCGTGGAGCTATTGTAGTGGAATTTAGGAAATCAGGGTTCTAGAGAATGGTTTTTAAGAAATTGGTAAAGTTTTCGAGTGGAGTAAAGTGTGTTTGAAATAAAATAGGAAGAGTGAAGTACAAAAAAATAGCTCGGAACCACTTAAGTAGTGATTTCCCGACTTTCGAGTCGGCTCGCTCAACCCTTGAAACATCCGAGTCGACTCGACCAGAGCGAACTCAGAAAAATCAGAACACCGAGTCAACTAGGCAAAATATCAGGTTGACCTAGTCGGCTCGACCAAAGCAAGATCAGAAAATTCAGACATTCGAGCCGACTCGACCAGAGCAAAATTACTCGAGTAGACTCGAACAGAAACTTTTCACAGAAAATGAAATGATTTAGAAATTGAATTCGATGTAATAAAAGTTTAAAGAAAGTTATTCAATAAACATGAATAGTTGTAGGAGGTTTTCTAGATAATTTTTCTTGAGTTTTTGAAGGAAATTAGGTTGTCCAAATCTAGAAAGGATCACAAAGTCCTAATTCTTCTCTAAGCAATTCAAATCTATCCTGATTCAGTGGCTTGGTAAAAATGTCAGCTAATTATTTTTTAGTTGGGATAAATTCTAGTTCTATATCACCATTCAAAACAAGGTCTCTAATAAAATGATGTCTAATATTTATATGCTTAGTTCTAGAATGCTGAATAGGATTTTTGGTTAAATTTATAGCACTTGTGTTATCACACTTGATTGGAATTTTGCATTGTATGACACCAAAGTCTTCTAGTTATTATTTAATCCATAACACTTGTGCACAACAACTTTCTGCAGTAACATACTCTGCCTTAGCATTAGAAAGTGCTACCGAGTTTTGTTTCTTGCAGTGCCATGTGATTAAATTCAATCCTAGAAATTGACATGTACCACTAGTACTTTTTCTATCAATTCTACAACCAGCATAATCAGCATCAGAAAATCTGATTAAATTTAAAGATGATTCTTTTGAAAACCAGAGACCTAGATTACTTGTTCCTTTCAAATATCTTAATATTCTTTTAACAGCAAGAATATGTGTTTCTTTAGGATTATATTGAAATCTAGCATATACATATACTATATAAGATATCTGGTCTATTTGCAGTTAAATATAATAAGGATCCATCATATCTTTGTAGAGCTTTTGGTCAATATTGGATCCATTTTCATCTTTATCTAATTTGCAAGATGGGCTCATGGGTGTGTTTATTTGTTTGCTTATCTCCATACCAAACTTCTTGATTACTTCCTTGGTGTATTTGGCTTGGTTGATGAAGATCCCTTCCTTAGTTTGCTTTACTTGAAGCTCGAGAAAGTAGTTAAGTTCATCAATTAGGCTTATTTCAAATTCTCTCTACATTAACTTAGCAAATTCTTCACAAAAACTTTTATTTGTTGCACCAAATATAATATCGTCAACATAAATATATATAACTAATATGTCATTATCTTTCTTTTTGATGAAAAGAGTTTTATCAACAATTCCTCTTGAAAAATAATTTTCAATCAAGAAGGTGCTAAGTCTATCATACTAGGCTCTAGGGGCTTGTTTCAAACCATATAAAGCTTTATATAATTTAAACACATGGTTTGGAAATGCATGATTTTCAAAACCCGATGGTTGTTCTACAAAAACTTATTCGGAGATAAAACCATTTTAAAATACACTTTTTACATCCATTTGTAAAAGTTTAAAGTTCATGTAGCAAGCAAATGCAAGAAGTAATCTAATGGCCTATCGTCTTGCTACGGGTGCATATGTTTCATCAAAATCAATATCTTCTTCTTGACTATATCCCTTAGCTACTAATCTAGCTTTGTTTCTAATGATATTTCCTTGTTCATCTAATTTGTTCCTGTAGACCCATTTGGTTCCTATGATTGGGTGGTCTTTAGATCTATCAACTAGTGTTTAAACCTTATTTCTTTCAAACTGGTTCAATTCTTCATGCATAGCCATCATCCAGTTTGGATCATTTTCAGCTTTTTCTAAAGTATGAGGCTATATTTGAGATACAAAAGGTAGGTAGTCATGTGCAGTTCTATGTGCAGACCTAGTCCTAATACCTTATGAAGGATCACCAATAATTAATTCTTTAGGATGGGAAGTAGCGCACCTCCATTCTGTTGGTAAATCTGTATGATCCTTACTTACCATTTCTTCTCTTTCTTCAATTGATCTTTCTTGAATTGAATACTCATGTCTTCCATCTCTTTTTGAATAGAACCTGCATCATTATCGATACACTCATCTTTTCTAGATGATGAAGGGTTAGTTTTATCAAAGATAACATGCATTGACTCTTCAACAGTAAGAGTCCTTTTGTTAAATACTCTATATGCTTTGCTACGAAGTGAATAACCAAGGAAAATTGCTTCATCAGATTTAGCATCAAATTTTTCTAGATTATCCTTACCATTATTAAGTACAAAGTATTTACATCCAAATACATGAAAATAATTGATATTGGATTTCTTTTCATTCCAAAGCTCATAGGGGATTTTCTTCAAAATAGGATGAATCAAAACGCGGTTTAAAATATAACAAGCAGTGTTCACCTCTTCTGCCCAAAAGTACCTTAGAAGATTACCTTCACATAGCATTGTTCTGGCCATTTCTTCCAAAGTCCTGTTTTTTCTTTCTACAACACCATTTTGTTGTGGTGTTTTAGGAGCGGAGAAGTTATGATCAATGTCGTTTTCAGTACAATAATCATTGAAAAACTGATTTTCAAATTTAGTGCTATGATCACTCCTAATTAAAATTATTGAAAGAATTTTTTGATTTGAAACCTTTTTGTGAAATTTTCAAAATACTTTGAAGGTTTCATCTTTATGTGCAATAAATAAAATTCATGTAAATCTAGAAAAATCGTCTACAATCATAAGGGCATATTTCATACCTCCTAGGCTTGTGGTCCTAGTTGGTCCAAATAAGTCTATGTGAAGTAGTTCAAGAGGTCTAGAAGTTGATATCATATTTTTGGATTTAAATCTCCTCATAGTTTGTTTACCCATTTGGTATGCATCACAAACATGATCAAAGTCTACTTTAAATTTAGGCATGCCTCTAACCAGATTTTTGGAAATTAATTTGGCAATAGTTTGCATGCTAGCATATCCTAATCGTTTATGCCATAATAAGCAAGATTCCTTGGTCTTAGTATTCATTGCAACTAAACTGGAACTACTTGACATGACAAGATTATTAAGATCAACCACGTAAATGTTTTCAAGTCTATGTCCAATGAATTTACTGCCAGAATCAAGAGAGTTTGTTACTATACACATAGATGATTCAAAGATAACCTTGAAGCCTTTATCACAAAGTTGACTAATGCTTAGTAAATTGTGCTTCAATTTATCTGCTAGCAATACATTTTCAATTAAAGTACATGGGGTTATTTTGATCTTACCAATTTCGATTATTTTTTCCTTGCCATTGTCTCCAAAAGTAACCATACCTCCTTCTTTCATTTCCAGGGTAATTAATTGATCTTTGTCACCCATCATATACCTTGAACAGCCACTATCAAAATACCATCTTTTCTTAAATTTCTGGGTTGCAAGACATTCCTGCAACACAATCAAGGAGTTCTTTTAGGTACCCAAGCTAACTTGGGTCCTTGTAGATTAGCAGAGGTGGTTCCTTTAGGAATCCAAATCTTTCTTGATCAATTATGGATATTTCTAATAATATTGTAATTGAAAGCTTTATGTCCTAGTTCCTTGCAAGGAAAATATCTTATTCTAGAATTTTAAAAAGATTTATGCTTTGAAATTCTAGATGCATGAGATGCAGAAACATCAGGTTGTGTAATTAAGTTTTTTGGAACATACAAGGTAGGTTTTGAAGTGGGAGTAGAATCTTTAGTCACAAAAGCTTTTTCAGAAGAAAACTTAGGAACAAAATCCTTTTGTTTTACAAAAGTAGTTGCTGAAATATAATTTGAATTTGAAGCATTAAAACCTATTCCAAAATTAGTACCAGAAATTCTTTGTTCTTTAAGGATCAACTCAAGCTTGTTAGAAGACAAAGTTAATTTTTCAACAAGTGGCTTGAGTTTTTCAACCTCCTTTTTTAGCTCATTATTTTCTTTCAACAAAACATTATTTTTGTCATGATAAGCATTATTTTCAGTTTTCAATACATCACAGTTTTCGGAAAAGACATGAAGTTTTTTTTGCAACAAAGTATTCTTCTTTGAAATTTCATCTTTTTCTTTGAGTAAAGAATCATTGATATGCTTTAATGATCTAATCTTCACTCCTGCCTTTTTACATTCTGATAAAAGATCATAAAATGCAGAATTCAACTCATCAAATGTAAATTCAATTTGTGTGTCGGTGGAAGTTACCTCATCCTCGAGACCCATTAGACATAAGTTAGTTGTTTTCATGGTCTCTTCCTCTTCAGTTGAAGTAGAGTCTTCACTATCGCTCCACGTGGCAACCATCACTTTCTTTTTCTTCTTTTTGAAAGATTTCTTCAATAGTGGACAATCTGAATGAATGTGCCCCAATTTCTTATATTCATAGCAGGTGGGGACTTGTTCCTTATCTTTGTCATTGTCCTTTTCTTTTGAATGGTCTCCTCGTTTATGAAATTTTTTATTGAATCTTCCTTTCTTCTTTTCCATAAAATTTCTGAATCTCCTCATGACCATTATAATGTCTTCATCTTCTAGATTATCTTCAGAGGAGGTAGAGTCATCTTTTGTCTCTTCATCATTCTTTGATTCCAATGCAGCCTTGAATGCAATAGTTTTCTTTTTTTTCTAATCATCATCTATTCTATATTGCATGGCCAGTTCGTGTGTGATGAGAGAACCCATTAGTTCATCCATGGATAAGTATTCAAATCTTTGGTTTCCTAGATGGCTATAACTTTAGGATCCCTTTTGTCAGGAAGTGATTTCAATATCTTCTGTACTAGATCAGCATTTGAGTATACCTTGCCAAGACTTTTCAAACCACTAATAATATCTATAAATCTAGTATACATAGCAGAAATATTTTCATTAGGCTCCATTTTAAACAATTCATAATTGTGCACCAAAATATTTATCTTTGAAGTTTTCACTTGCGAAGTTCCTTCATGGGTCACCTCAAGTTTATCCCAAATTTCTTTTGCTAAAGAGTAAGTCGAAATTCGATTAAACTTGTTTAAATCCAAAGCATAGTATAGCAAATTCATTGCTTTGGCATTCAATTTTCCTAATTTCATGTCGTGTTCAATTCTAGTCCTCTTCAAGCTTAGGGACATCCATGCCATCAACTTTGGTCATGGGGATACTTGGCTCTTTAAGAATGACCTTCCATAATTGAAAATCAACAGCTTGAATATAGATCTTCATTCTTGCTTTCCAATATGAATAATTTTTGCTTGTGAAGAGTGGAGGTCTGTTGGTAGATTGGCCTTCCACCAAGGATGTACTCATGGGATGAGCCATCAATATTTACTCTTATGTAATCAAAGACACTGCTCTGATACCAGTTGTTGCCCAGGTGGCTACCCAAAAGGGGGGTGAATTGGGACTTTAAAAATTTAAAGTAGATAATGTGCAATTAAAATCCCTGTTAATGTGTTGTGTGCTGTGATTAAGAATTAAATGCAAAAGCTAAAAGAAATCAGAGAATCATACTACAAACACACAAGATTTATAGTGGTTCGGAGCAACCTAGCTCCTACATCCACTACCCAAGATACAACTTGGGATTTCCACTATATTGACACATGAATACAGTAAGATTGTTTTACAGGATCACAATCCAAAATCTTTATACTTTGGTTTTAACGGGATCACCAAAGAAAACCCAACACCCTTTGATTTTGAACAGGCTCACCAAAGAAACCCAACTTGGTTTTCACATGATCACCAAGAACCTAACTTGGTTTTACCATGATCACCAAGAACCTAATTGGTTTTTCAACCAGGCTCACCAATAACCCAAACAATTCAAAGATGAATTGAAATAAATGTAACAATAAATGACAAACTCAATTTATCGGATGTTACCAGTGCAGCTTATGAGAAGTCCACTTGGATGCACTTGAATGAGCTTTAATTGCTCCAATGGTTTCTTCCCAAAGTGCTTCAAGCTTCAGATCAGAGTTGGTGAAGACTTGAAGGCTGACTTGAATGATCTTGTACTCTCTCTTCTTGTTGGTAGGTAGGATATTTAATAAAGCTTGAAAACTTTTAGAACTTTTTTCAAAAACTTTATCACTCTTTTTTCTTACCAAGAGGTTCAAATCTCTTAAATATAAAGTCTTCCATCACTTCAAGGCAGTTCTAGCTATTGTAGACCGTTAGAAAGTGATTTGTGACCATTGGAGCACTTTTTGGCATCCAAAAAGAAATTCTGGAACTAGCCGTTGGATACCAGAAAGCGATATTCGAGTCAGCTAGGATTCCTTCGAGTCGGCTCGGATCCTTCGAGTCGATAGGTCAAGTCGCCAAATCTTCAGTGCAATTGGCTCTTTGTCTCAGGGTGTGAAACTTCACTCTGGACAAGTCGGCTCTTGATAGCTCGAGTCAGCTCGAACTTCTTTGAAAATCTTGAACTCGAGGAGTCGGCTCTTTTCAGCTTGGATCAGCTCTTCTTTACAGGTTCGAAAAATCTCACTCTGGAAGAGTCAACTCGTTGCAGTTCAGGTCGGCTCACTTTCTTAGGTCTTCAAAGTTAGGTCGACAGAGTCAGCTCTTTGATGTTCGGGTCGGCTCGCCTAGCTATTCTCAGAAA
This sequence comes from Areca catechu, assembly GCA_021397845.1. Classification (NCBI taxonomy): domain Eukaryota; kingdom Viridiplantae; phylum Streptophyta; class Magnoliopsida; order Arecales; family Arecaceae; genus Areca; species Areca catechu. The sequence goes on along the minus strand of CM038050.1, from coordinate 155,484,104 downwards.
TCTTCAAAAACTGGACTCTAGAAGAGTCGGCTCTGACATATTCCAGTGGACTCGCATTCACTGGAGTCGGCTCGGTTACCTTCGAGTCAGCTTGGATTGCTACATACCAGAATCCTTGCTATGTGCCATGAGGTGGAGTCGGCTCTTCAACATGTTGGGTCAGCTCGAGTGTCTTCTTCAAGATTTTTATAATTAAACTTAAAGAGAAACTCTCACCAACACTCTTATATTTTTCAAGCAAACCAACTCAAAATAATTCTAAGGCATACACACACGGAAGTAACCTTTTTTACAGATTTTTCTTATCTATTTCATTGGGTTCTTCTTTACAAAAACAAATTACCACACAACTCAAATCAAGAAATAAAGATGTAGGAGTTGAAGTTTGAACAATTAAATCATCCTACAAAAACTTGTAGAACCACTTGAAGAGTTGTTAGATAAAAATGTACATGCTCCAATATTTAGTTATCATTAAAATCACTTATGGAGTCAACAAAGTGGCAAAGTACAACGAAGGTGAAGATGACCCGGATGGCATTGGGAGCCAACTGGGTTGGAATGAGACGGAAGTAGTTCAAGAAGGAAAGAAAGAAAGGATGCAGCAGAAAACGAAGACCCCCGGTAAAGAAATCTTCATAGAAGGCGTTATGGCTGGGACCGCTTGAGGTGACTCGCTCCCCCGGTCTCGGGAGTGAAAGCTAGATGGAGTCTGGGACTCCAAATGAGTCCTAGATCGAAGAAAGGTTGTCTTCGGTCATCATCGAAACGAAGCCGGAGGGACCGAAAGAGGCCTCTGCCATCGGAAGGACGGCAACAGGAGCAGAAGGAACCCTAAAGGTTCTAGGGCCTCCGATGACAATACCGCCGGATTGCGGTCGCCTCCAGACTTCGAAAGGAACTTCGTCTTCAGACGAGGAGGATGATGGAGCCCTCGGACGAGAGGGACCGGCCTCGTTTGGATTGGTGGAAGAACGAGGATGTCGAGACATTAAAGAAGGAAAAGGAGGTTTCAAGGAGGAAGACAAGGGAACGAAGGACACAGGAGAAAGAACCAAAAGCTAAGAAGAAGCAGGGGAGAAAGAAAGAGATCACTGGAACTCACTGTCTTGTTTTGGAGAAGAAAGGTGCTTCAGAAGAAGAAGAGGGACCACTGCAACTAACGGCGAGGTGCAAGAAAATTGAAAAGACTTCGTTTCTGGAAAGTCCCCTCTTTTCAAAAGCCAATCGATAGCGATCGTACCGGCCTTTTTTCTGCTTCGACTGTCAGATGGATGCCACGTGTGATGGCACCCGGCAGCGACGCCTCGATTCGTGGAAGGCCATCTCAAGTTTGGTATGGCACAATTATGGCCCGTTGAATCCACGAACGTTGCGCCCGTGCATTGGACCTCGGGTGCGGCGTGCGAGGTGACAGCAATCATGATAATAACTGTGCAAGATTTTTGTCCTCCTACATCATCTCCGCATTAACTCCCCACGTTCCAGCCGTAGTGCTTCGATGGGACTTGGGAGTGGGGGGCAAATGATATGGCAAGATCGCTGACATGGATTGACATGGAGCACACCTCGGATCCAGCTGGTAGAAAGACCGTGCCATGCCAAGTTTCCTTTCAAGCCTCCCAGGTGGCCTCTCCAAGGGTCGAGCCCACCTCGGCCTAAGCTCGATGCCTCCGCTCCTTCGCCAGGTGGCGCCCCTAGATGGGTCCACCTCAGTCGAAGTCGAGCGTGCCTCCATCGCTCGTGTGCCAAGTGGCCTCCCCAAGGGTTGAGCCCACCTCGGCCTGAGCTCGGCATCTCCGCTCCTTCACCAGGTGGCGCCCCCAAATGGATCCACCTCAGTCGAAGTCGAGCACATCTCTGCTCCTTTGCTAGGTGGCGCCCCCAGATGGGTCCACCTCAGTTGAAGTCAAGCGCGCCTCCACTCCTTTGCCAGGTGGCACCCCAGATGGGTCCACCTCAGCCGAAGTCGAGCGCGCCTTCGCTGTGCCTGTGCCAGGTGGTCTCCCCAAGGGCCGAGCCCACCTTGGCCTGAGCTCGACGTCTCCGCTCCTTCACCAGGTGGTGCCCCCAGATGGGTCCACCACAGCCAAAGTCGAGCATGCCTCCGCCACTCGTTTGCCAGGTGGCCTCCCCAAGGGTCGAGCCCACCTCGGCCTGAGCTCAGCACTTCTGCTCCTTCGCCAGGTGGTGCCCCCAGATGGGTCCACCTCAGTCAAAGTCAAGAACATTCCATGGAAGCCTCGGAAGATCGAAGGCTCAGCCCCCAAGATCTGGCACGTGCGAAGCGGCGCGCCTAGTACGGCACCCCCATGTTTGCAACGATGCGCGTAACTCCGTTTGCACCAATTTGGGGGAAGCACCTTGATCGAGATGTCAGATCCTGTGGTCAGCCACCTGAAAACCCCCAAAGAAGAAGGCCGTGCATAAGGACTTGGACCCAGAGGTGGCTACGCGCAGATCAAGTTTTGTCTACTTTTCCCCTTCATGACAACATGCTGGGAGAAGGATATTCTCAACTTAATTCCCTAACCACAAGATGAAGGGACCTCGGGAGAGCGGCTAACGGATGCCGTTGACCCCTGTGCCCCCCGGGGAGGGCAAATCAAAGCATGAAAGCGATGGTGGCCTACAAAGGCAGCAGCAGACGAGAAAGAAGGTAAGCGAAGAGAGGCAACCAAAAGAGGGCAAGCGCACGAGAGAGCAAGACAAGTGTCTGGAGGCAAGAAGCTCCCAGAAGACTCTTAGAGCGAGTCCCCGTGAGCACAAACGCCACAATCCTAGAACCGTTCTCTTCTCATTCTCTTCTACTCAATCCCTAACTCTAAACTCCTCTAAACATGGAGACCCCAGTGGGATCCATTCTAGGGGATCTGTTCCGCCTTGCCATTCGCTGACTTGATCGTCGGAGTGCCCTCGCTGGGATCCCCGGCCTAGGTCTCTAACTCTATTTTGCAGGTCTGGGAACTCCAGGACTAAGGAGTAAGAGGGCAGACATCTGGCGCCACCTCATAGCTACAAGCCATGATGGTACGGTGTCAACAAAAATCATTCCAGGGGTCAATAATTTCTTCCTTTTTGATGATGACAAAATACTGGACATAGAAAAACTTTACAGTTATGTATGTATGAACACTTAAAGTATCAAAGTGACTTGTATACGATTTAAATTGATAAGTATCAACATGTATCAAGAGTGTATCAGAATGTATCAATAAGTATCAAGAAGTATTAGAGCTTTTTGTATAAGAGTCAATATTTATCAAAAACTACTTTTGCTTAAGAATGTATTGGAGCCAATTAAGTATCAAAGTTTATTAGAGTGAAATGAGTATCAAAAATGTGTCAAAACCAATTAATTTCCATTAATTTAATAAAGAAAACATTAGAGCTAATTGAGCATTGACATGTATCAGAGCCAGTTAATTTTCATTGATTTAGTATTAAAATATATCAAAGCTAAAATCCATTATCTTCCATGTATAAATAACTTCTCCCCTTGACTTGCATATTTTCATGAAATTTGAATTTTCCATGCACATAAATATTACTCCCCCTTTTTGTCATCAATAAAAAGTTCTTTAAGCAATCTTTATGAGAATACAAATCAATAAATTTTGAAATAGAATAGCAATATTAAGATGTTTTGAGATAATTTCACTTTTCTTTATATTCTTGATTTTCTTATTAATATTTTCCTTTCTTTTTCAATGACAATTGTTTGATATCAATTGATGAGTCTAAGCTTTGTGCATCATAGAAGAGTTAAAATTTGCTCCCCCTTACTAAAAGAATTATAGAGTAAAATGCCAATGACAATTAAACAAGGTAAACACACACACACATATATATAAGCAAGTTTTTGATACAAAAGATACAACCAGCAAAAACAAGATCTAGCAAGATCTAATCATCTTCTTCCTCACTAGAGGAAGAACTTATTTCTAAAATAGTAGAAGAAACTTTAGTTTTCAAAGGTTTGTGCCTAAGATCTCTAAGTCTAGTTCTAGTGGGAGCTTTAGGCACAGCAGTTTTGGTTTTAGGTTTAGCTCTAGGTCTAGTAGGAGTAGGCTTAGTCTTGATATCTTCAGAATGCACTTGATCAGAAGGTGGAGGTGGTTGTTTGGCATGTGGTGGAGGCTGTCTAGGTGTGGGTGATAGCTGTGGAGGTCGCTGCCAAGAAGTAGAAGCTCCCGATGCAGATCGAACTCCAGTCACAAAAAGCAAGACAGTCCGAAGCTCAGACCCAATGTCCTGAATCTACTCCTAGATATCATGAAGTGCAAGGGCCTGCTGAGTGTCAAATGAGTATGCTGCTCCTCGAAGCCTCCCGAAGTCTGAACGCAAGTTTCTGAGATCTGTCCTGTAGTCATCCTGCGTCCGCTGACTCATCTCCATAGTATCAACTCTGAGTGTCAACTCTCTCATCTCTGTCCGAAATTCCTCTAGGCCTCTCTCTAGTGTCTGGCGAAGATCGCCAAACATCGATCTAAAAGATCCCATCAAAGTCTTAGCAAATTATAAGAGCTGCTCGAATGAAGGACCATTCTGAGTGCCAGCTGAGGTCGATGGTACTGAATGTGTTGTTGGTGCTGGTGGAGTCCTGGGGCTGCCGGTCTGTCCAGTCATCCAAGCATATCCATGAGTCTCCTTATCTGTGGAATCCTCATCACTATCACTATCTCCATCAGACTTCTCTCTGGCAATGCCAATAGCTACAATCTCATCCTCTTCCTCCTCATTTGAAGACTGATGCAACACTCTCTGACCAAATATTTTCTTGACCCAAATTCCTTCAACTTGGTGATATCCCATCCTATGCAGGAATTTCACCGAGTATCTGTCTATGTGGTGAAGGGGTCGTCCATCCTCTCCGATCAGTTCTACACCAAATTCCTGGAAGAATAAAGTAAACATCATTCTATAAGGCAGTCAGGCTTTCGCTCTCCGGGCTGCATCCCGGATCTGTGTCAGCATAATGTAAGGTAGATTGAGGGCCTCCCCCTCAATCATATATCTCATGAACATCAAATCTCATTCACTGACCCAGTCAAAGTGGCCTGTATGAGGCAAAAAGATCCTGCTAATAATGTTGTACAAAAGCCTCATTTCCAATGATAACATGTTGGCCTGAACATTAGTAATTCCATTAACATCTCTCCTTTCCAGTATAAGTCTCAAGGTTTTCTACTTCTCTTTCAAGTTCAAGTGAAGTTTTCCCCTGTTAGGCATCTACAAAACCTGACTTATCCTTGATTCATCAACAATCATTCTTATTCCCTTCACAATAGATGTCACATTGTTTTCTCCAAGGGATAAATTTTCAAAGAAACTTCTCACCAGGCTAGGGTAGGTTGGAATATCAAGAGAACAAAAGTAGTCCCAACCTTGCAGTTCAATCCAGTTACCTATCCTAAAACCCTGGTTTTCAAGAAATGAGAAATTGATTTGTCTACCAGAGGTTATAGGACGGTTTTCAATAGGGATAACTTGCCTTGCAGGTGCCAAAGATAAATTCCTCGGTTCATCTTATGCTTCTACCCAAGTTGACTCATCCTCATGTCTTTTGGATCTCCTTTCTTGTTGGACGGAGCTTAGATCCACATGCCTTGGTCTCTTGGCAACAGCCTTCTTTGGTGCCATACAGTCAAGATCTACGATGGAAAGGGAATATTTGGATAGTTCTTGGAATGGATGGGAGAGTGGTCCCTTAGGGCTCTTTCTAAATAGTGAAAGGTAAAGTGAAAGGAATTTTAGGGCAAACAGCTTTATAATAGTATCCGATATTCGAGTCGACTCGACTCCTGCTCGAGTCAGCTTGAGCCAAAACACAGATAATGGCTCTAAAATTCAATAAAAAGGTGTCTATATTCTAGAATTACACTAGATAAGGTGGTTGGTAACCTTAGATAGGTAATGGGGGTTTTCTAGATAATTTTTCCTTAATTTTGAAGAAATTAGGTCAAAAGTTCTAAAATGGACCACACAAATTTGATTCTCCTCTAATCATTTAAAATCTATCTTCATTAAATGGCTTAGTAAAGATGTCAACTAATTGATTTTCTGTTGGAACAAATTCAAGTTCAATATTACCATTTTGTACATGATCCCTAATGAAATGATGTCTAATTTCTATGTATTTTATCTTAGAGTGCTAAATTAGATTTTTTGTTAAATTAATAGCACTTGTGTTATCACATTTGATAAGAATTTTTATTTGAATAACACCATAGTCTTCTAGTTGTTGCTTAATTCAAAGCACTTGTGCACAACTCCCTGCAGCCACAAACTCTGCCTCGATAGTAGACAGTGCTACAGAGTTCTGCTTCTTACAGTGCCATGAGATGAAGTTCAATCCTAGAAATTGACAATTACCACTAGTGCTTTTTCTATCAATTTTATATCCACCATAATCAGCATCAGAAAAATCAATTAAATTCAATGAAGATTTCTTAGAATACTATAAACCTAAATTACTTGTTCCTTTTAGATATTTTATGATTCTTTTAACAGCAAGTATATGTGATTCTTTTGGATTTGATTGAAATCTAGCACTTATACATAAACTAAACAAGATATCAGGTCTACTCGTAGTTAAATACAATAGTGATCCAATCATATCTCGATAGAGTTTTTGATCAATATTGTTTTCATCTTCATCCTTGTCAAGTCTGCAGGTGGGGCTCATGGGTGTCCAATTTCTTTAACTAACTCCATACCAAACCTCTTAATGATCTCCTTGATGTACTTCGCTTGGTTGATAAATATTCCTTCATTTGTTTGCTTAATTTGGAGTTCAAGGAAGTAGGTCAGTTCACCCATCACGCTCATTTCAAATTTGCCCTACATAAGCTCAGCAAATTCTCTATATAAATTTTTATTAGTTGCACCAAAAATTATATCATCTGCATAGATTTGTATAACTAACGTATCATTTTCTTTTCTTTTAATGAATAGAGTGGTGTCTACATTACCTCTAATAAAATTATTTTCAAGTAAGAATTTACTCAATCTATCGTACCAAGCTCTAGGTGTTTATTTTAAACCATACAATGATTTATTAAGTTTGAAAACATGATTAGGAAAAGCATGATTTTCAAATACTGGTGGTTGTTCTACAAAAACTTCTTCTGAATTGAAATTATTTAAAAATGCACATTTTATATCTATTTAAAATAATTTAAAATTTATGTAGCAAGCAAATACAAGTAATAATCTAATAGATTCTAATCTTGCTACCGGTGTATAGGTTTTATCAAAATCTCTTTCTTCTTCCTGATTATATCCTTTGGCCACTAATCTAGCTTTATTTCAATTACATTTCCTTTTTCATCTAATTTATTTCTATAAACCCATTTAGTGCATATAACAGGATGATCAGAAGGTCTATTCACTAAAGTCCATACATTATTTCTTTGAAATTAATTAAGTTCTTCATGCATGGCCATCATCCAATTCGGATCATTTTCGGCTTCTTCTATGCTATTTGGTTCTACTTGTAAAATAAATACTAGATAACCATGTGCATCTCTAAGTGATGACCTAGTCCTAACTCCTTATGAAGGATCACCTATAATTAAATCTTTAGGATGTGATGTTACATACCTCCATTCTTTGGATAAATCACCATGATCTTTGCTGACCATTTCTTCACCTTGTCCTGTTTGTTTGTCCTTTAGGCTCATGTCCACCATAGCTTTATCAATTGCACTTGCATCATTATTAATTCACTCTTCTTTTCTAAAAGGTGAGGGGTTGGTTTCATCAAATATAACATGGATAGATTCTTCAACAATTAATGTTCTTTTATTAAATACTCTATATGCTTTGCTAGAAGTAGAATAACCCAGAAATATTGCTTCATCAGATTTAGTATCAAATTTTTCAAAGTTATCATTTCCATTGTTAAGTACAAAGTATTTGCAACCAAATACATGAAAATAATGAATACTAGGTTTTCTATCATTCCAAAGACCAAAGTAGCAGATGGTTGACTTCTAGAAGAAAGACTTTGCTTTGTTCTTGGTAATCCATGCTAGGGACTCTACCTCTGCCCACTTGATGAAATAATCGATGGCGCCGATTAATTATTTTCACTAGCCGAACATCGATGAAAATGGCCCCAGTATATCCAACCCCCATTGGGTGAATGGCCAGGGGAAGGAGAGTTAGGATAGTAGAGAAGTCGGTTGCCGCTGGACATGAGCGTGCTATTGGCAACATTCACACTTTCGCATGAACTCAACTGCTCTTCTCACAAGGTGTCCCATTAGTAACCTTGCCTGAGGGCTTTATAGACCAACATCCTGCCTCCACATGATTCCTGCAAATGCCTTCGTGGACTCTTGGAGGACATAAGCAACCTCCAAGGGCCTGAGATATTTTAATAAGGGATAAGAATAAGACCTCTTGTAAAGCTGTCCATCCATTAGCATGAATTGGGTAACCTTTTGCTTCAAGAGACTGGCCTCCATGTAATTTTTAGGTAGGGTCCCCTCAGCTATGTATTTGATGTAAGGGTTCATCCAACTCGGCTAGTGAGTGACCTGATGGACCTTGCCTGCCACCTCAATGCTGGGGACCTCTAGGTACTCGATGAATGTTTGCCCCAAAGAGGAGTCAGGTAAGGTTGCTAACCTAAAGAGGGCATTGGTATGGGCAATCTCTTTTCAGGGGATGTGAGAGATGCCAAAGTGTGGAAAGCTCCTTATGTAGGCGTGCACTTTATCCAGGTGTTTCACCATCATGGGATCCCGAACCTTGAACTTGCCCGTAACTTGGCTTGCCATGAGTTACGAATTGATGAAGACCCTTAGGCTCATTATTTCCAACTTGTAGGATACCCTCAACCCCATTGGGAGTGTCTCGTACTCAGCCTAGTTATTCGTCGCCTTGAAGAGAAAGCACAATGCATACGCGGCAACCACTCCATCCGAGTTGGAGAGGATGAGGCTAGCCCCACTCTCCCCCTAATTGCATGCACCATCGATATGGAGGATCCACATCGCCCCCTTGCTAGGTGGCCATTGTGCCAGTCCGGACGAGGCCTCCTCTGGGTCATCATCTACCCAAGTGCATTTCACCAAGAAGTCGGCCAAGACCTAGGCTTTGTAGGATGGTCTAAAATGGTATGAGATATCAAACTTGCTAAGCTTCATCACCCACTTGGCAAAGCATCCTAAAGTATCCGATCCGCTTAGTATGGCCATCGAAGGTTGGTCAGTGAGGACCATAATTAGATGAGCTTGAAAGTATAGCCCGAGGTGCTAAGCAGAAATAATAAGTATGAAAATATTTTTTTTTGGATCAGGTATACTTGGTTTCCATGTCGTGTAGTACCCTACTAATGTAGTAGATAGGCCTCTGGGCACCATCCTTGTTGGTGTAGACTAGTACCGAGCTGACCACCCCTAGGGATATCGCCAAGTAGAGGAAGAGCTCCTCTCCCGCCTCCATTCTGGAGAGTAAGGGGGCGAGATGAGGAACTTCTTTAGCCCCTCAAAAGCCTCTCTGCACTCCTTCGATCAAGTGAAATTGTGCATCTTGTACATCACCTTAAAGAATAGCAGGTATGCTCGGTAGAGCAAGAGATGAAGCGACTGACGGTGGCGACACAACTGGTCAAGTATTGGATCTCCTTCTTTGAAGTTGGATACTTCATGCCCGTGATTGCCTATATTTTCTCCAAGTTTGTCTTAATCTCATGCTGGGTGACCATGAAGCCTAGATATTTTTTTGTCGTGATACCGAACGTGTACTTTGCTGGGTTCAACTTCATTTGGTGAAGGAAGAGATTGTCAAAGGCCTCTTTCAGGTTGGCAATGTGGTCAACCTCCCAGCTACTCATGACGAGCATGTCATCCACGTAGACCTGCATATTGCTGAAGGTGAAAAACACCTACACCTAGCATACAATATATAAGAAAAGAGGGCAGAAGAATATGCATTTTAAAAAATTTTTAGGCATGCATAGCGGAAGGCTCGGTAGATAGATCTAAATGATCTACCGATCTGCCCGCAACAGGAATTAGTATAAAGATCTAGCATGCATATAACACCAAAAATAAGAAAGCAACACAAATATAAAGGTCATACCTCTATACCTCGGAGAGTGCTGGAGAGAAGCTGTGAAAAGCTGTGAGAAGGAGGAGGGCGCTCGAGCCACACATGCTTCTGGCCTCTATAGAATATCCACACCTGGGCTCGACTCTGATCAACTCCCTCGGAGTGCCAGCTCTCCGGGATCCTTGGCCGATCTTCTTCTTCCAGGAAGACTAGGAGGAGAGCAGGAACCCCTTCCCAAAACCTCTCTTCCCAAGACCTAGCTTGATTGCTAGGTAGCACACACCCAATCCCTAAAGCTCTCACTACCCTTCTCAATCTTCTTCTCCCAAAAATCTATTACAGTTCTTGTATGTTGTAACCCCAGTAGCCACCACAATGTCCTACATTTATAGGGGCAGCAGGGAGAGGGAGAAAAAGGAAGGAGGAAAGATGAGAGGAGAGAATGGGGGAGAGGATCAAGGTCATTCCAAATGGGTCCAACCTAAAGAGGAAAGTATGACTTCATACCATAATACCTTGGAGCCAAAATTGGTTTGAATTTGAAATTCAAACCAGGTCAAAACCTGCCCAAAAAACCTCTCACGAAATCCTTCCAGAAATTCTGCTTGTCACAGGAAGTGTCGACACTCAAAAATTGCCAAGTGTCGACACTTCACCAAGTGTCGACACCTGCAAAATTCCTTGTGTCGACACTTGGAACAAAGTCAATCATATTGACTTCGGATGATGATAAACGATTCCCAATTATCGATTAGCCACAAGATCAAATAGAAATCCTCTATGGTGTGTGACTCCATAGGTTCGAACACTAAGCCGGTAGCACTACAACATTTCCAGTACTAGTCAAAGTCCTCATCTAGTAATGATACCCGACGTCCGGATAGGTCAAAGATGCAGAGCATCTCACAAGAACCTCTAGTATATGGTTGTCGCATTATTCATCCCTTTGACCTTACAATGCTCAAGATGACCTAGGGTTAGACTGCCAACCCTAATTTGGTTTATCCAGATCATGTCTCAACCTCACAAGTTTTGTGACTCCTCACAAGAACTACCTTAGCCAAGGTTTTGCTGAATTGAGACATGGTGAGCCATTCACTCCAAACTATTTGGAGAGGTCAATTCCATCTTGATCTACCACTGCTTCACAAGTACTTGACTATACCCAGAAACCTTCCGTCACTAGATTAGAAATCCAGATAGTTTGGCACCAAAGTATAGCTAGTTGCTTGCAAGCTGTCATGGTGACCTCAGGTCTAAGGGACACATATACCCATATCCCTTCGCGAGGAATCCTTTGGCACAAGGGAGCTTTGCAAATAGTCACGTTCAGTGAGATGTTATACATTTCACTTGCATGTCACACCAGTGTCTCCACACTCCTTGGTTAAGAGGACAACCAACAAATGTGACATACAACAACCTACACTTGATACATTATCGTCCTATAACAATGTGTCATTTGGTTATGAACCAGTTTAAGAACTACTTGATATATCCTCTCTATATCAAATAATGTAGTTCTAAGGACTCCACCATACAAGAGTTCTTTACAGAAAAAATAAATATGATGGACAACCAAAAATAAATAACTTTTATTTATTAAAGAATTCATATACAAAATACAAAATAGCTCAACCGTCTATAGCTTAGATGATTGGCTTTGGGACACGATTCCCAATAGTTGCGACATATCTGGTCTTTAAACACCTTGCTGACCAGGTGCTGGTAAGTAACAACCACGTTCTTTAAGCCAAATGGTATCATATTATAACAGAATGTGCCGATGTCCGTCATGAACGTAGTGTGCTCCTCATCCTCTGGGTCCTTGCAGGCTGGTTGTACCCCGAAAATACATCCATGAAGCTAAGCAACCTGTGCCCTAATGTCACATCCACAAGCTGGTTGATTTTGGACTGCAAGAAGCTATCCTTCGGATACGTCCGATTGAAATCGATGGAGTCAATGCAAATTCTTTATTTCCCATTGGCTTTCTTGACCATGACTATGTTTGCAAGCCAGTGGGGAGAATAAAATTCCCAGATGAAGCCTACGGCCAGTAACTTTCCAACCTTCTCATCTATCACCCTCTACCTTTTTGGTGCAAAACTTCTCTTCTTCTATCAAACCAACCAACTCTTAGGATCGATGTTTAGCTTGTGTGTAATTATTTCAGGAGGGATCCCCCGCATGTCCAATGCAGTCCAAGTGAAGGCATCCACATTCGCTTGCAGGAAGCCAAGCAACTGGGCCCTTTCCTCTTCGGCCAAGAGTGCCCTAACTTGCACCATCTTCGAGGGGTCTTCCCTGAAGGGGAATGTCAGTAACCACTCAACAGATCCCCCCTTTTCCTCCTACTCTATTAGGTCCAACTGATCCACCATAAGCCCCTCCTTAACTCTTTGGAACCCCGAGATGCTTTGGAAGCAATGTCGAATTGCCTGTCGGTCTCCCCTTATCTCCCTGATTCCAAGTAGGATTAGGAATCGGACGAGGAGCCGCTTGGTTAAGATAACCACATCAAGCAGGTTCAGCTCGAGCCATCCAAGGATCACGTTGTAAGCTAACGGGAGTCAAACGAAAGTGAAGGTCATCAAAATGGTGCTTTATCGAGGCAGCATTCTAGCCATAACTAGGAGGGTAATTTCTTCCTTGACCCCAACTGAATCCTTAGTAAAGCTGACCAGGAGTGCAAAGACTAATCTCGGTAAGTTAGGGGAAACAAATTCATCATGACAAAGGCATCATAAAAAAAGGATATTTATGGAGCTTCCATTATGTACCATGACTCTTTTTATAGGATACTTTGCCGTCGTCATGTTAACGATGATAGCTTCATTACTTGGGTTCTCTATTCTAGCCGGATCTCCCTTCGTGAAAGGAATTACAGTATTAGCTGTCCCCTACCACTTAGCCCTCTTTGAACCTCATCCTGCCCCTTAGGCAATCATTCCAATCGGCTTCTCCATGGGCTGGTTATCGATGATGGCATGGTGGGCCTCGATGCCTTAGGTTCTAGACAGAACTCTTCCCCCAACAAACTTCCCAATGTAGCCACACTGGATCAGCTCCTCGATCTTCTTCTTCAAGTGTTGGCACTCCTTGGTGTCGTGGTCGTGATCCCGATGAAACTGATAGTTTTTGGACTTATTGCAACCCCCAAACAACTTTAGTGGGGAAGGCAGTGCAGGTAGTGCTCACCTTCAATCTTCATCAAGATTTGGCTCTTGGGGTGAGGAGAAGGGTATACTTCCTATCCTTGGCAGGGACGTCCTTCAACTTAGAGCCTCCCTAGGGGATCAAAATGATCTTCTACCTTCGAGGCTCACCTGACTCCTCTCAAGCCTACTTCTTTAGCGGTCTCCCATTGAGCTCCCTTCGAGTGTTATTGGCCTTTTTCGTGCAAAATATTTTTGAGCATGGATGAAGAGCTTCGAGTATGTCTTTGGGGGCTTTTTATCGAAGGAGTGGTGAAACAGGAGGTCCTAAACCCTCTTTTCAAAGCTAGCATGGTGATGGGCTTATCCAAGTTATATATCTCTAGGGTGGCCATCTTGAAGCGGGTCACATAGTCCTTAAGGAACTCATGATCCTGCTGATGGACTGAAAAGAGACTATTGGCTTCTCATGGCACCTTATAGAAGGTGTCGAAGTATGCCACAAATTTCTTCTCTAGTTGCTCAAAGAAGTCGATGCTCCTCGACTCGAGGTGGGAATACTAGGCTCGAGCTGCCTACAAAGCGTGGCTAGGAAGGTAATATAGAGGAGGGTGTCCATTGCCCCTTAGACCCGCATAAGAGCCTTGTAGCTCTTGAGGTGGTCAAGGGGATCTGTGGTCCCGTCATAGGGATCCAATTGGGGCATGCAAAATTGACCGGGGATCGACTCCTCTTGGATCCGGTGGAAGAAAGGAGGGTGGACATCGTGGCCTGCAGGCTCACGGGCAGAGCCCTGGAGGTCAGCAAACTAGTGGGCGAGGTCGGCCAGCCTATGCTCGAATTCCTCCAAACGCTCCTTAGCCTATGACCAGATGGCCTCGTTAGTCGACCCCTCTGCCGAGATCATCAGAGGAGAGGTAGATGAAGATCGGGGGAGATCGTGCTTCAACCCCTTGCCGCACCAGTGCCATCGGTGCAAGGGGCCACCATAGTTCGAGATAGGAGAGTAGATCTCCCGGTCGACCAAACTACCTCGGTGACCCCACCCCAATGTGCAATGGCTCCCTCACGGGTGATGCAGGGATCGTGGAAACAATGCCTCCCGCATGCATGATGGCCCCTCTCGGAAGGACTGAAGACTAGTGTGATCTATGGTAGTAGGGACTGCGGGAGTCCCCAGCTGCTGCTGTGTCGCTATGGATCAATGTTGGTGTTGTAGCCACCGCACTATCATGGTCAGCATTTGAACTTGCTGTGCCAGCACAGCAATTTGCACGTGTTGGTCCATCGACGGTGGAGGTGGAGGAATCGGGGGCTCTACCTCTAGGATACACCAGTCGCCATAATGGGATGGATTCCCGATGTCCTCTGTCGCCCCTTCTTAGTGCACCAATCTATTGTGGCCTAGATCACCCCTACCTGCAACCTTGGTAGGTCCTAGCACCACGTTAGATACTTTGGAGAAGGTTAGGTCCCTCACCCCTAGATGATCCCAATCAACCGAACCTGTAAGAAAGAAACCCGAGTCGGAGGCACCGACAAGGACACTTCAATATTCAAGTTAGTTTGGTGATTAAGGGCAACAGCCCCTCTATCATGGCGGCCTGGATAACCACCACAGAGAGGGAGGAAGAGAAATCTCCTTTTTTTTTTATACAACGGGGGGTTGCTTTATTTCTTACCTTGGCCGGAGGCCCCTCTTACCTATATAGAAGATGACACCATTAGACAAGGTTTGAAGCCCTGGTAAAGCGCTCCTCTATGAGGGACGCGGGTCTGGCAGAACTCTACAGGACGGGACCTGGAGTTCTAGCAGAGCACTCCTCTGCGAGGGGTACAGGTTCGATAGAACGCCATGGAATAGGACCTGGAGTCCTGGCAGAGCACTCATCTGCAAAGAGTGCAAATTCGGCGAAATGCTATGGGACAGGACCTGGAGTTCTGGTAGAGCACTCCTTTGTAAGGGGTGCAGGTTCACCAAAATGTCATGGGATAGGACCTGGAGTTCTGGTAAAGCACTCCTTTGCAAGGGGTGCAGGTTTGGCGGAGCGCCCCCTTGCAGGGTGTACCTTTTTGAGCATCACAATAGGTTCAGCGATGATGGTGACACCATACTCCCGAATCGCTATCAGGGTTCCCCGTCATGATGCTAGAGCTAGGTGGGCCGTATGCGTCCACCGAGGGTCGCAACTTTTTGACCCATTTCCTGTCTTGGCCCATAGGAGGGGTTCTCCCGAGCTTAGGGCCCAGCTCAACTAAAAGCTCTACTCGGTCGCGAGCCCAGCTCAACCGGGAGCTTGTCTTGGCCAGGAGCTCCCTTCGGTCGAGGACTCTACACGATCAAAGACTCGTCTCAGGCGGGAGCTCTACTCAGCCATGAGCTCACCTCAACCGAGAGCTCGTCTCGGCCATGAGCTCACTTTAGCCGAGAGCTTAGCTCGGGGGTCACCATGGTCAGGTTGTGGCCATGGGCACCAGGTCGGTGGTTAGCCACCTCAGAGTGTACGACTCATGGACACCACATCAGCAATTAGCCACATCATTTATGTATGTATGTATGCATATGCATATATATTATGCACAAGCATGCATACACCAAAATGCATACAACACCATATAGATTTATTTATATACATACATTTGACTATACATACATTTTTGACAATAAAAATAGCACAAACAAAAACAATACAAAAACCTAGAATAAAATACAATAAATATTTTCAACCATGTATTGCTAGAGTGGATCATTATCCAGCTGGAATCAAGTTATGCGGCCATGATGGTCCAAATGTTGGGATTTCATTGCAACTTCTAGTTAGTTATCCTTGCACTATCATAGCTAACATCGTTATTTTCTATAGTTAGCATAAAAATTGGTGTTTGAGTTTTGATAGACGTAGAAAAAATTTATTTTAAATAAGCAATCAATCATATTCTTCTTCGAGTTTGAAGAGCGGTAGTCCTTTTATTTATCGGGTCTCTAGTCAATGGAGAGGGGATGCTCTGATTCTTGATGTATGCACTATTGGAAAGTTATTTTGCAGGTAGAGTAATATTTTATTCACTAAAGGTGGTATAGAAAAAATACACCGTTAAGTATGTTGGATCATGTAAGGACCACATAAATTCTATTTTTTAGGATACATTTAATGCTAGTAGCTTTATCTTTTTGTTAAAAATCTTAAATGATAAAAATATTTTTTTCTTAAAAAAAATTATGATATCTTGTAGTTTGCATTATAACATCCCATGGCTTGTATTATGACACTCTTATATCATAAAATCGAGGGATACTTTTATTGAATAAAGTTAAAAAAAATTTCAATGACATAAATACCTTCGACCTTATGATATCCTGTGAATAGGGTTATGATACATTGTTTATAAACGCGTGTCATAAGAAAAGAACATCTTCATCATTCAAAATTTTTTAAAAAAAGTAAACTGCATGCATTAAACATATGTTTAGATGATAAAAATGCCCTTTCCTTATGATACTCGGTTATGAACATGATGTTATAACTCTATTTATAAGATGTCACAAGATCGAAATATTTTCATCATTGAAAAATTTTTGAATTTTTTTCAATAACGAAAATATCCTCGACCTTATGATATTCTATAAACAGAGTTATAACACCATGTTCACAAATGGATATCATAAATGAAAGATATTTTTTTCATTCAAAATTTTTAATAAAAAATAAATGGTATGTGATATGGCTACATCGCTGACGTGGAACGTGTGTCCGTTCCAGCTGAATGTCACCAGTGCCACGTGGATTTTTCTTTCAAAATTTCCCGCTCAAGGAGTGGCGCTCCTGCTCCTTCGCCAAGTGGCACCCCAAGACGGGTCCACCTCGGCCGAAGTTGAGCCCTTCTCTGCCACTTCGCCAGGTGTCCACCCAGGAGGGGTCCACCTCGGCTGAAGCTGTCAGCCCCGGCTCCCTCGCCAGGTGGCACCCCAAGACGAGTCCACCTCTTCTGAGGTTGAGCTGGGCTCTCCTGCTCCTTCGCCAGGTGGCACCCCAAGACGGGTCCACCTCGACCGAAGTCGAGCCCTTCTCTGCCACTTCGCCAAGTATCTACCCAGGAGGGGTCCACCTCGGCCGAAGCTGGCGGTCCCCTACTTCCTCGCCAGGTAGCACCCCAAGACGGGTCCACCTCTACCGAGGTCGAGCCGGGCTCTCCTGCTCCTTCGCTAGGTGGCACCCCAAGATGGGTCCACCTCGGCCGAAGTCGAGCCCTTCTCTGCCACTTCGCCAGGTGTCCACCCAGGAGGGGTCCACCTCGGCCGAAGCTGGCAGCCCCTGCTCCCTCGCCAAGTGGCACCCTAAGACGGGTCCACCTTTGCCGAGGTTGAGCCGGGCTCTCCTGTTCCTTCGCCAGGTGGCACCCCAAGACGGGTCCACCTCGGTCGAAGTCGAGCCCTTCTCTGCCACTTCGCTAGGTGTCCACCCAGGAGGGGTCCACCTCGGCCGAAGTTGGCGGCCCCCTGCTCCCACGCCAGGTGGCACCCCAAGACGGGTCCACCTCTGCCGAGGTCGAGCCGGGCTCTCCTGCTCCTTCGCCAGGTGTTATCCCAAGATGGGTCCATCTCGGCCGGAGTCGAGCCCTTCTCTGCCACTTCGTTAGGTGTCCACCCAGGAGGAGTCCACCTCCGCCGAAGCTAGCGGCCCCCTGCTCCCTCGCCAGGTGGCACCCCAAGACTGGTCCACCTCTGCCGAGGTCAAGCCGGGCTCTCCTACTCCTTCGCCAGGTGGCACCCCAAGACGGGTCCATCTCGGCCGAAGTCGAGCCTTTCACTGCCACTTCGTCAGGTGTCCACCCAGGAGGGGTCCACCTTGGCCGAAGTTGGCGGCCTCTACTCCCTCGCCAGGTGGCACCCCAAGACAGGTCCACCTATGCCGAGGTCAAGCCTGGCACTCCTGCTCCTTTGCCAGGTGACACCCCAAGATGGGTCCACCTCGGTTGAAGTCGAGCCTTCCTTTGCCACTTCGCCAGGTGTCCGCCCAGGAGGGGTCCACCTCGGCCGAAGCTGGCGGCCCCTGCTCCCTCGCCAGGTGGTGCCCCATGATGGGTCCACCTCTGCCGAGGTCGAGCCTGGCGCTCTTGCTCCTTTGCCAGGTGGCACCCCAAGATGGGTCCACCTCGGCCAAAGTCGAGCCTTTCTCTGCCACTTCGCCAGGTGTCTACCCAGGAGGGGTCTACCTCGGCCGAATCTGGCGGACCCTGCTCCCTCGTCAGGTGGCGCCCCAAGACGGTTCCACCTCTACCGAGGTCGAGCTTGGCGCTTCTGCTCCTTCGCCAGGTGGCACCCCAAGACCGGTCCACCTCAGTCGAAGTCGAGCCTTCCTCTGGCACTTCGCCAGGTGTCCAACCAGGAGGGGTCCACCTTGGCCGAAGCTGGCGGCCCCTGCTCGCTCGCCAGGTGGCACCCCAAGACGGATCCACCTCTGCCGAGGTCGAGCCTGGCGCTCCTGCTTCTTCGCCAGGTGGCACCCCAAGACGGGTCCCCCTCGACCGAAGTCGAGCCTTCCTCTGCCACTTCGCCAGGTGTCCACCGATGAGGGGTCCACCTCGGCCGAAGTTGGCAACCCCTGCTCCTTCGCCAGGTGGCGCCCCAAGACGAGTCCACCTCGGCCAAAGTCAGCCTTCCCCTGCAAAGCCTCGGGGAGGCAGAGGCACGGGTCGCGAGGTCGTCACTAGGATCGGCGTGCGTCACGTCCCGTACAGGGTGCCAGTACGGCCCGCAACGGTGCGCGGAACCTCGTTTACATCAGTTAAGTGGGGCCCCTCGATCGAGGAATAAAATCCTTGCGGGCAGTGGCCTGAAACACTGGGAACCCACCGTCAACGCCCCGAAAGAAGGGCTCCCGCGCTTGGTTCGATATCTGGCTAGTTTTTCCCTTTCGTGACAATACGGCAGACGAGGGCGCCGGCCACTTAACTCCCAGACTCGAAGGAGAAAGGGGAAAAGGATCCAGAGATCTCCGGGAGCCTTGGGAGAAGGAGACGAAGGCCAAAGACGGTCCAGTGGTATAAAAGGGACAGTAAAAGCGGACGGAAAGGTAAGCCAAGAAAGAGGGAAGAGCACCGAGAGAACGATCCTGGGACCCCCGGAAGTCCTCAGGCGCGAGCTCGGTGAACCTGGCGCAGGAAGCCGGGCTTCAACCCCTCTCTTCCTCACACTTCTTTCATCTAAAATCTCCTCTAAGCATGGGAATCCTTCGGAAACCCACCTTAGTGGACCTGTTCCATCTTGCCGCTCTCTAACTTGATCGTCGGAGTGCCCCCGC
This sequence comes from Areca catechu, assembly GCA_021397845.1. Taxonomy (NCBI): domain Eukaryota; kingdom Viridiplantae; phylum Streptophyta; class Magnoliopsida; order Arecales; family Arecaceae; genus Areca; species Areca catechu. Next base: position 155,464,579 of record CM038050.1, on the reverse strand, counting down.
CGGAATTCCCGGCCTGGGTCTCTGACCTTGTTTTGCAGGACCGGAGGTTTGGAGATCTCGAGGTTGGAGAGTCCGAGAACCGATGCCAGCTCACAAGCTACAGGCAACCGCGATAAGATCGGCAACAGTATGCATTAAATATGTGTTTGAATAACAAAAATGCTCTCCCTATATAATATCCCTTTGCAAACAAGTTATCATAATCCTATTCACAAGATGTCATAAGACAAAGAATATTTTTTTTATTGAAAATTTTTAGATTTTTTTCAATGATGAAAATATCCTTCGGTCCTATGATATCTTGTGAACATGCGAATATCATAGCCAGCCATTAGATATCATAATCCAAGCCAATGGATATTATAATTTTTTCATAAGGAAGGACTATTTTCATCATTCAATTTTTTTTAAGAAAAGATAAAACTATAACATTGAATATATATTGAAAAGCAGGACTTACGTAGTCCAATTAGATTATGTGATGTATTTTTTCTCTACCAGGAATGGTGTACAAAGACTTTCTCTTTCTAGGTATTATTTGAGTAAAAGATGAGACTTTTATTTATTAATAGATATATTTAATTTTATAAGTCCAAATTTATCTTTCTTGATGTTACTCTTGTAATCATTTTTTATATTATAATTGGTGCTTATTGGTGTGGATCCCTGGGTGGTCAATCTTATTCTATAAATGACAATGTCAATCTAAATTTTAAAGCAGCATTGGCACGTTCACGAAAGTATTAGAATTGCTTAATAGATATAAGTGGGTCCTACTTAGTATCATTTGCCGGTCTTGGAACCGAGCATTAAAGATTCGCACCATACCACCCAGGTGGTAGGCAAGGTGAAAAAGATATTGTCACATATCTCATATATTTAGATTGGAGATATAATATTATAATTGATTCAAATAAATTTTAGTTTAATTTTTAAGATCTAAATATGAAAATATGAGATTGGTTAGAAAATTTCTAGATTCGAACTTTGCTCATGGTGCTTAAATTGGGGCTGGGATTGCCGCCTTTGCACTACGAGGCAGGCCTACATGTCTAGTTTTTTTTGGGCTTCCGGTCAAATGGTCTATTAGAATTCCAATGAAGCTGTGGCATTGGTATTAAATCCAATGCAGGACTTCAAGGCTTCTTAGAATGATATTAGTGTTGACGTCCAATTAACAAAGCACAAGCATTTGAGAACAAATGTCATTAAAGACATCTTTTGGCACACCAATAGGAGCTTTCTTTTAGGTGATTGTTGTGTGATTTCTTTCTTCTTTTTTCGTTTTTTTTTTTTTTTTTTTGGGGGGGGGTATAACATGGCCCGAAGGCAGCTTTAATATATAACCAAAGTTATTACAAAATCTATGCCCGGCAGTGCCTAGCAGCAGAAAAGACTCAACTGGGATACACAAAGCGTTAGAATCCAACACATCTAAGTAATATAATATATATAACATCTATCATACAGAGAAAAGTCCAAAGGAAGTATAGAAGGATATTGTGAGGCCCAATTTTTATTGGACCATTTTTGGGCTGAAGACGGCGGTCCTTGCCGACTTCAGTTCAAATTTGAATTGGCACCGAATGCTCCGATCTACCGATGAAGGTTTCAGAGAAGCGGGTCGATGCCGCCGGAGGGGGGGATAAGGATCTTCCTCGAGTTTTTAGGGAACCTCGTGTGCTCAGTGCAATCCAGGTTTCCTCTTCCTTGGCGGACGCCGACATTTCTCTCTTTCGTCTCAACCCTCTCTGGAGCGCTTTCTCCTCCGGTGGCCACTGCGACCCGAAAACCGCATCGCCGGTAAGTCCTTCCTCATTTTTCTTTGGGGCACATTTTGTGTTGGGGTGATTGACGGGGAGGAGGGGAGAATCCATCCCGTTCCTTCATTTTTTTTTTGGGATTGTAAGAAATGGCCGGGTGGTTGTTGATTGCCGTCGGTTTTTCCTTTTTCCTTCCAGTCATCTTCTCGACGGACGTTGGCAATGATCACCGCCGATCTTTTCCACCGGCGTTCGTCGTGGAAGTTTCTTTTGTTGGCCCTGTTGACAGAGAAGCTGCTCTGTTAACAGGGGGGAGAATTTAGTTCAAGCTTTCCGGCTATGGTCGGACAGCCATCGATTGGGACCGTCAGTCCCTTCCCTCCCTTCCGGCGACCATTCCTGGCGGTCGATCGGGAGGATCGCCGTCGATCCTCCTTGGTTCTTCTTACGGAGCACTCGTCTGGGCACTGTGGCCTGGACGCGGTTGGGCCGGGCTCGATTGGACCAGGCTCTGTTGGGCCGGGCCTGTTTCCTGGATGGGCCGGCCTAGTAAAGGCACAATTAGGAAAATAAATAAATAAAAGGAAGGTGGAGGAAGGGAGGAAAGGAACTGTCTAGGGATGTCCCAAGGAATTTAATTTCTGTTTAATTTCTTTTTATAGGAATTAATTATATAATTAATAAACAAAATAATTTATGATACAGGATCATCATTGCCCTTGGAAAACCGGATTTAGTGCTTAGTTGGTGGAACAGTAAGTTATCACTCACCAATATAATTTGCCATGCATAATGTGAACTTATTATTTGACTTGTTATTGAATTTTACTGTTTATGTTCATAATACATACATATATCTCGATGTGATATGCGATTTAAACACAGACTAAAATGTAATGAGTCATGGGTTGAGTTGGTTTTAGCTGCTCTCTAGTCCGACTATGATCACACGAGAATCTAGACTCCTTTTGGACCTCCAGCGGGGCTATCGCTGGCACATGACTGATGAGAGATATGTGACACAGGAGCTAGTTGCCTTATTTTAGCACATGCTAGGACGCATGTTTCTCATGTGATACTCAGAGCTAGTTTTTCTTTTGGACCTCCAGCGGGGCTATCGCTGGTACATGACCGATGTGCAGTATGTGACACAGGATCTAGACTCTTTTGAGGCGAGCCACAGGCCGATCGTGGCCATAGTCTGAGAGACTAGGTGAGTGAGTATGGATGGCCATCCTAAAGTTTGTGTGATGTCAAAAAAATAATAAAGAAGGTTAATAATGGAAACATAACTGAAATGGATTCTACTTTATGATTCTTGCATGCATTGATTTACTCTTGATTCACGGTAGATTTATATTCGTGACATATGATGACTTACTGAGTTTAGGGAACTCATTCCTTTCCCTTGCATTTTTTTTAGGACCAGAGGAACATGTGGGCCAGGGATTCAGTCAGTGAGGCTTTAGGATCTAGTGGACATTGTTACTTCTAAGCTTGATATATAAATAATGTTAAATGTGTGACTGTTGGCTTTTATGAACATTTGAATCTACTTACCTAGGTGTAAATCTTATGGTTTAATTACTTACCTAATAAAAATCTTATGTGATTTCCTGGTTATTCATTTTTTTTTAAAATGGTTGGTACATGCCTTGTATGTCCAAGGAAAGATTGAACCCAAGGACATACGACCGTCTGTCGCACATTCGGCCCAGGTTTTAGGGGTCGGGGCATGACAGATTTAGTGGTATCAGAACCAGGCTTGTCTTAAAATCAAGATGATATAGATAGTGAGAGTGGGGTAGAGATAATTAGGACAAGTTTAAAATAATTAAATTACAAGCAAGGTTATATTATTAAACTGACTATCTTTTGTGACATAGGTATAAATGGCTCAGACCCGATCCATGAGGACATCGAATCATAATGATCATGCTTCTCGAGCTCATGATACTTCGCAAGCAGCGGGTCCATCTTGGGCTGCCAGCACCTTCAGGACTTGTAGCCTATCACCTGATCAGGGCGAGAGCCGAGCAGTTAGTCCTCCTTCTCTACAGCGTGATATGAGGACAGCTAATTCTGATGGTCAGGTGGTAGGCCTTATTCAGGCTCTAACTGGACTTGTTCAGGAAATGAGGCAGCAGTGAAGTAGAGGTGGTCAATCTTTTAAGATGGATCGAGGGATCACTGAATTTAAAAAGTTGGCACCTCCTACTTTTGAGGGCTCTACCGAACCTACTGAATCTTTAAAATGGCTGAAGGAAATGGAGAATGTCTTTATGCACAGATCGAGAAAAGGTCTGCTTTGCTGCTTATCAATTGCAAGGTGAAGCTTCTGAATGGTGGGATGCTGTCAGGAGACAAATGGTAATGAAGAGCCAATTACTTGGGACATTTTTCGCTAAGAGTTTTTTGACATGTATTTTCTAGAAAGTCTCATATTCGAGAAAGAAAGAGAATTCACAAGACTGATACAAGGAAGTATGACAGTGGCACAATATGAAGCCAAGTTTATATAATTGCCTCGCTTTGCTCTGGACTTGGTGGCCACGGATAGTATCAAGGCTCGGAGATTTGAGAAAGGGCTTAAACCCAGGATTCGTGCTGGAGTGAGACCCATGCAGCTGGCTTCGTATCGGGACGTGGTCAGTAAAGCAAAAATTATGGAGCAGGAGGTTGATAATATGCAACAAGAGAGGGAACGACAGTTGAGGAAGAGACCCAGATCTGATGGGCAGCGGGGGAACAATACTCTAGAAGACAGCCTAGACAGAGAGAAAATCAAAGGCAGGATCCAGGTCCTCGGCAAGGAAATGGTCCTCGTTGCAGAAGATGTCAGGGTTTTCATTTGGAGCAGGATTGTCGTTGGTTTTCTGGAGCTTGTTTTAACTGTGGTCAGTAGAGCCACAAAGCTATAGATTGCCCTCGTTCTCAGAATCCCGGGTATCAACGTACCTTCCAGAATGCACCGCAACTGCCTGCACCTCCTCCTTCAAATGTACCAGCTTTTATCCAAGGACAACCTTCAGTTTATGGATCTTGAGAGTGCCAGAAACATAAGACCCAGGCTCGTGCGTATGCTCTGACTCAGCAAGATGCTCAGGCATCGAATGCTATGGTGACAGATAATTTCAAAGATCTTTTCTTTTAAAAGTTAGTTAAATTGAGTTCATATAATTACAAGTTAGAATTTGACTATCTGGTAGGTACCATTAAAGTAATTTCCTTTTATGCCCGTGTTTTATTTGATTCCGGGGCAACACACTCTTTTATTTCAAATGGATTTACTAAGAAGGTTGGTATGAAATCAGTACCTCAGAATTTTGAGATCGGTGTCTCCACTCCAAATGGGAGCATCATCATGGTCAACATGATTTGTCCATCCTGCACCCTAAGCATCGAAAATCATGATTTTTCATCCGATCTAATGGTTTTAGAAATGGAGGAGTTTGATATTATCTTGGGAATGGATTGGTTGGCCTCATATCATGCCACTGTGGACTGTTTCAGGAAGAGAGTAGTTTTCCATCCTCCAGGATATAAACCTTTCGATTTCTTTGGCAATGAAGGGAAGGTCCCTATTAGAATAGTTACAGCTATGTAAGCTAGCAGGATGCTGAGGCGAGGCTGTGCAGGATATTTGGCCAATGTTATGGACTTCCAACAGGAAGAGATGAAGTTGGAAAACATTCCGATTGTGAAAGAATTTCCAGATGTATTTCTAAATGAATTGCCGGGATTGCCTCCTGATAGGGAGGTAGGATTTTCTATTGATCTCATACCTGGTACAGAACCTGTGTCTAAGGCTCCCTATAGGATGGTACCAGCTGAATTGAAAGAGCTTAAAGAACAACTCCAGGATCTACTTGATAAGGGTTTTATCAGGCCGAGTGTTTCACCATGGGATGCTCCGGTGCTTTTTATCAAGAAAAAGGATGGAAGATTGAGGTTGTGTATTGATTATCGAGAACTGAATAAGTTGACAATTCGGAATAAGTACCCTCTTCCCAGAATTGATGATCTTTTTGACCAATTGCAAGGTGCTCAGGTGTTTTCAAAAATTGATCTACAGTCTGGATATTATCAGTTGAAAATTAAAAATGAGGACATATCCAATATAGCCTTTCGGACTAGATATGGGCATTATGAATTTCTGGTGATGCCTTTCGGATTGACGAATGCTCCGGCGGCTTTCATGGACATGATGAATAGGATATTTAGATCATATTTGGATCAATATGTGGTAGTGTTTATTGATGATATTATAATATATTCTAAGAACCAAGAGGAGCATGAAGAACATTTGAGGAGAATCTTACAAATACTAAAGGAGCAGAGGTTGTATGCAAAGTTGAAGAAATGTCAATTCTGGCTTGATAGTATTTCTTTTCTTGGCCACACAGTCTCTAAAGAAGGTATATCTGTTGATCCAACAAAAATTGAAGCAATTGTTGAATGGAGTAGACAAACTAATGTGATTGAAGTCCGTAGTTTTCTGGGACTAGCTGGTTATTATCGAAGGTTCGTGGAGGGATTTTCCTGTATAGCATTACCACTGACCCAACTAACTCATAAATGGATTAAATTTGTTTGGTCAGATGACTGTGAGAAGAGCTTCCAAGAGTTGAAGAAGTGCTTGGTGTTAGCTCCTATCCTTACCTTACCATCTGGAAGTGAGGGTTTTACTATTTACAGTGATGCCTCCAGAAAAGGGTTAGGATGTGTACTTATGCAAAATGGGAAGGTGGTGGTCTATGCATCTAGGCAACTTAAAACTCATGAATTGAACTACCCTACTCATGATTTGGAATTAGCTACCATAGTTTTTGCCTTGAAGATTTGGAGACATTATTTGTATGGGATATCTTGTGAGATTTTTACTGATCATAAAAGTCTCAAATATTTATTTACTCGGAAGGAGTTAAACTTGAGACAAAGAAGATGGTTGGAGCTGATCAAGGACTTGATCTGAAATTAAGTTATCATCCAGGAAAAGCGAATGTGGTGGCTGATGCATTATGCAGGAAGACCGAAGGTAGCATAGCAACCTTAATCCCTTCTCAAGGAGAAATTCTTCAAGACCTTGGAAAGCTAAACTTGGAGATACAATTGCATAATTCTAAATTCTCTCTTGCTACTCTTAAGATATAATCTACCCTGATTGACATAATTAAGGCATCCCAGAAGAGTGATTCAGAATTACAAAAGATTAGGGAAAAGGTACAATCTAGGACAATTTCAGAATTCAGAATTTATGAGGATGGATCCTTAAGGTTTGGAGATAGATTATGTATTCCAAGGGATGCAAGTTTGAAGAAGGAAATCTTGATTAAAGCTCACAACTCCATTTATACTATTCACCTTAGGAGTACAAAAATGTATAGAGATCTTAAAGAGAACTTTTGGTGGAGTGGTATGAAAAGGGAGATAGCCATATTTGTGGCCCAATGCTTAACTTGTCAACAATAAAAGCTGAGCATCAGAGACCAGCGGGACCACTACAACCCTTGGCTATTCCCATATGGAAATGGGAAAATGTCACAATGGACTTTGTTACAGGGTTGCCAAGGACTCTCAGAGGATTTGATGCTATTTGGGTTGTTGTAGGCCGATTGACAAAGTCAGCTCATTTCTTACCTATCAAGGCTAATTTCTCCATGGAAAGGCTAGCTAAATTATATATTGATGAGATTGTTAGATTACATGGTATTCCTATATCAATTGTATCTGATAGGGATACTAGATTTGTTTCTCAATTTTGGAGAGGACTACATCAAGCTATGAAAACAAAGCTGGAGTTTAGTACAGCCTTTCACCCTCAAACAGATGGATAGTCAGAGAGAACAATCCAGACACTGGAAGATATGCTGAGAGCATGTGTTTTTGATTTGAAAGGGTCATGGGATGAATATTTATCACTGATGGAGTTTGCATGTAACAATAATTATCAAGCAACCATTAGGATGGCACCTTTTGAAGCTCTGTATAGGAGGAGATGTAGGACCCCAGTATATTAGGATGATGTTGACGAGAGAAAACTTCTGCGACCAGACATTGTACTATAGACCACAGATAAAATTCAACTTATTAGGAGATGACTGCTTGCAGCTCAGAGTCGGCAAAAGAGTTATGCAGATAATTGGAGAAGAGAACTAGAATTTCAGGTGGGAGATCATGTACTTCTTAAAGTATCTCCTACTAAAGGAGTCATGAAATTTGGGGTGCGAGGGAAGCTAAGCTCTCAGTATGTGGATCCTTTTGAGATCCTAGAGAAAATTGGAGCTGTGGCTTATTGGCTTGCCTTGCCACCTTCTCTTGCTGGAGTGCATAATATTTTTCAAGTTTTTATGCTGAGAAAATATGTATCTGATCCAAATCATGTAGTTGAATTCGGACCACTTCAATTTAGGGAAGATTTGTCTTATAAGGAGCAACCAGTGAAGGTGGTGGATAGAAAGGAACAAGCCCTGAGGCGACGCATCATTCTTTATGTAAAAGTCCAGTGGAGCAATCATTCAGAATGAGAAGCCACTTGGGAGCTAGAAGAAGTCATGAAAGATAAATATCCTCATCTGTTCCTTGAACCAAGAATGCCAATTTCGAGGACGAAATTTTTTTTAGGAGAGGAGAATGTGAGGCCTAGTTTTTTTTGGACCATTTTTGGGCTGAAGTCGGCGGCCCTTGCTGACTTCAGTTCAAATTTGAATTGGCACCGAACGCTCTGATCTTCTTGCGAATGTTTCGGAGAAGCCAGTCGACGCCGCCGGAGGGAGGGGGATAAGGGTCTTCCTTGAGTTTTTAGGGGACCTCGTGTGCTCAGTGTGATCCAGATTTCCTCTCCCTCGGTGGATGCCAACGTTTCTCTCGTTCGTCTCAGCCCTCTCCGGAGCGCTTTCTCCTTCGGTGGTCGCTGCGACCCGAAAAACGCATCGCCGGTAAGTCCTTCTTCCTCATTTTCCTTTGGGGCTCGTTTTGTGTTGGCGTGCTTGACGGGGAGGAGGGGAGAATCTGTCCCATTCCTTCATTTTTTTTTGGGATCGTAAGAAATGGCCGGGCGGTTGTTGATCGTCGCCGGTTTTTCCTTTTTCCTTCCAGTCATCTTCTTGACGGACGTTGGCGATGATCGCCGCCGATCTTTTCCACCGGCATTCGTCGTGGAAGTTTTTTTTGTTGGCCCTGTTGACAGAGGAGCTGCTCTGTTAACAGGGGGGAAAATTTAGTTCAAGCTTTCCGGCTGTGGTCGGATAACCATCGGTTGGGACCGTCGGTCACTTTCCTCCCTTCCGGCGACCCTTCCTGGCGGTCGATCGGGAGGATAGCCGTCGATCCTCCTTGGTTCTTCTTGTGGAGCACTCGTCTGGGCACTGTGGCCTGGACACGATTGGGCCGGGCTCAGTTGGGCCAGGCTCTGTTGGGCCGGGCCTGTTTCCTGAATGGGTCGACCTAGTAAAGGCATAATTAGGAAAATAAATAAATAAAAGGAAGGTGGAGGAAGGGAGGAAAGGAATTGTCTGGGGATGTTCCAAGAAATTTAATTTCTGTTTAATTTTTTTTATAGGAATTAATTATATAATTAATAAATAAAATAATTTGTGATACAGGATCGTCATTGCCCTTGGAAAACCGGATTTAGTGCTTAGTTGGTGGAACAGTAAGTTATCACTCACCGATATAATTTGCCATGTATGATGTGAACTTATTATTTGACTTGTTATTGAATTTTAATGTTTATGTTCATACTGCATACATATATCTCGATGTAATATAAAATTTAAACACAGACTAAAATGTAATGAGTCATGGGTTGAGTTGGTTTTAGCTGCTCTTTAGTCCAACTATGATCATACAAGGATCTAGACTCCTTTTGGGCCTCCAGCGGGACTATCGCTGGTATATGACCGATGAGCGGTATGTGACACAGGAGCTAGTTGCCTTATTTTAGTACATGCTGGGATGCATGTTTCTCGTGTGATACTCAAAGCAAGTTTTCCTTTTGAGCCTCCAGCGGGGCTATCGCTGGTACATGACCGATGTGAGGTATATAACACAGGATCTAGACTCTTTTGGGGAGAGCGACGGGTCGATCGTGGCCATAATCTGAGGGACTAGGTGAGTGAGTATGGATGGCCATCCTAAAACTTGTGTGATGTTAGAAAAATAATAAAGAAGGTTAATAATGGAAACATAACTAAAATGGCTTCTATTTTATGGTTACTTGCATGCATTGATTTACTCTTGATTCATGGTAGATTTATATTCGTGACATATTGTAGGCTAAGGTAGGCAACCCAAGAGGGAGGATGAATTGAGTTTTATAAAACTTTTGTACTATTTACAAAGTGTGAACAAAAGCAAGTATGTGCTAATGCAATTCAAGTGCTTGTGTATTTCAAATAAATGCAGCGGAAATAAAGAAATAAAAGCACAAGAAGAACAATCACACAAACATAAAGGTTTATAGTGGTTCGGTGCCAACCAAGCACCTACATCTACTTCCAAAGAACTCCTTGGGAATTCTACTAAGTTTGGTTTTATAACTTAGGCTCACCAACAACCTTTACAACTTGTTTTGGCTTCGGGCTCACAAGTTAAACCCTAGTTGGTTTTAAGGCTCACCAACAACCACCCTTGGTTTTACGGGATAACCAAGAACCTAAACAACTTGTTTTGGCTTCGGGCTCACAAGTAAAACCCTAGTTGGTTTCAAGGCTCACCAACAACCACTTTGGTTTTCAAAGGCTTACCAAAAACCTCTTTTATTTTCCAAGGTTCACCAAAAACCTCAAGTAAACAATATAAGAGAAAATATAAATGAACACAATAAAAACTTTCTAAAATAAAGCAAATATCTCTTTGAAGCCCTTGAATGTTGATGAAGATCTTGTCTTCAAGTTGATGAAGCCTTTGATTGATGCTTGTGGATGTAGACTTCGATTGCTCTCTTTGAAACTTGGAGAATTGAAAGCTTGAATCACTCAACAGTTGAATCCTTTAAGAATATTCAAAAACTCACCAAAGGATTACTTCCCCATTTGATTCTTGGTGTTTATATAGCCTCCTAACATATAAATAACCGTTTATAGCCGTTAGGGAGGAAAATATGGCCGTTGGAGCCAAGTTGGAGAAGTTTCGCATCCCAGAAAACTAGTCATTACTGTTCAAGTGTCGACACTTCACCTCCAGGTGTCGACACTTCAGTTTCAAGTATCGACACTTCATTCTCCAGGTGTTGACACTTCACTTCCAAGTGTCGACACTTCAGCTCCAGGTATCGATACTTGATTGAAAGTGCTTTCTAAAGTTTTCTGTTTGTCTCAGGCCTTGAGTCGACACTTCACACTTCAAGTGTCAACACTTGATCCTCAGGTGTCGATACTTCATTTTCAGGTGTCGACACTTGCCTGTGCCATTGCTGAAACATCTTCAAATTGAAATTATAACCTCTTCAAGTTCTTCCATATTAATTCTAAAGTCCATATACTTGATTTTCCATTAATTTAAGAAATTTTTCAACTGAAATACAAGCATTTCTTCATTCAACATGGTTGAGTACTAAGATTTGAAAATTACACTTAAAATATAATTAGTACTCATATATACTTAAACATGTTGTCAATCATCAAAATCAAGACCAGAGTCAATAATCTCTCCCTTTTGATGATGACAAAATCTTTAAGTATATAAATAGGGTAAGCTTAAAAAGATTAACAATAATATAAACATGTAAGCTCAAAACAATAAGCACCAATCTCCCCCTCAAAATATGATCCAAAAAATCTTCAAAAATATTTTTCAAAATATGCAGAATTTTCAAATTTTCAAAATTTCTTCTTCTTACTAATTATTCCCTTTAGATAAAAATATTTTGCATTATTCTTCCCCTTTTACACTTTCTTTCATTTCTTATATGATTTTTCATGTTTATCCTATCTTCCCCTTTTTATACTTAACATTTTTTTCTCTCTTTTTGACATCATGAAAAAGGGTGAAAGGCAATACAAAATGGGAATGAAGGTGGAAAGAATAGCAAGTAGATCATCAAAACTAATGCATGAAATCAATTAGACATGATATCATTTGAAATATGATATAATTTGAGCATGATACCATTTAAATGTAATTCCCCTCAAAAGATTAGATTTGAAAACAAGGAGAAGGAGTATCAAAGCAATATAAGTATAGCATGATATCAAGCAAAACATTCAAAGCATCATATATAATAACAAATATTTGGATGCTCCCCCTAAATGTTATTCCCCCTTAAAAATATGCATTCATTTGAGGAATAAGAACATGAAAGCACATACAACATAATTTCAGACAATTTTGAGATATGAACATAAATTCTAAGTCTGAAATCAAAGATTTAAGTTTTTCAAGATATTCAGATTTTCAAAATACAAATAATTGATCATTTAAACTTTTAACATGTTTTCAAATTCATTTAAAATGATTTGGTATCCACACGAATGCTAGAAGTAATATAATATCAAGTCTAACTACTAAAACAAGGATTTATCAATATGCATACTTTCTTTTTAAAAGTAACCATTAACTACTAGTTTTATACTTGATCCAAATCATTTCTAGATTATGCATAAATGCCAAAAATAAAAACATATAAATCATAATATTTCACTTGAAATAATTTAGAAACTATATTAATCAAAATCAAGTGAAGATCTAATAGTCACAAGTTTGACCATGAGAGCTTGAAATCCATCAACATCAAAATGGTCATGATCATGACAAATGATTATTAGTCTAAGCTTGATTTTAATCAATCACTTAAAATATTTTTCAAAGCAATATGTATCTTTAAAAGTATTTTTCATGAAATACATTAATCAAAATCAAGTGAAGGTCTCACAATCACAAGTTTAATCATGATAGCATGAAATTCATCAACATCAAGAAGTCCATGATCATAACCAATAATTATAAATCTAAACTTGATTCTAATTAATCATTTAAAATAATTTTTCAAAGTAATTGATGCAATAATTATAACAAAAAAATTTAACTATATTTTCAATTATGGAAGGAGATGTTTAGAATTTATCAATGTACATAATATTTCCTTTTATCATTTAGTCCAAAATGTAGCTTGTCCACATCTTCAAATTGCCTTGTATAGCCATTTATCAAAAACTTTCTTTCTTCAAGTTGGGCTGCAAGACATTCCTGCAAAACAAACTAAGTGGACATTTTTGGTACCCAAACTTTCTTGGGTCCTTTATGATTAGTAATTATGGTTCCTTTTGGAACCCAAACTTTTATTAATCTAGAAGGATAAGCATTAAAACCACATAAATTGAAAGAAGCAGGAATAAAGAAATTCTTCAAAAGTTTTTGCTTCTTTTCCTCAACCAAAATATTTTTCTTATTCAAAACTTTATCACTTAAATCTTTCAAAACAATATTTTCTTTTTCCAAAAATTCTTTTTCTTTAGAAAAATTATTCTTTTCATTTTTCAAAATATCAATCTTGGCATTTAAATCATCATTTTTATTGGCAAGATTGGTGTTCTCAAGAGAAAAGGAATTTACATGCCTTTTTAATTTCTTGTGATTAATTTTTAGCAATTTATATTTATGCACAAGATCATTAGATGCATCATGTGATTCATTAAAGGTAAAATCATAATTATTTTCAGAACATACCTTTTTCTCGTCTACCATGAAGCAAAGATGGGCAACTTCATCATCCGAACTTGAATTTTCGTTATCGCTCCAAGTTGCCATCATTGCCTTGAATTTCTTTTTGGTCTTGAGGGCTATTATCTTCTTATTTACATCAACTTCCACTATCCTTTGCCATAAGTTCAACTCATAGGTCATGAGTGAACCGATAAGCTCCTCCAAAGATAAGGTTTCTACATCTTTAGCTTCTTGGATCGCCGTTACCTTTGGATCCCATGATTTTGGCAAAGATCTAAGAATTTTGTTTACCAAATCAGCATTAGTATAGATTTTGCCAAGACTTTTCAATCATTAATAATAGTCATAAATCTTGTATACATATCAGAAATAGATTCATAATACATTATTTCAAAAATTTCAAAAGAATGTACAAGCAAATTAATTTTAGTATTCTTCACTTGAAGAGTACCCTCATGAGTAACTTCAAGTGTGTCACATATTTCCTTCGCCGATGTGTATGTAGAGATTCTATTAAATTCATTCAAGTCTAATGCATAATAAAGTAAGTTCATTGCTTTAGTATTGATTTTAGTTTGTTTAATGTCATATTCATTCCAATCTTCTTCGAGCTTTGGAATGAAAATGCCATTAACTAAAATGGAAAGAGAATATGAGGACCACTAATAATGATTTTCCAAAGATGATAACTAATAGATTGAATATGGATACGCATGCGAGTTTTCCAAAATGTGAAATTTATGCTATTGAAAAATGATGGTCTAACACTAATACCTACAAAGGTTGCCATGAACTTTAGCTCAAAATCGTTAGATTTTCAAATAGAGCACCCGCTCTGACACCAATTGTAGGCTTAGGTAGGCAACCTAAGAGGGGGGTGAATTAGATTTTATAAAACTTTTATACTATTTACAAAGTGTGAACTAAAGCAAGTATGTGCTAATACAATTCAAATGTTTGTGTATTTCAAATCAATGTAACAGAAATAAAAAAATAAAAGTACAAGAAGAACAATCACACAAACACAAAGGTTTATAGTGGTTCGGTGCCAACCAAGCACCTACATTCACTCCCCAAGAACCCCTTGGGAATTTCACTAAGTTTGGTTTTATAACTTAGGCTCACCAACAACCTTTACAACTTGTTTTAGCTTCGGGCTCACAAGTCAAACCCTAGTTGGTTTCAAGGCTCACCAACAACCACCCTTGGTTTTACGGGATAACCAAGAACCTAAATAACTTGTTTTGGCTTCGGGCTTACAAGTAAAATCCTGGTTGGTTTCAAGGCTCACCAACAACCACTTTGGTTTTCAAAGGCTTACCAAAAACCTCTTTGGTTTTCCAAAGTTCACCAGAAACCTCAAGTAAACAATGTAAGAGCAAATATAAATGAATACAATAAAAACTTTCTAAAATAAAGCAAATATCTCTTTGAAGCCCTTGAATGTTAATGAAGATCTTGTCTTCAAGTTGATGAAGCCTTTGATTGATGCTTATGGATGTAAACTTCGATTGCTCTCTTTGAAACTTGGAAGCTTGAAGGCTTGAATCACTCAACACTTGAATCCTTTAAGAATATTCAAGAAACTCATCAAAGGATTACTTTCCCATTTGATTCGTGATGTTTATACAGCCTCCCAACACTTAAATAATCATTTATAGCTGTTAGGAAGGAAAATATGGTCGTTGGAGCCAAGTTGGAGAAGTTCTGCAGCCCAGAAAACTAGCCATTACTGTTCAAGTGTCGACACTTCACCTCCATGTGTCGACACTTCAGTTTCAAGTATCGACACTTCATTCTCCAGGTATCGACACTTTACTTCCAAGTGTCGATACTTCAGCTCCAGGTGTCAATACTTCAGCTCCAGGTATCGATACTTGACTGAAAGTGCTTTCTGAAGTTTTCTGTTTGTCTCAGGCCTTGAGTCGACACTTCACTCTTCAAGTGTCGACACTTGATCCTCAGGTGTCGACACTTCATTTCCAGGTGTCGACACTTGCCTGTGCCATTACTGAAACATCTTCAAATTGAAACTTTAACCTCTTCAAGTTTTTCCATATTAATTCCAAAGTCCATATACTTGATTTTCCATTAATTTAAGAAATTTTTCAACTGAAATACAAGCATTTCTTCATTCAATATGGTTGAGTACTAAGATCTGAAAAATACATTTAAAATATAATTAGTACTCATATATACTTAAATATTTTGTCAATCATCAAAATCAAGACCAGAGTCAACAATCTTCCCCTTTTTGATGATGACAAAGCCTTTAAGTATATGAATAGGGTAAGCTTAAAAAGATTAACAATAAGATAAACATGTAAGTTCAAAACAATAAGCACCAAGCTTCCCCTCAAAATATGATCCAAAAAATCTTCAAAAATATTTTTTGAAATATGCAAAATTTTCAAATTTTTAAAATTTCTTCTTCTTACTAATTCTTCCCTTTAGATAAAAACATTTTGCATTCTTCTCCCCCTTTTGCACTTTCTTTCATTTCTTATATGATTTTTCATGTTTATCCTATCTTTCCCTTTTTATACTTAACATTTTTCTCTCCTTTTTGACATCATGAAAAAGGGTGAAAGGCAATACAAAATGGGAATGAAGGTAGAAAGAATAGCAAGTAGATCATCAAAACTAATGCATGAAATCAATTAGACATGATATCATTTGAAATATGATACAATTTGAGCATGATACCACTTAAATGTAATTTCCCTCAAAAGATTAGATTTGAAAACAATGAGAGGGAGTATCAAAGCAATATAAGTATAGCATGATATCAAGCAAAATATTCAAAGCATTATATATGATAACAAATATTTGGATACTCCCCCTAAATGTTATTCTCCCTTAAAAATATGTATTCATTTGAGGAATAAGAACACGAAAGCACATGCAACATAATTTCAGACAATTTTGAGATATGAACATAAATTCTAAGTCTGAAATCAAAGATTTGAGTTTTTCAAGATATTCAGATTTTCAAAATACAAATGATTGATCATTTAAACTTTTAGCATGATTTTAAATTTATTTAAAATGACTTGGTATCCACTCAAATGCTAGAAGTAATATAATATCAAGTCTAACTACTAGAGCAAGGGTTTATTAATATGTATACCTTCTTCTTAAAAGTAACCCTTAACTACTAGTTCTATACTTGATCCAAATCATTTCTAGAGTATGCATAGATGCCAAAAATAAAAATATATAAATCATAACATTTCACTGGAAATAATTTAGAAACTATATTAATCAAAATCAAGTGAAGATCTAATAATCACAAGTTTGACCATGAGAGCTTGAAACCCATCAACATCAAAATGGTTATGATCACAACAAATGATTATTAGTCTAAGCTTGATTTTAATCAATCACTTAAAATATTTTTCAAAGTAATATGCATCTTTAAAAGTATTTTTCATGAAATACATTAATCAAAATCAAGTGAATGTCTCACAATCACAAGTTTAATCATGATAGAATAAATTTCATCAACATCAAGAAGTCCATGATCATAACCAATGATTATAAGTCTAAACTTGATTCTAATTAATCATTTAAAATAATTTTTCAAAATAATTGATGCAAAAATTATAATAAAAAAAATTAACTATATTTTCAATTATGGAAGGAGATGTTTAGAATTTACCAATGTACATAATCCTTCATTTTACCATTTAGTCCAAAATGTAGCTTGTCCACATCTTCAAATTATCTTGTACAGCCATTTTTCAAAAACTTCCTTTCTTCAAGTTGTGCTGCAAGACATTCCTGCAAAACAAACTAAGTGGACATTTTTGGTACTCAAACATTCTTGGGTCCTTTATGATTAGTAATTATGGTTCCTTTTGGAACCTAAACTTTTATTAATCTAGAAGGATAAGCATTAAACTACATAAATTGAAAGAAGCAGGAATAGAGAAATTCTTCAAAAGTTTTTGCTTCTTTTCCTCAACCAAAATATTTTTCTTATTCAAAACTTTATCACATAACTCTTTCAAAACAATATTTTCTTTTTCCAAAAATTCTTTTTCTTTAAAAAAATTATCCTTTTCATTTTTCAAAATATCAATCTTGGTATTTAAATCATCATTTTTATTGACAAGATTGGTGTTCTCAAGAGAAAAGAAATTTACATGCCTTTTTAATTTCTTGTACTCAATTTTTAGCAATTTATATTCATGCACAAGATCATTAAATGCATCATATGATTCATTAAAGATAAAATCATAATTATTTTTAGAACATACCTTTTCCTCGTCTGCCATGAAGCAAAGATGGGCAACTTCATCATCCGAACTTGAATTTTCGTTATCGCTCCAAGTTGCCATCATTGCCTTGAATTTCTTTTTAACCTTGAGGGCTATTATCTTCTTATTTACATCAACTTCCACTATCTTTTGCCATATGTTCAACTCATAGGTCATGAGTGAACCGATAAGCTCCTCCAAAGATAAGGTTTCTACATTTTTAGCTTCTTGGATCGTCGTCACCTTTGGATCCCATGATTTTGGTAAGGATCTAAAAATTTTGTTCACCAAATCAGCATTAGTATAGATTTTGCCAAGATTTTCAGTTCATTAATAATAGTCATAAATCTAGTATACATATCAGAAATAGATTCATAATGCATCATTTCAAAGATTTCAAAAGAATGTACAAGCAAATTAATTTTAGTATTCTTCACTTGAAGAGTACCCTCATGAGTAACTTCAAGTGTGTCCCATATTTCTTTCACCGATGTGCATGTAGAGATTCTATTAAATTCATTCAAGTCCAATACATAATAAAGTAAGTTCATTGCTTTAGCATTGATTTCAGTTTGTTTAATGTCATATTTATTCCAATCCTCTTCGAGCTTTGGAATGGAAATGCCATTAACCAAAATGGAAGGAATATGATGACCACTAACAATGATTTTCCAAAGATGATAACTAATAGATTGAATATGGATGCGCATGTGAGTTTTCCAAAATGTGTAGTTTATGCCATTGAAAAACGGTGGTCTAACACTAATACCTACAAGGGTTGCCATGAACTTTAGCTCAAAATCGTTAGATTTTCAAACAGAGCACCCGCTCTGATACCAATTGCAGGCTCAGGTAGGAAACCTAAGAGGGGGGGTGAATTGGATTTTATAAAACTTTTATACTATTTACAAAGTGTGAACTAAAGCATATGTGCTAATACAATTTAAGTACTTGTGTATTTCAAATAAATACAGCTGAAATAAAAAAAAAAAAGCACAAGAAGAACAATCACATAAATACAAAGGTTTATAGTGGTTCGGTGCCAACCAAGCACCTACATCCACTCCTCAAGAATCCCTTTGGAATTTCACTAAGTTTGGTTTTATAACTTAGGCTCACCAACAACCTTTACAACTTGTTTTGGCTTCGGGCTCACAAGTCAAATCCTAGTTGGTTTTAAGGCTCACCAACAACCACCCCTGGTTTTACGGGATAACGAAAAACCTAAACAACTTGTTTTGGCTTCGGGCTCACAAGTAAAATCCTAGTTGGTTTCAAGGCTTACCAACAACCACTTTGGTTTTCAAAGGCTTACCAAAAACCTCTTTGGTTTTCCAAGGTTCACCAAAAACCTCAAGTAAACAATATAAGAGCAAATATAAATTAATACAATAAAAACTTTCTAAAATAAAGCAAATATCTCTTTGAAGCCCTTGAATGTTGATGAAGATCTTGTCTTCAAGTTGATGAAGCCTTTGATTGATGCTTGTGGATGTAGACTTTGATTGCTCTCTTTGAAACTTGGAAGCTTGAATGCTTGAATCACTCAACACTTGAATCCTTTAAGAAAATTCAAGAAACTCACCAAAGGATTACTTTCCCATTTGATTCTTGATGTTTATATAGCCTCCCAATACTTAAATAATCGTTTATAGCTGTTATGGAGGAAAATATGGCCGTTGGAGCCAAGTTGGAGAAGTTCTGCAGCCTAGAAAACTAGCCGTTACTGTTCAAGTGTCGACACTTCACCTCCAGGTGTCGACACTTCAGTTTCAAGTGTCGACACTTCATTCTCCAGGTGTCGACACTTCAGCTCCAGGTGTCGACACTTCAGCTCTAGGTGTCGACACTTGACTGAAAGTGCTTTCTGAAGTTTTCTCTTTGTCTTAGGCCTTGAGTCGATACTTCACTCTTCAAGTGTCGACACTTGATCCTCAGGTATCGAACTTCATTTCTAGGTGTCGACACTTGCTTGTGCCATTGCTGAAACATCTTCAAATTAAAACTTTAACCTCTTAAAGTTCTTCTATATTAATTGCAAAGTCCATATACTTGATTTTTCATTAATTTAAAATCTTTTTCAACTGAAATACAAGCATTTCTTCATTCAACATGGTTGAGTACTAAGATCTGAAAAATATACTTAAAATACAATTAGTACTCATATATACTTAAACATTTTGTCAATCATCAAAATCAAGACCAGAGTCAACACATATGATGACTTTCTGAGTTTAGGGAACTCTTCCTTTCCCTTGCATTTTTTTTCAGGACCAGAGGAACATGTGGGCCAGGGATTCAGTCAGTGAGGCTTTAGGATCTAGTGGACATTGTTACTTCTATGCTTAATATATAAATAATGTTAAATATGTGACCGTTGGCTTTTATGAACATTTGAATCTACTTGTCTAGGTGTAAATCTTATGGTTTAATTGCTTGCCTAATAAAAATTTTATGTGATTGCTTGGTTATTCATTTTATTTGAGAATGGTTGGTACAGGTTTTGTATGTCCAAGAAAAGATTGAATCCAAGGACATACGGCCGTCTGTCGCACATCCGGCCCAGGTTTTAGGGGTCGGGGCGTGACAAATATAAAAGGCTGATTCCAAGGTCATTTGGCAGTGAATGAAAGCAGATGTAGTACCAAGGGACTTGCTGGAAAATTATGAGGCATTGGATTGAAAGTAAACTACAAATGTGGAATGGAACAAAGGTGTTTGATAAAGATAAGCTTTGGATACAACATAATATTGTCTATAAACAAAATGAAAGTCCATAGCTCTGCGCAAGTAATTCGTCCCTCTATTGAAAACCTTGAGTTTAACCCAGCTTCCTGTGTCTGATTGTGCAAAGCATTTCCATGCCATATTCCTTTCCAAGTAGCTAACAAAACAAGTGGCCACCAGTCTATGACAATGATCAGCAACATAAAAGTATTAAGTATAATTCCATCTATCAAGACAACCCAATAAGCACATAGGACACCTTCATCAGCCCAGCATTTAAAGAGGATGGCAATTAGTATATAAGAATAAGACAGCATTTGGAATGGCCATAATTATCATAATGCTATGATCCAAGTGCAATCTGGTGCAAGTATCAAATAAATCCCTCATTTGTTTCCCAGCACCCTGCTGCTGCACCTGGTGCTTAATATTCACATGGAATATGAAAAATTTATAATGAATAGAAACATATAATATAAAATAAGAGCATATGAATTGGAAGAAACTGATAATCAGTATCGGCTGGAATGGTATGTGCCGATGAGAATATCTAGGTGCACCATTTGAAGCTGATTACAAGGATTGGAGGAAACTCCTTCCACTGATGTACCAGACTAAAAGAGATTTGCAATAATACCTTGTTGTCTTAGTCTCCCATAACCAATGTAAATGTTTTAATGACATAGACCACCTAATGAATAAAAAAAGTCACAGCTACTGCAGCCATCTTAGCTTGATACTGTCATTCTTGTACTTAATGAGCTTTGAGCAGACCTTGAAACATTGCCCCTTTAACATATATAGCAGTGAAAGCATGGCAGTCCCCAAAAAAATCATAACAAATCACTGAATGAAGAAAGTATTAACCACAAGATATCTAACTCTCTACAGTCCATATATATAATTATCCAGTGAGAAAAGGTGATATTGATATCACCAAAGGAATACCTGCAACGAACCATTGTGACCCGAGACGTGAACCAGGGTCATGGCAATCATGGCATACCCGTGGAGAACTCTTTTCATGAATATACAAGGCATCTTAACTTACGATCATAAAGTAATTAGTAAAATAAATAATCAATAATTTAGGTTTGAATTCAACTATTTGAAATCCAACTTTAATCTCTCACAAAAATCAAAAAATATTCAAATAATCTTACATCAATATTTAATAACATTTCCAATCTAAAATAAAAATATCAATAATCTACTTCTAATCACTCCCCTAAACATATTTCCGTGTTATCTAAATTCTCAAGATCTGTAAAAATAATAAGATATAGAATGATGAGTTAAATAGCCTAGTAAGTAATGAATTCTTTAACTACATAATTCATATGATAATATAGGATGCGTAGGGAAAATACAATTTATCATTAATTAATATATAAATATAATCAAATTCATTTTCATGAATTTAGCAATCCCAATACCTTTCATATATTCATATACGTATTCAAATATCTGAATTTGAAATTAATACTACACTTATACCCTGGACCGGAATACTACACTTATATCCTGTTGCTGGGCGGAATACTATATTTATATTATATAGCAGGGCTAGAATACCATACTTATATTCTATGGTCATACTAAAATACCATACTTATACCCTATGATCATATCAGAATACCATACTTTTATTCTATGGCTAGGCCAGAATCAAAATCATGAGCTTAAAGTACTAATTATAATGCATAACCCCTAATTGGCATGATTTAAAATATAATTAGGCTAAGAATCCAAATCTGATTCGTATTAAATTTCTTTTTATAAATAATATATATTCTAAATCAAATCAAAATGATGCGGGACACAGACTCGATGTAATCCTGGATTATTTGGGAAAGGGAAACAACTAAACAAACTAGGACCGTGGGAGGGCTAAGAAGCCTCTCGGGACTAGGGTGACACTGAAAACTAAACTCCTAAAACAGTTGATCTCTTTTGTTTTTGATTTTCTTGGTGGAGGTGGCGATGGAATGATGGAGATGGGGGACCGGGAACTGGAACTCATGGCCCTGGAACTCACTCTAACAGGGAGATGCATACAGAAAGCCAGTGATCGAAGCACATAGCTACCCTGAGCTCTCATCGAACCCATCATCCACATAGTAGGGCTCTCAAAGAGGCTGCTAGGGTGACTCTCAAAGGACACGAGGGAATAAGAAGATGGGATAGGGGATAACTAGGGCGCTCGAACCCATCATCCACATAGTAAGGCTCTCACACCCCCCAATGAACCCATAATCCACACAGTAGAGAACGAAGGCAAACGGGCCTGCCCAGAACCAAAACCAGAACCAATGAAGAGCCCAAAAATTTCTATGCAACTTCTTATTACAAGAGGGGGAGGGGCCCTTTATGTAGAAAAACCAAACTCCTCATTCACTTAGCTTTCAAGTAAACCTAAAAAAGGAAAATAAATCATATCAAAATCCATGCTATATCAATATTGGTGCGGATCTGCTCTGAAAAGCATGTTGGCTTAATGATCTGCACTGAAAAGCATGCATCTCTGAAAACTATACTGCTCTGAAATCCATGCAGAATCCTCTCGCGGACGTGCATAGAGGAGGATCGATCTCCCGACTGAGCACCAGCGGACGACCGACGACTGGGAAGTAGGCGATGGATGGGGCAGGCGAACGACTGGCGGCGGGCTACAGGTGGGGTGGCACAGGGGGGGCACGGCATGCCCTGTGCGTGCCGTTTGGCCTTCCCACGGGCGTGGGAACTCCTGGGCACTGGCGAGGCCTCCGGCAGCCGAGCCTTGGCCGGCGGATGGCGGGATGGTGGCAAGCGGGAGGCGGTGGTGGCGTCACACGGACGGAAGCGTCCGTTGGTCTTCCCCATGGCCGTGGGGTCCTGGGCGCCAGCGAGGGGCCCCCGGTGGCCGGGCGTGAGCCGGCGGACGGCGGGCGGGCGATCGGCAGCAGGCTGGCGGCGATGACAGTAGTGGCACAGGGGCGGCATGGCCGCACGTTGGTGGACGGACGCCTCCCACGTTTGTTCATCTTCCCATGGGTGTGGGTGGCGGCAGCCGGCTTTTCCAGTGAGGGCGGGGCCGGCGAGCACCGGCGACGGATCAGTGGGGGCGGCCGGGGATCGGGCAACCCGGATTTGGGAGCGGCGTGGCGGCGACCAGGGTTTGGGAAGATTTTTTTTTAAAATACGGGAAGTAGATGGAATAAGGCTGGAATAAAGAGGGGATAGGCTCGGGATAAAGCTGGAATAGTGGGGATAGGTGGAATAGCGGGAATAGGAAAAATAAAAATTACGAGAAAAATATGAAAAATATGAAAAAATTCCGGACCTGCCCTGGATCCCCATCATTAGTGGCGCAGGGGTGGCATGGCCGCACATGGGTGGACGGACGCCTCCCATGTCCGTTCGTCTTCCCACGGGCGTGGGCGGCGGCAGCCGGATTTTCCGGCGAGGGCGAGGCCGGCGAGCACCGACGACGGATCGGCGGGGGCAGTCGGGGGTTGGGCAGACTGGATCTGGGAGTGGCGGGGCGGCGGCTAGGGTTTGGAAAGTTTTTTTTAAAGCACGGGAAGAAGATGGAATAAGGCTGGAATAAAGTGGGGATAGGCTTGGGATAAAGCTGGAATAGTGGGGATAGGTGGAATAGCGGGAATAGAAAAAATAAAAATTACGAGAAAAATAAGAAAAATATGAAAAAATTCTGGACCGGCGGCGGATCGACGGGGGCGGCCGAGGGTCGAGCAGCCCGGATTTGGGAGCGACAGGGCGGCGGCTAGGGTTTGAGAAGTTTTTTTTTAAAACACGGGAAGAAGATGGAATAAGGCTGGAATAAAGTGGGGATAGGCTGGGGATAAAGCTGGAATAGTGGGGATAGGTGGAATAGCGGGAATAGGAAAAATAAAAATTGTGAGAAAAATATGAAAAATATGAAAAAATTCTGGACCTGCCTTGGATCCCCATCACAAAATACACATATATAATATCAAATCAATATATCGATAAACAATTTATTTGATATTCAAAACAATGTTAAATAAATGAAAGATCTAGAGAAGGTGAATCATTACTTACTTTGCAAGTGAAATCAACTAATTAATCCAATTATTTTTGACGATTTCTCTCATAGTCCTTTATCACTGCATCCAAAATCTATGTATCTTGTTCTTATAAGTGTTGGAAAATGTGTCCCAAAGCCAATTTCTACTGTACACAGTTGTACATTTGATGTAATTGTATATGAATTATATTATTAAATAAAATATTTATTCTGGCAGTTCATCACTATTTCATCTTTCTGAAATGAGTTCTTGAGTGATGAAATCCTTAGGACTATTTGTATGTGATATAGAGAGGATATATCATATAGTCCTAAAATTATTTGCGACCAAATGATACACTTATTTCAGGATAATAGTATATCAAGTATAGGTCGTTGTGTGCCATAGTCGTTGGTTGTCCTCTTAACCAAGGAGTGTGGAGACACTGGTATGGCATGCAGATGTTGTGTTTGACATTTCATCGAACGTGACCCGTCTGTATTTTTTTCTGCCTAGAGTTTTGATATGGACGTAGTTATCCCTCAGACATGAGATCGTCATGGTAGCTTGCGAGCAACTCACTGTACTTTGGTGCTGGACTATCTGGATTTCTAATCCAGGGACGGAAGGTTTCTGGGTACAGTTAAGTACTCGTATAGGAGTGATTGGATCAAGATGGGATTGACCCCTCCAAAGTGTTTGGAGCATATATCTTACCGTGTTTCAATTTAGCAAAACCTTGGCCAGGGTAGTCTCTGTAATGTGTTACAGGACTTGTGAGGTTGAGACACATTGTTGATAGACTTTATGGGTTGGGCAGTTTAACCCTAAGTCTTCCTGAGCATTGAGGTCAAAGGGATTAATTACTAGGTTTCCATATCTCCTGGTTCTTGATTGTTGCTCTACAACTTCGACCTATTCGGACGTCAGGTGTCATTGCTAGATGGCGATTTTGACTGGTATTGGAAATGTTCCAGTGCTACCGGCTTAGTGTTCGAACCTATGGGGTCACACACCATAGAGGTTTCTACTTGATCTAGTGATCGAAGAACGATTGGGAATCGTTCGTAGACTCATAAAGGAAAAGTAATTTTCTTTATCCAAGTGTCGACACTTGATATTCTTGAAAGTGTCGACACTTGTGTAAGTGTCGACACTTGTTGATTTCGCAAGTGTAGACACTTGATGTCACAAAAGGTTATGACATAAAATTTTCACTAATAGTTGGTGATGCATGGAGGTGAATTAAGTAATGTGATTACTTGATAGCCCAATTTGATTGAGCTATAAAAATCTAGAATGAATCAAATAGGATTTGGTTCAAAATAGGTTTGGGTCCAATTGAGTTGAACCCAATGTATGCACACTTGACCCAATTGATTTCAGTTATAAACTGAAATCAATTAGCATATTAATCTGAATTTAAATAAGTTTAAATTCAGTTTTGGGAAGTTATATAACTTCCCATGACCATAACTCCCCATAACTATCCATTACCACTCCATTATCACCCATAACTCCCCACTTTCCCTCTCCCTCACCATCTACATAATGGGCTGAAATGGGAGGACGAAAATAAGAGAAAATTCAGCAAAGAAATACTAAAAAAAAATCAAAGGGAAGAAAGGGAAGAAACTAGGAAAGGTTCTAATTTTATGGGTGTGAGATTTTAGGAAAAGAGTCTGCATATTTGTACCTAGTAATCTTGGTCTTGAGATTGAGTATTTGGGAAGGGTTTCAATCACTTATTCTCTACCTCTTGAGTTTCTTCATTCATTCGGAGAGTCCGGCATCGAAAGAAGAAAAGGAGTTCCGATCAAATTGTTCCACAACAAGCTAGCACTTAGAGTGGAAGTAGATTTTGAAAGAGCCCTGGTGTGAACCACCTGTAGAGGCCGGACACGTGTGCGGCTAAGCAGAGTTCTTCCTCCTGCTCCTGGATCTTTCACAGCGGAGAGCGTCTCCATTTCATACGAGGTATGGTTTTACATATATAGATATGTTGCTCTGAAATGTTCATAGCATGAGTTCATGATTTCATAGTTTATATTAATCATTTATGCAAGATCTTGGGCTAAGTAGCATAGAATAATTCTAAAAGCATGCTTAGATTAAATGTTAATCCATTTATCATGCTTCCGCTGCATGTTATTTTGAAAAGTTTTAAAATGGAAAGCATGCTTGCTACTAGTTTTCCTTTCAATTGGTATCAGAGCAACCAGGTTGCTCTAGCATGAATGTTTAGTATAAATATTATAAAATCAGTTTAATATCTTGCAAGTACTCGGATTGAGTGCCTCACTAGGCCGTCCGGTCATAGGAGAGAAGTAGGGCTGCACGACCCTCACTTTCCATTCAAAGGGATCTCCTATGGCGTGTCGGGGTGCCATTGTGAAGGACTCATGAAGAAGAAAAAGAAAAGAAAAAGTAAAGATTAAAATGTTTTGATCTTTATTATGTTCTAAATTTGAAGTCATAAAATGTTTTAGAAATGTTCTAAATTTAGTTTATGATTGTTATGTTAAATAGTTTAACATAAAATTCAAGTTTAGAAAAGACAAAGTTTGGATTTCAGCATTTCTGTGCTCGGGTTTGATCAAGTGTCGACACTTAGTTTACCTAGTGTCGACACTTGGGTGTCTATGTATCGACACTTGGGATTCTAGGTGTCGACTCATGAACAAAAACACAGAAATTGGTTCACTATGTGTCGACCTGTCTCAGAGTAGTGTCGACACTTTGGTGTTGACACTTGCTACTGAAGTGTCGATACTTCATAGTGAACAGAAATTTAAAAATTGGATTTTCTTGTAAAAAATATTTTATAAAGTTTTTTGAAAATGTTTCAATCTGTTGTATGATTAACTTAATTATGAATTAAGTAAATCTAAGTGACTAAATGATCTAAGGATATGATTTTAAGATCTAAGTCATATTCATAACTTTGGTTTAAATGGGTTAGCTTGAATTAGGTCCTAATTGGGTTAGACCTAAGTTTAGATGAATTGGACTTAATAGAGAATTAACTTAATTAAATGTTGAGTTAAGGTTCTTCTCTAGTTTCTATCTAATAGTTAGATTGATTGGTCCATACATCTAAATGGACTTAATCTTGGCTTCGTGGTAGGACCCGATTCCTTAGACTAGCCTAATCGAAATTGGTGAACCAATTGGTGTCTAAGGTAAGTATGGCTTTTGATCTATGATTTTTGGGGCTACCTCTTTCCTGGCCAATGATATTGGTGTCTAAGGAAAGATGGTTAATGGCTTAACCCATAACCTTGATCTCACTTACCTGGCCAATATGGTCAACCAGATTTGATTAGTTAGCTCATTGATTCGAGTTAGCCCATGCCAATAAGGTTAATCAGCTTGATTGATATAGGTGCCCATGGATTTTGTGGTTCATGTAACCCTTTCATTAACATATGAAGTTAGTGAAAGATAATCCATGACTTATCCTCTCTCTTCTGTCACAACATGTATAAAACCTCTAAATTATTAGGTCCTTAAAAAGATGGAAATTATATGATAATTTTTTGTCTTAGCCTCCCATTAAGGTGTTTGGTAATAAGTCCAGTAATGGGGTGATTATCGGCAGATCCATAGATCGAGTGGTCATCATACTATTAGAATTGTCATTCATTATATGATGACATAATGCAACTTCTTAAACAGGTGGTCAGGTTAGCCGGCCAAAGTCGGGCTTGATCATTTGTTAGCTAGAAGCATTAAGATCAGTCATGTTAATGGTTGGACCTAACTGGGACCTTCTTTAGCAGGAAGCCCAAAGGCCGATTGAAGTGTTCCTAGGGCAAAATAAATTACTATGAGTTATTTGGAGAAACAACTGGTTATGAACTTACCTTTAGATGCACATGGGTTGGCCGACCATAGTCGAGCTCATGCATTGTCTATTGGATTCTGGCACCCACTAAGGGATAAGTGTTATTTTTCGGATTGGAGGTAGAGGTTACCAATCTGAATAAAATAGTGGGAGGAGCTTTTAGACAAAAGTCCATGTCTCCAAGTTTTTTAAATAATTCATATACTAAATAGTCTTGGTTTTCTCTTTTTCAGATAATGTCTACTAATCTGTCACTCCGGTCATTATTAGATAATGACAAGCTCATGGGACCCAACTTCGATAGCTGGTATCGAAGACTGAGAATCGTTCTCGAGCATGAACGGATCCTTTATGTATTAACGCATCCAGCACCTGAGGGGCCAGCCCCCACCGCATATACTACAGTCAGGGATGCTTATCAAAAGTGGGTTTCTGACCGTACTACAGTGCGGTGCATTATGTTGGCGGCTATGAACGATGAGTTTAGTCACAGATTCGAGGAGGCCTAGCCGGAGGAAATCCTTTAAAAGTTGAAGGAATCTTTTGGTGCCCCAGACGACGTTGAAAGGTACAGGGTTTCCTCTACCATCTTCAACGCTCGAATGACTGAAGGGTCCTTGGTCACTGATCATGTATTATACATGATTGAGATGATCGAGCGCTTGGCCAAACTCGGATATCCTTTCCACGAGCAGCTTGGGAAGGATGCGGTTTTGAATCTTTACCTCCCTCCTACTTACCTTTTCTAGATTACTATAGATTAACAAGGCCTGTAGTCAACTACCATGGATTGATGGGGTTACTACAGACTTATGAAAAGGATCACCAGCTCCAAAAGAGCTTGGTGAATTTAGTGGGAGGCAGTGCGGTAAGGCGTCGTCCCTTTAAGAAAGGGAAAAAGAAAAAGAATAAAAGTAAAATGGTGCAAAGTGCTGGCCCAGTCAGATTAAGAAGAAGGCTGACCAGAGTCAGGTAGAATGCTTCTACTGCAAGAAATCGGGTCATTGGAAGAGGAATTGTTTCGCTTACCTAGCTACACTTGACCCGAACAGGCCGAAGAAGAAGAAGCAGCAAAAGGTTGCTGGACAAGGTATTTATATGATAAATCCTTATTGTTTTTCTATTTGTGATACTACTAACTGGATATTAGATACTGGTAGTCCTTATCATATTTGCAATACGTTGCAGGGACTACAAGTTAGTAGAAGATTCGAGAATGGCGAGAGATTTATGAATGTGGGGAATGGAAGTCAAGCTCCAGTCCTGGCGTTGGAAATTGTCAATCTGTTTTTCGAGTCTTGTAAAGTTGTTCTTAGTGATTGTCACTATTGTCCATCATTCCTTGTAAATATTATCTCTGTAGGCCAGTTGGCCAGTAATGGTTATGAACTATTAATCAAGAGTGATTTTTGCAAAGTCATTATGAATGATATTGTGGTTATGACTGGACATATTAAGAATGGCATTTATGTTTTATCATAGCCTGTTGGTGTAATGTATATTTCATGCAAACGCCCTAGATTAGATAATGTCAATGATGCTTATCTCTGGCACTGTAGGCTAGGTCATATAAACAAGAATAGAATCAACAGGTTAGTGGGAGAAGGTCTCCTAAACGTTAGTGATTGTGAATCACTGCCAACCTGTGAATCTTGTTTACTTGGTAAGATGACCAAGTCACCTTTTACTGAAAAAGGTGTACGAGCCGATGACATTTTGTGTCTAGTACATACTGATGTATGTGGACCAATGAATGTCGATGCCAAGGGTGGGTATAAATATTTCATTACATTTACGGACGACCTCTCAAAGTACGATTATGTCTTTTTGATGAGACATAAATCTGAATCGTTTGAAATGTTCAAACGGTATCGTAATGAAGTTGAAAAACAAACCAGAAAGCTTATTAAAATCCTTCGATCAGATCGAGGTGGAGAATATCTTTCTGAAGAATTTCTGACTTATCTTGAAGAGAATGGGATTTTCTCTCAATGGACACCTCCTGGGACGCCCCAATTAAATGGTGTGTCTGAAAGGAGGAATCAGACTCTGTTGGACATGGTTAGATCCATGATGGGATTTGCAACTCTGTCAACTTCCTTTTGGGGGTATGCTTTGGAGTCAGCATGCTATCTTCTAAATAGAGTTCCGAGTAAGTCTGTTAACAAAACTCCATATGAGATATGGAATGGGCGTAAGCCGAGTCTTTCACACCTTCGGGTTTGGGGATGTCCGGCTTATGTCAAGCGTTTGGAAACAGATAAACTTGGACCTAGGTCTAACAGGTGCCTCTTTGTTGGGTATCCTAAAGAGTCTAAGGGTTATTTCTTCTATATGCCTGGGGAACAAAAGTTGTTCGTCAGTCTTAGAGCTACCTTTTTGGAAAGGGAGTACCTTACTGAAGGTGTTCAAGCTGCCAATATTAAGCTTATTGAAGTTCAACAGATAGAAGAACCAAATCATTCAAGGACTGCTACAAAACTCGTTATGATAAGATCAAACCTTGAGCCTATTGACCAGTCATTAAGGAGATCTGGTAGAGTACCGCGTCAACCGGACATATACTACGATTTTCTGGTCCGAGACGGTGATCCCGTTGAGCTTGATGAGAACAACGAGGATCCAATCACCTATATGGACGCAATGCAGAGGTCTGATTCTGAGTTATGGCTGGGAGCCATGAAATCTGAAATGGAGTCCATGGAAATCAACAAAGTATGGACTTTGGTTGATCCACCTGAAGGGGTAAAACCCATTGGGTGCAAATGGATTTTCAAAAGGAAACGGGGCACAGATGGGCAGGTAGAGACTTATAAAGACCGTCTGGTTGCCAAGGGTTATCGTCAACGTTATGGTATTGACTATGATGAGACATTTTTTCCTGTGGCAATGCTCAAGTCTA
Organism: Areca catechu; assembly: GCA_021397845.1. NCBI lineage: Eukaryota > Viridiplantae > Streptophyta > Magnoliopsida > Arecales > Arecaceae > Areca > Areca catechu. The sequence continues at coordinate 155,433,383 of CM038050.1, read as the reverse complement.
ATCGGATTATGCTTGCCTTAGCTGCATTTCTGGACTATGAAATCTGGCAAATGGATGTCCGAACAGTTTTCCTAAATGATGAGCTAGATGAGGAGGTGTATATGATGCAACCTGAAGGGTTCACATCCACAGATGAATCTAAGGTATATAAGCTTAGTAGGTCCATCTATGGACTAAAACAAGCATCTCGGAGTAGGAACATGTGTTTTGATAAATGTATCAAGACTTATGGTTTTGTTAGGAACAAAGAAGAACCCTGCATATATAAGTGGGCAAATGGTTCTATAGTTGTATTTCTTGTACTGTATGTGGATGACATTCTCTTAATCGGGAATGACATCCCTGCATTACAGGGAATAAAGGTCTGGTTGTCATCCCAGTTTTCTATGAAAGACTTGGGTGAAGCTTCTTTCATACTAGGTATGAAGATCTATAAGGATAGATCAAGGAAGCTTCTGGGTTTGTCCCAGTCTATGTACATTGATACCGTGCTGAAAAGGTTTAGCATGGAGAATTCCAAGAAAGGTATCTTCCGATAGGCCATGGAATTTCTCTTTCCAAGAAGGATTGTCCGACAACTCCTGAGGAAAGGGAGCGTATGAGTAGGATTCCTTATGCTTCGGTAGTAGGGTCCATCATGTACGCCATGACATGTACTAGACCAGACATGGCATACTCATTAGGAATAGTGAGTCGATACCAGTCTGACCCAGGTGAAGCACACTAGAAGGTTGCAAAGACCATCCTGAAGTATTTGCTAAATACCAAGGACCAGTGGCTTCTTTTTGGAGGACCTGTGGTGCGGACACCAAAGGCACCAGAATAAGGCAGAGGCTTCTCAACCCTCTGTAATTGATCAATAATTTATGAGTCCATCTGTAATAAGGGCTTAGCTCATCTGAGTCCATTTTAGTTGTTATTTGAGTATTTTTAGTTGTTATTTCACTTCTGTACTAGTCAGCTCATGTTGAGCTAGTTCAGTCCAATGCTAGTTAGCTCATGTTGAGCTAATTTTATTTTTTTTGAGTCCTGTCCAAGCATACTGAAGACTCAAGACTATATTATACAAGTGAAGACCAAGTCCAGCCAGATTGAAGACATGGAAGTTTAGCCCAAGTCCAACCCAGCTTGAAGATTTGAAGACCCCAGGAGAAAAATCAGAAACCCTGATTCCTTGCAGATGCCCTCCAGATGCCCAGATTCCCTTCCAGATGCCAAAGTATATTCATAAATAAGGGCATCCATGATTCCAGAGGTCCATCTGCATCCTAGCCCAATGAAATCAAGCCCAGGTGCCAAGCCCAAGCCCCTAAGAAGCAAGATACCAGGGAATATTCCTGCTACCTGGCTACCAGGCCACCCCAGCTTCCAGAGGCCCAAACCCATGCACCCGGGCCCCTTTGGGCCGGCCTTTTGCTGCTCCTAGAAGCCCAACACGCCCCCCTAGGCGTCCTTGGAGTCTTGACCAAGTCAAGAAAAATTTTAGGGATTTTTCTACCTAATATTTCCTTATTTTCTAGCTAGGATTTGAGAGGGAAAAGGATTCTTATGTAAAGACTTATGTACCCTTACTTGGAGCCCAAGGTTAAGGGTCTATTTAAGGGACCCTAGCCTCTTGTATGAGGGGAATTTTTGATGAATGAAAACCTTGAGTTCTTCTATTGAGTTGTGTGATACCCTGCTGTGTGCATAAAGGGGTTTGCGAGAGTTCTTCTTCCCAGTGCTGCAATCATCTTCCTGCTACCAACAAGCATCTCAGATCCCTGGACGCCCACTCCAAAAGAAGCCTTCCCATGCTGTTTTTCCTTTATTTTCTTGTTCCTTTGTGAGTTTTCTAACCCCTGACAGGTCGTTTGCAGGTCCCCGAGTTCCTACGAATCCAACGACTCCAGCCAAGCCTCAATCGGATCACCGAGCAGAAAGCCGGGTATCCGCGGGTCTTTGGCTCGATTTTCCAGGCCGCATCCGTCGAGGAATGAGAGACCCTTTTGCTGCGATCTTCACAGACGTTGTCAGGTACACCCCTCTACCTCCAGTAGTTTTATTGTAGGAGAACTTGCCCTAACCGAGGCTTCTCAGCCCCGGCGATCCTTCTTTTCTACTTTTCTAGGTCCTAATCTGCATGCTGATCTTCTAAAATTCATATAAAATTCCCTATAATTTATTTTAATCTGAAATTTGGGAATTAATCACCCAACCCCACATATAAAACATATAAAAAAAAATTGCATGCATATTAGTTCCGCATCATTTGGTATCAGAGCTTAGATTAGGGCTTGTTTTCTGTAATTTTTCAGTCCGTATATACTCTGTTATTTTAATTATTTCTCCCTGTTAAAAACTCCAAAAATTCTGAAATTTATTTTCCTGGATTTATCATAATTCACAGTAATTTTAAAACTTTTTTCAGATTTTATTATGGCCTGTGAATTTTCTGAAAGCCGAAATAGGGCCTGCAAATTTTCGGCTCTGTTTTTTTTAGCAAGACATGTTTGGAAGTTTTAGGGTTTTGTTTAGGAGTTTTTGCATATTTCTTAATTTTAGTATATTTCCAGTATATTAGGTCATTATTTGCAAGTTTTCTTCTATTTAAAAAAATACAAAAATATATATATATATATATACATATTTTCCAAAAATACCAAAAAAAAAAAATATCTAAACCCTAATTTGCATCCTCATCTGCCTGCCATCATTGCATAATTTACTTTTAAGGGCACTCTTGCTATATCAGATGGGGGGAGGATTTGATCACCTCTCCTTAGCCCAAAACCACATCCCTTGCATTCAGTCCCAAGCCTTAACCTAAAATTAATTAGACTTAATTTGCCCTAGTGGGCTAGGGACACCAACTGGTCGGGTCCGGGCTAGTGTTAGATCACTGTGTCAAGTTAACCTGTGTGTGCCTTGTGCTTAGTGTCTAGAACGGTGGTTTAGGGATTCAATCCTGAAGGGCTTGTGTGCTGGTCTGCCTACCTGGCCAATCTCTGATTGGTGTCTAGGATTGGCAATCAGGGACCTAACACTCCCCTTACACCTGCCTGGCTGAGTACAGGGTTACTATAGGCTAGTTTGCCACCCTGATTGAGCATCTAGTTTGGACTTTAGGTTTAGTCAGCTATAGTCGGTCTGATCGAGTCTTGCATGAGCACTAGATCAGGAGTTTCATATCACCCACCTCCTTCATAAATGTCTGAACCCATGGAAAATTTACAAGCCCAAATAAAAGCCCTAGCTGATCAAATTGCCCAGATAACTATCCAGATGACCCAGTTAACTCAGTCTCGTATTCAAACCAATGATAGAATTGATCATCGTGCCAATAGGTTTGGTCAGTTAAAAGTCCGGGTAGGGACCCCAAGAAAAACCCATGGGTCACAGTCTGAGCCAGATCCTGACTCCCCTCAACCTAGGAGGACCCCAAACCCTGATCTATACCATGAGGTCGAACCTAGGAGAGTCCCTTATCCTGACCCGTACTACAATCCTCAACCTAGGAGGACCCCAAACCCTGATCCATACCTTGAGGCTGAACCTAGGAGAGCCCATCATCCTGACCCAATCCCTAAGGTTAGTCCTAGAAGACCCAATCAGGATTTTATAGACCAAGAAGATAGATCCTATTTACCCTCTCCCTATAAGCCTAGTATACCCACAACCTATAGATCTTATGACTCTAAATCCTATGAACCTAGAACTTATGAATCCATAACCTATGAACCTAGATCCTATGACTCTAGATCCCATGATCATAGATCCTATACACCCATACCCTATGAGCCTAGTAGACCCAACACCCAATATTCTGACCCATATAGGGAGTCAAACCCTAGGAGAACCCAATATTCTGACCCATATAGGGAGTCCAACCCTAGGAGAACCCAGTATTCTGACCCATATAGGGAGTCCAATCCTAGGAGGACCCAATATCCTGATCCATATAGAGAGCCCAACCTTAGGAGGACCCCATACCTTGATCCAACCTTAGAACCTGATCATAGAGCTGACCCAAAATCCTATGACCCCAGATCCTATAATCCCATGACCCATAGATCTGCACCCTTGTCCTATGAGCTTAGAGAACCCATAACCCCTAAGTATCAGCCTAGTACTAGTCATGCTTCTCCTAGTCAACTTGAACCCTATAGGATGAGTATCCCTAAATATGAACCCAATAGTGAGCCACTACCTCTTATACAACCTGAACCTACTAGGAGTGGTACCCATAATCAGAGACCAGAACCTAACCAATTTCCTGCTAGCCGACCTTCTCCAACCATTCCTGAGATTCGCAAGGCTTACATTAACGTGGAAGTGTATGAAGCTGATGTGAGCCTAGTGGATGAGTATGAGGGAGAAGAGGAGACACCTTTAGTAGACCTAGAATTAGCTGACCCAGTAGATACCCAGGTAGATTCCAACCCAGAGCTAGTTGACCTTGACCACATCCAACCTAAAGCTATAATGGAAGAACAAATAGAGGAAGAGAACCTAGGTACTGCTGCTAGAGCCTTACCTGAGGAAACCATAGAGGAGAGCCAAATTATAGAGTCTAGTCCAAAAATACAAGAACCAGAAGAATTTATTAAGAACCTGATCTCTTTGAATCAATACCTTCAAGATGAGTCCCCTCCTATAGTTCCCATTAAGGACCTCTTCCCCGAAATTAGTGACCCATCCTTCCATTATGCAAATCCTGTAGATATAGCTCAACCTCATAAGGTTAACCTCATTAGTATAGGATTAGTTCCTGACACCCCGTCTTTTATCCTATTTTATCCAACTAACCATGAACCTTTTTCTCTACCTTACCAAACTAATTCTGAATCCACTTCCTATTTTCTGCCCTTTCCTGACACCTCCAGCATTTCTAGGATCATTAGATTGCATTTAGCTGAGATTAGCATACTGCATGCATTCATCACGCATGTTAGGTTTGCATCTTACTTCTGGCATACTCTTTGGAATTTGCTAGGAGTTCACTGTAAATTTTCATGTGCATGTCAAGCTAGGATCAAACCTAGAGAACCTATAATCTATTAGGTTTAGATCCAAAGAGTTCAATAAAATTTCCTTCGATAGGAATGCATAGTCGAGTCTGTTAGGTGTCAGTATGAGTCCTTTGCATCATTTGTCTGCATGTGCCTAGCATGTTCACCACCCGCACTAATCTTAAAACAACTGGCTAATTCCCGAAGAAGGGTCAAAGAATTTGATGTAGTGGATTCTATCTTGGTTAGGCTTAGGCCTAAAAGAAGCTTCATGCTCGCAGAGCCGGACCTTTTAAAGTGATAGAGAAGGATTGGATCAAATGCCTAGGTGTTAGACTTGCCTTCGGATTTAGGCATTAGTTCTACCTTCAATATTACAGACCTGGTTGAGTATAGGGAACCGGCAGCGATACCTAGTAAGGCCTTTGGACCTATTCCTTTTCATTGTGAGTGACCCTAACCCAGAGTGTCCACTAACAAATTGGCCTGAGAGAGGAGAACGGATCGAGCGTATCCTGGACGATCAAGCCATCACGACCCGGGGCCGTGACTATCAATGCTTCCTGATCCGATGGCAAGGCCAGCCAGAGTCAGACGATTCGTAGATTTCTCGAGAGGACTTGCAATGCCTCAACCTAGACCTTCTCGAGAGATATGTGAGCCAGTCTGATCTTCACTCGACAGGGTCGAGTTCCTCCCACCCCGGGAGAATTGGTGCGGACACCAAAGGCACCAGAATAAGGCAGAGGCTTCTCAACCCTCTGTAATTGATCAATAATTTATGAGTCCATCTATAATAAGGGCTTAGCTCATCTGAGTCCATTTTAGTTATTATTTGAGTATTTTTAGTTGTTATTTCACTTCTGTACTAGTCAGCTCATGTTGAGCTAGTTCAGTCCAATGCTAGTTAGCTCATGTTGAGCTAATTTTATTTTTTTTGAGTCCTGTCCAAGCATACTGAAGACTCAAGACTATATTATACAAGTGAAGACCAAGTCCAGCCAGATTGAAGACATGGAAGTTTAGCCCAAGTCCAACCCAGCTTGAAGATTTGAAGACCCCAGGAGAAAAATCAGAAACCCTGATTCCTTGCAGATGCCCTCCAGATGCCCAGATTCCCTTCCAGATGCCAAAGTATATTCATAAATAAGGGCATCCATGATTCCAGAGGTCCATCTGCATCCTAGCCCAATGAAATCAAGCCCAGGTGCCAAGCCCAAGCCCCTAAGAAGCAAGATATCAGGGAATATTCCTGCTACCTGGCTACCAGGCCACCCCAGCTTCCAGAGGCCCAAACCCATGCACCCGGGCCCCTTTGGGCCGGCCTTTTGCTGCTCCTAGAAGCCCAACACGCCCCCCTAGGCGTCCTTGGAGTCTTGACCAAGTCAAGAAAAATTTTAGGGATTTTTCTACCTAATATTTCCTTATTTTCTAGCTAGGGTTTGAGAGGGAAAAGGATTCTTATGTAAAGACTTATGTACCCTTACTTGGAGCCCAAGGTTAAGGGTCTATTTAAGGGACCCTAGCCTCTTGTATGAGGGGAATTTTTGATGAATGAAAACCTTGAGTTCTTCTATTGAGTTGTGTGATACCCTGCTGTGTGCATAAAGGGGTTTGCGAGAGTTCTTCTTCCCAGTGCTGCAATCATCTTCCTGCTACCAACAAGCATCTCAGATCCCTGGACGCCCACTCCAAAAGAAGCCTTCCCTTGCTGTTTTTCCTTTATTTTCTTGTTCCTTTGTGAGTTTTCTAACCCCTGACAGGTCGTTTGCAGGTCTCCGAGTTCCTACGAATCCAACGACTCCAGCCAAGCCTCAATCGGATCACCGAGCAGAAAGCCGGGTATCCGCGGGTCTTTGGCTCGATTTTCCAGGCCGCATCCGTCGAGGAATGAGAGACCCTTTTGCTGCGATCTTCACAGACGTTGTCAGGTACACCCCTCTACCTCCAGTAGTTTTATTGTAGGAGAACTTGTCCTAACCGAGGCTTCTCAGCCCCGGCGATCCTTCTTTTCTACTTTTCTAGGTCCTAATCTGCATGCTGATCTTCTAAAATTCATATAAAATTCCCTATAACTTATTTTAATCTGAAATTCGGGAATTAATCACCCAACCCCACATATAAAACATATAAAAAAAAATTGCATGCATATTAGTTCCGCATCAACCTGACTTGAAACTTGTGGGGTATACTGACTCCAGTTTCTAGTCGGATAGGGATAATAGCAAGAGTGTTTCTGGCTTTGTTTTTACCCTGAATGATGGAGCTATCTGCTGGAAGAGTTTCAAGCAGCACACTGTAGCAGACTCTGTATGCGAAGCGGAATATATTGCAGCATCTGATGCAACAAAGGAAGCTGTTTGGTTGCGAAAATTTCTTGGCGAGCTAGGAGTGGTACCTTCCCTAGATGGTCCTGTTCCAGTGTACTGTGACAGCACTGGAGCCATTGCTCAAGCCAAAGAGCCGAAGTCCCATCAGCGTACCAAGCATATTTTGCACCGGTTTCATCTTGTGCGAGAAATCATGGAACGAGATGATATCGACCTTCTGAAGATCGACGGAAAGGAAAACCTGGCTGACCCCTTTACTAAAGTCGTTGGAATTCAAGAACTCAATAATTGTAAATGGAAGATGGGTATACGATACTGTTCTGATTGGCTTTAGTCCAAGTGGGAGTTGTTGGGAAATGTGTCCCAAAGCCAATTTCTACTGTACATAGTTGTACATTTGATGTAATTGTATATGAATTATATTATTAAATAAAATATTTATTCTGGCAGTTCATCACTATTTCATATTTCTGAAATGAGTTCTTGAGTGATGAAATCCTTAGGACTATTTGTATGTGTTATAGAGAGGATATGTCATATAGTCCTAAAATTGTTCGCGACCAAATAATACACTTATTTCAGGATAATAGTATATCAAGTATAGGTCATTATGTGCCATAGTCGTTGGTTGTCCTCTTAACCAGGGAGTGTGGAGACACTGGTATGGCATGCAGATGTTGTATTTGACATTTCATCGAATGTGACCCGTCTGTATTTTTTTCTGCCTAAAGTTTTGATATGGACGTAGTTATCCCTCAGACATGAGATCGTCATTGTAGCTTACGAGCAACTCACTATACTTTGGTGCTGGACTATCTGGATTTCTAATTCAGTGATGGAAGGTTTCTAGGTACAGTTAAGTACTCGTGTAGTAGTGATTGGATCAAGATGGGATTGACCCCTCCAAAGTGTTTGGAGCATATATCTTACTGTGTTTCAATTTAGCAAAACCTTGGCCAGGGTAGTCTCTGTAATGTGTTACAGGACTTGTGAGGTTGAGACACATTGTTGATGGACTTTATGAGTTGGGCAGTTTAATCCTAAGTCTTCCTGAGCATTGAGGTCAAATGGATTAATTACTAGGTTTCCATATCTCCTAGTTCTTGATTGTTGCTCTGCAACTTCGACCTATCCGGACGTCGGGTGTCATTGCTAGATGGCGATTTTGACTGGTATTGGAAATGTTCTAGTGCTACCGGCTTAGTGTTCGAACCTATGGGGTCACACACCATAGGGGTTTCTACTTGATCTAGTGTTCGGAGAACGATTGGAAATTGTTCATGGACTCACAAAGAAAAAGTATTTTTCTTTATCCAAGTGTCGATACTTGATATTCTTGAAAGTGTCGACACTTGATATTCTTGAAAGTGTCGACACTTGTGTAAGTGTCGACACTTGTTGATTTCGCAAGTGTAGACACTTGATATCACAAAAGGTTATGACATAAAATTTTCACTAATAGTTGGTGATGCATGGAGGTGAATTAAGTAATGTGATTACTTGGTAACCCAATTTGATTGAGCTATAAAAATCTAGAACGAATCAAATATGATTTGGTTCAAAATAGGTTTGGGTCCAATTGGGTTGAACCCAATGTATGCACACTTGACCCAATTGATTTCAGTTATGAACTGAAATCAATTAACACATTAATCTGAATTTAAATAAGTTTAAATTCAGTTTTGGGGAGTTATATAACTTCCCATGACCATAACTCCCCATAACTACCAATTACCACTCCATTATCATCCATAACTCCCCACTTTCCCTCTCCCTCACCATCTACATAATGGGCTGAAATAGGAGGACGAAAATAAGAGAAAATTCAGCAAAGAAATACTGAAAAAAACCAAAGGGAAGAAAGGGAAGAAACTAGGAAAGGTTCTAGTTTAATGGGTGTGAGATTTTAGGAAAAGAGTCTGTATATTTGTACCTAGTAATATAGGTCTTATGATTGAGTGTTTGGGAAGGGTTTCAATCACTTATTCTCCATCTCTTGAGTTTCTTCATTCATTCGGAGAGTCTGGCATCGAAAGAAGAAAAGGAGTTCCGATCAAATTGTTCCACAACAAGCTAGCACTTGGAGTGGAAGTAGATTTTGAAAGAGCCCTGGTGTGAACCACCTGTAGAGGCCGGATACGTGTGCGGCTAAGCAGAGTTCTTCCTCCTGCTCCTGGATCTTTCGCAGCGGAGAGCGTCTCCATTTCATACGAGGTATGGTTTTACATATATAGATATGTTGCTCTGAAATGTTCATAGCATGAGTTCATGATTCATAGTTTATATTAATCATTCATGCAAGATCTTGGACTAAGTAGCATAGAATAATTCTAAAAGCATGCTTAGATTAAATGTTAATCCATTTATCATTTTAACATCTCTAAAATTCTAGAAGAAAGGTATAATCTAAAGAGAGAATTTTTAAGAGAAAACAAGACTTTTCTAAAAACAAAGTAGAAAGAGAAACTAGAGAGAAAGTATTCTAGAGAAAATGTCGATATATCACTAATTTTGGAAAGAGAAAGAGAGGAGAGCAGGAAGAGAGAAATTTCCTTTTTTTCTTTCTTCTTCTTTTGCTTGGCCAAAATAAGAGACCATCTTTCTCGCTCTTTTTCATAAAATAGAGGGGCACCACTAGCGTGGCTATGTTCGACAGCGATTGGGGTGATGATGGCTGGCATGGCGGTACTAGACTAGGGATCAACGACGGCCACACAGTGCTAGAAAAACCAAACAAAAGGGATGAAAACTTGTGAAAAACAGGGATATTCTTTTCCATGAAATAATCCGGTGGCCGAAAATCAAAGCAAAAATATCGAGCACAAGTTCAGAATTTAGCATGCTTGGCACAGTCAAGTTGTTGACAAAAGCTAAAGAGTTGTTAACAATATTGTCGACAAATGTTGAATAATTGTCAACAAAGCTATGGCTTGAGTCTTAGAATAAGAGCTTGTCAATATTATCGACCAAGTTGTACTAAGACTCAAAAACAGAATGCAGATGCAAAATTATCGATAATCATGTTGCTAGAAACTGTAATGGCTATTTTTTCATGCATGCTTGAAGCATTAAATACTTTCCAACTAATTTCAGATGGTCGCTAATGTCTATTAAACCCTCTCTAGGCTGGATTGTAGTTATAAAGCCATCAAATGAAGGAAAACTTAAGAAAAAAGGGAGTTCTAGCTATATAGCCATCAAATGAAGAGAAAAACTTAAGGAAAAAAGGGATTTCTAGCTATAAAACCATCAAATGAAGAGGGAAACTTAAGAAAAAGGATTTAAATAAGTATTATACACAGTTAAATAGGCATGATATACTATTAAATAGATTATGTATATAGTTAAATAGGCAACATACATAATTAAATAGATATTATATATAATTAAATAGGCATGATATACATTAAATAGATTATGTACACAGTTAAATAGATTCTTTACACAGTTAAATAGACTATGTATATAGTTAAATATACATGATATATAGATAAATAGGCTATCTACACAGTTAAAAAAAAATGTATATAGTTAAGTAGATTCTATACGTAATTAAATAAACAATGTATACAATTAAATAGATATGATATATAGTTATAGATAGTGTACATGTTAAATAAGTATTATACATATATAGTTAAATAGACCGTGCACATAATTAAATAAGCATTGTACACAATTAAAGAACCATCATATATAGTTCAATAGGCATGATATATAGTCAAATAGATTGTTGAAGAGTTATATAAGTATTATATACAGTTCAACATGCATCATAAATAGTTAAAAGGACTGGGTATATAATTAAATAAATATTATACATGGTTAAATAGACTGCATATACAGTTAAATAAGTATCATATATAATTAAATAGAATGTGTACATAGTTAAATAAGCATCATACATAGTTAAATGGACTGTGTATATAGTTAAATAAGTATCATATATAGTTTAATAGACTATGTATACAGCTAAATAAGCATCATACATATTTAAATAGTCTGTGTAATAGTTAAATAAGCATCATACATAGTTAATAGACTGTGTACATAGTTAAATAGGCATGTACATAGTTAAATAAACTATGTATATAGTTAAATAGATTCTATATATAGTTAAATAGGTATGATATATAATTAGATAAGCATCATACACAGTTAAATGGACTAGATATATAGTTAAATAAGCATCATATATAATTAGATAGATTATGTACGTAGTTAAATAAATATTATACATAATTAAATAAGCACATATATAGTTAAATAGACTATATACACCATTAAATAAGCATTGTATACAATTAAATAGACTATGCATATAGTTAAATAGGCATGATACATAGTTAAATAGATTACGTATACATTTAAATAGATTCTCTGTACAGTTAAAATAAATATAATACATAGTTAAATAGATTTTATATATAGTTAAATAACTATGATACATAGCTAAATAGACTATATATATAATTAAATAAGTATCATATATATTTAAATAGGCATCATATCCAATTAAATGGATTAGATACATAGTTAAATAAGTATCATATACAATTAAATAGACCATGTACATAGTTAAATAAGTATCATTCACAATCAAATAGAATATATACACATTTAAATTAGCATCACATAGTTAAATAAGTATCATACATAGTTAAATAGACTATATACATGGTTAAATAAGCATTATATATAGTTAAATAGACCATGTACACATTTAAATAAGCATGATACATAGTTAGATAGATTATGTACATAGTTAAATAGATTCTATACATATCAAATAGGCATGATACATAGTTAAATAAGTATCATATATATAGTCAAATAAACTGTGTACACAGTTAAATAAGCATCATACATAATTAAATAGGTGTCATACGTAGTTAAAAGGACTAGATACATAGTTAAATAAGTAACATACATAATTAAATAGACTATGTGCATAGTTAAATAAACATCATATACAATTAAATAGGCATCATACATAGTTAAATAGACTATATACATAGTTAAATAGGCATCATATATAGTTAAATAGACTATATATATAGTTAAGTAAGGATCATACATAGTTAAATAAACTGTTTATATAGTTAAATAAGCATTATATATAGTTAAATAAAATATGTATATAGTTAAATAGGCATACTATGCAGTTTAACATAATTATATAGATCTATATATAGTTAAATAGGCATGATCATAGTTAAATAAGCATCATATATAGTTAAATAGACTATGTACATAGTTAAATAAGTATCATATATAGTTAAATAGACATTATACATAGTTAAATTGACTAGGTACATAGTTAAATAACCATCATATATTGTTAATTAGACCATGTGCATAGTTAAATAAGTATCATATATAATTAAATGGACAATATATATAGTTAAATAATCATCATACATAATTAAATGTATAGTGTACACAGTTAAATAAGCATTATACATAATTAAATAGACTGTGCACATGGTTAAATAAGCATTGTATATAGTTAAATTGATAGTATACATAGTTAAATAGGTATAATATATAATTAAATAGGCTATGTATACTATTAAATAGGTATCATACATAGTTAAATGGACTAGATACAAGTTCAATAAGCATCATACAAAGTTAAATATACCATGTATATAGTTAAATAAGTATCATACACTATTAAATAGACTATATATATGGTTACATAAGAATCATATATAGTTAAATAAGCATTTTATATAATTAAATAGATTATATATACAACTAAATAAGTATTGTATATAGTTAAATAAACTATGTACAAAATTAAATAGGCATAATATATAGTTAAATAAATATGTACATAATTAAATATTTTCTATACACAGTTAAATAGGCATGATACATAGTTAAATAAGCATCACATAGAGTTAAATAAACTATGTACATAGTTAAATAAACATCATACACAGTTAAATAGGCATCATATATATTTAAATAGACTAGGTACACATTAAATAAGCATCATACATGATTAAATGGACTATATGTATAGTTAAATAAGCATCATATATAGTTAAATAGATTATGTACATAGTTAGATAAGTATCATGCATAGTTAAATAGATTATATATATAGCTAGATAAGTATCATATATAATTAAATAGACTATGTATATAGTTAGATAAGCATTATACATAGTTAAATAGACTAAATACACAGTTAGATAAGCATTATATACAATTAAATAGAACATGTATACAGTAAAATAAGCATCATACAGTTAAATATATCATATACATGGTTAAATAAGCATTGTATACAATTAAATATACTATGCACATAGTTAAATAGGCATAATATATAGTTAAATTGACTGTATACATAGTTAAATAGATTTTATATATAATTTAATAGGTATAATATATAGTTAAATAAGTATCATACAAAGTTAAATAGACTATGTATATAGTTAAATAAGTACATATACAGTTAAATAAGTATTTTATGGTATAAGAAATTGAAGTATTATCGATGGACAATACTGATAGCAAGTTAGCCATCGATAATAAGTAGATATAACAATAGTAATCATAATGACAAAAAATACCATCGTTAATGGTATTAGCAATGGCAGTAGTGATGGGACAAGTTGCTATTAATTTCCTAAATTTTAATTTTTTTTTATTTTTTTATAAAAGATTATTAGCAATGGTAAGCATACTGTTGCTAATAAATTATTGTATTTCATAAAATCTAATTTTAAATAAAAGATTATTATTGATGGTGATTTAATTATTAGCGATGGTATTTTACCATTGCTAATGAAATACCTAAACTTTAGTTATTACCAACAAAATTAACAATGATACAAGTTTTCCATCGATAATAATTTTATTATCGATGAGAAATAATTATTAGCGATGGCATAATAGCGTCGCTAATAAAATTGCCATCGATAATACTTCTATTATCGATGGTAAACAATTATTAGTGATGACAAAATGCCATCTCTAATAGTTCTTAAAAATTCCTTCATCACTCATTTTTCTATTTCTCGCTTTTGATTTTTTTGCTTTTTCATCTTCCCGGCCCCCCATTCTTCCTGTCAAGCTCCGAGCCTCCCTCCACCGGGGCATTGCCGAAATCCCATGCCCCCCAATGGTGCCATCGACCATCATCTTCTCGACCCCCTGCCCCGTCTCGCTGAATAGTGAGACATCCCTCCCCCTACGCCACCAAAATCCCACACCCCCTCGAGTTGTTGCTAGTCATCGTCTTCCCAGCCCTCACCCTTTCCTGCTGAACTCCCACACCTCCCTCCCTCCTCGGTGCTGCTAAACTCCCATGCACCCCCTCAATATCGCCGGCCATCATGCACCCCTTCATGTGAGCTTCGATTATCATGCTTCCCCTTGGTGCTCCATCATTCACCATGCATCCTCCCCTATGCACCACCACCATCAAGATCTTGTCGTGCATCCTCTCCCCGGGGAGCATCTCCTTCCCCCGGGGTGCTGCCATCCAATGGTGCTTTAATTCCCCTGCACCATATCCTTCTTCCATTTTTTTGGCTAATCCAGCCAGATCCATCATTTATGGGGCTCAGTAAGTTTTAGCGATAATGATGGCAACGATAAAAGAGCCATCACTAAAAAATTAATTTATATTTAATTATTAATCATCTAGTTATTTAGTTAAGTAATTCATCATAAATAAGTTATTTGGGAACTTAATTAATTGATTAGTTAGTTAGTTAGTTAATTAATAAGTTGTTTAATAGTAAATTAATTATTTAATTAAGTAACTATATATTGATTAATTATTTTTTAATTAATTAATTAGATGTTTATTAATTAATTAGTTAAAGAGCTGTGCATGGATATGTTCCTGTATGCATGGGATTTGGATCTTGGCATGTTGAGCAATGAGCTAAGATCCTATGTCTTGATATCAAGGTATGACAATAAATGCCTATTTTGAAATTGGAGGTATTGAAAATGGTCGGTGCTTCAGCTATGTAGATGTTACCATTGCTAGTCGAAGAAATAGGATATCAAGAAGGATGCCTCATTGTATTGTCCCTTTTTCAACAAAAATCGATCTTTAGTAATAAGGCCTCTAGATCTGTGGCATCGCTATGATAGTTAATGGTGCATCTTCTCCCACCAATCTAGAGTTAATGATGTTAAAAAAAATAGATAAGTAAATATAAAATTGCTCACCTTTTCTTGGCCTCCATAGTAATGGAGGAGAGCCAAGATACTTTTTTAAATCTTTAAAAGCTGATCACAAGTATTTGACCACTCGAAATTGTCGATAAGCCTTATAATTTTGAAGAATGGTAGGTACTTTTTAGCTGATTAGAAATTATAACCAATTGAGTAAAGCAATCAGACTAGTTAAACATTAAACTTTATTTTTATTCCGAGGGTGCTTCATTTTCAAAAGTACTCGAATCTTTTCAGGATTGACTTCAATTCCTCTTTGAGTTACCATGAAGCCTAAGAACTTTCTTGATATAACACTAAATGCACACTTGTTTAGATTGAGCTTCATTTGATGTTGTCTTAATTCATTAAAGGCTTCTTCTAAATTGGGTATGTGGTGATCAACTTTCATGCTCTTGACAAGCATATCATCCATATATACCTCCATAATTTTTCCTATTTGATTTTTGAAGACTTTGTTAACCAGATGCTAGTAACTTGCCTTAGCAATTTTTAGCCCAAAGGCTATCATTTTGTAGACCTCCCTTTCTGTAACAAAGATCATTTTCTCTTTATCTTCTTCAGCCATCCAGATTTGGTTATATCCTAAGAAAGCATCAATGAAGTGGGTAATTCATGTCTGGATGTAGCATCTACCGGTTGATCAATTTTTAATAAAGGTAGCTGTCCTTTGGCTAGTTTCTATTGAGATTAATGTAGTCAATGTAGATTCTCCATTTGTCATTCACTTTCTTGACCATAACTATATTGCTTATCTAGTTTGGATAATAAGTTTTCCCGATAAAATTTGCCTTCTCTTTAATAGCCCTTTGCTTTCTGGAGCAAAACTTCTCTTCTTTTGCTTAACGAGGGATAATGAGAGTTCATCTAAATTTATGGATAATGATATCAATAGGAATGCCTAGCATATCACTAGCTATCAGGCAAAGACATCAATGTTGGCTTGAAGGAAGAAGATAAGCCATTGTTTGACTTTATGAGCTAAAAAAGAATTGATTTACATAGCTTTATCTAGGTCATCTCCTAGGAGAATGCTTATTGACTGCTCGCCAGGTTCCCCTCTATTTGTAGTAGTGCCTTCTCTGATATCTAACTCATCTACCTTTAGGGCCATGATCTATTTTTGGATTTTTATAGTTGCAAGAAAACACTGCCTTGCTAATATCTAATCTTCTCTGATTTTTCTAACTCCATGCTTGGTTGGAAAGTGAACGAGTAGGTGGTAAGTGGAGACTACTACCTTCAACACATTTAATCCTGGTTGTTCAAGAATGGCATTATAAGCCAAAGGTATTCGACAACTAGGAAGTTAAGGAGAACTATTATTTGTCTTGGAAGCTGGATTGTAATGATTAGTAAGATGATCTCTCATTCTACAATA
This sequence comes from Areca catechu, assembly GCA_021397845.1. Lineage (NCBI taxonomy): Eukaryota > Viridiplantae > Streptophyta > Magnoliopsida > Arecales > Arecaceae > Areca > Areca catechu. The sequence goes on along the minus strand of CM038050.1, from coordinate 155,416,473 downwards.
ACTAAGTTTCTAGAGAACCTGGTGAGTAGAGTATATACATTTTTTAGCCTTTCCATTGGTTGTTTCATTTTTTGGAAAGCAGTATAGAATAAGATGTCGGCAAAGCTTCCATCATCAACTAAATTTTTTTTTACATCATATTTAACCACTATCATAGAGACGACAACCGCATCATTACGTGGGATTTGAATCTCCCTTACATTATTATTAGAGAAGTTGATAACATTCTTATTTTGAGAACTGGTTGACTCTATCTGATGCCTCTTGTTAGTGGCTCCTCATCCTGTCCTTTTACCCCTAGCCCTTGGAGAGGCCTAAGATCATGCCAACTGTTCCTCCTATTGGTAGGTTGTTTAGTTTAGCTTCAAGCTTGGGCTACGTCCGAGGGGTTTCTTCTTTCTTTTGATTTTTAATGTATTTGTTGAGGTAGCCCTTGCAGATCAAGTTTTTAATCTCTTACTTTAACTATCGACAATTATCCATATCATCATCATGATCTCTGTAGTAGTAGTAGTATTTGTTCTTATCTTTTTTTTATGATCGACCTCTCATGGATAGTGGTCGATACAAAAAATCTTTGTTCTTGATCTTTATCAGGATTTGAGATCGAGAGGTAGTCAAGGGGGTATAGTAGATGAACTATCAAGTAGGATGATTTGGCTTTGAACTATTCATAAGTGTAGTAGCTTCTAGCTGAACATGAGTTTTTTCCTTACGAAGCCACTTCTTCCCACTCTCTTTCCTCCCTTCTTCTTTTCAATGAAGGAAATAGCTTTCCTTGACTTGGGTATACTTTCCTACATGTGCGAGGAGCTCAACATAACTCTTTGAAAAGGTTTTATCTAAAGAAAAACTCAAACAACCATTCTAGAGTCCTCGCTTTAAAGCTGACATAGTAACAGACTCATTGAGATCTCTAACCTCCAATATAGCTGCATTGAAGCACACCACATAATTTTGGAGCATCTCACTTTCTTCGTGCTTGATGGAGAAGAGACTATCATTATTCTTTGACTATGGTTAATGATTGCCAAAGTAGATCAATAGCTGATTGCTTAATTGCTAGAAAGAATGGATGGGTCCGGGTAGCAAGCTTGAAAACTATATTATGTTAGCTTTTTTCGGAGTTGCCAAAAAAGTCAAGCACAATAAAGCATCATATGCACCTTGGAGCCTCATGAGGGCCTTACATCTCTCTAGATAGTTAATAGGATTAGTAGAACTATCATAGAGTTCGATCGAGGACATCTTAAATCAATGAAAAATCAGCTCATTCATTATTTCTTCAAAAAAGGGGATTGAGTGTTAAAGTCACGAGAGTTATTCCAGTGGCGATATTCCATATAGATTTCTTCAAGTTTAGCTTTTAGCTCCTAGACATAACTTTTGATATTATCCTCTCACTGAGAGCAATGATTTGAAGGGTGACTGGAGTTGAATCCTCCTAGAAATCCTTTAGAGGGCGATAGTGATTATTCCTTCCTGAAGAGGAGTTGATTGTCAAATTTCTTCCTCCCTATAGGGAGGTTACTGACTTCTGTTATCTCCACCAGACTGATGCTAGTGGTTCCATTGAGATGATTTAGCAAGCGGAGTGGGAGGCCAAATGATAGATTGTTGAAGAAGATGGATGGCACTTGTTAGCAACTAGATCTGCTCAATCAGAGTATCCATCCTTGGGTCAGTAGCAGGAATAGGTTAAGGATTTCTCACCTTAACTTCTAATATACTAAAAGAATTTCGAGAAAATTACCATTCAAGAGTAAGATTGAGTGGAGGTTTTCCTTTCATCATTTTCTTGAAAGATTTTGGACAAGACCCTTCTTCTAGTGCCAATATATTGCTGCAACTCTCCAAGCTAGATAAACTAGATATGCTAGAGTGGCTTTGAACTCTTAAGGATCTTCAAAAAACTGGCCAATACTTTCATGATTAACTCGATCAGCTTTTTGACCAGCAAAAGATGTTCTCGATATTAGAGAAATTGATAGGATTTCTCTAACAGGGAACCTTTCAATGCTTAGTTAGCTTAAAAAGGAAGAATGGTGAGAAGAAAATGGAGAGACAATGTGAGTGTGCATGAGAAGTCTCTTGGAGTTTCTCTTGACCCTCTATTTATAGAAATTTATGGCTGAGTTGGTTATAGATAGTTATAACTATTTGTGAGGTGGTTACATCATTAAGAAAGTTGTTAAGTCAATTATACTATTAAGAGATCAGTTTGTAAAGTAGTTTATTAAATGGTTCGTTATACTTCTTGATAACTACTTCACCAACCTTGTTATAATAATTTTAATGACTTTAAGACATATGCTTTATATTAAATGAAGTTATGAAACTTTATACTTGACTTATATAAGTGATCAGTATCTATTCAATAAGGTTTGAGTACCATGTGCCTCAAATAAGTGATCAGCTTCTGATCATTTGGCATCTTGTATATTCAATAAGTGATCGACTCTTGGCCATCGGACATCCTGTACTTTAAATAAATGATCAGCTCCTGATCATTGGGTACATTATATCTCAAATAAGTGATTAGCTTCTGGCCATTAGGTATCCTGTGTCTAAAATAAGTCATTGACTCCTGGCCATTTGATACTTTATGCCTCAAATAAGTGATCTACTATTGGCCATCGGGCACCCTACTCAAATAAATGATCAATCCTTGGCTATCGGGCATCCTATGCCTCAAATAGGTAATCAACTCCTAGCCATTTGGCACCTTATGCCTTAACTAAATGATCGGCTGCTGGTTATCGAATACCCTGTGCCTCAAATAAGTGATCGCTCCTAGCCATCGGAATCCTGTGTCTCAAATAAATGATTGATTTCTGGCCATCGGTTACCATATATCTTAAATAAATGATCAGATCCTTGTCAAACACTTTTCTATATACCAGTAATTATTTATAACATGTTATTTGCCCTATAACATCCATTAATATAGAATTCAATTGCTTCCATGTATGATGGAAGTATACTTTTCCCTTTCCCGTGATAAGTGTGCCTCCATGACGATCATTTTGACTTATTAGGCATTATTGATCTTTCAACATCCATTATTGCACTAGAAACTCGAATATACTAAAAATTAATAAAATAATTAAATCATTTAAAGTACACTTGATATAAAGTTATAACATGTCAAATGTACTTAATAATTAATATACAAAAAATTTGTAAATCTCTTTACTAGCAGATGAATCTTAATCATTGTTAACTAATTATTGCCACTCCATAAGTATAGAAGGTAAGGCTTTGAATACAAAGAGTGGGCATGCGGATCACTCTTAATAATGGCTAAGGCTATAATTCTTTCACCTATGTTCACCTCCTATTGTTTCTTTCTTGCACCTTTATAAGTTTTAGGAAGTTATGATACGGCCTTTGCCTTCTCAGTAGGTTTTCTATAGCGTGCTCCCATTTTAACTAGCTTGCATAAGGAGGACACAAATTTCATGGGGGTACTTTCCTTGTCACACTTAACATCAGTCACCATGGTTCCCTAGTATAAAAAAATGTATCAATTAAATAACTATTCATATTATACCATGACAACCATATCTTTGACTATAAATTGATCTACCTCCATGATTTCTATAACATGATGGATAGTAGGCTCCACTTCGACTGGATAAGTCTCTTCACTTGCAACATGAGGCTTCGCTCCCATCTAATAATGAAGAATATTTAGATTAGTAGTGAAATGTTTTATCTGAATTTTTGAATTATAACTATAACATGGTATTCATCTCAAAAGGATGTGTATCTATGCCTATCTGTGCCTACAATATCATCAACCTCCATTAAACCCTTATCTTGGAGGACATTCTTAGTGTACAATAGCCTCCTATCAAGCAAAGCTATCTATGCATCCTTTCCAGCAACATTCTCAATATATTGAAGGTCCTCTGAGTAAAAACTATGAGAAACCAGGGATCTCTCAACCACTATCATACATGCTTGTAAAGCATCAATATGATGTTGTTAATTTTGCTAGATGATGGTATATGAGACATCATAAAATATTATAAATAATTTATACATTAAGCAGTGTGTACAAGGAATTACATTTGTTCCTACATGGCACACTTTTATGTTTGCCAAATGAAAATTATTATGCCAATTATATAACTCAATTTGATACATGAAAAATATAAAAAAATTAACATTACATATGGACCTCCAATCTTTCCTGTATCGAAACCTACCCTTGTAGCATTTGTAGTGAGAGGTGTGACTCCTTCTAAGCCCATAACATCTCAATCACCTATTAAGGACAAGAAAATCTAGTTATGCAATAGTTTGAAATATTTGTGATGTTCGATACAAAAATGTATATCTTAAATTTTTGTAATCTCTTCACAACTTCAATTATCGCATCCACCTTGCAAGGGAAGGGGAATTGCTTTAACAAAAGAGATGGGGATAGATGAATGTTGGTTTATGGTTTCCAAGAAGAATGTTGGAATGCTTAATTGCCCATACCTACTGAAAAGACAAATGTAAGTATTATATTTCATATCAATTCAACTCAAGTTGCAAGTAAACTTAAACAAGCTCACCACTAAAGCCATAATATATCCTTCCATATAGCCACCAGAGACTGTACCAGTCATGTTTCTCATGTGTACTCTCTCTGCTAAATTTATTGTTGAAGAAAACTAAAACTACAAGACCCCAACTATATATTTTTAGGCCATCCAAATCATCAATATATGAATACAATGCTTTAGGAATACTATAGTATACAGTTGAGAAGAGGATTATCACAAAAAGATAAAGAACCCATAACTTAGTAAAATCCTCTACTTCTTACAATCCAAACTTTTCAATCAGAGATAATAATTTATTTTTTACTAAATCTCTAGTTGCCTTTTTATAGTTACCATCAAAAAAATGGATGATGAGATTAGACTGAACCCTCCCCTCCCTCTGAAACACAACCTCATCACTCATGGCATTTAATCTAAGGATTAGGGCAATATTGGTCACTGTAAAGGTACTAGAGTCTTACCAAACCTAAAGCTCTCATTCTTCTCATCTCATAAAAGGATAGCAGTGCATCTAATAATGGTCTGCTCTACTTGATATATGGAAGCGAAAGCATATGGCCAAATGGATACCATATATTCTTTCATTTTGCTCTTTGGATATGGACTAAATTAGTTTCTCAGGAATCTTGATGTAGTGGCTAAAATAATATCTTTCATTGACCATATTGCTTTGACCAATGCTCAGAGCTTTGCATTTCCTTATTTTTGCCATTATAAACTTTGTATGATAAATAAAATTCAAACAATAGATATTAGAAATATCATTATAATATCGCAAACATATAACAATCTAATTTTTCATGCATTGATCATTAATTATTGATCATCCTAGATCTAACAAATATATTAACTAACAATAATTACAACAATCAAACAATAAGGATTATGAAATATAAGAAAAATTATATGGAACATGAGTTTTCTTGGTTCATTGATGTCATGGTACATAGTTATGTTTGTTTGATAAATACTTAATCCAATAATGTATACAATTAATCCAATAGCATATATAGTTAATGTATCTTTGTACATATATAGTGTAGCATAGTAGATAGTTTATAATTCAAACATCATGAGCATAATTATAATATTAGTACTCACTAATCCACCATATTAGATAGCAATTAATATAAGCATAATAATTGCTGCAAGGACTATTTTTACTCATTCATTCACTATATTAGATCTTTGAATTATTAAAATTTATTATTCTAATATTAGCACTTGCTATATAGTTTAATGATAAATTGCTCTATGTAGTCATTGTATATAACTTCAAAAATGAAAACACTATCATTTTTAATACATAAGAAATTTTTTAGGAGGAAAAAAATAGCTGTGTTAACCATGTGCAATAATTTTTTATAGAATGTATAATGTAGTTAAAGGCAAAGATTATTAGGAAATTCTCTACCTACATAATTAAATTTTTGTATATTAAATTTCGTGGAAAAAAATTATATTGTTCATGACATGATACAATTACATTGAAATATAAAAATATAATGGATAGATGAAGAGAGGGCACCACTTATACATGGAAAAAATAGCAATGTTGGAGAAGGTGGATCAAGAAGACCACCGCGTCGAACTATGCTAGAGAGAAGGTGGATGGACGAGAAAGGATTCTTACAAGAGATTTGATGGTGGAGAAAAGAGTGAGGAGATGGAACAACAACTAAGATTTCACCATGAAGGGTGTTCTTGTGATGGGATGGGAGATTTACTGTAGGAATGGAGGTTTAATCTTACAAATAGAGGTTCTTCGATAAGAAAGGGAAGAGTCAAGGTTTCTAAACAACAGTAATAGTTTAAGAGATTTTGAAGAGTAAAATTATCAAATACAGGGACCAAAAGTTAAGTTTTGGATGATATGGACCAAAAGTTTTAAAAAAAGTCAACAAGGTCTAAAAGTTAATTGGCAGTCAATAACTATATTGCTGATTAAAATCCAAAAAAAAAGAAAAAAGAAAGAAAAAAATGAATACGAAGAATCAATGTATGTAGATAGTGGTTTCTTCTATCTCGAGTGGGATTAGTTGTATGTCATGGGAAAATAAATATGCAATGGAACAGAATAGTATTATTGCTTACTTTTGATAGATATTAGACATGGACATCGGACCGGGCCATCCATTACATGGCCTGGCCTGGCACAACTTGATCTGTGCCAAGCATGGCTTGCTTGCTATGATAATGGGCCGTGCCTGGCATGGCCCAGATAAGAGAGCCAGGTCAAGTTGGGGGTTTGTAGCCTGTACCCTAGGTTCAGCACAGCTCACGAGCTAGCAACGGCATAACTCGCAGGCCAGCCACGGCATAGCTCATAAGCCAAGCACGACATAGCCAGCGAGCTAGCCTGGTCCCTTAAAATGGGCCATGCCTAAGGCATGTAATACTTTTTTAATTATAAAAAATATTTTTTATAAATTAAAAAAGGTTAGGGAGTAAATATAAAAAAGACAAGGGGATGTTGGATTTTCGCTTCCTCCAAATTATCTCTAAAAGTAGATTATTACGGAGGTTAATATAGTAAAAATTAAAAAATCTTAAAATATTAAAAAAATCTCTTACGGGCTATGCTATGCATGTCTTATAATGGCTCCAAATGGATCGTTTGAGCCAATTTTTTTAAAAAAATAAAAAAATGGCCCACGGGCTAAATGGGCTAATGGGCCATGTCTGGCACGGCTCGCTACCCCCCCGGCCTACGATCGTGCTGGGCCAGGGTTTGGTTTAAATGTGCCATGCCAAGTATGGTTCATTGCCCATGTCTAATGGATATATCATGAAATATGTGCTCTGCATATTCTTGTATATATATATATATATATATATATATATATAGACTTGGTTACACTTAAGTAGATTTGGAGCCAAATCTGGTCAAACCCCTCACCATTTCATTTGCATAGATCTTAATACAACAAAAAAAAATCAATAGTGTATTGATGGTGTAGAATAAAGAAAAATACAAATAAACAAAAATACTTCAAAATAAATACAAACTAACATAAACATTCCAATACATTAATTGTGTATTAATGGTTCTTGGTAGTTATTAAAACTATTAATGATGGGATAGTCCACTTTTTTAGAATAAACGTAGATGCTTCCTAGAATAAATACAAACATTTTCAGAATAAACAAAAACACTTCAAAATAAATACAAACCAAGTATTTGTGTTTATTTTAAAAAAGTTTGTATTTATTATAGAGTATTTTTGTTTATTTATATTTGTGTTTATTCTATACCATTAATACGTCATTAACTTTTTACTTTTTTTGCATAAGGATCTGTGCAAATCAAATGGTGGGAAATTTAGCCAGATTTGGCTCCAAATCCACTTGAGTATAGCCAAGTCTATATCTTTTCTCTATATATATATATAAGTTCAAGTTAAATGGTCTCATGTTTATTTTGACATGGCCAAGGCTTGTTAGATAAGATAACATGTTAATAAATTCTATCCTTAGATAGTATTTGGAAATACAAAAAAAATAAAAAAATCCTAGAATAAGAATACTAATTCTCAAAGAATAACTATTCATCCTTGTTATTCCAGAATTCTGTTTGGTTGAAAATTAATAATAGAAACTTTATTCTAGTATAATTAATGCTGTACAATCTATCACATAGAAAGAAAATGATTTGGAATAAGCTATTCCATAGTTCACTATAAAATAGCTATTTTAAAATACCAATTGATGTGGCGGGACCGCTGACGTGGAAGGCTGACAAGCGTCGTGACAGAGGAGACCGCCATGTCAGATGCCAAGGCAACACTTCAGCCCGGACCGCTCAGCCGAGCTGAGCTGAGCTCCCTCGAGACAGCAAGTCGAGTTCCATCCTCCGCCAGGTCGAGCCTGCGAGCTCGGGATGCCTAGGCCGGAGCCGCCCTCCAGAGCGAGACCCTCGAAGGTTTGAGCCCTATGGTCGGAGTCGAGCTCAGCACTCCGCAACGTGGAGCCTCTCCGAGCGCGCGCCCTTTGGACCAGGTCAGCACTCCGCCCTCCAAAGCAAGACCCTCAGAAGTTTGAGCCCTATGGTCAGAGTCGAGCCCAGCACTCCTCCGCCATGTGGAGCCTTTCCGAGCGCGAGCCCTATGGACCGAGTCAGCACTCTACCCTCCAGAATGAGACCCTCGGAGGTTTGAGCCCTGTGGTCGGAGTCGAGCTCAGCACTCCTCCGCCATGTGGAGCCTCTCCGAGCGTGAGCCCTCTGGACCGGGTCAGTACTCCACCCTCCAAAGCGAGACCCTCGGATGTTTGAGCCCTGTGGTCAGAGTCGAGCTCAGCACTCCTCCGCCACGTGAAACCTCTCCGAGCGCGCGCCCTCTGGACCGGGCCCACACTCTACCCTCTAGAGCGAGACCCTCGGAGGTTTGAGCTCTATGGTCAGAGTCGAGCTCAGCACTCCTCCACCACGTGGAGCCTCTCCGAGCGCGCACCCTCTGGACCGGGCCCGCACTCTTCCCTCCTCCACCAAGGCAACCACACGAGCTCGGAACATCCACGCCGAAGCAAGCCTTGCCATCCTGGGACACCAGCGAGTCACCCGAGGACTGCGAAATGGTGCCCCCCATACCACCATAACTACCTGTCCGCCCATACTTCCAGGAGGATGGGCCAGCTAGAAAGCACGAACCCCTAGTGCAGCGACCCCTGGATCGATGCTCTGCCAAGCTTTCCGAAATGGGGTGACCAGAGAGGATGTCAGAGCGAATGGAAGCTTCCCATACCATATATCAAGAAAGACGTCCCGTTCATGGCACGAAATCCTGTCGCACGCGCTTGCCAGCCCAGCGAGAATCCCAAGGAAAACATCTAACGGCCATTTTTTAACTACAAAGAATGATCGGCACCCCCGAAAGGGGGAGGTAACAACAACAATCCACTACCAACACAAGCGTAAGCTCGACCAAGAGGGCGAAGCACCACCACCACCACAGTTGAAGGGAAACGAGGGAAACAAGGAGAGGCTGAGGAACAGGGAACCCCTCTGTCCCCGCTATCATTCTCCCCCTGCTATGTTTTTGCCTTCACACACATCTTTTACTTCTAGTGCGAAGTCCATCAAGAGGGCCCCGACCAGGAGGATCTGTTCCCTTGGATCATCACTGACTTGATCGTCGGAGTGCCCCCGCCGGAAACCCCGGCCGGGTCACTAACCCCTATTTCGTAGGCACAGGAGCAGAGGACTGCCAGGTAGCGAAGGGAGCACACTCTGGCACCAGTAGCAGCTACGGGCCACGACGATCTTGGCGGCAATAGATTGGCGCACCAGGTAGGGGGGCAGCGACATTGTGAACGATCTTTGATCCAAGTCGAACCCTCCATCTCTTCATAGGCAAGCCAGGCGGGAGGATGGTGACAATAAGGGCACGGGAGGCTTCCACTAGTCGTGCAGGGGACTCCCCCTCCCGGGGGAACCCCCACCGCCAAGAAGCGGAGCCATCCATTTCGGTCTAGCCACCTTCGCCAGAAGCCCAACTGGCTGCACTCGCCTAGCAGATGCAAGTCCTCGCCACTGCAGTGCGCCAGCTTCAGCACCAGCACCGGTCCGTGGCTACCCACCAGTAGCCAGGGACTCCAGTGGCCCATGCCGCAGCTCCCCGTGATAGCCTTTGCTCCTTCCAAGGGAGGCCGTCGCAGCCACAGGCCACCACCGACAACCGGGGCAGACTTCAAGCTCCGGCAAAAAAACAACGAGCTGGCTCTACTGATAGAGAGAGCCGCTCGCCAAACCTCAGGCGGGAGGTGCCCATACCCCACCAAGGCAAAAGAGGTAAGACCCCCCACCACGGGTGCCATTCATCCACGTCACCTTCTCCGTCTCCTTCGACGGAGGGGTCCATTGATGAAGCCGTTAGGCATGCGACGAAAAGGCACCTAGAGGAACATGAACGAAAGCTGACGGAGTTTGCCCACCGGTTTGCCAGCAAGCAGGGCTTCGCTAGTGAGCCAGCGAGCTACGATGCCCGTTCTCCATTCTCCTAAGAAATCCAAGCGGAGCCGATTCCGCACCGGTTCTGGATGCCGCAGATGGATCCTTACGATGGGACCACCGATCCCCTGGACCACCGAAAAGCTACCGGACCCTCACAAGGATCCAGGGGCCATCGACGCTCTTCTCTGCGTCACTTTTCCTGCCACTCTCCAGAAAGCAGCTCGGGTGTGGCTCACCCATTTGAAGCCGGAGAGCATCAGCTCCTTCGTCCAGCTAGGGCAAAAGTTCGTGGCTTACTTCGACGCTTGCAGGAAGTTGCCACGAGAGGCAGACAGCCTCTTCTCTATCCGGCAGTAGGACCGCGAGTCCTTGTAGGACTACGTGGCCCACTTCAAGGCCACCGCATTGGAGATCTACAATCTTGATGAGCCAGTCACCATGCTGGCATTGAAGCAAGGACTCAGGACCTCCCGCCTGACCTACTCGCTGGATAAGAAGCCTCCCAAAACCTACTCCGAGCTCCTTCTCTAGGCCCAAAAATACATCCATGCCAAGGAGACGGATCGTGCGAGGCAGGAGCTCGACGGAGGACCCCTGAAGAAGCTGGCCCCCACCGAGGCGTTCGGGACCCGGAAGCCCGCACCCCAGGCTCCGAGCTCCCAGAGGGATCGACCAAAACTGAGAGGGACCCCCATTCTCGAGAAGGGTTACACCCCTCTCCTCGCCCCGAGGACAAAAATTCTCATGGAGATAGAAGGCGAGGACTACCTGAGACGCCCACCTTTGTTGAGGACCTCCACCGGCTGTGACAAAACAAAGTATTGTCGCTTTCATCGTGACCACGGCCACGACACCAAAGAATGCCGCAACCTTAAGTGGGAGATTGAGGAACTCATCAAAAGAGGCTACCTCAAAAGGTTCATGGGGGCCAGACCTTAAGTGGAGTCCCAAGCACTCGTCGCACTCCCGCTAGCTCCAACCATCGATAACCGCCCCACCGAGAAGCCGGTGGGCATGATCTCCTGGGGAGCTACACATGCATCCAAGAGGACCCGGGGGGTAGGGGACTCTGAGAATGTACTCCCATTTATAAGGGAAGAGAAAGATGGGAGAAAAAATGTAAATAATGATGCCGTGATCGTCGAGATGATGATTGCAAAGCACCCTGTAAAGCGCATCATGGTTAAAAGTGGAAGCTCCACAGACGTGCTTTTTTATGATACCTTCTCCAGGATGAATCTTTTTCCCGGTCAGCTTAGGCTCGTGCACACACCCCTTGTTGGTTTCACGGGCAATTCCATAAGGGTAGAAGGAGAATTCACTCTCCCAGTCACTACCGGAACCCCACCTCGGTAGAGCACCATCATGATGACTTTCACGGTTGTAAGGCTCCCTTCTGCCTACAACGTGATATTGGGCTGGCCTGAACTCAACTTGCTCGACGCCGTTGTCTCCACCAAGAGGCTACTTGTACAGTTCCCAACTCCCTACGGTGTTGGGGAGATGAGGGGAGTACCCCAGCCAGTGCAGCATTGTTTCCAAACCCTCCTTGGGGCCAAGGTCCCCCAAGATGACCCTAGCATGGATGACCCAACCTACGGTGTTGGGGAGATGAGAGGAGCACCCCAGCCAGTGCAGCATTGTTTCCAAACCCTCCTTGGGGCCAAGGTCCCCCAAGATGACCCTAGCATGGATGACCTCAACCAAAGGGCCCAAGACCCCAGGGGAGGCCCAGTCGAGCGCCTACTTTTTTATCCGCTCGGAGATGACCCCACGAAGACGGTGCAGATCATAGCTCAGCTACCCAAGGAGGAGAGGGACCAACTGCTGGAATTTTTGCGGGTGAACGTAGATGTGTTTGCCTGGATGGCGACGGACATGCCAGGTATCCCTCCTGACGTCATTTCTCATAAATTGAGTGTTGACCCAAAGCACAAACTAGTTCGGCAGAAGAAGAGAAGTTTCATCCCGGAGAGATAGGCAGCTATCAAGGAGGGAGTTGATAAACTCCTGGCTGTCAATTTCGTTCGAGAGGTCCAATACCCGAGCTGGCTGGCGAATGTGATGATGGTAAGGAAGAATAATGGCAAATGGAGGATCCGTGTAGGCTACATCGACCTCAATAAAGCTTGCCCGAAGGACATTTTTCCTCTCCCGAAGATCGACCAGCTGGTGGACGCCACCTCTGGCCACTGGCTGCTCTCCTTCATGGATGTGTTCTCCGGGTATAATCAGATCCGCACGCATCCAGAGGACGAGGAGCACACCGCCTTCGTCACCGACCAAGGGATATACTGCTCAGGATGATGCCTTTTGGTCTGAAGAACACAGGAGCCACTTATCAGCGCCTAGTCAGCAAGGTCTTCAAGGACCAAATCGATCGCAACATGCAAGTGTATGTGGATGACATGCTCGTCATGAGCAGGCCGGGCTCGAGCCATGTAGCTGACCTCGCCGAATCCTTCCACAACCTGCGGCAACATCAGATGAAGCTGAACCTGACGAAGTGCGCCTTTGGGATGGCGGCAGAAAAATTTCTCGGCTTCATGGTCACCTAGAGGGGCATCGAAGCAAACCCGAAAAAGGTTCAGACCATCATCGACATGGAGCACCTGACCTCCAAGAAGCAGGTCCAGCGCCTGACAAGACGTATCGCCGCCCTTAGTAGATTCATCTCGAGGTCGGCCAACCATTGTCTACCATTTTTCAAGGCATTACGCAAGATGCATTACTTTACCTGGATCGAGGAGTGCAGGACCGCCTTCAAGGAGTTGAAGAACTTCCTCGCCTCTCCCCCATTGCTCTCCAGGCCAGAGGAGGGGGAGGAGCTTCTGCTATACCTGGCGGTTATACCGGGAGCTGTCAGCTCGATTCTCGTTCGCACAGACAAGGATAAGTCTCAAAAGCTGGTGTACTATGCCAGCAAAATCCTCCATGATGCGGAGATCAGGTATACTCGCTCTGAGAAACTCATTTTTGCACTAATAATGTCAGCTAAGCACCTCAGGCCCTATTTCCAAGCACACCCGATAGTGGTCATAACGGACCAGCTGCTGAGGACCATCCTCACCCGACCCAAGACATCTAGGAGGTTGGCTAAGTGGTCCCTGCTGCTCAGTGAATTCGACATAGTGTACCGATCGAGGTCCTCACAAAAGGCCCAAATCCTAGCCGACTTGATGGTTGAGTGCACCGGATTCGCCGAGGAGCCAGAGCAGACAGCAACGGAGCCCGGGCCAGGAGAAGAGCCTTGGATCCTCCATGTGGATGGAGCGTCTAATTCTGGTAGGAGTGGAGCAGGCCTCATCCTAACTAACAGCGATGGGGTTGTAGCGGAATGTGCCCTCTGCTTCAAGTTCGCCACAACCAATAACCAGGTGGAGTATGAGGCACTCCTCACGGGCCTAAGAGTCTCCCGCGAGCTGGGTGTACATGACTTGAAAGTCTTCACTGACTCCCAGCTGGTTGCCGAACAAGTTTCCAAAGAATACGAAGTGAGGGACGCCCAGATGATGAAGTACCTAGAGCAGCTCCGTGCAAGCACGGCAGGCCTCCGATGCTTCAGCATCTTCCACATCCCCCGAGGAGAGAATGCGCGCATGGATGTGCTGTCCAGGCTCACGACCTTGCCGGACTCGTCACTGGGACGCACCTACATCGAGTACCTCGAAAGTCCCAGCTATGAGAGCTCGGCAGGGGTGCATCAAGTCACCCCCGAGCCAAGCTGGATGGACAAGTACGTCCGGTACATCACTGATGGCATCTTACCCGAAGATCGTGCAGAAGCTGCCCTCGTCAAGAAGAAGGCCTCCCGGTTAGTCCTGATGGAGGGCCAACTCTACCGCTGATCTTACTCTTACCCACTCCTGAGATGCCTCAGGCCCGCCGAGGCAACCTTCATGCTCCAAGAGATACATGAAGGCCTCTGCGGGAACCACGTGGAAGGGAGAACACTGGCTTACAAAGCTCTCCGCCAGGGGTACTTTTGGGAGACCATAAGGGAGGACGCTGCCGACTTCGTTAAAAAGTGCGACAAGTGCCAGTGCCACACAAATATACAGTGCCAGCCGGCGGCACCGATCTCCCAACTCTCATCCCCTTGGCCTTTTATCCAGTGGGGAATGGACATCTTGGGACCATTTCCCCCAGCACCAGGGCAGCGAAAGTTCCTGCTGGTGGCGATCGACTACTTCACTAAATGGGTCGAAGCAGAGCTGCTGGCTCGGATCGCGGAAGCCAATGTCTGCCAATTCTTCTAGAAGTCGATCATTTGCCACTTTGGGCTTCCCCACTGTATCATCACCGACAACGGGTGACAGTTCGACAATCGTGAGTTTGAAGGATTCTGCGCCGAGCACGGCATCCAACATCGATTCACCTCAGTGGCTCACCCACAAACAAATGGAGAAGCCGAGGTGACCAACTGGACCATCCTTCAAGGACTCAGGACCAGGTTGGACCAAGCTAAGGGCATGTTGACTCTGGTCTTGATTTTGATGATTGACAAAATATTTAAGTATATATGAGTACTAATTATATTTTAAGTATATTTTTCAGATCTTAGTACTCAACCATGTTGAATAAAGAAATGCTTGTATTTCAATTGAAAAAATCCTTAAATTAATGGAAAATCAAGTATATGGACTTTGGAATTAATATGGAAGGACTTGAAGAGGTTAAAGTTTCAATTTGAAGATGTTTCAGCAATGGCACAGCAAGTGTCGACACTTGGAAATGAAGTGTCGACACCTGAGGATCAAGTGTCGACACTTGAAGAGTGAAGTGTCGACTCAAGGTCTGAGACAAACAGAAAACTTCAGAAAGCTCTTTCAGTGAAGTGTCGACACCTGGAACTGAAGTGTCGACACTTGGAAGTGAAGTGTCGATACCTGGAAACTGAAGTGTCGACACTTGGAAGTGAAGTGTCGACACCTGGAAACTGAAGTGTCGACACTTGAAACTGAAGTGTCGACACCTGAAGGTGAAGTGTCGACACTTGAACAGTAACGGCTAGTTTTCTGGACTGCAGAACTTCTCCAACTTGCTTCCAAACGGTCATATTTTCCTCCCTAACGGCTATAAATGGTCATTTAAGTGTTGGGAGGCTATATAAACATCAAAAATCAATTGGGAAAGTAATCCTTTGGTGAGATTTTTGAATATTCTTCAAGGATTCAAGAGTTGAGTGGTTCAAGCCTTCAAGCTTCCAAGTTTCAAAGAAAGCATCCAAAGTTCATATCCTCAAGCATCAATCAAAGGCTTCATCAACTTGAAGATAAGATCTTCATCAACTCTCAACGGGCTTCAAAGAGATATTTGCTTTATTTTAGAAAGCTTTTATTGTATTCATTTATACTTGCTCTTACATTGTTTTACTTAAGGTTTTTGGTGAGCCTTGGAAAACCAAAAAGGTTTTTGGTGAGCCTTGGAAAACCAAAGAGGTTTTTGGTGAGCCTTGAAAACCAAAGTGGTTGTTGGTAAGCCTTGAAACCAACTAGGGTTTTACTTGTGAGCCCGAAGCCAAAACAAGTTGTTTAGGTTCTTGGTTATCCCGTAAAACCAAGGGTGGTTGTTGGTGAGCCTTGAAACCAACTAGGGTTTGACTTGTGAGCCCGAAGATAAAACAAGTTGTAAAGGTTGTTGGTGAGCCTAAGTTATAAAACCAAACTTAGTGGAATTCCCAAGGGGTTCTTGGGGAGTGGATGTAGGTGCTTGGTTGGCACCGAACCACTATAAATCCTTGTGTTTGTGTGATTGTTCTCTTTATGCTTTTATTTCATTATTTCCACTGCATTTATTTGAAATACACAAGCACTTAAATTGCATTAGCATATACTTGCTTTAGTTCATCTTTTAAATAGTACAAAAGTTTTATAAAACCCAATTCACCCCCCCTCTTGGGTTGCCTACGTGGGCCTTCAATTGGTATCAGAGCTCGGTGCTCTGATTGAAAATCTAACGATTTTGAGTTAAAGATTGTGGCAACCCTTGTAGGTATTAGTGTTAGACCACCATTTTTCAATGGCATAAATTACACATTTTGGAAAACTCGCATGCGCATCTATATTCAATCTATTAGTTATCTTTTTTGGAAAATTATTGTTAGTGGTCCTCATATTCCTTCCATTTTGGTTAATGGCATTTCCATTCCAAAGCTCGAAGAGGATTGGAATAAATATGACATTAAACAAATTGAAATCAATGCTAAAGCAATGAACTTGATTTATTGTGCATTGGACTTAAATGAATTTAATAGAATTTCTACATGCACATCAGCGAAGGAAATATGGGACACACTTGAAGTTACTCATGAGGGTACTCTTCAAGTGAAGAACACTAAAATTAATTTGCTTATATATTCTTTTAAAATTTTTGAAATGATGCATTATGAATCTATATCTGATATGTTTTCAAGATTTATGACTATTATTAATGAATTAAAAAGTCTTGGCAAAATCTATACTAATGCTGATTTGGTGAACAAAATTCTTAGATCCTTGCCAAAATCATGGGATCCAAAGGTGACGGCGATCCAAGAAGCTAAAGATGTAGAAACCTTACCTTTGGAGGAGCTTATCGGTTCACTCATGACCTATGAGTTGAACTTATGGCAAAGGATAGTGGAAGCTGATACAGAAAAGAAAATAATAGCTCTCAAGGCCAAAATGAAATTCAAGGCAATGATGGCAACTTGGAGCGATAGCGAAGATTCAAATACGGATGATGAAGTTGCCCATCTTTGTTTCATGGCAAATGAGAAAAAGGTATGTGCTAAAAATAATTATGATTTTACCTTTAAAGAATCACATGATGCATCTAATGATCTTGTGCATGAATATAGATTGCTAAAAATTGAGCACAAGAAATTAAATAGGCATGTAGATTCATTTTCTCTTGACAACACCAATCTTGCAAATAAAAATGATGATTTAAATGCCAAGATTGATATTTTGAAAAATGAAAAGAATAATTTTTCTAAAGAAAAAGAATTTTTAGAAAAAGAAAATGTTATTTTAAAAGATTTATGTGATAAAGTTTTTAATGAGAAAAATATTTTGATTGAGGAAAAGAAGCAAAAACTTTTGAAGAACTTCAATATTCCTGCTTCTTTCAATTTTTCTTATAAATGTGGGTTCAATGCTTATCCTTCTATATTAAGAAAAGTTTGGGTTCCAAAAGGAACCATAATTACTAATTGTTACATCCGTGACAGTGACGTGGCCAGGCTCAGGCATCGCCGAATGCGAACAAGCCACGTGTGAGTTTTCCCGCCAGAATCAGCGCCACGCCCTTAAAGCTGGGGTCGGCAAGATCGCGCCGCCCGACGATTATCCAAGAGCAGACCGCCCAGGCTGAGGTCGAGCTCGGCGCGGGGTTCCTCCACCGACTCATCCGCGCCCGCGCGCGAAGGAGACGACCCAAGTGAGGTCGGTCGAGGTCGGCCGACCCCTCGCCTTGCGCCAGGTGGCCACCCGGAGACGGGTCCACCTCGGCCAAAGCCAGGCGACCTCCTGCCGCCTCGCCAGGTGTCCACCCAGGAGGGGTCCACCTAATGCGAGGTCGGCCGACTCTTCGCCTTGCGCCAGGTGGCCACCCGGAGACGGGCCCACCTCGGCCGAAGCCAGGCGACCCTCTGCCGCCTCGCCAGGTGTCCACCCAGGAGGGGTCCACCTAGTGCGAGGTCGGCCGACCCTTCGCCTTGCGCCAGGTGGCCACCTGGAGACGGGTCCACCTCGGCCGAAGCCAGGCGACCTCTTGCCGCCTCGCCAGGTGTCCACCCAGGAGGGGTCCACCTAGTGCGAGGTCGGCCGACCCTTCGCCTTGCGCCAGGTGGCCACCCGGAGACGGGTCCACCTCGACCGAAGCCAGGCAACCCTCTGCCGCCTCGCCAGGTGTCCACCCAGGAGGGGTCCACCTAAGCCGAGGTCGGCCGATCCCTCGCCTCTCGCCAATTGGTCCCCGGAGATAGGTCCAACTCAGCCGAGGCCAGGCCGCTCGTACGGAGAGGCCCCCGGGGAAAGCGACGGGTCCCGAGGCCATCCCTCGGGCCGTACCGACCCCAGACGGCGTCCCGTACGGAGGGCGGCGGCACGCGGAACGTCACTTACATTGGCCCGGCAGGTCCCGCGGTCGAGAGACCCGATCCTGACGGAACAGGGCCCGCAAACGGATAGCGCCCACGCCCGGGGAAAAAGAGCACCCTCACGAAGCCCGAGGCCTGATGACTTGCCGCTCTGCCAGCGCCGCCTTCCCCCTTTTTCTCTTCTGTCCTTGCCTTTTTCCTGCTGGGCCCGGCGGACGAGGCCGGAAAGCCGCCTGGCCTCCTTCACCAGAAAGGGAAAAGAAAGGAAGACAGGGAGGAGGAGTTTTCGAGGGAGAAAAGGACGAGCGCACGACGGAGGGAGATAAAGAGGGAAGGATCCAAAGTCTGCAAGGTAAGCAAAAGAGCCTGGGGACAAGAAGGAAAGACTGGCACAAGGCCTCGCTGGGAGGAAGAAAACCAGGGATCCCGAGAAGGGAAGACTGGACGCGAGCTCAGCGGGCAGGCCCAGCCGAGTTTCCGGTCCCCGGCGCTTTCCCTTCACCAGTTAACTCTCCAAGCCTGAGACCCTCTAGGGGGATCGGGAGAGAGAGTCTGTTCCTCCACGTCGTCTACTGACTTGACCGTCGGAGCCCCCTCGCCGGAATCCCCGGCCAGGGTCCTCTAACCCCCTTTTTTGCAGGCTTCTCGCAGGAAGGGAGGCTCCTCTGCCAGGCGGTCAGGGAGGATCGGCTGATCCTCTGCACGGGCGCGACGACGAGGACGGCAACAGATTGGCGCGCCAGGTAGGGGGGGGAGGGCACTAACCCCCAGTGGGAACTAGCTTTTTGCAGGTATCACGCTCCCTAACAATGGTGGTCACTCGTGGTCACGAGGCGTCCACCAGCCGAGTGGGAGAAGCCCACTCCCCGCCAGGGGGCCACACCCCCGAACGGGAGCTTCCCGCTCCCCCTCCTCTTCTGCAGCAGCCTACCCCGGCAGACGGATCCCTTGCGACCATCATGGTAACTTTCACTGTAGTCAAGCTCCCTTCGCCTTACAACGCCATCCTTGGGCGTCCCGGGCTCAACCGACTAGACGCCACTATCTCCACAAGGAGATTGCTGGTGCAGTTCCCCACGCCTTTCGGGTTCGGGGAAATGAGGGGGACGATCCAGCTAGTCCCGCTCTGCCTGCAGACAATCCCGGGCATCAAGGGCGCAGAGCTCCCCCACGAGGTCAATGACCTCGACCTAAGAGAAAAGGAACCCAGGGGAGGGCCCGTAGAGCGCCTGCTCTCCTTTCCCCTTGGTTCAGACCCCCTGAAGACGGTGCAAGTTGGGGCCCAGCTCCCCGAGGAGGAACGAACCCGCCTGCTGGAGTTCCTCCGTGCCAACGCCGATGTGTTCGCCTGGTCGGCGGTCGACATGCCGGGTATTCCGCCCGAGATTATCATGCACAGCCTGAACGTGGACCCAGGCAGCCGCCCGGTCTGCCAGAAGAAGAGAAGCTTCGCCATGGAGAGGCAGAAGGCGATCGACGAGGAGGTAGAGAAACTTCTCGCCGCCGGTTTCGTCCGAGAAGTCCAATACCCCAGCTGGTTAGCAAATGTGGTCATGGTAAAGAAGAGCAGCGGTAAGTGGAGGATCTGCGTGGACTACACCGACCTCAATCGAGCTTGCCCGAAGGACAGCTTCCCTCTGCCAAAGATCGACCAGCTGGTCGACACCACCTCGGGACACCGTCTCCTGTCATTCATGGACGCTTTCTCCGGATACAACCAGATCCGGATGAATCCGGAGGACGAAGAGCGTACCGCCTTCATAACTGACCGCGGGACTTTCTGTTACAGGATGATGCCCTTCGGCCTCAAGAACGCGGGGGCGACGTACCAACGTCTGGTCAATAAAGTCTTCAAAGACCAGATAGGCCGCAACATGCAGGTGTACGTGGACGACATGCTGGTAATGAGCAAACTTGACTCGGACCACGTAGCCGACCTGGCAGAGACGTTCGGCAACCTCCGGCGCCACCAGATGAAGCTGAATCCAGCGAAGTGCGCCTTCGGGGTCTCCGCCGGAAAATTCCTGGGGTTCATGGTGACCCAGAGAGGAATCGAGGCCAACCCGGAGAAGGTCCAGGCCATCCTGGACATGGAGCAGCCAGCCTCCAAGAAACAAGTGCAGCAGCTGACCGGTCGGGTTGCGGCCCTTAGCCATTTTATTTCCAGGTCGGCGGACCGCTGCCGCCCCTTCTTCAAGGTGCTGAGGAAGATGAACGGTTTCGCCTGGACCGAGGAATGCCAGCAGGCCTTCGAGGAGTTGAAGAAGACGCTCGCATCACCACCTCTGCTGTCCAGGCCCGAGGAAGGGGAGGAGCTTACCCTCTACTTGGCCGTCACCCCGGAGGCCGTCAGCTCTGTCTTGGTCCGAACCGACGACCACGGGATCCAGCGACCAGTGTACTATACCAGCAAACTCCTCCGGGACGCGGAGCTCAGGTATTCCCGGCCCGAGAAACTCGTTTTTGCGCTAATAGTGTCTGCCCAGCGTCTCAGGCCCTATTTCCAAGCGCATCCCATCGCCGTCTTGACGGATCAACCGCTGAAAGCGGTGCTCAGCCGACCCGACACCTCGGGGCGATTGGCCAAATGGGCACTGAAACTCAGCGAGTTCGACATTACATATCGGCCGAGGTCGGCAATGAAGGCACAGGTGCTGGCCGACTTCTTGGTCGAATGCGCAGGTCTGGGCAAGGAGCCCGAGGAGGACTCTTCGGCCCGGCCGACGGAGGTCGGCACCAACGAGCCCGGAGAGGACGCTTGGATCCTCCATGTGGACGGAGCCTCAAACTCCGGAGGGAGCGGAGCTGGGCTCATCCTTGCCAACGGCGACGGGGTCGTCGCAGAATGTGCGCTCCGTTTCCAGTTCCCCGCGACGAACAATCAAGCGGAGTATGAGGCGCTTCTCGCCGGACTCAGGGTCTCCCGCGAGCTGGGCGTGACCAACCTTAGAGCTTTCACCGACTCCCAGCTCGTGGCGGGGCAGGTGTCCGGGGAGTATGTCGCTCACGACCCCCAGATGGCAAGGTATTTGGAGCTCGTCAAGGCGGGCACGTCCAAGTTCCGGCGCTTCAACATCTTCCATATCCCCCGCGGGGAGAACGCCCGCGCGGATGCTCTCTCTCGATTGGCGGCTCTGCCGGACACAATGCTGGGACGCGCTCATGTGGAGCGACTCGAAGTCCCAAGCCTAGAAGCACCGGCGGGGGTCCATCAGGTCAGCCAGGAGCCCGGCTGGATGGACAAGTACGCCGCGTACATCACCGACGGCATTCTGCCGGAAGACCGAGACGCGGCTCGCTTCATCAGGAAGAAGGCCGTGCGGTTTGTCCTGATGGACGGGCAGCTGTATCGAAGGTCCTACTCTTATCCCCTCCTCAAGTGCATTGGACCCGCAGAAGCCAAGCTTGTGCTCCAGGAGATTCACGAAGGCATCTGTGGGAACCACGTGGGGGGCAGGGCATTGGCATACAAGGCCCTTCGTCAAGGCTACTTCTGGGAGACGATGAAGGAGGACGCCGCTGACTTCGTGAAGAAATGCGACCGGTGCCAGCGCCACGCCACGGTACAGCGGCAACCCTCCAACCCGATCTCTCAGCTCTCAGCCCCCTGGCCATTCGCCCAGTGGGGAATGGACCTTCTGGGCCCATTCCCGCCGGCATCCGGCCAGCGGAAGTTCCTGATAGTGGCCATCGACTACTTCACAAAGTGGGTCGAAGCCGAACCCTTGGCAAGAATCACCGAAGCAAACGTCGCCAAATTCTTCTGGAAGTCCATCGTCTGCCGCTTCGGCCTCCCCCACACCGTGGTCACCGACAACGGACGCCAGTTCGACTGTCGAGAGTTCGAGGATTTCTGCAACGACCTCGGCATCAAACATCGCTTCACCTCGGTGGCGCACCCCCAGACCAACGGGGAGGCTGAGGTCACGAACAGGACCATTCTTCAGGGCCTCCGCACGCGGCTAGACCAAGCCAAGGGCCGGTGGGCCGACGAACTTCCCAGCGTTCTCTGGGCATACCACACCACTCCAAGGACGGCTACCGACGAAACCCCATTCAACCTCGTCTTCGGGGCCGAGGCAGTCATCCCGATCGAGCTCAGCATACCCACGCTGCGCGTGGAACAATACGACGAGACAGAAAACCCGGCCAGGATGATGCTCAACCTAGACCTCCTCGAAGAAACAAGGGACAAGGCCCGAATCCGAATGGCGGCGTACCGGCAACGTGTAGCCAGATATTACAACTCCCGAGTACGGCCGAAGGTTTTTCGTCCCGGGGACTTGGTCCTCCGGCGTGCAGAAGCCTCCCAGCCACGAGAGTGCGGCAAGCTTTCACCCAACTGGGAAGGCCCTTATCGGGTAGCAGAAGCCCTCCCTCACGGGGCATGTTACTTGGAGGAGTTGGGAGGTGCCAGGTTCCCCCGGACATGGAACCCCTCGAACCTGAGAATGTACTACCAGTGATGTAAGGCTCCCAGTTCCTTTAACAAAGCTTCTTCGCTTCAAACATTTTTCTCTGACTTCAACAAAAAGCCCGGAGCACAGCTCAGCAAGCCGCGCAAGGTTTGAGAAAGCCTGCGGCATCGAGCTCAGTCCGGAAGATCCTGGGCTTCGGCCTGGAAGGTGGCGTCGAACCCAGTTCGCCCACGCAAGCTCGGAGCACAGCTCAGCAAGCCGCGCAAGGTTTGAGAAAGCCTGCGGCATCGAGCTCAGTCCGGAAGATCCTGGGCTTCGGCCTGGAAGGTGGCGTCGAACCCAGTTCGCCCACGCAAGCCCGGAGCACAACTCAGCAAGCCGCGCAAGGTTTGAGAAAGCCTGCGGCATCGAGCTCAGTCCGGAAGATCCTGGGCTTCGGCCTGGAAGGTGGCGTCGAACCCAGTTCGCCCACGCAAGCCCGGAGCACAGCTCAGCAAGCCGCGCAAGGTTTGAGAAAGCCTGCGGCATCGAGCTCAGTCCGGAAGATCCTGGGCTTCGGCCTGGAAGGTGGCGTCGAACCCAGTTCGCCCACGCAAGCCCGGAGCACAACTCAGCGAGCCGCGCAAGGTTTGAGAAAGCCTGCGGCATCGAGCTCAGTCCGGAAGATCCTGGGCTTCGGCTTGGAAGGTGGCGCCGAATCCGCTTCGCCCGCGCAAGCCCGGAGCTTAGCTCAGTGAGTCGCGCAATGTTTGAGAAAGCCTGCGGCATCGAGCTCAGTCCAGAAGATCCCGAGTTTCGGCCCGGAAGATGGTGCAGGAACTGTGTTGCCCGCGCAGGCACGAAGGCAGCCCAAAGTCGGACCTGCTCAAGATTCTTACCTTGCCGCGACACGGCTCTGCAAACCCCATCCTTCGGTTTAGTATGGAAGGACCAGGCCCGCAGTTGTCTCAGGTATCCCAGACCGACATCTCAGAAACAAACAAAGAAGAAGAAAAAGAAGAACCAAAGATGATAGACAAGTTGTTGTAGAAAGTAAGTCTTCATTAAAACAGGTACTCAGTACAAACTGGGAGCCCCGACAGGCCAGGACTCCCCAAAAAGAAGGACAAAGAAAGCAAAAGTACAAGGTGACGGTCACTGGAGCGCAGGATCGGCGCCGTCCGCCGGAGGTGCGGGCGCCACCTCTTCAACCTCCACGACAATCGGCTCCTGGGGCTGTGTCTGGGCCGCGGCGTCATCGGTCGAGGGTGCTGCAGGTGCCGCCTGAGATGCCGCCTGGGTCGTGCCGGAGGCCCTGCCCTCGCTTCCTGGCTTCCTGCCGCCGCCGACGACCGCGCTTAGGTCCAGTTGGGGGAAGAAGGCCCCCACCTTTTCCCGGCACATCCGGAACCCCTTCAGGAAGGAGTCCACCGCGGCCTCCCGGACTTCCGACGTAAACTCGTCGGAAGCACGGAATTTGGGGACGGCCTCCAGCGCTTCCCGCTTCGCCGCCTCCAGGAGCCCGTTGATGTACGAGCTCCGGTCCTTCGCCATGGCCGCCTCCCGCCGGGCCTCGCCCAGCTGACGCTCCAGGAACAGTGAGCGGGCCTGCAGGCGGGCCTTCTCCGCCGTGTCCTCCTCAGTACGGCGCTGGTTGGAGGTCCGCTCCTCCGCCAAGGAGGCCTCCAGTTCCTTGTTCCGCTCCTCGGAACGCGCCAGGTCGGACTGGAGGGCCTGCTTCTCCGCTCGCAGCTCGGCCCCCTTGTCCACCAAGTCCTTCACGTCGGCGGCGAGCTTTCCGAGCTTCTGCTCCCGCTCGGAGTCCCGCTTGGCGTTCCCTACAAGGTAGTTCCTCAGTAGGAGGACGTCGTTCCCGATCTGCAAGGACAAAAGCAACATGTCAGTGCCGAGGCAGGAGGCCTCGGATTGAAAGAGAAAAGAAGAGCTGAAGCAGACTTACCGAGAAGAGCTGGGGCAGGATGCCGAGCAGCGCATCCGCGTAGTCCCGTCCGCCCCGAGCTCGGCGGTCCCGGGCGGTGGAAGCATACTCCATCACCCTCTCTGCCAGCCCTCGGTCGAGGATGACCGAGTCCCGGTGCGAGATTACCGGCGCTGGGCCCTTCGGGCCGATCCCTGCGACGGCCGCCCCTTCTGCTGGAGCCGCAGCCGACGGACCGGTGGTCGCCACTGGCGGTGCCGCCGGACTGCTGGCCGGAATGGGCCCGGCGGTGGGCAGAGCGGCGGGCGCCGGAGCTCCCTCGGCTGCAC
This sequence comes from Areca catechu, assembly GCA_021397845.1. Taxonomy (NCBI): domain Eukaryota; kingdom Viridiplantae; phylum Streptophyta; class Magnoliopsida; order Arecales; family Arecaceae; genus Areca; species Areca catechu. The sequence goes on along the minus strand of CM038050.1, from coordinate 155,391,216 downwards.
CGCCAGGTCGTGGAGCCGAAATGCCAAGGGCGCCGCCCTGCGGAGGTCTGGGCGGAGAAACTGCGGCGGCTAGGCCGGGCGCGGTCGCCGCTGCGACCTCCCGGCTCGTCTCCGTGCAAGCCCTCTTCGCCGCGGGCTCGTCCACGTCAACGACCTCCCTCTGAGCAGCCCCTTCCAGCAAGTTCTCCAATGAAAACTTCATCCCTGCAAGGTGGAGAAATCAGAAGGTTAGTTCAATCTTAAAAAGAGAGAGGGGGGAAGGGCAGAATTTAATGCAGAGCCGAATCTCACCGGTCTCCCGGATGGGACTGATGCCGGCCTCAAAAAGATTCTGCTCACAAAGCAGAACCTCGAGCGGCGGGACCACGTCACTCAGGAGCTGGGAGTAAGCCTCCTGGTCCGCGGACTCGACCCGAGAACTCCGGTTCGGCGACCGGTCCGGTTTGCTCCAGGCCCAGTCGACGTCGTCGACCGAGGCAAAGAAAAACCGGTTCTTCCATCCCTTAACCGAAGAAGGGATGTCGAACCGGAGACACCTAGGCCGGGGTGAAATATACCACCAGCCGTCATCGGTGGAGCATTTCTTCAGGGTGAACAGGGACCTGAAGAGCGAAAAACGGGCAACAAACCCGTGGAAATGGCAGAAGACGATGAAAGAGAAGATGACCCGGATGGCGTTAGGAGCCAGCTGGGCCGGGACGAGCCGAAAATGGCTGAGGAAGGAAAGGAAGAAAGGATGCAGAGGAAAACGAAGACCCCCGAGGAGGAAATCTTCGTAGAAGGCAATGCGGCCAGGGCCACTCATGGTGACACGCTCCCCGGACCGCGGAGCGAACAGACGGACAGATCCCAGGATGCCATAGGCATCCCGGAGCAGAGAAAGATCACCTTCGGTCATGGTGGAGGCATGACCGGAGGGACCGGCGGGAAGAAGCGGCGGAGCCGGGAGAGCAGCAAGAGCAGGAATTGAACTGAGGGGCACGGCAGGTGCAACCGGGGGGGGCCGGGTCCCCCTGGGGACGCCAATGGTGACACCCCCGGGTTGCAAACGCCGGCGGACCTCCTCTGGGATTACCTCCTCATCCGAGGAGGGAGAAGACGGAGTCCTCGGCCGGGATGGACCGGCCTCATCCGGATTAGAAGAAACATGGCGACGGCGCGCCATGGAGAAGAAAAGAAGAAAAGGATTGAATGATCGAAGGAGAAGGAGGAGGGCTAGAGAAGAGGAGGACGCTTACCCAAAAATGCACAGGCGAGCGCAAGCAGCAGAAGTTGTTAGCCTGCAGCAAACCGCCCACGAAGCAAGGGAAAAGGCCTCGTTCTGGAAAGTCCCCTCGCCTTCAGACTCAGCCGACAGCAGCCGTACCCATCATTCCGTCTCAGGCCACTGGATGGTCGCCACGTGGGCGCACGCCCGACACCTACGCCTCGTTAGCAGAGTAACGGCCTCTGCCCCGAAGCGACGCATTGATTGCGGGCAAGTGGACGACGCGTGGTGACTCCCCGTTGGTCTCCAGCCGCCTCGAGCCACGACGAGTGAAGATCGTGCCAATTATGAAGCAAGATCTTCGCCTCCCCACGTCATGTCTGCAATTAATCCCGACGTCCCGATCTACGATGCCCCGACGGAACGGCGGGCTGGGGGGCAACTGTTACATCCGTGACAGTGACGTGGCCAGGCTCAGGCATCGCCGAATGCGAACAAGCCACGTGTGAGTTTTCCCGCCAGAATCAGCGCCACGCCCTTAAAGCTGGGGTCGGCAAGATCGCGCCGCCCGACGATTATCCAAGAGCAGACCGCCCAGGCCGAGGTCGAGCTCGGCGCGGGGTTCCTCCACCGACTCATCCGCGCCCGCGCGCGAAGGAGATGACCCAAGTGAGGTCGGTCGAGGTCGGCCGACCCCTCGCCTTGCACCAGGTGGCCACCCGGAGACGGGTCCACCTCGGCCAAAGCCAGGCGACCTCCTGCCGCCTCGCCAGGTGTCCACCCAGGAGGGGTCCACCTAATGCGAGGTCGGCCGACTCTTCGCCTTGCGCCAGGTGGCCACCCGGAGACGGGCCCACCTCGGCCGAAGCCAGGCGACCCTCTGCCGCCTCGCCAGGTGTCCACCCAGGAGGGGTCCACCTAGTGCGAGGTCGGCCGACCCTTCGCCTTGCGCCAGGTGGCCACCCGGAGACGGGTCCACCTCGGCCGAAGCCAGGCGACCTCTTGCCGCCTCGCCAGGTGTCCACCCAGGAGGGGTCCACCTAGTGCGAGGTCGGCCGACCCTTCGCCTTGCGCCAGGTGGCCACCCGGAGACGGGTCCACCTCGGCCGAAGCCAGGCAACCCTCTGCCGCCTCGCCAGGTGTCCACCCAGGAGGGGTCCACCTAAGCCGAGGTCGGCCGATCCCTCGCCTCTCGCCAATTGGTCCCCGGAGATAGGTCCAACTCAGCCGAGGCCAGGCCGCTCGTACGGAGAGGCCCCCGGGGAAAGCGACGGGTCCCGAGGCCATCCCTCGGGCCGTACCGACCCCAGACGGCGTCCCGTACGGAGGGCGGTGGCACGCAGAACGTCACTTACATTGGCCCGGCAGGTCCCGCGGTCGAGAGACCCGATCCTGACGGAACAGGGCCCGCAAACGGATAGCGCCCACGCCCGGGGAAAAAGAGCACCCTCACGAAGCCCGAGGCCTGACGACTTGCCGCTCTGCCAGCGCCGCCTTCCCCCTTTTCTCTTCTGTCCTTGCCTTTTTCCTGCTGGGCCCGGCGGACGAGGCCGGAAAGCCGCCTGGCCTCCTTCACCAGAAAGGGAAAAGAAAGGAAGACAGGGAGGAGGAGTTTTCGAGGGAGAAAAGGACGAGCGCACGACGGAGGGAGATAAAGAGGGAAGGATCCAAAGTCTGCAAGGTAAGCAAAAGAGCCTGGGGACAAGAAGGAAAGACCGGCACAAGGCCTCGCTGGGAGGAAGAAAACCAGGGATCCCGAGAAGGGAAGACTGGACGCGAGCTCAGCGGGCAGGCCCAGCCGAGTTTCCGGTCCCCGGCGCTTTCCCTTCACCAGTTAACTCTCCAAGCCTGAGACCCTCTAGGGGGATCGGGAGAGAGAGTCTGTTCCTCCACGTCGTCTACTGACTTGACCGTCGGAGCCCCCTCGCCGGAATCCCCGGCCAGGGTCCTCTAACCCCCTTTTTTGCAGGCTTCTCGCAGGAAGGGAGGCTCCTCTGCCAGGCGGTCAGGGAGGATCGGCTGATCCTCTGCACGGGCGCGACGACGAGGATGGCAACACTAATCATAAAGGACCCAAGAAAGTTTGGGTACCAAAAATGTCCACTTAATTTGTTTTGCAGGAATGTCTTGCAACCCAACATGAAGAAAGGAAGTTCTTGAAAAGAGGTTGTACAAGAAAATTTAAAGAAGTGGACAAGTTACATTTTGGACTAAATGGTAAAAGGAAGGATTATGTATATTGGTAAATTCTAAACATCTCCTTCCATAATTAAAAATGTAGCTTAATTTTTATTGCATCAATTACTTTGAAAAATTATTTTAAATAGTTAATTAGAATCAAGTTTGGACCTATAATCATTGGCTATGATCATGAACTTTTTGGTGTTGATGAATTTCATGCTATCATGATTAAATTTATGATTGTAAGACCTTCACTTGATTTTGATTAATGTATTTAATGAAAAATACTTTTAAAGAGGCATATTGATTTGAAAAATATTTTAATTGATTGATTAGAATCAAGCTTAGACTAAAAATCATTTGTTGTGATCATGACCATTTTGATGTTGATGGATTTCAAGCTCTCATGGTCAAACTTGTGATGATTAGATCTTCACTTGATTTTGATTAATATAGTTTCTAAATTATTTCAAGTGAAATGCTATGATTTATATGTTTTTATTTTTTGGCATCTATGCATAATCTAGAAATGATTTGGATCAAGTATAGAACTAGTAGTTAAGGGTTACTTTTAAGAAGAATGTATGCTTATTGACAAACCCTTGCTCTAATAGCTAGACTTGATATCATATTACTTTTAGCATTTGTATGGATATCAAATCATCTTAAAATGAATTTGAAATCATGCTAAAAGTTTTTAAGTGATATAAATGCTTTATATTTTGAAAATTATGAATATCTTGAAAAATTTCAAATCTTGATGCAAAAGCTTTCATGTTTTATTCCTGAAATAAATGCATATTGTTAAAGGAGGAATAACATTCAGGGGGAGCATCCAAAGATTTGTTATCATATTTGATGCTTTGAATATCTTGTTGATATCATGCTTTGCTTATATTGCTATGATACTCCTTCTTGTTTTCAAATCTAATTCTTTGAGGGGAGTTACATTCAAATGGTATCATATTCTATTGGTATCAAAATTATTTTTAAAAGAATTCCTAGTAACCGCTTCGGATTGGGTTAGTCACCATGGCCGTCCGGTCATAGGAGATAAGTAGGGCTTAAAGACCATCTCTTCCCATTCAACGGGCTCTCTTATGACGTGTAGGGGTGCCGCTGTGACCTTATCCCATGAACAAGTAAGGCGAATAGATAATATACATCAAATCATTTCTTGCATGTGCTTACATTCTGTGGTATCATGCTCAATTTGTATCATATTCAATTGATATCATAATTATTTGATTTCATGCTTTGATTTTGATGACCTACTTGCTATTCTTTCTAACTTTATTCTCACTTTGTATTGCCTTTCACCCTTTTCATGATGTCAAAAAGGGGGAGAAAATTGTTAAGTATGAAAATGGGAAGATTGGATAAACATGAATAATCATTTGAGAAATGAAAGAAAGTACAAAAGGGGGAGAAGAATGTAAAATATTTTTATCTAAAGGAAATAATTAGTAAGAAGAAGAAAATTTGAAAATTTAAAATTTTTTGCATATTTTGAAAAATATTTTTGAAGATTTTTCTTTGGATCATATTTTGAGGGGGAGCTTGGTGCTTATTGTTTTGAGCTTACATGTTTATCTTATTGTTAATCCTTTTTAAGCTTACCCTATTCATATGCTTAAAGGTTTTGTCATCATCAAAAAGGGAGAGATTGTTGACTCTGGTCTTGATTTTGATGATTGACAAAATGTTTAAGTATATATGAGTACTAATTATATTTTAAGTATATTTTTCAGATCTTAGTACTCAACCATGTTGAACGAAGAAATGCTTGTTTTTCAATTGAAAAAGTCCTTAAATTAATGGAAAATCAAGTATATGGACTTTGGAATTAATATGGAAGGACTTGAAGAGGTTAAAGTTTCAATTTGAAGATGTTTCAGCAATGGCACAGCAAGTGTCGACACTTGGAAATGAAGTGTCGACACCTGAGGATCAAGTGTCGACACTTGAAGAGTGAAGTGTCGACTCAAGGCCTGAGACAAACAGAAAACTTCAGAAAGCTCTTTCAGTGAAGTGTCGACACCTGGAACTGAAGTGTCGACACTTGGAAGTGAAGTGTCGACACCTGGAAACTGAAGTGTCGACACTTGAAACTGAAGTGTCGACACCTGAAGGTGAAGTGTCGACACTTGAACAGTAACGGCTAGTTTTCTGGACTGCAGAACTGCTCCAACTTGCTTTCAAACGGTCATATTTTCCTCCCTAACGGCTATAAACGGTCATTTAAGTGTTGGGAGGCTATATAAACATCAAAAATCAATTGGGGAAGTAATCATTTGATGAGATTTTTGAATATTCTTCAAGGATTCAAGAGTTGAGTGGTTCAAGCCTTCAAGCTTCCAAGTTTCAAAGAAAGCATCCAAAGTTCACATCCTCAAGCATCAATCAAAGGCTTCATCAACTTGAAGACAAGATCTTCATCAACTCTCAACGGGCTTCAAAGAGATATTTGCTTTATTTTAGAAAGCTTTTATTGTATTCATTTATACTTGCTCTTACATTGTTTTACTTAAGATTTTTGGTGAGCCTTGGAAAACCAAAGAGGTTTTTGGTGAGCCTTGGAAAACCAAAGAGGTTTTTGGTGAGCCTTGAAAACCAAAGTGGTTGTTGGTAAGCCTTGAAACCAACTAGGGTTTTACTTGTGAGCCCGAAGCCAAAACAAGTTGTTTAGGTTCTTGGTTATCCCGTAAAACCAAGGGTGGTTGTTGGTGAGCCTTGAAACCAACTAGGATTTGACTTGTGAGCCCGAAGACAAAACAAGTTGTAAAGGTTGTTGGTGAGCCTAAGTTATAAAACCAAACTTAGTGAAATTCCCAAGGGGTTCTTGGGGAGTGGATGTAGGTGCTTGGTTGGCACCGAACCACTATAAATCCTTGTGTTTGTGTGATTGTTCTCTTTATGCTTTTATTTCATTATTTCCACTGCATTTATTTGAAATACACAAGCACTTAAATTGCATTAGCATATACTTGCTTTAGTTCATCTTTTAAATAGTACAAAAGTTTTATAAAATCCAATTCACCCCCCCTCTTGGGTTGCCTACGTGGGCCTTCAGGGCAGGTGGGCAGAAGAACTCCCAAGCATCCTGTGGGCCTACCACACAATGCCCAAGACAGCGACTAACGAGACACCCTTTAGCCTTGTTTTCGGTGTCGAAGCGGTCATCCCGGTCGAGCTCGGCATGCCCACGTTGCGGGTGCAGCAGTACGACGAAGCATGGAACTCGGCACACCTCCTGCTTAACCTGGACCTTCTTTAAGAAGCAAGGGACATAGCCCAACTATGAATGGCGGCTTACCGGCAACGAGTGGCCCGGTATTACAACGCACGCGTCAGGCCAAAAGCTTTCAAGCCCGGAGACTTGGTGCTACGATGGGCAAAGGCATCTCAGCCCAGAGAGTGCGGCAAGCTTTCACCGAACTGGGAAGGCCCCTACAAAGTAGCTGAAGCCCTCTCACAAGGGGCCTATTACCTTAAAGATCTCGACGGTGTCAGGTTCCCTCGAACATTGAATGCCTGCAACTTGCAAAAATACTATCAATAATGTAAGGTTTTCCAGCAATAATAATGATAATGGTTTTTTCCTTGAGCGAGTGTCTATCTGTCTTGCAGGAGAATTCCAACAATGTTCCCGAGCCCAGCTCCAAGATGCCGACCCAAGATCAGAGCTCAGATTTTTGGCCAAGGGACCTTCGAGCCATGCCTCTCTCAACCTCAAGCACCCCCGAGCCCAGCTCCAGGATGCCGACCCAAGACCAGAGCTCAGATCTCTGGCCAAGGGACCTTCGAGCCATGCCACTCTCAACCTCAAGCACCCCCGAGCCTAGCTCCAGGATGTCAAGGGATATTCGAGCCATGTAGCTCGTAATCAACAACGTCCCCGGGCCCAGCTCCAAGACGCTAGCCTAAGACTGGAGCTCAGATATTTGGCCAAGGGTCCTTCGAGCCATGCCGCTCTCAACCTCAAACGTCCCCGAGCCCAGCTCCAGGACGTCAAGGGATATTCGAGCCATGTAGCTCACAATCAACAACGTCCCCGAGCCCAGCTCCAGGATGCCAGCCCAAGATCGGGGCTCAAATCTCCGGCCAAGGGACCTTCGAGCTATGCCGCTCTCAACCTCAAACGTCCCCGAGCCCAGCTCCAGGATGTCAAGGGGTATTCGAGCCATGTAGCTCGCAATCATCAACATCCCCGAGCCCAGCTCCAGGACACCGACCCAAGACAGGAGCTCAGATCTCCGGCTAAAGGACCTTTGAGCCAAGCCGCTCTCAATCTTAAATGTCTCCGAGCCCAGCTCCGAGACGCCAAGGGATCTTGGAGCCAAGCAGCTCCTATCAATACCTCGAGCCTAGCTCCAAGGCACCAAAGACCTGAGCCAAGCCCTCAAGCAACCCTTGGACCCAAGCCTAGCTCCCCGTCCAGGAAGGCCTCGAGCCTAGCTCCAAGGCAATCAAGTCCTGTGACCCTCTTCTCTGATCTTCCCACTCAAAAAGAAGAAGAGAGGGGAAGGAAAGAAAGAGAACAAGAGGGAAACACGGCAAAAACTCTCTTCTCTGATCTCCCCGCTCATCAAAAAAAAAGAAGAAAGGAAAGAAAGAGAACGAGAGGGAAACATAACAATAAAGCTATCATCACTTAGCCCAAGACCGGAGCTCAGATCTCCGGCCAAGGAACCTTCGAGCCACATAGCTCTCAGCCAACAACACCTTCGAGCCCAGTGGCTCTCAAGTGTCATATCCTTGCAACCAACTTACCGGCGCTGAAGGCTAATCACTCAACCCCAGGCAAGGTGAGGCCCTCTTCTCTGATCTCCCCACACACAAAAAAAAAAAGAAAAAGAGAAGAAGAGAAAAAGAAGGGGAGTGAAAGAAAGAGAAAAAGAAGGGAAGAGCCAGGCAAGAGACGGATGGCAAGGAAACTCAAGTTTCATTGATCAAATACAAGTTACAAGTATTCTGCGGGCCCTCGACATGCCGGGCGGCAGTGACTAAGTACAGAAAAGAAACAAAATACAAAAGAAACAGAAAATGACTACCCTTCAGCCAAATCACCAGGCTGAGAAGTTCCGTCAGCAGGGACCTCCGGCTGTGTGGCTCCGATCTCAGGTGGCGCGGCCCCGACCTCGGCTGGCATAGAAGGCTCGGGAACGATGGCCTCCTCAGCACCCGCCTCCTGGTCTGAAGTACCGGGATAGTCGAGGCTCTGCGGCCCTCGGCCGAGATGAATCCCTCGACCAGGCGGCGTAGGTACATGAAGCCCCTGAAGAAGGAGTCCGACGCCGTCTGTTGGATCTCGGCAAAGAACTCTTCCGAGGCCCTGTACCTCGTGACCGCCTCCTCGGCTTCCATCTTTGTCGTGGCCACCTCACGCCTGGCGTCCCCGGCTGACCTGGCCTCCTCCTCAGCCACCCTCTGGGCCGCGGCTGACTTCTCCTTTTCAACCGCCAGCCGGGCCTGGAGGGACTAGGCGATCCCCTTCTACCGGGCCGCCTCGGTGTTAAACACGCCCAACCTCTGCTCAGCATCGGCAATCTCCTCGGCCTTCTTCCTCGACTGCCCCTGCTTGCGGTCAAGGCTCTCCTGGAGCTCCTTCGCTCGTCCCTCAAAGTCGACGAGCTGCCTTTCAAGGTCCTTGACCCGTCGGTCAAGTGCCCCTTCGGAGTCGGCCCTCCCCTTCAGGTCGGCCTTCAGCGACGCGATCTCGGTCGCCTATTGCTACTCAGCTCGCTCCTAGTTCTGGTAGCTGCTCCTGATAAAAAGGGCCTCGACGTCGATCTGCACCATATGAAAGGTCAAAAAATAATAAAAAAAAAGAGGAGAGCAAAAAGAGAGGAAGAGGAAGGAAAGAATGAAGTTGCTTACCGTGTAGAGCTGGGGGAAGATACTGTCGATCACATCCCCCAGCCGCAGCCTGGCCATCTCCTCCCGGTCGCATGGCTGGATGGAGAAATCCATCTGCGAGCGGCTAGGGCACGGTTGTCAGCCAAGAAGCTCTCCGGCCCCAACTTGAATGGGAGACGGTGCCTCGCCTCATCTCTCCTGCTCTCTCGGGGAGCAGGTGCGCCCATCCCTCCGGTGGTAGGACCCCCAGGAACCGGTCGAGGACCCGGCACCATCGCGATCAGAGCCCCCGTCATAGGAGGAGCTCTAGCATGGGCCTCTCCTCCCTCAGCCTCAATCAATCTCGGACCCGGAGAGCGGGGCGGTGCGGCAGCGACAGCAGCATCAGCCTGGGATGTCACCGTGGGCTCCACAATAGGGACTTCGACCTGTGGCCTCGTCCGTCCTTCGGCTTCCCTCCTCCTTGGGGAAACTGGCATGGCGGGGGCAACCATCGGGATGCCCTCAATCCGGGCCCACCTCGAAGGAGGCTCAGCGACCATCCCGGTGGGTGGCCTCTTCTCGGAGATTAGCAACAGCTCGCCCTCCGAGAAGATCATCCCTGTACCCAGGAGCCAAAACGGTTAGCCTGAAATGAAGAAAAGAAAGAAAACACATATGGAAGAAAGAACTGGACTCACCCGACCCCATCGATGGGTCGACCCTAGCATTAGAAAGGTTCTGCTCCGATAGCAGGACCTCCAGAGAGGAGATCTGGGTGGTGTGAAGCTGCTCATAGTTATCTCGATTAGCTGCGTCAACTGTGGAGATCCGATTGGAGGACTGATCTGGCTCACTCCAGGCCCAGTCGACCCTCTCGACGGTCGCGAAGAGAAATTTGCTCTTCCATCCTTTGACGGAAGAGGGGAGCTCAAATTTTATGCCCTTCAGGCGAGAGGACAAGGACCACCACCCATCCTCAGTCAGGTGGCGTTTCAGAGTAAAAAATGCCCTGAACAAGGAAAACCGGGCGACGAACCCATGGACGTGGCAAAACATAATGAAAGAGAAGATGACTCTAATGGTGTTCGGCACCAACTGCGCAGGGACTAAATGGTAGTTGTCCAAGACAGATAAGAAGAAGGGATGAAAAGGGAACCGGAGACCCCCATAGAAGGTCTCCTAATAAAAGATGAGACGGCCCGGGCCACTGGAAGTGACACGTTCCCCTGGGCGGGGGATCATGAGCCGAACAGAAGATGGGATGCCATAGGCATCTCGGATGGCCCCCAGCTCCGCTGCGGAGATCGTCGAGGTGACCCTGCCCGGACCTATTGATCGGACAGATTCAGAAGCTGGTTCGAGTAGGAGAGGAAGACAGGTAGGACGAAAAGAAATAACACTCGGCTCCCTAATGGACACGAGGTGGACGGGAAGGGCCAGTCTTTTACTAATCCTGAACTGTGCCCCATCCAACTCCTCATCGGAGGAGGAAAGCACTACCCCCTGTACAGAAGGATCGGGATGAGATATCCTGCAGAAATAACCCAAGAAGAAGAAAGACTGGACTCAGAAGAAGGAGCCTACCCCAAGGGGAAAGGAAGAAGAAGAACATGACCAATCTGGTTCCCTAGAGAAGAGAAGGGTAAAAGCGGATCACGGAGAAGGAAGGGTTCGGGTACTGCAACAAGCATGAAGGATTTGATAGAATGGAAGTTTTGAGTAAAAAACTTTTTCTTCAAGGAGACCCATCGAATCCGCGCTGTTATGACCCCCTCGCCAACGGATCCGTGCCACGTGCTGCCCATCAATGAAAAGGGACATCCCGGTCGCTCTGGATTCTGTGCCAACATCAACTACTCCTCAGACGTGGCCACGTGGCACCCCTGCATTGGCCCACGGGACCGTCTCACGAAGCGGCAACAGTCATGGCCATCATTGCACCGGATCTCCGTCTTTCCATGCCAGCATCACAATTACTCCCTTCAGCCCGAGCGCCGCGCACTAACGAGCCTCGGAAGTGGGGGCAAATGATGTAGCGGGATCGCTGACGTGGAAGGCTGACAGGCACCGCGACAGAGGAGACCGCCGTGTCAGACGCCAAGGCAACACTCCAGCCCGGACCGCTCAGCCGAGCTGAGCTGAGCTCCCTCGAGACAACAAGTCGAGCTCCGTCCTCTGCCAGGTCGGGCCCGCGAGCTCGGAACGCTTAGGCCGGAGCTGCCCTCCAGAGCGAGACCCTCAGAGGTTTGAGCCCTGTGGTCGGAGTCAAGCTCAGCACTCCTCCGCCACGTGGAGCCTCTCCGAGCGTGCGCCCTCTGGACCGGGTCAGCACTTCGCCCTCTAGAGCGAGACCCTCGGAGGTTTGAGCCCTGTGGTCGGAGTTAAGCCCAGCACTCCTCCACCATGTAGAGCCTCTCCGAGCGCGAGCCCTCTGGACCGGGTTAGCACTTCGCCCTCTAGAGCAAGGCCCTCGGAGATTTAAGCCCTGTGGTCGGAGTCGAGCTCTGCACTCCTCCGCCACGTGGAGCCTCTTCGAGCGTGAGCCCTCTGGACTGGGTCAGCACTCCGCCCTCCAGAGCGAGACCCTCGGAGGTTTGAGCCCTGTGGTCAGAGTCAAGCTCAGCACTCCTCCGCTATGTGGAGCCTCTCCGAGCGCGAGCCCTCTGGATCGAGTCAGCACTTCGCCCTCCAGAGTGAGACCCTCGGAGGTTTGAGCCCTATGGTCGGAGTCGAGCTCAGCACTCCTCCGTCATGTGGAGCCTCTCCGAGCGCAAGCCCTTTGGATCGGGTCAGCACTCCACCCTCCAGAGCGAGACCCTCGGAGGTTTGAGCCCTGTGGTCGGAGTCGAGCTCAGCACTACTCCGCCATGTGGAGCCTCTCCGAGTGTGAGCCCTCTGGACTGGGTCAGCACTCCGCCCTCCAGAGCGAGACCCTCGGAGGTTTGAGCCCTGTGGTCAGAGTCGAGCTCAGCACTCTTCCGCCATGTGGAGCCTCTCCGAGCGCGTGCCCTCTGGACCGGGCCTGCACTCCGCCCTCCAGAGCGAGATCCTCGAAGGTTTGAGCCCTGTGGTCAGAGTCGAGCTCAGCACTCCTCTGCCACATGGAGCCTCTCCGAGCACGCACTCTCTGGACTGGGCCCGCACTCTTCCCTCCTCCACCAAAGCAACCACACGAGCTCGGAATGTCCAGGCCGGAGCAAGCCCTGCCATCCTGGGACGCTGGCGAGCAGCCCGAGGACTGCGGAAAGGCGCCCCCCATACCGCCATAACTACCTGTCCGCTCGTATTTCCAGGAGGATGGGCCAGCCAGAAAGCATGAACCCCTAGGACTGCGACCCCCGGATCGAGGCTCTGCCAAGCTTCCCGGAATGGGACGACCGAAGAGGATGTCAGAGCGAATGAAAGCTTCCCCTACCATATGTCAGGAAAGACATCCTGTCCACGGCACGGAATCCTGTCGCATACGCCTGCCAGCCCAGCGAGGATCCCGAGGCAAACGTCTAATAACCATTTTTCAACTACAAAGAATGATTGGCACCCCAGAAAGGGGAGGTAACAACAACAATTCACTACCAACGCAAGCACAAGCTCGACCAAGAGGGCGAAACGCAAGCTCGACCAAGAGGGCGAAGCGCCACCACCACCACAGTTAAAGGGAAACGAGGGAAACAAGGAGAGGCGGGGGAACAGGGAACCCCTCTGTCCCCGCTATCATTCTTCCCCTGCTACGTTTTCGCCTTCACATACATCTTTTACTCCTCCTAGTACGGAGTCTATCAAGAGGTGCCAAACTAGGAGGATCTATTTCCCTGGATCGTCACTGACTTGATCATCGGAGTGCCCAAACCGGAAATCCCAGTCCGGGTCACTAACCCCTGTTTTGCAGGCCCAGGAGTAGAGGATCGCCAGGCAGCAAATGGAGCGCACTCCGGCATCGGCATCAGCTACGGGCTACGGCGATCTTGGCGGCAACATCAATGATTGATCTAAATAGCTTATTTCAAATGCCTACCTCGATGTTTGTAATTATTTAGAAAAATAAATTAAAATAAAAATTTATTTCGGATGGATTTAAAAGAACCGAATACTATTTTATAGAATACATTCCGATCCTTTGAAAAGAAATTACAATTCCTTAGAGAGAGCAATGACATGGCCATCTTTTTTCTTGGCTCAGTCTCCTGCACCTCAGTCAACCCCCCCCCCCCCCCCCCCCCATTTTATTATTTTTTTTTTGTAATGGGCGTGGCAAAGAGTCTTCCTTGAACTGCAACCCGTCAGGCTCTTTTATTTTTTTATATTAAATCACAATGTTTCAAACCTATGCCAATCTGGACACAATAACAATAAAAATAATGATAAGTATGATAGCAATAACAGTACAAATAAATAAAGCTATGCATGATTAAAAAAACTAATGAATGTGTAAAACTACTTTTGAACATTGGAATTAGAGCCAGGCCAACGGATAATGGTGCTAATCAAAAGAAAGAGGAAATAGGAGAAGAAGAAAGGGAATGGAGTGAGATGCAAATGATGTGGGGTCCAAAGTAAATGGGACACCTTGATGGGGGACTTATTGGGAGGCGCACGCGTGACATGGGGCGGTGTTAATTGGATTCCATTCATCCAATCAATGGAGCAAAGAGATTTCTTGCTTTCCCTCCACATTCCTCCATTCCTCTATAGACAATGATTCAAAAGCGAGGTTGGTGGGCTTTCAATATATCACAAAATGGTGGGGCTCAAGGATTACCGGGACCTGCAATGGCCGGTGGTCCCAGGGGGTTACTGCCGACACCTCGCGTACCGTGGAATATTGCCCCTCGGTTTGCATACAAGAACAAAGCTGCTTCAAGAGAGCAGAAGGATGGATAAGAAATTTTTTATCACTAAAACGATAACTTGATTAGTAGAGACTTTATCACATTATCAATATATTATAAATTTAAACTGAAATTTCGTAGATGACTCGATTAAATCTAAAAATTATTTTATAAAACTTACAATAGTTAATATGAATGAGAGGTCAAGATTTTTTTTTTTTATATTTTTTTTGTATGAAATGAGAATAGTTACACTAGATTTAACCTCCTATCTTAAAAAAATAAAAAAAAAAAAATTCAAAAAGAGATAGGATCATAAGAGGGACTACGGGTTTTTCAAACCAGTGGCAAGCAATGGAGTGGTCCTGATGAGTGCCTAATTTCTAGACTATAGAACTGCGAGCAACCAACAAGAATTAGGATAACTGAAGTTGGATTGTTGTGAAATGATTTGTTTAATATAGATTCCATCAAGAACAAGTAGTCAAAAGCATATATAATGCAAGTTGACATACATGTTGTACATGTGTGCCTATAGATAGATAGGTATATATGCACAAGGATTTTGTGGTCGAGCATTATTGGTTTTTTAAAATTGTAAGATCCACCGGTCTAGAAACAAATTAATCCAAAAAAAAGTTACATAAAGAACGGGCGTAAAAAACTATATACTAAAAATATGTAGGTACTTTAATTAGTTATTTATCACTAAAACAATGAAGATTGTCGCTGCTTGTCTAACACTTTGAACGGTTTTTTAATGTATAAAAAAAGGTTATTATAATAATCATATATAACTAAATGTTATGGCAAAAAATAGTGGTATATAACGTGCAAATATGGATATTACTGTTTATTGAATAAGAAAGAATAGTATCTTAAGAATAGCAGAAATATGAAATAAAGGCTTTTATTTAACTAGATAATATAATCATGGCCATTTAACATCATCATACTTAGGGGTATAATCGGGCCAAATTGAGTTTAGTAATTAAAAGCTCGAGCACTACTTAATTCAAAGTACTCGATCTTAAAATTTAACTCGAGATTGATCGAGTCTTAGTATTCTAAATTTGAACTCTATTCGATTAAAAAGAAAAGTAATACTCATATTCAGCTCGACTCGGTTCAAATATTAATCGAACTATTTCTAAACTTGAAATTAAATCTTAACTTATTATATATATATATCCAACTTAATTACTATTAAACTTAAATAATAAAATAATTAATTTAAAAGTTCATAAACTTATTCAAATATATATATATTATAAATAAAAATAAAATTATTAATAATATATATATATATATATATATTTGAATAAGTTTATGAACTTTTAAATTAATTATTTTATTATTTAAGTTTAATAGTAATTAAGTTGGATTGAGCTTGAACTCTAGCCAAGTTTGAATAACTCATAAACAAATCGGTTCGTTTGCTTCCCTAATTCCACTATTTGGATGTAAGGAAATAGCAACATAGAGAGATATTTGGATGGCTACCCTCATTATGTGGTGCATATTTTGTACTACTTCTCAGGCTCAAAGCCACACAGGCACCTTCAAGATTATTTTACTTCAGGAAACGATTTATGGGCAGCAATCAACCAACAAAGTAGAAAGCTTAGCTAATCGCAATAGGAAAACCGTGTAGGCACCGAAGCCTCCACGTCAGGTTCATGATTATGAGATACATGTTCCACAATAATGGCAAGCAATCCTGTTCACCAGGGAAAAAAAAAAAAGAAAAAAAAAAAGCTGAAGAATCCTGAGCAAAGGACATCACAGATGTCATCATGAGATTGTGCTAGCTAGCTTACAAATTTGTCTTAGTGGTGCATCTTTAGCTGACTGAAAACATTCTTTATATATATATTATATTTGTATATATGTATTAATGTATAGTGTAACTAGACGCCACCAAAATTAGTATAACAGATTTTTTTCTTGCACAAAACACCACACAATATTACATATGTGTGAAAAATAATCATTCTTATTATTATCAAAGAAATCTGAAAAATACATGATAATTCAAATAACATAATATCTATGCTCCATTTCTAACTACAAAATTTTATATATGGACTGTATTAAACATGTGTTGCCATCAAATCAGTCTTTACTAGATTCTGGCGATGGTCGAGTGTGCTCTAATTTTTTTCCAAGCAGAATTCAGTGTTGCTCCTGGTGGCTCTCGGATGGAGACCGATCTGCAAAAATAGTTCCTAGTTCAGGATTTTCAGTGGGGAACCCTCCACTGCTCAAATCAATAGTGAAAGAAATGGACTACAATAACTGAAGCTGAGAGTGATGGTGGTGACTGAGCGAGTGCTAGAATGGTAGTGTGAAGATATACCTCATCAGAATCCTCTCTTACCATTTTATAGAGCCATATTGGGTAACTGAATGTCATTACAAAGGTGGCTTTCTTTGACATACATAACAAATTTTACTGAGGTGGCATGATCTTGTCCCTGGAATCTTTTCCATTAGCATCTTTCTATTAGGATGGCAGGATCTATTAGGATCTTTCTGTCATAATCTTGCCTGTCACGATCTATGTTAGAATAGTGTGATCAACTAGATTATCACCTACTCGAATATTGTAGACCCTGAGTAGGTGTCGGCTTTGCCATTGCCGAAAAGAAATGCTTGACCCTGTACCCGAGTGCACTTGACTTGGTTTACTTAGATAACTAGTTGGTTCTGAATAAGTAGTTAGTAGATGCACGTGGGAATACTATATTGTCAGAGTCAGTAGGCTGCAGTTACTTGGCTTGAAAAGGAGTGACTACTCAGTTTGGAAAGGAGTAGTTACTTGGTCTGGTGGCCGACTTCGTCTTCCTCTCCATAGTCTTCTTCTTGGTTGGTGGTGAATAGTCGGTTCTATTATTTCCTTCCTAATTAGTGCTTAATTGATCCGAGTCGGATGTCCAATTTTCTATGGCTGGTGGCATAGTCGGTGATTCAGCAAATTCTCGAGTTCGAGTCAGCAAGTGCCATAACAATATGCATTCAAAGCAAGAAGATAATCCATTATTGGTCAAATTAAATAACTTAGATTTATCTAGTAAAATTCTATATAAACTTTATATTTCCGTACAAGGCCATTAAGAGTTAGATTTTATATTAAAGAAATAGAAAAGCTAATTTATATAAATGAGAGAAAGGTTAAAACTATCATTAATAGTTGTAATCTATTGTAAGATTACAGTTGTATATGTAAATCTACACGTAGATATGAAATCAGACGCTATCAACTTTCGTTCATACATAGCTACCACTAGAATGGATAATACCAAAGAATTCTATATACTCATATAAAAAGTCTATTACACTCAATAATAAATATCAAAACAAGGATCTATATAAAAATATATTTAATTTTACATTAGTTATGTTCAGATAGATCTTGAATATTTATATAGAGTGTTGGCTCTGTTATTAATTTTGATGATTAACAAAATACTTAAGTATGTTTGAGTACTAATAGTTTTTTTGAAGTGTAATTTTAATAGAAAAATGTACTTATCAAATCAGCAAAAATTGAACTGCTTATCAAAGATTGAACAAGCCCTTTTTATGATTGAAATATCATTGTTTAATGGACTTAAGTATCTAAGACTTGCTTGAAAGGAATTATTGAGTTCAGTTGAAAAAGGATTTAGAAGAGTTTCAATCATTTTTGAAGAAGTTTCAGCAAGTATTGACTCACAGTTCAAGTATCGACTCATGACAGTGCAAGTGTCGACTCAAACTGGCATGTAGAGAGAAATTTCAGTGGCATGTTTGAAGCGTCGACTCATGCCATTCAAGTATCGACTCAAGGTGTCAACTCAAGGATCGACTCAAAGCCTGAGACAGAATTTTTCCAGAATATGCTGAAATCCAAGATTTGCCTCATGTTTTGACTCATGGATGATAAGTATCGACTCATGTGTAGACTCACCAGATGAAGTGTCAACTCACCTGAGATTTTCAGAGAGCTTCAATGCAAAGTTTTGGACTAGGTGTCGACTCATGGGACTTAAGTGTCGACCCTAAGTATTGACTCATAGCTTGAAGTGTCGACACTTAGACTTTTGGGAACAGTAACGAATAGTTTTTTCAAATGCAGAACTTGTCCTTTTTGCTTCCAATGACTAGTTTCTCGTGTCTAACGGTCATAAACCGACTTTTGGACCTTGAGATGGTATTTAAGTCATTCAAATTGAAGAAGAATCAAGAAAGAATGAATAGAGAATAAGAAAAAGAAAGAAAGCAAGTGAATTCACTCTTATATTCATTGAGAGCTTTTACTTCCAAGAAAAGAAGCCTTCAAGTATTCAAAAGCATTCAAGAGCCTTCAAGTCCAACAACTTTTGAACATTGATTGAGGCTTCATCGAATTGAAGACAAGTATCTTCATCGAACTTCAAAGAGATAACAATTTTTATTAGAAAGCTTTTCTTGTGTTCTTTATCTCATTTCTTACTTTGTTGTAAAGATTTTTGGTGAGCTTAAGAACAAAACCAAGGAGATTTTTTGTTAGCCTAGTTAAAAACCAAGGAGGTTTTTAGTTAGCCTAGTTGAAAACCAATAAAGTTTTTGGTTAGCCTTTGAAAACCAAGAGGTTTCTTTTGGTGAGTCTTGTAAAAACCAAAAGGAATTTTGATTAGTGAGACCGAAAAACTAATCGGCTGTAATCGTGAGTGATTATAGTGAATTCCCAAGTGGGCCTTGGGGAGTGGATGTAGGTGCCTTGGAGAGCACTGACCACTATACTTGGATTGTGTTTGTGATTGATTGTCTCTCTACTCGCTCTTATCTTTCATTACAATTTAAATTTTCGCTGCACACTCTTTAAGAGCATACTACACATATATCTCTCTAGCACTTGTTTTATTTATTGAATTTGTACACACACTTGCATATAATTTTTAGAAACCTAATTCATCATCTCTCTTGGATTGCTTACTAGGCAACAAGTGGTATCAGAGCCACGTTCTCAGTATATAGGTCTAATCGCCTTGAGTAAAGATCTATGGCAGCCCCCTTGGTACTAGTGTAGTCGAGGGACAGGCCTTAAACAGACCACCTTATTTTAATGGCTCTAATTATACATATTGGAAAACTAGAATGAAAATTTACATGCATTCTATAGATTATAATTTATGGAAAGTGGTAGATAAAGGTCCTCATATTCCTTCGATTGTGGTTAATTGTGTTTCCATCCCAAAGCTTAAAGAGGATTGGGATGAAAATGACATTTGTTGCCGCCCGACCGCCGTGGCCTGTAGCTGGAGATGACCTCAGACTCCACCCTCGTCACTCAGGAACCTGCTCGCGTGCCCAGACCTGCAAAACAGAGGAGATCCAGGTCGGAGATCCCAGCGGGGGCACTCCAACCTCAAGTCAGTGGCGATCCAGGAAAACAGATCCTCCTGGTCGAGCCCCATGAATGGACTCCACTCTAGGAGAAGAAGATTATGTACTTAGAGAGTGTGAATGGGTTGAGAGTAGAGCGGGGGTAGCGGTAGCGAAGGAGTGTTTAAGCTGGATGGTTGCGTCCGTCGAGACCCTTTCGATGAGTCTCCGGTAGCCCCACATGGCCTCTTAGCCGCTCTCCTGTATGCTACCCCCCTCGCCCATTTGTTTGTTACTTACTCTTTTCTTGGAACCTTGGAGAACTCTTTTAAGCCAAGATGGCTGCCTACCGCCTACCTTGGGATCCTCCCCTCCTTTGCAAGTGCATGCAGCAGCGCTCTGTACCGTGCGCAAGGTGCCTTTCCCCATTTATGATAGGAAACTATACCGTGCGCTCTGGCCCTCTCTCTGGTTGCTTCACTTTGGGAAACCTGGCAAAGCCTCAATCGGGAGGCAGCCGTCCCATGGATTTAAATATTCCATGATGATTTTCTCTTTTAGATGGTACAGATGGTCAGTCAAAGCACGGTGCCTTGATCGGGGGATTCCTTCCTTTTCGATGTAAGTGGTAGCAGGGGCAATTATTACGGCCCGGTGGGCATCCCTCTATGGTCCTTGGGTGGCTTACCGTCGCTCAAGGAAGGCGGTGACATCCCCCAAATGCTGGTCCCCTCGTCAGAAGTGGGGTCGATTCAAGGAGAAGGAGCTCGACTTCGACCAGGACGTCTCGACCTCAAGGGAGCCACCTGATGAAGGAGTTCGAAGAGGGCAGGAGCTCGACTTCAGCCAGGACATCTCGACCTCGAGGGAGCCACTTGGTGAAGGAGTCCGAAGAGGGTAGGAGCTCGACTTCGACCAGGGCATCTCGACCTCGAGGGAGCCACTTGGTGAAGGAGTCCAAAGAGAGCAGGAGCTAGACTTCGGCCAGGGTGTCTCGACCTCGAGGGAGCCACCTGGCGAAGGAGTCCAAAGAGAGCAGGAGCTTGACTTCGGCCAGGGCGTCTCGACCTCGAGGGAGCCACCTGGTGAAGGAGTCTGAAGAGAGTAGGAGCTCGACTTTGGCCAAGGCATCTCGACCTCGAGGAAGCCACCTGGCGAAGGAGTCCGAAGAGAGCAGGAGCTCAACTTCGGCCAGGGCTTCTCGACCTCAAGGAAGCCACCTAACGAAGGAGTTCGAAGAGAGCAGGAGCTCGACTTCGACCAAGGCATCTTAACCTCGAGAGAGCCACCTCGCGAAGGAGCCCGAAGAAAGACGTCCGACATGGCAGCTTCCTCTGACATGGCATCTGACTAGGTCTGACATGGGCTCCACGTCAGCGATCCCGCCACATCATTTGCCCCCCACTCCCAAGTCCTGTTGGCGCACGGTGCTCGGGGCGAAGGGAGTAAATGCAGGGCGAAGGGAGTAAATGCAATGCTTCCATCTTCCATTTCTTCCATTTCTATCTTTCAATTCCTACTATCTCTTCACTTCCAATCCTCATGTTAAATTCTTTTGCAGGTTCTACAATTTCTTGGGGTTGATCCTTTGGATTTGGTTCTAGGTTTTCTCTAATGGTCAATATCCCATTAGGTGATCCTTCATTAATCTTTAGATCTAAATCCTCAACATTGATTAATTCCGGGTCCATTTTCATCTCCTTGGATTGTTCTTCATGGCTTTGTCCTTGGATTTCATCTTCTTTAAGTTGATTATTCCCATTGTTGACCTCTTTAGGTAGGGTAATTATTTTATCCTCAAGCAATTGTTCTTGTTCATATTCATCCCCTAAGTCAGACCCAGCTTCATAGACTTCTTCCTTAAATTCTTCAACGAGTTTAGGATCTTCTCTTTTTAGCTCTCTATTTAGACAAGATTTTGATTCCACTTCATCTTTAAATTCTTCAATAGGTTTAGAAGATTTTTCCTCTAATTCTTCCATGGATTTAGTTTCTTCTTCATCTCCCTCATACTTATTGAATTTAGCAATATATTTAAATATAGTTTCATCATCTTGTCTCAATTTGTATCATTGGGTTGGAAGATTTTGCTTATAAGCTTTGTCTAGGTACTTTTCCTTTAACTTACTCTTCATATCTCTCGAAGTAATTATTTTATTCCCACTATAATAACTTTTATGCTCAACATGTTCCCAATATGACTTAGCATGTCGGACTAGCTTTAATTTGACAAATTGACATTTCTTTACTTTCGACATTTCATCAAATTCAAAGTACTGATCCATTTTCTTCTCCTAATCAATGTACACCTTAGGGTTTCCATCAAAAGTGAGTGTATAAGGTCGATTACTCCCAAAGATTCTCTCCTCCTGATCAACAAATCCTTGGCGATATCTAAGTTTATACTCATGGGTAAGATCATGATAATGGGCTCTTGGACCAATGGGAAGTGATTTAGGATTAGTACGGGTCAAGCAATCTTTTTCGAGGTTTCTGATTTGATTATTTACTTGCCCTGACTCTTTGTTCACTTGTCATAATTGTTTAGTTAGGGTATCAAAATTTTCAATTAGGGTCCTCATAAAGAATTTAAGATTGGAATCCATGGATACGTGTAGGACTGCTGGTATAGGGCTTCATATCAAATGGGCTAGCAGTACAAACCTAAATTCTAGGGCTCTTAGACCTAAAAGTTCAAAATACAGGAATTGACTAAGTACTAGTTAAAGTTGTAATTACCTTTTCCTCTGGCCAGGTAAGAGGTGGGGTTGCGGGAGGCTCCCCTCGCTTTCACGAGGTCCTAATTAAAAACCACAAGTCCACTTAAGGCGTTTGCTATTGGACCTCTTGCCTTGACACCAATTTCAAGAAGTAAGTACAAACTCAACTAATATTTGGTCTCATCTTGTACTTGAACCCGACTTGTGGGTGTCCCTAGTTTTAGGTTCATACTCGATTTCAATTATGGTTTAGGTCAATACAAATATGGATCATTGTTTTGGACCAAGGAAAGGTAATGACCTCCTTCCCTTATGTTATGATTGAATGCCCTTAATTAGATTTAGGAATGGATGCACAAACAATTCACCAACTAGTTAACATAACAACTAGTATTAGCACAAACATGTGATTCACACCCGAATTTTAAAAAAAAAATAAATTAAAAAATTTAGATTTTGAAGTCCAAATTTCAAAAATCAAGTTTTAAAATTTAAATATCAAATTAGGATTAAAATTCATTCTAGAAGTTAGAGTTGTTGCAAGATAGTTTTAGTCCTAACAACTTCTAATCAACTAGTTTTAAAAAATTCAAAATTAAAATTTTAAAATTCCAAAAAATTAAAATTAAAATTTTAATTGTTAAACTCTCAGTGAAGATTCCAAATTTCAAATTTTGAAATTTAATTCCTGGAACTTGGTTAAGAAAATCATTTTGAAAGCTTGTTGTAAAAGAAAATTTCAGCAGGGAACAACTTTCAACTAGCTAGTTTTAAAAATTAAAAATTTAATTATTTTAAAAATCCAAAAAATTAAACTAAAATTGATTTGGTTAACTCTCAGATAAGAATTCTCGGATTTTAAAATCTTGACTTTGGATTAACTCGAATTTTGGTTGAGAGTGTAGTTTGAAAACATTTACTAGAAGGTTCCAGCAGTTTAGCTAACTCTTAACAACCTGAATTCAAATTTTGAATTCTGAATTCTAAATCTTTATAAATTTTAAAATTCTAGTGGAAAATAATAAAAATTAAAGTCTGGATCTCTGATCTAAAAATTTAAAATTTAGAAAAAATATTTTTGTATTTTCTTGAAAATTAAATGAAATGGAAGGCAGAAACATAATTTTGCACAGAATTTCAGAAATGATTGAAGAACTTATATTTTTAAATCTAGAAATAAATGGAAAGTATTTTTTTGAATTTTATATTTCGAATCCTAGAATACTAAGGTACTGGAAAAGTGTTTTTGTGGATTTTTTTGCAATGTTAAAAAATTACTAAAATTGATGAAAAATTTGGGTAAATACTTGAATAGAAATTTCAGCAATCAAACACTTGACCTAGTAAACCATAAGCTCTGATACCAAAAATTGATGGGGGATGAAAATAAAATAATGAATGGAGAGTTTTAGCAAGCTAACTAGCAAGAAAACTTGAGTAATTAATTATAAAATAAATAGTCTAAATTAATCCAAGAAAAGAATCTTCATAAGGAGACTAGTTGATCTAAGTTACAATACCCATAATGTAGATCTAGTTCAAAATAAAAATTAGGATCTTCATGGCAAGGAAACCATCACTACTATTGTAAGTTAACCTTTAAATGATCAGATCTAATGAATCTTAGGAAGATTTTTTCTATCAACAATGATGACTAAAATATTTGATGGAAGAAGAAGCTCTCAATACTCATGGATTTGAGGTCTAGAAGGCAAGATGATCACTCTCTACTTTGGGACTTACCTTGCCCTTGATCAAAGGCATGGAGACCTTCCTCTTGGATGTGGGAACTTGAGAAAACCTACAAACAAACTTGGAATAAGACATGGAAGGGGAATTGAGGTTGGAATGGAAACAAGAGAGAAAGGGAAAGAAATAAGGCCGGTGGCTTGGAACTTGGGGCTTGAATTTGGAGCACTCAATAATGGCATCACACTCTTCAATCTTCAAAGCAGCAATCACTCTCCAACACACACTCAAAGGACCTCTCACTCCCTTCTTAAACATGAATTTAAACACTCCAACTTAAAGTACTAAATCACTCCAACTAGAAGAACTAAATCACTCCATACAAGTAGAACTCAAGATAGAAATCAACAAGAAGGAAACCTTCATTAATTCTCAAAATATTTCATATATGGAATGCCTTACAAGTGGAGCCTTGGACCCTATTTATAGCCTTAGAGGTCGGCCAAAGTGAGGAGGGGAGGTGGAGTTAGGTTAGTTAACCATTTCTAATTAAATCCAACTCCTTTGGTTACATAGCTGCAACAAGAAACAACTTCTAGGTAAGAGGTTGTAACAACTTGCTATATGGCACCAGGTGGCTTTGACATGGATTCTAATTACTGATGTGGAGCTCCAGGTGTCTTGTGATGTGGCATCCCACATGGCAAGTTGGTTGGGAGATTGTTGGGTAAGGAGTGGTCTCATGCTTTCCCTCAAAATGCTTGATGTGCTGTTTCTCATGTCTCCCAAAATATATCCCATGTGAAGAATAAAATGGGCTTCTAAGAGGTGGCGTCATGGGCTTCAAAAGGTGGTATCTTGACTTGCTTGGCTTTGACTTTGGCATGCTTGAAGTTGGTCTTGATCCGGATTGAGTCAACTCAAGGGACTGTTGGTCTTCTTTCATGAGTCGGCTCATGAATTGGTCTTTGTCTTCAAGGGTTTGGTGGGCTTCATTCCAAGGTTCTCATTAATCCTAAGTATATTATATTAGCTGCAAAAAAATATCAAGAGAATTAGTTAAAAAATATTTTTTTCTTGTTGATGTCCCATCAGGATGGCTTGTTCAAGTCGCAGCCATGGTCCCTCGAGCAATCTTGAAGAGGTGGGGCCTTCTCAGCTGAGGACTCCTTCCTCTGATGAGGAGGAAGAAGTCCCCTTCGAGATCCGTAGAAGGCCTTGCCCCACAGAGATCGTTATAAGGGAGCCTAGGGCTCGCCCTCCTCCTCCTCTTGAAGCTTCTTTTGAACCTTTTCGGTCGACTGATCCCGACGATATTGCTTCGGTGATAACTAGTGAGGAGCTCTCGATCATCCGGGAAGCCTTCGGCATCCCGGAATCCGTCTGGCTCTCGGTCCCACGACTGGGGGAACGGGTCACCTCTAGTGGCCCGAGTTGGATTGCCCTTTACGAGGAAACCCTCATAGGGGACCTTCGATTCCCGCTTCATCCCTACTTTCTTTCCGTGCTGAGTCATTATCATTTAGTTCCAGCTCAATTAGTTTTAAACGCAGTCAGGATAATTTTTTGCTTCATCATTCTCTGCCACTTTCATGGGATCGTAGCCCGTTTCTCCTTGTTTAGGATTTTCTTTACCCTGAAGCGCCACTCGACTGAAGAGGGATGGTGGTTCATTTCTCCATGCCCAAAGGGCATTAAGTTTCAGCTCTCTTCTTCTATCAAAAGGATGAAAGAGCAAATACTTTTTTGCTTCCGTCGAGGGGGTCGATTGGGTTTGGAGCGACCTAGACCGGACCCTGAACCGGAACTTTGCTGTCGAAGTGGCTGATCAGAAAATTTATGACCAGCTTCATACTGACTAAATCCCTTCTCTCTAGGTTCTACTATCAGAGCAGAACCTGTTCGAAGCCAGGGTCAGCCTAATACGAGAGTTGGGTGAGTTCGGTGCAAGCTCTTCTTATTTTTTGTTTTCTGCTTGTCCTTTCAAGCTCGGAGTTGACCTCATTCTCCTTTGTGCAGGCATGAAGTACTCCATAGATGAACTCCTCGCGCTTTTCAGGAAGAGGGGTGCACTAGCATGGGCCAGAGAGTCCCCATCGAAAAGGCCTCGGAATGAGGCTAGTGCAAGGGCCACACCTACCGCACCATATGAGTCGAGTAGGAGAATGGCCAAACTGGTTCCCGAATCACCGAGGCAGCAGGACTTGCCTCCGGTTCAAGAGTCGGATGTGGTCACTCGGGCCAGGTCCGCTGCCGCCGCTATGGCACCCCCACCTCCTGAAATTGTTGAGGTGGAAGCGGAAGAAGAGGAGAAGAGGAGGGAGCCGCCATCAGCGACGTCGTTCGGCATGACGGCGAGCCCCCATAGAGATTCCAAGATGTCTTTGGCCAGCCACGAGGGCACTGCTGCAATAGCAACGAAGAAGAAGAAGAAGGGTAGCTCCTGCAAGTTGCCCTTCGAGGTGGCATTGGACTCCTCGTTAGTCCGGGATTGGGCACCCACCGAGCTCATGATGGACTTCGCTGTCCAACCACATGATCGATAGGAAAAAGTGGGGAGGCTCCTGGCCAACGCCATCCTTGGCACCTTTTCGCAACTCTTCTCAGTAGGTATTCTTATCTTTTTCTCTTTCTTTTTCTTCTTCTTCTCTTTTTTTTTATTGTATGGCTGATGTCTTCCTTGGTGCTGCTTGGGACGGACCTCTTGCTCATCCGAGACTACTACAAAAATTAGGCCAAAAGGGATAGGCAGAAGATGCAACAGAATGACTCGTTGGTGGTCGAGGTCAAGCTAAAGACAAACGCGGCCTAGGAGGCCGAACAGAAGAATAAAGAGCTAAGGGCCGAGGCGGCGGGCGCTGAGAGGCACCTCAAGGGCTGGAGGAGTCCTTGGCCTGGAAGAGGGATCGGGTCAGATGTTGGGTCAAGGAGCTCAAGGCCAGGGAGGCCAGAGTGGAGGAGCTCAAGGTCGAAGTGGCCTGGGAGAGGGAGTAGGCTCAAACTCTCTAGGCCCAACTACAGGCGGGACAGGAGCGGGCCGCTACCACTAAGGAGAAGGCTGCTGGGCAGTGACCTTGATGGAGGCCGTGAAGAAGGAGGTCACCGAGGCAGTGCCAAACTACAAGGCCCCGAAAGAATTTGATGCTGAGTTCTAAAAACTGGCCACAAACTCGTTCTTCAAGGGATTCATGTTCTGCCGGTCCAAGGTGGTGGAGCTCATTACGGACATGAGCTTGGATGAGCTTGCCTTCCCGGCCGCTCCGTGCGGGGGCCCAATTTTGGCCGTGGCTGAATCGGAGGAACCCGTGGTTGCTGTCGACGTTCCCCCGTCGCCGGAGGTCCTAGACATAGCCCCACCGTCGGAGGTCCCAGAAGATGTCGCCCAACCTGAGCGCCGTCCTAGGAAGGAGCCAGCGGAGTAGCATGGAGTCTCCCTCCTTTTTGTACTTTTTCTTTCTTTGCTTCATTCTGGGCCACTCGGCCTGTCAGAGCCCGGAGACAATGTAAAATCTTGAAAATTCTTAATGAAATTTCCTTCTATCCTGTTTTACTTGTGTTCTTTCGCATTTTCAATGCCTTGGCAACTTTCCTTCCTTTTCTTCTCGATTGCCTACATATATGTCTTTGCTGAGACATCTTGCCTTGAGGCTCTAAGTCCCTGGGCTCTTTCCTGTCGAGCTCCGGGTATGCGGGACGGTTAGGAAAGAAGTTCTTGACTTGTTGAGTCATCCCCACCACATGAGTAGCATGGTGGTAGGGCTTCGTGTGCTTCCTCGAAAGAGGTTTGGGCGACCTCGGGTGGAACCATCTCCAAGCACCCGTGGTGCGACTGAGCTAGGATGCTGCACTTGGTGGGCCCACCAGGTGACTCTGAGGTGCCGGGCTTCGGGAGTTTCTAGGCTTGAGATGCCAGGCGTCGAAAGTTTCTGGGCTTAAGGTACCGGGCTTCAGGAGTTTCTGAGCTTAAGGTGCCGGGCTTCAAGAGTTTTCGGACTTAGAGTATCGGGCTTCAGGAGTTTCCAAGCTTTAGATGCTGGGCTTCAGGAGTTTCTGGGCTTAAGGTGCCAGGCTTCAGGAGTTTCCGTGCTTAAGATGTCGGGCTTCAGGAGTTTCCGGGCTTAAGTTGCCGGGCTTCGAAAGTTTCTGGACTTTGCTTGCCAAACCTAGGGTCGAGCAGCGACATTCCTGCAAGGTAAAAGTGATTTGCACAAAGAGAAACTTTATCATTAATGGAGGAAAGCTTTACATTACTAATAGTACATTCTCAGATTGTTGGCATTCCAAGTCCGCGGAAATCTAGTGCCATCCAGCTCCGCTAGGTAGGGTCCATGGGAAAGAGCCTCGACCACCTTATAGGAGCCCTCCCAGTTCGGCGAGAGCTTGCCGCACTCCTGGGGTTGGGAGGCTTCAGCTCGGTGCAACGCCAGGTCGCCTGGGTAGAAGATCTTTGGCCTTACCCGCGTGTTGTAGTATCGAGCTACCCGCTGTCGGTAGGCTGCCATTCAGAGTCAAGCCTTGTCTCTCGTTTCCTCGAGGAGGTCTAAGTTGAGTAGAATGCGGGCCGAATTTTCTGCTTCATCATATTGTTCCACCCGTAGTGTGGGCACCCCAAATTCGACCGAGACGATGGCTTCCGTGTCGAAGACGAGGTTGAAGGGTGTCTCATCCATGGCCGTCCTGGGTATTGTGTGGTAGGTCCAAAGGATGCTAGGAAGTTCTTCTGCCCACCTACCCTTGGCCCGGTCCAACCTGGTTCGGAGTCCCTGGAGGATAGCCCGGTTGGTCACCTCAACCTCTCCGTTGGTCTGGGGGTGAGCTACCAAGGTGAAGCGATGATGGATGCCGAGGTCAGCGTAGAACTCCAAGAACTCTCAATTGTCAAACTACCATCAATTATTGGTGATGAAGTTGTGGGGGAGTCCGAAATGGCAGATGATCGATTTCTAGAAGAATTGACGGACCTTGGCTTCGGTAATCTATGCCAGTGGCTCTGCCTCCACCCATTTGGTGAAGTAGTCAATGGCCACTATCAGGAACTTGCATTGTCCGGACGCAGGAGAAAATGGACCGAGGATGTCCATCCTCCACTGGGCAAACACCAGGGCATGAAGAGCTGGGAGAGCGGTGCCACTAGTTGACGTTGTATGCAGGCATGGCACCAGCAGCGATCGCACTTCCTCATGAAGTCGGCGATGTCCTCCCTCATGGTTTCCCAATAGTATCCTTGATGGAGGGCCTTGTATGCTAGCATCCTCCCCCCGACATGATTTCCACAGAGGCCTTCGTGTATTTCTTGGAGTACAAAGGCTACCTCTGTGGGTTTCCAGGCACTTCAAGAGAGGATAGGAGTAGGATCTGCGGTAGAGCTGCCCATCCATCAGGATGAATCGCACGACCTTCTTCTTGATGAGGCCAGCCTCCGTTCGATCTGCTGGTAGGGCACCGTCAGTGATGTATCTGATGTATTGATCCATCTAGCTGGGCTTCGAGGTGACCTGCTAGACTTCTTCGGGAGCTTTGTAGCTTGGGTTTTTCAAGTACTCAATGTGGGCGCGCCCCAGTGATGAGTCCGGCAAGGTTGTGAGCCTTGACAAGGCATTGGCACAAGCATTCTCTCCATGAGAAATATGGGAGATGCTGAAGCACCGAAAGCCTGTCGTGCTCGAGCGGACCCGCTCTAGGTACTTCATCATCTGGGAATCTCGGGCCTCATATTCTCTCGAGACCTGCTCGGCCACCATCTAGGAGTCGGTGAAGACCTTCAGGTTGGGTACACCTAGCTCACTGGAGACTCTCAGCCCCGCGAGGAGTGCATCGTACTCTACCTGGTTATTGGTCGCTATGAACCGGAAGCAGAGTGTACACTCGGCTACAACCCCATCACCGTTAGTGAGGATGAGGCATGCTCCGCTCCCGCCCGTGTTGGATGCGCCATCCACGTGGAGGACCCAAAACTCCTCCTGGCCTCGGGCTCCATCTGACACTCTAGGGTGGTCTTCTCCTGCTCTTCGGCCAGTCCCGCATATTTAACCAGGAAGTCGGCCAACACTTGGGCCTTCTGAGATGGTCTTGGCCGGTATGCAATGTCGAATTTGCTAAGCTTCAATGCCCACTTGGCCAAGCATCTAGATGTGTCGGGATGACTAAGCACGGCCCTCAATGGTTGGTCCATTAAGACCACGATCGGATGCACTTGGAAGTACGACCTGAGGTGCTGGGCATACATTATAAGAGCAAAAATTAACTTTTCTGAGCGGGTCCACCTGATCTCCGCATCTTGGAGGATTTTGCTGGCATAGTACACCAGTTTTTGGGCTTCTTCCTCATTTGTGCGAATAAGAACCAAGCTGACTACCCCCGAGGTGATCACCAGATACAGCAGGAGCTCCTCCCCTTTCTCTAGCCTGCAGAGCAGCGGCGGTGATGCCAAGAACTTCTTCAGCGCTTCAAAGGCTGCTTTGCATTCTTCGGTCCATGCGAAGTCATGCACTTTGGCAACGCTTTGAAGAAAGGTAAGCAGCGGTCAGCCAACCTCGAGATGAACCGGCTCAAGGCGACAATCTGACCCGCTAGGTGCTGGACCTGCATCTTCAAGTTGGGTGTTCCATGTTGATAATTGCCTGGACCTTCTCTGGGTTTGCTTCAATTCCTCTCTAGGTGACCATGAAGCCAAGGAACTTCCCTGCTGCTATGCCGAAGGTGCACTTCGCCGGATTTAGCTTCATCTAATGTAGGCGAAGGTTGTGGAAGGCCTCCGCCAGGTCGGTGACATAGTCTAACTTCGGCTTGCTCATAACGAGCATGTCATCCACATATACTTGCACGTTTCAGCCAATCTGGTCCTTGAAGACCCGATTGACCAGCCACTAGTTAGTGGCACCAGCATTCTTTAGGTTGAAATGCATCATCTGTAGCAGTATATCCTCCGATCAGTGATGAAGACAGTGTGCCCCTCATCCTCTGGATGCATTCGAAACTGATTATATCCGGAGAATGCATCCATAAAGGAGAGCAAGCGGTGCCCCGAGGTGGCATCTACCAGTTGGTTGATCTTTGGCAAAGGAAAGCTATCCTTTGGACATGCTCGGTTGAGGTCGGTGTAGTCCACACAGATCCTCCATTTCCCGTTGTTCTTCTTGATCATGACTACATTAGCCAACCAGGTGGGGTATTGTGTGTCACGGACAAAGCTGGCTACGAGTAGCTTATCGACTTCCTCATTGATTGCCCGTTGCCTCTTCGGGGCGAAGCTTCTCTTCTTCTATCGAACAGGATGGTACTTCAGGTCGATGCTCAACTTGTGGGTGATGATGTCAGGGAAAATCTCGGGCATATCTTCCACCATCCAGGCGAATACATCTATGTTTGCTCGAAGGAATTCCAACAAGTGGGCCGCTCCTCCTTTTGTAGCTAGGCCCCAATTTGCACCATTTTTGTCAGCTCAATTTCGAGTAGACACGATAACAGGCACTCGACTAGACCACCTTTGGGGTCCTGCACCCTTTGATCGAGGTCATCGATGCTGGGGTCTTCCTCAGAGTTTCTGGCTCCAGGGATGGCTTGGAGACTGTGTTGGATCGGCTGTGGTGCCCCCCTCATTTCTCCTACACCATAAGGAGTGGAAAACTGCACCAATAGCCGCTTGGTGGAAATGACCGCGTCGAGCAGATTGAGCCCAGGGTGGCTAAGAATCATGTTGTAGGCTGAGGAAAGCCTAACAACTGTGAAGGTCATCATGACGGTGCTCTGCCATGATGGTGTCCTGGTAGTGACAGAGAGAGTGATTTCCCCTTCGACTCTTATGAAGTCCCCTATAAAATCGATGAGGGGAGTGTGCACAGGCCTTAGTTGAGCAAAGGATAGATTCATCTTGGATAAAGCATCATAAAAAAGGACATCAATCGAACTTCCATTATCGACCATAATCCATTTTACAAGATGCTTGGCGATTGTCATCTCGATGACCACGACATCATTGTTTATATTTTCATTTCCAGATTCCCTCTCCCTCATTAAGGGGAGTACATTTTTCAAACTCTCTCCTCCTCGGGTCCTCTTGGGAGCGCACTCAATTCTCTAACATATCATCCCCACAGGCTTCTCGGTGGGTCGATTATCGACTACAGGGATAGGAGGGAGAGCAGCGAGCACCTGAGGTTCCGTCGGGATCTTACCCCCCACGAACCTTCTGAGGTAGCCATTTCTTATCAGATCTTAAATTTCTCTCTTAAGGTGGTGACACTCCTCGGTGTCATGGTCATGGTTGCGGTGGAATTGGCAATACTTCATCTTGTCACGACCGTTAGACGGCCTTAGTGAGGATGGGCGTCGCAGGTAGCGTTCACCCTCAATCTTCATGAGGATCTTCATCCTCGGGGCTAGGAAAGGTGTGTATCTTTCTTCTAGGATGGGGCTGCTCTTTGGCTTCGGCCCCTGGTGGAAGTTCGGGATGGCCGATCCGGGCTTCCACACCCCGAACGTCTCCCTAGGGGTTGCTTCTTTAGCGGCTTCCCATTCAGCTCCCTCCTCGTACAGTCTGCATCCTCGGTGCGGATGTACTTATGAACATGGAAGAGGAGTTTGGAGTACATCTTTGGTGGCTTCTTGTCCAGTGAGTAGGTTAGGTGGGAAGTCCTGAGCCCTCTCTTCAGCGCCAGCAAGGCAACTAGCTCATCCAAGTTGTAAATCTCTAGTGCGGCAACCTTGAAATGGGCTACATAGTCCCATAAAAGTTCATGATCTTGCTGCCTGAAGGAGAAAAGGTTGTCCGTCTCTTATGGCACTTTTTGATAAGTGTCAAAGTGGGCCACGAACTTCCTCTCCAGCTAAGCAAATGAGCCGATACTTTCAGGCTCGAGGCGGGTAAACCAGACTCGAGCCGCCTTCCGGAGGGTGGCTGGAAAAGCGATGCAGAGGAGGGCATCGGTCGTCCCCTGGACTCTCATGAGGGCCTTGTAGCTCTCAAGGTGGTACAGAGGGTCGGTGGTCCCGTCGTAGGGATCCAGTTACGGCATGCAGAACTGACTCAGGATTGGTTCCTCTTGGATCTCTGGGGAGAAAGAGGGATGGGCATTGTACCTTGTAGGCTCGCGAGGGGAGCCCTGTAAATTTGCAAACTGGCGGGATAGCTCTGCTAGCTTGCACTCCTGCCCCTCCAGGCACCTTTCTACCATGCGCTTGATGGCCACATCAGTGGAGCCCTCTAATGAGGCCAATGGAGGAGGTGAAGGTGGCAATTGAGGGAGGTTGCGATGGGGGGCCTTGCCTCTGTGACCTCGGTACTGCTTGACAGCAGCCTGCTCAAGGGTTGGGGACCGACTCTCCCAGTCGGCTGACCCGGTCCACTGTCTCTTCGTCGGGGTTCAATGGCTTCCCAGGGATCTGTCATGGCTCATGTCAGCGAAGGCCTTCCTTAGAAAGATCGCAGGCTATTACGGGGTGCGGCGGCTTGGGCCGCAGGAGTCCCTGGATGTTAGTGGATGGCCAGGGATCAGTGCTGATGCTGCAACTGGCACACTGCTGCGGTCATAAGCTGTATTCGCTAGGCGAGTGCAGCCAGCTGGATGTCCACTGGAGGCGGTTGCGATGGAGCGGGGAGCTTCCTCTCTGGACTGTGCGGGCCCCCATGGGAAGGGGGATCTCCTGCACGACTAGTGGAGACCTCCCATATACGGGTCATCACCATGCTCCTGGTGAGGTTGCTCATAAGGGGATTGGCTTGGATCAAAGTGTATCCTACCCCCCCTTCCTAGCGCGCCAATCTATTATCGCCCGATCGCCGTGGCCTATAGCTAGAGATGACCTCGAACTCCATCCTTGTCTCTCGAGAACCTGCTCGCATGCCAAGACCTACAAAATAGAGACCCGAGCCAGGGATCCCGGTGAGGGCACTCCGACATTCAAGTCAGTGACGATCTAGGAGAACAGATCCTCCTGGTTGAGCCCCCTGGATGGACTCCACTCTAGGAGGAGAAGATTATGTACTTAGAGAGTGTGAATGGGTTGAGAGTAGAGTAGGGGTAGCAGCAACGAAGGAGTGTTTGAGCTGGATAGCTGTGTCCATCGAGACCCTTCTGATGAGTCTACGGTAGCTTAGGGCACAAGGCCTCTCAGCCGCTCTCCTGTATGCCGCCCCCCTCACCCGTTTGTTTGTTACTTACCCTTTTCTTGGAACTTTGGAGAACTCTTTTAAGCTAGGATGGCTGCTTACCGCCTCCTCGGGATCCTTCCCTCCTTTGCAGGTACGTGCGGTAGTGCTCCGTGCCATGCGCGAGGTGCCTTTCCCCATTCATGATAGGGAACTACACCGTGCGCTCTGGCCCTCCCTCTGGTCGCTCCACTTTGAAAAATTTGGCAGAGCCTCGATCGGGGGGTAGTCGTCCCCTGGATTTGAATCTTCTAGGATGATTTTCTCTTTTGGATGGTATGGACAGTCGATCGGGAGCGTGGTGCCTTGATCGGGCGATCCCTTTCCTTTTGGTGTAAGTGGTAGCAGGGATAATTATTGTGGCCCAGTGGACGTCCCTTCATGGTCCTTGGATAGCTCACCGTCGCTCAAGGAAGGCGGTGACGTCCCCCAGTTGCTAG
Organism: Areca catechu; assembly: GCA_021397845.1. Lineage (NCBI taxonomy): Eukaryota > Viridiplantae > Streptophyta > Magnoliopsida > Arecales > Arecaceae > Areca > Areca catechu. The sequence continues at coordinate 155,356,816 of CM038050.1, read as the reverse complement.
TCTCCTTGTCTGAAGTGGGGTCGATTCAGGGAGGAGAAGCTTGACTTTGGCCAGGGCATCTCGACCTCGAGGGAGCCACCTGGCAAAAGAGTCCGAAGAGGGCAGGAGCTCGACTTCGACCAGGGCATCTCGACCTCGAAGGAGCCACCTGGCGAAGGAGCCTGAAGAGAGCAGGAGCTCGACTTCAGCCAGGGCATCTCGACCTCGAGGGAGCCACTAGCGAAGGAGCCTGAAGAGAGCAGGAGCTCGACTTCGGCCAGGGCATCTCGACCTCGAGGGAGCCACCTGGCGAAGGAGCCCGAAGAGAACAGGAGCTCGACTTCAACCAGGGCATCTCGACCTCGAGGGAGCCACCTGGCGAAGGAGTCCGAAGAGAACAGGAGCTCGACTTCGGCCAGGGCATCTCGATCTCGAGGGAGCCACCTGGCAAAGGAGCTCGAAGAGAGCAGGAGCTTGACTTTTGCCAGGGCATCTCGACCTCGAGGGAGCCACTTGGCGAAGGAGCCCAAAGGGAGCAGGAGCTCGACTTCAGCCAGGGCATCTCGACCTCGAGGGAGCTACTTGGCGAAGGAGCCCGAAGAGAGCAGGAGCTCGACTTTGGCAGGGCATCTCGATCTCAAGGGAGCCACCTGGAGAAGGAGTCCGAAGAGAGTAGGAGCTCGACTTTGGCCAGGACATCTCGACCTCGAGGGAGCTACCCGATGAAGGAGCCCGCAAAGGACGTCCAACATGGCAGCTTTCTCCTACGTGGCACCTGACTAGGTCTGACATGGGATCTACGTCAGTGATCCCACCATATCAACATTAAACAATCTGAGATCAATGCGAAAGCAATGAATCTCCTTTATGTGCATTGGATCCTAGTGAGTTCAATAGGATCTCCACTTGCACCTCAGCTAAAGAAATATGGGACACACTTGATGTTACTCATGAGGGTACCGATCAAGTGAAGGACACAAAAGTTAATATGCTTGTGCACACTTATGAGATGTTCTGGATGGAACCTAATGAATCAATCATAGATATGTATACTAGATTCACAAATATTGTAAATGGCATGAGAAGCTTAGGTAAAATTATGTCTAATACCGATCTTATGAACAAAATTCTCAGGTCTCTTCCAACATCTTGGGATCCAAAGGTGACTGCCATCTAAGAAGCCAAAGATGTTGATAAACTTTCATTGGAGCAGCTAGTGGGTTCGCTCATGACTTATGAGCTGAATTTGAAACAAAAATCTATGGATATGGATAAGAAAAAAAAGGGTATAGCTTTCAAGTCCATAACTCAAGAAGAATCTTCAAATGAAGAATCAGAAGAAGAAGAAGATGATGAGGGTGAAGAAGCTCTCCCAGCAAGAAAATTTAGAGAATTTATGAGGAGAAAGAAATTCCCTTACAAGAAAAAGTTCCAAGTAAGGAAAAGGGAAAAGAAAAAGAGAGAAAAAGACAAGGAGAAGGAGGTACTTATTTGTTTTGAATGCAAGAAGCCTGGATATTACAAGTATGACTGCCCTCTCCTAAAGAAATCAAGAAAGAAGCTCAGAAAAAAGGCTATGATGGCAACCTGGAGTGACAGTGAGGACTTCAGTTTAGATGAAGAACCAACTGAAGTTGCAAATCTTTACTTCATGGCATAACATGAAGATGAGGTACATTCTGATCTAGAAATTGATTATACTTTTGATGAATTAAGAATTGCATTTGATGAATTAATACATGATTATAAGTTTATGATTTCTGAAAATAGAAAGTTGAAAAAGCATACAAACTCTTTCTCACATGAAAACTCAAATCTTTTGGATGAAGTTAATGATTTGAAAAACAAAATTGATATTTTTGAAAAACAAAATAAAGCTTTATCAATGGAAAATAAAGTTTTGAAAAGATCTAAAGTAAATGTTTCAAACAATAAACTTTTGAAAAAATATAATGATCTTGAAGTAAAAAATAAGAAACATAAATATAAGCTTGATAAAATAAAACCTTTTGTTGAAAAATTAATCTATAGTTCTGAAAAGTTAAATATTCTTTTGAATAACCAAAGAGCTATTTTCAATAAAGCTGGATTAGGTTTTAAGCTCCAAAAATAGCAAAAGTTTTTCAAAAACTTCTTTATTCCTACATCATCAAGCATTATTTGTTATTCTTGTAGAAAAGTAGGTCATAAAGCACATCATTGTGATTTAAGAAAGATTAATAATTCTAGAATGATTCAGGTTCCAAAAGGAACTACCTTTACTACTAACCCAAAGGACTCAAGTTGGCTTGGGTACCTAAAATCAAAATTTAATTTATTTTGCAGGTGTGTCTCGCAACCAAAGAAAAGAAAAGACTGTGGTATCTTGATAGTGGTTGCTCAAGATACATGACAGGAGATGTAAAGCAATTCACCTCTCTTGAGGCACTTAATAAAGGGAGCGTAACCTTTGGTGATAATGGTAAAGGAAATATCATTGGTATCGTAAGGTTTACATCTTCCCTTCTACTTGGATTGATAATATTCTTTTAGTTGAAGGTTTGAGACATAATATGCTTAGTATTAGCCAATTTTGTAATAAAGGTTTTTAAGTTATGTTTAAATCATCTCTTTACATAATTGCTAGTCCTGAAATTAATGGAGTGAAATTCATTGGAAAAAGGCATGGTAATATCTATCTAGTAGATTTGGATAATCTATCTTTACCAAATGGTGAATGCCTAGTTGCAACAAATTCTACTATTAACGAGACTAGTTGGCTGTGGCATTATAGATTAGGTCATGCTAGCATGTATTTACTCTCTAAATTATATAAAAAAAGATTTAGTAAGAGATTTGGAAAAACTTAGTTTTGAAAAAGATAAAGTTTGTGAAGATTGCCAATTTGGAAAACAAGTAAAAACTTCTTTCAAATCTAAAGATTTTGTTTCAACTACTAGGCCATTAGAACTACTCCATATGGATCTCTTTGGCCAACTAGGACATCTAGCCTAAGAGGCAAGAGATATGGATTAGTTATAGTAGATGATTTCTCGCGATTTATATGGGTTTCATTTCTAGCTCACAAAAATGAATCATTTTCAGCTTTTATAAAGTTTTATCGAAAAGTCTCAAATAAAAAAGGTACTTCAGTTATTTGTATTTGTAGTGACAATGGTTCTGAATTTGAAAATCAAGATTTAAAAAACTTTTGTAATAAAAAAGGAATTGAACATAATTTTTCTGTACCTAGAACACCTCAACAAAATGGGATAGTAGAAAGAAAAAATCGTACTTTAGAAGAAATGGCATGCACAATACTTTGTGAAAATGATTTATCAAGATATTTTTATGCTGAAGCAGTAAATATCGTTTACTATATTTTAAATCATGTTTTGATTCGACCAATTTTAAAGAAAACTCCATATGAGCTTTGAAACAAAAAAGGCAACTTTAAAGTATTTTCGAGTTTTTGGTTGTCAATTCTTTATTATGAATAATGGTAAAGATAATTTAGAAAAATTTGATGCCAAGTCTGATGAAGGTATCTTTTTAGGATACTCTATATCAAGCAAGGCATACAGAGTATTTAATAAGAGAACTCTAGTTGTAGAGGAATCTATTCATGTAGTATTTGAAGAATTTGCTAACAAATCCTCTAGAAAAGATGATACTTCTGATGCATGTGTAGGTACTGAAGAACTAAAGAAGCTAACTTTGGACAATTAATCATCTTAAGCGAATGAAGAAGATCAAAGCAAGAAAGAAAGAGAAGAAGTCATATAATCCACACCAAAGCATCCGGATCTATCCAAAGAATGGCGGTATGCTCATGGACATCCTAAGAAGTTAATCCTAGGTGATCCATCAAAAGATGTAAGAACAAGATCTTCAATTAGAAATGAATGTGATTATATTACTTTTGTTTCTCAAATTGAACCAAAATGTATTAAAGAAGCTGAAAAAGACCCTAATTGGATAAATACAATGCAAGATGAACTAAATCAATTCAAAAGAAATAATGTTTGGACTTTAGTTGATAGACCATCTAATGTTTCAATTATTGGCACAAAATGGGTTTTCAGAAACAAACTTGATGAAAATTGTATTGTTACTAGAAATAAAGCTAGACTAGTTACCAAAAGCTATAATCAGGAGGAAGGAATTGATTTTCATGAAACCTTTGCTCTTGTTGCTAGACTAGAGGCAATTAGACTATTATTAGCATTTGCTTGTTTTATGAACTTCAAATTGTTTCAAATGGATGTCAAAAGTGCTTTTCTAAATGATTTTATTTTTGAAGAAGTGTTTGTTGAACAGCCACCTGGTTTTGAAAATCATGCATATTTTGATCATGTTTTTAAATTATACAAAGTACTTTATGATTTAAAGCAAGCACCCCAAGCATGGTATGAAAGACAGCAAGTTCTTAATTGAAAATAATTTTTCTAGAATCTATGTTGACACTATATTATTTCTAAAAAGGAAAAATGATAATTTATTAGTAGTACAAATTTATGTTGATGACATTATATTCGGTGCTGCTAATAAAATTCTTTGTCAAGAGTTTGCTAAGTTTATGTAGGGAGAGTTCGAAATGAGCATGATGAGTGAACTCAACTTTTTTCTCGGACTCCAAATCAAGCAAACCAAAGATGGGATCTTCATCAACCAAGCTAAGTATGCAAGAGAAATCTTAAAGAAGTTTGGGATGGAGACTACCATATCAATAAGTACACCTATGAGCCCCTCTTGTAAACTTGATAAAGATGAGCATGGTAAATCTATTGATCAGAAATTATATAGAGAAATGATTGGCTCTTTATTATATTTGACTGCTAGTAGACTAGATATCTATTTAGTGTTTGTATATGTGCTAGATATCAGTCTGATCCAAAAGAATCTCATATGTTGGTTGTTAAGCAAATATTTAAATATTTATCTAGTATAATTAATATTGGCTTGTGGTATTCTAGAGATTCATCTATTGATTTGATTGATTATTCTAATACTGATTTTGCTGGGTGTAAATTATAAAGGAAAAGTATAAGTGGAACTTGCCAATTTCTTGGAGTTAACTTAATCTCCTGGTTTAGCAAGAAACAAACTTTAGTTGCACTATCCATAGCTGAAGCTGAGTATATTGCAACAGGAAGTTGTTGTGCCCAAATCTTGTAGATTAAGCAACAACTTGAAGATTTTGAAATTAAATTAACTAAGACATCCATAAGATGTGATAACACTAGTGCTATAAATTTAACTAAAAATCATGTTCATCACTCTGGAAGTAAGCACACTGAAATTATGCATCATTTTATTAGAAATCATGTTGAAAATAATGATATTATACTTGAATTTATGTATTCTGAAATGCAACTAGCTGACATATTAACTAAACCTCTCCAAGAGGATCAATTCTGTATGATTAGAAGAGATTTAAGGGTGGTCAACCCTTTTGATTGAAATTTCCATCTCTTCACAATTCTTTTAACTTTTGATTGATCAAATTACTTATAAATCATGCTTAAATCTCTCAAAAATCATTGAAATCCCGTTCTACATTGATCAATGCTACGTTTCCTATTTTTTTCCGATTTTAAGTCGAAGTGTCGATACTTGGAAGTGTCGACACCTGGAAGTATCAACACATGACTCTATGTCGTGAATCGACACTTGAACAGTGACAGACTGAGATAAAAATAGGAAAATGAAGTGTTTTCTTCGTATTTTTCATTCCAAATCGAGCCGACTCATCCCCAAACAGTGTTCCAATATCTTCTTCCCTCCAAATTTTGATTCCAATCGCCCGATTCTTCATTTGGGATAGGTAAATTTCGGATTTCCACTGTTCTTCATTCTGTTTCCTAGGTTTTCACCACAGAAACCCTAGTTTTTCCCCTTCCTTGCATTTCTACCTTGTATCCTTGCAATAGGGCCTAGAAAACAAGTTGTCCAATGCCCTACACCATCCATTCAGGAGGAAAAAAGAACCAAGGCCAGGCATGAGGATAGAGCAGCAGGTGTACCTGATGTTCTTGCTAGACCTCCTATTTCTGCAACGAATCAGATGGGATCGAAGACCATCATCGAAGGATGTTGTGTGGACTTCGATTTCCTAGATCAGTAGCACTCAGGATAGGCCAGTAGTTGAGGGATGCAGGTCTTGCACCATTTTGTTCACTGTCTGAGAGATTCTATCCGGGACAGATCAGAGAGTTCTACGGTTCACTTGTCCAAGGTAGCGATGGCTGGATTGCACAGGTCTGTGGGAGAGATGTTCCAGTATCCGTAGAGATTTTGAGCAGAGTATGGGACATCCGTATGATAGGATCAGTTATGGATGCTTTAGTTGTAGGATCAATGGACTTCGATTCATCTTTGAGACAGATGATCTTCCTGAGGGAGCCACTATAGTTGCTTCGAGGCTGACGCCTAAGATGAGATTACTGTACTGGTGCGGGCACCAGAATCAGAAGAAGACTTCAGGGTTCCATCTGGATCTCTAAATGACCTTGTCCGAAGATTAGGATTTGTAATAAGGGTTGACCTGGTCAACCATATTATTTTATTTCTTTGAGTCTGCATTTCATTTTGTTGAGTCATGTTGACTCAGTCTAAGTCCAAGTCAAGTCCTGGTTGGTGCCATTCCCTAGGGTGTCATTTTTTCTTCCAAGGCCAAATGCAAGTGGACGCCACACTCCCAGGACCAGTTGGCGCCACATTTCATCCCAGTGTCCCTGGTCCCCACGTCCAAGAGAGCAAGAAAATTTTCTTAGGAGAAGTCAAGGAAGGCACCCACAAGCTGCCAAAAGTAACCAAGCTAAAGGAGCAGGGGATTTTTCTTGGAGAGGACTTCAAGGTAGGCGCCCACACCTGCCTAAAGTACCTGGCTATGAATGGAAGGAGCCTAGTCTTGGGGAGAAAGACTAGGAGATGAGTATTTTCTTCCAAGAAAGAGCAAGTCATGGAAGGAAAACCCATGACTTAAGGAGAAGAACTAGGAGGTGCCCCACATACCTGCCATATGAAGCCATCACCTTGCATTTGAGGCCGCCCACTCCAAGGAAAGAAGCCTGGTCGGTCAAGGGAAAGTTTTTTCATGCTTAGGATGAATGTTTAGTCCCACATGGGAAGTAGTGTAATTTTATTTCTCTTGCAAGGTCTATATATTGGACCCTTATGTAATCTTTTGATTTTAATGAGTAAATGAAATCTTTTCTTGTGTTGAGCAACCTTGTGTTCTCTTCTTCCACACTTCTTTGAGTGTTGAGCTCCGTGAGGGAGTAAATCTGGGTTCTATTGGAGCCTTGAGGAGGTGAGAGATCTCCAAAGTTACCAAAACCCTGCCCTGCTTTCATCCCTGGCCGCCAACCCTAATTTCCTTTCATCATCCTAGCCGCCAACACCCAAATTCCTAAACCCTATTTCCACTTCATTCAAGGCTGCCATCTCCTTCTCCAAGCCACCACCCACTATATCAAGCCCTAGGTCCTTTTCATCTGCAAGCCACCGCCCTACCAGCCAAACCCTAAATCCACTCCATCTTCCATCGCCACCTCCATACTCTTCCCTCATCTTCAAAGTTCGAGCAGTCCGGAGCTATCCCAGGTAAAGGTCTCTTCCTTGAGTTTCTTACATCCTTATCTTGTTCTTCATCTTTTCCAGATCCAGAGTATGAGAAGAAGGCCAACCTTGCCATAGGACTACAATTCGAGGATCCATTGCGAAGATACCCCGTCTCCAAGGATCCTACAATCTGCTCGAGAGTGTCCTTCAATTGAAGCAAAGAGAGATATCACAGTCAGGTATAAAACCTTCTCTTCTCTCTTCGTCTGTTTCTTGAAAGAGGAGTAAACCCTAGGTCTGGGGGTTTCTCAATCTCTAGCGATCCTACTTCTTTATTACTCTGATAATCTACTCTTTTGAATTGTGCTTTCTTTCAGTACATATTTTCTTTTAATATTAGTTAGCCTTGTTTTTGAGTCAAGCCTTCTAACAAAAAAAAAAAAAAAAAAAAAAAAAATAGTCTTAATTTACTTCCGCATCGCATCATCTTATTTGTTCTGCATCATGCACCATATCGTAGCCCGGATCCTTCTACTGAAGATCGAATGATTTGACTTCATCATAGAGCGCGAGCTTCTAGTCATGGTTTCTCTAGTACAGCACACTCCAGTATGCCTCCTCGTGCTTATGGTACATCAGTTGACTGAGGCATCGATTAGCCAGAGAATATGTCTACTATACGGGATGGGGTTGACATTACTATTTAGAGCTTATGGAGTGATCGTAGATGATGAGCCTTATAGGTAGCTACTTCAAACAGATATCTATGACATCAGATCACTTCACCGGATGGGTTACCAGCTTGTTAGAGGCCAGTGGAGATGACGTATATCTGGTCAGGCTATTGACAGAGATGATGATGTGGCGGAGGAGGAGCGTATCTTTTCAAGTGAGGCAGGGCCCTCAGAGCCAACCAGTGATATTCCTGAGGTTCAGCTCAAGCCTTCGGCATAGCCAGAGCCCTCTCCTCAGCCTAAGCAAGCACAGACAGATATCCCGGTGCTACTGATAGTTTAGAGGATCGGATTGCTCGTATTGAGACTGAAGTGATGATTATTCGTTAGCGAGTCGATATGATTCATATGGAGATGAGGGAGAGCTATCGAGGATTGAGTGATGGCATCTTTGCCATTTTGTATGCTTTAGCTAGACCTACTTCAGACAGAGCTCCTATACCTTCAGCTCCATCTGATTCACCTCCAGCACCACCTGCTCCAGGACTTGACATGGCAGATGATCAGTCTGACTCTGCAGAGTTTGATGCGATAGATTTTGTGATGGAGCCAGAGCCACAGACAGCAGATGTTCCTAGGAGGCCCATTCATGATCCTTCCCATTTATATCATGATACTCTAACTTTATCATCTCCTTCCAGATCTGATCCACATCCATCTTCTGGCACTCTAGTCTTACACTCTTCAGCTTTTCATACATCTTCCCTTATCAGGGAACTTGGATTTTATATTCCTGATCTCCACCATCCTGATTCAAGATCCATTTTTGATCCTTCTCCCCTTCCTCTTGATACAGTTGCTCCGATCAGTTCTGTTCCTACTACTGATATAGCTTCTTCCTCTTCTACACTAGCTAGAGGCAGGACATATATCAGATGCAGAGTACGAGGCCATTGTGTTCCATCGAAACCTACCCGGACCCGATTTTCTGACTCTGGCCGATGTGGCCACGATCCCATAATTCTACTGATATAGGACCGATTGAGATTGGATCCTCTAATGAGGAGCACTCTTCTTAGGGTAGTCTCTATGTTAGTTAGATTACATTTCAACATTACTTTGTATGTATCTTTGTTTGTATCTTTGTATCAAAGTTTGTATCAATGTATGAACTTTTGAATTGAATGAATGAAAGTTTTTATATTTATATTTTGTCTTTGCTTATTACCTCATGTAATTATTGTTCAATTTTAGTAATTATGTTTTAATGATGGTAGATGATCAGTTTGACTCTACAGAGTTTGATGCGATAAATTTTGTGATGGAGCCAGAGCCGCAGACAGTAGATGTTCCTAGGAGCCCCATTCATGATCCTTCCCATCTATATCATGATACTCCAATTTTGTCCTCTCCTTCCAGATTTGATCCACATCCATCTTCTGGTACTCTTCAGCTTTTCATACATCTTCCCTTATCAGGGAACTTAGATTTTATACTCCTGATCTCCACCATCCTGATTCAGGATCCATTTTTGATCCTTCTCCCATTCCTCTTGATACAGTTGCTCTGGTCAGTGCTGTTCCTGCTACTGATGTAGCTTCTACCTCTTCTGTACTAGCTAAAGGCATGACATATGTCAGATGCAAAGGATGAGGCAGTCATGTTCCATCAAAACCTACACGGACCCATTTTTCTGATCTCTGGCCGATGTGGCCACGATCCCGTACTTCTACTGATACAGGATCGATTGAGATTGGATCCTCTAATGAGGAGCACTCTTCTTAGGATAGTCTCTATGTTAGTTAGATTATATTTTAGCATTACGTGCATGTATCTTTGTTTGTCTCTTTGTATCAAAGTTTATATCAATGTATGAACTTTTGAATTGAATGAATGAAAGTTTTTATATTTATATTTTGTCTTTGCTTATTACCTCATGTAATTATTGTTCAATTTTAGTAATTATCGTCTTTTCTTCTCTCTATCTTCTTCATCATAGAGTGCGACCTTCTAGTCATGGTTTCTCTGGTACAGTGCACTCCAGTATGCCTCCCCGTGCTCATGGTACATTAGTTAACTGAGGCATCGATTAGCTAGAGACTATGTCTGCCCTACGGGATGTGGTTGACATTACTATTTAGAGCTTATGGAGTGATCGTAGATGATGAGCCCTACAGGCAGCTACTTCACACAAATGTCTATGACATCAGATCACTTCACCGGATGGGTTACCAGCTTGTCAGAAGCCACTGGAGATGACGTATATCTGGTCAGGCCACTGACAGAGATGATGATGTAGCAGAGGAGGAGTGTATCTTTTCAAGTGAGGCAGGGCTCTCAAAGCCAACCAGTGATATTCCTGAGGTTCAGCTCAAGCCTTCGGCATAGCCAGAGCCCTCTCCTCAACCTAAGCCAGCATAGACAAATATTCCCGGTGCTACTGATAATTTAGAGGACAGGGTCACTCGTATTGAGACTGAGGGGATGATTATTCATCAGCGAGTCGACAGGATTCATATGGAGATGAGGGAGAGCCATCGAGGATTGAGTGATGGCATCTCTGCCATGTTGTCTGCTTTAGCTATACCTACTTCAGGCATAGCTCCTATACCTTCAGATCCATCTGATTCACCTCCAGCACCACCTGCTCCAGGACCTGACATGGCAGATGATCAGTCTGACTCCATAGAGTTTGATGCGATAGATTTTGTGATGGAGCCAGAGATGTAAACAACAGATGTTCCTAGGAGCCCCATTCATGATCCTTCCCATCTATATCATGATACTCCAATTTTATCCTCTCCTTCCAGATCTGATCCACATCCATCTTCTGGCACTCTAGTCTTACACTCTTCAGGCTTTCAAACGTTTTCCCTTATCAAGGAACTTGGGTTTTATACTCTTGATCTCCACCATCCTGATTCAGGATCAATTTTTGATCCTTCTCCCTTCCTCTTGATACAGTTGCTCCAGTCAGTTCTGTTCCTACTACTGATGTAGCTTCTACCTCTTCTGCACCAGCTAGAGGCAGGACATATGTCAGATGCAGAGGACGAGGCCATCGTGTTCCATCAAAACCTATCTAGACCCGATTTTCTAATCTCTGGCCGATGTGGCCACGATCCCATACTTCTACTGATACAGGACCGATTGAGAATGGATCCTCTAATGAGGAGCACTCTTCTTAGGGTAGTCTCTATGTTAGTTAGATTACATTTCAGCATTACTTGTATGTATCTTTGAATCAATGTATGAACTTTTGAATTGAATGAATGAAAGTTTTTATATTTATGTTTTGTCTTTGCTTATTACCTCATGTAATTATTGTTCAATTTCAATAATTATCATCTTTTCTTCTCTTTATCTTTTTTTTAATGATGACAAAAAGGGGGAGAGATAAGTGAGATAAGTTAAAAATAAGTGTGAGACAAAGATAAATGAGAGATAAAGGAGAAAAGGATGAATTATTTTTGGTAAATGATAAAGGGGAAGAGTTAAATGAAGAATAATCAATTTGATGTGAACGAGAAAAATAAGAGTGAAAGTAAAAGAGCAATATGTGAGGGGGAGTAATCTGTTTGCTAAAATTTCTTGCAAAATCTTTGAAATCAATTTTTCAGTTTATGAAAACTCTTTGAAATTCAGTTTTTCGAATCACCTTTTGAGGGAGAGTATCTATACTCTTCAATCTCTTGTTCAAAGATTTTTCTGTTGATTATATTCATTATATTTCAATGCTGAAATTCTTATTCTTAAAGTTTGATTTAACCTTGACACACATTTAGAGTATCATGGTTCATATAATTTTAGCCCTGATATTCCTTATAGTTCAAATTCAATTCAAATGAGTTTCTTGATTTAAACTTTTTACCTTTTACCTTTACTCTGATACAATTGCATTAAGCTTGATACTATTGAAAATTTTTAAGAGCTTATCATATGGAATATACTTAAAGGTTTTATTATCATCAAAAAGGGAGAGATTATTGACTCCTTTATTGATTTTGATGATTAACAAAATACTTAAATATGTTTGAGTACCAACAGTTCTTTGAAGTATGATTTTAATAGAAAAAGGTACTCATCAAATCAGCAAAAATTGAACTGCTTGTCAAAGATTGAAGAAGCCCTTTCTATAATTGAAATATCAGTGTTTAATGGACTTAAGTATCTAAGACTTGCTTGAAAGGAATTATTGATTTTAGTTGAAAAAGGATTCAGAAGAGTTTCAGTCATTTTTGAAAAAGTTTCAGCAAGTGTCGACTCATAGTTCAAGTGTCGACTCATGACAGTGCAAGTGTCGACTCAAGCCGGCACGCAGAGAGAAGTTTCGGTGGCACGCTTGAAGTGTCGACTCATGCCATTCAAGTATCGACTCAAATCAGCAAAAATTGAATTGCTTGTCAAAGATTGAAGAAGCCCTTTCTATGATTGAAATATCAATGTTTAATGGACTTAAGTATCTAAGACTTGCTTGAAATGAATTATTGAGTTCAGAAGAGTTTCAGTCATTTTTGAAGAAGTTTCAGCAAGTGTCGACTCACAGTTCAAGTGTCGACTCGTGACAGTGCAAGTGTCGACTCAAGCCGGCACGCAGAGAGAAGTTTCAATGGCACACTTGAAGTATCGACTCATGCCATTCAAGTATCGACTCAAGGTGTCGACTCAAGGATCGACTTAAAGCCTGAGATAGAATTTTTTTAGAACATGCTGAAATCCAAGATTTGCCTCATGTGTCGACTCATAGATGATAAGTATTGACTCATGTATCGACTCACCAGATGAAGTGTCGACTCACCTGAGATTTTCAAAGAGCTTCAATGCAAAGTTTTGAACTAGGTGTCAACTCATGGGACTTAAGTATCGACCCTAAGTATTAACTCACAGCTTGAAGTATCGACACTTGGACTTCTGGGAACAGTAACAGATAGTTTTTTCAAATGCAAAACTCATCCTTTTTACTTCCAATAACTAGTTTCTCGTGTCTAACGGTTATAAATCAACTTTTGGACCTTGAGATGGTATTTAAGTGATTCAAATTGAAGAAGAATCAAGAAAGAATGAATAGAGAATAAGAAAAAGAAAAAATCAAGTGCATTTACTCTTACATTCATTGAGAGCTTTTACTTCCAAGAAAAGAAGCCTTCAAGCATTCAAAAGCAATCAAGAGCCTTCAAGTCCAACAACTTTTGAGCATTGATTAAGACTTCATCGAATTGAAGACAAGCATCTTCATCGAACTTCAAAGAAATAACAGCTTTTATTAGAAAGCTTTTCTTGTGTTCTTTATCTCATTTCTTACTTTGTTGTAAAGATTTTTGGTGAGCTTAAGAACAAAACCAAGGAGGTTTTTGGTTAGCCTAGTTAAAAACCAAGAAGGTTTTTGGTTAGCCTAGTTGAAAACCAATGAAGTTTTTTGTTAGCCTTTGAAAATCAAGAGATTTCTTTTGGTGAGTCTTGTAAAAACCAAAAGAGATTCTGATTAGTGAGCTCGAAAAACTAATCGGCTATAATCATGAGTGATTATAGTGAATTCTCAAGTGGGCCTTGGGGAGTAGATGTAGGTGCCTTGGAGAGCACCGAACCACTATACTTAGATTGTGTTTGTGATTGATTATCTCTACTTGCTCTTATTTTTCATTGCAATTTAAATTTCTACTGCACACTCTTTAAGAGTACACTACACATATATCTCTCTAGCACTTGTTTTATTTATTGAATTGGTATATACACTTGCATATAATTTTTAGAAACCCAATTCACCCCCCCTCTTGGATTGTTTACTGGGCAACATAGAGCTAAAACCTAAGTAATAATTTCTTGTTAATTTTTTTGTGAGTCTTGGCATGCTAGAATTAAAATTTAAAATAAAAATATTATTATGTTACAATAGATCTTCAAGAAAACCGTCGTTGACTATTGCTATTATTGCAATAGCCATAATTTTTTCTAGTATTATATATGCTCAGATGATTCTACACGTTGACCATCTCATCGTGGAGGGCGACTCTGCTACCGTCATTGCTTGGATCTAGGAGGCGAGAAGATTTAGTCTGGTACACCCTCTCCTCCATGACATAGCGCTTCTCTTTTAGAGGTGCTGTTCGTATATTTTAGGCATGTATATTGGGAGGCTAATTCTGTGGCAGACTGGGTTGCCTCCTATGTTGTCCATCACTCTGGTCCTGTTTTATGGATCGATCTTGGGCATACCCCGATGTCGTTTCTTAATCTTGTACTTTCAGACTTTCTTGGTTGTATTCATCTTAGATTTCTAATCTGAATGCGACGATTTATCCAAAAAAAATAGCCATAATTTTTCTTGTATATAGTTTTAAAGTTATTAGAATTAAATTACCTTAAAGGATGTTTTAGCAATACTGGATTGGAAAAGGAATGTTATTGTTTTTCTAACCACTTTTCAGAAAAACATTAAAGTTTTAAGGATGTTTTAGCATTACTATATTGGAAAGGGAATGTTATTATTTTTTCTAATTACTTTTCAGGAAAAATTAAAACAAAACGATGTCAACTTTGAAAAAAATCGATGTGATATCAGATAATATTTTAGAATTATTAAAATTTATTTGGGGTATTTATCTAAAATGGAGGTCCAACTTATAAACATGGACATAATATTAATAATATTGGTATTAATATACTTGGTTTTTATTAAAGTTTATTGCTTGATATGCAATATACACCACATTGATCCTTTAAAGTTTATTGCTTTATTACTTGGTATTAATATATTTGCTTCATGTGAAGTGGAGGGGATGAGTTGCACTTCTTAAAAAGGGGAGAAGAAGCCTCTTATTTGTTTAGAATTTTAAGAAGAAAAAATGAAAAAAATGCTTTTTTATGGGAAGATAATTTCACACATTTCATTAAAAATAGAAATCTTTGAAGGAGGTGGCTTTTGAGACTTCCTAATAGATAGAATTGATGGTACTTTTTTAATTTAAAAGTATTCTTTCAAGATCAATGACAAAGATTTTGTAAAATATGGAGGGACAGTTAGGATAAAATAGTGAATAATGATATATACTACGATCACATAATATTTTAATATATTTATATCAATATAATATTTTATAATTTTATATTTTAATATTTTATTGATGATATATGTCAATGTCATATATTTATACAAATAGAATGTTTTCATTAATATTAATATAATAATTATATTAATATTTTAATAATCATATTAACATAATATTATATTTAATATTATATTTAATATTATATTTAAATATATATTAATAAATATATCATGTTAAAATATCAGTATTATATTAATATAATAATTATTCGGATCTAATATTATATTATATATAATATTATTATTTATTCAAAGTTGGGAAGAAAAATGTATGATTTTATATTTATTAAGGATATAATAGATATTTTATATATTTTCTTAGAAAAATAGATGTCTAATCAAAAATAAATTATTCTTGAATAAATTACTTTTCTAAAATTTTATTCTTAAAAGTAACTTTTTAGGAAATTATTTTTTAAAAAAATTCTTTAGATGAAACCAAACGAGGCCATATTAATTTGCTCTACCATTATTAAAATCTATAATTTAATATATAATGTATATCATCGATCTGTAGCCAGCAATCAACAAAATTTCTATTAAAATATTTTACATATTATAATTTATTATATTATTATAATAAATCTTTAATATATATATATATATATATATATATATATGCACTCTGTAGAGCTGGCGCCAATGATTCAAATTTCAAGCCATTGGCTATCACTCTTTCCCTGATATAAAGGAGACTTGCAACTGTTATAACTATTATTTAAACTCTGTTTATCACTTTAATTTTGGTGATTTGCATTGTAATATACGCCCGATCGGACCATGGGTTGAACCGGACTAGGTATTCAGACGGGTGATGCGGATTGAAGCTCCCACCGGTCAGCTTTCATGGAGGTCTTGATGCATTCCCCACCGAAAGTCCACGAGCTGATTGGTCATTGGACTTATTGTTCTAAGAAGAGCCGACTTAGCATAAGCCGACCTAGCAGAAGCCGACCTCCTAAGGGCTGACCAACCTGAAACTGGCCAATCTACTCTTGCTTGGCTCGATAAGCTCATCTGCATCCAAGGAACCACCTGAGGGTTCCGGAAGATTCCCTCCAACTGGTACCAGAATTCTGTTACAACGGTTTCCACGATGTGGCCACGACTTTATGTCACCTGGCCATCACTTCGATCTTCCCAGGGGCAAATCAGAGACTTCATCTCTATCGTCTAACGAATTTTGGCAGTATCTCACGTCCATAAAAGGATGTCCATGGGCCTCCGCGGGGGTAAGATGCTCTTTCTCCTCTCTACACTTTTCTCTGATTCTATCCATTCTGTTGCTCCAAACCCCTTACTAACTTAAGCATCAGAGTGTCCCCCGTCGGAGCATCTCTGGCGTCCAGGGGGCCTTTTGCAAGTTGTCTGGCCAAGAAGCTCTCCAGCACAGCAAGGCAAGCCCGGTCCAGGGATAAGCGCATCAACAGATTGGCGCTAGAGGAAGGGGCTTGAACCTCCGTTCTGCTCCTTGTTCTAAAAGGAGAGATCGACTAAAGAAAGCTACAGATGGTGAGGGGAAGAATACGGAGTGTCTCCACTAGGGGGAGGCACTCCCCCCACCGGCCTGAAGCACTTCGTGGAGAGGACGCCACGGCCGCCGCTGCCGAGCCCACTATCACTCTGGGGCTGCAGTAATTCCAGATGCTGGTAAACCACATCGAAACACTTACCTCAGCGGTCCAGTATTTTCAGGAAGCGACTGAAGACCGACGGCAGCCGCTCGCGGCATCTTGCATTAACCATCAACCGGCTGCTGGGGGGAGTTAGCAGTCGAAGGAGCCACCACCTCTCTCCCATGATGCTTCGGAGCCCTAGAGATCTTTAGGGGCTCATGCTAGCGGGAAGGGGGCGAGGTCGGCTTCCCTGTCCTTCGCTGACTCTGCTCCCCTCAGTAGTCGGCGCCTTGCTGAAGACCCTCATGATTACAGCAGTAAGATCATGCGCATAGAAGAGCGCATGGTGGAGATTATTGAACGGCAAAAGGCCGAAGGAGGGCAGGCTTATGATACCCGTCCACCTTTTTCTGCTAAGATCTTGGAGGAGCCTATCCCCCGACACTTTAAGATTCCTCAAGTGGACCCCTATGATGGTAGCACCGACCCACTAGATCATTTGGGTACCTACAAAGCCCATATGATGGTACAGGGCGCCTTCGATGCCCTCCACTGTATCGCCTTTCCAGTCACTCTGAAGAAGGCCATCCGGATGTGGTTCACGGCCCTCCGACCAGGTACGATCCGGTCTTTTTCTCAGCTCGAGACTCTTTTTCTTTTACATTTCAGGACATGCAGCCGAGCCCCGAAGAACACCGACTACCTCTTCCTCATACTCCAGAATGAAGGGGAGACTCTCCGGGACTACATGGCCCGCTTCAACTCAACGGCCATGGAAGTCCCAGATTTGAATGAGGCGGTAGCAATGTCCGCCTTCAAAAGAGGACTCCGTTCATCCAGGCTTACATTCTTCCTGGACAAGAAGTTTTCAAAGGACTACACCGAGTTATTGACCAGGGCTCACAAGTATGCCCTGGCGGAGGAGCAATTTGCAAGCCGCCACCAGGCGGAGGGAAGATCAACCGCTAAGAAATGAAGCGACAAAGCCCCTGCAGTCCGACCTCTTGGCGATGACAGCCGACCCACTCGGTGCCGAAGCCCGAAGCCGAGAGATTCCTTTAAGAAGTTCGAGACCTATGCACCCCTCTCTCTCCCAAGGGAGAAAATTC
Organism: Areca catechu; assembly: GCA_021397845.1. Classification (NCBI taxonomy): domain Eukaryota; kingdom Viridiplantae; phylum Streptophyta; class Magnoliopsida; order Arecales; family Arecaceae; genus Areca; species Areca catechu. The sequence goes on along the minus strand of CM038050.1, from coordinate 155,338,788 downwards.
TCATGGAAATTGAGAACGAGGCTTACTTTCAAAGGCCTCGACTGATGAGGGGCCCCCTTACCGCCAGAAATAAGAGTAAATATTGCCGGTTCCACAGGGACCATGGACACCACACTAAGGAGTGCATCCAACTGAAGGATGCTATCGAAGACCTCATTAGGAGGGGATATCTGAGCAAATATGTCCGTTCCCGCCGAGATCGGGCTGAAGCTTCTACCGTCAGAGACCCACCTGAAGAGGCTGAACTCCCCAATCAACGTCCGACGGGCGGAGGTGTTGGCATGCTGCACCGAAGGTCCGACCAAGGGTCTAGAGGGGGCCAAGACATTGTGAAGAGGCCCAGGGGCTCTGGTATGATCAGTTTTTCTGATGAAGATCTTTTGGAACCCCATCTCCCAGGGGATGATCCTGTCGTTGTGTCGGAAATCGTTGCCAATTATGATGTAAAACGTGTCCTTATTGATAATGGAAGCTGTGCGGAGGTTTTGCTATATGACGCTTTTGTTCGGATGAATTTGTCTAGATCAAGGCTGCGAGACTCCTTAGTGCCGCTCACTGACTTTGGGGGAAACTCCGTTGGAGTAGAAGGAGAAATCATCTTACCCGTAACCCTCGGGACGGAACCCCGCCAACAGACTTTTCCTATCAACTTTGTGGTCGTCCGCACGACTTCGGCGTACAACACCATCCTGAGCCAACTGGCCCTTAATAAGTTCCGTGCCATCGTATCCACTTATCATTTGCTGGCTAAGTTCCCAACTCGTAACGGGGTCGGGGAACTAAGGGGAGACCGCAGGATGGCTAGACAATGTCTGGCCATACATGATAAGCAGCTGAATGAGCACCCCATGTTGGAACAACTGGATCCCAGGGATAGAGCTGATGACTGTGGTCAGCCTATTGAAAAGGTTGTGTTCGTTCCACTAAGAGAGGATGATCCCACTAAAGTACTTCAAATTAGGAGTACATTAAGTGAAGAAGCCCGACAGGAGCTGATAGGGTTTTTAAGGAGTAATGCCAATGTTTTCACCTAGTCAGCCTCGGACATGCCAGGCATCCCCCTGGACGTCATTACTCATCAACTAAAGGTGGATCCAACGTATAGACCTGTCCGACAGAAGAAGAGGAGCTTTGCTATTGAAAGGCAAAAGGCCATCGAGGAAGAAGTGAAAAAGCTCCTCGATGCCAGTTTCGTTAGGAAGTCCCACTATCTAGAGTTGGTGGCCAATGTCGTTATGGTGAAGAAGGCCAATGAAAAGTGGAGGATTTGCATGGACTACACGGACCTCAACAAGGCTTGTCAAAGGATAGCTTCCCCCTGCCAAAGATTGATCAACTGGTGGATGCCATAGCCGGCCACCAGTTATTGAGCTTCATGGACGTATTCTCTGGCTACAACCAGATCAGGATGCACCCCGAGGATGAGGAGAAGATAGCATTTGTCATGGATAGGGGGTTGTATTGTTATGGGATGATGCCTTTCGGTTTGAGAAATGCGGGCGCTACTTTCCACCGGCTGATCAACCAAGTTTTTGAGGGACAACTCGGAAGAAACATGGAGGCTCACGTTGATGGCATGATTGTTAAGAGCTTCCAAAAGGATGACCACATCAGGAACTTGCAGGAATCCTTCGGCGTGCTGAGACGCCATCGGATGAAGTTAAACCCTGCCAAGTGCATTTTTGGGGTGACCTCTGGAAAATTCCTTGGTTTCCTGGTCACCCAAAGGGGTATTGAAGTCAACCTTGAGAAGATCAAGGCTATCATGGACATGGTACATCCGACCAGTAAGAAGCAAGTGCAAGAGCTTACGGGCCGTATCACCTCTCTCAGCCGCTTCATTTCTCGGTCGGCAGAGAAGTCCTTACCCTTTTTCAGAACCTTGCACCGGTCAGACCATTTTCAGTAGACCGATGAGTGCTGGTCGGCCTTCGAATCCTTGAAGAACTATTTGAAGAATCCCCCACTGTTGGCTAAGCCCATGGAAGGGGAGGTGTTGTACCTATACCTGGCAGCCTCTGACGAAGCCATCAGTGTCGTCATTGTGTGGATGGGGGAAGACAGCCAGCAGAAACCTGTCTATTATATCAGTAAAGTCCTCCATGATGCCGAGACAAGGTACCCCAAAGTCCAAAAGCTGGTTTACTCGTTGGTCATGGCGGCAAAGCACCTCCAGCCCTATTTCCAGGCACACCCGATTGTCAGGCTGACTGACCAACCCCTCAAGGCAATCCTCCGGAGTCCTGACACCTCTGGACGGCTCGCTTAGTGGGCCATCAGGCTGGGCGAGTTCGACATCTTCTTTCAATCCTGGTCGGCCTTGAAGGCCCAGGTAATTACTGATTTTATTGCAGAATGCACATGGGGGCCGGAGACCACCCCTTCGATTGCCGAAGTACCCATGGCTGATCCCACAGGAGAGTGCGAGCCCACCTGGACTCTTCATGTAGACGGAGCCTCCAACCTCGCCGGGTGTGGGGCGAGGCTGATTTTAGCCGACCCCGATGGATAATGTTTGGAGTATGCCCTACACTTTGCATTCCAAGCATCTAACAACCAGGTGGAGTACGAAGCTTTACTTGCAGGGCTAAAGATAACCGATGAGTTGGGCATCAGCAGTATCCGGGCCTTTTCTAACTCCCAGTTGGTAGTCAACCAGGTGAAAGGAGAGTTCGAAGCAAGGGACCCGACCTTGGCTAAGTACTTGGACAAGGTACGAGGCTTTATATCCTTGCTCAAGTCCTTCGAGATTCTTCATATACCTCGACTGCAGAACTCCTGGGCGGACGCTTTGTCGTGGTTGGCCACGGCCGTGGCCGGCACCTCTGACCGGGCCTTTGTGGAGCATCTACAGCATCCGAGCATCTCTGAAGAGCCGATCGACGTTCACCAGGTTGAGCAAGAGGCATCCTGGATGGACCCAATCCATACTTACATGACCCAGGGTGCCCTTCCGGATGACCTGGCTGAAGCCAAACGCATACGCTTAACGGCCTCCAAGTATGTCGTCCTCGACGGGACCCTCTACAAGTAGTCATTCTCACAACCATTGTTGAAGTGCTTGGGGCTGATTGATGTAGACTATGCACTTAGGGAGGTCCATGAAGGCATTTGCGGCGACCACCTTGGAGGGAGATCCTTGGCCTATAAAATCATCCGGTAGGGATATTACTGGTCCATAATTCAAAAAGATGCGTCAGACTTCATGCAGAGGTGCGACGCGTGTCAAAGGTATTCGAGAGTCCAAAGGAGGCCCGCCAGTCAACTGATCCCGCTTGTGGCACCGTGGCCATTTGTCCAGTGGGGCATGGACATTTTGGGACCTTTTCTCCCAACGTCCGGCCAACGAAAATTCCTCCTCGTGGCTATTGATTATTTTACCAAGTGGGTGGAGGTTGAAGCAGTGGCCCAGATAACGGAAGCCAAGGTAGAAAACTTCGTCCAAAATTGCATTATCTTCAGATTCGGCATCCCATGAACGATCATCATAGATAATGGAAGGCAATTTGATAACTCAAGGTTTCGAGATTTTTGCCAGCAGTACCATATCTCTCATCGGCTCACCTCGGTCGGCCACCCGCAATCCAACGGAGAGGCTAAAGTCACCAACCGGACAATCTTGCATGGGTTGAAGACTCGGCTAAATGAAGCCAAAGGACTTTGGGTGGAAGAACTCTATTCTGTATTATGGGCATACTGGACTACCGCTCGGACGGCAACCGGAGAAACTCCGTTCAACTTGACTTATGGGAGTGAGGCGGTCATCCCCATAGAAATCTCCTTGCAATCCCTGAGGGTTGGCCACCTCACTGAGCCGACCAATTCAGAACAACAAAGGGCTGACCTGGATTTGTTGGAGGAAACCAGGCTACGAGCAAGCATGAAGATGGCAGCTTACCGGCAGAGGATGGCTCGATATTACAACTCGAGAGTTAAGGCACGAACCTTCCAGGTTAGGGACTTGGTCTTGCGAATGATGGAGATTTCAAAGCCCACCAAGCAAGGAAAGCTTTCTCCTAATTGGGAGGGTCCCTATCGAGTCAGCGAAGTAATCCGAGCCAGGACTTACCGGCTTGAGCAGTTGGACGGGCAGCAAATATCATGCCCGTGGAATGTGGATAACCTTCGCAAGTACTATCAATAAAGTATGCAGTTTCCTCCATGCCCACTCCGAAAGTCCGACTCCGATCGGCAGAGGCTCTAGGACAGCCCACTCCGAAAGTCCGACTTCGATCGGCAGAGGCTCTAGGACAGTCCACTCCGAAAGTCCGACTCCGGTCAGCAGAGGCTCTAAGGCAGCCCACTCCGAAAGTCCGACTCCAGTCGGCAGAGGCTCTAGGGCAGCCCACTCTGAAAGTCCGACTCCAGTCGGCAGAGGCTCTAGGACAGCCCACTCCGAAAGTCCGACTCCGGTCGGCAGAGGCTCTAGGGCACCCCACTCCGAAAGTCCGACCCTGGTCGGTAGAGGCTCTAGGGCAGCCCACTCCGAAAGTCCGACTCCGGTATGCCATCCCAACACATGGCCCCTGAGGGATTGTGTAAAGAACAAATGGCAAACCTGAGCCGCCTGACTAAGCAAACTGGAGACAAATCTCCCGGTTCATGAGCCCGAACTAAACAATTGCTAGCGTTCCCACTTCGAACTTCGTGAAGCCGACCGGAGACACTTGGAAAAATTTCGGAGGGAAAAGTAAGTGACCCGTGGTACCGAGAAACCGACCAGAAACACTTGCAAAAATTTCGGAGAAAAAAGTAAGTGACCGGTGGTACAGGGAAGCCGACTAGGAAGACTTTGAAGAATTTTGAAGGAAAATACTTATCTTGCACACATACACATAAAACAACAAAAGGTCTTTCATTACATCCAAAAGCAGACACTTACAAAAGGTGGGCCAGACCTTTACAAATCCCTTTAGGTCGGACCCACAGAAGGTGCATCGGGGGCCCCAACTTCGGCCCCGTCTGCTACAACAAGAAGGACAGTCGGGACTGCGGCATTAAAGGACTCGACCGGGACGTCCGCTACCTCTACTTCGGCCCTGGCCTCCTCCGCTTCGCCTTCTCCTTGGGGCTCTCCCTCGTCTGCAGGCTCTTTCAACTCCGCACCTGATAGATCCAGCTCCGAGAAGAGTAGGGCCACCTTCTTCAAGCAGTCGTCATAGCCTTCTCTGTAGTAGACCGACGCTACCTCTTCGACCTCCTCGTCGAAGGCGGAAGAGTCCTTGTATGCCGTTACTGCATCCTGGACCTGCCTCGCGGCCTGCTCTTTGGCCTCCTCAAGCTGGGCCGTCAGCCGCTCCATCATGGCCTTTTCGGCCTGGGCTCTTTTGTCGGCCTCTGAAAGTCGACCCTCCTCCTCTTGCAACCTGCGGATGAGGGAGGTCACTTTTGCCTTCCTCTTCTTCAGTCTGGCCTCCCGGTCGGCCAGTCGACCCTCCACCTCCTTCAGGGCCTCCTTTGATGACTCGGCCTCTGCTTGGGCAGCCGACAACCTCTCCTCTGCGGACTTTAGGGATGCCTCCAGGGCAGCTTGAGTTGCCTCCATAGAGGCCCGAGTGGCCTCTAACTCCTGCACTTTCCTGGCGAAGGTCTTTGCTGCATGGAGACCCGGTCGATGCCGTCGTCCATCAGTGAAATCTCATGAAGAAGTTGTAAATATAAGATTTGGTTAGGGCCGAAAGAACGAGAAAAGGAGATGAAGGACCAAGTAAGGAGCCTTACCCTCATGAGATTGCGGTAGAACTCTACCGCCATGTTGCTCAGGTTCCTCTGGATTGACCGCTCTCAGTCAAAGTCGGTCATCGCCCCCTTGAGCAGGCTCCGCGCTCTTCGGGGGTGGTCCAGAGCATTCCAATGTTGGAACTCCTCCTGGCGGACCTTATCATCGGACTCCTCTTCGGCCCCTTCTTCGTCGGCCTCTTCCGTGGCTGTTCCTTTTCCCTTGCTCTTCGAGGGCCCTGCTGTATCCGGACCGAAAGGCGTAGAGACCGGCACAGCCGTTGTACCGGGTAGGTCCGACCACTCCTGCCCCTGTGGGGCGGCCGACTCCTTGGTGGTAGATAGAGCCCCGGATGCCTTCCTGGCCAGTATCTCCGCAAGAGGGGTATCGTCCTGGTCGGACTCCACTTCTACGATGGGTGCGGGCGGCCTCTCCTCTCGCTTATTCTTCTGTCTTTCGGTCGTCGATGTTGGAGCTGACCCTGAGGCGGGCCTTTTTCGCACCGCCCGCTGAACAACCTTGGCCTTATCTATCTTCCTCATCCCTTTTCCTGTTGCAAAGAAGGTTAGGGTTAGTCAAAGAGGGAGAAGTGACGAAGACGGGGGGCGAACTGTGAGAAAGGAGTTCAGCCCTTGCCTAAAAATCTCTGGGAGCTGATCCCTGCCCGGTAAAGGCGGTCTTCGCCTAGCAGTTCAAAGGCCGCGGTCAGACCAGCTCCGCTGAGTTCATTGAAACTGGCTTAGTCGGCCATCAAGATCGACCTCCCCTCTCGGAGTCTCGCCCGCGGCTCCCTCCACAAGGGCTCGAATCCCCAAGGCTGGAGACTACTCACAAGAAAGAACTGGGCCTTCCACCCGTGGACGGCCGACGGAAGACACTTTAGGATTTTTCGGCCAGGACGGGGACTGAACATCCACCATTCCCGGTTCCTAAAGTCCTGTTTCAAGAGAAAGAAATTGCCGAAGAGGGGTAACCTAGATTCTAGTCCGGCCCTATGACACAATACTACGAAGCAGCAGATGATCCGAATGCTATTCGGAGTCAACTATGCCGGGGTTATCCTATAGTGAAGGAAGACCTCTACAAAGAAGGGATGCAACGGGAACCTCAAGCCGGCTTTGAGATGGGACTCGTACATCGGCAAGGTTCCCGGCCCTAATGGATTGTTCGCTCTCCTCTCTCGGCTCGGCAACGTGAGGTGCAAAGTGGTAGGGATCCCGTACACTACCCTAAGGTTTTCGACCCGCTCTTGGGTCATGGACGACGGGATCTCACTCGGCCCTGGCTGTCTAGGTCTCTGGACTGGGCCCCTACTAGTGGTCGCCATTAATAATGAAGAAGGAAGAAGACTCAAGAGCTAACCTGAAGATGACCTTCTAAGAACCGGGTCTCGTGAAGGGAGAAGGAGTTCTCTCTCAGAGCGCAGATACAGCCAGAAAACCTCCCCAGAGCACGCTGCTCCTCCTTTTATAGATATTTGGGGGGGCATCGCTTCGTCCATAGCCGGCGTTTCAACCGCCCCATCAGGAGACGCGTCCGCTACATCCCCCAAGACTGAGGGGACAGGCTGGTAGCAGGCGGCGATCCGTGTAAAAGCCGAACCAACGGTGAAGGAGTCACGTGGAAACTGAAGCTGACCGCCCGGATGCTGCTACCTGGCGTGGCGCGTCCCCTCGTCTTCGCCAGCGCCCCTGCCCGCCTGACTCTCCATCATGACGTCCTTCCGCCATTAATTGCGACCCTCGCGCCCCCCCAATGAGGGGCCGACATCTGTCAGGGGTCGATCGTGAGAGATTTGAAGCAACCCGTCGCGACGATCCTGGATCAAGCCCGTACGAGCGCGATCTGCGCCGAGAATCGTGCTCCTGCACTTCGAGGTCACGTGCCTCCTCAAAGCCCAGCAGCAGGGGGCAACTGTTATATACGCCCGATCGGACCAGGGGTTGAACCGAACTAGGTGTTCAGACGGGTGATGCGGATTGAAGCTCCCATCAGTCAGCTTCCATGGAGGTCCTGATGCATTCCCCACCGAAAGTCCACGAGTTGATTGGCCATTGGACTTATTGTTCTAAGAAGAGCCGAGCTAGAGAAGCCGACCTCCTAAGGGCCGACCAACCTGAAACCGGCCGATCTTCTCTTGCTTGGCTCGATAAGCTCATCTGCATCCAAGGAACCACCTGAGGGTTCCGGAAGATTCCCTCCAGCTGGTACCAGAATTCTGTTGCGACGGTTTTCACGATGTGGCCACGACTTTATGCCACCTGGCCATCACTTCGATCTTCCCAGGGGAAACTCAGAGACTTCGTCTCTATCGTCTAACGAATTTTGGCAGTATCTCACGCTCATAAAAGGATGTCCAGGGGGCCTCCGCGGGGGTAGGACACTCTTTCTCTTTTCTACGCTTTTCTTTGATTCTCTCCATTCTGTTGCTCCAAACCTCTTACTAATTTAAGCATCGGAGTGTCCTCCGCCGGAGCATCTCCGGCGTCCAGGGGACCTTTTGCAGGTTGTCTGGCCAGGAAGCTCTCCATCACAGCAAGGCAAGCCCGGTCCAGGTATAAGCGCAGCATCATGCATCAATCCCTGGCATGACAGTACATTTGCATCGCAAAATTATCTGAGAGGAGATATCAAATACTAGATATTATTATCACTACGGTGATAGCATGGTTAGTAGAGACGCGGTCCTATCTCTCTCCGGTCACGGGTTCGAGACATGAGTCCATGGATGACTCGATTAAATTCCAATTCGTTGAAAGTACGTAACTCGATAACGTAGTGAAATCAGGTTGACATACTCATCGATCAATTGGAGAATTTATTCTTCCAATTTTTTTTTTTAAAAAAATACTAGGTATTATTGGTTTTTATCATATATATATATATATATATATATATATATATATATATATATATATATATATATATATATATATATTATTCGTCAGATTTCCACGCGCACCACTATCCATGGATAATCGAAGACGAGTTCATGACCCACTAAAATTGCACACGTCAGTCCACGGCTCTCAAAAGCCTTTGTACCACACGGCTGTGGACCCCGGACACCCACTTCCCGGTCCTCACCCCTTGTTCACCCACGTTCGATCGTCCCCGGACCAAATCACCCCACACTCATCCCCACATTTTCCAACCACCCTCTCTCTCTCTCTCTCTCCTATCTTGGTTACAATAAAAATCGTTAGCGCGTCAAAAATTTTTTTAAAAAAAATCAATTTCACGATGTTATACTAAGTGAGGCCCATCAGACCGTGGGAAGCTGCCCGGGTCAATTTTTGCGTCTCTTTTTCGTTCCAGGAGCCTTGCACCTCCCATCATGTTCGTCCATTCCGACACCACCAGCATTTGGACTAGATTTGGTCTGATGGTCATGCTACAGTAACCCCAAAAAGTTGATCAAAATTACTCTTCCTTGTTATCTTATTATTTTATTTATTTTATTCTTATTTCTTAATCTGCTAATTATTTTTATTTTTTGTTTTTTATACGCATCATTTGCTTTTTTTTTTAAAAATAATAATGATGGCTACTGGCGCGTGACACAGCTGATAGGAATTTAAATCTCGATTTAAATATTTTTTAATTAAAAATTTAAAGATAAAATAAAAAATAATAATAATAAAATAATTCTGGAATCATGTTGGATTATGATAGTGAAAAAATTAAGGATATATATAATAAATTATATTCATTCGGCTGATATACGTAAGCGATAATCGGATTGACGTAAAATTAATATGCATCATGTATCAAATATTTTTTGACTGAGATTGAGAGAATACTTATTTTTGGATGGAAAATGATTGTAAAAAATTAATATGCATCATGTATCAAATATTTTCTGGTTGAGATTGGGAGATTGAGACCTTGTTCGGGTTTTAATTTTTTTTTTTATTAAAAAAAAAAATAATGTACCGGTACTAACTAAAAAGGGTAAATGATGAAAATATGAATAAATAAAATGAAAAAAACGAAAGAAATTTACTTTTCCCTTTCGCTTCTTCGTCCCCATCTGCCAACCCTTCTCAAACTCTCTCCTACTCGTAGCTCACCATCATACTGAATATTTTCTTTTCTCTTCACTTCATTTCTCAAACCGAAATAATAATAAATTACAATTTAAAACTATTTTCAAATTCAATACTTTCCTTTTTCACCGTTGCATCCTTCTTTCTCACCGTTGCATCCTTCTTGCTAATACCTTTTCCAACTCTAAATCTATCGTAATTTCGTTCCATAAATTTCCACCGCTCTTCAAAAGCTGCTGTTCACAAATACTGGCTATAAAAGGAAAAGGAGGGGGAGAGGGGAAAGGGAGCCTCTTTTAATGGTGATGATCTCGGTATCCGTCTCGGCCTTGTGGACGAGGAACGCGTCGCTGCCGGTGCCGAGATCGCCGGCGAAGAAGAGGGGCGGCGGCGGGGTGGAAGAGGGTGGCCGCGGCATGGAGGCGCTCCGGCGGATGGGGCGGCGTGTGAAGCCCTTCGAGCAGGTGGGCGTGCTCGGCTTCCTCGCCTTCAGCGCCGTCTTCTTCCTTCTCATCTTCTACTTCTTCCACTCGAGCCGCGGCGGCGGAGTGAAGGGAGTCTGGGGACTGGGAGTGGAGATTGGCGACAGCAGCAGCGGAGGTGGAGGAGGAGGAGGTGAAGGAGGGGAGTGCGATTGGTTCGAGGGGGAGTGGGTTTGGGACGAAAGGTATCCGCTTTATGAGTCGACGGATTGCGGGTTCTTGGACGAGGGGTTTCGGTGCTCGGAGAATGGGAGGAGGGATCGGTTCTACACCAAGTGGCGGTGGCAGCCGGCGCGGTGCGATCTACCCAGGTTCTAATCCTATTCTTCTCTAAATCCTCTCTACCTTTCTCTCTCTTTTTTATCTCCTTTTCCTTGTTCTGTTGTTCTAAAGCTCTCTCTTTTTTCTCCTTCTTTTCTTTTCTTTTGGAATTAGATTCCGAGCTTTTGGGCAGGGGATGAGCTTTTGGTGATTTAGCTCTTGATTTCCCGTTCAAAAATGCTTTTTCCCCCTTTTTTGTGCTTGGTATATGGATTGGGGGAAATTTTGGTTGTCATTAGGTTGTTCTTTTGGACTTTAATTTGGAATTTACTGGGGTTGTTGGGCTGTTCTTGTGTTTTAAATTTGAAATCCTGGTTTAAAGATTCTTCTTTTATTGGTATACCTTTTTTAAAAAAAATAAATTACTGAATTGCTTGGAACTTGTTTTGTTCTTTTATTACAAGTTGTTTTTTTAGTTGATTGAAAGGAATCTGTGATTCTTGCACCAAAAAAAGGATTTGGGATTCATGAGTCCACCTTTTATCCTTTAGTAGTCTTCATTTTATTTTCTCATCAGTTTCTCTTAAAATTTTTGAAGTTTCTATTTAATCAAACTACTCTTCTTCCCCTTCTTTGTTATCTTTATTTTTCTTATTGTTGCAATTCACTATTACTGCTGAAAATACAATCTTTTTAACTTTCCTCCCTATTCCTGCTATCCCAATTCCATGTCGCTCTTTCTACTCTGGTTCTTCTAGACGGATCTTTCAAGTCTTATGATTTTTCAAAATGTTATTTATATTTACGTACATCGTATTTTTAGACCCCTTTTTTTTCTGAACATGGATTAAAATTTATTTGGGAAGTCCAGCTCTGCTTTTTAAATGCTTCGGCTGTCTGTCGGTAGATATAACATTAATTTAATAACCCCAAGGGTGGAGGTGGGGTATTTAATTTGATAACCACGGTCTGGTTCCCTTGTATCTGGTGTCTGCTGTTGTTCTTGGGACATATTTGTGGAATCTCGAGGCTTCTAATTAAATTACTTTTTATTTTTTTTAGAGTAAAATGACCGGGTATGTCGTTTAATTATGTACATAATACTCTTAATTATATTTATGTATATATATATATATACTTCTTTGGCCTAGCCTGAGGTGTACTCATTGCCGTTCTAATTATATATATAATACTCTTAATTTGATACTTTTAATTTTTGAAATTGTGTATTTTCTCCATTTTTTTCTTTTAAGTCTGTGAGTCTTCTTTTTAATGATTATGTTTTCTGTTTGTTTGGCTCAATATCCCATAGCACCCTTTATTGATGTTTTACCTTTTTATTTGGACCATTTTGGTGAACCATTACCTTCGGCCTGCTACTCCCCGTGTTGCCATCTTACATCAACGCTCTTTGTAATGATCACCCTTCGTAGTTGGGTCAGTTTTCATTAGTTTCTTTTTTGGGTCCCACCCCATCATGTGAGCTGGGTTTCAGCTATAATACTCTCCTATTTTCTAGTGTGGTGGGATGCCTTTGCTCATGAACTTTTGGATGTTTGTGGGTAGCCGTTGCTCCTGTACACTGTTGAATTTGTCTTCTTATGAGAGAGATCCCTTTCCAATTAAAGAGATTGATGCTGATTTCTTGAAACTAATCTCAATGCTTTTGGGAAAAATAGTTCAAGTGATTGCTACTCTTTAGACTTATGCATTAGATAACAATCCATCTTTTTCCTTGTTATTTCTGGGTGCAGGATTGTGAAATTAGTTTATTCATAGACAGTGATAAGTGTTTACATTTTGGAAGCGAGCAATTAGTACATTGCTCTTCTACTTTAAACATATGTTCTCCCATGTTAAGAGCAAATCCACAAATTTGTAACATTATTGATGAGTACCTTATTTTAATTGGTTTTTTAACATTCTTTATTTATTTTAATATGTTGGTTTAATATTTCCCTTTTCATTGAAGGGGTGAAATTTAATAATTTAAGCAGAACCGGGAGAGGCATTGTTGCAATGAACACAATTTAGGATGCTTCGCTTTCAAATCTCAATTGTTTTTAGAGGAATGCTGAAGATATGATTTGCATTTCCTAATCTTTTTTCGTTCTCTCTTTTTTTTTTTTGGCTGAAGATTCGATGCCAAGAAGATGCTTGAGAAGCTACGAAACAGACGGCTGGTGTTTGTGGGTGATTCAATTGGGAGGAACCAATGGGAGTCTCTTCTCTGCATGCTTTCTATGGCCGTTCCTGATAAGAGCTCGATCTATGAAGTGAATGGCTGCCCAATTACGAAGCACAAGGGTTTCTTGGTTTTCAGATTCAGGGACTACAACTGCACTGTGGAGTATTATCGAGCCCCATTTTTGGTGCTCCAGAGCCGGCCCCCAGCTGGAATGCTGGAGAAGGTGAAAACCACGCTTAAATTGGACATTATGGATTGGATGTCCACCCAGTGGAGGGATGCTGATGTGCTGATCTTTAACACTGGGCACTGGTGGAACTATGAGAAGACTATCAGAGGGTAGTTACATAGTTACAACCTACTAGTGCATTCCCTTTTTATAGATTCTTCATAATATATTGTGATGGGACCACTAAGGCCATGTTTCAGTAAACAGGAAACTGAGGGAAAGGAGTGAATGTGGTAAGTAATGTGATTGGATTATGTGAGGATCAACAGATTGAAGCCACTATTATCATTTCCTTTCCCCCAGTTTGGCTAGATAGAAAGAGTGTTCTTTCTTTAAGAAGTTGAAGTGGAAAGTAGTATCCATGGGCTTGACCTCTAGATTTTTTTTGCTATATTCAGAGGATGTTATTTCCAAGAAGCGGAGGATGTAAAGATGAACATGAGCGTGGATACTGCATATCAAAGAGCGATCAAGACATTGTTTGACTGGATTGACAGAGAGGTCAACAGGAATAAGACCCAGGTTATCTTCCGCACATATGCTCCTGTCCATTTCAGGTTTGTGTAGATGACCATTACTTTTGTTTGCATTCTTCTCCTTTTAAATGTTTGCATTCCTCTCCCGTTAAATTTTATTTTAGAAGAGTTTGTTGACTCTGTTCTCAAAATTCTCCATCATACAACGATTTTATCATCATTTAATTTCTGTCAGGGCTTTCATCTCCCAAAATATTTTTCAAGTGCTATGGGTGTTTGAAAGTCTCTAAATCATTGAATATTATTATCTATTATTGCCGGCATATCACTCCTTGCTGGAATTCTGGCGGCACCTGAGGATCCTTTGGGCTTTTTCAATGGAAAAGGGTGGCTGCTCTTGGCTTCTCCTCGACAGAGACGTGCAAAAATAATCTCTTGACTGGTGAAAACTGGCAGGGGATCCTCCGATGCTTAAGTTAGTAGAAGTGAGATGGGTTACAACAGCTAGAGCTGAGAGTGATGAGAGCAAGAAGATTGAGCATCTAGGAGTGGTGGTAGTGTCATAACTGGCCGGGAGTTTTCTCTTATCTATTTATAGAGTTACTTAGAGTAAGTAAATGCTGTTAGGAAGGTGGTCTTCGTTGACATGGATAACAACTTTCCATCGAAAAGTTAGGATTCTTCCATTAGAAGGATAATAGTTTGTTGAGATCTTGTTCATTACGATCTCCAATTAGAATTGTTGTCATTGCCAAGAAAAGGGGAAAAAAACAAAACAGCTCCCTCGCGTGCGCATGTTATGAGCGTGCTTCCGCATGCGGTCTTCGCGAGCACTCCGCGTGGGCGTTCCGCGAGCGCTTCGTGCGGATGCGCATCCCGCGACATTTTTTTCTTTCCTTTTTGTTTATTTAACTGTTTCCCGTTTTAATTTTTAAATAATTTTGAATTTAATTTTCGTAACGGCCATAACAGCTAATTTGAGAGCATTTTGGAGATTTTCTCTGAAATTTTGAGCCTATAAATAGGCCTTTACCGCAGCCCTTCAAGGCATCCAACATCTCAAGCTCTTCCTCTCTTCCTCTCTGATATTCCTCTATTCTAATTTTAAAATCTCTCTCCAACCTTTTTTCACTTTAAATTTTTGGACTGAAAACGAGCTGATCGGTGTCCATTCGAGATCGTGCCACCGACAGGCGTTGGAGTTTTGGCTTCTAGGTTGTATCTTGGAAGAGAGCGTGTGGTCCAATTAGTCTTCGCACGAGAAGGTGACTAAATCTTCTTTAAGGCAATGGTTCTATCCATCTTCCAGGTCAGATTCCTAACCTTATACTGTAGCACTTTTGAAATTTTGTCACACTCCACGAAAAAAAATATTTTCGAATATTTCAATATATATATATATATACTAATACATATATATATATCTATTTTTCTGAACTAAATATTAACAATCTAAAGGAGATTTGGATTAGTTTATAGTGCATATTATTTATACTTAATTATAATTTATTTGTCTTGCTTATTATATATATATATAATAATATAATTATATCTGTCATATACAGCATAATATCTGTTCCTTTGTATTGTGCAAAATTAATTGAAGATCCTCTGAACCTGTACTGCAGCATGCAAGTTAACTTTTAAAAGACTATACAAACAAATTAATCAAAGTCTTTAAGATTTAGAGACAAATAACTTAATTAAAAATCTTAACAAACTACAGGTTCGATCATGCTGGTGATCATTTTAATAAAATCTTAACAAAAAAAAACAGGAAACACCTTTTTTAGAAACATATATCTAAAAAATGCTTAGATTATTTAAACGAATCTTTAACAACATTATTTTTATTTTTCAAATCTTTCTCTCTGTACTTGACTTGGATTCAATGACAATCCTTAGGGATGACACCATTAATCTTCAACCCGAAAAATATGATAGATCCCATTTTAGGAGGTGGCAAAGCCAAATGAGATTTTGGCTATCTTAGGACTTTGGTTAGTGATTGACCAATCCGCCTTCCCTCTAGTTCAACCATACCAACTATCCTAGAAGAGAATTATCAAAGTAAAGGTAGAATTCTCAGTACCCTGTCCGACTCACTCTACGATGTTTATTTGTTGGCCAAGAGTGCGAAGGAATTATGGGATACTTTAGAGTCTGAATATGGTCTTGATGATGCTGAGGTTGAACGATTCAACATCGCATCATTTCTTAGATTAATATGGTAGAAGACATACCTATCAATGACAAACTTTACCAATTCCAAGAATACCTTAGAAAACTCCAAGCCAATGGAGACATTTTCTGAAGGATTTAAGGTCTCCGGCCTTTTAGATAAAATGCCTTCTTTTTGGAATGGCTTTGTCAAAATTCAGCTCCAAAAGCAAGGAGAATTAATCCTAGCTCAACTTCTAAACTCAATCAGGATAGAAGACCAACATAGGTCTAAAATCTAACAAATTAGAATTCCTAGTATCCAAGCTAACCTAATCCAACAATACCAAACCAACAACACAACCAAAATCAAGGCCTAAATTTCAACCGAACCATCAATACCAATCAAACCAACCCACCGTCCTAACCCAAACAAGTTCAAACCCAAGGGTAAAACCTTTAAGGCCCATAACACTAGACTAACAAGCCTGCCCAAGGTCCAAGTGAAAGATTCCGCTTCGTGTGCGGGAGGACAAATCATCTTGCAAGAGACTGCTTTCATCGGAAGAATGAGCCTCTTCACAAATCTTCTACTTTTTCTGGATCCCAAGCTCATGTAGTTGAAGGTCTAGAAGACTCCACCTTTAGGTCAGTAAGCTTGAACCCTGAAATTAATGTTACTTTTTTCAACATTGATTGATGGTTGGATTCAGAAGCTAATATTCATATTTGTTTTGATCCTTCTTGATTCACTACTTTTCAGGATTCAAGTGGAGAAGGTGTGATCCTAGGAAATGACACAGCCGCCAGGATTGTGGGACAAGGTCGAGTCAACCTGAAGATGATATCAGGAAAAGTTTCATCTTGACGGATGTACTATATATTCCAGATCTTAGGAAGAATCTAGTTAGCGACTCTCAGCTGGTTTAGAGGGGATACAAAATTATCCTTGATTATAATAAAGTTGTAATAATTAAGAATAATGCCTTCATAGGAAAAAGATACGTAAGTGAAGGTTTATTCAAACTAAATGTAATAAATCTTTTTATTAATAAAGCTGGGAATTAGATTTATCTTGTAAATGAGTCTAAACAAAATCTGTGGCATGACAGATTGGGTCATGTATACTTAGAAAAGGTTAAACACATGATGGAATTAAAACTAATTCCTAAATTAAATCTAGATTCATCTAAATGCGAAGTATGTGCTAAATCCAAACAACCAAGAAAATCATTCAAATCAGTTAAAAAGAATTTCTCAATTTTGGAGTTAATTGTGACTCCACCAAGACTGCAACCCGTGGTGGCAATAGGTATATAGTGACCTTTATAGATGATTTTTTTAGATATTGTTATTGTTACCTAATTAAATTTAAAAATGAAACATTCGACAAATTTAAAATTTATAAGAGTGAAGTAGAAAATCAACAGGAAAGAAAGATTAAAATTATTAGATTTGATAGAGGAGGGGAATATATCTCGAATTAATTTTTCCAGTTCTGTCAAGAATATGGTATAATTCATTAAGTGACTGCTCCTTACTCTCCACAGTCCAATGGTGTAGCTGAGCGTAAAAATCATCCCTTAATGGATATGATAAATGCTATGCTCATCAGTTCTGGCTTATCCAAGAACTTGTGGGGGGAAGCTCTTTATCTTCCTGCTTCATCCTAATTAGAATACCTATTAAGGATAGTGGCAAAACTCTTTATGAACTTTGGAAACGAAGGACTTCTAACCTAGACTTTCTGAAAGTGTGGGGGTGCCTAGCTAAGGTTAATATCCCTGAACCCAAAAAGAGAAAACTAGGATCCAAGACCATGATGCTGTATTTATAGGCTATGTCCAAAATAGTAATGTCTGTAGATTCTTAGTTATAAAATCAGAGATTAATGATATAACTGACAACTCAATCTTAGAAGCTAGAGATGTTTCTTTCTTTGAGGATATATTTCTTTTTAAAACTAGAATCTTTAGATTTCTAGAATGTGAACCATTTTCCTTTAGAGCTATAGAATCATCATTAGAAATTGAACCTAAACTAAGAAAAAGCAAAAGAAAAAGAGTTGAAAAAGATTTTGATGAAGACTTCTTCACATTCTTAGTAGAAGGCGAACCTTATATATATATATATATATATGATGAAACAATGTCATTATTATAATCATCATATTGGAAGAAAGCCATAGATAGTAAAATTTAATCAATCTTAGAAAATAAAACTTGGATTTTAATCGATTTACCTCCTGGAAATAAATCTATAGGAACAAAATGGTTTTTTAAACGAAAGTTAAGGCCAGATGGAACAATAAAAAGGTATAAAGCTAGGTTAGTAGTAAAAAGATTTAACCAAAGAAAAGATATAGATTATTTTGATATCTATGCCCCTGTAATGAGAATAACTATCCTAAGAACTTTGATAGCCTTAATCTCAATTCATAAATTAATAATTCACTAAATGGATGTAAAAACGGTATTTTTAAATGGAGAATTAGAAGAAGAAATCTACATAAACTAATTTCAAGGATTTGAAGTAAAAGGACAAGAACATAAAGTATGTAGACTAATCAAATCTTTTTATGGTTTAAAACAAGCTCCTAGATAATGGCACATTAAGTTTGATAAAATTATCTTAAATAATAACTTTAAAATAAATGAATATGATAAATGTGTATATTATAAAATATAGGATATTGATTATATAATACTATGCTTCTATGTAGATGATATATTGCTGTTTGGAATATCAATGAAAATAATCCAAGAAACTAAAAGCTACTTATCAAATAATTTTAATATGAAAAACTTAGAAGAAGCTGATGTAATTTTAGGAATGAAGCTTGAAAGAATAGATAGTAGAATAGCAATAAGCCTAGCACACTCAATAGAGAATATTTAAAAAGTTTGAATATTTTGATTTAAATCCTATCTCTACCCCTATGATTATAGCTCTCACTTAATTAAAAATTTAGAAGACCTGTTGATCAATTAGGATATTCTTAAAGGATAGGATCCTTATTATATATTTCAAATAGAACTCGTTCAGGTATAACTTATGCATTAGGCAGACTAAGTACGTATACTAGCAATCCTAGTAAAGAACATTGGAAAGTCTTAGAAAGAATATTTAGATATCTTAAAGGAATCTTAGATTACTTTATACTATACTCTAGTTATCTAGAAGTACTTGAGGGATTTAGTGATGCCAATTGGATAACAAATAAATTAGATGTTAAGTCCACCA
Organism: Areca catechu; assembly: GCA_021397845.1. NCBI lineage: Eukaryota > Viridiplantae > Streptophyta > Magnoliopsida > Arecales > Arecaceae > Areca > Areca catechu. Next base: position 155,319,981 of record CM038050.1, on the reverse strand, counting down.
CAGGATCTCTTCTTGTTAGGAGCTGCAGTATTTTGGGACTCTTGCAAACAAAAAATAATCACTAGAAGCACATTAGAATCTGAGCTAAGAGCTCTTGACACTACATCTACTGAAGCACAGTGGCTAAGAGATTTAATAAATAATATGAAATTCTTTTACCAAAACTTTTATTTTTTTTAAAATTGTGATCGTAGAGCTCTAATTGATCTGTTAAATCAACAGACAATTAATAAAAAGATGAATAATCATATCCTGATCAGGTATAAAACTGTAAGAAATAACATGAAAGATGTAATATCATTGCAGCTTATAAGATCAAAACATAATCTGACAGATTTTTTGACCAAAGGCCTTTTGAAGGCTGCAGTATCTGAGACATCGAGGGGATGGGATTTAAGCCCATATATTAATCACCAGAGTGGATCCCTTCTGTTATGGCAATCCCATGGTTAAGGTTCAAAGGGAAATGATCTCTGAGGTGACGTCTGGGAGCACCATTTTTTAGGAGTCTGTCTCCACCCCATTCTTATGATGTGGTGCTCTATTGTGACGGTTAGGTTGAGCATGGCTCTTAATAGATTCAAGGCTGAGTTTAGCAAGGTATGATTCCGTTGCACGTATCTTTGGAGGATCTATCTTAGTGAGGTAGTCGTGAGGCCGTGACTATGGGATCAGGACGAATTTCTAGTAACTTTCATGAAAATCAAGGCAAGCGCATGATCTAGATAGCGCTACCCTATATTATGATCAGCTCATCTTCATACTGTTTATTTTATACTAAATGTAAGTTCAAATCTAAAAGGTATTTGCACTAAGCATAGTAAAGTCCAAAAGTTTTATATTATTTACCGAGTTTAATAATATTGAACCTTTTTTATCAATTTTATTTTTTTATGGGGGATTGTTGTCGTTATCGATAATAGGGAAAAAAATAAAACTGCTCCCCCCGCGCGCATGTTACGAGCATGCTTCCGCACGCGGTCTTCGCAAGCGCTCTGCGCGAGTGGTTAGCAGGGCATTCCACGAGCGCTCCGCGCGGATACGCATCCCGTGACATTTTTTTCTTTTTTTTTGTTTATTTGACCGTTTTCCGTTTTAATTTTTAAATAATTTTGAATTTAATTCTTGTAACGGCCATAACGGCTAATTTGAGAGCATTTTGGGGATTTCCTTTTGGATTTTGAGCCTATAAATAGGCCTCTATCCCAGTCCTTCAAGGCATCCAACATCTCAAGCTCTCCCTCTCTCCCTCTTTGATATTTCTTTATTCCAATTTTAAAATCTCTCTTTAACCTTTTTCCACTCTAAATTTTTGGGCTGAAGACGAGCTGATCGGCATCCTTTTGAAATCATGCCACCGACGGGCATTGGAGTTCTGGCTTCTGGGTTGTACCTTGAAGGAGAGCATGTGGTCCAATTAGTCTTCGCATGAGAAGATGACCAAATATTTTTTAGGGCAGTAGTTCTTTTTGCCTCTCAGGCTAGATTCCTAACCTTATACTATAGTGCTTTTAAAATCTTATCACACCAAATTTATTTTGCCACACACCAAGAAAAAAATTATTTTTGAATATTTCAAATATATATATACTAATACACACACACACACACACATATATATATATATATATATATATTTTCATGAACTAAATATTAACAAGAGTAACTGGAAGTTGTTGGCTCTTGCTGCTTACTCAAAAGTTGCGACTTCGAGTAGGTGGGTTAACATACTATGGATAGAACGTGGTATTGTATGTGGATATGTTCGAATAGATCTATCTGAGTAGCTAGTTGGTCCTGAATAGACACTCGGTGCTAGATAGGTACTCGGTATCGAGTAAGTACTCATCATGGCTGATTATGCTACTTGGCATATTCGTCTTCTTCATACTCAGCACTGTAGTTAGTAGTCGAAGTGCATCCTAGTTGATGAAGTAGTCAGCATTCTGTCAACTAGTCGAAATCCGGCCAGTTCCCGAGATCGAGTAAGTGATTACTATAACACCTATAGGACATTACATTTCACTGAAGTTTTTTATAAGGTAATTGAGACCCTTAGAATTGGTTAAACTATTTAGATAATGAAATGATGTTGCATTTTTCTGCTGATAATTCTAGTTTTTCAAATCTCCAACAAACTTCTAAACAAGTTTTTTAGTTAAATTTGATGACTTGTTCTCATGAAAAAACTTTAGTTTAGTAGGCATGTGTGCAGAACAGCTCCAGCGTTCCTAAACACATCTTGGTGGACAAAATATGGTAGGATGTCTTATTCAATGACCTGCATGTTAGATGTATGCTTTAGAAGTCAATCTGGCAAATATATATTTTTATTGTAGGATATAATTTTGTAATAGATATTCTTTATTGTTAATGAAATTAGATTATTTATTCCATTCATGTTGATGTGTCCATAAATTATTCAAGGAATTAATAAGATGACACATTCTCAAGAATTGAAAATTTGAGGCATCTGTCATTGGTGATTAATTCTTGAATTGCTCCTGTTCGATGGATCGTCATAGGCATGATGATTGATACAGTGCGATTGGTGCACAGATTGTTTTTCTTTCGGATAGATGAGTCTCGAGTCTACTGTATAGGGATATTAGAGCGAGAGTACATGTGGTTGCTAAGAACAAAGGTACCGAGTATTACCAGTAAGAGAAATCACTTGGATATCTACTCACTCGTTAGTGACTTGCTTAATGCTGTAGTGATGTGACTAATCCTTAGACCTGTGGTGCTTCGGCTATTTACAATGGGATTACTATAATTTGACTGCATATATACTTGGTCTCCTACTATTTAGATCGTTGCAGTGCTTGTTGGCTGTAGTAGGTTCATTATAGGAGTAGGATGTGCACTTATATCGGATCTATCCCTTTTGGTAGATAAGGGAATTGGTCTTATATGATTTGTGAGACTGAATTTAGAAAATCCTTGGCCAGGATAGTGTGAAAAGTGGAAAAGAGTTTCTGCAAGATTTTATATTATGAACTTGCATCGAATGAATCTGACATATGATAGACGATGGGATTTGACGAGAAGTTCCATAATCTTCATCTTACCAGGATTCATGATAGGACTATATCATACAATAGCTGCACTTAGAGGTTCATCTTCTACTCTACTGGATTGCCATTACATATTGCTAGGTATCACCAGTGGATTATGGAACTCGTGTGAATTGTTTTGATGGTCAATAATTCAATCGGATGAGTTGAAATTGTTTTTATCCATTGAAAGTAGTTTCAATGATATTATGGATAGAGATTTTGATATATCTCATTACCAGACAATAACATCTATAGGGTCACACACATAAGAGGTTATGACTGATTGGATGGCTGAATTGCGATTATGAAATGTCTTAGGATTTAATTATCAATGTGATTTATAATGGGATCCAAGAGAGAGAACTTGCTAATAATTAGTGAGTTCATAGGATGATTAATGAATTTTATTTGATCAAACTGGGACTAAGATTAAGTTAAATTGATTTGGATTTAGTTTGACTGGATTTGAGTTTGATTTGATAAAGCTAATTTGGATTTCGAGATAACCCAATTGAGGAGTCTTCATGTCCTAGGGTTCGACCGGTCAAAGAGGTAATTCATCTACAGAAGAACTCCTTTAGATCTCTCATATCCCATATGATTTTTTACATGAAAATAAGGGATGGGTGCTATGTGTTGGTGCCAATAGAAGTTCCAGTTGGACTGAGACTCTCTCTCTCCTAGAGTTAAGCATTAAGTCAATTGATTGGCTCCTAAAAAATCCTAAGAGGATGACTTCTCTCCTCATGCCCTAATCCCTTTTAGCATGAATAAAATGCAGGGTGTTGGATTTTTTGGCGTATAAAGGGAGTCTTAGTTGGATTGAGACTCTCTTTGATGTTAACGCCCAAAATTAAGAGTCTTATTTGAGAAGGACTAATGCAGGACGCGAACAAAGAAAAATAAAATAAAAATCAGAAGAAGAAAAAATATCAAAATAATTTTGGTATTTAATTTCAATATTCAAGTTTGACTTTCTCCATATACTTGGAGCCCTTAAATAGAGTAATAAATCGTATCCAAACGGAAGTCAAATTACTAAGTCCTAATAAAATTAAAAAATTTAATAATGGTAACAATGAAAATAAAGAAAATCCTAAATAAAGAAAATTGTAAATAAACCCTCCTAAAATAGAATTAGGATTATGATTCCTTAAAGCACACGACATTTTTTTTTGAAATAAGTATGAATTTTCTGATTTCCATCATTCCTTCCTGGTTGGAAAGAACTTGACTCTGACAAGCAATTGAAGTAGGCTCTTGAAAAATCTGGATCTATATGGCTTGACAAAGGCGGCAGTCATGAAGAAAGAACTGGAATTGATATTGGAGGAGACTGAGTATACTCCTTGATATCACCAGGATCAAATGGGGAGAACATGTCCAATCTCTGGATTCCCCCAAAAGCCTTCAAGAATTCAGACTCAAATAAGTTGTCATAAATGGAAGGCACTGACATGCTGATCAATCTAGCAGCTTTGACCTGTCCTTGTAAATTTCAAACCATGGAACATATTTTCATGTGATACCTGTAAGGAGTCCCTTGTTCCGAAATCCAGATCTTGTAAATTCTCATTCTGACCAAAGTATGCAAGCAGGCCATCAAATAAAATAGAGTTACCATCATCATCCATACTTGACTGCTCTGGAAGCTTCGGTAGGGCTTGACTAACCTCCGGCCTTGATGATTGACCATGACTTAATGATTTATACCTTGTATTCATGTGGTCATTCTCTAGGTTTTCTATGACAAACTTAGAACTAACTTCTACCACAAACCCTGGATTGCAAGAGCTTTGATATGGTTCATATAGGTCATTAGTTCTAAATGTGAAACCTTGAAATTGGGCATTACTAACACTGGTGCTTTGATTGAAAGTTGAACAAGATTCAGTTGATAGGTTTGAAATAAATCCTGAAGCATATCTTACCTTAGCCACTTCTCCGTAATGAACAAGAAGAATGTGATCATAGGCTGGGTCCAACATCCAGGCCTCTGAAAATAAGGATTTTGCTCTCCATGAGCATGGTTGCAGTTCAGGACATCTACATTACCAATCTTCAACAAATGCTCACTATCTGCACATAATTTGAGATGCTTACCATCTGCTCCCTTCGGTACCAAGGTGAGGACCTATTGAACTGTCTGCCCGTTTGCTATATTGATTCCAAAATAGAATATGCGAGAATCACACTATGATAAACAAATCTGATTAATTCCTTACTGCATTTTATGATCACCAGACCATCGTCTCGACCATTGATTTCTAATAACTATGAGCCCGGTCGCACCGGAACGCCCTTGACACAAATCTATATACTGCAGCCATCGCATCCAAAATGGAGCTTTATCATTAAAAAGTATACTCCAAACTTGAAGATCATATTCAGTTCTCTATAGCATTTCTCCATCTTTTCTTGGCAACTGAAATGCCTTTTTCACTTTTGATACAGTGTTTGTTCCTTCTAAATCACCACTACCCTCCAGCTTCTTGGAATCAACAACTTTCTTGGGTAAACACCTCATCTTTCATCTTAGCCGAGTCTGCTACTTTTCCAGATGAACCATTAAATTGTGCAATATTATCTTCTTTAATACAACCCATCTCTTGTTCCATCTTCGCAGAACTCTGACGCAGCTCATCAGAAATGGTCCTCTCGGGTTGTTTACTGTTATCTACTATAACCTCGCTAGAAACATTTGTATCTTTCTGCTTCATGCTATTAGAATTCTCTTAGCATATCGAGCCAACAATTTTATTATTTTGACTTAAAGAGGCACTTATGGGATTAACTAATCCTTTCATGTAAGGCAAGATCATCACTTTCCCCTCAAGTTTGCGAGCACTAGGTGATTTATCTTCATTATCCTTTTTTACAGTATCTAGGAGGCACGTGAGAAGCTCTGTGGAAATATCATCACTCTCTTCTAATGCAATTGTCATAATGGTCTCCATCGAATAAAAAATATTTTCTGAAAGATATGGCCTTATGGTACATGAAAAATGGTGAAACATCTCAAGAATTAGAGTATCACATTCAAGATCCAACATCACAATACATGATTGGACCTTGGCAACAGTTTTAAGAATTAAAGTCTTGCAATATAAGCAACTAGATATCTCATCCAATTTCTCAAAGGCTTCAACAATCTTTTGAAATACCTACTTCATTAAATCATTATTATATGGAGCATCTAGAGCTATTATTTTTATGATTTCATTGATACACGAGGCCATAGTGACTTTCACATCTATATCTGAATGTCCTAATAACTCTTTAGCAACCAGGGCTTTCATTGTGGGATGAAGCATATTGGATATTGAATCAAATGGTGATTGTTCTACTCAAGGATCATTGAACCAGTACCGGAACCCATACCGGTCAGCGATTGGTATAGTATGGTACCGTATTGTACCAGTACGTGTACTGGCCTTGAAAATTTGAGAAAAAACTATCTTCCTCCCCCCCTCTCAAGCAAGGATTGTTGAACTAGACCTAAACCGTATCCGAACCAAGCCAAACTGAGTCCGAATCGGACCGAACCGGGAGGTACGCACCGGTACGGTACTGGTATGGAATATAATTTTTTTTATTTTTTTCAATGGTTTGGAGGTCGGACCATTTTTTGTAGATGAACCGTACCGGCTGTTGGCCAGTATGGTACGGTATGCCCCGTACCGGGTGGTATGGGACAGTACCGCAAACCTTAGTTCCACTCTTTCTAAAAGATTTATTTTGATCAAGAAGAGAAGTTGATCAAGAAGAGAGGAGTTCATTGATAGTGGATGGAGAGGCGAGCCGATTTCCCATCTCTTGAAGCTGGTGTTCCAGCTTCTTCCACATGGACGTCATTCCTCTATGCTTAAGATCATCGGTGCTCCAAGCCCTTTGAAGCATCAGGATATCGGAACTCTAGAATTATCCAATAATTTAAAAAGAATCCAAATTTTAACGAAGGGATCGTACCTTTTACACGACGTTTCGAAAAGTTTTGGACGGTTGCTTGCAAGCCGAAAATAAGGTACGAACTTCAAGTTTTTTCCTTTTTTTTCTTCTATTTTTTTTTTTTTGGGTCTATAGACCAGGTTTATGGACTGAGCCTATGGACCTGTCTGTAGATCATGTAGTCTACAAGCTGCCTGTGGACCACGATTAATAAAAAAGGGAGGGTTCTAAGGCTTTTTTTTGGCGTCGGATCTCTCATCCATGGATGGCGCGGTGATGGTGATGGGGAAGGCAGCATCGGCGATGGGCGACGTCATGGGGAAGGCAGTGATGATGAGTTGGCGATGGCTTCGATAAAAGGGCGACGACTCTGGCAATGATGGTAATGGCTCGACAGCAATGGAACCCCCGAGCACGGAGTTCGGGACAATGATGAAGATGGGGACAGTGGTGGACAATGGCGAATCAGCGATGCCGAGACGGTGATGCCGAAGGCGGTGGGGAAGGTGGCGAGGGCGAAGGCCGATGGCGGTGAAGGGCAATGGGATGGCAGAGCTCTCTCTTGTTGTCCTTGGTGTCGATGGAGGAAAGGGTGGAGGACGCGGGAGGACCGAATGGACGGGGATGATCGGGGTCTTGAGGTGGAATATGGCGGTCTCAACGAGCATGGAAAAGGAAAGGAAATGAGCATGGAAAAGGAAAGGAGGTGGTTGCAAGCGCAGCGGTCGTGGTCTTTATCTCGGTCGTGCTGGCGGTGGTTGGTGCTAGAGGTGGAGGGGGCATCGGATTTGGTGGTGTAGGAGATTTTGGGTGCAGTGATGAGGGTAAAGGTTGATGGCAGTGAAGGGCAATGGGATGGCGGAGCTCTCTCTTGTCATCCTTTGTGTTGATGGAGAAAAGGGTGGAGGATGCGGGAGGACCAGATGGACGGGGATGACCGAGGTCTTGAGGTGGAACATGGCGGTCTCAACGAGCATGGAAAAGGAAAGGAGGTGGTTGCAAGCACAGCGGTCGTGGTCTCGATCTCGATCGTGTTGGCGGTGGTTGGTGCCGGAGGTGGAGGGGGCATCGGATTTGGTGGTGTAGGAGGTTTTGGGTGCGGCGGCAAGGGCGAAGGCCGATGGCAGTGAAGGGCAATGGGATGGCTGAGCTCTCTCTTGTCGTCCTTGGTGTCGATGGAGGAAAGGGTGGAGGATGCGGGAGGACTGGATGGATGGGGATGACCGAGGTCTTGAGGTGGAATATGGCGGTCTCAAGGAGCATGGAAAAGGAAAGGAGGTGGTTGCAAGCACAGCGGTCATGGTCTCGATCTCAATTGTGCTGGCGATGGTTGGTGCCGGAGGCGGAGGGGGCATCGGATTTGGTGTTGTGTAGGAGGTTTTGGGTGCAGCGGCATTGCTTAGCGACATCAAGTTGGTCGGGACGGTGCAGTTCCGTAGGGCCTCAATCGAGTGGGAGGCTTGGAATGGCCAAACAGGAAAACTTGTTTTTTTCGAATTTTTTCTTGGTTTCTTCCATGTGCAGAAGTCTTGATCAAGTGGAGGTTTGCATTAATCGAACAGGAAACCAACGAATATTAGTAATTGATGTGGGGAATCATGATTTGCTCTGATACCAATTGATGCGGGATGCAAACGAAAAGAAAAATAAAATAAAAATCAGAGGAGGAAAAATATCAAAATAATTCTGGGATTTAATTCCAAAATTCAAGGCTGACATTCATACAATTGGAGCTTTTAAATAGAGCAACAAATCGTATCCGAACGGAAGTCAAATTACTAAATTCTAATAAAATTAAAAATCTTAATAAAGGTAACAATGAAAATAAAGAAAATTCTAAATAAAGGAAATCCTAAATAAATCCTCATTCTAGAATAGAATTAGGGTTATGATTTCTCAAAGCACATGTTTCCTTCTGAAATAAGTATGAATTTCCTGATTCCCATCAAGGACTTTTGGGCACATAATTAAAGGGTCTCATAGGCATGATTTTGTGTGATAAAAACAAAAGAAAAACTCTCCATCCCACACGTCCAAAGGTTGGGCAATTAAAAGGAGTTAATTCACCTGGGACTCTCTCTCATCCATGTCTTAATTAAATGCCATGCCAAAAGTGTTTTGCGGCAGATTTAGGGATGGAAATAATGCCAATTTCCTCTCTCTTCTCCCTCTCTTCCATACCTTTACGAGAAAGGTGCTGAAAATTTTTGAGAAGAATTTCAGCAAGACTGTTGAATTTTCTTGAGAAGAAATTCAGCTACAAGGAAGGTGCTGAAAATTCTTGAGAAGAATTTCAACAAAGGTACTGAATTTTTTTGAGGAGAAATTCATCAACAAGGAAAAAAAGAAGAAAAGAATTTAACCATCAAGAAAAGATCTTTGCAAGGAAGCTAGCATTCCAATGAGATCAGGTGTTTTGATCTGCACATGGCCTCGTGTAGAAGCCGGATGCTTGTGCAGCTTCAAAAGGATTGAGAAGACATTCATGATCATCGATTGCGATGAATAACTACTCGCACAAAGGTGAAGATTAGATCTTATTTATTTTATTGCATCTTAATTTTAGTAGCGATGAGGGATCCTGGTTTGGGTTTGCTAAAATTTGTTGATCTGAATTTATAAAATTAAAATAGTTTTAATTTTTGCTGTGCAATAGATCTATGATTTCCTTCACCGCGCCCGTTATCACGGTTTTGAATGCCCAACATGCTTAAAAATGGTACTTTTGGAGAGTTTATACCTAAGATAAAGTCATGATCGATGAACAATAATTTAATAGCAAAAGATAGTCTGATTTTAACCATGGTTCTAAATAATGCTTTAAATCTTGTGGAATAGAGATACCCCAGTTTTTCTATGGAATGAGATGCCCTACTATCTCATCTTATCTCGGCAGTGGTTTTGATTATGCATCTCGGTAGATAGCCTTTATCTTTATCATTTTTTCTTTCATTTCTTTCTTTCCTTCTTTTTCTCCTTTTCTTCTACCTTCCTATCTGTCTTTTCCAGTTTCTTACTTTTCTTTTCCCTTTCTGTTTCCATTCCCTTTTTCAGTTTTTCCTCTTCTTTCTCTTTTCTCTTTTCTTCTTTCCTCCTTTTCCTTTTCTTCTCCTTTTCTTTCGTTCATTTTTCTTTTTTTCTTTCCTATCACCTTTTTCTTGCTTTCATCTTTCCTTTCTTTCTTTCTTTCCTTTTTTTTTTTCTCTCCCCGATGGATGGGTTTCAGAGTCCTGGCCCCGTTCCGGTCATATTTTCTTTTAGGAACGGGACGGGATGGTCAGGATGCCCTCATTCTACTGGGATGTAAAACCTTACTTTAGAATGATTTAATGCATTGGATTTTTAGTCTCTATGCTTTAAATTATAGAGCATACTGACAGTGAGATCAGTCTGGATATCTTGCCATGTTAATAGCACCGAGGACGATGATCCACAATTTTTATAATGATCTACATCATCTAAAATGCCTAAAAGTTAAGAAAATGGTAGGGGGCCTCAGACGTGCATCTACAGGTCTGAAGATGAGCGACTTACAAAAATATAATAAAAGGTTTGTTTAAGTCCATGGTTGGGAAGTTTAGAGGTCACTTAAATTTGGTTACTTTTGTGTTTAGGTGTTTAAGCATTATAAAATACTCTGGTCATCTTCCTGCATTATCTATTACCAAGGTCCGCTGAACCGGTACCGGGACCCATACCGGTCAGCGGGCGGTACGGTGCGGTCCGTACCGGCACGTGTACCGCAATGCCCAATTTTAAAAAAAAACAAACTCTCTTCCCCTTTCACTGTACCGATCCCGAATCGATCCGAACCGACTCGAACCGGGACGAACCAGGCTGAACCAAGCCCGAACCGGGCGGTTCATACCGGTACGGTACGGTACATAAATTTTTTTTTTAATTTTTTTTCACCGGTCCGGTGTTCGGACTTGGCCGGTACGGTACGGTATGCCCCGTACTCGGTGGTCCGGGACGGTACCGCGAACCTTGTCTATTACACTAACCACAGGGCAGTCACAAGCAGTACCTCATTAAAAAAATGATGTTAAGAATTATGTCATGTTTGTCTATTAGAGATAGACGATCATTGTCAAAATTCTAGCATATCAGTTTGAATGCTTGTGTTACGATTACCAAAACTTTCACAGGTTGTGGAAGAACAGCATGCAAGTTAATGGAGTATACACACATTGCTATAAATACATGTCTAGGGTCATGCTTACACAGGATTCCTGTCTGCTTTGGGTGTTAATGGCCAGCATATGGGTTTGGCAATAAAAATAATGCATTTTATTTAGCTAAGGAGCTAATACATGATGCAATATGCCCCTAATGACTGTGAATTTCAATTGGTTGGCATGCAAATTGAAATTGTTAAATGCTTATATGCTCCTTAACTTGAGTAATTTTGACCGTGCCAATGGGAACAATTCTTCAAAAGAAACACATTCTCATATTGTTACCATTTTCTCTGTGATCAAGTCCAATTCAAAACAAGTCACTATATTGTCATCTTCATCGTATGTGCAAGAATCCATCAGCGAATGCATTTCATCAGATCTTTTGAAAGATCCTATTCTCTTTGGTAACTGGAACTTCCATCTCTGCAAAAATGCACAAAACATTCATTGCATAAAACTAAACAATGAGCATTCACTGATTCTGGAGCTTTTATAAACTCTTTGGTTATGTATTTTATTTCACAGAGGCGGTGACTGGAAGACAGGAGGAAGCTGTCACTTGGAGAAATTTCCAGAGTTGAGTTCTTCGCCAGTGTCCCTGAAAGACTGGGATCATCTGCTGAAACCATTTAGAAATTTGACTTCGGAGAATTTTGCTCGGACTCGGGTGCTGGATTTGGACGTGCTGAACGTGACCCAGATGACCGCTCGAAGGAGAGATGGTCATTTATCCATATTTTACCTTGGTCCTTCAGGTCCTGCCCCTCTCCACAGGCAGGACTGCAGTCACTGGTGCTTACCCGGGGTCCCCGATGCATGGAATGAGCTGCTGTATGCACTCTTTTTGAAATGGGAATCCATGATCTATCAAAATGTGTCTGCTTTGGGCAACACCTGGATAAAGCTGGACTCATGAAGGTGCGAAAGCTCATCACTACAGATTAATTTGCATTGCAGTTCTTCGAGAAGAAAGTGCACAATGGACACCTTTCCAGGGTTCCTTGTTGAAGCCTTTGTGGGTGGAGGCATATCACACATAAGGGCCAACGCCATATTTTGACAAGATTTGTCGATACAGGGCTTACAGGCTACCAGTAGCAAATATAGAGGCATAGGTAATCAACAAATTGACTTTGTAAATAGAAAAAATTGATGTCTGCGATTTTTTTTTTTTTAGATAAATGGCATCAATCTCTATATAGGATTGAGAATCATATGTAGCAGCAGGATGTTTGGAAAGTCTGGATTCCAGCAAAGCCTTCAGCTTTTGAATCACAAGTTAAGGTGTTGCATCTACTGTTCCTCCCCTTTTTTGTTTAGTTAATTTTGTTTCCATCAATTTTAATTTGTAGCGACATAAAGAAAAGAATTTTGTATGAACTTCTGTCAGATCGTAAAGTTGAGGATATGATGGTTGTAATTGGTTTCTGGGGTTGGGAAAACCCATTTGAACGGCAAAGGTATTCAAAGTTACTAGCCTTCAGCATGTATGAAGTTGGCTGATTTAAAGGGGGAGGGATGCCTGTCAATCTTCATGAACTCATAAATCAATGTTAGGGATTAATCTTAAGTTATAAAACAAGATTGACAGTGCAGGCCAACTTTGAGTTGGTATTGCTCTTTATGGTCTCTTTGAAAATTTTGGGTCTAATAATGATTATACTTGATTAGTCTGCTTTGTGAATTGTTATTGTTCCATTTGTCTAATTGGGATTCATATCATTATTTGAAATTTTCTGTATGTAACCAAAGGGAGGTTATTTGTTACTGTTGGTTTTTTTAAACAACATATTAATGGTTGGTTTTCTTAAACAACATATCAATGGTTGGTTGGTTTGGCTTGATTTTTTTTTTTCCTTTTTTGTAAACTAAAGGAATGGGGGGATAAATCTCGATGTAGCTGTCCTGTCTCGTCAGATTTTGGCAGTCTTTTTCTATCTAAAGATGAGTACGTCAATCTGATATCACTAAAATACTTGCCAGTAGAATGGGGACAAAAAAGAAAATCATGATTTCTTACTCATATCAGTGGTCGTGGATCCAAGAAAAATTTTTGGATTTAATCAAGTCATCCATGAAATTATGTCTCGAACCTATAATTGATTGATAGTGAGGCAAGGTTTTTATCAATCAGACTACCATCTTAGCGGTGTATGAACATATCTTTGGTAGCACCGTGGTTTTGCAAAGTAATAAGGAGGACCTGAGAAGCCCAAATGCCAGCGGACATTAAAATATGACTCAAATAAAAATGAAGTGTTGATGAAATTTTAAAGAGATCTTTGTCCGCCCGAAATCAGAACCTCTCCAATGGGTGGAATGCAGTGACCGGTACACAAAATTTTTGGGAAAATAGCAATCGAATCAGAAATCAAACCCATGACTATAAGGGTTTTACAATAACGTCTCAACGACCACTGCAACAATTAGGTCTTGATGGTTCATCAAATGACCGACCGACTATATCTACGTCATCCAAAAGATGTCTTGATGTAAAATTAAAATATATACTTGATTTATCCATTTGGATACTTTTAAAACTTTACCATTTGAAAAATAAAAAGATGCCAATACATTTTATATATTTTCCTTCATTATATACAGCTTACATTTCTAAAAATTGAATGAATCTGGACTCTTTTCTACTTGTGCTGCAATGAAAGAATAACCTAGCATGTAGATCAATGTGTTTCAAAGTAGTATTTAATATAAAAATTCTTAAGAAATATTGTACATATTATATTAAATCTGTTTTTAATTATAATGTAGTCTGATCGATTGACCTGATGGTTGGATAATGGACCATGACCTAATGAGTTGGTTCTTTGGCAAGGTTGGTCAATGGTTAGGTTTTTTATAACCATGCAAGTGGAGGAAAATCCTTTTTTTTGTGTACTAGGATTTGGTATACCATCCCAATTGACTTCATGACAACTTTATCATGCCATCGATCCAACCCAGTCAATAAATAGGACATGAATTTGTTATACTATTTATAGTTAAATCCCTAGTTTAATTTCATATTCGCGCATTTCTTTACACACTCCAGTTTTGCAACGGTTTTATGATGAAATAGGACTGTCCACCTGGCTTTTTTTTTTTTGGGGTACCGATGATAATATTTACAAGTTTTGGTACACACAAAACTTGTGACTAATGTTACCATGCTATGCGGCTAATGCTGCAAATAGGTTAGGTTGACTTGTAACTTGATTCGACCCGATCTGATTAGATCCGATTCAATCCATTTTTAAAGACTTATAGATTTATATCAGATTCTAAAATTAGATCTATTTTATTTTCTGGGTCAAGTCCGAATTTAGTGAATTTAGGTCCGATCCAACTTGATCCGACCCGAACCTACTCATATTATTAGGATCCAAACCTATTTGAACATTTAAATTATGATTTAACATTTATATGAAACTTATTTTTAATATAAAGATAAATTTATAATTATTTTTATATCTTAACTTATCTGGAAAATAATATTATTTGATATCTATTTTATGGTTAATAATAGTTGGCTATGTGATAATTAAAATACAGTTGTCTATATTTGATCCAAACTCTATCTAGATCTAAATTTTTTAGATCAGGACCGAGTTATTCATAGACTCGATCCAATCCAAATGACCAGTTGGACTGAAAATTTTGATCATGGACCCGATCCAATTTTCTGTTAGACCGGGCTTGGATCAAATATTAATTAGGATCTGATCAAAAAATAATATTAGATCGGATCACTCGTGATCTGGTCCGACCCAATCTATTTTCATCTTTATACGTGATTTTATAAGTCTTGTTGTCGGACTTTGCTTGGCAGCTTGTCTTTTTTTTTTTTTTTTTTTTTTTTTTTTTTTTTTTTTTGTGGGTACAGTGATGCAATGTTGAAACAGCCTGCCTTACGAGTATGCTTCGAATCAGAAAAGTCTATTCCGCTCCTTCCAAAGAGTCCAACAGACCATAGTTGCCTGGCTTCCCCGCTTGTTTGGAAATATTTGCTGCCAGGAGATCTCACCATAATTCCTTGATGGTTTTGGGGTTTTGCATTTTTTTTTTTAAAAAAAAAAATTATAGCATCTGTAACCAAATACAAGCTGCAAAATTACTAGTGAGGAGTAAGTGGTCTATGGTCTCCTCTTCTGAGCAGAAAGGAGGGTAGTTCACAGTCTTTTTTTTCAGGTTTTTGGCGGTTAAAAGCCACCCAATTGAAGGTTTTAAGCTTATTTGGTAATTGTGCTTTCCAATTGGACTTGGTGAATTGTGGTGAGATTCCTCCGTGGCTCAGGAATGAGTAGCATTTTTTCACCGAAAAGGAGTTTCGTGTATCCCATTTCCATTTCACCATGTCAGGTTTGCTTGATGTTTTACCATGCTGATCATTGGTTTGAGTTGCTACATTCTTTCAACTCCATTAGTGTTCGAAATTGCGTTGAAGAGGTCTCGAATTTATTTGTGTTTAAAAAAACCTACAATTAAGGTTTCATATTTGGATATGCGAGGAGGAATAAATCCAGAAAAAACTTCTTTGATGGGTCCGCTAGTCAACTGCTGATCATGCCAGAAGGAAGCTGCAGATTTAAATGGGTTTACACAGTGGTTTTGCTGGTCCTTTGAAGTATCTCCACCATCTTTTTGCTAGCAGGCATTGATTGTAATTTTTGGATTCTAGTTGGTAGAGGATGATATTTCATATTATCTCGGTTATGTGAGTTAGATGATATGATCATTTTATTTGGTATTACAAAATACTATCTAGCGATAAAAGATTCAGTAATAAATTCGGTGATAGCATCACTGTACAATGTAGTGACATTATCACGTCATATATCCTAGATAATAGAATATCACTGAATATTGATGATGTACATTATTTTAATAGCCTAATCAAAATAAATATCTATAATAATTATTATTATTGTTGTTGTTGTTGCTAGATTGGAGGTGAGCTGACTCAGGCTCGACTCGGACAAAACTAGAACTGAGATGATTGCTGATATGGAGTCGGGTCTTGCAGGGTCCTATCGCTAAGAGTGGGGTTTTGCAAGATAGAGAAGATTAGAAAGTCTACACACAATAGGGGGTTCCCTGGTGGTGGACCCTCTAATGCTTAAGTTAGTCTCCTGGAAAGACAAACAGAGGAGGATTGGAGTCCCTTTTAGATTTAAAGTAGAATAGAGGGAGGAGGCCAGAGAAGAAATGAAGGAGGGAGACAGAATGAGATCTATGAAAGAAGGGGTTCTCAGTGTGTATGAGACCCGCTGCCAAGAAGATGGCACATTAATGAGTGGAGTTGCAGAGGCCGAGATACTTCGTGGGAAGTAGGAAGTATGTAGGATGTCTTGCAAATATCTTGATGAACACTAAGGATGGGGGTGTGCTACGACACTGAGAAGAGGATTCCTTTGTCAGGAAGGGATTTTAGGAAATGTGAGGGCTCTCGGCTCCGCTTTGCCTCGCCTATTTGTATTTCTCTTAGTTTGGCCTTTGAACTTACCTAGAGGATCCCGGGGAAGAAGTTTATAGGTATGTATATTACACCTAAAGTGGTATGGTGTGCATTGCATGGGAGTGGTGTCCGCACATCCTGGCTGTTGTAGGCACTCCCATGATAGGGGCCATATCGTGGTAGGTGGAGAAGGGAGTGGAGATCAACACATCTCTGCTACAAGGCATCTCTCAGATGGCGAGCATCAATGGCCGCCGCTCTTGGAGCATGCATGACTGGGATGGATGGGGCAAACCTAGCAATAGTTAGCATCTTAGTAGAAGGTTGGTGAACATGTAGTTTGATGTCCAGGTGGTGAGGTGTTGAGAGGTGGCTCGGTCATCCAAGTTGGTTGACACGTGTCTGGCACAGATTGGAGGTTCGGTACCAGCTGGACCAACCAAATCATGATGTATCGGATTGCCACATTTCCTGGGACCTTGGATGAAGTAAAGACCCAACTGTTCCGGTGGGGCATGGAAGCCTATTATACTGAGGCAAGGCTCGTGCTAGGCAATGTAGCTCATAGCAAGGCAGGCAAGGTTGTGCTGGACGAGATAGCTTGCGACAAGCATGCGAGGTTATGCTGGATGAGGTAGTTTGTGACAAGGCCAGCGAGGCTGTGCTGGGTAGGCAGCTCATGACAAGGCAAGCGAGGCTGCATCCTTCAAGATTCGTGCTGGGATTGGCATGCAATGGAGGAAGAGCACTTATGACTTCCAAGGGATGACATCAACCGGAGTGGTAGCAGGTTTAAAAATTGCTACGGTGATTTGAACTCTTGAGACATTTCGTCACATCTCCAGGAACAGCACCTTTAATGACAAGTCAACATGGGACACATCGAATGGCGAGGCAGAAGCCGGCACCCTTTAATCAAGGAAGCGATGGGTTCTCTTGATGAGTACAAAAAGGAGAGTCGGTTCAACCTCTACTACTCCCGTAATGTCCAGACAATCGAGAAGCAGTAAAGCCATAGAGAGAAAATCCTTTTAATTTTTAATGATGACAAAAAGGGAGAGTAAGATAGATTATATAAGCGAAAATCCAAAATTTTCAAGAATTCACATTCTACTTATGATAGGGGGAGAAAATCTTAACTTTGCTTGACTCAATAACTTTGAAATATTGTTGTATGAATTAAAGAGCTAATACATCTTCATCTAAATATCTCTATGAACTTTGCTTGATGATAAATGTGAAAATTGTTTGATGAACTTATTCAATTTACAATGCCTTTGAAAATATGTTTACTTGAAAGCTTAATACAATAGCCAAATTTGAACTCAAATGCTTATATACTCAAAGTTTTGTCATCATCAAAAAGGAGGAGATTGTTAGCTTTAGCCCTTGATTTTGATGAATAACAAAATATTAAGTATATGTTTTGTACTAATGTTTCAATTGGAGTTGTGAAATCTAGGTCACAGGTACATCAAATTCTCAACACAAAAGTATCAAAGTCATTGACATTAATGCAAGATGAATTTCAAAGTTTAAGAAGTCTTCTCACCTTGGAAAGCTATGGAATTGATCACTTTGATCTTTATGAAGAAGAAATTGGAAGTATATTGGACAATTTTTAGAGTTTTGGAGTTTGGCACACATTTTGGAATTGGCATAGATCAAGTATCGACCCAAGTGTCGATTCAAGTGTCGACTCATGAAGGCAAGTATCGATACCTCTGAAGACTGGCATACAAAATTTCTGCCAGCATGCCAAGTGTCGACCCAGGTGTTGACCTAAGTATCGACTCATAGGTCGACTCAAGGCCTGAGAATAGCAATGGATAGAACATTATTTTTAGACTCCTGTGAAGTGTTGACCCAAATATCGATCCAAGTGTCGACTCACAGGTCGACTCATAGATCGACTCATATCCAGAGACAAGAAAATTACAGAATAGTGTCATTCCTGAATTTTTTGTCAAGTGCTGACTCAAGTGTCAACTCACAATTTCAAGTATCGACTCACAGGTCGACTCATAGCCTGAGACTAGAAATGAAGCAGGACCATGGATTTCAAGAACTACACTTGGTGTCGATCCAAGTGTCGATCCAAGTTTCGACCCAAGTGTCGACTCAGTTTCTGACAACAGTAACGTCTATGTTTTCAGAAGTTCAGAATTGGTTCAAATGATCCAAAATAACTAGTTTCTTTTCTCCAATGGTCACAAATGATTTTTTTGAAGGTTTTTCATATATTTATCACTCACCAAACTCATTGAATACACAAGAGAGACATAAGAGATACAAGAGACAAACTTTATCTTTTGAGAAAGCTATTGAAAAGACAAGAGTGAGCTAAAAAGAAGATTCCAACTGAAAAAGCCTTCATTCTTGCTGTTGAGCCTTCAAATCAATATCCAAAAGTGTTCATTGAAAGCTTCCAAGAAGAAAAAGATAACTCAAGCATTCAAGAAGAGCTTCATCGATATTATTTTTGCTCTTTTGAGAGCTTTGTTCTTGTGCTTAAAACTATACTTTTAGTTTTATTTGCTGTAACTAGTTTTAAGGCTATTGAAACTAAGGGTTAAGCCCTTCTAAGCCATGAATTGGAATTCAAGCCTAGGGTTGGCTTGTGGAAAAGGTTGTTGGTGAGCCTAAGTGTGAAAACCAACTGTAGGTTTGACTTATGAGCCCTTGAAAACAAGTTGGCTGTAATCTTTGGTAAATTATAGTGAAATTTTTAAGAGGTAGCTTGGAG
This sequence comes from Areca catechu, assembly GCA_021397845.1. Taxonomy (NCBI): domain Eukaryota; kingdom Viridiplantae; phylum Streptophyta; class Magnoliopsida; order Arecales; family Arecaceae; genus Areca; species Areca catechu. The sequence goes on along the minus strand of CM038050.1, from coordinate 155,300,595 downwards.
AGTGGATGTAGGTGTTTGGAGTGCACCGAACCACTATAAACTTCTTGTATTTGTGTGTGTGGTTTGGCTTCTCATTTATTTCTCTAGCACTGCTCTTTATTTTTAAAGCATTGCATTTATAGCATATTCAGTATATTCATATTATTATACAAACACATTAGTTCAGCACATATATTGTTTAAATTTTTAAAATCCCAATTCATCTTCCCTCTTGGGTTGCTATGCTGGGCAACAGAATTGTTCGACCATGCTAGAAAAAAATGTTAATTATGCATTTTTGGAAAGTGGATAATGCATTATATAAGCCAAAGGGCATGTGTTTGTAGGTGAAAGTTCCATATGGACAAGTAAATGTCATCTTCTCTTAGTCTTCTGAGGCTATAGTGATCCAATTATAACCAAAGTATCCATCCAAAAAATAGTAAAAATTATGCCCAGCTAATCATTCTAACATTTATTCTATAAACGATAGAGAAAAATGATCCTTCCGAGTGGCAACATTTAATTTGCTATAGTCAATGCAAACCGTCCATCCAATTTGAATTCTAGTTGGGACTAGTTCATTATTATTATTTTGGATTATAATAATTCTTGACTTCTTGGGTACCACTTGTATAGGACTTACCTAAGAACTGTTTGAAATTGGATAAATTATGCCATTATCAAGGAGTTTTATAATTTCCTTCTTTACCACCTCTTTCATGGCTAGGTTGAGTCTCCTTTGGGGTCTCTTGTAGGATTAGTTTCCTCCCCTGGATAAATCCTATGTTGAAAAATTGGGGGGTTGATCCCCTTTATATTAGCTATGGTCCATCCTAAGGCTTCTTGATTTTCGTTAATGATGCTTAATAATTCTTTCTTTTGTTTGGGGTCTAGGTCTGTTGAAATAATTACTGGTCGGGTTTCTAAAGGACCAAGGTTCATGTATTTGAGGTGCTTGGAGAGTGTTTTCAATTCTAACCTAGGTTCTTCCTTTATTGATGGTTTGGGCAATGGTCTGGCCATTGTCTCGAGTGATTTGAGTAGAGGCTCCCATCTTGATTTTGCATCAATTGTAACCACTTCACCATATTAGTTCATCCAAAGTTCTAGGTTAAACTCTTCATCACTAAGGTCAATAGGATCATAGATATTATCCTCAATATAGTTCAAGTCACTCATTTGATTTGTATTAGTTAGATTAAAAATATTTAGATCTATCGACATGTTGCCAAAGGAGAGTTTCATCAACCCATTTCGATAATTGATTTGAGCATTGGCTGTGGCCTAAAATGGTCTACTTAGTATAACAGGGATGTGACTTTTCGGGTTCATTACTAGTTCAGTTTCTAAAATTATAAAATCTACCAGGTAAAAAAAATCACTAACCTTAATCAACACATCCTCTACATTCCCCTTGGCACTTTTAAAGATTGATCTGTTAATTATAGAGTTATTTCCATGGGCTTTAGTTCTCCTAACCCTAATTGCTCATATACTAAATATGGCAATATGTTGACACTCGCCCCTAAATCTAATGGAGCCTTATTAATGAGGGTGTTCCCTATAATGCATGAAATAGTGGGTGATCTTGAATCTTTGTACTTTACTGACATATGGTTTGATAGATATGAACTCACATTGGATGCCAAGAAGGTTCTCTTAGGTATATTGGTGGTCTTCTTTTTTGTACACAGATCCTTAAGTAATTTGGCATAAGCTAGGACATGTTGGATTATATCTAGCAAGGGAATATTCACCTTAACTTGCTTGAAGACCTCCAATATCTTGTCTGTTTGGGTTGAGTTTTGGTTAGGCTTAAGTTTGTTAGGAAATGGTGCTACAACCTTGGTATTTGGTTCATCAGATTCTAGAGAGGGCTCAACTGGTAAGTTGGGTGTTGCATCAGGTTCTGATGCCTTAGTTTCTTTGCGCTAGCCTTGCTCAGATAGTTGTTTAGATAGTGGGTCTTTTATTTATTCTTCTTCAAATAGCCCACTTGGTTATCTATTTATTTCCTAGATCTTAATGCATGGATAGCATTCAATTGGTTGATCTGGGCTCCTTGTTATGGTCCTTGATTATTTTGGATCATGGGGTTGCCTCAGGCTAACTCGATAGTCTATCCCATTTTCTCTCACTCAGTTGTGGCTAATTGACCTAATTGTATCTCTAAACAGACAATAGCCTGGGTGTTGGGATTTAAGTTTTGGCCCATGGTTTACATAAATTTGTTTAGGGTAGTTCCATTTTGACCTGTAGTCTGCATAAAGCTATTTAAGGTAGCATTGGTGCTATTAATTATAGCACTAGTGTTAGCATAGGATTTATGTAGGCTGTATTTGTGGCAGCATTAGATTTGGCTAGAGTAGAATTGGTGTCAGCATTCGATTTAGCCAGAGCTTCTAGGCATTTTTCTAGAAAACTGAATTTCTTTTCATAATTATCAAGGCCTAGTGGGTTGTTTACTATAAAATTATGCCTTGGATTTGGTTGGTTAAAGCTGGAACCACTTGCATTAGGGCCTTGTGACTATGAAAAGTTTAGGTGATCCTTCCACCTTGGGTTGTAGGTCGGTGTATAGGGATTATTGGTAGGTCTTTGATAGGTTGTATTTATCTATACATAACCATTTTCTGTTTGGGTCATGAGGTAGGGACATTCTTCTATTACATGCCCTGGATCACCACATCCATTGCATATAGGTGCAGACACTTGATTCACTTAATTTATAGGGGTTTATCCTTTAAGTTCTAGTGCCTGCTCTATCCTACAGATCAAAGAAGACATTTTAGTCTCTTCAGCCATGGATGCTGAGATTTGGTGCATACCACTTCTTGATGGTGTGCTTTTAGGTTTCCTAGTTGTCTCCCATTGTAAACTCTTTTTTGCTAAGTCCTCTATAAATTACCAAGCTTTATTAAGTGGTTTCTGCATGAACTGATCCTAGTACACCGACTCAAGCATGATTCTAGAACTTGGGTCTACACTTTCATAAATAATTTGGCATAGCCTCCAAGTCTCTATTTCATGGTATGGACATTGACTTAGGAGGTTCTTAAAATAGTCTAGGCACTTCTAGAAAGGCTCTCCCTTTAACTAATAAAATTAGTTAATCTCATTTCTAAACTTGGCTATTTTGTGATATGGAAATAACTTCCTCAAGAACATTTTAACAAAACCCTCCCATGTTAAGATTGACTAGGTAGGCAAACTATATAGCCATTTCTTAGCATTTTTTTTTAGAGTAGAATTAACTAGCCTAAGTTTAATGGCATATTTCGAGAATTAATGTATCCTCATGGTATCATATACTTCCTTAAATTCTCTAATAAAAATATAAGCATCCTTAATTCCTATGAATTTGGGGAGCCTGTTGATAATTTGAGATTTAATCTCAAAATTGGTAGCATTAGTTTGGGATAGTCGAATGTAAGATAGTTAAGTAGATCCAATCAGATAGCAAGTCTCTTAGATTTAGGGGATGTTCTATTTCCTCCATGGTTAACTCTGAGTTTTTAAGTAGATCCAATTAGATAGCAAGTCTCTTAGATTTAGGGGATGTTCTATTTCCTCCATGGTTAACTCTGAGTTTTCTTGGTTAAGGATAGGGTTTAAATCTATTCTCACTAATTGATCAGATTTTCTTATTTAAGTTAAAATTTTGTTAGTTTTTTATACATATTTTATTTTCTTATGGAAGAAGAGAGGAGAAAAAGGAGGGATAGATGAGAAGAGAGTTCTAAAGATGAGTCTTAAGGAGTTCTAAATCTATAGATGATAGAGAAGGATGTTTTAATTAGGTTAAAATTTTGTTAGCAAATAAGTTATCAAATAAATTAAAACTCTACTTAAGTTTTTCCTAAGTGTTGACCCCTGGAATGATTTTGATGATTACAAAATATTGGAGCATGTATGCTTTATTAATTCTTTCAATTACTCAAGAAATTTTGCAAGAAAGTATGATCTTTATATTAGTTGGTTTTCTGTCTAGTTGAGATGTATTCCAACATTGTATGAACTCATGTACACTTTAAATTGTAAAGCCCTAATTTTTTCACTTATGTAATTTTGTAAAAAGGGCTCTAAATTAGTAAAAATGAGTACAAGCAGGTTAGACATGTTTGGTAAGCTCTTTGAAGCTTTTTGGAAGACTTGCTCTTATTGGAATATTAAATTGAAGAAGTTTGTAGAAATTTGAAGCATAAAAAGATTTTTTTGCAAGAGCCGACTCATGGACCAAGAGCCCGACTCCTATTCTAGCACGGCACAAAAAATTTTAGAGTTTCAGAACTTTGAACCGACTCGAGCCTTAAGAGCTGACTCGATGAAGAACTTATATTTTTGGTGACTGAGACTTCGAGCCGACTCAAGCCTAGAAGAGCTCACTCGTCTAGAGTTTATGTTGTTGATGATTGAGACTTCGAGTTGACTCAGCCTTGAAGAGTCGATTCCTACAGAGTTTATTTTTCCACTGACTGAGACTTCGAGCCGACTCGAGTGACGAGTTTTTTCAGTCTAACGGCTAGTTGCAGAATCTCATTTTTGAACTCCAAATGCCCTCCAACGGCTCTATTTCAATTTCCCAGGCCCTACAACGGTTAGTTTTGATTGAAGACTATAAAAGGAAGTATTTATAGAGGATTACATTATTATTCAACATTTATTCATTGATTATTCAAAGTGATTTCAAGTCTTTCACCAACCAACTTCAAGAGAGCATTCAAGATAGGAATCAAAGCTTCACCAACTAATTTTCATTCTTGAATCCAACCTTTTGAAGAAGTAAAGAAGTAGCTTGAAGAGCATTAAAGAGCATTCAAAGCTAGGCTTCAACTTGATCTTCATCGGTAATACTTAAACAAGTTTGGTTTGTTGTAAAGTTGCTTTATACATTTGATTTATCTTATTTTCTCTCTAAGAACAGCAAGGGGCTGTGTCTTGAGAGTGTGTTTAGGTTCTTGGTTAGCCTATGTTAAAACCAAGTGTAGGTTTTCTTTGGTGAGCCCAGTTCTAAAAATCAAAGGGATTTAGATTCTTGGTTAGCCTGTGTTAAAACCAAGTGTGGGTTTTCTTTGGTGATCCTAATAAAACCAAAGTGTAGAGGTTTGGATTGTGAGCTTGTTAAAACAATCCGACTATATTTCGATGGGGGATATAGTGGAAATTTCAAGTGGAGCTTGGGTAGTGGACATAGGAGCGGGTTGCTCCGAACTATTCTAAATATCTTGTGTTTGTGATTGCCTTGATTGTGTTTAATTGTTTGCTTCCGCATTGCATAATTTATCACAATACTAAAAGGATTTTAAAATTGCACATACTTGCTAAAGTTTTTTTTATAATCCTAATTCACCCCATACTTGGGAAAGCCACCTGGGTAACAAGTGGTATCATAGCAGAGTCTCTGAAAATTTCTTAGAGTAAAGATTGATGGCACATCCCATGAGCACCTCCTTGGCCGAAGGCCAATCCACAAATCAACCTCCACTTTTCACTGGAACTAATTATACATATTGGAAGGCTAGGATAAAGATATACATTCAAGCCGTAGACTTTCATTAATGGAAAATAATTCTAAAAGGACCTCACACACCCTCTATTAGAATTAATGATAATGAGGTTCCCAAACTGGAAGAGGAATGGGACGAGAATGATATGAAATTGGCCGAGCTAAATGCCAAAGCCATGAATTTACTTTATTGTGCTTTGGACCCAAATGAGTTTAACAAAATTTCCAGTTGCAATTCTGCTAAAGAAATTTAGGATAAGCTTGAGATCACACACGAGGGCACATCACAAGTTAAGACTTTAAAAATCAATCTTCTTGTGCACAATTATAAATTGTTTAAAATGGATCCAAGTAAAACTATATCTGCTATGTATATACGTTTTACTAATATCATAAATGGTTTTAAAAGTCTTGGTAAGACTTATACTAAAGTTGATATAGTCCAAAAGGTTTTAAGATCTTTGCCAGATAAATGAGAAGCAAAAGTTACAGCTATTCAAGAGGCAAAGGACTTAAACACCCTATCATTGGATGAGCTGCTGGGGTCATTGATCACTCATAAGCTAGCCATGCAGCAAAGAATAGAAGAAGATTCAAAAAGGAAAAAGGCTATTGCATTTAAAGCAATAGAAGAGGACAAAGATGAATATTCAGATACATTTGATAATTATGATCTAGAAAATGATGAAATTGCCCTAGTTATGAGAAAGTTTAAGAGATTTATGGGCAGAAGAAGGACTAACAGATGGAGAAAGCAATTTAGAAGAGGAGAATTTGGAAAAGAAAGAGAAAAAGACAAAGAAAAGGATAAGGACAAAGATCAAACTCCTATTTGTTATGAATGTAAAAAACCAGGATACATACATCTTAATTATCCAGAGATCAAGAAAAAGATGGTTAAGAGAAATAAAAAGAAAGCAATGCTTGCGGCATGGAGCGATAGTTAGGAATCTACATCAATCGAAGAAGATGAAGATACAACAAAGATTGCTCAAATCTGCCTTATAGGTTTGGAGGATGAGGTAACTGAAGGTGAAAAACACCTACACCTAGTATACAATATACAAGAAAACAGGACAGAAAGATATGCATTTTAAAATAATTTTAAATCATACACAGCGGAAGGCTCGGTAGATAGATCTAAACGATCTACCGATCTACCCGCAACAGGATTTAGCATAATGGCCTAGCATGCATATAACATCAAAAACAAGAGAATATATATAAAAGTACCATACCTTTATACCTCAGAGAGAAGCAGTGGAAGTGCTATGAGAAGGAAGAGGGTGCTTAAGCCATACACGCATCTGGCCTCTACAGGAAATCCATACCTGGTCTCGACTCTGATCAACGCCCTCCGAGTGCTAGCTCTTCGGGATCCTTGGCCGATCTTCTTCTTCCAAAAAGATTAGGATGAGAGCATGAACCCTTTCCCAAAACCTCTCTTCCCAAGACCTAGCTAGAGTGCTAGGTTGCTCACACCCAATCCCTAGAACTCTCACAACCCTTTTCTATCTTCTCTCCAGTAGTGTTGTAACTTGTAACCTCTGCAGTCTAAACAATGACCCTCATTTATAGGTGCAGCCAAGAGAAGGAGAAAGAGAAAGGAGGAGAGATGAGGGGAGAGAATGGGGGAGAGGATCAAGGCCATGCCAAATGGGTCTAACCCATTAAGGTAAGTATGACTTTCATACCATAAAGCCTTGGAGCCAAAACTGGTTTGAATTCAAAAATCAAACCAGGTCAAAACTTGTCCAAAAACCTTCCATGAAATCCTTCCATAATTTTTGTTCATCACAAGAAGTGTCGACATCCAAAAATTGCCAAGTGTCGACACTTCACCAAGTGTCGACACTTCACCAAGTGTCGACACCTACAAGATTTCAAGTGTCGACACTTGGAACAAAGTCAATCATATTGACTTCTGGTGACGACAAATGATTCCCAATCATCGATTAGCCATAAGATCATATAGAAATCCTCTATGGTATGTGACCCTATAGGTTCGAACGCTAAGCCGGTAGCACTGGAATATTTTCAGTACCAGTCAAAGTCTTCATCTAGCAATGATACCCGACGTCCGGATAGGTCGAAGATGCAGAGCACCTCACAAGAACTTCTGGTATATGGTTGCCGCATAATTCATTCCTTTAACATCATAATGCTCAAGATGACCTAGGATTCAACTGCTAACCCTAAATTGGTTTATCCAGATCATGTCTCAACCTCACAAGTTCTGTAACTCTCACAAGAACTACCTTGGCCAAGGTTTTGTTGAATTGAGATATAGTGAGTCATTCACTCCAAACTATTTGGAGAGGTCAATTCTATTTTGATCCACCACCGCTTCTCAAGTATTTGACTATACCCAGAAACCTTCCGTCACTGGATTAAAAATCCAGGTAGTCCGGCACCAAAGTATAGTGAGTTGCTTGCAAGCTGCCACGGTGACCTTAGGTCTGAGGGACACACATATCTATATCCCTTCGCAAGCAACCCTTTGGTAGAAAGGAGCTCCACAGATGGTCACGTTCAATGAAATGTTATACATTTTACTTGCATGTCACACCAGTGTCTCCATACTCCTTGGTTAAGAGGACAACCAACAAATACGACATACAACAACCTATACTTGATACATCATCGTCCTATAATAATGTATCCTTTGGTAGTAAACCAGTTTAAGAACTACTTGATATATCCTCTCTATATCAAACAATGTAGTTCTAAGGACTCCATCACACAAGAGTTCTTTACAGGAAAATGTAAATATGATGGACAGCCAAAAATAAATATTTTTTATCTATTAAAAGAATTCATATATAAATACAAAGATAGCACAACTGTCTACAGCCTAGATGATTAGCTTTGGGATACAATTCCCAACAGTAACAACTTCTGAACCTAATCTAGAATTTACTTATGATGAGCTTCATAATATTTTTTGTAAATTATTGATAGAGTACAAAAAAGCTGGTTTGAAAATGAAGAATTTAAAAAATAATTGTGAAACGGTTGAAAAAGATAAATATGAAATTTATGAAAGAAACAAGATTTACAAAGAGAATTAAGTTTGATTTGTGAAAGACTTAAAACTATTCAATTTGAAAAGGAAGAACTTCTTGAAAAGAACAAAATTTTGCAAAATAAAAATACTGACTTGAAAAAGAAAGTTCAAAAGCTTAAATCATTGGTTGAAAAATTAACTTTAAGCTCTAACAAACTTGAATTGATTTTAAAAGATCAAAGAGATTCTAATAACAAGTTTGGAATCAGTTATAAAAGTTCAAATTCAAATAAATTTTCTGCATCCACATTTTATGCTCCTAAGTTCATTACATCAAAGCAATATAGACCTAAGTTTGCATCATCATATACTTCTTATTCAAAGCCAAAAATTATCTGCTATGCTTGTAATAATGTCGGTCATAAAGCATTTGAATATCATTTGAAATATAATGGCAAAAAAAAAATCAAGAAAACTTAGATTCCAAAAGGAACCAATCCTACTAACTTGCAAGGATCCAATAAGGCTTGGGTACCTAAATCCACTACTTGATTTTTTTGCAGGGATGTCTTGTAGCCACGAATACAAAAAAAAGATGGTACCTTGATAGCGGCTGCTCAAGATACATGACGGGGATATTGATCAACTCTTCATCCTAGAATAAAAAGATGGTGGCATGGTAACCTTTGGTGATAACCACAAAGGAAGGATAATCGGTATTGGTAAAATAAAAATTACTCCTTCTACTTTCATTGAGAATGTTCTACTTGTAGAGAAATTAAAGCATAATCTTTTAAGCATCAATCAACTTTGTGATATTGGTTTTAATGTTTTCTTCAAGTCTTCAATGTATATAGTAGTTGATCCTCTTGACTCTAGTACAAAGTTCATTAGACATAGACTTGGTAATATTTATGTAGTAGATCTTAATGATCTAGCTATGTCAAGCAATACAAGTCTCATGATAGTGAATGATAAGAGAAAGGAATCAAGTTTACTATGGTATAGACACTTGGACATGCTAGTATGGAAACTATTGCAAAGCTTATTTCAAAAGATTTAGTTAAAGGCCTGCCAAGATTTAAAGTAAATTTTGATTATATCTATGATGCATGTCAATTAGAAAAGCAAGTGAGGGAGAGTTTTAAATCCAAAAATATTGTTTCTATCATTAGACCTTTAGAGCTACTTCACATGGATCTTTTCGGACCTACTAGGACAACAAGCCTAGGTGGTATGAAGTATGGCCTTGTGATGTAGATAACTTTTCAAGATACACTTGGATTTTGTTTATTGCACATAAAGATGAAACTTTTAAAGTATTCAAAAAGTTTTACAAAAGAGTTTCAAATTTAAAATTTTTTTTGTTATTTTCATTCGTAGTGATCATGGTACAAAATTTGAAAATCAAGATTTTGATCATTTTTGCACAAAGCACGGTATTGATCACAACTTCTCCGCTCCTAGAACACCACAATAAAATGGTGTTGTAAAGAGAAAGAATAGAACTTTGAAAGAAATGTCCAGAATAATGCTTTGTGAAGAAAATTTTTCAAAATACTTTTGGGTAGAAGCTGTGAATACTGCTTGCTATATCTTAAACAGAGTTTTGATTATACCTATTATAAGAAAAATCCCCTATGAACTGTGGAATAATAGAAAGCCAAACATAAATTATTTTCATATTTTTGGTTGTAAATGTTTTGTTCTTAATAATGGTAAAGATAATCTTGGTAAGTTTGATGCAAAATTCGATGAGGCTATCTTTATTGGTTATTCTATAAATAGCAAAGCCTATCGAGTTTTCAATAAAAGAACTTTAACTGTGGAAGAATCAATCTATGTTATTTTCAATGAAACTGACATAACATCTTCTAGAAAAAAAAATTGTACTGATGATGATGCAGGTATACTAGAACATGGACTAAAAGATATGACTATCAAAGATAAGCAAACAAGTGAATAACATGAAGAAGTGGTAAGCAAAGATCATGAAGATATACCTAAAGAATTGAGATATATACACTCACATCCTAAAGAACTTACTATAGGAGATCCATCTCAAGGTGTTAGAATCAGAGCTTCACATAGGGATGCACATGATTCGATCGCTTTTGTATCTCATGTAGAACCATATATTATAGAAGAAGCTAAAACCAATCCAAATTGGATGTTAGCTATGCATGATGAGTTAAACCAATTCAGGAGAAATAATGTTTGGACACTTGTAGATAGATCAAATGACTACCCTGTTATAGGTACTAGATGGGTTTATAGAAACAAGCTAGATGAGCAAGGTAATATGATTAGAAACAAGACTAGACTGGTAGCTCAAGGTTATAATCAAGAAGAGAGAATAGATTTTGATGAGACCTATGCACCAGTAGCTAGGCTAGAGGCTATTAGATTACTCTTGGCATATGCATGTTTTATAAACTTTAAATTATTTTAAATAGATGTAAAGAGTGCTTTTTTAAATGGTTTTCTAATTGAAAACATTTTTATTGAACAATCACCTGGTTTTATCGATCATACTTTTCCAAATCATGTTTTCAAGTTGAATAAAGATTTATATGGTCTTAAACAGGCACCTAGAGCCTAGTATGACAGATTAAGCAAGTTTTTAATTGAAAATGATTTTATAAGAGGTAGTATTGATACTACCTTGTTTATTCAAAAGAAAAATGATGATATTTTGGTTGTTCAAATTTATGTTGATGATATAATATTTGGATCTACTAATGAATCTTTGTGCCAAGATTTTGCTAAGTTAATACAGGATGAATTCGAAATGAGTTTAATGGATGAGCTAAGCTACTTCCTCGGGCTTCAAATCAAACTATCAAAAGAAGGAATTCTGATCAACCAGGCCAAATATATTAAAAAGATTATCAAAAAGTTTGGCATGGAATCAAGCAAAGAAGTTGGAACACTCATGAATCCTACATGCATACTTGATAAAGATGAAAATGGCATAATTATTGATCAAAAATTGTATAGAGGTATGATTGGATCTCTACTTTATTTAACTGCCAGTAGACCTGATATTCTTTTTAGTGTTTGTATGTGTGTACATTTTCAATCAAATCCAAAAGAGTCACACATTATTGCTGTTAAAAGAATCATTAAGTATCTTAAAGATACATGTAATATAGGATTATGCTATTCTAAGCATTCATCTTTAAAGTTAATTAGTTATTCTGATGCTGATATGGTGGCTATAAGATTAATAGAAAGAGTACAAGTGGCACTTGTTAATTTTTAGATATCAACTTGATTTCATGGCACTGCTGTAAACAGAACTCTGTAGCACTGTCTACTGCTGAGGCAGAATATGTGCCTGCGGGGAGCTGTTGTGCACAAGTGTTATGGATCAAGCAATAGCTAGAAGATTATGATGTTATCCACTCAAAAATTTCTATTAAATGTGATAACACGAGTGCTATTAACTTATCTAAAAATTCAATTCAGCATTCTAGAACAAAGCATATAGAAATTAGATATCACTTCATCAGAGACCATGTTTTAAATAATATTGTAGAATTAGAATTTGTGCTTACAGAAGATCAACTTGCTGATATTTTCACCAAACCTCTTAGCCAAGATAGATTTGAAAAGATTAGAGATGAGTTAGGTCTGTGTGACCCATATTAAGAGTTTTGACCTAATTTCTCAAAAAACAAGGAAAAATATCTAGATGTTTCAAAATTCTCTTTAGAGCTAATGACCACTTCTCCTAGTACTAAGCTACCTATATATTTTTATTTTTTAATCTTTTGAGCTTTAACTTTGATCTTTGCTTGAGCCAACTCGAGCACCCCTTTGTTCTATCAAGCCAACTCGAGAGTCAGGCCGAACCTTTTTAAATAGGGCTCTGTAGGTTTCAAAATTTATTTTCCTTCCGCCTTTCCTATCCTACTCCAAACGTTCTCTATTCCAAACCTAGGAAAAACTTTAGAACTCCACCAAACCTCTCCTAAACCCTAATCCAACCAAAATGGGTCCTAGGAAAGCTATAGGGAAGAAAGCAAAAGGGGTTGTGCGGATCGTAGTAGAGGAAATAAGAACGAAGAGGAGATTGGACACTTCAAATCCCACTGAAAAGCCACATGAAGAACAGCAAGATGCTCTGGAAGCTCCAAGGCAAGTCATTCTTATGGGAAACAGGCAAGTTACCTCTGGAAGATGTGTGGACTTTAATTTCCTAAAACAAGAAAATTTAAGAGTAGGGGAATGGCTCATTGCACAAGGGTGAAAATCGTTTTGCATGTTGAATTTACCGATGTTACATCCGTGACAGTGACGTGGCCAGGCTCAGGTATCGCCGAATGCGAACAAGCCACGTGTGAGTTTTCCCGCCAGAATCAGCGCCACGCCCTTAAAGCTGGGGTCGACAAGATCGCGCCGCCCGACGATTATCCGAGAGCAGACCGCCCAGGCCGAGGTCGAGCTCGGCGCGGGGTTCCTCCACCGACTCATCTGCGCCTGCGCGCGAAGGAGACGACCCAAGTGAGGTCGGCCGAGGTCGGCCGACCCCTCGCCTTGCGCCAGGTGGCCACCCGGAGACGGGTCCACCTCGGCCAAAGCCAGGCGACCTCCTGCCGCCTCGCCAGGTGTCCACCCAGGAGGGGTCCACCTAGTGCGAGGTCGGCCGACTCTTCGCCTTGCGCCAGGTGGCCACCCGGAGACGGGCCCACCTCGGCCGAAGCCAGGCGACCCTCTGCCGCCTCGCCAGGTGTCCACCCAGGAGGGGTCCACCTAGTGCGAGGTCGGCCGACCCTTCGCCTTGCGCCAGGTGGCCACCCGGAGACGGGTCCACCTCGGTCGAAGCCAGGCGACCTCTTGCCGCCTCGCCAGGTGTCCACCCAGGAGGGGTCCACCTAGTGCGAGGTCGGCCGACCCTTCGCCTTGCGCCAGGTGGCCACCCGGAGACGGGCCCACCTCGGCCGAAGCCAGGCGACCCTCTGCCGCCTCGCCAGGTGTCCACCCAGGAGGGGTCCACCTAAGCCGAGGTCGGCCGATCCCTCGCCTCTCGCCAATTGGTCCCCGGAGATAGGTCCAACTCAGCCGAGGCCAGACCGCTCGTACGGAGAGGCCCCCGGGGAAAGCGACGGGTCCCGAGGCCATCCCTCGGGCCGTACCGACCCCAGACGGCGTCCCGTACGGAGGGCGGCGGCACGCGGAACGTCACTTACATTGGCCCGGCAGGTCCCGCGGTCGAGAGACCCGATCCTGACGGAACAGGGCCCGTAAACGGATAGCGCCCACGCCCGGGGAAAAGAGCACCCTCACGAAGCCCGAGGCCTGACGACTTGCCGCTCTGCCAGCGCCGCCTTCCCTCTTTTTCTCTTCTGTCCTTGCCTTTTTCCTGCTGGGCCCGGCGGACGAGGCCGGAAAGCCGCCTGGCCTCCTTCACCAGAAAGGGAAAAGAAAGGAAGACAGGGAGGAGGAGTTTTCGAGGGAGAAAAGGACGAGCGCACGACGGGGGGAGATAAAGAGGGAAGGATCCAAAGACTGCATGGTAAGCCAAAGAGCCTGGGGACAAGAAGGAAAGACCGGCATAAGGCCTCGCTGGGAGGAAGAAAACCAGGGATCCCGAGAGGGGAAGACTGGACGCGAGCTCAGCGGGCAGGCCCAGCCGAGTTTCCGGTCCCCGGCGCTTTCCCTTCACCAGTTAACTCTCCAAGCCTGAGACCCTCCAGGGGGATCGGGAGGGAGAGTCTGTTCCTCCACGTCGTCTACTGACTTGACCGTCGGAGCCCCCTCGCCGGAATCCCCGGCCAGGGTCCTCTAACCCCTTTGTTGCAGGCTTCTCGCAGGAAGGGAGGCTCCTCTGCCAGGCGGTCAGGGAGGATCGGCTGATCCTCTGCACGGGCGCGACGACGAGGACGGCAACAGATTGGCGCGCCAGGTAGGGGGGCAGGGCACTAACCCCCAGTGGGAACTAGTTTTTTGCAGGTATCACGCTCCCTAACAATGGTGGTCACTCGTGGTCGCGAGGCGTCCACCAGCCGAGTGGGAGAAGCCCACTCCCCGCTAGGGGGCCACACCCCCGAACGGGAGCTTCCCGCTCCCCCTCCTCTTCTGCAGCAGCCTACCCCGGCGGACGGATCCCTTGCGGCCATCGTCCAGCAGCTGCAGACCTTGACCTCAGCGGTCCGACAGCTCCAGCATCAGCAACGATCCCTGGCCACTCAGCCGCAGCCAGGGACCCCCGCGGCCCGGGTCGCGGGACAGCGTGGGAGCCTGCGCTCAATCCAGGGCAGGCCGTCCCATCCGCAAGCCATCTCCAACCCCCGAGAGAGCCGCCAAGCTCCCCCGAAGAAAGACTATTCCGGCTCGGAGGATCACGAGAGTCGATCCCCGGCCGATGGGGCCGAAACGGCGCATCGCAGCAAGCGACGCCGGGTCCGGACCCCGCGCCGAGACCAATCGGCGCCTCCCTCACCTGCAGTCTCGGTGGAAGACTCCACCGACGAAGCCATCAGGCGCCAGGCCGAAAGGCGCCTAGAGGAACATGAGCGCAAGTTGGCGGAGTTCGCCCAGAGATTCGCCGACCTGCAGAACTCGTCAGCCGACCCGGCGGGCTACGACTCCCGCCCCCCTTTCTCCGAAGAGATCCAGATGGAACCAATCCCGAAACGGTTCCGCATGCCGCAGGTGGACCCCTACGACGGGACCACCGACCCCCTGGACCACCTGGAGGGTTATAAAGCCCTCATGAGGGTCCAGGGTGCCACCGACGCCCTTCTGTGCATCGCCTTCCCTGCAACCCTTCGGAAGGCCGCCCGAGTCTGGTTCGCCCGTCTCGAGCCCGGATCCATTCGCTCCTTCCAGCAGCTGGAAGGAAAGTTTGTGGCACATTTCGACGCTTGTCGAAAGGTGCCAAGGGAGGTGGACAGTCTCTTCTCCGTCCGCCAGCAGGACCAGGAGCTGCTCCGTGACTACATCGCCCGGTTTAAGACCGCGGCCCTGGAGATCTACAGCTTGGACGAGCCCGTCGCTATGCTGGCTCTAAAGCGCGGGCTCAAGACGTCCCGCCTGACCTATTCCCTGGACAAGAAGCCGCCCAGGACGTATTCCGAGCTCCTCCTCCGCGCCCACAAGTACATCCGAGCGGAGGAGGCCGACCGCACCCGTCGAGAGCTGGACGGGAAGATTTTGAAGAAGTCGAACCCGAGGGACGCCCCGGGAGCTCGGAGGCCCGGGCCACCAGCCGACCCTCGCCCGAACCCAAGGCCGAGGGCCGAATCTGCCCCCGAGCGGAGGTACACCCCTCTCCTCGCACCTCGAGCCAAAATCCTTATGGAAATCGAGGGCGAGCGTTATCTCCGCCGACCTCCACCTCAGAACCCGAGGGCAGCCCGAGACAAATCAAAGTACTGCCAATTCCATCGCGAGCACGGGCATGACACGGAGGAGTGCCGCCACCTGAAGCGGGAGATCGAGGAGCTGATCGGGAGGGGATACCTCCGGAAGTTCGTCAAGAACGAGGCTCCCTCCGAAAAGCAACCGCTCGCGGCCTTGCCACCTGTCCCTGCGATCGACAACCGGCCAACAGAGAGGCCCGTGGGCATGATCTCACGCGGATCTGGCCGAGCAGAGAAGAGAGCCCGGGAAACCCCGGAGAATGTAATCCCTCCCAAAGGAGGGGAATTTAGCGGCAATATAAACGATGATGCCGTGGTGGTCGAGATGACCATCGCGAAACACCCTGTACATCGAATCATGGTGGATAGTGGAAGCTCGGCCGATGTACTTTTTTATGACGCTTTCTCTCGGATGAACTTGTCTCTCGACCAGCTAAAGCCAGTGCACACCCCACTGGTAGGTTTTACAGGGGACTCCGTCGGAGTCGAAGGGGAAATCACTCTCCCAGTTACCGCCGGATCCCCGCCTCGGCAGACGACCATCATGGTAACTTTCACTGTAGTCAAGCTCCCTTCGCCTTACAACGCCATCCTTGGGCGTCCCGGGCTCAACCGACTAGACGCCACTATCTCCACAAGGAGATTGCTGGTGCAGTTCCCCACGCCTTTCGGGTTCGGGGAAATGAAGGGGACGATCCAGCCAGTCCCGCTCTGCCTGCAGACAATCCCGGGCATCAAGGGCACAGAGCTCGCCCGCGAGGTCGAGGACCTCGACCTAAGAGAAAAGGAACCCAGGGGAGGGCCCGTAGAGCGCCTGCTCTCCTTTCCCCTTGGTTCAGACCCCCTGAAGACGGTGCAAGTTGGGGCCCAGCTCCCCGAAGAGGAACGAACCCGCCTGCTGGAGTTCCTCCGTGCCAACGCCGATGTGTTCGCCTGGTCGGCGGTCGACATGCCGGGTATTCCGCCCGAGATTATCATGCACAGCCTGAACGTGGACCCAGGCAGCCGCCCGGTCCGCCAGAAGAAGAGAAGCTTTGCCATGGAGAGGCAGAAGGCGATCGACGAGGAGGTAGAGAAACTTCTCGCCGCCGGTTTCGTCCGAGAAGTCCAATACCCCAGCTGGTTAGCAAATGTGGTCATGGTAAAGAAGAGCAGCGGTAAGTGGAGGATCTGCGTGGACTACACCGACCTCAATCGAGCTTGCCCGAAGGACAGCTTCCCTCTGCCAAAGATCGACCAGCTGGTCGACACCACCTCGGGACACCGTCTCCTGTCATTCATGGACGCTTTCTCCGGATACAACCAGATCCGGATGAATCCGGAGGACGAAGAGCGTACCGCCTTCATAACTGACCGCGGGACTTTCTGTTACAGGATGATGCCCTTCGGCCTCAAGAACGCGGGGGCGACGTACCAACGTCTGGTCAATAAAGTCTTCAAAGACCAGATAGGCCGCAACATGCAGGTGTACGTGGACGACATGCTGGTAATGAGCAAACTTGACTCGGACCACGTAGCCGACCTGGCAGAGACGTTCGGCAACCTCCGACGCCACCAGATGAAGCTGAATCCAGCGAAGTGCGCCTTCGGGGTCTCCGCCGGAAAATTCCTGGGGTTCATGGTGACCCAGAGAGGAATCGAGGCCAACCCGGAGAAGGTCCAGGCCATCCTGGACATGGAGCAGCCAGCCTCCAAGAAACAAGTGCAGCAGCTGACCGGTCGGGTTGCGGCCCTTAGCCATTTTATTTCCAGGTCGGCGGACCGTTGCCGCCCCTTCTTCAAGGTGCTGAGGAAGATGAACGGTTTCGCCTGGACCGAGGAATGCCAGCAGGCCTTCGAGGAGTTGAAGAAGACGCTCGCATCACCACCTCTGCTGTCCAGGCCCGAGGAAGGGGAGGAGCTTACCCTCTACTTGGCCGTTACCCCGGAGGCCGTCAGCTCTGTCTTGGTCCGAACCGACGACCACGGGATCCAGCGACCGGTGTACTATACCAGCAAACTCCTCCGGGACGCGGAGCTCAGGTATTCCCGGCCCGAGAAACTCGTTTTTGCGCTAATAGTGTCTGCCCAGCATCTCAGGCCCTATTTCCAAGCGCATCCCATCGCCGTCTTGACGGATCAACCGCTGAAAGCGGTGCTCAGCCGACCCGACACCTCGGGGCGATTGGCCAAATGGGCACTGAAACTCAGCGAGTTCGACATTACATATCGGCCGAGGTCGGCAATGAAGGCACAGGTGCTGGCCGACTTCTTGGTCGAATGCGCAGGTCTGGGCAAGGAGCCCGAGGAGGACTCTTCGGCCCAGCCGACGGAGGTCGGCACCAACGAGCCCGGAGAGGACGCTTGGATCCTCCATGTGGACGGAGCCTCAAACTCCGGAGGGAGCGGAGCTGGGCTCATCCTTGCCAACAGCGACGGGGTCGTCGCAGAATGTGCGCTCCGTTTCCAGTTCCCCGCGACAAACAATCAAGCGGAGTACGAGGCGCTTCTCGCCGGACTCAGGGTCTCCCGCGAGCTGGGCGTGACCAACCTCAGAGCTTTCACGGACTCCCAGCTCATGGCGGGGCAGGTGTCCGGGGAGTATGTCGCTCACGACCCCCAGATGGCAAGGTATTTGGAGCTCGTCAAGGCGGGCGCGTCCAAGTTCCGGCGCTTCAACATCTTCCATATCCCCCGCGGGGAGAACGCCCGCGCGGATGCTCTCTCTCTATTGGCGACTCTGCCGGACACAATGCTGGGACGCGCTCATGTGGAGCGACTCGAAGTCCCAAGCCTCGAAGCACCAGCGGGGGTCCATCAGGTCAGCCAGGAGCCCGGCTGGATGGACAAGTACGCCGCGTACATCACCGACGGCATTCTGCCGGAAGACCGAGACGCGGCTCGCCTCATCAGGAAGAAGGCCGTGCGGTTTGTCCTGATGGATGGGCAGCTGTATCGAAGGTCCTACTCTTATCCCCTCCTCAAGTGCATTGGACCCGCAGAAGCCAAGCTTGTGCTCCAGGAGATTCACGAAGGCATCTGTGGGAACCACGTGGGGGGCAGGGCATTGGCATACAAGGCCCTTCGTCAAGGCTACTTCTGGGAGACGATGAAGGAGGACGTCGCTGACTTCGTGAAGAAATGCGACCGGTGCCAGCGCCACGCCACGGTACAGCGGCAACCCTCCAACCCGATCTCTCAGCTCTCAGCCCCCTGGCCATTCGCCCAGTGGGGAATGGACCTTCTGGGCCCATTCCCGCCGGCATCCGGCCAGCGGAAGTTCCTGATAGTGGCCATCGACTACTTCACAAAGTGGGTCGAAGCCGAACCCTTGGCAAGAATCACCGAAGCAAACGTCGCCAAATTCTTCTGGAAGTCCATCGTCTGCCGCTTCGGCCTCCCCCACACCGTGGTCACCGACAACGGACGCCAGTTCGACTGTCGAGAGTTCGAGGATTTCTGCAACGACCTCGGCATCAAACATCGCTTCACCTCGGTGGCGCACCCCCAGACCAACGGGGAGGCTGAGGTCACGAACAGGACCATTCTTCAGGGCCTCCACACGCGGCTAGACCAAGCCAAGGGCAGGTGGGCCGACGAGCTTCCCGGCGTTCTTTGGGCATACCACACCACTCCAAGGACGGCTACCGACGAAACCCCATTCAACCTCGTCTTCGGGGCCGAGGCAGTCATCCCGATCGAGCTCAGCATACCCACGCTGCGCGTGGAACAATACGACGAGACAGAAAACCCGGCCAGGATGATGCTCAACCTAGACCTCCTCGAAGAAACAAGGGACAAGGCCCGAATCCGAATGGCGGCGTACCGGCAACGTGTAGCCAGATATTACAACTCCCGAGTACGGCCGAAGGTTTTTCGTCCCGGGGACTTGGTCCTCCGGCGTGCAGAAGCCTCCCAGCCACGAGAGTGCGGCAAGCTTTCACCCAACTGGGAAGGCCCTTATCGGGTAGCAGAAGCCCTCCCTCACGGGGCATGTTACTTGGAAGAGTTGGGAGGTGCCAGGTTCCCCCGGACATGGAACCCCTCGAACCTGAGAATGTACTACCAGTGATGTAAGGCTCCCAGTTCCTTTAACAAAGCTTCTTCGCTTCAAACATTCTTCTCTGACTTCAACAAAAAGCCCGGAGCACAGCTCAGCAAGCCGCGCAAGGTTTGAGAAAGCCTGCGGCATCGAGCTCAGTCCGGAAGATCCTGGGCTTCGGCCTGGAAGGCGGCGACGAATCCGTTTCGCCCGCGCAAGCCCGGAGCACAGCTCAGCAAGCCACGTAGGGTTTGAGAAAGCCTGCGGCATCGAGCTCAGTCCGAAAGATCCTGGGCTTCGGCCTGGAAGGTGGCGTCGAACCCAGTTCGCCCACGCAAGCCCGGAGCACAGCTCAGCAAGCCGCGCAAGGTTTGAGAAAGCCTGCGGCATCGAGCTCAGTCCGGAAGATCCTGGGCTTCGGCCTGGAAGGCGGCGCCGAATCCGCTTCGCCCGCACAAGCCCGGAGCACAGCTCAGCAAGCCGCGCAAGGTTTGAGAAAGCCTGCGGCATCGAGCTCAGTCCGGAAGATCCTGGGCTTCGGCCTGGAAGGCGGCGCCGAATCCGCTTCGCCCGCGCAAGCCCGGAGCACAGCTCAGCAAGCCGCGCAAGGTTTGAGAAAGCCTGCGGCATCGAGCTCAGTCCGGAAGATCCTGGGCTTCGGCCTGGAAGGCGGTGCCGAATCCGCTTCGCCCGCGCAAGCCCGGAGCACAGCTCAGCAAGCCGTGCAAGGTTTGAGAAAGCCTGCGGCATTGAGCTCAGTCCGGAGGATCCCAGGTTTCGGCCCGGAAGATGGTGCAGGAACTGTGCTGTCCGCGCAAGCATGAAGGCAGCCCAAAGTCGGACCTGCTCAGGATTCTTGCTTTGCCGCAACACGGTTTTGCAGACCCCGTCCTTCGATTTAGTATGGAAGAACCAGGCCCGCAGTTGTCTCAGGTATCCCAGACCGACATCTCAGGAACGAACAAACAAAGAAGAAAGGAAAGAACTAGAAATAGTAGACAGGTTTTTGCGAAAAGTGCTCTTCATTGAAAAAGGATTACAAAGTGTCCAGTACAAATAGGGAGCTCCGACAGGCCGGAACTCCCCAAAAAAAAAAGAGAAAGACACAGAAAGCAAAAGTACAAGTCAACAGTCACTGGGGCGCAGGGTCGGCGCCGTCCGTCGGAGATGCGGACGCCACCTCTTCGACCTCCACGACGACCGGCTCCTGGGGCTGTGTCTGGGCCGCGGCGTCATCGGTCGGAGCTGCTGCAGGTGCCGCCTGAAGTGTCGCCTGGGTCGTGCCGGAGGCCCTGCCCTCGCTCCCCGGCTTCCTGCCGCCGACGACGACCGCACTTAGGTCCAGTTGGGGGAAGAAGGCCCCCACCTTTTCCCGGCACATCCGGAACCCCTTCAGGAAGGAGTCCACGGCGGCCTCCCGGACTTCCGACGTAAACTCGTCGGAAGCCCGGAATTTGGGGAC
Source organism: Areca catechu (assembly GCA_021397845.1). NCBI lineage: Eukaryota > Viridiplantae > Streptophyta > Magnoliopsida > Arecales > Arecaceae > Areca > Areca catechu. The sequence continues at coordinate 155,279,247 of CM038050.1, read as the reverse complement.
GGCCTCCAGCGCTTCCCGCTTCGCCGCCTCCAGGAGCCCGTTGATGTACGAGCTCCGGTCCTTCGCCATGGCCGCCTCCCGCCGGGCCTCGTCCAGCTGACGCTCCAGGAACAGTGAGCGGGCCTGCAGGCGGGCCTTCTCCGCCGTGTCCTCCTCAGTACGGTGCTGGTTGGAGGTCCGCTCCTCCGCCAAGAAGGCCTCCAGTTCCTTGTTCCGCTCCTCGGAACGCGCCAGGTCAGACTGGAGGGCCTGCTTCTCCGCTCGCAGCTCGGCCCCCTTGTCCACCAAGTCCTTCACGTCGGCGGCGAGCTTTCCGAGCTTCTGCTCCCGCTCGGAGTCCTGCTTGGCGTTCCCTACAAGGTAGTTCCTCAGTAGGAGGACGTCGTTCCCGATCTGCAAGGACAAAAGCAACATGTCAGTACCGAGGCAGGAGGCCTCGGATTGAAAGAGAAAAGAAGAGCTGAAGCAGACTTACCGAGAAGAGCTGGGGCAGGATGCCGAGCAGCGCATCCGCGTAGTCCCGGCCGCCCCGAGCTCGGCGGTCCCGGGCGGTGGAAGCATACTCCATCACCCTCTCCGCCAGCCCTCGGTCGAGGATGACCGAGTCCCGGTGCGAGATTACCGGCGCTGGGCCCTTCGGGCCGATCCCTGCGACGGCCGCCCCTTCTGCTGGAGCCGCAGCCGACGGACCGGTGGTCGCCACTGGCGGTGCCGCCGGACTGCTGGCCGGAATGGGCCCGGCGGTGGGCAGAGCGGCGGGCGCCGGAGCTCCCTCGGCTGCACCGCCAGGTCGTGGAGCCGAAGTGCCAAGGGCGCCGCCCTGAGGAGGTCTGGGCGGAGAAACTGCGGCGGCTAGGCCGGGCGCGGTCGCCGCTGCGATCTCCCGGCTCGTCTCCGTGCGAGCCCTCTTCGCCACAGGCTCGTCCACGTCAACGACCTCCCTCTGAGCAGCCCCTTCCAGCAAGTTCTCCAATGAAAACTTCATCCCTGCAAGGCGGAGAAATCAGAAGGTTAGTTCAATCTTAAAAAGAGAGAGGGGGGAAGGGCAGAATTTAATGCAGAGCCGAATCTCACCGGTCTCCCGGATGGGACTGATGCCGGCCTCAAAAAGATTCTGCTCACAAAGCAGAACCTCGAGCGGCGGGACCACGTCACTCAGGAGCTGGGAGTAAGCCTCCTGGTCTGCGGACTCGACCCGAGAACTCCGGTTCGGCGACCGGTCCGGTTCGCTCCAGGCCCAGTCGACGTCGTCGACCGAGGCAAAGAAAAACCGGTTCTTCCATCCCTTAACCGAAGAAGGGATGTCGAACCGGAGACACCTGGGCCGGGGTGAAATATACCACCAGCCGTCATCGGTGGAGCATTTCTTCAGGGTGAACAGGGACCTGAAGAGCGAGAAACGGGCAACGAACCCATGGAAATGACAGAAGACAATGAAGGAGAAGATGACCCGGATGGCATTAGGAGCCAGCTGGGCCGGGACGAGCCGGAAATGGCTGAGGAAGGAAAGGAAGAAAGGATGAAGAGGGAAACGAAGACCCACGAGGAGGAAGTCTTCGTAGAAGGCAATACGGCCGGGGCCACTCATGGTGACACGCTCCCCGGACCGCGGAGCAAATAGATGGACAGATCCCGGGATGCCATAAGCATCCCGGAGCAGAGAAAGATCACCTTCGGTCATGGTGGAGGCATGACCGGAGGGACCGGCGGGAAGAAGCGGCGGAGCCGGGAGAGCAGCAAGAGCAGGAAGTGAACGGAGGGGCACGGCAGGTGCAACCGGGGGGGACCGGATCCCCCTGGGGACGCCAATGGTGACACCCCCGGGTTGCAAACGCCGGCGGACCTCCTCTGGGATTACCTCCTCATCCGAGGAGGGAGAAGACGGAGTCCTCAGCCGGGATGGACCGGCCTCGTCCGGATTAGAAGAAACATGGCGACGGCGCGCCATGGAGAAGAAAAGAAGAAAAGGATTGAATGATCGAAGGAGAAGGAGGAGGGCTAGAGAAGAGGAAGACGCTTACCCAAAAATGCACAGGCGGGCGCAAGCAGCAGAAGTTGTTAGCCGGCAGCAAACCGCCCACGAAGCAAGGGAAAAGGCCTCGTTCTGGAAAGTCCCCTCCCTTTCAGACTCAGCCGGCAGCAGCCGTACCCATCATTCCGTCTCAGGCCACTGGATGGTCGCCACGTGGGCGCACGCCCGACACCGACGCCTCGTTAGCAGAGTAACGGCCTCTGCCCCGAAGCGACGCATTGATTGCGGGCAAGTGGACGACGCGTGGCGACTCCCCGTTGGTCTCCAGCCGCCTCGAGCCACGACGAGTGAAGATCGTGCCAATTATGAAGCAAGATCTTCGCCTCCCCACGTCATGTCTGCAATTAATCCCGACGTTCCGTTCTACGATGCCCCGACGGAACGGCGGGCTGGGGGGCAACTGTTACATCCGTGACAGTGACGTGGCCAGGCTCAGGTATCGCCGAATGCGAACAAGCCACGTGTGAGTTTTCCCGCCAGAATCAGCGCCACGCCCTTAAAGCTGGGGTCGGCAAGATCGCGCCGCCCGACGATTATCCGAGAGCAGACCGCCCAGGCCGAGGTCGAGCTCGGCGCGGGGTTCCTCCACCGACTCATCTGCGCCCGCGCGCGAAGGAGACGACCCAAGTGAGGTCGGCCGAGGTCGGCCGACCCCTCGCCTTGCGCCAGGTGGCCACCCGGAGACGGGTCCACCTCGGCCAAAGCCAGGCGACCTCCTGCCGCCTCGCCAGGTGTCCACCCAGGAGGGGTCCACCTAGTGCGAGGTCGGCCGACTCTTCGCCTTGCGCCAGGTGGCCACCCGGAGACGGGCCCACCTCGGCCGAAGCCAGGCGACCCTCTGCCGCCTCGCCAGGTGTCCACCCAGGAGGGGTCCACCTAGTGCGAGGTCGGCCGACCCTTCGCCTTGCGCCAGGTGGCCACCCGGAGATAGGTCCACCTCGGCCGAAGCCAGGCGACCTCTTGCCGCCTCGCCAGGTGTCCACCCAGGAGGGGTCCACCTAGTGCGAGGTCGGCCGACCCTTCGCCTTGCACCAGGTGGCCACCCGGAGACGGGCCCACCTCGGCCGAAGCCAGGCGACCCTCTGCCGCCTCGCCAGGTGTCCACCCAGGAGGGGTCCACCTAAGCCGAGGTCGGCCGATCCCTCGCCTCTCGCCAATTGGTCCCCGGAGATAGGTCCAACTCAGCCGAGGCCAGACCGCTCGTACGGAGAGGCCCCCGGGGAAAGCGACGGGTCCCGAGGCCATCCCTCGGGCCGTACCGACCCCAGACGGCGTCCCGTACGGAGGGCGGCGGCACGCGGAACGTCACTTACATTGGCCCGGCAGGTCCCGCGGTCGAGAGACCCGATCCTGACGGAACAGGGCCCGTAAACGGATAGCGCCCACGCCCGGGGAAAAGAGCACCCTCACGAAGCCCGAGGCCTGACGACTTGCCGCTCTGCCAGCGCCGCCTTCCCTCTTTTTCTCTTCTGTCCTTGCCTTTTTCCTGCTGGGCCCGGCGGACGAGGCCGGAAAGCCGCCTGGCCTCCTTCACCAGAAAGGGAAAAGAAAGGAAGACAGGGAGGAGGAGTTTTCGAGGGAGAAAAGGACGAGCGCACGACTGGGGGAGATAAAGAGGGAAGGATCCAAAGACTGCAAGGTAAGCCAAAGAGCCTGGGGACAAGAAGGAAAGACCGGCATAAGGCCTCGCTGGGAGGAAGAAAACCAGGGATCCCGAGAGGGGAAGACTGGACGCGAGCTCAGCGGGCAGGCCCAGCCGAGTTTCCGGTCCCCGGCGCTTTCCCTTCACCAGTTAACTCTCCAAGCCTGAGACCCTCCAGGGGGATCGGGAGGGAGAGTCTGTTCCTCCACGTCGTCTACTGACTTGACCGTCGGAGCCCCCTCGCCGGAATCCCCGGCCAGGGTCCTCTAACCCCTTTGTTGCAGGCTTCTCGCAGGAAGGGAGGCTCCTCTGCCAGGCGGTCAGGGAGGATCGGCTGATCCTCTGCACGGGCGCGACGACGAGGACGGTAACAACCGACATTTCCAACCTTAGTAAGGCAATTTTTTGAAAACATATCCCTTGGTACATTTCATGTGGAATCAATAGTTAAAGGGAAACACATCGTGATAAATGAGTAGAAGCTAAGTAATATTCTTCAGATTCCTAAGGAAGGGGAGAGCTTTTTAGTGTTAAAAGAGAAACAGAAGACTTTGAGAATTATCCTTGAGAGGATTGATGTTTCTGGTGTAGTGCATGTCAGGGCAAACCAACTATCTTTGGAGATGAGGTTGATTCATAATATTATTAGCCATGTTTTTTCTACCCATAACTGGAAGGTTTGACTGGGTCAGTGAGAGGGATTTTGTATTTATGAGATGCTTGATTGAGGGGGAGGCCCTCAACTTACCTTATATCATGATATCCCAAATGCGGGAAGCAGCTCGTAGGGCACGAGCTTGTCTTCCTTATGGCATGGTTTTTGCACTACTTTTTCAGGATGCCGAGGTGGATTTATCCGGTGAGGACAGCAGGCCTCTACTACATACAGACAGATATAATGTAAAGTCCTTGAGCAGAATGGGTTTTCTGAAGGTAGATGGGGATTGGATCAGGAAGACTTCTGGACTGCTAGCTACACATTCTGATGGGAAGTCAGATGAGGATGACCAGACTGGTCAGGCACAGGGTACTAAGGCTAAGCTACAAACTGATGAGGCTGGACCTTTGAGCCAACACCTTCTACACCTTATTCACCTGTGAGAGGATCTACTGCTGATGGTTTAGGTGATGATCGCAGGTTGCAGCTTATTCTGGATGAGATCTCTACTCAACAGAGAGGTAGGGCAAAGACAGATGCCAGGATAGTGGCATTTTAGACTGAGATGCGAGATGGCTTCTAGCAGATTTTGTCTGTTCTTCAGCATATTAGGATAGCTAGCCATTCAGCTGCTCCTCCATCTTCAGCTGGATCAGATATTCATGATATAGACTGTGCACAGGGAGAGACTGAGCATCACATTGACATTTATACTGCAGCTACTCCTCCTATTGGGCTTGGTACTGGTACTCAGGGTCAGAGCACTGGCATAGTAGACACTCCGGCGATGCAGATTCTATCGACTACCAGCACCTTAGCATTGTCTGATGATCCTCTTTCTGGACGGTCGATACCTATCTTGATTTCTTCAGAGCCTCCAACCAAATCTAGACCTCAAACTTCTAGGTCTTCAGTTTTTGTTAGGATTAGACTTAGGGACCTTAGACCTAGGTTCTCTAAATTTAAACCTGCTCCTAGCATTTTAGAGGTTGGTTCTTCTTCTAGTGAAGATGAGCCTAGTGATGATGAGCCTAGTCCTTTCTTTTGACCTTTAGGTTTTATTTTTGGCATTTCCTGTTGTTTGTGATACTATTTTGGTGTGCTTTAGCACTTTTGTAATGTATCATATCTTGTATTGACTCTTATATATATATATATTTGTATTTTGAAAATGTTAGGAATGATTGAGTATGAATGAATGTTTTTCCTAAATTCTATACTTTTGTGTTGATGACAAAAAGGGGGAGATGAGCATGAAAAATGAAAAGAGCATGAAAAATGAGAAGAGTTTCATAAGAAGAGAGCTTTTATGTTATATGAGAAAGTGGGAGCTTTTATTGAGCATTTATTAAAATTTCTTTCAAATGCAAAGTGAAAAGTTCTCCTAATTGAAGCTGAAAATTGATATGTTCTCCTAATTGAAGCTGAAAATTGATATAGTGATGATTGGATACTTTCATACAATTTTAGTGCATGATTAATATAGTAAATCTATTGGCCTAATACTTGTTGAAAGGTTTGTTTTGATACTACTTTGGTTCAACTTCCTGATACTTTAATTACTTTGATACACACTACTTTGAATACACCTTGATACATGTAAATATGGTACATAGTATATCATTACAGGTAATTGTAAAGTATTTTAAACCTTTTCATGCTCAGTATTTTATCATCATCAAAAAGGGGGAGATTGTTGACCCTTGGAATGATTTTGATGATTACAAAATATTGGAGCATGTATGCATTACTAATTCTTTCAATTACTCAAGAAATTTTACAGGAAAGTATGTATCTTTATATCAATTGATTTTCTATCTAGTTGAGATGTATTCCAACATTGTATGAACTCATGTACACTTCAAGTTGTAAATTCCTAATTTTTTTACCTATGTAATCTTGTAAAAAGGACTCTAAATTAGTAAAAATGAGTGTAAGTAGGTCAGACATGTTTGGTAAGCTCTTTGAAGCTTTTTTGAAGACTTGTTCTTATTAGAATCTTGAATTGAAGAAGTTTGGAGAAATTTGAAGTATAAAAATTTTTTTTTGCGAGAGTTGACTCATGGACCAAGAGTCGACTCCTATTCTGGCACGATACAAAAAATTTCAGAGTTTCAGAACTTCGAGCCGACTCGAGCCTTAAGAGCCGACTCGATGAAGAACTTATATTTTTGGTGACTAAGACTTCGAGCCGACTTAGCCTTAAAGAGCCGACTCCTATAGAGTTTATTTTTCCACTGACTGAGACTTCGAGCCGACTCGAGTGACGGGTTTTTACAGTCTAATGGCTAGTTGCAGAATCTCATTTTTAAACTCCAAAAGCCCTCCAACGGCTCTATTTCAGTTTTCTAGGCCCTACAATGGCTAGTTTTGATTGAAGACTATAAAATGGAGTATTTATGAAGGATTACATTATTATTCAACATTTATTCATTGATTATTCAAAGTGATTTCAAGTCTTTCACCAACCAACTTCAAGAGAGCATTCAAGATAGGATTCAAAGCTTTACCAATTGATTTTCATTCTTGAATCCAACCTTTTGAAGAAGTAAAGAAGCAACTTGAAGAGTATTAAAGAGCATTTAAAGCTAGGCTTCAATTTGATCTTCATCGGCAACACTCAAACAAGTTTGGTTTGTTGTAAAGTTATTTTATACATTTGATTTATCTTGTTTTCTCTCTAAGAACAGCAAGGGATTGTGTCTTGAGAGTGTGTTTAGGTTCTTAGTTAGCCTATGTTAAAACCAAGTGTGGATTTTCTTTGGTGAGCCCAGTTCTAAAAACCAAAGGGATTTAGGTTCTTGGTTAGCCTGTGTTAAAACCAAGTATGGATTTTCTTTGATGATTACAGTAAAATCAAAGTGTAGAGGTTTGGATTGTGAGCCTGTTAAAACAATCCGACTGTATTTCGGTAGGGAATATAGTAGAAATTCCAAGTGGTGCTTGGGTAGTGGACGTAGGAGCGGGTTGCTCCGAACCACTCTAAATATCTTATGTTTGTGATTGCCTTGATTGTGTTTAATTGTTTGCTTCCATATTGCATAATTCATCACAACACTAAAAGGATTTTAAATTTGCACATACTTGATAAAGTTTTTTTTTTATAATCCTAATTCAACCCCCTCTTGGGAAAGCCACCTGGGCAACACTAAGTCTAAACAGTTCCTAACTTTCAAGGCCATCTTGGAGCCCTCCAAGTCAAAACTAACTAGTTGACTAGTCAGGTAAGGGTAAGGTTGGTGGGGATCCCCCCATTGCTTTCCTTAGACACCAAATAATTTGGCCAGATCAGTCAACAAAACCAATTAAATAACCACTTTCCTTCAGGGCTACTTCATCTTTGAACCCTTTTCCTAGATACCAGTCGACAAGCCAATCCTGAGCCGGTCTAACTCTTTTGAGTACTTTGTCCTAGTGAGCTCGAGTATCCTAGGTCCAATGTCTAATTGATTTTATATTAAGGTCTAGGTCAATACAAATATGATAAGGTGATTTATGGATCAAGGAAGGGTGATCAATCCCCACCTTATCTTATTTATGGCTTAATGCCCTTAGAGTATTTTATGAGAGATGCAATGTAGTTAAAACAATATATCCAAATAAAGTAAAAGTTTTTAAAGTTTTTGTTTATTTTTTTTAAATTAATTAAGTATTATGTAAAGATGTCCCTTTTCTTTTCTTTTGGATTATTTAAGGTAGTCAAATTAAAAGCAAAAGTTAATTATGTTAGGAGTCAACTTATGAATAAAAAGGAAAGCAAATATTTATATATATATTATGCTAAAAGTAATCTAAAAAATAAGGTAATTAAAATAGAGTAATAATTATTAAAAAATATAATTAAACTAAAGAGAGCAATAACTAGAATCGAAACATGAAATTTAGTTTTTTTATTTTTTAAAAAATAATTGTGCCTAGATTTTTTGTAATGATGTCAAACTTTGATCGCTTGTCGTAAGGCAGTAAAAAAAAAATTCTAATTCACTACTATAGCAAGAGTTAGTAGGAATCGTATCCTTGGAGATCAAAGACAGTCGTTTCATGAAAAAGAAAAAAGGAAAAGTTGATTATAGAGAAATTAAAATAAAATAGTAGGAATTAAATTGTAAGTCTAAATTAATTAATTAAAGGAAGTAAATTAGAAAAATAATCCAGGAATCCGAATCCACCAGTAAAATAGAATTTTATTTTTTTCTTTATATTATAATAATAATTCTTGCAATTAGGGTATTAGTATAATTTATCCCTCCTAGGCACGGACTGTATCCATAGATCATGGCTCATTTGTCTAGAGTATAAACTATCTAGATTTGGTGATTAATCGACATACCATGATTTATCTCCTAGGCACATACCATATATGGAGATCATGATATGTTTGTAAGAGTATAGGCCATGCAAGCTAAATTAATACCTCAGATGAAATAATAATAAATAGATATGAAATAAAGGGCATAATTTTATTATATAGAATTTAAGTATAAAAAAAATAAAAACCTAATTATAGGTTTCATCATCTTTTCGAGTTGAAGGAGCCTAGCCATGTATAGCTGCTACTAGCACTTCCTCCATATCTTCTCTCTCCCAAAAGCCTAGTACAAGATCTAAAATAAAGAAAATAAAATAATGAGAACAATAATTTCTACCGTTGAACTGATGCCTAGACTGCTGTCTGGATTTTTTTATAGAGCTCGAAATAAGCTTTCTCCCGGTCAAAATTGGAGTGAAATTGGTATAGAATCGACCTTGTATTGCTAGAAATTCTCCCTGCCATCCGATCTACATCACATGGTCAAAATCTCAACGAAAATCATGCCAGATTTGTTGTTCAGAGCCCATCCCTAATTGGATTGGTTTTTGGCAGTCAGATCTTGATCATATTGAATTTGGGCCATCAATCAATGCAAAAAAAAAGGGGCGAGAGATGCACGGGACTCCTTCTACCATTGGGAGAAACAGGAACCGCCAAATCTCTGACTCAGATGGCTCAGATCATGTGCAGGAGGGCTCGAGATTTCTGGATTAGGAGCAGTGACATGGGATGTGACAACTTTCGATGTGGATGAAGGCATCTTGGCATGGTGCATAGTAGTGAAGGGAAAGATGACCAGACTAGTAGCCGATGGTGTCTAAGGATGGGGAAGAAGAAAGTGGTGATGGAAGACTTAGAACGGCAAGGGGATAGAGAGGAGAATGTGGTGGCACATCGGATTGTGGTGAGTCGGTGATGATAGCTGGTGACAGCAGACAAGGAAAATGAAGGTGGCGGGTCGATTGATGATGAGGAAGAGGAGGGTAGCCGATGGCATGGTAGAGAAGCAATGACGGGCAACGATTTGGGATAAAGATGGGTAAGCGACGGCGAGTGGCGAGAAGCAGCATAGATTATTACTAAGGTGGGGGAGGAGGGAGCGATAGATCTGGGTGGCGACAATGGCTTATGGCTGAGGCATCGATGTCTCAAAAATGTCTTAGGCTGGCGACGATGGATAGTGGCGGCAGGACCAAGAGGGGGTGATGGCTGACAATGGAGAGGCTACTGCAGTGGGAAGAAGGAGATGGTTCATGGAAATGGGCCTGTAAGTTGAGCAACCGGTTCATGATGGACCGATTGCTCTAAAATTTATGCTAGTTTGATTTTTAATTGATTTTGAACCTATTTGAACTTTGATTCGGTTCCTGTTTGAGTCCTCTTGACCTGTAAATTGAGCTCTCCATATAAGCGAGCACCTTTTCTTCATCCGCCAAATTTTTTCCAAGATTCCAGGGTTTCAAACTTCTTTACCAATTTAATTATATCTATCAAAGAGGAAAAAATATAAATTAAAATTTTTATTAAATATTTTAATGGGTGTAAAATTATTTTGATGCTTCGGCTCGACATCTACTTTTCTTAAATATACTCTAATTTTATTTTTTTAAAATTATTTTAAAAATAATTAATTTTACATGAAAGTCTAGTTTAGTTATGAAATTAGGGTATTTATAAATATTAGCACCATTAATTAACTAAAATACTCAAAATAAATATATAAATAGGTGACCTATCATGGGGGATTTGGTGTTGAACTCTCTACAAACTTGCCCAACTATCAGTTGAGAGTCGCTGATGGCTCTAAGGTACTGAACCCCAATCTCGCAAGTGAGCATTAACCCCACGATGAGGGCTTCATATTCCACCTCGTTATTGGAGGCCTTGAAGCTAAAGTGAAGTGCTTGTTTGGCGATAAGTCCCTCTGGGCTAGAGAGGATCATCCTAGCCCTGAACCCTCTAACATTAGATGCTCCATCAATGTGGAGAGTCTAAGGCTTGCTTGCCGGCCCCAACATTGCTGGCTCCAGGTGCACTCTACCCTATCTGGGATGGTGCACTCCACGAGGAAGTTTGCTAGAGCCCGTGCTTTGTTGGAAGGGCGAGGTTGATAATGGATGTCAAACTCACCTACTCCACTGCCCACTTGGCAATCCTTTTGGAGGTATCGATTTCTTCAGAACTTGATACAGGGGCTAATCGATCAAGACCATAATGGAATGTGCTTGGAAACACGGGTGAAGCTACCTTGCCAAAATCAAGAGTGAAAAAGCAACCTTCTCCACCCTTGGATACTAGGTCTCTATATCCTTCAGGATCTAATTAATGTAGTACATCGACTTTTATACTCCATCTCCTCTTGGATGAACATAGAACTCACGGCCATGAGGGACATACCAAATAAAGGTAAAGTGTTTCCCCATGATTGGCCTTGTGAGAAGCAGCATAGTGGTGAGGTAGGTCTTGAGCTATTTGAAGGAAGCCTGGCACTCCTTTGTCCACTGAAAGTCTTTGATCTATCTCAAGGCTTTGAAGAAGGGTAGGCACTAGTCACTAAACCTCACCACGAAATGGCTCAATGCGGTGACCCGCTCTGCAAGACACTAAGCCTCTTTCCTACTCTTGGGGGGTGACATCTCTAGGATTGCTTGCAACTTCTCAAGATTGGCCTTGATTCTATAGTGCGATACCATAAAACCTAGGAATTTCTCAGAAGAAACTTTGAATGCACGTTTATTTGAATTGAGCCACATCCGATATCTCTACAGAATCTGGAAGGTTTCCTCCATGTCTGCCATGTGCTGACTTTCCTTGTAGCTTTTTACCAGCATATCATCAATGTAAACTTTCATGTTATGCCCGATCTGATATTTGAAGACCTTATTGATAAGGTATTGGTATGTAGCTCCAGAATTCTTCAAGCTGAAGGGCATAACTTTATAGCAGTACAGTCCCTAGTTCATGATGAACATAGTCATCTCTGCATCCTCAGGTGCTATCTGGATCTGGTTGTACCTGGAAAAGGCATCCATGAAGTTGAGGGTTTCATGTCGGAGGTTGAATCCACAAGCTGATCAATCCTAGGCAAAGGAAAACAATCCTTCAAGCAGGCCTTGTTCAAGTTGGTGAAGTTAATGCATGCCCACTACTTGTCGTTGACTTCGTTCACTAAGACAATGTTGGTAAGCCATTCCGAGTACTAGACCTCATGGATGAAATCATCCTCCAGAAGCTTCTCCACCTCTTGCTTGATGTCACAATAGTGCTTAGGGATGAAGCTTCTCTTCTTTTGGCAAACTAGGGGTGCGAGGGGTTGATGTTGACGTGGTGCAACATGACCTTAGGATTGATGCCCTGCATATCCACAGCTTTCCATGCAAAGATGTCAGTGTTCACATGGAGGAACTCCACTAGATGGGCCATGGACTCCTTACTCTGCTCACTCCAAATATAGACCACATAGGAGGGGTTAGATGAGTCCAAGGGAACAGGGATAAGTTCTTCTGCAAGCTCTTCCAGTTGTAGTTTCTATTAGACTTGGAGGTCGAGGCTCTCGATGGACATGGCTTCCCTCGAATTCTTTTTTTTGAGGGTCACCACATAGCATTACCTAGCCAAGGCTTGGTCTCCTTGAACCTCACCCATCCAGTGGGGGGTGGAAAACTTCATGAGCAAGTGGTAGGTCGAGACCATGACTCATATAGTGTTCAAGCTAGGTCTTCCAAAGATGGCATTGTAGGCTGCCAGGACCTTAACCACTAGAAAATCCAGAACGACTATGGCTCACCTCAAGGCCTAACAAGCCATCATAGGAAGAGCAACAATGCCCTTAACGGGAATGGCATCCCTAGAGAAACTAATCAAGGGAGAGCTTGTCCTTCGGAAGTGATCCCTAGGTAAGCTGATTTGAGAGAAAGCATCGTACAAAAAAATATCTACAGAGCTTCCATTATCTACCAAAATTCTTTTTACATCATAGTTCGAGATTATAAAAAAAATAACTACAGGATCATCATGTAGAAATAAAACTCCATCTATATCAATAGTGGAGGTGATGGGCTCCTCCTTAGCCCTTTGGCACTTGGGCCGAGGGATCTCCATTTGGGCCACCCTAGCATAGGCTCGCCGTCCAAAGAAGCTTGCCCCCCTAGTGGCCAACCCATTAGAGATCGTGCTAATGAGGATATTATTCTCCATAGGAGGCTCAACTGCCAACTAGGGCTCTTAATCGGTGGCCTTAAAGGTGCTTGGTTGATTGACGTGGCCATGCAGGTAACCATTCCAAATCAATGACTTGATCTCCCTCTTTGGGGAGATGTAATCCTCGATGTCCTGCCGTAGTCTCGATAAAATTGGTAGTACTTTTTGGGATCTTTCCAGGCTTTCTTGTTCATCTTTCCCAGCCATTAGACAATATCCTGATCCTTGATTCCATCAAGATTTGTCCACAAGGAGCATTTTGTTGGGTGAAGTCCTTGCGACGAGGTAGCTTGGGACTTCTAGAATGATAGTGGAACTCATTGTCCCACTTTTTCTTCTGCTGCTATGGCTAAGGAGGAGGGAGAAGATGAGAGCGATCCTCTTAGGGATGCTTATGGTCACCCCTCTCCTTCCACTTCACCATGCCTGCTTTAGCATTAATATACTTTTCGACATGGGTCAGGAGCTTAGAAAGACTTTTGAAAAATTTCTTGGAAAGGGAGAAGTAGAAATTGCCTCTATGTAGCTCCCTTTTCAGGGTTGACATGGCGATGGAGGACTAGAGGCAATGAACCTTTAACATGATTGCTTTGAAGCGACCAATAAAGTAGTGAAGAGACTTGCCTTCCTCTTGTTAGATAGAGAAGAGGAAGTCGGAGCCACGCTCAAGTCTCTTGTTGCTCTGGAACTGGGCCATAAACTGATAGCCAAACTCTTCAAAAGAGTGGATTGATCCTAATGGGAGTTGGGTATACCAAGCTCTCATCGCTTCCTTAAAAGTGGTCAGGAAGGATTGCATATGAGGGCATCAAAAGCTCCCTAAAGAAGCATGAGAGACTTGAATCTCTTCAGATGGTCGATGGGGTCAGTGGTGTCATTGTAGGCCTCCATGGTAGGTATCTTGAAATGGCAAGGCACCAGCTCCTCCACGATCTTGTGAGAAAATGGGGAGCGATCAATAACCTAGGCTCATCACTTAGAGACAGGTTCTATCGACGAAGCTCCTTTAAGTAGCCATCCACTTCCTGGAGCTTGCCAGCCAACTTGCCTCTCTGCCTAGATTGTCGGGTGGGGCGGTGGCTTGAGAACTCCCCCGATGAAGTGTCCTACGTAGAGGAGAAGAAAACAAAAATAGAAGAGTTAGATTGATGCACCTCATCTGGCCCCGGCGAGAGCGATGACTATGAGATGTGGCAGGCTGGGATGAGGCTCGACGAGAGGCTCGCTTTGCACTTCGGGTGGATCGCCTCGTTTGGGGGGCCTCTTGCTTGGTAATAGGAGCGACCCTAGGCTCGCCTCACACCCCAGGCTTGCCTCACACCCCGAGTTCATCTCGCACACCGGGCTGATCGCCTTGCCTAGGGGAGGGTGTAGGCATAGCAGATGTGTATTGGGTCGGCTCTGCCTCCAACCTTAGTGGGGCCTGCCATAGGCCCTACACCAAAGTAATTAGTACCTGGACTTGCTAGGAGAGCTACTGGAAGTACTCGACAGTGATAGTCAAAGCAATCGATGATCTTACCTCTCCTCTCTCTGGAGGAACTGGAGACAGGGTGGCCAAGGTTGCAAACACCTCAGCAGGAGCAGACATAATCATCCTCTTTCCCTTGGCCAAGGTGCAAGCTAATGACAAGAAGAGTCAAGAGGCAAATTCCAAACCTCAATGAAGTTACGGGCTATGGGCCCTTTCTCTAGCACCAATCTATTATTGGATTGGAAGGTAGACTGACTCAGGCTTGACTTGGACAAGGCTGGAGCTGAGGTGGTTGGTAATGTGGAGTCGGGTTTTGCAGGATCCTATCACTATAAGTTAGGTCTCGCAAGATAGAGAAGACCAAAAAATCCATATATAATTGGGGGTTCCCGGGTGGTGGACTCTCTAATACTTAAGTCAGTTTTCCAGAAAGGCAAACAAAGGAGGCATTGAGTCCCCTCTAGATTTAAAGTAGAGTAGAGGGGAGAGGTTGGAAAAGAAATGAAGGAGATGGAATAAGATTTGTAGAAGAAGGGTTTCTCAATATGTTGAGACCTGCTTTTGAGAAGATGACATACCTGTGAGTGGAGTTGCAAAGGCCGAGATACTTTATGGAAAATGGAAAGTATGTAAGATGGCCTATAAATATCTTGATGAACACTTAGGATGGGGGTGTGCTATGAGAGCAAGAAGATGATTCCTTTGTCAGGAAAGGCTCTTAGGAAAGGTGAGGGCTCTTGGTTGCTCTTTGCTTTGCCTCCTTGTTCTTCTCTTTGTTCGGCGGCCTTTAGACTTACCTGGAGGGTCCCAGGGAAGAAGTTTATAGGCATGTACCTTATGCTTGAATTGGTATGGTATGCATTGCACGAGAATGGCATTCGGCACATCCTAGCTATTGTAGGTATCGTGGCAGGGGCTGTACCATGGTAGGTGGAGAAGGGAGTGGAGATCGTCACACTTTGTTACATGATATCCCTTAAGTGGTGAGCATTAATGGCCGTTGCAACTGGAGCTCATGGTACAACCCCAATCAAATCCTGTTGTATCAATTACTATTATTATTGTTGTTATTATATATTTTTGTGAGGAGTTGTGAATGAAGAATGCTTAATCAAATTATAAAGCAAGTAATTATTACATGCTAATGTGTAAGGCTATTTATGATATTTTATATATTATCACTATCACTATTCGATGATATACTAAATATAGTAAAGTCCTATTTCTAGTAATATTCCGGTGATATATCAAATATATTGATAATATATCATTTCAATGATCGCATCACCGATAATTTATCAAATAGCATCTTGAGATTAATAACCCCCAACCCTCTCACAACTTTTGGTCTGTGTACTTAATCCTAGCTTACTAAACTGTAAGCTCGATCCATTAATTACAGCTTTTATGCCCCTTCCAGAGGAAATCTCTTCATTTTTTCCAAAAGTTTGCTATCACTCAGTTTTCGCAAAGGTGGCAAGGTAAAACTTTTATTCACTTCGGAATAAGGATAACGGTACGCATAAAATTTCTTGATTAACATGCATTAATGATCATATGTTGATCCAAGCAGGGGCTTGATTTTTATTTTCTCTCTCTCTCTCTCTCTCTCTCTCTCTCTCTCTCTCTCTCTCTCTCTCTCTCTCTCTCTCTCCTCATCTATTGGCACATCATTATGGCTTCAAATAATCCAAACCTGGATCATAGTTACCCATGCCTCTTTTCATTGCATCACACTTTGTTTTATTAAAAAAAAAAAAAATTACATTGAGTAGGTGAAGTGGTCATACAAATCTCAAACTTCTTACCTTTGTGTTATTAGCATAAAGAGGGTCATGATGCATAACTTCCCAGGCGGTTACCTCCATGAGCACTACTCTCGCGTTGTTCTGGCAAAGTCCATCACAAAGCCCAACGCCGGTACATGTACAAGCAATAATGAGCTGGGCCCTGGTTGGGTAGACTTCTATTTAAATTCAACAAGAACAGCACGTCGATTGGGCCTATTTCTGAACAATATTGGATTCTACCGTTGACAAAAAACCATATGGGATGGGCCTCAGAGTTTATCATTTTTTTAATACGAGTATCTTTAAAATTAAATATTTTTTATTAAGAAAATTATCGATTTTATAATTTTATTTTTTTTTTTCTCGTTTTCAATATATATTTTTATCAATATATATTATATATACTAAACAAATTAATTATCAAATAAATCAATGCATATCTCTACATAAATTAATAAATATTTTTTAAAATATAGCACTCATTAATATACAGTATATGATCAAATGATATATACTTGATGACTTACTGATAAAAATTATAATTTTTTTTAATATATATCGAGTAACAATCAAATACATACCATAGATAAATTGATACACAATTAGTCGAATATAATATTCACCAATATACGATATATATCTAGCTCATATATCTAAAAAAATATTTATTCGATGTTTCAATAGATATCTTTAGGTAAATGGAATATAGATTCTAAAATATGATACTCATCGGTATATAGTATATGACCAATTGATATATACTTGATGTCTTACTGATACATACTATAAATTTTTTTATACATATCTATTAATGACCTAATACACATATAAGTAAATTAATATATAATTTTCTAAATATAATATTTATCAATATACAATATATGACCATTTGATATATATCCGATAAAATATTCATTTGATATTCCAATACATATCGTTAGATAAATCGATATACAGTTCCTAGAATATAATGCTCATAAACATATACAGTATATGATTAAATGACATATACTATATATGTATTGATAAAAAGTATATAGTATAAATAAAAAAAATATCATAATTACAAAATTAATAACTTTACCAATAAAAAAATATATTTAATTTTTAAATTTATTTTTTAAAATTAATATTTAAAAAAATGATAAACTATGAAATATGTTGCGTATGAGATTCTATTCTACCCGTTCCGTATGATTTTGGTTTATTCCGTTGGAGAATGGTGTGTAAAAAAGAGAGATTAATCATTGGTCACCGCTCTCTCATTTGTCCTTTATTACATGTTGGAACTTTTGATAGCTTGGAAATTATCTAAAAGTTTATAAATATAAAAGTCCCTTCGTACCATGGTAATAGGCCAACGACCCACCTATCTCTTCTTCAAGATACAAATGGTTATCTAAAAGCTTATAACAATCCTCAATGGAAATATGAACAAATTCTTAAACTACATAGAAGGCTTAGTTTTTTAATTTTTAATTTCAAAAATAATCCAATTATATTTTCTAACTTTTAATTTTCATAATAAACATACTTAAATTTCTCTCTTGAAAGGTTTAAATTAAATCATCTTTGCTGGTTCGAGAAAGGACCTTTATGATGACTCGATTAAATCCAAGATTTATTAACTCGTGATCGTTGGTACGAATAAGAGATCAGGATATTTTCTTTTTTCCCGTTCTATTAGCCAGCATCTTAATAGTATCGGATTGACATACTTATCTTTAGATGAGAAAAGCT
The DNA here is from genome assembly GCA_021397845.1 of Areca catechu. NCBI lineage: Eukaryota > Viridiplantae > Streptophyta > Magnoliopsida > Arecales > Arecaceae > Areca > Areca catechu. Next base: position 155,261,399 of record CM038050.1, on the reverse strand, counting down.
TGTGCACAACTTGCATCGAACATTACCTGACGAGTTCGGAACCAACAAGAGTAGCTACACTGGAAATTTATTCCCTTATCCCTTTTCTTTATAAAAAAAAAAAAATTAAACTAATAGATGACCAATTGTTCTTTAGAAAAAAAAAATTTAAACTAACATAAGACCGATTGTAATACAGCTGGACTTTTATGGGAGAAATCTGGGAATGCAAAATAAGTGCCCCACATTTTCCGTGGTCTAAATTTTAACTCAAAAAACTTTATAGAAAATAAATTTTAAATAATTTCGTAAAGAAGCCATGTTAGTGAAAAATTCAAGAATTTGCTTGGGCTAAAAATATTATAGCAAATAAGGTTTTAAATTTAATGAAAAAGCGTAGATAAAAAAAATTGTAGTAAATAAATCTTAAATAATTTTATGTGGAGAGCATGTGCCTAATCCGTGGTTAATTTTTTTCAAAACTTACCTCATAATATCAGCTGCCCGTGCATATGTGGATGCATTATAACCAGGTAGAAGACAAGTATTATACATGATGTGGCGAGATCGCTGACGTGGGCGAATCGACAGGTGCCACGTCAGGAGAAAATGCCATGTCGGACACCGCATCAATCCTCCAGTTCGGACTCCACTGTCAAGCTGAGCTGAGCTCCCTCGGGATAGCGAGCCGAGCTCTGTCCTCCGCCAAGTCGAGCCCGCGAGCTCGGGACGCCTAGGCCGAAGCCGCTCTCCACCCTCCAGAGCGAGACCCTCGGAGGTTTGAGCCGTGTGGTCGGAGTCGAGCTCAGCACTCCTCCGCCACGTGGAGCCTCTCCGAGTGCAAGCCCTCTAGACCGGACCCACTCTTCGCCCTCCAGAGCGAGACCCTCGGAGGTTTGAGCCCTGTGGTTGGAGTCAAGCTCGGCACTCCGCCACGTGGAGCCTCTCTGAGCGCGAGCCCTCTGGACCGGGCCCGCATTTCGCCCTCCAGAGCGAGACCCTCGGAGGTTTGAGCCATGTAGTCGGAGTTGAGCTCAGCACTCCTCCGTCACGTGGAGCCTCTCCGAGCGCGAGCCCTCTGGACCGAGCCCGCTCTCCGCCCTCCAGAGCGAGACCCTCGGAGGTTTGAGCCATGTGGTCGGAGTCGAGCTCAGCACTCCGCCACGTGGAGCCTCTCCGAGCACGAGCCCTCTGGACCGGGCCAGCATTCCGCCCTCCAGAGCGAGACCCTCGGAGGTTTGAGCCCTGTGGTCGGAGTCGAGCTCAACACTCCTCCGCCACGTGGAGCCTCTCCGAGCGCGAGCCCTCTGGACCGGGCCCGCTCTCCGCCCTCCAGAGCGAGACCCTCGGAGGTTTGCGCCCTGTGGTCGGAGTCGAGCTCAGCACTCCTCCGCCACTTGGAGCCTCTTCGAGCGCGAGCCCTCTGGACTGGGCCCACTCTCCGCCCTCTAGAGCGAGACCCTCAGAGGTTTGAGCCTTGTGGTCAGAGTTGAGCTCAGCACTCTGCCACGTGGAGCCTCTCCGAGCGCGAGCCCTCTGGACCGGCCCGCATTCCGCCCTCCACAGCGAGACCCTCGGAGGTTTGAGCCCTGTGGTCGGAGTCGAGCTCAGCACTCCTCCGCCACGTGGAGCCTCTCCGAGCGCGAACCCTCTGGACTGGGCCCGCTCTCCACCCTCCAGAGCGAGATGCTCGGAGGTTTGAGCCATGTGGTCGGAGTCAAGCTCAGCACTCCTCTGCCACGTGGAGCCTCTCCGAGCACGAGCCCTTTGGACCGGGCCCACACTCCGCCCTCCAGAGCGAGACCCTCGGAGGTTTGAGCCCTGTGGTCGGAGTCAAGCTCAGCACTCCTCCGTCACGTGGAGCATCTTCGAGCGCAAGCCCTCTGGACCGGGCTCGCTCTCTGCCCTCCAGAGCGAGACCCTCGGAGGTTTGAGCCCTATGGTCGGAGTCGAGCTCAGCACTCCTCTGCCACATGGAGCCTCTCCGAGCGCGAGCCCTCTAGACCGGGCCCGCACTCCGTCCTCCACCAAGACGACCCTGCAAGCTCGAGGTGTCTAGATCGAAGCGACCCCTACCATTCTAGCTCAGCCCCGGCTCGGACATGGACCCTACCAGCCCAGAACACCGGTGAACCGCCCGAGGACTACACTGGAGCCCCTCCCAGACCATACTGACCGCCTACAGCTGCCGGTTATACTAGAAAAGGGAGAAGCACACTGATCGAGATGCCACGCTCCTCACCAACCATCTGGATCATCCGAGAGAGGAGGCCAACCGGGAGATTCAAATCCCGGGGACGGCGGCCCGCCGTTAGAGGTACTACCAGGTTTCCCGGAATGAGGCAATCGAGAGGAGTGTCGGAGTGCATGACAGCTCCCCTTATCACGAATTGGGAAAGGCTTCTCGGGACACCGCCACACGTGCTTGACAACCCGGTGGAGATCCCAAGGCGGACGCCCAATGGTAACCTAGTTTGCAACAAACTTGGAGGTAACACAACGATACCAACACACAAGCAAAAAAAAAGGAGAGTGCAAGCCCCACCAGGAAGAGGGGCATGGCACCATCAGCATTCTAGAGCAAGGTCAGGAAGAAGGGCCACACAGAGACTCCCTCTAACCAGGCCGCACTTCCCCCGACACACTTGTGACTCACTTTTACACAACACACACTCCTCCTCGTGTGGAGTCCATCAAGAGGTGCTCGACCAGGAGGATCTATTCCCCTGGATCATCATTGACTTGACGTCGGAGTGCCCCAGCCGGAAACCCCGGCCCGGATCACTAACCCCTATTTTGCAGGTCCAGGACTAGAGGATCGTCAGCCAGCGAAGGGAGTGCACTCCGGCACCGGCAGCAGCTACGGGCCACGACGATCTTGGCAGCAACAGATTGGTGCACTAGGTAGGGGGGATCAGATGCTCCACAGAAGAATGGTGACGACACAAGCACGAGAGGCCTCCACCAGCCATGCAAGGAACTCCCCTTCCCAAGGGAACCCATGTCACCTCGAGGCGGGACCACCCATTCCGGCAGTCCAACCACCTCCGGCTGAGAAGGCAATGAGCCGGCTCTGCAGAAAGGGAGAGCCACTCACCAAGTCTCGGGCGGGCGGTGCCCAGACCCCGCTGGGGCAGAATGGGTGAGACCCCCAACATGGGTGCCAGGCACCCACGTTATCTTTTCCGTCTCATTCGACGAAAGGGTCCACTGACGAAGCCATCAAGCGTGCAGCGGGAAGGTGCCTGGAGGAACATGAGCGCAAGCTAGTGGAGTCCTCCCGCCGGTTCACCAGTATGCAAGGCTCGACTAGTGAGCCAGCGGACTACAGCGCTCGCCAGTGTTGAAGCCCTTCACCGGCTATGACAAGACAAAGTACTGTCGCTTTTACCGTAATCACGGCCACGACACCAAGGAATATCACAACCTCAAGTGGAAAATTGAGAAACTCATTAAGAGAAGCCGCCTCAAAAGGTTTGTGGGGGCCAGACCTCAAGTGGAGCCCCGCGTGCTCGTCGCTCCCCCGCCAGGTCCAACCATTGACAACCGTCCCATCGAGAAGCCAGTGGGCGTGATCTTTTGGGGAGCTGTACGCGCGTCCAAAAGGACCCGAGGGGGAGGTAGGAGACCTACGATCGCGAACCACTCAAATAAAAAAATGCGCGTCATGGTTGATAACGGAAACTCCGCAGGCGTGCTTCCTTATGACGCCACCTTCAAGAGCACCACTATGATGACTTTTGCGGTCGATGGATTTCCTACATCCCACGACGTTGTCTTGAGACAGATTCAGGCTCGACCTGCTCGACGCCAACTTCAACAACGCCTACTGGTAATGAGCGGTCTGGCTCTACAACACCCTGGTTTAGCCAAGAACCTTTGGGCCCGGAGATTCGGTGTTGTGCCGGGCAGAGGCACGTCAGTCCCGAGAATGCGGCAAGCTCCCACCAAATTGGGAAGGTCCCTACCAGGCGGCCGAAGCCCCATCACAGAGGGTCCATCATTTTGAAGATCTTGACGGCATCAGGCTCCCCCGAACATGGAATGCCTGCGGTCTGCGAAGACGCCACCGATGATGTAAGGTTTTTTATCAATAATAATGATAACGACTTTTTCCTTGCATGAGTATCTATATGTCTTGCAGGGAAGAATCGATAGCATTCCCGAGCCTAGCTCTAGGACGTCAAGGGATCTTCGAGCCATGCCGCTCTCAATCTCAAACGTCCCCAAGCCTAGGTCTAGGACGTCAAGGGATCTTCGAGCCATGCCGCTCTCAATCTCAAGTATCCCCGAGCCCAGCTCCAGGATGCCGGCCTAAGACCGGAGCTCAGATCTCCGGCCAAGGGACTTCCGAGCCAAGCTGCTCTCAATCTCAAACATCTTCGAGCCCAGCTCCGAGATGCTAAGGGATCATGGAGCCAAGCAGCTCCTATTAACGCCTCGAGCCTAGCTCCAAGGTGACAAAGACCTGAGCCAAGCCCTCAGGCAACCCTTGGACCGGAGCCCAGCTCTCCGGCCAGGAAGGCCTCGACCCTAGCTCCAAGGCAACTAAATCCTGTGACCCTCTTCTCTGATCTCCCCACTCATCAAAAAAAAAAAAAAAGAGAAAAGAAGAGAGGGGAAGGAAAGAAAGAGAACGAGAGGGAAACACGACAATAAAACTATCATTTCTTAACCCAAGATCGGACCTCAGATCTCTAGACAAGGACCTTCGAGCCATGCAGCTCTCAATCATCAACATCCCCGAGCCCAGCTCCAAGATGCCAACTCAAGACCGGAGCTCAGATCTCCAGCCAAGGGACCTTCGAGCCACGCAGCTCTCAGTATCAACGTCCCCGAGCCCAGCTCCAGGACGCCAACCCAAGACCGGAGCTCAGATCTCTGGCCAAGGGACCTTCGAGCCACGCAGCTCTCAGTCATCAACGTCCCCGAGCCCAGCTCCAGGATGCCAACCCAAGACCAGAGCTCAGATCTCCGGCCAAGGGACCTTCGAGCCACGCAGCTCTCAGTCATCAACGTCCCCGAGCCCAGCTCCAGGATGCCAACCCAAGACCGGAGCTCAGATCTCCGGTCAAGGGATCTTCGAGCCACATAGCTCTCAGTCGACAATACCACCGGGCCCAGCAGCTAGCGAATGCCATAGCCTTGGGCCCGACTTGCTGGCATTGAAGCTCAATAACTTAACCCCAGGCAAGGTGAGGCCCCCTTCTCTGATCTCCCCAAGCCTCAAAAAAAAAAAGAGAGAAGAGAAAAAGAAGAAGGGGAGTGAAAGAAAGAGGAAAAGGAGGGAAGGGCTGATCGAAAGACAGGTTGTAAAGGAATTCATATTTCATTGACTAAGTGCAGGTTACAAGTATTTTGTGGGCCCCCGACATGCCGGGCGACCCTGACCAAGCACAAAAACAAAAATACAAAGCAAAAAAGAAGAAGAAAAGGGCTACTCCGCACTGGCCGGCCCCCTATTGAGCCCTGGGGCTGGGAGTTCCCTCCTTCAAGGACCTCCGGCTGGTCGGCTTTAGTCTCGGATGGCCCAGTCACGTCTGGCATTGGAGGCTTTGAGGTCGCAGCTTCCTCAACAACCTTTGCATCGGGCTCCGTGTCCGAGGTCGAAGGATATATGAGACGATCACGGCTCTTATCGGGGACAAGTGCCTCGATCCGGTCGTGCAAGAACATGAACCCTTTGTAAAAGGAGCCCGATGCCGTCTGATGAATCTTGGTGACGAACTCCTCCGAGGCCTTGAATCTAGCAACAACCTCCTCAGCACCCTTCTTGGCCTCGGTGACAACCTTCCTCACCTCGGAGGCCTCCATCCTGGCAGCCTCCACCGACTTGGCCGCCACCTCTGCCGCCTTCTCAGCCGCGTCCAGCTTCTCCTTCCTCGCTGCCAGCTCCGCCTGGGCAGCTCGGGAAGCCTCCTTGAGCTGATCAGCCTCGACACTGTACCAGTTTAATTTTTTCTCGATGGTGGAGAGATCGTCGACGGCCTTCTTCGCATGACTCTGCTCCAGGTCGCGGGCCTCCAAGAGCCTCTTCGCTCGCCCCTCGGCATCGGCGAGCTGCCTCTCCAAGTCCCTGACCTTCTGTTCGAGTGCCCCACTCGCCCTGGCCTTCTCCTTCAGGTTGACTTTCAGGACTCGATCTCGACCGCCTGCTGCCACTCGAGGCGCTCCCAGTTTTGATAACAGTCCTTGATGAAGAGGGCCTCAGCACCGATCTGCACCATGAAAAGAGGTCAGCTCAAAAAAAAAAAGAAAAAAAAATGAAAGAAAGAAGAAAGGGACATTTCACCGAGTAGAGCTGGGGAAGATGGCGCTGATGACATCGCCCGGCCGCATCACGACCATACCATGCCGGTTGCATGTCTGGATTGAGAAGTACATCATGCGCTTGGCCAGTTCGGGGCTCTGGAGGAACGAGCTTTCTGGCCCCATCTTGAAGGGGAGACGGTGCCGCGCCTCCTCCCTCCTACCCTCTCCGAAGGTGGGCGGCCTTGCCCCGATAACTGTAGGGCCCCGAGAGGCCAACTAGGGAGCTGACACCGGTGCAGGCAATGCCTCAGTGGTGGTCCTGGCCTTGCCCCGAACCTCCTCATTCCTGATCTCGATTGGAGGTGGGCTCGGGAGACTACAAGACGCGACAGCAGCTGCGACCCTCGCCCGAATCACTACCTCAGGATCCGTAGCGGGGGCCGCCCCCTGATGACCACGCTGCTTGGGAGCCTCCCGGGTCTCCTGTGGACCGGCCTCGGTGCTGCAGGTGCCACCCTCTCCGTTGGTGCAGGAGCAACTCGAGTCGCCTCCGAGCTCTGACCGATTGAAGCAGCCAAGCTCGGACCAGCCACTATGGCAGGGGTAGCCACAGGAGCACTCTCGCCCCGGACCCGCCTCGATGGAGGCTCCCCAGCCAGCCCGGTTGGTGGCCTCTTCCGAGTGATCGCCAGTAGATCGCTCTCGGTGAAAATCATCCCTGCATGCAAGTCACACAACAGTTAGAATCCATGGGAAGCAATGCAAGAAATGTAAGGAAGGAAAAGGGAAGTTCAGGTCGAACTCACCCAACCCATTCGTTGGGTCAACCCCGAAGTCGGTGAGGTTCTGCTCAGATAACAGGACCTCGAGAGGTGGGATTTGGGCGGTGCAGAGCTGCTCGTAGTTATCCCGGTCAGCTGCAACGACCATAGAATTTTGGTTGGGGGACTTGTCCGGATCACTCCAGTCCCAGTCGATTCCCTCAACCTCAACAAAGAAAAATTTACTCTTCCATCCCCTAATGGAAGAGGGGAGCTCGAACCTAATGCCCCTCGGGCGGGAGGACAAGGACCACCACCCATCCTCAGTTGGGTGGCGCTTCAGGGCGAAGAAGGCCCTGAACAAAGAAAACCGGGCAACGAACCCGTGGAGGTGGCAGAGCACAATGAAAGAGAAGATGACTCTAATGGCGTTTGGCACTAACTGTGCAGGGACCAAATGGTAGTTGTCCAAGACGGACAGGAAGAAGGGGTGAAAAGAAAATCAGAGACCCCCGAAGAAGGTCTCCTCATAAAAAGCAAGGCGGCCAGGGCCGCTGGAAGTGACACGCTCCCTCGGATGAGGGATCATGAGCCGAACACAACTTGGGATGCCATAGACATCCCGAATGGTCCTTAGTTCCTCGGCGGTGATCGTTGAGGCGACCCCGCCAGGACCTGTGGACCGGGCAGACTCGAAAACGGGAACAGAAGAAGGAGGAGAGAGAGAAGGGCTGGACCCTGGCTCCCTGATGAGCACAGGATTAGGAGGACGCCTCCTACTGAACTCGAAACGAGCTGCGTCCTCCTCTCCGCTAGAAGAAGAAGAAGATGTCGGCCTTCGCTCGGAAGGACTGGCCTCGCCCTGATCAGTGGAGGGGCGGAAGCCCGGACCAAAATGAGACATCCTCAAGAACGAGGGGAATGAAGGACTCGAAGTGAGGGAAGGAAGAGCAGACTCAACTCGAAGAAGACCCTAGCCCCGGAGAAAGAACCCTACTCTAACGGGGGGAGAAGGAAGAAGAGACTAACCTGGTTTCTTAGAAAATTTGAGGCAATTGTGAGGAAGAAGGAAGCTTGGGCAGTAGCAGCAGGCACGGAAAATTTAAAAGAATGGTTGTTTAGGGTAAGGCCCTCCTTTCATTTCGAAATGACCTGATGGATTCATACCGATCCGACCTCTCCGCCAACGGATCCACGTCACATGCTGCCCATCGACGAAAATGGCATCCCGGCCACTCTGAATTATGTGCCAACATTAACTACTCCTCGGATGTGGCCACGGGGCACCCCCGCACTGGCCCGCAGGGTCATCTCTCGAAGCGCCACCAATCATAGCCATCATTGCACTAGATTTCCGCCTTTCCACATTAGCAGCACAATTACTCCCTTCGGCCCAAGCACCGCGCACTAACGAGCCTCGGGAGTGGGGGGCAAATGATATGACGGGACTGCTGACGTGGGGGAATTGACAGGTGCCGCGTCATGGGGAGATGCCGCGTCGGACGTCACATCAATCCTCCAGTTCGGACTCCACTGCCGAGCTGAGCTCCTTCGGGATAGCAAGCCGAGCTCCGTCCTCCGCTAGGTCGAGCCCGTGAGCTCTGGACGCCTAGGCCGGAGTCGCTCTCCGCCCTCTAGAGTGAGACCCTCGAATGTTTGAGCCCTGTGGTCGGAGTCGAGCTCAGCACTCCTCCACCATGTGGAGCCTCTTCGAGCACGAGCCCTCTGGACCGGGCCCGCACTCCGCCATCCAAAGCGAGACCCTCAGAGGTTTGAGCCCTTTGGTCGGAGTCGAGCTCAGCACTCCTCCATCACGCGGAGCCTCTTTGAGCACGAGCCCTCTGGACCGGACCTGCTCTCTGCCCTCCAGAGCGAGAACCTCGAAGGTTTGAGCCATGTGGTCTGAGTCGAGCTCAGCACTCCTCCGCCACGAGGAGCCTCAATGAGCGCGAGCCCTTTGGACCGGGCCCACTCTTCGCCCCTCCAGAGCGAGACCCTCGGAGGTTTGAGCTCTGTGGTCAGAGTCGAGCTCAGCACTCTGCCACATGGAGCCTCTCCGAGCACGAGCCCTCTGGACCGGGCCCGCATTCCACCCTCCAGAGCGAGACCCTCGGAGGTTTGAGCCCTGTGGTCGGAGTCGAGCTAGCACTCCTCCACCACATGGAGCCACTCCGAGCGCGAGCCCTCTGGACCGGGCCCGCTCTCCGCCCTCCAGAGTGAGACCCTCAGAGGTTTGAGCCCTGTGGTCGGAGTCGAGCTCAGCACTCTCCACCACGTGGAGCCTCTCCGAGCACGAGCCCTTTGGACCGGGCCTGCACTCCGCCCTTCAGAGCGAGACCCTTGGAGGTTTGAGCCCTGTGGTCGGAGTCGAGCTCAGCACTCCTCCATCACGTGGAGCCTCTCCGAGAGTGAGTCCTCTAGATCGGGCCCGCTCTCTGCCCTCTAGAGCGAGACCCTTGGAGGTTTGAGCCATGTGGTCGGAGTTGAGCTCAGCACTCCTCTGCCACGTGGAGCCACTCCGAGCGCGAGCCCTCTGGACCGGGCCCACTCTCCGCCCTCCAGAGCGAGACCCTCAGAGGTTTGAGCTCTGTGGTCAGAGTCGAGCTCAGCACTCCTCCGCCACGTGGAGCCTCTCTGAGCACGAGCCCTCTGGACCGGGCCTGCACTCCGCCCTTCAGAGCGAGACCCTCGGAGGTTTGAGCCCTGTGGTCGGAGTCGAGCTCAGCACTCCTCCATCACGTGGAGCCTCTCCGAGAGCGAGCCCTCTGGACCGGGCCCGCTCTCTGCCCTCTAGAGCGAGACCCTCGGAGGTTTGAGCCATGTGGTCGGAGTCGAGCTCAGCACTCCTCCACCACGTGGAGCCTCTCCGAGCACGAGCCCTCTGGACCGGGCCCGCACTCCATCCTCCACCAAGACGACCCCGCAAGCTCGAGGTGTCTAGATTGGAGCGACCCCTGCCATTCATGCTCAGCGCTGGCTCGGACGTGGACCCCGCCAGCCCAGAACATCGGCGAACCGCCCAAGGACTACACTGGAGCGCCTCCCAGACCGTACTGACCGCCTGTAGCCACCGATTACACTAGAAAGGAGAGAAGCACACTGATCGAGATGCCACGCTCCTCACCAACCGCCTAGATCATCCGAGAGAGGAGGCCAACTGGGAGATTCGAATCCCGGGGGCGGCGGCCCGTCGTTCGAGGTACTGCCAGGTTTTCCAGAATGAGGCGACCGAGAGGAGTGTCGGAGCGCATGACAGCTCCCCTTATCATGAATCGGGAAAGGCTCCTCGGGACTCCGCCGCACGCGCCTGACATCCCGGTGGAGATCCCGAGGCGGACGTCCAACGGTAACCTAGTTTGCAACAAATTTGGAGGTAACACAACGATACCAACATACATGCAACAAAAAAAAAGGAGAGTGCAAGCCCCACCAGGAAGAGGGGCATGGCACCATTAGCATTCCAAAGCAAGGTCGAGAAGAAGGGCCATACAGAGACTCCCTCTAACCAGGTCGCACTTCCCCCGACACACTTGCGACTCACTTTTACACAACACACACTCCTCCTCGTGTGGAGCCCATCAAGAGGGGCTCGAATAGGAGGATCTGTTCCCCTGGATCGTCACTGACTTGATCGTTGGAGTGCCCCTGTCGGGAACCCCAGCCCGGGTCACTAACCCCTATTTTGCAGGTCCAGGACCAGAAGACCGCCAGCCAGCGAAGGGAGCGCACTCCGGCACCGGCAGCAGCTACAGGCCACGACGATCTTGGCGGCAACAATACAAAATAAAAAGGCCATACATATTAGTCATCCCAGTAGTTTTGGAAAAGAGAAATTCTTTATATATAAGGATGGCAACAAAATCCAAATCCATGGGTACACGATCCGACCCGATCCAATTGGACTGGATAGTCAACGCTTTGACTAGATTTGGACCGAGTTTGGATAAAACCTGAGTGCTTATCTTTGGATTTGGATTGGGACTAGATAGATCATAGATATGCACCCGACCCGAATCCGACCGGAATTATTTTAATATTTAAATATATATAATTAATATATATTATATTAAATATATTACATTAAATATTATTTATTAGTTATTAAATTTTAAAATATTTAAATCTTTTATCCTAATCATTATTTTTCAAAAAAAGAGAGCTGTAATTTGTAATCAGTCAATCCCCAATTAATCTCTGTTAATCTCTCGATTGTTTCACCAATTCCATTCAACCCTCCATTCTTCATCCTTCCAAGCTCTGACTCTCTTCTTTGGCTCTCCCTCCTCTCGGATGGGTGAAGAAGCGGCGGCGGCAGCAAGCATGTTAGTGATGGCGGCGGCAGCAAGCATGTTAGTGACGGTGGCGGCAACGGTAGTGACACGCTTCCTCTTGCTTTGGACTTCCAATCTCATCTAGGTGAGTTATCAAGTGGGTTTTTCTTTTTTTTGGATTTCCGTTGCTATCAGTGAGGAGGGTGGCATTGAAGGGAAGGGCAGAGCAGTGCATTCGGGCATGGTGAGGGAGATGTCGATGATGGGCAAGGGAGAGGAGGAACAAATGGGAGGGAAGGTCGGTGACGATAAATCGGTTGGGGAGGGAGCGAGAGGAGATGGCATAAGAGATTAAGAGTGGAGCTGGATGGTGGTGGAGGGGAGGGAGAGAGCGCCATCGATGAGGAGGGCGGCGGAGAGGGTAGAAGCATTGGGCGGGCTCGGCGGGGGGTTGGGTGGAAGCATCGGGCGGGGGGTTGGGTGGGCAGAATAGGTAGTGGCTGGCGGACGAGGATGAGGGCCTCTCCATGGTGAGTTTGGGCCAGGTAAATCCAAATTACCCGATACCCAATTGAGATGGATTGAGATAAAAAAAATCCAGTTCCGATAGTGTTTGGGTCGGGTTTGGATAGTTTATTGAGTATTCGGGTTTCGATTTGGATAGTTATACATCCGACCCGAACCCGGTCCATTGCCATCTCTAAGTATACACCACCTCAGATTGGGTCAAGATCTATTTTTCGATGCACATTAAATATTTATAATTTTATTTTTTCATTAAAAATTTTGAATGATAAAAATATCAATTTTTTTATAAAAATTATGATACCCGTTAGCTTGGATTATGACATCCCATGATCAGGATATCATAATCTTATTCATAGGATATCATAAGGCTGAGAGACATTTTTGTTATTATAAAATTTTTAAATTTTTAAATAAAAAAATATTTCTTAATTTTATAATATTCTATGAACATGATTATGACGTTCTGTTCACAAACTTGATCCTGGAGTGTTATCAAAAAGAAAAAAAACATTTTTATCATTTAAAATGTATTTAATATTTACAGCTTACTTTTTTATTGAAAATTTTGAATGACAAAAATGCCATTCCTTTTATGACACCCCTGATTAAGTTTGTGAACATGATACCATAATCTTATTCACGCGATATCACGAGGCTTAAAAAATTTTCATCATTGAAAAATTTTAAAATATTTTTAATAAGAAAACACTTTCAATTTTATTGATATTATATGAACAGGGTTATGATATCATGATCGCAAGGATGTCATAACCTAAACTACCTTATATCATAATTCAAATTAACAGATATTATAATTTTTTATAAAAAATTATTTTTATTATTTAAAATTTTTAATTAAAAAAATATAGTTACAAGTATTAGATACGCATTGAACAGCGAGAGGCTTACATATTTAGGGTATATTTTTTCTACAATGAAGCCCATAACAAAACCCAACATCGTAATGCAATTTGTACGTCTTAATTGGGCCGGATACGGGTCACGGACTCACGGATAATGGTCCCCATTGCCACCGGCCGATGTTTAACTTACCCTGCTCCTGAAATTGGGGTGAAGTCTCTCTCTCTCCGGATGGCCGCCTCGTCCGGCAGCCGCAACGATTGTCCGATATGTCTCGAAGCCGTGAAGGATGAAGCCTATTTAGATCGATGTTTTCGTAAGTCTCTCCATCTTGCTTCGATATCCTGCCTCGATCTAATCTACTACGTCTTCTTCCTACTTTCCGGCTTTTTTATTTAAAAGAATTTCCTGGATTTACAACAGATACCTCTAATTACCTCCTATTTTTGGTTGCGTTTCTTCGAGTAATCTCGATTGCTACTGCCTTTTTTGATTTTGTGAACAATTGATCTTTTGGATATCAAAAAGAAGTGATAAACCACTATATGCGAAGCTTTGCATACAGGGTTAACTGAAGATTGCATTACAGTTGATTAAGAATGTGGCAATTGCCATGCAAGTGCATCTTTTTTTTTTTTTTCAAAAAAAAAAATCATTAAGCCAATTTACTGGTGGTTATAGAAGATTTTGCTCTACCGTTGATTTGAAAAAATAATATTTGTTTGCTTGGTAATTTAATATAGGTAATTTGCAGACAGATCTTTTAAGTTTTCCAGAACTGCATAAGTGTTTGTCCATATAAGGTTTACGACAAGAAGCAAAGTAGATTGATGAAACTATAATATGTAAGGCTGAAAACGAACCTGGCCGTTCATGAAGAATTTGAGCTCTTTCAATTAGGAATCATGGAAAAATTAAGGAGTTGAATTGAACATGTTCTATGCGTACTATGTATTAATAAGTTAAGATCTGGCTATTCAGGTAACTGGAACTCTAGGTCCATTGCAAGCTCCTTTGTTGCCGAACCAATTTGCAGAACTGCAGAAGGTGACAATTGATTGGTCGGCTGTCCAGCAAGTAGTAATGTTCTCAAATTTTTGCGGGGTTGTACTTCCATATATATATATGCTAGCATGTATAGCCATGAATAGGATTGCTGGTTAAGTTATCAATATAGCGACAATGTCTATTAGGTATAGGGACTGAGGTCTCTGGTCAATGTCAGGGGGGGCTTATATGGAGTTTCTTTTGTATTCGTATAGAGTGATACCATGATATTCACCAAGGGAAATCTAGTAATCTTGTTGGAAAGGAAGGATAAATGTTTGGACAAAATTCCTCATGAATCATGAGATCAGAAGCCTAACTGTTACATCAGCATGCCCATAGTTTTGGTTAGCCTCTTTTGGATATGAGGAAAACCTTATTAACAAGCTGAGGAAAACCTTATTAACAAGCCAACTCCCCTTTCTTCTCTTCATCTGCTCAAGATGGCACAAAGGTTGCTCTTTGTTTCGATAGTAATGTAATGGGCATGAAGCATGCTTTCTAGTAGGTTAAATGAAACCAAAATATGAAAATTTGATAACATATATTGGGAGAAATGATGATGTTACTGGATGCTTTAAGTTCTTTTTATAGCCAAATTGGTTCTATATGTCAAAGCAGTGTCATCAAGAGAATTTCTTGTGAGTTCTTGATAATGGCCCTCAGATTTATTCAGGGCACGGTGTTGTTTTTCGAAATAATGGAAAAGGGAGTAAAAGAAGCAGTATTATTGTCCTACCATAAAGTTTCAGGCAAATAAACTATAATAGGGGAAATAAAATAATAGTGATTGATTATGATAATGAGGTTGAGAAGGCTAGTTTGGTGTAAATGAACCAAAAGATATGAAATCTCTTTGTATAGAGACCACTTGGGATAAATTCTTGCATCTAGTTCACTGGGTCTTTAAGTTGAGTTTGGCCAGATGTTTAAACTGTTGGACACTTCCATTCAAATTAGAGCATACTATGCTAATAAAACGTGTTCTGTAGGCAGCTTTAGGAGAAAATATATGAAGAATTCTATTAGACAGAATAGGTTTAAATTCATCAGAGAAAATCAGAGAAGAGTTGCAACAAGAAGGTAGCTTCCTTGCAGCTATAAATAAAGAAAAAGAGTTAATGAAATGATGTTCTGTGGTACGTAGAGATAAGTGAAAATGTATATTCCCAGAGCCTAGTTAAACAGTCAGAATAGCATGGTTTTGACACTGAATTTTATAGATGCAGAAACATCTTTTATCTGCAGCACTAGAACTAAATGAGTGAGAGAATTGGAGGTTGTGATCAGGAGGATAATAGATGTAGAGGAATATTCAAAGAAAATGAGAAATGAAAGGCGAAATAATTACTATTCAGCAGTCATGCATGATTACTGATTTTTCAACCTTATAGACAAACCCATGATGCGGTAATAGCTTAATGCCTTGCTTACAATTGGTGATCTTCATTCTTGGTATTTTGATTCCTATTCCTTCCCGACCAGCCATGATGTTAAGGGAAAGCTAAGATTGCTAGAATATACTTCTAATGGTAAGGCCAAATTGCTACTCTGTAACACAGCAAGGAAAATTTTGCTTTTCCATCTTGCTCACCTTTGTGTAGAGTACATTGAACTGTATGAACTATGAAGTATTTGGTATATTATTGAGGGGCAACATGATGGCTTAAAAATTCTGCTGCTTGTGGTGTAATGTTTGTTGAGTATTTTGTATGCAGTGTGGTGACTAAAGTATCCCTTTAGGAAATAAAAAAATAAATCCACAGATGCAGATACAAGGGAATTGGTTAACATTAGCAGTAAAAAATTCAAGGTCATTGAATATTGTTTAGCATTCTTCAGAAGGAAAATCTATATTCCGAAGTGTTGGGACATGTTATTCTCTATGTTTTCTTCTATGCTTTTGCAGAAGGTAAATTTTTTAATGGTTGAAAGCTTCATTTCCATTTATGTTTGACAGCTATATTCCAATATATTATAAAGCTTGTCTTTACTGTTTTTGCCTTTATTGCACTTCACAGATGCATTTTGCTACCAGTGTATTGTTCAATGGTTAGAATTGGTAGCTAGCAAGCATTCCCAGCCAATATCTTCAATCAGATGTCCTCTTTGCAAGGTCAGCTGATAGTGATGACTTGCTCCTGTTGTGATATAATATTATTCGTATGCTATTGATTGTGGCTAATGGTTGAAAATAATGTGTTCACTAACGATGACATATACAAGCAAGAATACTAGCATTGTACAAGCATATTTCTTGATAATATACACTATAACATGTGGTATTTTGAGCCAAAGAAAATTGTTGGTCAAGAATGCATGTCTTTGAAGGGGAGAGATCTGGAAAGGAAGCAATTTAACAATAGTTTCTTTCGTTACTCATTGACATCGTGTGTACTTGTTGCCTGACTATTTCAGAATTTTTCCCATAAACATGATTCACCGTAACATAATTGATTATAAACATGATACTCAGATACCCAATCCATGCTGATAGATTTATGGTAGTGACATACTTGTGACTGTGATATTATGAGTTTTACCATTTTTTAATAAAATGTGCAGACAGAAAACTTATCTATAGTCCATGGTTTTGATGGTGAATCCTTTCAGCAGCATTATGTAAACCAGGATCACAGAAAGAGGTTTGTGGATGATTTTTTACCATTCTTTTTCTTTGCTGGTTTGTAATTGAAATGTCCATTTCTGTTTCCTTGTTTTGTAATTATTATATTAATATTATATTTGTTCATAATGTACAGTTATCTTTCAAATGTTCATGAGTTCAGACTGCAATTTTATAAATGTGAGAGAGGTATGGTGTTCATACTTAGAATACATATTTACATATACACATATACGTCACGTATGTTTGTGCATATGTTGTCTCCCTGTTCGTTTTCTTATTCATTTATACACTACTATTTTATTTGGCTCGTTTCATTTGCTTTTTGATTTATTTTGTAAGATAACAAATTGGACCAGGAATCACAAACAATATATTTGATGTGCAACAATATTGGAACCGCCGTAAATATCGTCAGAAGAACATCTGGCTTCAAAATTGGTTGAGAAGGGAAATTGAGACTCTTACTCAGGTATATTTTTGGACTTGTTTCAATCTTTTTTTCTTATGGTGCTAATAACTGATTCCATCTTATCTATATGGGTTCGACTCTATGGATCAATGTTATAGTTGTATTGAATCTTGAGAAATGTCTAGAATAGGCTCTAAAGTTGATGTCAATGCAATAAACTGGAGCGAAATTACTAGGAAAACAAAGTCCAGTTAACATGAATATCGAGAATAGTAGTGTGCACATCACCAATCATTCAAAGAATTGATGGAGAATTTTCCAGGTCAAAACACTTGGGGAAAAACCTCCCAACATCTGGACCTGGAATTTCCTCCAAAGGGAGGAGGTATGCAACTGCTGGACTATTGCTTGATTTGCAAGTGGTATAGTTTATGTATTTTAAACTCATGCCTTAAAGGTGCATGCACCGATGTTCCTTCAAACATGGAAAAGAGTCTAGACAAAGAGGTGAATGTATTAGCCTGCCTATATTTTTATAGCTCGTGGGGCACAGTCCCTCTTCACTTTATAAAGCAATGCATACACAAGTATGCTTCATTTTTGGCTGGCAAGCTAGGGAGGGAAAGGAGCGGAATCAATACGTTAAATTCATGCTTCCAAATATTTAAAATCCTGCAGTAATTGGTTATACTGATTGCAGCTCTAAAAGAAAAAGCTACCAGTGCCAATAGCCAACAAATGCTTCTCAACTGATCGAGCTAGAATTGTTGTATTATGATATCTCAAACTAATGACAACAATAGAAATGGAAGTCTAGAATTTTCTTGGATAATTGCTTAAATATTGGAGAAGCGGGTCAAATTAATACCATAATTAATGTGTGTACAAGCAGCAACTGTTGATTCAGATTCATCTATAATTTGGGGAAATTATGTTCTAGCAAAACCTTCTAGGTATGACATTTCACCACATCCATAATTATTTAAAATGCAGAAAATTGAAATTAATTGCCATTGTACCGCATAATTCTTTTAACCCTACCTTTGAGGGTTGTTCATCCTATAAGCAATGCTTCTTCTCCATGCTGAGTAAATCTCTCCGGGCCAAACATTCAACTGAGATGTTTGGGTTGCTTTATCTAGTTTCTTTTGTTCTTAAATTTCCCTAAGAAAACATCTGGATAACTCTGTTGCAGCATGCATATCTCATCAGATGTCATATTGGTCACGCACCTATTTCATCAAGAAGGTTAACATGTTGCAACCTTTGTTGCATGTAGGAGGAGAACATTGATGTCATTCTACATCATATTCAGGGTGTCATTGAGTCTTTCTTGATAAGGTAAATTCCAGAATTTCCTCTGGACATGATGCTGTCATTCAGTTCTGGTTATCATGTTCTCTCAATCAAGATCATTGAAGTTGAAAAAATAGAGTTTCTTTCATGTAGTATTAGTATTTAATTGCACTTGGTTTTTTTCAATAAATATTTATTTACTGGTAAAGTGTATCTTGAATTTCTATTATTCTGATCACATGCATCTGTAACTGCACAAAATCCATCACAATGGGCCATGCTATTGAAAGGGCAAACAAATTCTTCAGCTGTTCATCCATGTACCAAGTAGCTAATGCTTTTCATTTCCATATAACAACAAGCCATGCCATTGAAAGGGCAAATAAATGCTTCAGCTGTTCATCCATGTACCAAGTAGTAAATGTTTTTCATTTCTCTACTATGTGATCTTAGAATCACAGATCCAACCTTTAGTTGAGACTATCCAGGATTGATATTCCATGGGAAGCTGTGGTAAGCTTGGCAAACCTGAGGTCCTGCCAACTTATATTGCATCATCTTATCAAATCTTCCTTGGCAGAATTAGGATACGTAATATTACATACAGTACCAATTGGTTCAAAAATGTAAGATATTCTTTCCTGGAAAATTAAATGACTCCATACCTTCAGATGAAACTTTATTTAGACTCCAAAAATGATCTTCCATGCTTGAACAAGGTACCATCGACAATGATTTGTAAAGTCACGTGTCAGGGGATTTACATATTACAGTGCTATCTCATTCCTCTCTTCATCCTCTTACTTGGATATCATGTCTACAGAAACTATTTCTGTCAGGCTATAGTTTTTTTTTTCTCTTGACCAGAATGCTTATGTAATTGGCATCTTATGATCTGATGTCTTCTGGGTGATGTTGTTATAGTCTTTTGAGCCTCAATACTTTGTTCTGCCCCATGTCTGCTCAACCACAAAATTCACTTTTTAAATTGCATTATATCTCATTTCGTTTCAGGTGAATTACCTTCTCGATCTGCGGTGCTTTTTTTTCTTTTTTCTTCTCATTTAGGGGGGAGGGGTGATTATTAATCATCGATGGGTTTCGATGTTGCTAAATCTGTCAGATTACCATTCTGATGGATATAAAGATATACTGGCAGTTTTCTCTGTTTTCTCATGGAGGTTTTTCAATTTGGATTTCCTATATTTGTTGCATTCAGATTTGTGTAGCTCATGTACTGGCTATGATCAAACTATCATCAATCGATTTATTATTGCAGAGAAGAACAGGAGGGCATCAAGAGCATGCCTGAACAGAAGCGTGAAGAGTTCAGGAGCTTGCTTTCTGATGCTGCTAGGCCCTTTCTGCTGGGACACACACAGCGCTTCTTCGATGAGTTGGAACTGTTCTTGGCTTCAGGTCTAAATATTGAAGCCTATGATAAAGTTTGCAAGCAGCGTTTGGGCATGTTGTCTGGTGAAACAAGGGTGCACAATGAAGAATTCTGTGATGAAGCTCTTCAAGATCGTTACTTGCATTTTCTGGATGAGGATTCAGAGAGAACTGATTGAGGAATTTATCATAGTTGAAAGTAGATTTACTTGCATAATATTTTTTGCTTGCATGTCTGAGAAATGATAGCATCACCCAGAAATACTTAGCCAATATTGGTCTTCCCACATGTTTCGTTCATGGCCGGAATCAGTTGAGATTGAGTTTTGAAGGATAGGTGCATTGTTATTCTCCTCTAGAATTGGAATGGAAATGGGGAGGATTGGAACATTCCCACTCTCCTCTAGAATCAAAATGGAAATTGAACTCCAACCAAATGGTTGCCATTTGAGTCATTTATTCTCGTTTTCATTCTTGAACTCAACTTTCTCAGCCAAATATGCCCTATATTAAGTTGAAAACAAGCTTGATCTCGATTTCATCATGATGATAAATTATCTTTAATTAAAATTGAATTATATAATCATGTTTGGATGGTAATGGCTTAAGCAAGATGAGTAGTTGATTATGGTTGGGTCAAAGGGCAAGATGAGTACAGGGTATAAGGTGGAAATTAGCCCCTCCTAATCTCTTAAAAAAGGATTATATATATTCCCGTATTCCTGTCATTTGATTACTTCCTCACTCTTCAAATTCATTTTATTTTGAGTTGAAAAATTAGTTTTTTCTTAAAAATTCATTTCCATCTCCAAATAGACAAGCCTTACCCAATTGCAAGGAGATCTTTTATTTTTATCTTAACCTCATGATATTTAAAGGACATGGAACGATGCTAGAGACTAGAGTACATGGTACTTTATAATGCATTGATAAAACACAAATAATTGAGTTATACCTTGTCCCAAAAAAGCACAGAACCAAAAGAAACTAGTCCATAGATATGGTTAATAATAAAGTACAGTAGAAAAACTAAATGAAAAGATATATGATATATTATGGCACTGTGATAGCATCTAAATAACAATAACACATATGGTGTTTAAATCTCTCCCCGTTATGTCTCTCATTACTGTCAGGCTTTGGGTCGGGGTGACAAGAGTGGCTCCTGCCCGGCTGAAGGTTGGGAGGAAGCTGATCTGGCCTTCGCATCATTGAAGGGAAGGTATAAGGATGGGTATAAGGATGGCTTTGTATTTACCGAGGTTCCCCTGATAGCAGCCTCCTTGTAGATTTTTTTTTTGATAAACAAAAAGAATAGGGAGATAAATCCTGGTGTAGCTATCCCGCAGGCATCTACCCTGTCATGTAATGTTCGATACAAGACGCTCAGATTCGCACAGCCAACTTGATACCATTAAGACGTCGGGCAGTAGATCGGAGACAAAAGAGAAGATCTTGACCTCTCATTCATGCCAACTATCGAGGGCTCCATGAAAATCATGGAATTAATCGAGTCATCCATGAAATCATGCCTTGAACCGTCTATCTATTGATAATGAGACAAAACCTCTACCAATCGGGCTATCATCTTAGCAATCTTGAAGATCCTTTAATATAAACCTTCCTAAAGATCGAATTGGCCAGAGCATTGAGAACAGAGAGGAGGGTAGAGAGAGAGAGGTTAGAGTGTTGGATCGGGTATAGAGCTTCTGCAAAGATGTGTCATTATTAAATGTCTAATAAGTGGCTTATGGTGGTTGCCAAGCAGAACCTCCCACGATGGGGCCAGGAGTCCACCCTTTTTGTGCAATGTTGTAATCGTGGATTTTTCTCTGATTCAAGGTTGACAGAGTGCTTTCTTGCCTCAGGCTAGAGATTAATTAGGCATTGCCATCCTAGCTTGACCTGTTCGAGAACCTACAACAGAAAGTCCTTACAGTCAGGGATATCTTCCAACGGAGACTTTTCCATAGTTAAGGTAGCCCAAGATTTGGCCATGGTAGTATGAAATTTTTTTATTTTTTGAGAGTTTAAGCGTTCAACCTTCTTCTTTTGGCTTTTCTTTTTTAGTTTTTATGTAGAAGAAGGCGGTCGATGATTCATGCATTTATCTTTATTTAGAGTGCCAGGACATGTTGACAATAGTGAGCCACTGAGAGATAGGTCTAAGAGATTTCTTGTCAAAAAAGAGTGGAGAGATTGCAAAAATCTAAACATCTTGTATCGGACATTACTTGACAGGATGGAAGCCTGCGGGGATAGCTACACCGGAATTTATCTCCCATATCTCTTTTTGTTTATTAAAAAAAAAAAAAAAAAAAAAAAAAAAAAAAAAAAAGAAAAAAAAAAAAAAAAAAAAAAAAAGAAGGAAAGTCCCAAACTATGATGGCATAAATATCAAATGCATGAGATAGTAGAAGGGAAAGTGGTTTCACATGTCCGTGATGATGCTCTATGAAAATCAAGGATCATTTTGATCCAGTTCAGTCTGAAATTAGAGAGTTGCTTTTGAGCATATTTGGTGATGTCCTGCCCATCAGTAGGGTCGGTAAAAATTTAATGTAGATATCGGTTATCATTCGATTGTAAGATTGGCATTATTTCGATGTTGCATGATGTACGGTTTATCAAATCATGATGATCGCTAAGTGATCTTCTATATCTTCTTCCAGTCTTTGATCAATGATCCATATCCAGTTTTCATCTATCCATATCACTTTTGACGTATGTTTATCATGTTGTCCAGGTCTGACATATCACTAGGATCCCACAACATCTCCTTTTATTTATTTATTTATTTATTATCATTTCTGATCATGACTATGTTTTTTTTTTTTCTTTATTTTTGGAGTAAGTAGATGGATGAGAAAGGGTTGTGGCAGCTATTATGGTGATGCAGGCCTAGCCGATCTCAATTTCGAAGTCCAGTCCTAAAACTTGAGTGGCATACAATAGGATCATGGATGGAAAGCCATGGATTCTTGCGTAGTGCTCTCAAAATAATTTTTAATCACTCCTTTAGCTGAGAGAACAATACCAAAATCTTCTAAAACATAATATAAAGCAGCGAAGCAGAGAAAGTTCAAGCCAAAAAGTAGCCTTTTATTTTCCAACAACCAACATCTTCCATAATCCAACACCACCAAAACAGAGAGAAAGACCAGAATTTCTAAATTAAAACCCAGGATTACAAATTTGAAAGAGTTGGACGCAAGGTTTGGTGATCTATTGTCCACCTCTTCCACCTCGACATCATGTCAAATATATCTTCAAAGAAACATCATTTGAAATACCAAACCTCAAAACCCATTCCCTGTCGTTGCTGATTTTTTGTGGAGCAACCTGGACTTGCACCAATTAGAGCGGTGGTGGATTCCGTGGACCACAGTAATGCGTTGGATGATTTCCAGCTTGCTAACATGGCCACCTCAAGGTGGACAACGAAGGGAACGGCATCTTTTGGTCGAGTTTGGAATAGGAATTGAAATGAATAACTTACATTGTAGCCTTTTAGTTAGAAAGAGTGTTATTCCCATTTTGATTCTGAATAAAAATAAAAATATCTAATTCTTAAAATCCAACCTTTATTTTTTTTTTAATTTTGATTTTGAACATGAATCAAATATATTGGAGGACATTGGCCATTCCGATTTCTATTCTAATTCTTTTTATTTCTAATCTCGATGATGAGATAAACTTGGATACATATATATATATACCTAATTTTTAATAATATTTTAATTTTATTCCGATCATGAGTTAAATATGTTGGAAGACACATCATTCTGATTTATATTCCAATCCTTTTTATTTTTCATATTGGCCGCATATACTTATATATATATATATATATTGGTGGAATTTTATTTTCTACGGAATCTCTTAGTTTAAAAAAATCTCCGAATGTTTATCCAAACAACTTTTTGTATGGTCCCATCAACTTTATGCTTCCCTTGTAGACGTTTCCTTGTGGCCATTTGTAAATACGGTGACATTATTATCATCTGCCAAAGACTCACTTATTCTTCAGTCTGCTTTTTGTAGGCCTACCATGGTACAAAAATGATATACCACTCAATGCTGTCAAGGTATGATGTAGTCTTGATACGCCACCATACATTTAACTTCGACATAATGATTAAACTAGTCAAGGTTTGATGTAGTTTTAATATGCTACTATAAAGATAACTTTGATTTACCTGACAGATTTGATGTAGTTCTGATATCCGAAACATCAGCAAAGCCTATATCACCGGTATGTGGTTGGCCAATTCATATTACTACTTGGAAGGCAGAATCATGAGAACCAGAGAAAACTCTACTATGCCTAGCATCATTATCCTTGCGTTTTGTTCTTTGCCTACAAAATTCTCAACAAGTTGGTATGTATATAAGCTATGATTTACCTTGCATATATCTCTATAATTATAGCTTCCAAGTCAGAGACATCTAAGAAACTTCGTTATTTACAGGCATTCTATGTTCTTATCGCAAGCCTGAAAATTCTTAATCTCACAGCTTTGTTTAAACTGAATTAGCTGCAGGACAAGACAGATAATTAATCTAGTACGTGGGAAATCAGAATTTGATTAATTAAAACTGCGATTAATTAAAGTAGATTAAAAAAAAAAAAAAAAAACTAAGATCAGATTCAGTGGCCCTGCTGAAGAATATACGTACAGGTCTGGTTGCCAACAATTTGTCTTTTGACTATGAGAACTTTGCTCCTCCTATATATTGTTGGTTCGATCGGTGCGCATGCAGACTTCTACTTCTCTTGGTCAATAGTGTGAGCATTCATCATTGTCATGGATGAATACCAAGTAAAGGTCATAGCCTTTTTGTTTTGATGGGTTTACATCAAGCGTGTGTCAGGAAACACACTTTTGTTGATGGTGATTTCTAGATCAAGTTTACATGCCTTGTCATATTCCACTACATTGCCAATTAGTAGTCTACGAGCTCCATCACATCTACATGGTTTAAGATAAGCAAATTTTGTTTGTGATTGCAAAACTTTAATATTATCATGCTGTATTAACTTGGTTTTCTCTCGAAAATTTTATAAAAATATCTTGATTAACGGACTACTAGATGCATTATTTATTATCCTCCTCCTTCATGTATATACATGGTAACTAGAGATACTAAAATTTTATGTCCATGTGGGATGGGGGTTGTTCCAACCATCCCTGTAAAAAAAGGGGACTAGACTAAGGTTGGAACTCTGAATCCATCAACAACTCAGGGAGATGAAAACAAAGAGGAATGAAAGAAAGGAAAGATGAAAAAAAGAAAAATATGAAGGGAAAGAAGAAGAAGAAAAATAAAAGAAAGAAAGAAAAAAAAAAAAAGAAGAAAATCAAAGAAAGAAAGGAAAGAGAAAGAAGAAAAAAAAGGAAAAAGAAAGAAGGGATAAGAAAAGAAAGAAAAATAAAAGAAAAGAAAGGAAAGGTAGAATAAAAAGAAAAGAAAGGTAGAAGAAAAAGAAAAAAAAGAAAGAAAGAAAAAAGGAAGAAAAAAAGAAAAGAGAAATAAAGGATATCTATCGGAATGCATGATCGGAACTGTTATCAGGACAAGAAGGGATGGTACAGTGTCCCTTTCAATGAAAAAATTAGGGCACCTTCATCCCACACAATTTAAAACCTTAGAAGAGAGATTATTTGATAATGAGTTAAAATGTTGCTAAGTAAATATTATGAGTTGAAGAATCTAGTTAGAATGTTTTGTTACTTATAGTAGGGGAAAAAATAATAAACTTGAGAGTTTTTTATCTCTTCAAATAAAAAAAATGCACCGAATATTGTCATCAATGCTGACTTGATTGATAATAAAGCAAATCAACTTTAATTTTCTGATATCAAATGTGGTGTCTCTCTTATATCCCTTATTATTATATGGATCATTGCATCATGCTCAATATGGCTCTTTTTTCTTGTTCGTCTCATGAAAAGAGAAGCGATCCCACATATCTTATCAATGTCCATCTGTCCATGTTGTCCACTATCTTTTAACATACCAAGATGTGGATTGGATCCATGGTGAACATCTTCATGAGCAATTTGTTGATTTTATGGAAAAGCAAAAAGTATTTATTAGTTACCCATTCTAAGATGTGGACTAGATCCAACATGATTTCACTAAGTAAATGAAACAAAATTAAAAGTTGCTATGGATATAAAGTTATTGTTAAGACATTATGAAAATATTTGGCCATGCCAGCCTAAATAGGAATTATTTATTATTTCTTTTCATGTCCTTTTGTTTTGTGATTACATTTTTCTTCTTTCTTAGAGGTTAATATATATTATAATTTTTAAGTCCAAATACTTGAGGATGTACTATTGAGATTCGAATTAAAACCTATGATTATTAGGTAGAGAGGTGTAACAACAAGGGCAACCCCTAGTTTACTTGTGATTATAGTAAGTTCAAATTCTTTTTTGTTCTATTGAATAATGATAACTTTTGCATTTGTGAAGAATATCAAGATCTATTGTCATATTGGTAGCTCCAATTTTCCATACCTTTTTCTTTGTTAAAGATTAATGTGACACATCTAGTAATGGTACTGGAAAAAAGAAAAGGAAAGAAAACTTTGTCATATAGGAAAAAAGGATTGGTGTGATTTAGAAATTAGCCAACTACATTACGAGTTTGTTGCACAAAGTATCAATATTTTCATGACATGTGGTAGCGAGAGTATTTTCTTGGTAGGACTGTGAAGATTTTTTTTTAAAAAAAGCTTAATTTGTAGAAATGCTAATTCAATTGCATTCTTTCTCCACTCAATTTCCTGCTTTCTCTCCTAGCATTTTAGTGCTTTGTTTTGAAAACAAGAAGCTAAATGAAGGACAACTTTCACTTTGATTTTGCCATAAATCATTGAATTATATTGGATAGGAATACTTCATTTTGGCCAAATAATCAACCATACTTGGTTCTTTGACATTTTCTTGTACAATAGCTTACACCTATCTAATCTCTTGACTATTTCGTATAATAGCACCAATCATGATCCCGTGGATTCCTATAAATAGAAATTTTATCAAATTCTTTTCTTATTTTTTTGGGAGATCAATAGGGGAGAAGTGCCTAGAAAAATTATTAAGATTATTTAAAAGAAAAAGCGACAAAAGAGTAAAGAAAGGAGAAAGAAGGCTTAATTTTGAGCAAAACCTTTACCATCATTCTTTCACTCATAAAAGTTTGATTAGCTCTAGAATCCTTCTTAGGGATTATGACCATCCGAGAACAAAGTGTCCTTTGACCTTCAAATTAGCTCCATCATACTTGAGCAAGAATTATTGAATATCCTCTCGTTCATTTCTAACCAAATTTGCTAACAACCTATTGCTACTAGCATAATCCTTTATAATTATGGCAGGCCTCATCTAAGATGCTAGTTAAAAAGTATTATTTAAATTCAGTGACCTTGTATAAATATTCAAAATCTATCCAATTAATGATTAATATGGGACAAAATACAAAACAACACGATTCTCGTACACCCCTCTCATTTAAGCTTGAATATCCTTAGTAAACCAAGAATTTAAAACTAATCAAATCTAATCACAAAAACCAAAATGGCTTGTGGTCAGCCCACCTATATGGGATTACGCTCTAGTGGCCTCAAGTTCACAAAGGCCAGCTTTGGTTTAATACCATTTGGACCCTTAAAATTAATGCTCCTTGGAGATGATAAAGCCCAGCCTTCTAATCTAGGTGAGAGAAGGAGAATGGTCAGATCAATGAATGGGAGCACGCTAGCTAAATTTATCATATATTAAAAGCGCATATTGATTTGGTTGATCATGTTGGAAATATGTAGAATGAAACTATTAAATTATTTCGTATGACAGAGATATTTTAGAGAGTTTATAAGTATTTGAAAACTCCATAATTGGTGCATAGTTGAAAATAGTTCTAAAGTTAATGCAAAAAAAATTAATTATTACTTTCTATGCTATCTATGATTTTGAGCTAGTAGCTGATTGCTGGCAAAAAGCATGCATCTAGAAATTAGTTTCTTTCGAGATGCTATCTGATGGGACATCAACAAGAAAAAAATATTTTTCAACTAATTCTTTTGATATTTTTTTCAGCTAAAATAGTGTACGTAGGATTAATGAGAACCTTGGAATGAAGCCCACCAAACCCTTGAAGACAAACACCAATTCATGAGCCGACTCATGAAAGAAGGCCGCCAGTCCCTTGAGTCGACCTAATCCAGATCAAGACCAACTCCAAGCATGCCCAGTCAAAGCCCAAGCAAGTCAAGATACCACCTTTTGAAGCCCATGATGCAACCTCTTAGAAGCCCATTTTATTCTTCACATGAGACACATTTTGGGAGACATGAGAAACAACACATCAAGCATTTTAAGGGGAAGCATGGGACCACTCCTCACTCATCCAACAACCCCCCAACCAACTTGCCAAGTGGGATGCCACATCACATGACACCTAGGGCTCCACATCAGCAATGTCAAAGCCACCTAGGTGCCACATAGCAAGTTGTTACAACCTCTTACCTAGAAGTTGTTTCTTGTTGCAACTATGTAACCAAAGGAGTTGGATTTAACTAGAAATGGTTAGCTAACCTAACCCCACCTCCTCTCCTCACTTTGGATGACCTCTAAGGCTATAAATAGGGTCCAAGGCTCCACTTGCAAGGCATTCCATGTATGAAAAGTTTTAAGAATTAATGAAGGTTTTTTTTCTTGTTGAGTTCTATCTTGAGTTCTTATTGTATGGAGTGATTTAGTTCTTCTAGTTTAAGTGATTTAGTCCTTTAAGTTGGAGTGTTTAAATTCATGTTTGAGGAGGGAGTGAGAGATCCTTTGAGTGCTTGAAAGGTGGAGTGCTCCTTGCTTGATCCAAGATCCAAGCATCATTCCTTGAAGGCGCCGGTTTCTACTTCCTTGTTTTCCCTTTCTTCTTCTTTTTGTTTTCATTCCAATTTTGAATTCTCCTTCCATGCCTAATCTCTGATTTGATGCAGGTTTTCTCTGATTTTTCAAGTCCAAGATGAAGGTCTCCAAGCCAAAGATCATGGCCAAGGTGAGTCCTAAAGGTAGGGAGTGCTAGTCTTATGGTTTAGACCTCAGTCCTTGAGTGAAGAGAGCTCCTTCTTCCACCAAATAATTAGCCATCATTGTTGGTAGGAAAACTCTTTCTAAGCTTCATTAGATCTGATCATTTGAAGGTTAACTTGCCCTAGTAATGATGGTTTCCTTGCCATGAAGATCCTAATCTCTATTTTGAACTAGATCTACATTTTGGGTATTATAATTTAGATCAACTAGTCTCCTTATGAAGATTCTTTTCTTGGATTAATTTAGACCATTTATTTGATAATTAATTGCTCAAGTTTACTTGCTGGTTAGCTTGCTAAAACTCTCCATTCATCATTTTATTTTCGTCCCCCATCACTATCATAGGGCTAAAGGTTTATACCACAAATCTAATTATAGATTTAGACTTTGTCATAGGGCTAATTGCGGCCATTATCATAGGGACTAGGAAAGAACTTACATGTGCATACTGATTAGGGAATTTCACAAAGTTATGGGTAGTCAATTATTTTATGTTAAATCTAGCTATTTTACTCTTGATATGGCATGACCGTTGACGTGGAATCCTCGTCGGATCCAGCTGGCCGCCATGTTGGTAGAAGGCGCCACTTGGATGTGGCTAGCAGACAAAATGCTAAGGTCAAGCTTGTGGCCGAGGTCAGCTCTCATCCAAGATCGAGCTCCCGATCAAGGTCAGCTCTCGCCCGAGGTCGAGCTCCTAGCCAAGGTTGTGCTCTCGCCTGTCGAGGTCGAGCTCCCGGCTGAGGTCATGCTCCCGCCTGCTGAGATCGAGCCCCTGGTCGAGGTCATGGTGTGGACACTAGGATTCGAAGAAGATTATTAAGCCCGTTATGGTTTTCCTGATTAGGGTTTGAGTCCGGTAGTCCATTTGTCCTGAGTCACTTGTATTAAAGTGAGCCAAGTATTGTAATAAAGTTAGTCCATCAATTGAGTCTTGTAATGAAGAGTGAGTCCTGTAATAAACTGAGACAAGAAAGTCTAGTGAGTCCCTTCTCTCAAATCTATGAGTCACTATGAGTCCTGTATTTTGGTTCAAGTCCAGTACAAGAGAGGAGAGTCACCAGATCCCATCCAGGCCCCTGCTATTCATGTGCCTGAGCCTCTTCTCAAGCCCATACACCAGGCCCCTGTCATGCCCCAAGATGGCTCCCCAGGCCTACCTCAGCCCAGAACGAAGATGGCGTCCCAGGCCTTCTCCAGTCCATATGAAGTTGGCGCCCTAGGCTTTTCTCAGCCCATCAAGGAGTCATGCGCCAAGCCCACTTGGAGGCCGCCCAGTTGCTGCCCAAAGTCCACATGGAGGCGTCCCAAGGTCCAAGCCCAAGTCAAGGAGGCATCCTAGCCCATGAGGAGATCTTTGACCAAGTCCAAGGAGGAGAGAAGTTCACATCCTACTAAGAATCAAGTTTTAATTCCATTCAAATTTTGTACTCCTAATCCTAAGTAACTTTGTAATCCAATTTTGATTGGAAGATTAGGGACTTGGGTGAGCCTATAAATACCCACCCCCTCCCGCTCTTGTAATCACCTCCTTTTCATGAATACAATCTAAAGTTATTTTGTTAAATTGTGTCCTCCAGATTGGAGTGGGTTTGAGACCCGTTTTTATTTTTTTTCTTATGAGCAAACCCTAGCCGCCAGCCTTCCTTCCCCAAACCTAGCCATCATCCAACTCCAGTTGAAGCCCAAGGATGCCCACCTTCATCCAAACCAGGTGTCCCCTTCTTCAACTGGCCGCTAGCCACCTGAAGCTTCCTTCCATCCCTCCACTCTTCTTTCTTCTAGTTACTTATTTTTCTTATCTTCTGTGACCCTAACCCTTGATGTGTGCAGGATCCGTCTGGTGAAACCATCCAAGGAAGAGGTCTTCTTTGCTTTCGAGACCAGCTAATAGAAAACCGGCTGATCCACGGGAAAGAAACTCGTTCATCCAGGCATCGATCCAGGAGTGCAGAGCGACCCCGTCTTCGATCAAGATTTCATCGTTGCCAGGTACGAACCCAAACCCTACTCTTAGTTCTGATTTACTGAAGGTGTGACTATCCTAACTGAGTGATTTCTCAACCCTCGCGGTCTAAGTCTTTATTTCTTTGCATGATCTTAACTGCGGGTAGTGTAGTTGGTCCTTACGTCTTCCTTATGATAGTTCTTTTCATCTTTCTCGGGAACTGAGCCATCAAATATAAAATTTGAAATTAATTAAAATTTATTAGTTGCTATTTTTTTATGCATGTTCATCCCCTCTCCACTGCACCCTACATCAATTTGGTATTAGAGCACAGTTTAGGGTAGTTGCATCTTCCATAAAACACAAAACCACAAAAATAAAATTTCTGCATCCTGTCTTCTGCACCAGGGATCTGAAAATAGGTCTATTTCTCTATCATAGGCATACTATCTTTTCATGATTTTTGCATTGATTCCTCTCTGAGTTGTCCTGTGTTTTACTATTATTTTTCTCAGATTTTATAGATTATAAAAAAATAAAAAAATCAGCAAAACAAAAACCCTAACCAAAAATCTGTTCTTTCCTGCACTCGCTAGAAACCCTAGGTTTGCATCATCATACTATTTTTACTTTGCACGAAATTTGGTAGGAATTATCCTCACATATAACCCTCTGTTCTGCAAATTTTTTAGAATTCTTCTATTCTAAAATTTATGCTAACCTCTGCATCAAAATAGAACCAAAAAAAATTTTAATTTCTATTATTCCTGCATACTTGACTTGACTAAACCTAATCAACTACCACACCCCACCCAACCCAAGCCAATTTTGATTGATCACCTAACCAACTTGACATTAAGTTGCCACCTCATAAAAAAATAAAAAAAATATATATTTTATTCTATGTTTTCTGTTATTAGATTGCATTAGGGTTTCATTGATTGTGCATCATCTGCATCTAACCTAATCTTAAGGGCAATTCCTCTGTCAGATCAGGGCAGGATTTCATCACCTGTCCTGAGCCCAAAACAACCACCTTTGCATACGTAGCTAAGCCTAATTTAAAATCAACTAGCAACTTAATTGATCTAGGGACACCAACAGGTCGGGTCCAAGTTTTGTGGGTACACTAGTGCACTCAACCCTCCAATTATTACTGGAAACTGGTGCTAAGGCTAGAGGTCCAGAGGCAAACGTCCTAGGTGGATTGGTGGTTTTTAATTAGGACCCTGTGACTAGCAGGGAGAGCCTCCCATCACCCTACCTCTTACCTGGACAGTGGAAGGATTAGTTGTTGAGTTGGGTGTAAGTTGAGTTGACCCATTCAACTTTGGCTCTAGGTCTAGCAAACTCTATAACGTGTTAACCCTTGTGTGCTTGACTGCATCATAATCCTGTGTTTGATTAAGTGCATGACCACCAGGTCAAGAGTCCAGTACCATCAGTCTAAACCCCAACCTAGCTTAACCATGGACAATAATTTTGGTGCCCAACTGAGGGCCATTACTGAATAGTTAACCTAGATGAACCAAATGAATACCCAATTAAACACCCAGATGAACCAGATGAACGCCCAATTGACCACCCAAATGAACCAGCTGAATGACCTCATGACCCATAGGTTGGACCGAGTAGAAGATCGATTAGGAAACATAGAGGGAACCAAAGAGTCCAACACTGAACCTGAGCAAGAGTCACCCCTTCCCACACATCCCAATCCTAGGAGAGCCCGACGCCCTGATCCAACTTTGGAACCCAACCCTAGGAGAGCCCAATGCCATGACTCATTCCAGGAGCCGTACCCTCAGAGGCCTAATCATGAACTACAGGACCAGGATGAAAGAATTACGAGCCTCAGGATAGATGCACGCACCTTTGATGGCACCCTAGATCCCAAGACCTACATAGATTTGGAAGGAGGCATGGAACAATTTTTTGAATGGTATGACTTAAGCGAGGAAAAGAGGTATAAATTTGCTAAACTTAGGTTAACCAGCCAGGCTAGGTTACACTGGAAAAACGTAGAGCACCTAACCAGACAGAAAAATGAACCCCCCATAGATACTTGGATGGCCATGAAGCTGAAACTTAGAGAGAAATATGTTCTCCCATCCTACTAACAGAGACTTCTAGACTAATGGCAAATGTTAAATCATGAAAGTAGGTCTGTGTCAGAATACATAGCTAGGTTTGATGAGTATAAGGTGTTGTCTAGATGAACCCGCATCAGTGACCCTATCTAGGTTTAGGGCTAGCCTTCGTGAAGACATTCAGAGAGAATTGTATTTAAGGGAGTCAACGATCTAGATCAAGCCTACCAGATAGCTGAGAATTATGAGAGGTTCCAAAAAGTACCCATAGCCTGTAGACCTAAGCACCTTAGGCTTAGTGCCCCTAGTTCTAGACCCAACCCTAACCCAGCATACCCAGGCCGATCCAACCCTAACCCAGCATACCCAGATTGACCCAACCCTAACCCAAATCGCCCCAACCCTAACACATATTGTCCCAACCCTAGCCCGAGTCGACCCAGCTCTAGCAACTC
The DNA here is from genome assembly GCA_021397845.1 of Areca catechu. Classification (NCBI taxonomy): domain Eukaryota; kingdom Viridiplantae; phylum Streptophyta; class Magnoliopsida; order Arecales; family Arecaceae; genus Areca; species Areca catechu. The sequence goes on along the minus strand of CM038050.1, from coordinate 155,228,380 downwards.
AATACCCTTTAGGGATGATAGGGTTAAGGCACCTGAAACCCAGAGGAACCCGAGTCCCAATCCAAATGCCTATTTTAGATATCGTCAAATGGGACACTTTGCTAGCCAATGCCCAACTAGATCCCTGCACATAGGTGAAGTAGAGGAAGAAGAGTCTGAACCCAATGATGAAATTGGAGAGGAGATCTATGAAGTTGAGGAGAATTTATGAATATGAAGGAGATAAGGAGGTTCTTGACCAGTCTGACCTATTACGGGTAGTTAGGTGCATCCTAGCCCAGACCAAGATACACGAGGATTGGCGTAGGACCAACATCCTATAGACCTTTATGAAATTAGGGGATAAGGTATGCAAAATCATTATAGATAGTGGGAGCTGTGTGAATGCCATTTCACTTAAGACAGTCAAAACCCTAGGCTTGAACCCAGTTCCCCATCCCAGCCCTTATAAGGTTTCCTGGATAGACTCCACAACCATATCCATTAAGTCTAAATACCAAGTCCAGATCCAGCTTCAGTCTTACCAATATAAGGTATGATGTGATGTTATACCCATGGGAGTTAGTAGCATAATTCTAGGTAGACCCTGGCTTTATGACCATGATGCTACCCTGTACGGCTGATTCAATTCATGCTCATTTAATTTTCATGGGATGAAGATTACGATTAACCCAACCCCACCTAAGGACAAAGTTAAGAGAGGATCTATCTCATTGAAGGAAAAGAAATCTGGAGTCAATTTAATTACTGCCAAGGAGCTAAAGAAAGAGATTTTGGAGGGGACTACAGTTTGAATGTTAGCTGCTAAGGAAATACCTGATCAAATCCATAAAGAGTACCCTCAGGAAGTTAAGAAAATATTAAGCAAGTTTGATGATGTATTTCCTGAAGATTTACCTGACCAGTTACCATCACTAAGGGACGTCCAGCATGACATAGACTTAGTCCCAGGAGCCACCCTACCCAACGTGCCCCACTATAGGATGAACCCAACTGAACATCTAGAGCTACAGAAATAGGTAGGAGAACTCTTTAGAAAAGGGTTTATTAGGGAGAGCTTAAGTTCATGTGCTGTACCAGCCCTATAACCCCTAAGAAAGATGGCACATGGAGAATATGTATTGACAGTCGTGCCATAAATAAAATTACTGTGAAATATAGGTTTTCCATCCCCTGACTGGATGATATGTTAGATATGATAGCCAGTTCAACCATCTTTTCAAAGATTGACCTTAAGAGCGGCTATCATCAAGTTAGGATCAGACCTGAGGATGAATGGAAAACTATATTTAAAACCAAGGATGGTCTGTATGAATGAGTAGTGATGCCTTTCAGTTTGTCCAATGCCCCTAGCACCTTTATGAGGATCATGACCCAAGTCCTACGTGTGTTCATCAAAAAATTTGTTGTGGTTTACTTTGATGACATCTTGATCTATAGTAAGACTAAGGAAGACCACCTGAACCACCTTAGACAAGTTTGCCAAACCCTTAGGAAGGAGAACCTCTATGCCAACTTGAAAAAGTGTGATTTCATGACCTATAGAGTCATCTTCCTAGGATTCATAGTCACCCCTGAGGGAGTCTCAGCAGACCCAGAGAAAGTTAGGTCCATAGTAGAGTGGCCAGTACCCACTAGCATTCATGACGTATGTAGTTTCCATTATCTAGCCACCTTCTATCGAAGATTTATCCAGGGATTCAATACCATTGTAGCACCTATAACTAACTATATTAGGAAGGAAAATTTTGAATGAACCAAAGTTGCTAATAAAGCCTTCCTAGAGATTAAAGATAAGATGACACAAGTACCCATCCTGAGATTACCTAATTTTTCCAAAGTCTTTAAGGTAGCTTGTGATACTTCGGGAGTAGGCATAGGAGGAGTTTTGAGCCAAGAGAGTCACCCAGAAGCCTTCTTTAGTGAAAAACTCAATGAGGCTAAACTTAAATACTCAACCTATGACAAGGAATTCTATGCGGTAGTATAAGCCCTTAGATACTGGAGACATTATTTACTACTCGAGGAGTTTGTCCTTTACTCTGACCATGAAGCACTCTAATTCCTAAACTCCCAGAAAAAGTTGAACCCTAGGCATGCCAAATGGATAGAGTATATCCAAGCCTATACCTTTGTGCTAAAACATCAGGCTGGAACTAAAAATAAGGTAGCTAATGCCCTTAGTTGACATGCCTTGCTTCTGAACACTGTTAAAACTGAAGTCATTGGATTTGACCGATTAAAGGAAGAATATGAAACCTATCCAGACTTCAGTAAAACTTTCTAAACCATTAGCCAAGGTCCATCCAGTTTTCGTAGCGAGTGCACCCTCCAGGATGGTTTTCTTTTTAGAAATAATAGATTGTGTATTCCCAGGACCTTACTTAGAGAATTCTTAATTTGGAAATCCCATGTAGGAGGTCTAGCTGGTCATTTTGGGAGAGACAATACTATCTTAGCTGTAGAAGACCAGTTCTTTTGGCCAACCTTAAGGAGGGATGTTGCCCACATCATGTCCAGATGTCAAACTTGTGCTGTTGCCAAATAGCGAAAGCAAAATACTGGTTTATACACCCCTCTACCTATACCAGATCGTCCATGGCAAGACCTTAGCATGGACTTTGTATTAGGACTATCTAAGACCCTAAGGAAACATGACTCGATCTGTATAGTGGTTGATAGGTTCTTGAAAATGGCTAATTTTATACCCTACTCTTGACCTTTGATGCCTCCAAAGTAGCCAAGCTCTTTCTTGATCATGTGGTTAGGTTATATGGCCTTCCTAAGATCATAGTGTCTGATAGGGATGTTCGTTTCACCAATTACTTCTGGAAGACCCTTTGACACTTAATAGGAACCAAGCTTAAGTTTTTCACATCCTACCACCCACAGACCAATGGCCAAATCGAGGTAGTAAATCGAAGTTTAGGCAACCTGCTGAGATGCCTTGTAGGTGAGAACACCGGGAATTGGGACCTTCTCTTATCCAGAGCCAAATTTGCCTATAACAGCTTAGTCAATAGGTCCATAGGTAAGAGCTCAATTGAAATTATTCATAGTTACAAACCCAATAAATCCCTTGACCTAATCCCCTTACCTTTAAATGCACAAGTCTCTAAGTCGGTTGGGTCGTTTGCATAGCATGTTAGGGATTTGCATAAGGAAATTAGTCAAAAGATTAACATAAGTGATGCGGGACTAATATGCATGCAATTCTTTTTATATATTTTATATGTGGGGTTAGGTGATTCATTCCCAAATTTCAGATCAAAATTAATTGTAGAAAATTTTGTATGAATTTTTGAAGCCAAGCTTGCATATTAGAACCTAGAAAAGTACTAAAGAAGGATCGCCGGGGCTGAGAAGCCTCGGTTAGGGCAAGTTCTTCTACAATATAATTACTGGAGGTAGAGGGGGTGTACCTGACAATGTCTGAAATGCCCGGTGAAGATCACAATGAAGGGATCTCTCGTTCCTCGATGGATGCGGCCTAGAAAATCGAGCCAAAGACCCGTGGATACCCGGCTTTCTGTTCGGTGGTCTGATTGAGGCTTGGCTGGAGTCGTTGGATTTGTAGGAACTTAAAGGAGATCAAGAAAATAAAGGAAAACAGCAAAGGGAAGAAAGTTTTTGGGGGGGGCTGGAAGAATGGTTGGCGGCAGGAAGATGATTGCAAACACTGGGAAGAAGAACTCTCAAACCCCTTTATGCACAAAGCAGGGTAATCACACAAAGCAATAGAAGAACTCAAGGTTTATTTCATATATCAAAATCAAGCTTCATACAAGAGGCTAGGATCATTTAAATAGACCCTTAACCTTGGGCTCCAAGTAAGGGCACATTAGTCTTTACATAAGAATCCTTTTCCCTCTCAAACCCTAGCTAGAAAATAAGGAAACATTAGGTAGAAAAATTCCTAAAAATTCTCTTGACTTGGCCAACACTCCAAGGATGCCTAGGGGGGCATGTTGGGCTTCTAAGAGCAGCAAGGGGCCAGCCCAAAGGGGCTTGGGCGCATGGGCTTGGGCCTCTGGAAGCTGGGGTGGCCTGGTAGCCAGGTAGCAGGAATATTCCCTCATATCTTGCTTCTTAGGGGCTTGGGCTTGGTGCCTGGGCTTGGTTCCTTTGGGCTAGGATGTAGATGGACCTCTGGAATCATGAATGCCTTGGTCTATGAATATACTTTGACATTTGGAAGGGAATTTGGGCATCTGGAGGGTATTTGCAACGAATCAGGGTTTTCTGAATTTTTCTCCTGGGGTCTTCAAATCTTCAAGCTGGGTTGGACTTAGGCTATACTTCCATGTCTTCATTCTGGTTGGACTTGACCTTCACTTGTATGATATGGTCTTGAGTCTTTGATATGCTTGGACAAGACTCAAAAAAATTAAAATTAGCTCAACATGACCTGACTAGTATTGGACTGAACTAGCTCAACATGAGCTGACTAGTATAGAACTAAAATAATAACTCAAAGACTCAAATAACAACTAAAATGGACTCAGATGGGCTAATTCCTTATTACAGATGGACTCATAAATTATTGATCAATTCACAGAGGGTTGAAAATCCTCTGTCTTATTCTGGTGCCTCCGGTGTCCCCACCAATTCTTCCGGGGTGGGAGAAACTCGACCCTGTCGAGTGAAGATCAAACTGATTCACATATCTCTCGAGAAAGTCTGGGTTGGGGCATTGCATGTCCTTTCAAGAAATCCATAAATCGTTCGACTCTGGCCAGCCTTGCCATAAGACCAGGAAGCATTGATAGTCATGGCCCCGAGTCGTGATGGCTTAATCGTCCAGAATACGCTCGATCCGCTCTCCTCTCTCAGGCCAATTTGTTAGTGGACACTCTGGATTAGGGTCACTCACAATGAAAAGGAATAGGTCCAAAGGCCTTACAAGGTATCGCTGCCAGTTCCCTATACTCAACCAGGTCTATAATATTGAAGGTAGAACTAATGCCCATATCCGAAGGCAAGTCTAACACATAGACATTTGATCCAATCCTTCTCTATCACTTTAAAAGGTCCGGCTCTGCGAGCATGAAGCTTCTTTTAGGCCTAAGCCTAACCAAGATAGAATCCACTACATCAAATTCTTTAACCCTTCTTCGGGAATTAGCCAGTTGTTTTAAGATTAGTGCGGGTGGTGAACATGCTAGGCACATGCAGTCTCCTAACAAGATGATGCAAAGGACTCAAACTAACACCTAATAGACTCGACCTTGCATTCCTATCGAAGGAAATTTATTATACTTTTATGGGCCTAAACCTAAGAGACTATAGACTCTCTAGGTCTGACCCTAGTGTGGTGTGCACAAGAGTATTTACAATGGACTCCAAGCAAATGCCAAAGGGTGTGCCAGAAGTATAATGCAAACCTAACATACGTAATGAATGCATGCAGTACGCTAATCTCAATTAAATGCAATCTAATGATCCTAGAAATGCTGGAGATATCTGGAAAGGGTAGAAAATAGAAAGTGGGTTCAGAATTAGTTTGGTAGGGTAGAGAAAAAGGTTCCGGGTTATTTGGATACAGTAGGATAAAAGAAGGCATGTCAGGAACTAATCCTAGACTAATGAGGCTAACCTTACGGGGTTGTGATATATCTATGGGCAAGAAAAGGTCCATGCTATGGAAGGATGGGTCAACGATTTCTGGGAAGAGATCTTCAATAGGAATGGTAGGAAGGGATTCATCCTGAGGGCAATGGGTTAAGTAAGCCAAATCCTCAATAAAGTCTTCTTGTTCATGGAATTTAGGAATAGGCTCTATAATTAGATCCTTTTCTAGTATTTCCTCAGGTAAAATTCTAGTATCAGAGTTCTCTTCCTCTAATTGTTCTTCCACTATAGCTTTAGGTTGGATGTGGTCAAGGTCAACTAGCTCTGGGTTGGTTTCTACCTGGGTATCTACCGGGTCAGCTAATTCTAGGTCTATTAAAGGTGTCTCCTCTTCTCCTTCATACTCATCCACTAGGCTCACATCAGCTTCATACACTTTTACGTTAATGTAAGCCTTGTCAATCTCAGGAATGGTTGGAGAAGGCCGGCTAGGAGAAAATTGGCTAGGTCCTGGTTTCTGATTATGGACACTAATCCTAGTAGGTTCAGGTTGCCTAAGGGGTAGTGGCTCATTACTGGGCTCATATTTAGGGGTACTAATCCTATGGGGTTCAAGTTGACTAGGGGAAACCTGACTAGTACTAGATTGATACCTAGGGGTTATGGGCTCCCTAGGCTCATAGGACAAGGGTGCAGATATATGGGTCATGAGATTATAAGATCTGGGGTCATAGGATTTGGGTTCAGCTCTATGGGTCTTTGGTCTACTGTACTCATGGGATATGGGTTCTTAGATTCTAGAGTCAGAGGATTTGGAGTCATAAGATCTATAGGTTGTGGGTATACTAGGCTTATAGGGAGAGGGTAAATAGGATCTATCTTCCTGATCTACAAAATCCTGATTGGGTCTTCTAGGACTAACCTTAGGGATTGGGTCATGACGATGGGCTCTCCTAGGTTCAGCCTCAAGGTATGGATCAGGGTTTGGGGTCCTCCTAGGCTCAGGATTATAGTATGGGTCAGGCTGAGGGGCTCTCCTAGGTTCAACCTCTTGGTATGGATCAGGATTTGGGGTCCTCCTAGGTTGAGGATTGTAGTACGGGTCAGGATGAGGGGCTCTCCTAGGTTCGACCTCATGGTATAGATCAGGGTTTGGGGTCCTCCTAGGTTGAGGGGACTCAGGATCTGGCTCAGAATGTGACCCATGGATTCTTTCTATGGTCCCTACACGGCCTTCTAACTGGCCAAACCTATTGGCAAGATGGTCAATTCTATTGTTGGTTTGGGTACTAGACTGAGTTAACTGGGTAGTCAACTAGGCCATGGATTGGGTTAGATGCTCAGTGAGTGCTTTTATTTGGGCTTGCAAGTTTTCCATGGGTTCAGACATTTGTGAAGGAGGTGGGTGATATGAAACCCCTGATTTAGTGCTCATGCAAGACTCGATCAGACAGACTATAGCTGACTAGACCTAGAGTCCAAACTAGATGCTCAATCAGGGTGGCAAACTAGCCTATAGTAATCCTGTACTCAGCCAGATAGGTGTAAGGGGAGTGTTAGGTCCCTGATTGCCAATCCTAGACACCAATCAGAGATTGGCCAGGTAGGCGGACCAGCACACAAGCCCTTCAGGATTGAATCCCTAAACCACCATTCTAGACACTGAGCACAAGGCACACATAGGTTAGCTTGACACAATAATCTGATACTTAGCCCGGACTCGACCAGTTGGTGTCCCTAGCCCACTAGGGCAAATTAAGTCTAGTTAATTTTAGGTTAAGGCTTGGGACTGAATGCAAGGGATGTGGCTTTGGGCTAAGGAGAGGTGATCAAATCCTCCCCCCATCTGATATAGCAAGAGTGCCCTTAAAAGTAAATTATGCAATGATGGCAGGCAGATGAGGATGCAAATTAGGGTTTAGATATTTTTGGTATTTTTGGAGAATATGTAATTTTTTTTGGTATTTTTTAAATAGAAGAAAACTTGAAAATTATGGCCTAATATGCAAGAAATATATTAAAATTAAAAGATATACAAAGATGCTAAACAAAACCCTAAAACTTCCAAACTTGTCTTGCTAAAAAAAACAGAGCCAAAAATTTGCAAGATGTATTTCGGATTGCAGAAAATTCACAGGATGTAATAAAATATGAAAAAATTCTAAAAATTACTGTGAATTATGATGAATCCACAAAAATAAATTTCAAAATTTTTGGAGTTTTTATCAGGGAGAAATAATCTAGATAATAGAGCATATATGTACTGAAAAATTGCAGAAAATAAGCCCTAATCTAAGCTCTGATACCAAATGATGCGGGACTAACATGCATGCAATTCCTTTTGTATATTTTATATGTGGGGTTAAGTGATTCATTCCCAAATTTCAGATCAAAATTAATTGTAGAAAATCTTGTATGAATTTTTGAAGCCAAGCATGCAGATTAGAACCTAGAAAAGTACTAAAGAAGAATCGCCGGGGCTGAGAAGCCTCGGTCAGGGCAAGTTCTCCTACAATATAATTACTGGAGGTAGAGGGGGTGTACCTGACAATGTCTGAAATGCCCGGTGAAGATCACAGTAAAGGGATCTCTCATTCCTTGATAGATGTGGCCTGGAAAATCGAGCCAAAGACCCATGGATACCCGGCTTTCTGTTCGATGGTCCGATTGAGGCTTGGCTGGAGTCGTTGGATTCGTAGGAACTCGGGAACCTGCAAACAACCTGTCATGGGTTAGAAAACTCAAAGGAGATCAAGAAAATAAAGAAAAATAGCAAAGGGAAGAAAGTTTTGAAGGGGGCTGGAAGAATGGTTGGCGACAGGAAGATGATTGCAAACACCGAGAAGAAGAACTCTCAAACCCCTTTATGCACACAGCAGGGTAATCACACAAAGCAATAGAAGAACTCAAGGTTTATTTCATATATCAAAATCAAGCTTCATACAAGAGGCTAGGGTCCTTTAAATAGACCCTAAACCTTGGGCTCCAAGTAAGGGCACATTAGTCTTTACATAAGAATCCTTTTCCCTCTCAAACCCTCGCTAGAAAATAAGGAAACATTAGATAGAAAAATCCCTAAAAATTCTCTTGACTTGGCCAACACTCCAAGGATGCCTAGGGGGGCGTGTTGGGCTTCTAAAAGAAGCAAGGGGCCAGCCCAAAGGGGCTTGGGCGCATGGGTTTGGGCCTCTGGAAGCTGGGGTGGCCTGGTAGCCAGGTAGCAGGAATATTCCCTCATATCTTGCTTCTTAGGGGCTTGGGCTTGGCGCCTGGGCTTGGTTCCTTTGGGCTAGGATGTAGATGGATCTCTGGAATCATGGATGCCCTGGTTTATGAATATAATTTGGCATATGGAAGGGAATTTGGGTATCTGGAAGGCATCTGCAAGGAATCAGGATTTTCTGAATTTTCCTCCTGGGGTCTTCAAATCTTCAAGCTGGGTTGGACTTAGGCTATACTTCCATGTCTTCATTCTGGTTGGACTTGGCTTTCACTTGTATGATGTAATCTTGAGTCTTCGATATGCTTGGATAGGACTCAAAAAATTAAAATTAGCTTAACATGAGCTAACTAGCATTGGACTGAACTAGCTCAACATGAGCTGACTAGTACAGAACTAAAATAACAACTCAAAGACTCAAATAACAACTAAAATGGACTCAGATGGGCTAATTCCTTATTACAGATGGACTCATAAATTATTGATCAATTCATAGAGGGTTGAAAGCCTCTGTCTTATTCTGGTGCCTCCGGTGTCCCCACCAATAAGCAATGAAATCTCGAAAAATTTGGCTAACTCTCGAAAAAGATCTAAAGAATTTTTTGCAAGAAATTATATAATGATTAGGCTCAGACCTGAGCAGTTCCTCCCATGGACTGTGAAGAAACTATATGCTCGTGGAGCTGGATGCTTCAAGGTAATAAAGAGAGTTGGATCCAATGCCTATGTACTCGAGTTACCATTCGAATTAGGTATTAGTTCAACCTTCAACATTTTAGACCTTGTTGAGTATAGGGAACTAGCAATGATACCCAGCGAGTCCTTTGGACATATCCCTTCCCTTGAGAGTGAGCCCCTCCTAGAGTGTCCACCAACAAACTGGCCTATGAGAGATCAAAGGATTGAGCGCTTCCTGGATGATCAAGTCATCAGTACCTGGAATAAAGGCTACCAACGGTATTTGGTCCGATGGCAAGGTCGATCGAAATCTGAGGATTCGTGGATCACCTGAGAGGATCTGCAGCACCTCAACCTAGACATATATTAGAGCAATATGAGAGCCAAGATGACCCTTACTTGATAGGGTCGAGTTCCTCCCACCCCAGGATAATTGGTGCGGGCACCATGATCCAAAGAAGATTATTAAGCCCGTTATGGTTTTCCTAATTAGGGTTTGAGTCCGATAGTCCATTTTCTTGAGTCACTAGTATTAAAGGGAGCCAGGTATTGTAATAAAGTTAGTCCATCAATTGAGTCCTGTAATGAAAAGTGAGGTAATAAACTAAGACAAGAAAGTTTAGTGAGTCCCTTGTCTCAAACCTATGAGTCACTATGAGTCCTGTATTTTGGTTCAAGTTCAGTACAAGAGAGGAGAGTCACCAGATCCCATCCAGGCCCCTATTGTTCATGTGCCTGAGCCTCTTCTCAAGCCCATACACCAGGCCCCTATCATGACCTAAGATGGCACCCTAGGCCTACCCCAGCCCAGAAAGAAGATGGCATCCCAGGCCTTCTCCAGTCCATATGAAGTTGGCGCCCCAGGCTTTTCTCAGCCCATCAAGGAGTCATGTGCCAAGCCCACTTAAAGGCCACCCAGTTGCTGCCCAAAGTCCACATGGAGGCATCCCAAGGCCCAAGCCCAAGTCAAGGAGGCGTCCTAGTCCATGTGGAGACCATTGACCAAGTCCAAGGGGGAGAGAAGTCCACATCCTACTAAGAATCAAGTTTTAATTCTATTTAAATTTTGTACTCCTAATCCTAAGTAACTTTGTAATTCAATTTGATTGGGAGATTAGGGACCTGGGTGAGCCTATAAATATCCATCCCCTCCTGCTCTTGTAATCATCTCTTTTTTATGAATACAATCTAAAGTTATTCTGTCAAATTGTGTCCTCCAGATTGGAGTGGGTGTGAGATCCATTTTTATTTTTTTTCTTGTGAGCAAACCCTGGTCACTAGCCTTCCTTCCCCTTCTACTAAACCCTAGCCATTATCCAACTCCAGCTGAAGCCCAAGGATGCCCACCTTCATCCAAGCCAGGCATCCCCTTCTTCAACTAGCCGCCAGCCACCTGAAGCTTTCTTCCATCCCTTCACTCTTCTTTCTTCTAGTTACTTATTTTTCTCATCTTCTATGACCCTAGCCCTTGACGTGTGTAGAATCCGTTTGGTAAAACCATCCAAGGAAGAGGTCTTCTTTGCTTTCGAGACTAGCTGATAGAAAGTCAGCTGATCCACGGGAAAGAAACTCGTTCATCCAGCACCAATCCAGGAGTGTAGAGCGACCCCATCTTCGATCAAGATTTCATCATTGCCAGGTATGAACCCAAACCCTACTCTTAGTTCTGATTTGCTAAAGGTGAGACTGTCCTAACCGAGTGGTTTCTCAATCCTCACTGTCCCAATCTTTATTGCCTTGCATGATCTTAACTGTGGGTATTGTAGTTGGTCCTCACATCTTCCTTATGATAGTTCTTTTCATCTTTCTCGGGAACTTAGCCATCAAATATAAAATCTAAAATTAATAAAAATTTATTAGTTGTAGTTTTTTTTTATGCATGTTCATCCCCTCTCCATTGCACCCTGCATCAGGTCAGCTCTCGTTTGAGGTCGAGCTCCTAGTCGAGGTTGCGCTCCTGCCTAAGGTCGAGCTCCTAGCCGAGGTCATGCTCCCGCCTGTCGAGGTCGAGCCCCTGGCTGAGGTCAATTCCCGTCTAAGGTCAAGCTTCCATCTGAGGTCGAGCTCCTGGTCAAGGTCGTGCTCTCGCCTACTGAGGTTGAGCCCTTGGCCGATATTAGCTTTCATTCGAGGTCGAGCTCTTGGCCGAGGTCATGCTCCCGCCTGTCAAGGTCGAGTCCCTGGCCGAGATCAGCTCGTGCCCAACGTTGAGCTCTCGCACAAGGTCATGCTCCTACCATCTGAGGTCGAGCTCTAGGTCAAGGTTAACCCTTTCCCCGAAGTCAAATATGGAATTTTTGCAGCTGGACGAGATCTCTTTCATGAGTACCCCTAGAGCGACCAAGATAATGATATCAGTAGAAGGTGTCACCATCCTTGTCAGGACCCCTGTGCTACTTGGAGAGCCTGGCACTCCTGCGGGGTATTGCTTCATCGGAGCACGTCGCTTGTAACCCCTGAAAAGTGGTGCTTCACCAGAGCACACCGCCTGTAACCTCTGAAGAGTGGCACTTCACCGGAGCATGCCACCTGTAGCCTCTGAAGAGTGGTGCTTCACTAGAGCATGCTGCCTGTAGGAAAGCATCCCGTCAGAGCGTCAGGCCTCTCAGCCTACTGTCACCACCTCATGAGGGTGGGCGCTCTACTCAGGGCACTGCATGCCCTAACCTACTGCCTGCACCACCTAAAAATTGAAGGTGTCACCAGCGGACCCAGGCCTTGCAGCATCTCCCGCCGGTCGGTGCTCTGCCAAATCTCTCTAGACACAACAGAGTGATGCCAGGAAGAGGCAGTGCCCTGTCGGGGTATCAGGCCCCATTGCATGCCACTCACACCTGTCATAGAGGAGACGCGCACTCCTCAGTACTCTACCTACACCTGTGGCAGAATTTTCCCTTTAGGGGCTACGGATTCTATCCCCCTTCTCCGGGGGGAGAGGGAACACCAGGTCAGGGACCTACACCTCGCTGGAGGGGCAACGTGTCTATAAGAAATTCAAAGGGGCCTTCGCCAAAGGTAAGGGAAAAAAAGTGAGAAGTGGTGAGTAACTAGCAAGGCTCTGAGGGCAAGAAGAATATCCCATGGCTCCCTAAGAGAGCTCCCACGGTAGCAGCTATTACTGCTCAAGCCCTCAGCCGCTACTACTCAAGCCCTCAGTCACTACTGCTCAAGCACTCCTTCTCAATCCCAACTCTTCTTCTATCATCTCTTAAATCCTTTGGATTGGAGTCCCTTGATCGTCTACTGACTTGATCTTTGGAGTGCCCCCACTGAGGTCCCTAGCCTAGGTCTGCCATTTTTTGCAGGACCGGGCACGCGCATAGGATGCCAGGTGGGAGAGCCACCAATCGAGGCCATGTAAGAGCTACGGGCCACAGTAATTTAGGCGGAAACAACTCCTACTTTAAAGGATTTTTTGCATCAAACTATCTAATTATTCAAAATCCAAACATGAAACTTTTATCTCTATTCCAAATTATTTTCTTTATGGACTAGTACTCATAGAGATATAGTATTTGTTGTGGTTTTGCTCGAAACTTGTTGACGTGATTGGAGAGAGCTGCTGAGTCAGATGGTTCTGGGTTTTTCTCTATTGAGTGTGGACATTCTAGAACTTGCAAAATGAAGAAAACATGAAGTCCGGTTATAAAGAGGTGGCTCCCTGTGGTGGATCCTTCGATGTCTAAGTTAGTCTCTCGTAGAAACAAATAGAAAAGAGAGAAAATTATAGTTTCTAGATGGGTGGTGTAGTAGTGGAGTGATAATGAGATGGAGTGGAAGTAAGCGAGGCAGTGAAGATGGGCATAGACGAGAAAGTAGAGGTGGTAGGTGGTCATGGTAAAATATAATCGAGGCAATATAGGTGGGCTCTAGTGAGGCTCAAGAGAGTGAGTGAGGCATAGGCGAGGCAAGGTAGTCCTAGCCTTCAATTGGATAGCGAACTGGAGCTTTCGAGTGGCTTTGGAAGGACTCTTGAGTCTTCTCGAGGGCTTAGACTCCCACTAATCCAAAAAATTAAAAAATTCTAAAATGCTCATATTTTCGACATATTCATGAAAACTATGGATCTTATTTATTTGATTAAAATGCCCATATTATTGACATATTTCATGAAAACTATGGATCTCATTCATTTGATTAAGAAATCAATAAACATTAACTCTGTAAAAATATATTTTATAAAATATCTTTCTTTTAATTAAAATCTTTGACTACTAAATATTTTATCTCCATATAGATAGAGATAATGAAAACTCTTATTATTTCTTTAAATAACATAGCTGCATTATTATTATAATAAATCTTAAATAAATTTTAAGATAGAATCAATAATTATAAAATTTAGGATAAAGTTTTATAATCAAAATAATATAAATTATGCTTTGCAATATGCCATAAACTTTGTCTGTATATCCAAAAATACTACTAGATTTTATTTATATACTTTTCTACGAAACATACCCTCTAATCATTCATATCTTAAAAATCTAAATTATTATAAGAAACGATATGTTTTCATTTTCTATTATATAATTTATTTACTAGGGTTACATCAACTAGTAATGGAGGTACTGATCATTGGTGCATATATATGATGGTGCTTTCTTATTATCCTCCAACAGGCTAAAATATAATATTTTCTTAAATAAAAAATAAGAGCAATAACATATTTTTTTAATATCATATTTTTAGTATAAGAGCATCTTATATCATGTATACAAAATCTATAAACATGGCATGATTTGACTCAATATTCTTCATATTCCTATTAGGATAATAGAATCTATATTCATTTAGAATTATCTAGATAATTAATTAAATAATATATTATTTTAAATCTATAATTTATTTAATGATGGAGTATTATGATTAAGTATTGCAGGATAGTCTCAAACATAAAATTTAATAATATTGGACTTCCTACCAACCTTCAACTTAAAAAGTATCTTGTATAACTATTTTACCAAGCACTTTATCCAGAAATAGATGGTAGTTCTTAGGATCTTATACTAGAGATATCATAACAAATTGTATCTACTCATTATACTTGAAACCATATCCTTCAAAGTATGATTTTGCCTCTCAATCATACTATTTTATTTAAAAGTTATAGGAATGGTGTATTAAATAATTATCCAATACTTATACAAAAATATTTAATGATACTATTTGTTTATTATGTATAGGATCCTCGAATGTGACTGTTAGAAAATGTGTCCTATAGCCAATCATCTTGGTTATAGATAGTTGAGCTCTTTATAATTTTTTCATGAATCATTATTGAAATAAAAATTATTTTTGGTAGTTCATCTCTTGTTTTATCTTCCTTTGGACTCTTGAGATGAAGTCCTTAGAACTACAATTCGATAAAGAAGGATTTATTAAGAAGTTCTTAGATATATTTATGATCAAATGATATGTTGTTATCTAAGATGACAACATTTATCGAGCATAGGTCATTGTACGCCATATGGATTTGTTATCCACAAAACCAAGGAGTGTAGAGATACTGGTATGACATTCAGGTGAGTGTCAGTATACATTGTATCGAACGTGACCAACTCTATTAAGTACTCTGCTATCGAGAGTATCTCATAGAAGGATATGGGTATAAGCATCCTTTCGACCTGAGATCACTATAGTGATTTACAAGCAACTTATTGTACTTAGGTACCAGACTACTTGAATTTCTAATCCAGCGTTGGAAGGTTATTGGGTTCAATTAAATACTTGTTAAGTTAGTGATGAGTCAAGATGGAATTGACTACTTTAAGATGTTGGAGACAATGCTCTATTGTATTTTAATTTAGCAAGACTTTGGCCAGGGAAATCCTTGTGAGGAGTCATAGGATTTAGCATGTTGAGGCATATTTGGGTGTATTATTCAGAGTTGGCAATTACTCTAAAATCATTATGAGCATTAGAATCAAATAGATAAATTATATAGAAACCATATGCCTGGATTCTTTAATATTGCTTTGCAAACATCCAACCTATCTAGACATCAGGCACTATTGCTAGATGGTTGCATTGATTAGTTTAGGAATTGATTCCTAGACTATCGACTTAGTATTTAAACCTATGGGGTCACACATAATAAAGATTTCTAACTAATCATGATGTTCGACTAATGATTAAGAATTATCCAGTGACAAAATTATAAATATGATGAATAATTAACTCTATATAAATATTATAAATTAATAATTAATTAATTATTAATTAGTTATAAAATAATTAATTAATAATCTTATTGCTAATTGGTTTGATTTAATTGAGCAAAGAGATTTAGGTCAAGTCTAATTAAATTTGGTTCAATTGGATTTCATCGATTAGGTTATTCGATGACCTAATTGCTAAAGGTTTCTATTTACGGTTTGATTCAAACTTGGGATAAGTTAATTCTAGATTTAATTAAAATTTAATTAAGCCTTATTGGGACTTGATTGAATTGGGTTCAAGTTGGTTAAATTAGTTATAACCAAATTAGTTTTTGTTCCTAACTAATTTTGGTCAAAACTTGGTCAAATCCTTATCTAGTCCAACTTGTTTTCTTTGCTAAAAATTCTTCATACCTTCCTAGAACTTTTTCATGAGTTCCCCGTGAAAAAATATTAATTTTTTCATCCTCCATTTTCATTTAGATTAGGTTGGTTTGAATTAAATTTATATTTGTTTGAATTTAATTAGAGGAGTTTTATTGGGAATAGAACACCCAATCCTATTCAAATAGCATCACCTAATCCTAATCTAGTCCCTCCTTTCATCAATGAAATTTTACTTCAGATTTTTATCATATATACAACATTAAGAGGACAATTATCCAAAAAAATCTAAAGTGAAATTATTAAGGAAAAAAGCAGAAAAGGAGGCATGAATTCTGGTCAGGCATGAGAGGTTCTTTTGGGAGCAAGGGTGAAGAGGGAGAGAATATAAGAGAAATATAGTAGAAAAGGATTTTTTTTTTTGGTTTCTTCCTCCTTGATCTAGAACTCTTCATCCTCTTCTTGGATTTCTTGGAAGGCTCAAGAAAATCTAAGAAATAACTTATTTTTAGCCATCCAGTGGCCTTTGCATGGATCTAGTAGTCTGGGAGGTTGATCACATCGGAGCTTAGTGTGGATGATTCGTTGAGGCCAGATATCCTGTGTAGCTATCAAGCAACGTGGAAAGTCCTTACCACGTGCTATTAGCAACAGCGATCATCGATCCATGATCAGGTATGAAATTAGATTTTATATTATTTCTAGATTAGATCTACTACATGCATTGGGTAGATCGATGCATGCTGATTTTATTTTTTATTGTATATCATGTTACGATCCTGCTTATAATTTATTAGAATTATTTTAAATGCATATTTTTTATTTAAAATAGTTTTAAAATAGATGTATTTTCACTATGAATTAAAAAAATCCATACATGAAATTCTAGGTATTTTTCCAATAGTGGTATCAGAGTGGTTTTTTTATAACATGATACATAGATGTAGAATTTTACATGTTAAATATAATTTTAATCTGACTAACTATTTTAGATTGGATTGATCACCATGGCCATCCAGTCATAGAAGAAAAGTAAGGTTTAAAGGTCCTCTCTTTCTATTCAAAGAGATCTCCTATGGCACATAGGGGTGCTACTTGTGATTATATCTCATGAACAAGTGAGGTGAAAGAAAAATTATTAAAATTATTTTAACAATTAGATCTATTTTTTAGTGATATAATCTTTATTAATTTGCTATTTTTGCTCTGAAATTAATGTATTAGGAATTATGTTTATGTTTAGAACATGACACATAAAATTAATTTTAGCATAAGACTGTATCGTATAGTTGAGATCTAAAAAGTATTTAATGTATATGTGATGCATATAAATTATTTAGATATAAAATTTAGCAAACTTAATCTTGATCAATTGCTAGAATTAAAGGTCTAAGATTAGATTTAGAATTATAAATTAAAGATCTAATCATGTTTCATAAATCATGGACTTTGGGTTAGCTTAAATCAAGTCGAATAATCAAGTTAGACCTAGGGATAGAATTTAGAATAATATGGACCTAATAAAGAATTGGATTTAATCTAATCAAAAGTTGATTAGGATTATATCAAGTTTTTCTTTAGATCAAATCTATAATGATAGTTTGATCAAGTCCATATTATAACAAATGGACCTAATTATGGCTCAGTGATCAAACCTGAGTTCTTAGGCCAGTCTAGTCAAATATGATAAACCAATTAGTGTTTAAGGTAAGTATGACATTTCAATTATGGTCATTAATTGGAGCTACCTCTTACTTGGCCAACTTGTTTGATATTTAAGAAAAGAGCTTAATGGTGGAACCCTTCCATTGATCTCACTTATCTAGCCAATGTAATCAATCATAATTTAATTAGATAGCCCATTGATTGGAGTTAACCCATGCCAGTAAGGAAGATTAGTTTAACTATTTAGGTGCCCTTAGACTAATGTGATTCGACTCTTATTGAAGTCAGTAGGAGGATTATTGATTAGTCCATGTTCCCATCTCTTTTCTCTAATTAAATTTTAAAAATTATTAGATCCTTTAAGTGATAAAATTATGGAGATAATTAAGTCATGGCCTCTTATTAAAAGAGTAATAATGAGTCCAATAGTTAAGATAATCATTGGAGGTCTAAAGACCTGGTGCTCATTTAGCTATTGAAATTATTATTCATATTATGATGGCTTAGTCCTTCTTTCTAAATGATAGTTAGGTAGGCCGGCCAAAGTTGGGCTTGGGCATCATTGGCTAGAAGCATTCAGTCCTATCATGTTAATGGTTGGACATAACTAGGATTTGCAGTGATAGCCCAAAGGCTTATTAATTAGTACCTGGGGCAAAATCATTATTAAAATTTTTTTAGAGAAATAATTGGTTAAGAACCAACCTTTAAATGCATATGGGTGAGCTGGCCAAAGTCGGGCTTGTGTGCAATCTATTAGATTCTAATACCTGCTAAGGAATTGGTGCAATTTCTCGAATTGGAAGTAAAGGCTACCAATTTGATCAAAAATAGTAGGAGAACCTTTAGATTAAAGTCTAAATCTTTAGGATTAAATAATTCATGTATTAATTAGGTTTCGTTCTCCTTTTAGATTAATAGAGCCACCACTTTGTCGCTTCGATCATTGCTAAACAATGAAAAATTAATGGGATCCAATTTTGGTAGTTGAATCAAAAGATAAAAATAGTCTTGGAGCCTGAACAAATTCTATACATGCTGATAAATTTAACACTTGAGAAGCCTACTCAAAATACTTACGGTGCTATCCGAGATATTTATTAGAATGGCTCAATGACTGAACCATGGTTCATTGTATTATGCGGATATCCATGAATGACAAATTGAATCACAAGTTTGAGGATGCTCAACTGAAGGACATACTTCAAGTGTTGAAAGGATCCTTCGGCACTCCCCATGATGTTGAAAGGTACAAAATGTCTTGTACCATTTTCAACACAAGGATAAGGGAAGAGGCCTCGGTTACAGATCATGTATAGCATATGATTGAACTGATTGAGTGCCTGGGCAAACTTGGATTCTCCCTACATGAATAGTTGGGGAATGATGATCCTTAATTTTTTGTTAAAATTTTACATTGGCTTCCTTGATCATTATAGAATGACAAGGCATGTAGTAAACTACCATGGTCTGTTAGGATTACTACAGACCTATAAGAAGGATTATCAGCTCCATTAGGGGTTGGTAAATATAGTGAGAGGTTCGACAGGGCGTCATCCCTTTAAGAAAGGGAAGAAGAAGAGTACAAAAAAGGTGCAAAGTACTCCGGTGACTAAGCTAGGTCAGACCAAGAAGTTGAAAGCTGACCAGACTCAAGCTGAATGCTTTTACTATAAGAAGTAAGGGCACTAGAAGAGGAATTGTCCTCTTTACATTGCCTCGCTAGACTCGAATAGGCTAAGGAAGAAAAGGAACTGGCAAGGCATTGCCAGACAAGATACTTATACGATAGCACCTTGTAATTTTTCTATTTGTGATACTATTACCTGGGTATTAGATACTAAAATCCTTATAAATATTTGTAATTCATTGTAGGGATTTCAAGTTAGTAGAAAATTAGAAAATGACAAGAAATTCCTAAATGTTGGAGATGGAAGATTCATTCCAATTTTAGCTTTAGAAATATTCAAGCTTATTTTTGATTCTAGTATCATTGTTTTAGGTGATTGTCACTATTGTCTTAGTTTTTTGATGCATGTGATCTCTATAGGCCTTTTGACCAAAAATAGTTATCATTTATCAATAAAAGATAGTTATTGTAATATCATTTTGAATGATGTTACTATAATGCATGGATAACTAAAGAATATATTTATATTTTGTCAAAGCTTGTGAATGTAATGTACATGTCCAATAAATATTCTAAGATTTAAAATGTATCTGATATCTATCTTTGGCATTGTAGGCTAGGTCATATTAACAAGAAAAGGATGAACATGTTATCCAAAGAGAGAATCCTTGAAGTCAATGATTTTGAATAATTATCGACCTATGAATTCTGTCTTCTTGGAAAGATGTCTAAGTCATCTTTTACTAGAAAGGATGAAAGGGCCACTCAGGTTCTAAGTCTAATACATATTGATGCATGTGGACCCATAACACTTTAGCCAAAGGCGGATACCACTACTTCATCATATTTGTTGATGACCTATTGAGATTTGGGTAGTCTACTTGATGAGACATAAGTCGGAGTCGTTTGAAATGTTCAAACAATTTTGTAATGAAGTAGAGAAATAAACTGGTAAGTATATTAAAATTCTTCAATCTGATCGAGGTGGTGAATATCTTACTAGTGAATTTATGACAATTTGTAAGAGAATGAGATTCTCTCATAATGGACTCCTCCTAAAACACCCTAGCATAATGGAGTGTCTGAAAGAAGGAATCAAATCCTATTAAAAATGGTTCGATCTATGATGGGTTTGTGAATCTACCTATCTCCTTCTGGAGATATGCATTAGAGTTGGTTTATTATATTCTAAATAGAGTTTGTAGCAAGTCTGTAGATAAAACTCCATATGAAATATGGATAGGGTGTAAGTCAATACTCTCACACCTTAGGATCTGGGGATGTCCAGCTTATATCAAATGTTTAAGAACAAACAAGCTTGATCCTAGGTCTGATAGGTGTCCATATATAAGGTACCCAAAGGAAACTAAGGATTATTTCTTCTACCATACTGATGAACATAAAGTATTTGTTAGTAATAGGGCAGTCTTTTTAGAAAAGAAATTTCTTAGAGAAGAAACTAATATCTCTATGGTTGAACTTGAAGATGTTTGATACATAGAAGAATCGACACCATCGATTGAACCCAAAGAGCTAGATTTGATTGAATCAAACTTGGAGCCTATTATAGAAGCACCATTAAGGGGATTTGGTAGGGTACCGCGTCAACTAGATGATACTATATGGTTTCTTGGTCTAGGATGGTAATCTTGTTGAACTTGATGAAAACAATGAGGATCTAATCACCTATATGGATGTGATGTAGAGTGTTACTCTGATAAATAACTAGAAGCCATGAATTTCAAAATGGAATCTATAAAAGTCAATGATGTATGGACACTCATTGATTTACCAGAAAGGATAAAATTCATAGATGTAAGTAGATTTTCAAAAGAAAAAAGGGGTGTAGATGAGAAGGTAGAGACCTATAAAGCTCATATGGTTATCAAGAGATACTGTCATCATTATAGTATTGATTATGACAAGATATTTCACCAGTGGCAATGTTCAAATTCATTCGGATCATACTTATGATAGCAACACGTCTTGATTATGAAATCTAGCAAATGGATATGAAAATAGCTTTCTTAAATAGAGAGTTAGAAGAAGAGGTGAAGAGGTGTATATGATACAGCCTGAAGGATTCACATCCGCAGATGAAACAAAGGTATGCAAGCTTCAGAGATCCATTTATGGATTGAATCAGGCATCTTGAAGTTGGAACATCATTTTGATAAAGTGATCATAACGTATGGGTTTGTTAAGAACGGAGAAGAGCCCTGCATATATAAATAGGCTAATGGATTAGTTATAGTATTTCTTGTTTTGTATGTGGATGAAATTCTTTTAATCAAGAATGATATTCCTGTATTGCAAGGAACAAAAGTATGGCTATTTTCTCAATTCTCCATGAAGGACTTGGGAGAAGCATCCTACATTCTTAGGATGAAGATCTATAGAGATAGATCTAAAAGGTTACTAGGATTGACTCAGTCCACATACATTGAGACCATGCTGAAGCAGTTCAATATAGTGAATTCCAAGAAATACTATCTTCTAATAGACCATGGAATTAATCTCTCAAAGAAGAATTATCTAACAAGTTTTCAAGAGAGAGAGCATATGAGTAGGATTCCATATGCCTTAGCAGTAAGATTTATCATGTATGCTATAATATATACGAGACCAGATATGGCATACTCACTAAAAGTAGTGAGTAGATACCAATCTGATCCAAGTGAGAACCATTAGAAGATCATAAAAACTATTCTTAAGTATTTAGAAAATACTAAGGACTAGTGGTTTATTTATGGAGATTTTGACTTGAAACTAGTCGATTATATTGATTTAAGTTTTCAATCTCATAGGGACAACAGCAAGAGTATGTCAGGTTATATTTTTATCATGAATAGAGATGCTATTTGCTAAAAAATTTTCAAGCATCACACTGTGGCCGATTCTGTTTGCGAGGCAGAGTATATTGCGACATCCAATGATGTAAAGAAAGCTATTTGGCTATGGAAGTTTATCATGGAGCTTGGAGTGGCACCCTCTATAGATGGCCAAGTTTTTTTATATTGTAATAGCATTGGAGCCATAGCTCAAGTGAAGGAACCAAAAGCTTATTAGTGGACCAAGCATATTATGTGTCATTTTTACCTTGTTTGGAAGATAGTGAATCGAGATGACATTGACCTTCAAAACATCAATGAAAAGAAGAACTTGGCTGACCCATTCACTAAAGCCCTCAAAATCAAAGAGTTTGATGACCACAAGTGGAACATGGGTATTCGATATTATTTTAATTGGCTCTAATTCAAGTAAGAGTTATTAGAAAATGCGTCATATAGCCAATCATCTAGGTTATAAAAGGTTGAGCTTTTTATAATTTATACATGAATTATTATTGAAATAAAAGTTATGTTTGGCAGTTCATCTCTTTTTGCATCTTTGTTTGGAATCTTTTGAGATGAAGTTCTTAGAACTACTTCAATTCGATAAAGAAGAATTTATCAAGAAGTTTTTAAACATGTTCATGACCAAATAATACGTTGTTACTTAGGACGACAATGTTTATCGAGCATAGGTCATTGTATGCCATATGGGTTGGTTGTTCTCATAACCAAAGAGTATGGAGACACTGGTATGAGATGCAGGTGAGTGTAGGTATACATTGCATCGAATATGACCAACTATATTGAGTACTCTACTATCGAGAGTATCTCATAAAAGTATATAGGTATAAGTATCCCTCCGGCCTAAGATCACCATGGTGATTTATAAGCAACTCATTGTACTTAGATGTCGAACTACTTAGATTTTTAATCTAGTGATTGAAGGTTACTAGATACAGTCAAGTACTTGTTAAGTCAGTGGTGAGTTAAGATGGAATTGACCACTTCAAGATGTTGGAGATAATGCTCTACTATATTTTCAATTTAGCAAGACCTTGGCTAGGGCAATCCTTGTGAGGAGTTGTAGGATTTAGAAGGTTGAGATATATTTGGATGCATTATTTATAGTTGATAGTTAATTTTGAAATCATTCTGAGCATTAGGGTTAAAGGGATAAATTATACGAAAATCATATGCTTAGGTTCTTGAATGTTGCTTTGCGAACATTCGAACTATTGAATGCCAGGCACCATTACTAGATGGTTGTATTGATTAGTTCAAAAATTGATTTCTAGACTACCGGCTTAGTATTCGAACCTATGAGATCACATACAATAAAAGTTTCTAATCAATTATGATGGTTGACTAATGATTAAGAATCATTTAGTGATAAAATTATAAATATGATAAATAATTAACCCTATACAAATATTATAAATTAAAAATTAATTAATTTTAAGAAGGTTAATTAATAATTTGATTGATAATTAGCTCAATTTGATTAAGAAAAGAGGTTTAGGTCAAGTCTAATTGAATTTGGTTTAATTTGATTTTATCCTATTAGGTTATTTGATGACCTAATTGCTAAAGATTTCTAATTATGGTTTGATTCAAACTTGAGATAAGTTAATTCTAGATTTAATTAAAATTTAATTAAGCTTAATTAGGACCTAATTATATTGGGTTCAACTAGGTTAAATTAGTTATAACCAAATTAGTTTTGGTTCCTAACTAATTTTGGTTATAACTAATTTAACCTAGTTGAACCCAATATAATTAGGTCCTAATTAAGCTTAATTAAATTTTAATTAGGTCCTAATTTTGGTCAAAACTTGGTCAAACCCTTATCTAGTCCAACTTATTTTCTTTTCTAAAAATTCTCCATAATTTTTTAAAATTTTTTTATGAATCCTCTATAGAAAAAATCAATTTTTTTCATCCTCCCTCATTCTAATTTAGATTAGGATTGATTTGAATTAAATTTGGCTTTGTTTGAATTTAATTGGAGGAGTTCTATTGGGAATCAAACACCTAGTCCTATTCAAACAGCATCACCTTATCCTAATCTAATCCTTCCTCTAAGCAACAAAATTTTACTTCAGATTTTCATCATATATATACAACATTAAGAGGACAATCACCCAAAAAAATCTAAAATAGAATTACTAAGAAAAAAAAGAGAAAAGGGGGCATGAATTCTGATTGGGCATGAGAGGTTCTTTTGGGAGCAAGGGTTGAAGGGAGAAAAAAAATAAGAGAAAAATAGTAAAAAAGGGTTTCTTATTTTTTGTTCTCTTCCTTCTTGATCTAGATCTCTTCATCCTCTTCTTGGATTTATTGAAAGGCTAAAAAAATCTAAGAAATGATTTACTTTTAGCTATATAGTGGCCTTCGCATGGATCTAGTAGTCCGGGAGGTTGATCATGTCGGAGCTTCGTGTGGATGATTCGTAAAAACTGGACATCCTGTATGGCTATGAAGTGATGTGAAGAGCCCTTACCATGTACCATCAGCAACGGCAATCATCGACTCACGATCAGGTATGAAATTAGATTTCATATTATTTCTAGATTAGATCTACTACATGCATCGAGTAAATCGATGCATACTGATTTTATTTTCTACTGCATATCATGTTATGATCCTGTACAAAGTTTATTAGAATTATTCTAAATGCATATTTTCTATTTAAAATAATTTTAAAATAGATGTATTTTTATTACGAATTAAAAAAAATTCATGCATGAAATTCTAGACATTTTTCTAATAGTGACTGATATACCATACCAATTCTCTTATTCTTTTCTTAAAAGTATCAAAATTTTTAAATAAAATAAGATAAGATTTTAATTAAAATCATTAATTATTTCACTTATATGGCTTTAACATGACTAAATTATATAATAAGAAAATATGATGAATAGGTAATGTATTAGAGATAGGGATATCAAAATATTAAGTTTAGGCATATTACTTTCCAATTTTATAATATAAGCCTTGATACCATCATGCCATCATATTTCATATTTTTTATTTGTCCATCAACAATCCAAACTCTCTTTATTAGATTCTACATACCTTTTACAAATGTTATCAAAACTCATTACATCACCATTCTTAGGAATAATACCAAGAATGTAATTATTATAATTATTAATGTTTCATAGGCAAAATAATTCTCTCTATCATTTTTATAGGTAGTATTATTATAGAGTACTCTTATAAGTTACCCAAGATAGAAGATCATTACACAGTATAATATACATAATTCATTACATAACGTAATATCCATAATACATCATACTTAGCGCTAGCAAAATCTTAGTTTTTATATTTTATAGATTATTCTAGTCCGAGTCATTATAATGGAAGTATTAACTCTATTGAATACAAATATACTAACTGCTAAACAATCTTTATGTAGTTAATCAATAGAAAAATATAGACAATATATATATCATAAAATCTTTATAAGTATTATTTTAATGAGAGCCCTTGGTCCAATACTATACAACTTTTTTAGAAAGAAAGTGATCCATATAAAGTATCTCTCTTCAACATATAATGTAATTCAATCCCTTTTAAATATCTTATAGAAGGATTTTATAAATATTAGTGAATAGACCACTTTGGTAGTCACCATCTATCAGGGATCATCAGTTTATGACCTTTAAGATGGCATAAGATAAATAAATGACCAATTAAGATCATATATAGATGCAACACATTAGAGGTACAAATAATAAATAAATAAAGGTTTTGAATATAATAGATCATTTTCAAGAAGAGAACATGTGCATCATCATAAAACTCGTCTTTAGACAAAAAAAAATATGACGAGCTTTTGAGCTTCAATAATGATATCAATATAATAAGAATACAAGGTATTTGAAAATCTATCCCCTTTGGGTAGATAAACCTTATAGGTCCAATATATATATATTTTTAAAGAAAATAAATATTAATATAATAAGAATACAAGGTATTTGAAAGTCTATTTCCTTTGGATAGATAAATTTTTTAAGCCCAATATACCTCCATCTTTGATAATTTGATTCAATTAAGACCTCAATAATAACATTATTATTGTTGACACAAAAAATGACTATATAATCCAAAGATAGCAGGAATGCAAAATATTAGTCAATGGACATATTAAATAAGAGTCTAAATATAATATCACATATTTTTTCTTGGACAGAATATGCAATATGTATAAGTATTCTTTATATGAAGCCACAAGCAAATAAAATATCTTAACATTCATGAATCTAATTCCTTTGGACAGATAGACCCATGAAAGCTAGAGCACCCTTACAACACAATGCTCCATGCAACCTTTTCCAATTAAAACATATAATAACCCCCTTTGGATAGGCCATTGTATGCTACAACTAGAAAATATCACTCTTATAATAAAAAAATATTTATGCCAATTTATAAAATATTCATACAGAAAAATAAATGCCCAAACAAATATAAAATGATATACTTTAACCATATATATGTCCCAAAAGATCAAGTCTAATATGAGATACTTAACAACATTCACCCTAATTGATCATATTATAATCTAATATTATATTCTAACAGTTACTTCTATTAATAATACTTACTATACAACTATAAAATATCTTTGGATAAGAATTATAGCATATAATAAGTATTGTAACTAATTTAATTACAAGCTTGAACATAATAATCAATGCTAAAACATACATTACATAAATCATGAATAAGAAAATTTTCATAATCAATATTAATATAAAATATGTAAACAAGAACAACAATTATGGCATGAATATATAATTTATATTTAAATTGTGATTCATTATATTAGTTATACTTTTGATGGTTTAACTAACTATAATTAGAAAAATCATAATTCATTTCCACCTTTGGATGTGGAACTTCCCATCTTTATAGAATTTAAGTTAGTCAACCATAATTTTATACATATAATTATAGTCACCTTTGGATCAACTATAATATATATATTTTTATACAATTTTAAAATATCATGAGAAATGAAACAATTAGTCTTTAATGACTCAGCTATTCCAAATCTATAGAGTACTCCCGGTCCTTAAGGGCTACGCAAAAAAATATTTGAACAACATAATAGTGAGTGAAATTATACATAAATAATTTAAAAATTATTTAAATATTTTATTAGATATGAAGAACTTAACCAAGATGTTCTTCAAAATATTACGAGTCCAACTATCTAAAAAATCGTTCAAATCGGATATAAAACAAGTAAGTTATAAAAATTTTTGTAAAAAAATTAATATTAAAGGACTGAACTATAGATAACAACAGTATAAGGACTTTTCTATAAAATACAATTTCAAAAAATGGCAGGGATCTAAATCTAATTTTTTCAATTTGGGCTCATATGAAATTTAAAACTTGATAGGGGTTAAATTGAAAAATTCTCCTTAACCCAAAATTGAACTTGACCCAATGTGATTGGGTCTGAATAATTTATTAAAAGGGCTAACTTGACTTAATGGATTTGGGCCTTAATGAGTTAAAACCTAAAACCCATTGACCCAAAACCACTTATTCCTCCTTCCTCTTGCTCCCAACTGAAGCTTCCAAACTGCCATTAATGGAACCTTTAAGCTTGGGATCACCCCCATGGAGGGCCATCGACCGGGGCCGACCATAGGTGGCCATCCCTCGACTGTCGGCAATCCTGTCACCGGCCACATGATGGCTTGGAGTTGTTGGAAAAGTCTAATCGATAGTCCATTTTTTTGGTTCTTCTCTAGCGAGCATGGTTGCCAATGATCCGCCATGGCACATGCCCACCATGACATTGTTGGCGGCCACCATCGCTCCCTAGTGACTCAAAGAGAGAGATCAAGGAGATCTTTCCATCAGGTCTAACAAAGAGAGGAGGATCGATCACTGCCAGCCATCAAGCCCAAGCAGCGGCCCAAGTGGTTCTCTCTGGCTGTTTGTCACTCATTCATTGATGATAGGAAAAGGGAGAGGACTGGCATCCGTCACGGATTCTCTACTTCCATTTTTTTGAAACCCAAAGTCAGCTAATGGCTTGAGGCCAAACACATGGCGCAACCACCATGGTGACCGGAAACTCCTCAATCGCCATACACGGATAGGCCCCAATGCCGTTAGGGCAGCACCTGCAAACAGATCAAAAAAGGGGGGGGGGGGTGCACCGTCGGCAAGACCATGCCAAAACCCACTTCCACACTCGGGATGATTTGACTGCTGTAGGAGATCTTGGTGGTGCCAAGCTAGCCGTCGAAGCTCGGGACCACGGTGTTTCCCATGTCTACCCCCTTCCTCTCGGCCATCCACAACTGTCACCATGGTGAACAGCCCAAGGGTCCAACGGTGAAATAGGAGGAGGGCACGATAGTGGGAACGCCAGTCCTAATTTTTTTTAATTATGGTAACCATCAATCCGCCACCCGATTCCTTCGTGAATCATCAAGGAGGGTGATCGAGGAAAATAAATTAAAAATAAAAATAATATTATCTTCATAGATCTGAACAAATAATAGATCAATAAATCCTATAGAATAAATAATATTTTTAGAATTGGGATACGTACCTATATTCGTTATTAATTTCCAAACCTACAATCATGGATGTTCACATGAACATCAAAAGGTCAAGTCATTTTCTCCAGCATCCTCTTTCAACAGGCGGCTATTCGATGGAACAAGTCAAGAGAATAAATCTCATAATAAATATTATGAGGAGTGAAGAGGAAACCTAGTTTAT
The DNA here is from genome assembly GCA_021397845.1 of Areca catechu. Classification (NCBI taxonomy): domain Eukaryota; kingdom Viridiplantae; phylum Streptophyta; class Magnoliopsida; order Arecales; family Arecaceae; genus Areca; species Areca catechu. Next base: position 155,199,475 of record CM038050.1, on the reverse strand, counting down.
TTATAAGCAAACCCTAACATGCTCTTCCATTATGAGCTGAGTTGGACTAAGGCCTACACTATGCTTCCTCAACCATACCAACAACATAAGGTGCTCAAAGTCCAAATATAAGGATCACACACAATATTAGGCTCTACACATATCCATTAACATGGATCATAAAATCTGTTTATTTTAACAAACCAAAATAAATAAAATAATAATTAATGGTAGCCCATAATTAGAAATTCTTTTTGGGGAAATTGACGTCCGGTCTATCCTTTGACCGGAATAAAAGTTGTACTCCCTGTTGACCCAAAACATAACTTCCAATCCATATTTCGTTTTAATTTTTTTGAAGACTAAAATGCCCCTAGTTGAAAACCCTTTTCCCCTTTCATTGTTTGAAATCCCGTATCCCCCCTTTTCTCTGTTTCTTCCCTTTTCTTCATTTCCAACGAGATGCTCCGACGAACAAAAACTGCCCCTTCCTGCGGTGGCAACCCCCTCTCCTTACGGCGACAGCACCAGCCCCCCTCCCCCCTTCCCATGGCCAGGTAAATTTGTTTTCCGATCCCTATTTCCAATAAAAAGCTCCGATGAATGAAAACCGTTCCTTCCTGTGGCGACAACACCAGCAACTCCCTCTCCTTTCGGCGGTGACAGCACCTGCCCCCCTCCCCCTTCCCACAGCTAGGTAATTTCTGCATATAGAAATTAATCAAAGACTTTTTAAAGAATTAATCGAGCCCTTTTCATACCACAGTGAATTAGTTAAATGTGGTTTAGACTATGAGATATGTGTTGGGAAATGTGTCCCAAAGCCAATTTATACTGTAGACAGTTGTACATTTGATGTAATTATATATATGAATTATATTATTGAATAAAATATTTATTCTGGCAGTTCATCACTATTTCATCTTTCTGTAATGAGTTCTTCAGTGATGAAGTCCTTAGGACTATTTGTATGTGATATAGAGAGGATATATCATATAGTCCTAAAATTGTTCGCGACCAAATGATACACTTATTTCAGGATGATAGTATATCAAGTATAGGTCGTTGTGTGCCATAGTCGTTGGTTGTCCTCTTAACTAAAGAGTGTAGAGACACTGGTATGGCATGCAGATGTTGTGTTTGACATTTCATCGAACGTGACCCGTCTGTACTTTTTCTGCCTAGAGTTTTGATATGGACGTAGTTATCCCTCAGACATGAGATCGTCATGATAGCTTGCGAGCAACTCACTGTACTTTGGTACTGGACTATCTGGATTTCTAATTCAAGGATGGAAGGTTTCTGGGCACAGTTAAGTACTCGTGTAGCGGTGATCGAATCAAGATGGGATTGACCCCTCCAAAGTGTTTGGAGCAGATATCTTACTGTGTTTCAATTTAGCAAAACCTTGGCCAGGGTAGTCTCTGTAAAGTGTTACAGGACTTGTGAGATTGAGACACATTGTTGATGGACTTTATGGGTTGGGCAGTTTAACCCTAAGTCTTCCTGAGCATTGAGGTCAAAGGGATTAATTACAAGGTTTCCATATCTCCTGGTTCTTGATTGTTGCTCTGCAACTTTGACCTATCCGGACGTCGGGTGTCATTGCTAGATGGCGACTTTGACTGGTATTGGAAATGTTCCAGTGCTACCGGCTTAGTGTTCGAACCTATGGGGTTACACACCATAGGGGTTTCTACTTGATCTAGTGATCGGAGAACGATTGGGAATCGTTCGTGAACTCACAGAGAAAAAAGAATTTTTTCTTTATCCAAGTGTCAACACTTGATATTCTTGAAAGTGTCGATACTTGTTGTTGATTTCGCAAGTGTAGACACTTGATGTCACAAAAAGTTGTGACATGAAATTTTTACTAATAGTTGGTGATGCATGGAGGTGAATTAAGTAATGTGATTACTTGATAGCCCAATTTGATTAAGCTATAAAAATCTGGAACGAATCAAATAGGATTTGGTTCAAAATGGATTTGGGTCCAATCGGGTTGAACCCAATGTATGCACACTTGATCCAATTGATTTCAGTTATGAACTAAAATCAATTAATACATTTAATCTGAATTTAATTAAGTTTAAATTCATTTTTGGGGAGTTATGTAATTTCCCATGATCATAACTCTCCATAACTATCCATTACCACACCTATAACTCCCCACTCTTCCTCTCCCTCTCCATCTACTTAAGGGGCTGAAATGGGAGGACGAAAATAAGGAAAAAATCAGTAAAGAAATGCTAGAAAAATCAAAGGGAAGAAAGGGAAGAAACTAGGAAAAAGTTCTAGTTTTATAGGTGTGAGGTTTTTGGAGAAAAGTGTGCATATTTGTACCTAGAGATCTAGGTCTTAGGATTGAGTGTTTGGGAAGGGTTCCAACCACTCATTCTCCACCTCTTGAGCTTCTTCATTCATTCGGAGAGTCTGGCATCGAAAGAAGAAAAGGAGTTCCGATCAAATCGTTCCACAACAAGCTAGCACTTGGAGTGGAAGCAGATTTTGAAAGAGCCTTGGTGTGAACCACCTGTAGAGGCCGGACACGTGTGCGGCTAATCAGAGTTCTTCTTCCTCCTTCTGGATCTTTTGCAGTGGAGAGCATCTCCACTTCATACGAGTTATGGTTTTACATATATAGATATGTTGCTTTGAAATGTTCATAGCATGAATTCATGATTTCATAGTTTATATTAATCATTCATGCAAGATCTTGGGATAAGTAGCATAGAAAAGTTTTAAAAGCATGCTTAGATTAAATGTTAATCTTCTCGATAATGCTTCCGCTGCATGTTATTTTGAAAAAGTTTTAAAATTGAAAGCATGCTCGCTACTAGTTTTCCTTTCAATTGGTATCAGAGCAACAAGGTTGCTCTAGCATGAATGTTTAGTATAAACATTGTAAAATCAGTTTAATTTCTTGCAAGTACTCGGATTGAGTGCCTCACCAGGCCGTCCGGTCATAGGAGAGAAGTAGGGCTGCAAGACCCTCACTTCCCATTCAAAGGGATCTCCTATGGCGTGTAGGGGTGCTATTGTGAAGGACTCATGAAGAAGAAAAAGAAAAGAAAAAAGTAAAGATTAAAATATTTTGATCTTTATTATGTTCTAAATTTGAAGTCATAAAATGTTTTAGAAATGTTCTAAAGTTAGTTTATGATTGTTATGTTAAATAGTTTAACATAAAATTCAAGTTTAGAAAAGACAAAGTTTGGATTTCAGTATTTCTGTGCTCGGATTTGATCAAGTGTCGACACTTGGTTTACCTAGTATCGACACTTGGGTGTCTATGTGTTGACACTTGGGCTTCTAGGTGTCGACTCATGAACAAAAATACAGAAATCGGTTCTCTGTGTGTCGACCTGTCTCAGAGTAGTGTCGACACCTAGTTTCGACACTTGCTACTGAAGTGTCGACACTTCACAGTGAACAGAAATTTAAAAATTGGATTTTCTTGTAAAAATGTTTTATAAAGTTTTTTGAAAATGTTTCAATCTGTTGTATGATTAAGTAAATCTAAGTGATTAAATGATCTAAGGATATGATTTTAAGATCTAAGTCATATTCATAACTTTGGTTTAAATGGGTTAGCTTGAATTAGGTCCTAATTGGGTTAGACCTAAGTTTAGATGAATAGGACTTAATAGAAAATTAACTTAATCAAATGTTGAGTTAAGGTTCTTCTCTAGTATCTATCTAATAGTTAGATTGATTGGTCCATACATCTAAATGGACTTAATCTTGGCTTCATGGTAGGACCCGATTCCTTAGGCTAGCCTAATCGAAATTGGTGAACCAATTGGTGTCTAAGTTAAGTATGGCTTTTGATCTATGGTTTTTGGGGCTACCTCTTTCCTGGCCAATGATATTGGTGTCTAAGGAAAGATGGTTAATGGCTTAACCCATAACCTTGATCTCACTTACCTGGCCAATATGGTCAACCAGATTTGATTAGTTAGCTCATTGATTCGAGTTAGCCCATGCCAATAAGGTTAATCAGCTTGACTGATTTAGGTGCCCATGGATTTTGTGGTTCATGTAACCCTTTCATTAACATATGAAGTTAGTGAAAGATAATCCATGACTTATCCTTTCTCTTCTGTGACAACATGTATAAAACCTCTAAATTATTAGGTCCTTAAAAAGATGAAAATTATATGATAATTTTTGTCTTAGCCTCCCATTAAGATGTTTGGTAATGAGTCCAGTAGTGGGGTGATTATCAGCAGATCTATAGATTGGGTGGTCATCATACTAATGAAATTGTCATTCATTATATGATGACATAATGCAACTTTCTTAAACAGGTGGTCAGGTTAGCCGGCCAAAGTCGGGCTTGATCATTTGTTAGCTAGAAGCATTAAGATCAGTCATGTTAATGGTGGGACCTAACTGGGACCTTCTTTAGTAAGTAGCCCAAAGGCCGATTGAAGTGTTCCTAGGGCAAAATAAATTACTAGGAGTTGTTTGGAGAAACAACTGGTTATGAACCTACCTTTAGATGAACATGGGTTGGCCGACCATAGTTGGGCTCATGCATTGTCTATTGGATTCTGGTACCCACTAAGGGATAAGTGTTATTCTTCGGATTGGAGGTAGAGGCTACCAGTCTGAATAAAATAGTGGGAGGAGCTTTTAGACAAAAGTCCATGTCTTTAAGTTTTAAATAATTCATATACTTGGTTTTCTTTTTCAGATAATGTCTACTAATCTGTCACTCCGGTCATTATTAGATAATGACAAGCTCATGGGACCCAACTTCGATAGCTGGTATCGAAGACTGAGAATTGTTCTCGAGCACGAACGGATCCTTTATGTATTAACGGATCTGGCACCTGAGGGGCCAGCCCCTACCGCACATATTGCAGTCAGAGATGTTTATCAAAAGTGGGTCTCTGATCGTACTACAGTGTGGTGCATTATGTTGGCGGCTATGAACGACGAGTTCAGTCGCAGATTTGAGGAGGCCCAACCGGAGGAAATCCTTCAAAAGTTGAAGGAATCTTTTGGTGCCCCAGACGACGTTGAAAGGTACAGGGTTTCCTCTACCATCTTCAACGCTCGAATGACTGAAGGGTCCTCGGTCACTGATCATGTATTGTACATGATCGAGATGATCGAGCGCTTGGCCAAACTCGGATATCCTTTCCACGAATAGCTTGGGAAGGATGCAATTTTAAATTCTTTGCCTCCCTCCTACTTACCTTTTCTAGATCACTATAGATTAACAAGGCCTGTAGTCAACTATCATGGGTTGATGGGGTTACTACAGACTTATGAAAAGGATCACCAGCTTCAAAAGAGCTTGGTGAATTTAGTGGGAGGCAGTGCGGCAAGGCGTCATCCCTTTAAGAAAGGGAAAAAGAAAAAGAATAAAAATAAAATGGTGCAAAGTGCTGGGCCCAGTCAGATTAAGAAGAAGGCTGACCAGAGTCAGGCAGAATGCTTCTACTGCAAGAAGCCGGGTCATTGGAAGAGGAATTGTTCCGCTTACCTAGCTACACTTGACCCGAACAGGCCGAAGAAGAGGAAGCAGCAAAAGGTTGCTGGACAAGGTATTTATATGATAAATCCTTGTTGTTTTTCTATTTGTGATACTACTAACTGGATATTAGATACTGGTAGTCCTTATCATATTTGCAATACGTTGTAGGGACTACAAGTTAGTAGAAGATTCGAGAATGGCGAGAGATTTCTGAATGTGGGGAATGGAAGTCAAGCTCCAGTCCTGGCGTTGGGAATTGTCAATCTATTTTTTGAGTCATGTAAAGTTGTTCTTAGTGATTGTCACTATTATCCATCATTCCTTGTAAATATTATCTCTGTAGGCCAGTTGGCCAGTAATGGTTATGAACTATTAATCAAGAATAATTTTTGCAAAGTCATTATGAATGATATTGTGGTTATGACTGGACATATTAAGAATGGCATTTATGTTTTATTACAGCCTGTTGGTGTAATGTACATTTCTTGCAAACGCCCTAGATTAGATAATGTCAATGATGCTTATCTCTGGCATTGTAGGCTAGGTCATATAAACAAGAATAGAATCAACAGGTTAGTAGGAGAAGGTCTCCTAAACGTTAGTGATTGTGAATCACTGCCAACTTGTGAATCTTGTTTACTTGGTAAGATGACCAAGTCACCTTTTACTGGAAAAGGTGTACGAGTCGATGACATTTTGTGTCTAGTACATACTGATATATGTGGACCAATGAATGTCGATGCCAAGGATGGGTATAAATATTTCATTACATTTACGGACGACCTCTCAAGGTACGGTTATGTCTTTTTGATGAGACATAAATCTGAATCGTTTGAGATGTTCAAACGGTATCGTAATGAAGTTGAAAAACAAACCGGGAAGCTTATTAAAATCCTTCGATCAGATCGAGGTGGAGAATATCTTTCTGGGGAGTTTCTGACTTATCTTGAAGAGAATGTGATTCTCTCTCAATGGACACCTCCTGGGATGCCTCAATTAAATGGTGTGTCTGAAAGGAGGAATCAGACTCTGTTAGACATGATCAGATCCATGATGGGATTTGCAACTCTGTGAACTTCCTTTTGGGGGTATGCTTTGGAGTCAGCATGCTATCTTCTAAATAGAGTTTCGAGTAAGTCTGTTAACAAAACTCCATATGAGATATGGAATGGGCGTAAGCCGAGTCTTTCACACCTTCGGGTTTGGGGGTGTCCGGCTTATGTCAAATGTTTGGAGACAGATAAACTTGGACCTAGGTCTGACAGGTGCCTCTTTGTTGGGTATCCTAAAGAGTCTAAGGGTTATTTCTTCTATATGCCTGGGGAACAAAAATTGTTCGTCAGTCTTAGAGCTACCTTTTTGGAAAGGGAGTACCTTACTGAAGGTGCTCAAGCTGCCAATGTTGAGCTTACTGAAGTTCAACAGATAGAAGAACCAAATCACTCAAGGACTGCTACAGAACCCGTTATGATAAGATCAAACCTTGAGCCTATTGACCAGTCATTAAGGAGATCCGGTAGAGTACCGCGTCAACCGGACAGATACTATGGTTTTCTGGTCCAAGACGGTGATCCCGTTGAGCTCGATGAGAACAACGAGGATCCAATCACCTATATGGACGCGATGCAGAGGTCTGATTCTGAGTTGTGGCTGGGAGCCATGAAATCTGAAATGGAGTCCATGGAAATCAACAAAGTATGGACTTTGGTTGATCCACCTGAAGGGGTAAAACCCATTGGGTGCAAATGGGTCTTCAAAAGGAAACGGGGCGCAGATGGGCAGGTAGAGACCTATAAAGCCCGTCTGGTTGCCAAGGGTTATCGTCAACGTTATGGTATTGACTATGACGATACGTTTTCCCCTGTGGCAATGCTCAAGTCTATTCGGATTATGCTTGCCTTAGCTGCATATCTGGACTATGAAATCTGGCAAATGGATGTCCGAACAGCTTTCCTAAATGGTGAGCTAGATGAGGAGGTGTGTATGATGCAACCTGAAGGGTTCACATCCACAGATGAATCTAAGGTATGTAAGCTTAGTAGGTCCATCTATGGACTAAAGCAGGCGTCTCGGAGTTGGAACATGCATTTTGATAAGTGTGTCAAGACGTATGGTTTTGTTAGGAACAAAGAAGAACCCTGCATATATAAGTGGGCAAATAGTTATGTAGTTGTATTTCTTGTACTGTATGTGGATGACATTCTCTTAATCGGGAATGACATCCCTGCATTACAGGGAATAAAAGTCTGGTTGTCATCCCAGTTTTCTATGAAAGACTTGGGTAAAGCTTCTTTCATACTAGGTATGAAGATCTATAGGGATAGATCAAGGAAGCTTCTGGGTTTGTCCCAGTCTACGTACATTGATACCGTGCTGAAAAGGTTCAGCATGGAGAATTCCAAGAAAGGATATCTTCCGATAGGCCATGGAATTTCTCTTTCTAAGAAGGATTGTCCGACAACTCCTGAGGAAAGAGAGCGTATGAGTAGGATTCCTTATGTTTCGGTAGTAGGGTCCATCATGTACGCCATGACATGTACTAGACCAAACATGGCATACTCATTAGGAATAGTGAGTCGATACCAGTCTGACCCAGGTGAAGCACACTGGAAGGTTACAAAGACCATCCTGAAGTATTTGCGAAATACCAAGGACTAGTGGCTTCTTTTTGGAGGACCTGACTTGAAACTTGTGGGATATACTAACTCCAGTTTCCAGTCAGATAGGGATGATAGCAAGAGTGTATCTAGTTTTATTTTTACCCTGAGTGGTGGAGCCATCTACTGGAAGAGTTCCAAGCAGCACACTGTAGCAGACTCTGTATGCGAAGCAGAATATATTGCAACATCTGATGCAGCAAAGGAAGCTGTTTGGTTGCAAAAATTTCTTGGCGAGCTGGGAGTGGCACCTTCCCTGGATGGTCCTGTTCCAGTGTACTGTGACAGCACTGTATCCATTGCTCAAGCCAAAGAGCCGAAGTCCCATCAGCATACCAAGCATATTCTGCACCGATTTCATCTTGTACGAGAAATCGTGGAACGAGGTGATATCGACCTTCTAAAGATTGACGGAAAGGAGAACCTGGCTAACCCCTTCACTAAAGCCGTTGGAATTCAAGAACTCAATGATTGTAAATGGAAGATGGGTATACGATACTGTTCTGATTGGCTTTAGTCCAAGTGGGAGTTGTTGGAAAATGTGTCCCAAAGCCAATTTGTACTATAGACAGTTGTACATTTGATGTAATTATATATATGAATTATATTATTGAATAAAATATTTATTCTGGCAGTTCATCACTATTTCATCTTTCTGTAATGAGTTCTTCAGTGATGAAGTCCTTAGGACTATTTGTATGTGATATAGAGAGGATATATCATATAGTCCTAAAATTGTTCGCGACCAAATGATACACTTATTTCAGGATGATAGTATATCAAGTATAGGTCGTTGTGTGCCATAGTCATTGGTTGTCCTCTTAATCAAAGAGTGTAGAGATACTGGTATGGCATGCAGATGTTGTGTTTGACATTTCATCGAACGTGACCCATCTGTACTTTTTCTACGTAGAGTTTTGATATGGACGTAGTTATCCCTCAGACATGAGATTGTCATGGTAGTTTGCGAGCAACTCACTATACTTTGGTACTGGACTATCTGAATTTCTAATCCTGGGACAGAAGGTTTCCGGGCACAGTTAAGTACTCGTGTAGCGGTGATCGGATCAAGATGGGATTGACCCCTCCAAAGTGTTTGGAGCAGATATCTTACTGTATTTCAATTTAGCAAAACCTTGGCCAGGGTAGTCTCTGTAAAGTGTTACAGGACTTGTGAGATTGAGACACATTGTTGATGGACTTTATGGGTTAGGCAGTTTAACCCTAAGTCTTCCTGAGCAATGAGGTCAAAGGGATTAATTACAAGGTTTCCATATCTCCTGGTTCTTGATTGTTGCTCTACAACTTCGACCTATCCGGACGTCAGGTGTCATTGCTAGATGGCAACTTTGATTGGTATTGAAAATGTTCCAGTGCTACCGGCTTAGTGTTTGAACCTATGGGGTCACACACCATAGGGGTTTCTACTTGATCTAGTGATCGGAGAACGATTGGGAATCATTCGTGAACTCACAGAGAAAAAGGATTTTTCTTTATCCAAGTGTCAACACTTGATATTCTTGAAAGTGTCGAAACTTGTTGTTGATTTCGCAAGTGTAGACACTTGATGTCACAAAAAGTTGTGACATGAAATTTTCACTAATAGCTGGTGATGCATGGAGGTGAATTAAGTAATGTGATTACTTGATAGCCCAATTTGATTGAGCTATAAAAATCTGGAACGAATCAAATAGGATTTGGTTCAAAATGGATTTGGGTCCAATCGGGTTGAACCCAATGTATGCACACTTGACCTAATTGATTTTAGTTATGAACTAAAATCAATTAATATATTTAATCTGAATTTAAATAAGTTTAAATTCATTTTTGGGGAGTTATGTAAAACTTTCCATGACCATAACTCCCCATAACTACCCATTACCACACTTATAACTTCCCACTCTCCCTCTCCCTCTCCATCTACTTAAGGGGCTGAAATGGGAGGACAAAAATAAGGAAAAATTCAGCAAAGAAATGCTGAAAAATCAAAGGGAAGAAAGGGAAGAAACTAGAAAAAAGTTCTAGTTTTATAGGTGTGAGGTTTTTGGAGAAAAGTGTACATATTTGTACCTAGAGATTTAGGTCTTAGGATTGAGTGTTTGGAAAGGGTTCCAACCACTCATTCTCCACCTCTTGAGCTTCTTCTTCATTCGGAGAGTCCGGCATCGAAAGAAGAAAAGGAGTTCCGATCAAATCGTTCCACAACAAGCTAGCACTTGGAGTGGAAGCAGATTTTGAAAGAGCCCTGGTGTGAACCACCTATAGAGGCCGGACACGTGTGCGGCTAAGCAGAGTTCTTCTTCCTCCTCCTGGATCTTTTGCAGCGAAGAGCGTCTCCACTTCGTATGTGGTATGGTTTTACATATATAGATATGTTGCTTTGAAATGTTCATAGCATGAATTCATGATTTCATAGTTTATATTAATCATTCATGCAAGATCTTGGGATAAGTAGCATAGAAAAGTTTTAAAAGCATGCTTAGATTAAATGTTAATCTTCTCGACAATGCTTCCGCTGCATGTTATTTTGAAAAAGTTTTAAAATTGAAAGCATGCTCGCTACTAGTTTTCCTTTCAATATGCATGCTTCGGGATGTAACCATGGGGACATGAATGTGCATTAGACTTGTAGTGTGGATGCATGCATAGGGAATCACATGTATGTTTGTGTAACCATTATCATTAATAATTATAGATCAGTTCTTAGGTTAGAGAATTTTTGGTCGAGTAAGCTATTATAGGAAAATTTGCACATCAGCGCTTAGAGAATTATCAGATAACTTATCAGCTCGTTGTTTAATGGGCATTATGTGCTATACTCCCACTCTGCTTAAGATGCAAATGTGTAGGATGTTTTGCCAGTCATGCACTTATGATGCATCATGGCTATTATGATGAAGGTTTAAATAGATAATTGTGCACTCATAATTTTAGTCATAAAATAAAACTTTGTGTAGGAATTTTCATCTTTGCCTAAGTTAAATGTATGCCAGATTTTAATCAAATGTGTATGAATTTTTACCTTGTAGAATGGCATGTTCTTCCCAGTCAGAATAGGTGAATAGATTTGATATGTTCTGCATAAGAAATAATATTATCACATTATTTAGTCCTTAGATAACTCTTGTTTTATCCCTTCATTATGTTAAATCTGATTAACTACTTTCCCTCCACAGAAAGAGAGATTAGTTCAGTCTAGAAACTAAGAAATAGCAACAGTTTCTAACTATTGCAATGCTTTGATATCTGTCAATAAAAGCTATTCCTTTCTATTTAATTTGTTCGATTATACGAAGTTTGTTAATTTATGCAACTTTTGATTCTTTTTTTTAGATATATATTGGCTCAATATTAGTTTCATATAGAATCTTTGAATTTATGTGACTTCTTTAGATATTATGAAACATAATTATGCTTTTTTGAAACTAATATTAAGTGTGCAGAGTAGATGATAGCTACTACTAGGAGAAGCAAAGAATTTTTTATTGACTCAACAAATATGGTAAATGGAAGGTGTTATTTTAATCACTACGTGGATGTTATGGAAACAATTATACAGTCGATGTCAGAGGAGCAGAAGGCAAGGGTGTCTACAACTCAATTTGGTTATTTGCTCCATCTTCCATACATTAAGTAGAGCAGGCCATTATTAGATGCACTACTGTCTTTGTGGGATGATAACAAGGAGGGCTTTAAATTTGGTAAGGTTGTGGTTTCTTTTATGGGAACTGAAATTATCCTTATTCTTGTTTTAAAAGTCATAGGTGAGGAGATTGACTTTTATAGCAAAGAAAAAGTGCAGTCGGACCTTATCAATCATTTTTTTAATGGTGACTTTAAATTAACTATAAGGGATGCAGTTAAAAATATATTATTTTGTTTTGTTGGAAAGTCTGGGTTGCTAGATGTAGAGGATTTTACAAAGTGCTGGGTTCTTTATCTTTTTGTAACTATTCTTTTTTCAACTGTCCACTATCATGTTTCTAAAGTATTATGCCGGTATCTTGATGATTTAGATCGTCTGGAATCCTATAGTTTGGGTCTTGCTGTTTTTACTTTCCTTCGACAGCAAATTCCTCATCTAGCGATGAGAGTACATACAAGGAACAAAAACAAAAGTGGGTGTGCTGGGTATACGGAAGGATGTACAGTAGCTCTAGTGGTAAGATTTCTTATTTATACTTTCGATTTAATTGGTTGATAGTTAATCTAACATTATTTTCATTTACATTATTTTATTATGCAGGCATGGGCTATTGAGCATGCAAATAGTCTAGTTGGAAAGCATAAACCACCATTTTTGTATCCTCGTCTCTTGCGTTGGAGCAATGCCCCATTCCCTCGCAAGGTAGAGGCGATCATTGAAGTTATAAATAAATTAAAAAAATTGAGGTATTATGTTCTGTATCTAATGTCATATATATATATATTAAATTGAAGCATAACTATATTTGTTTGTCCTTTGTCAGGTATTGAAGATGATAGAGCCTAAGAAGGATGAGTTGCACCTCCTATCACAAAGAAGGCTACAAGCATAGGCATGTTACACCATTTTAATGCATCATTTTTCATTATAGACCATTTAAGATGCTTCAAAATAGCTCTCTTTTAAGCAACAATAACTTCAATCATGTACCATGTAATTGTGTACCTATTATGTATATGATACTATATTAATTTAATTATGTGCAGCAAGTTCCGTCATCTAGCCAGCCTAAACAACATCCAATTCATACTTTAGAGACACGTTTGGCATCAGTTGAGAGGGCCTTGATTTGTCATGGTTTCCACTTAGAGGACCCTCAACCCATCAAAGATGACATAGCAGAAGATGCATGGATTCATGCCTTTGATATAAAGCTTTCATTTATTAAGAAGACCCATCGGGACAAGGATTTATTGCCAGCAGATGATACTGAAGGCATTGATATGCATCATGTTGAGATTAGTTTTCTACTCTAATCAATATATACATATATAGATATGATATTATTTATGATCTACATAATTTTTATTATTTAGGTAAGGGCAGAGTATTCTTCTCCACTTGGACAGCCCCATACAAGTGAAGGGGAACCTTGTGTCCCTTATAGCAGTGAAGATGTGAAGGTAGTAGTCAAATATTTATTTTTTATATTATATTTATGAGTGCTTATTATGTCCTAACTGCCTTTCTTATTTTTATCAAGCAAAGGATGTTGTTGAAGTTGAGTCCAAGAAGGAAAGTGCCACCGCAAAACATGTGTCATCATTATGTAGGCGTGTAAAAATGAGAGCTCGTGAGAGAAAGCCTAGTGAGAAGGGAAAGGCCATGTCATACCTTCATAAGACCTACAAATGTGTAAGGAAGAAACAACAAGAGGGTAACATAGTAAAAGGAAGTACGGCCTTGCCCACTACCAAGAGTGATCTAAATACTTCAGATAGTTTAGAGCATATAAGTACTGCACTAATGGAGTTGCATCAGTCAGTTAAGTTTCAAGAAGATTGATTTAAGTGTATTTATTATGTGCATGTCTTCAACTTTAAACATGTGCTGATAGATTTTATCATTTTATAGCATATTCAAGATTCTAAAATAGTTATAGATGTTGAAATATTAGTGGTTCCAGAAATGACAATACAAATGGCACGAAGGGTACATATCACGAGAAGGGGAAAAGGTGTATTCCCATCTTATCTTGAAGCATCAATTGATTTTTACATCAACGAAGATCGTTTTGAGTAAGCCATATAATTATATTTCTATATATCATTCTTCAAATTACTTCTTTCTTCAAATTACTTCTTTTGTTTATATCTGCATCTTTTATGTAGTAAGAATATCTAGGAGGATCCAAGTACATCCAAACCTTCTTGCACATGCCATGCATTGGATCAACTCCTTCATAATGGGCCAATTCGGACTGATGTATGAAAATTAATTTTTGGTCCATTTCCATTGATCCTAGTTTTTCTTTGATGCTAATATTATGTTTTTTTATATCATGTATAGCTCATTAATGTGTATTTCCGAATCCTGGAGCTATTCCACATAGAGTATAGGGAGTCTGTGGAGAATGCTGCTTTATTTTTGTGTTGTGAGATACAGGTACAATAATTTTAGGAATCATTAATTTTGTTTTCAAAGTAACACAACTTATCAATCAATGTTTTTTTTCTTCTATTTCTATTTCATGTAGATTGCTGTGCTTCAATCCCTTTCAGGGGTTTTCTCTGTGATCCCTGAACTTACAAATAATATCATAGATTCAACACAACCAAGTATAAAAAAACTCATGGCCGATATCAATTTATCAGATCTTGAGCAATGCAGATACTTGTTTATCCTGATGAACACAGCATGGCATTGGTACCTGTTAGTTTTGGATTTGAAGGATCAACAATTTTATAGCTATAACTCGAGGTGGAGCATCAATGTATCAAATGATGCAAATAAATATGTATGTAATATTGTTTGACATTTGTGTTGTTGCTTATACATATAACAACTTGTCTGACTAACATATTATATTTCATACCATGCTTGTATAGGCAATGTTTGTATGCTTTTGGTTGTCCGAGCGAGTATGATTCCACATCCCTGAAGGTCAAGTTCATAATGTTCATGACTGTGCACAGTAAAAGTTTGATAGTGTAGATTGCGGAGTGCATATGCTGATGTTTGCTGAGATCCTTACAAGAGGTTGCTCGAGTTCACTGCATAATGATTTCAAGGAAGATGCGTCATTATATAGGAGCTGGGTTGCGGGAAATATTTTGTTCCATGGGTATTCTACTACTTATAAAAAGTTTTGGTTATGGTATGAAAGGAAGGTACAAAGTGTAAAAGATTAGGACATCATTAGTCCCAAAACAATGTTGGAAGTTTGTTTCAATTATTAATACTGACCTTGTACCTATTTCATATATATAAAGTGTTAAATTAATACAATTCAAAAAATTTTGTACAATGTGCCATGTCTGAATGTACGGCATGTTAACTGATTGTAACTATCAATACTTCAGATTTTTTATTTTTTGTCCTTTTCAGTGAGTTATTTAGGTATGCTAAAATAAACTGAAGTGATAGCTAAGACCATTTTACTGTGTACCATTTAATTACCAAGTTTTTAATTACCAACAAGTTTACTGTGTGCCATTTAATTATGTGCCATTTTAAAAGAAGTCAACTTGAACCATGATTATTTTACAGGTTGTTGTATCCAAGTTTTGAATAGGAATGATAAGGTTGGCCTCATATCATGCTGGAATCAATAAGACTCCTATGTTGTTACCCCTTTGCTAGGATCTATACAAGAATGTTCACATTTGCCAGGATTCTTTGGCAGAAAATCCTTTGATGGTTAAGTCAATTAGAGCCTGAGAAAGGTAGATAGAATCAGTTTGAAAATGGTAAATAGAAGACAGATTAAAAGAGTGAGAACTTAGAGCTTACCTGAGGGTCCTCTTTTTTTATAGAAAGAATTTGGTTAGTAATTTGTAACCACCTGATATGTTTGTTAGGTTGGAGTCAGTAAAAACTTGATGTGGACATTGATATATAGCTGACGACAGAGAGAAGTTCGACCATAGATCGATTTCAAGATCGGTTATTCACTAATGCTTGTTAGTACCCCTAGTGTTCAACTTTTACAATGGATGTTCAGTGACCTCAAATCACCATTTGATCTCTAACCATTTGGACAATGAGTGATGCATGCTCTTTATATCACTCTTGATTGGGTTGGTGATTCCTTTCGTAGCATAGATCATCAGGAATCACATAATATAGGTATGCTAAAATAAACTGAAGTGATAGCTAAGGCCCTTCAACTGTGTGCCATTTTACTATATACCATTTAACTGTGTACCATTTAATTACCAAGTTTTTAATTACCAACAAGTTTACTGTGTGCCATTTAATTGTGTGCCATTTTAAAAGAAGTCATTGTTACAGAATCCTCCTCTCCTCCCTTCTCTCATTCTAATTTTGCTAAGGCCCTTCAACTGTGTGCCATTTACAAGTTTACTGTGTGCCATTTAATTATGTACTATTTAAAAGAAGTCATATAGAATCCTCCTCTCCTCCCTTCTGTCATTCTAATTTTGCTATAAGATGGTGAGGTTTCCAGCATGGATGATGGATATTATAGCGTTACTAATATGTTGAACAAAAAACTCAAAATTTAGAATTCATTGACATAACTGTGTATAGCTAAAATAACTAACAGTGTGCAGGTTTTATTTAAATGTGTGCAGGTTTAAAATAACTATGTGCAGGTTTTATTTAACTATGTACAGGTTTAAAATAACTGTGTGCATGTTTTATTTAACTGTGTGCAGATTTAAAATAACTGTATGCATGTTTTATTTAACTACATACATAATTTAAATAACTGTGTGCAGAACTAAAATAATAGTGTGTAAGTTTAAAATAGCTGTGCATATTTTATTTAACTGTATACAAAATTTAAATAACTATGTGCAGAACTAAAATAACTGTATGTAGCTTTAAAATAACTGTGTGCATGTTTAAAATAACTGTATGCAGGTGTGTGCAGGTTTTATTTAACTGTCTGCAGGTTTTAAATAACCGTGTACAGGTTTAAAATAACTGTGTGCAGGTTTATTTAACTATGTACAGAATTTAAATAACTGTGTGCAGGTTTAAAAAAACTGTGTCGATTTTATTTAACTGTGTACAGGTTTAAAATAACTGTGTGCAAGTTTTATTTAAAAGTGTGCAGGTTTAAAGTAACTATGTGCAGGTTTTATTTAACTGTGTACAGAATTTAAATAACTGTGTGTAGGTTTAAAATAACTATGTGCAGGTTTAAAGTAATTGTGTGCGGGTTTTATTTAACTGTGTACAGAATTTAAATATTGTGTATAGGTTTTATTTAACTGTGTGCAGGTTTAAAATAACTGTGTGCATGTTTTATTTAACTGTGTGCATGTTTAAAGTAACTGTGTGCATGTTTTATTTAACTGTGTACATAATTTAAATAACTGTGTACAGAACTAAAATAACTGTATGTAGATTTAAAATAATTGTGTGTAGGTTTAAAATAACTGTGTGCATGTTTTATTTAACTGAACTGTGTGCAGGGTTTAAAATAACTGTGTGCAGGATTTATTTAACAGTGTGCAGGTTTAAAATAGTCATGTCAGGTTTTATTTAACTGTGTACAGAATTTAAATAACTGTATCAGAATAAAAATAACTGTGTGCAAAACTAAAATAATAGAGAAGATAGCAATTGCAAGACTTAGTTGACCAATTAGTTGGCTATTGCAAGATACTTTCCGAGAAGGCTAATGACTGAAGGCCAAGAGAGTAATGAGTGCAGATAACAATAATATAAATAAGAAAAAAAGACTGAGACTTGCTGCCTTTTCTTTTCTAAGGCAACTGTGTGCAAAACTAAACTAACCATGTGTAGGTTTAAAACTGTGTGCAGAATTAAAATAACTGTGTACTGCAGGTTTTATTTAACTGTGAGCAGAACAAAAATAACTGTGTGTAGTGCAGTCCTACGTTTAGTTAATTAACTATGTACTATTAAAAATATTGTGCAAACTCGAGATGTTATCTCCCTTAAAACTATTGTGCCAAATTCAGGATTCAGTAAGATGAAGCACAAGGTTTATATGTCATTATTATGCCAATTTTATTTCTTTCAGTAACCACCTTGTAAAATTGGCATAATTTTGATATATATCTCTTTGTTATTTTAGTTCTGCACACAGTTAATTAAGCCTGTACATAGTTATTTTAGTTCTGCATACAGTTATTTTAGTTTTATATACAGTTATTTTAGTTCTACACACAGTTAAATTAAGCATGCACAGTTATTTTAATTCTGCACAATGTCATATTAGTACCAAAACGCTCTAATATCTTACTGAAAGAAGTAAGATTGGCATAAAGTTGATATATACTACATTGTAATATAAATTTGTACAATATTCATATTAGGGCTATTTACCGAAATGCTGTAATATCTTATTGAAAGAAGTATAATTAGCACAATATTGATATATACCACCTTGTCAAATTGACACAATGTTTATATTAGGTCTATGTATCGAAACACTATAATATCTTACCGAAAGAAGTAAGATTGGCACAATGTTGTATACCTCCTTGTAAAATTGGCACAATATTCATATTAGGGCTATGTACTAAAACGCTCTAATATCTTACTGAAAGAAGTAAGATTGGCACAATGTTGATATATACCACCTTGTAAGATTGGCACAATGTTCATATTAGGGTTCATATTAGGGCTATGTACCGAAACATTCTAATATCTTACTGAAAGAAGTAAATTGGCATAAACACTATAATATCTTACTTCTTACTAAAACAAGTAAGATTGGCACAATGTTGATATTTACCGAAATGCTCTAATATCTTACTAAAAGAAGTAAGATTGGCACAATGTTGATATATACTACCTTGAAATGTAAATTTATACAATATTCATATTAGGGCTATTTACCGAAATGCTGTAATATCTTATTAAAAGAAGTATAATTGGCAGAATGTTGATATATACTACCTTGTAAAATTGGCACAATGTTCATATTAGAGCTATGTACCAAAACGCTCTAATATCTTACTGAAAGAAGTAAGATTGGCACAATGTTGATATATACTACCTTGTAATGTAAATTTGTACAAATTCATATTAGGGCTATTTACCGAAATGCTGTAATATCTTATTGAAAGAAATATAATTGTTAGAATGTTGATATATATCATCTTGTAAAATTGGCACAATGTTCATATTAGGGCTATGTACCAAAATGCTCTAATATCTTACTGAAAGAAGTATGATTGGCACAATATTGATATATACTACCTTGTAATGTAAATTTATACAATATTCATATTAGGGCTATTTACCGAAACACTGTAATATCTTGTTGAAAGAAGTATAATTGGCAAAATATTGATATATACCACATTATAAAATTGGCACAATGTTCATATTAGGGCTATGTACCGAAACGCTCTAATATCTTACTAAAAGAAGTAAGATTGGCACAATATTGATATATACTACCTTATAATGTAAATTTGTACAATATTCATATTGGGGCTATTTACCGAAATACTGTAATATCTTATTGAAAGAAGTATAATTGGCATAATGTTGATATGTACCACCTTGTAAAATTGGCACAATGGGCTATATACCGAAACATTCTAATATCTTACTGAAAGAAGTAAATTGGCATAAACACTGTAATATCTTACTTCTTACTAAAAGAAGTAAGATTGGCACAAAACTATAATATTAGAACTAAAATAGCGATGTACATGCTTAATTTAATTATGTACATGCTTAATTTAACTATGCAGAAGTAAAATAACTATGTCAGGCTTAATTTAACTGTATGTAGAATAAAAATAACTGTGTGCAGGATTAATTTAACTGTGTGCAGAACTAAAATAACTATGTATAGGATTAATTTAACTATGTCAGAACTAAAATAACTGTATGCAGGATTAATTTAACTATGTGCAGACTAAAATAATTGTGCAGGATTAATTTAACTATGTGCAGAACTAAAATAACTGTGTCAATATTAATTTAATTATGTGCAGAACTAAAATAATTGTATGAATAACTAAAATAACTGTATCAAGATTAATTTAACTATGTGCAGAACTAAAATAACTGTGTTGCAGGCTTAATTTAACTATGTGTAGAACTAAAATAACTGTGTGCATAACTAATTTAACTGTGTGCAGAACTAAAATAACTGTGTGCAGAACTAATTTAACTGTGTGCAGAACTAAAATAATCGTGTTCAAATTCACTGTATATTGTGTGCAGAAATAAAATAACTGTCCTACGTTTAGTTAATTAACTGTATACTATTAAAAATATTGTGCCAAATTCCAGATGTAAAGTCTCCCTTAAAAATATTATGCCAAATTCAGGATTCAGTAAGATAAAGTACAAGGTGATATATATCAACATTGTGCCAATTTTACTTCTTTTAGTAAGATATTACAGCGTTTCAGTACATAACCCTAATTTGAACAAAAATTCAGAATTTAGAATTCATTGACATAAGAGCAAACTAATATAAATAGCCCTATTAACATTAAGATAAGAACATATTTCGATATCAATAGCCCCATTAACATTAAGATAAGAACATAATTTGATATCAATAGCCTCATTAACATTACGATAGGAATAGAATTCAGAATTCAGAACAACAACAAAACAACAACCACAGAATAGTAAATGCACAACAACTATAGATGTTATTCAACAATCTCATTACAAGTCCTTCTATTATGTCCTTTTTTGCATCGTCCATATTGTGTATTTCTCGATGAATCCATTTGTGAAGCTCTTCTATTCTTCCTAGGCCTACTAGGACGAGTCTTGATGATAGAAGGTAAAATATGCACCTAATCTGAACTACCATGACTCATCTCAATATCCAGAATTGGATTGATACATTCTTCATATGCTGCTCTATACATTTCAGCCTGAAAATAAATATCAGTGAAGTGATATAATGGCCTGCCAGCCTTCTCAATGCATGCACATGCATGCTTACATAGCATCCAAAAGATTTGCCATTCACTACAAGAGCACGTGCGATCTTTTAGGTCAACCTTACATGAGTACTTCGTATCCTTTACATCATAAACCATGATGCTTGATATAAACACAGATAACTTCTGACCCTCTTCTGCATTTCTTTGCAATACTTTTTCAGGATCAGGACAAAGATGGGTTTGGATGCTATGTCCTCGCATTCATCTAGCATGCATCAATTACATAATTTGAAGTCTTATATGATCAACCATTTGAGGAATAGCAAGATGTCGAGCCTCTAGAATCCAACAATTAAAACATTCTACAACATTAGTTGTCATAATACCTCAACGTGGACCTGGAAATATTGAATTTGCCTAATGCTCTAGCTTTGACTGTATTATAAAGTTACTTACACTTGGGACTTCAGCAACAAGTTTACTCATTAATTTTTGAAAAATATTTAGCCTTAGAATATATGCAGCAGCATTTAACAAATCAACCAACATCTTCCTTTCAACTGCACGATAATGAGCAAGCACCTGCACGTATACAATCATTGTATGTTAACATACATTTTAATTTTAAAATGAAAATTAAAAGTTTTGATAAGGATGTTGCATGCCTGATTTTTAAAATTTTCTTTGATATGACGGATGCAGTAAGAGTGGTAGATATTGGAAAAGTACTTCGACATTGCTTTCATAAGTCCCTGATGTCTATCTGTCATAATTGTGAATGGTTGTCTATGGTACTCAACATAAGACTCCATGGCTCCTTTTAAAATCTGACAAAACCAGTCCCAATTATCATCATTCTCTATATCAACAACGGCATATGCTATAGGGAACATATCATCATTCGCATCTTTGCCCGTAGCACAAAGTAAAACTCCTCCATCCCTATGTTTAACAAATGTTGCATCCATCAATATTAGATGTCTACAACCTCTAAGAAAACCATTGATTGAGGCTCTAAAGGAAATGAATAAACGTCTAAATTGATCTTCGATGGTTTCATGCTCTGCTATGCTACCAGGGTTGGTCTCAAGAATGGCATTACAATACCATCGTATCCGTTCATAAGATACTGACCTTTGACCATATAGCTCCTTCATAGCAACCTTTTTTCCATGCCAAGCTTGATGATATGGTAATTCCACACCAAATTCATGACGAATATCTTTTACAATATCACTTGGCCTATATAAAGGCATATCATGAATTTTTTCTTTCACAATATTTGAAATCCAATGCTTCGAAGCTTTGGGATGATATCAAACTTATAACCCTACTCTACATGTATGTTGATTTCTCATTGTTTGAATTGCAAATCTATCTTGATTCCCAAGACGAGAAGCATGAATGCGCCATCCACATCCTTCATATGCACATTCAATAGTAACACGCTGACGATCATTCTTTATAAACACAAAATCTCTACAATTTGCAATGCAAAAATTATGAATTGTATCATGAAGGGTTTCAACATCCTTGAATTCTTGACCTACACCCTCTATAGAGTTTTTCCAAGCATCCAAAGTATTCCTTGGATTTGGTTCATCTTCAATGATAGTCATTGTTTCTTCGACAACTCGAACAAAATTACTTGAGCTGCCAAATGAGAAAAAATGAGATGAACTGCCCTTCCGATAATTCTTAGAATAACTTATATGTTCAATATTTTCAGATGGGACACCATCCCTGCAAGTACAAAAGATTGATTCTTCCCGTAAATAATATTGCCTCACATTGAACATCACATTATATGATTCAGATTAATTATAAAAAATAATATACTAAAATAAATTATGAATAGACTTTGAATTACCTCAAATTGATTATCACATTAGGTGATTCAATTATCGACGCTGCATGAAATACAACCATTTCAATTATTGCAGCTTTTAACTTTCGATGTATTTCGTACATATTGCTGACATCCTTATTTTCTATGAGTGTAACGAGCATTCTTAAATTGTTAGGAATATAGAATTTCAGATGAATCATTGTATAAGATAAATGCTTCCATCTCTCCACTATTTCATTGACAATATAATTAAGAGTTGTGTCTTTTGAAATTGAAATGATATGGGCTTCATTACCATAGGAGCACACAGCCATAAAATTTGAATTTTCAATATCCTTAGGATCCATAACTGTTAAAAACCAAGATAATAATAAGGAATCTGATTTAGAAAAAATCAGAAGAAAATTTTGTGACCATGGCGTGGAAGAGGATTCAGAACAAATCAACAAGGAGGAGGCGGGCCAGTAGGAGAGGCAGTGTGAATGGTAGAGAAGGAGCTGGGTAACTACTCTCTTCGTGGGATCGAGAGCTTCACCGATAGACAACGGATGCAAGGAAGGGATGAATGGATATTTATCTCGTGGGAGAGCTTCACCGGGAACTACACTGTCCGTTGATTTTTTTGATCTACTGGCTGCTGAGGGATGAACGACATGTCTATAATGCGTCTACAATGGCCGGTCCTTAGAATGGGAGAGAAAACGTTGGCACAGCTGCTGATATTTTCGATAAACAGAAGAGGAACAGTGATAAAGGGTATTTTCGGTATTTTTAAAATAATACGACATTATACAGGATGTTGTATTACGGTAAAGGGTATTTTTGATATTTTGAAAATAATATGATATCATGAAGGATGTTGTATTACGGTTAATGTTAAATGAAGGATCGAAAATTATACTTTTAGTCAACAGGGATAATTTGTTATAGTGGAGTCAATATGGGGAGTTGGAATTAATTACCCCTTTTTTTTTTATAAATTTCAGTTTTATTCTTTTGAAAATATTGGATGTTCCCGTTAAGTTATTTTTCTTGGGTTTATATGTATAGCCACTGTACAACCTTATCCCTGGGTGTTTTTGATTGTAGTAACCCTCGTTTGGAAGATCTTTTTTTTATTTTTAGACTTAAGAATTACAGGTAGGTCTTGCATGTCTTACGACTAGGCAATACTATTAGATATTTAAACTATTCATCACATGCTCGGCTCGTGCTGCTGGTTCGGAGCATCACGCTCATCCTTCCCCCGTGACCTTTTTAATCTCCTTCAGGCTCCAAATGTGCCAGAGGTCACAGGTTTCCTTTGGTCTCCTGAAAGTCCTAAGCAAATGCCAGAAATGCCTACAACTTGCCACCCTTCTACAACCGATGAACAAATAGTCCACGTACGGAACACATCTCAAAGGCAAGTTCCAGTTCCTCTTTGTTAGATTCTCCACTGTTAATAGTTTGTTAATCCATTTATAGGAGCCACCCCAAACCTCTAACCTTCTCAGGGATTGCACTACTCCTACAAGTAGCATAAAAATTGGAGAAGCGGACCCCCCCAGCA
Organism: Areca catechu; assembly: GCA_021397845.1. NCBI lineage: Eukaryota > Viridiplantae > Streptophyta > Magnoliopsida > Arecales > Arecaceae > Areca > Areca catechu. The sequence goes on along the minus strand of CM038050.1, from coordinate 155,175,437 downwards.
GTGAAGAAATATATATAAATATATATAGAATCCTTTCGTAGAGAAGACCACATCTCCAAGTCAGAAGCACATGCTGTTGGATCCTAATTAAATCCAGTAGCCTTATCTTTCTCCTCCTCAACTTGGGCCATATAGAAAGCTGACTGTTTCCATCCCTTACACAATTCTCAACTACTAAGTTGTAGAGCTTAATAGAATCTGTCCAAAATATAGTATCAGCCCCATATCCAACCTTCACATTGATGCTTCTGAAAAAAATTCCCTTTTGCCTTCAACACAGTCCTCCATAATGTTGCTCAGAGAAGGCTTGACTATCTTCTCCTTCTATAGTACCAAAGGTTGACAAAACATTTCCAAGATAATTAAAACTTCCTTCCACTAGCAATCTCCACCACCACTTACGCATGAAAGGTTTATTACCAAATATCTCGATGATGTCCTACTGTACGTTGAAGGCTTCTTCCACTTTGCCTGGGTGCTTCTGGGATATTGTGGTGACTGATACGTGTGGTGGTTGTATTTACTGTAGAGCTTTGTTAAGCAGCCTATTACGCACTTTTTTTTGTAATAAAAAATGATTCCTTAGCTCCCACTCTCTCTCTCTTCCTCCTCCATTTCTGTATCTGCGAGAAAATATAGCATGAGTCAGGTCTCCTTTCATCCAAAAAAGAAGAAGAAGAAGAAGAAGAACAGACCGTAGGTGTTATGTGTGAAAACATTAGTTCATATTTTTCTGCATGCAATGCTAATATATATCTTTCCCAAATGATCCTAATACACTTATTTACGAGGAGTGTTCTGAAAGAAAATTTTCTACCCTGTACTCATCAACTTAATCTAAAAATAAAAAAAGTCTCCACCATCAACTTTCTTGCAGAATATCTGAATAAGATAGTATATTAAACTAACAAGAAAGCAGGTTAATGACTGCGAAGAATCATGACCCTTCTGGCTTCATATATATTAAAGAATACATAAGATCATGTTGCACTTAGGCTGGCGGAATAGGCCACGATATGGATGCAATTAATAACGCCCACAAAATGGAAGAAAGCCAAAACGAATACTAGCGGCAGTACAAGGGTATTGGTGAGAGGGGAGAAAAGAACGCGTACGGAGTCAATTCCGTCCGTGACACGGATCATTGCTCGCTCTCTCTCACCCTCTAGTGGCCTTCGTACCACGGCAATTTCGTCCTTCTGGTGGCCTCCTACCCACACTAGCTCGATCCATCATGCGCGCCCCAACTTCGATGGCCACCAAAACGACCCTATTTCACCATCTCTACTTTGGCATCATTCAAGAGTTACTTTGGTGTTGGTGCAAGGATGGCCGAAGAGTGGGGCTTCCACGGACCGACAGGAGAAGGTGGTGAGATTGGTTAGGTATTAACCAAGGCCTGAGGAAGGTCTGTTTAACCAGGCTAAGGTAGAGCGTCAGCACGCACTTCCCACGAGAAGGAAGGGTTGGTGGTGTCATTCCCATTCGGACTTCGCAAGGTCTGTTTAACCAGGCCAAGGTAGAGGGTCAGCACGCACTTCCCACGAGAAGGAAGGGTTGGTGGTGTCATTCCCATTCAGACTTCGCATTATATCGCTAGGTCACGATATTTTTGCCTTACTTTATTATTATTTTTTTGATAAAAAAAAAAAAAAAAGATAGAAGGGATAAATTCTGGTATAGCTATCTCCCAGGCCCCTATCAATGTAATATTCGATTCGAGATGCTCAAATTTTTATAGTCTCTTCCCATCTAATGTGAGTAGGTCAACCTGACATCACTAAAATGTGGACTAATAGAACAAGGACAAAGGGATCTAATGTGAGTAGGTCAACTTGACACCACTAAAATGTGGACTAATAGAACAAGGACAAAGGGGAAGATCCTGACCTCTCACTCACATCAATGTCCTAGAAAAATTTCTGAATTTAATCGAGTCATCCACGGGATCATGCCTCGAACCCATGACCTGTTAGTAGTAAGATAAAGCCTCTACCAACCGGGCTATCATCTTAGCAATGTCCTACTTAATTTATCTTCGTGCAGTGGTCTCTGACTACTCATCTTGTCTTCATCACTGCAAAAATGGAATGGTTAGCTTAACATCATTTCCATTGCAGGCTTTTCTAAGGTAACATGCAGGGAGTGGCATCCAAATGGTATCCTTGGTGGGAGTAGGAGGATCGATCGAGAGCAGTAACCTGTAATTTTTTAAAAAATAATATTATTTTAATAAATAATTATTAAAATAGGTGTTTGGTAATTTATTTATTAAACTAGGTGATTTTTAAACACGTGGCACTTGGAATTGGACACAGCTTGAAGTTGAACACATGGAATGGAAGAAATGGCACATGGCGAAGGGAGGACACATGGCATGAAATCGCAGCTTGAAGCCATTCCATTTCATGGCATGAGAAGCTGTGATTTCATAGTGAAATCATAGCTTGGAGCCACAATTTCATTGAGAAATTGTAGCTTGAAGTCATGATTTCTCGGCCGAGCCCCCTATAAGCCTTCCCTTTTTTTTTCTTCTATTTGTATTCTAACCAGCCCAGTTCTTGTTTGTCTCTTGGCCCCATCTTTCCCGAGCTTTCCTTCCCCTTATCCCACTCTCGGCCCCATCTTCTGGAGTTCTTGTTTCCCCTTTATCCGTGTCCCACTTCGTCCCTTACTTTTGAGCTTTTGGGTGCTGTTGTTTTCCTATTCTTCTATTCAGATCCGATCCAAGTATACTCCGATCCGATCCAAGTTGATCCCCTATTCTCTTGTCAAGATCTGGCCCGAGTGCAGTTCGGTTCTAGTTGATCCGGTCCCAAAAAAAGATTATTTTTTCCCCATCCAGTATTACAGGTATGTTTCTTGGTATTTTACTTGATTTAATTATTTAAAAATTATTGTTATAGTTTCTTATTTGTTATATTTTTTATTGTATCTATTAATTTAATTTTTAAAAATTAAAATTCTGGTTTCATGGGTTTTTTAATTTTTTAGCAATGTAATTATATGTTGTTGTTTGATATTTACATATTTTAGTTATTTGTGGTGCTTATATTATGATTTAATATTTCAAGAAATGATCTCCCTTTAAAGATAAATTAATATTTTGATTCAATATTTATGTCCCTTTATAGATAATTTTATATTTTGATGTTGCAAAAAAAATTGTAAAATAGTATTAAGCTTTGAAGAATTATTAGTGATATGGCAGGATCGCTGACGTGGAGTTCCTCTCAACTCCAACTGGCGGCTATGCTAGTAGAAGATGTCACTTGGATGTAGCATCCGGAGAGCACCTCGGCCGGAGTGGCTCCCCCGTGGTTGAGCCTCGACCGAGTGAAAGGAAAACTGTAGCGAGCATGCTTTCTATTTTAAAACTTTTTCAAAATAATATACAACGGAAGCATAATAAAGAAGATTAACATTTAATCTAAGCATGCTTTTAGAACTTTTCTATGCTACTTAGCCCAAGATCTTGCATAAATGAGTAATATAAACTATGAAATCATGAACTCATGCTATGAACAGCTTTTAAAGCAACATATCTCTATATGTAAAACCATACATCGTATGAAGTGGAGACGCTTTCCACTGCGGAAGATTCAGGAAGAGGTAGAAGAACTTTGCTTAGCCGCACACGTGTCCGACCTCTACAAGTGGTTCACACCGGGGCTCTTTCAAGATCCACTTTCACTCCAAGTGCTAGCTTGTTGTGGAATGATTTGATCAGAATGCTTTTTCTTCTTTTGATGCCGAACTCACCAAATGAATGAAGAAACTCAAGAGGTGGAGGATGAGATGTTAAAACCCTTCCCAAACACTCAATCCCAAGACCTAGATCACTAGGTACAAACATGCACACTCTTTTCCCTATGTCCTCACACCCATACAAAACCTAGAACTTTTCTTAGTTTCTTCCCTTTCCGCTCTTTTGATTTTTTCAGCATTTCTTTGCTGAATTAAAAGTTATTTTTGTCCTCCCATTTCAACCCATCATATAGGTGGAAAGGGAGAGGGAGGGAGAGGGAGAGGGAGGGTGGGGAGTTATGGGTTGTTATGGGTGGTTATGGGAAGTTATGGTCATGGGAGGTTACATAACCCCCCAAAACTGAATTTAAACCTATTTAATTTCAGATTAATGTTTCAATTAATTTCAGTTCATAACTGAAATCAATTGGGTCAAGTGTGCATACATTGGGTTCAACCCAATTGGACCCAAATCGATTTTGATCCAAATCCCATTTGATTCGTTCCAGATTTTTATAGCTCAATCAAATTGGACTATAAAGTAATTCCATTACTTAATTCACCTCCATGCATCACCAACTTTTAGTGAAAAATTTTATGTCACAACCTTTTGTGACATCAAGTGTCTACACTTGCAAAATCAACAAGTGTCGACACCTACACAAGTGTCGACACTTTCAAGAATATCAAGTGTCAACACTAGGATAAGGAAAAATACTTTTTCTTTGTGAGTGCACGAACGATTTCCAATCATTCTCCGATCACTAGATCAAGTAGAAACCCCTATAGTGTGTAACCCCATAGGTTCGAACACTAAGCCGGTAGTACTGGAACATTTCCAATACCAATCAAAGTTGCCATCTAGAATTGACACCCGACGTCTGGATAGGTCGAAGTTGCAGAACAACAATCAAGAACCAGGAGATACGAAAATCATGTAATTAATTCCTTTGACCTTAATGCTCAGGAAGACTTAGGGTTAAACTACCCAACCCATAAAGTCCATCAATAATGTGTCTCAACCTCACAAGTCCTGTAACACTTTACAGAGACTACCTTGGCCAAGGTTTTGCTAAATTGAAACACAGTAAGATATCTGCTCTAAACACTTTGGAGGGGTCAATCCCATCTTGATCCAATCACTATTACACGAGTACTTAACTGCACCCAGAAACCTTCCATCCTTGGATTAGAAATCCAGATAGTCCAGCACCAAAGTACAGTGAGTTACTCGCAAGCTACCATGACGATCTCATGTCTAAGGGATAACTATGTTCATATCAAAAACTCTAGGCAGAAAAAGTACAGACAGGTCACATTCGATGAAATGTCAAACACAACATCTATATGCCATACCAGTGTCTCCATACTCCTTGGTTAAGAGGACAACCAACGACTATGGCACACAATGACCTATACTTGATATACTATCATCCTGAAATAAGTATATCATTTGGTCGTGAACAATTTTAGGACTATATGATATATCCTCTCTATATCACATACAAATAGTCCTAAGGACTTCATCACTCAAGAACTCATTACAGAAAGATGAAATGGTAATGAACTGCCAGAATAAATATTTTATTTAATAATATAATTCATATACAATTACATCAAATGTACAACTATCTATAGAGATAATTGGCTTTGGGACACATTTCCCAACAACTCCCACTTGGAGCAAAGCCAATTAGAACAGTATCGTACACCCATCTTCCATTTACAATCATTGAGTTCTTGAATTCCAACGGCTTTAGTGAAGGGGTCAGCTAGGTTCTCCTTTCCATCGATCTTCAGAAGGTCGACGTCACCTCGCTCCACGATTTCTTGCACAAGGTGAAACCGGTGTAGAATATGCTTAGTACGCTGATGGGACTTCGGCTCTTTGGCTTGAGCAATGGCTCCAGTGCTGTCACAGTACACTGGAACAGGACCATCCAGGGAAGGTGCCACTCCTAGCTCGCCAAGAAATTTTTGCAACCAAACAGCTTCCTTTGCTGCATCAGATGCTGTAATATATTCCGCTTCGCATATAGAGTCTGCTACAGTGTGCTGCTTGAAACTCTTCCAGCAGATAGCTCCACCATTCAGGGTAAAAACAAAGCCAGACACACTCTTGCTATCATCCCTATCTGACTGGAAACTAGAGTCAGTGTATCCCACAAGTTTCAAGTTAGGTCCTCCAAAAAGATGCCACTGGTCCTTGGTATTTCGCAAATACTTCAAGATGGTCTTTACAACCTTCCAGTGTGCTTCACCTGGATCAGACTGGTATCGACTCACTACTCCTAATGAGTATGCCACGTTTGGTCTAGTACATGTCATGGTGTATATGATGGACCCTACTGCCGAAGCATAAGGAATCCTACTCATATGCTCTCTTTTCTCAAGAGTTGTTGGACAATCCTTCTTGGAAAGAGAAATTCCATGGCCTATCGAAAGATAGCCTTTCTTGGAATTCTCCATGCTGAACCTTTTCAGCACGGTATCAATGTACGTAGATTGGGACAAACCCAGAAGCTTCCTTGATCTATCCCTATAGATCTTTATACCTAGTATGAAAGAAGCCTCACCCAAGTCTTTCATAGAAAACTGGGACGACAACCAGACCTTTATTCCCTGTAATGCAGGGATGTCATTCCCGATTAAGAGAATGTCATCCACATACAGTACAAGAAATACAACTACAGAACCATTTGCCCACTTATATATGCAGGGTTCTTCTTTGTTCTTAACAAAACTATACGTCTTGATACACTTATCAAAACACATGTTTCAACTCCGAGATGCCTGCTTTAGTCCATAGATGGACCTACTAAGCTTACATACCTTAGACTTATATGTGGATGTGAACCATTTGGTTGCATCATATACACCTCCTCATCTAGCTCACCATTTAGGAAAGCTGTTCGGACATCCATTTGCCAGATTTCATAGTCCAGATATGTAGCTAAGGCAAGCATATCCAAATGGACTTGAGCATTGCCACAGGAAAAAACGTCTCGTCATAGTCAATACCATAACGTTGATGATATCCCTTGGCAACCAGACGGGCTTTATAGGTCTCTACCTGCCCATCTGCGCCCCGTTTCCTTTTGAAGACCCATTTGCACCTAATGGATTTTACCCTTTCAGGTGGATCAACCAAAGTCAATACTTTGTTGATTTCCATGGACTCCATTTCGGATTTCATGGTTCCTAGCCACAACTCAAAATCAGACCTCTGCATCGCGTCCATATAGGTGATCAGATCCTCGTTGTTCTCATCGAGCTCAACGGGATCACCGTCCCGGACCAGAAAATCGTAGTATCTGTCCGGTTGACGTGGTACTCTACCAGATCTCCTTAATGACTGGTCAATAGGCTCAGGGTTTGATATATCATAATGGGTTTTGTAGCAGTCCTTGAATGATTTGGTTTTTCTATCTATTGAACTTCAGTAAGCTCAACCTTGGCAGCTTGAGCACCTTCAATAAGGTACTCCCTTTCCAAAAAGGCAGCTCTAAAACTGACGAACAACTTTTGTTCCTCAGGCATATAGAAGAAATAACCCTTAGACTCTTTAGGATATCCAACAAAGAGGCACCTATCAGACCTAGGTCCAAGTTTATCTATCTCCAAATGCTTGACATAAGCCGAACACCCCCAAACCCGAAGGTGTGAAAGAGTCAGCTTACGCCCATTCCATATCTCATATAGAGTTTTGTTAACAGACTTACTCGGAATTCTATTTAGAAGATAGCAAGCTGACTCCAAAGCATACCCCCAAAAGGAAGTTAACAGAGTTGCAAACCCCATCATGGATCGGACCATGTCCAACAGAGTTCGATTCCTCCTTTCAGACACACCATTTAACTAGGACGTCCCAGGAGGTGTCCATTGAGAGAGAATCCCATTTTCTTCAAGCAAAGTCAGAAACTTCACAGAAAGATATTCACCACCTCGATATGATCAAAAGGTTTTAATAAGCTTCCCGGTTTGTTTTTCAACTTCATTACGATATTATTTGAACATTTCAAACGATTCAGACTTATGTCTCATCAAAAAGACATAACCGTACCTTGAGAGGTCGTCTGTAAACGTAATGAAATATTTATACCCATCCTTAGCATCGACATTCATTGGTCCACATACATCAGTATGTACTAGACACAAAATATCATCGGCTCGTACACGTTTTCCAGTAAAAGGTGACTTGGTCATGTTACCAAGTAAACAAGATTCACAGGTCGGCTGTGATTCACAATCACTAACATTTAGGAGACCTTCTCATACTAACCTGTTGATTCTATTCTTGTTTATATGACCTAGCCTACAGTGCCAGAGATAAGCATCATTGACATTATCTAATCTAGGGCATTTGCATGAAATGTACATTACACCAACTGGATGTGATAAAACGTAAATGCCATTCTTAATATGTCCAGTCATAACCACAATATCATTCACAATGACTTTGCAAAAATCACTCTTGATTAACAGTTCATAACCATTACAGGCCAACTGGCCTACAGAGATGATATTTACAAGGAATGATGGATAATAGTGACAATCACTAAGAACAACTTTACAAGACTCGAAAAACAGATTGACAATTTCTAATACCAGGACTGGAGCTTGACTTCCATTCCCCACGTTAAGAAATCTCTCGTCATTCTTGAATTTTCTACTAACTTGTAATCCCTGCAACGTATTGCAAATATGGTAAGGACAACCAGTATTCAATACCCAGTTAGTAGTATCACAAATAGAAAAATAACAAGGATTTATCATATAAATACCTTGTCCATCAACTTTTTGCTGCTTCTTTTTCTTTGGCCTGTTCGGGTCAAGTGTAGCTAGGTAAGCAGAACAATTCCTCTTCCAATGACCCGGCTTCTTGCAGTAGAAGCATTCTGCCTGACTCTGGTCAGCCCTCTTCTTAGCCTGACTGGGCCCAACACTTTGTACCATTTTACTTTTATTCTTATTCTTCTTCCCTTTCTTAAAGTGATGATGCCTTGCCGCACCGCCTCCCACTAAATTCACCAAGCTCTTTTGGAGCTGGTGATCTTTTTCATAAGTCTGCAGTAACCCCATCAACCCATGGTAGTTGACTACAGGCCTTGTCAATCTATAGTGATCTAGAAAAGGTAAGTAGGAGGGAGGCAAAGAATTCAAAATCGCATCCTTCCTAAGCTACTCGTGGAAAGGATATTCGAGTTTGGCTAGACGCTCGATCATCTCGATCATGTACAATACATGATCAGTGACCGAGGACCCCTCAGTCATTCGAGCGTTGAAGATGGTAGAGGAAACCCTGTACCTTTCAACGTCGTCTAGGGCACCAAAAGATTCCTTCAACTTTTGAAGGATTTCCTCTGACTGGGCCTCCTCGAATCTGTGACTGAACTCGTCATTTATAGCCGCCAACATAATGCACCGCACCGTAGTATGGTCAGAGACCCACTTTTGATAAGCATCCCTGACTGCAGTATGTGCGGTGGGGGCTGGCCCCTCAGGTGCCGAATCCATTAATACATAAAGGATTCGCTCGTGCTCAAGAATGATTCTCAGTCTTCGATACCAACTATCGAAGTTGGGTCCCATGAGCTTGTCATTATCTAATAATGACCGGAATGACATATTAGTAGACATTATCTGAAAAGGAGAAAACCAAGATTATTTTGTATATGAATTATTTAAAACTTAAAGACATGGACTTTTATCTAAAAGTTCCTCCCACTATTTTATTTAGACTGGTAGCCTCTACCTCCAATCCGAAGAATAACACTTATCCCTTAGTGGGTATCAGAATCTAATAGACAATGAATGAGCCCGACTTTGGTCGGCCGACCCATGCTCATTTAAAGGTAGGTTCATAACCAGTTGTTTCTCCAAACAACTCCTAGTAATTTATTTTGCCTCAGGAACACTTCAATCGGCCTTTGGGCTACCTGCTAAAGAAGGTCCCGGTTAGATCCAACCATTAACATGACTGATCTTAATGCTTCTAGCTAACAAATGATCAAGCTCGACTTTGGCCGGCTAACCTGACCACCTGTTAAGAAAGTTGCACTATGCCATCATATAATGAATGGCAATTCCAATAGCATGATGACCACCCGATCTATGGATCTGCCGATGATCACCCCACTACTGGACTCATTATCAAACACCTTAATGGGAGGCTGAGACAAAAAACTATCATATAATTTTCATCTTTTTAAGGACCTAATAATTTAGAGGTTTTATACATGTTGTGACAGAAGAGAAAGGATAAGTCATGGATTATCTTCCACTAACTTCATATGTTAATGAAAGGGTTACATGAACCACAAAATCTATAGGCACCTAAATCAGTCAAGTTGATTAACCTTGTTGGTGTGGGCTAACTCGAATCAATGAACTAACTAATCAAATCTGGTTAACCACATTGGCCAGGTAAGTGAGATCAAGGTTATGGGTTAAGCCATTAACCATCTTTCCATAGACACCAATATCATTGGCCAGGAAAGAGGTAGCCCCAAAAACCATAGATCAATTGCCATACTTACCTTATACACCAATTAGTTCACCAATTTCGATTAGGCTAGCCTAAGGAATCGGGTCCTACCACGAAGCCAAGATTAAGTCCATTTAGATGTATGGACCAATCAATCTAACTATTAGATAGATACTAGAGAAGGACCTTAACTTAACATTTGATTAAGTTAATTCTCTATTAAGTCCAATTCATCTAAACTTAGGTCTAACCCAATTAGGACCTAATTCAAGCTAACCCATTTAATCCAAAGTTATGAATATGACTTAGATCTTAGAATCATATCCCTAGATCATTTAGTCACTTAGATTTACTTAATTCATAATTAAGTTAATCATACATCAAATTGAAATATTTTCAATAAACTTTGTAAAACATTTTTACAAGAAAATCTAACTTTTGAATTTCTGTTCACTGTGAAGTGTCGACACTTTAGCAGCAAGTGTCGACACCAAGGTATCGACACTACTCTGAGACAGGTCGACCCACAGTGAAAAACAGTGAACCAGTTTCTGTGTTTTTGTTCATGAGTCAACACCCAGAAGTCCAAGTGTCGATACATAGACACCCAAGTGTTGACACTAGGTAAACCAAGTACTGACACTTGATCCAACCCGAGCACATAAATGCAGAAACCCAAATTTTGTCTTTTCTAAACTTGAATTTTATGTTAAACTATTTAACACAACAATCATAAATAAACTTTAGAATATTTTTAAAACATTTTATGACTTCAAATTTAGAACATAATAAAGATCAAAATATTTTAATTTTAATTTTTTTTTTCTTTTTCTTCTTCATGAGTCCTTCACAATGGCACTCAATCTAAGTACTCGTATGAAATTAAACTGATTTCATAATATTTATACTAAACATTCATGCTAGAGCAACTTTGTTGCTCTGATACCAATTGAAAGGAAAACTGTAGCGAGCATGCTTTCTATTTTAAAACTTTTCAAAATAATATACAACGGAAGCATAATAAAGAAGATTAACATTTAATCTAAGCATGCTTTTAGAACTTTTCTATGCTAGTTAGCCCAAGATCTTGCATGAATGTGTAATATAAACTATGAAATCATGAACTCATGCTATGAACAGCTTTCAAAGCAACATATCTCTATATGTAAAACCATACCTCGTATGAAGTGGAGACACTCTCCACTGCAGAAGATTCAGGAGGAGGTAGAAGAACTCTGCTTAGCCGCACACGTATCCGGCCTCTACAGGTGGTTCACACTGGGGCTCTTTCAAGATCCACTTCCACTCCAAGTGCTAGCTTATTGTGGAATGATTTGATCGGGACTCCTTTTCTTCTTTCGATGCCGAACTCACCGAATGAATGAAGAAACTCAAGAGGTGGAGGATGAGATGTTGAAACCCTTCCCAAACACTCAATCCCAAGACCTAGATCACTAGGTACAAACATGCACACTCTTTTTCCAAAGTCCTCACACCCATACAAAACCTAGAACCTTTCTTAGTTTCTTCCCTTTCCTCTCTTTTGATTTTTCCAGTATTTCTTTGCTGAATTATCAGTTATTTTAGTCCTCCCATTTCAGCCCATCATATAGGTAGAGAGGGAGAGGGAGAGTGGGGAGTTATGGGTGGTTATGGAGGGGTTATGGGTGGTTATGGAAAGTTATGGTCATGGGAGGTTACATAACTCCCCAAAACTGAATTCAAACCTATTTAAATTCAGATTAATGTCTCAATTAATTTCAGTTCATAACTAAAATCAATTGGGTCAAGTGTGCATACATTGGGTTCAACCCAATTGGACCCAAACAGATTTTGAACCAAATCCCATTTGATTCGTTCCAGATTTTTATAGCTCAATCAAATTGGACTATCAAGTAATCACATTACTTAATTCACCTCCATGCATCACCAACTTTTAGTGAAAAATTTTATGTCATAACCTTTTGTGATATCAAGTGTCTACACTTGCAAAATCAACAAGTGTCGACACCTACACAAGTGTCGGCACTTTCAAGAATATCATGTATCGATACTAGAGTAAGGAAAAATACTTTTTCTTTGTGAGTCCACGAACGATTTCCAATCATTCTCCGATCACTAGATCAAGTAGAAACCCTTATGGTGTGTGACCCCATAGGTTCGAACACTAAGCCGGTAGCATTGGAACATTTCCAATACCAGTCAAAGTCGCCATCTAGCAATGACACCCAACATCCGGATAGGTCGAAGTTGCAGAGCAACAATCAAGAACCAGGAGATTCAGAAATCCTGTAATTAATCCCTTTTACCTCAATGCTCAGGAAGACTTAGGAATAAACTGCCCAACCCATAAAGTCTATCAATAATGTATCTCAACCTCACAAGTCCTATAACACTTTACAAAGACTACTCTGGCCAAGATTTTGCTAAATTGAAACACCGTAAGATATCTGCTCCAAACACTTTGGAGGGGTCAATCCCATCTTGATCCGATCACTATTACACGAGTACTTAACTGCACCCAGAAACCTTCCGTCCCTGGATTAGAAATCCAGATAGTCCAGCACCAAAGTACAGTGAGTTGCTTGCAAGCTACCATGACAATCTCATGTCTGAGGGATAACTATGTCCATATCAGAAACTCTAGACAGAAAAAGTATAGACGGGTCACATTCGATGAAATGTCAAACACAATATTTGCATGCCATACCAGTGTCTCCACACTCCTTGGTTAAGAGGACAACCAACGACTATAGCACACAACGACCTATACTTGATATACTATCATCTTGAAATAAGTGTATCATTTGGTCACGAACAATTTTAGGACTATATGATATATCCTCTCTATATCATATACAAATAGTCCTAAGGACTTCATCACTCAAAAACTCATTACAGAAAGATGAAATAGTGATGAACTACCAGAATAAATATTTATTCAATAATATAATTCATATACAATTACATTAAATGTACAACTGTCTACAGTAGATGTTGTCCAGAAATGGAGCCCAAAAGGGGGGGTGAATTGGGTCTTTTAAAAAATTTAAGACAATAAAGAGAGTGACTAGTGATGCTTGTGAACAATGATGAATTCAATGTAAGATATTCAAAGCAATAGCAAAGAAACAAAAGAGCAAGAGAGGAAGAGAGCAATCATACATAAACACAAGGTTTATAGTGGTTCGGTGCAAACCTAGCACCTACATCCACTCCCCAAGCCACCCTTCGGAATTTCACTATAATCCAAACAAGATTATAGTTGACTTGTTTTTCACAAGGCTCATAAGTCAAAACCTAAGTTGGTTTTATCACTTAGGCTTACCAACAAACCTTAACACTTGTTTTGTCTTCGGGCTCACAAGTTAACTCTAGTTGGTTTTATCCTTTTGGCTCACCAACAAACCACAATAACATTCTTTCAAGACACCCTTGAAAGCAAGGTCAAATCACAATGTAAAAACAGATATACAATTTAAAACTAAAATAAACTCTCTTCAAGAGTAGAATGGAATCTTTGAAGCTCAAGTAGATGCTTTTTCTTGACTCTTCTTGGAATCTCCTTCAAAGTGCCTCTTTTGGAATGAAGTAAGGATGAGCTTGTAGGCTTTTCAAGGAATCAAACTATAAGAGGCTTTTGATGTGAAGTATTTGAGAGAATATTAGCTTTTTGGCTTTTGAGTAGACTTGAATGCACTTCAATACACTTCCTTCTCTTTAAAATGAGGTTGGTGGAGGTTAAATATACCAAGAACCTTCCAAAAAATGGTTTGTGACCGTTGGAACCTCGGAAATAGCCGTTTGGAGCTTAAAAAGCAAGTTCTGCAAGCCAAAAAATAGATCCGTTAGAGCTGTCAGGCTGCAAGTGTCGACACTTGGCTGTCAGGTATCGACACTTGGCTGTTAAGTATCGACACTTGATTTTTAGGTGTCGACACTTGAAAGTCGACACTTGGCTGTCAGGTGTCGACACTTGGCTATTAAGTGTCGACACTTGATTTTTAGGTGTCGACACTTGAACTTTCAAGTGTCGACACTTGATGCACAGGTGTCGACATTTGACACAAAAATTCTCAAATTACAAAGTTCTGTATTTTCAAAATTCTCAGGCCTTGAGTCGACACTTGGAAATCTAAATGTCGACACTTGGTGTCGACACTTGGTTCTAGGTGTCGACACTTGGCGTGCCAAGGATTTTTGTCTGTGCCAAATGCTGAAGTGTCGACACTTGACTGTCCAGGTGTCGATACTTGAGACTGAAAAATCTCAGATTCAAGTGTAAATTGCCTCGAAAACTTAAATATAATTCTTGAAAACATAAACACATAATATTTAAACATTTAGATGCCCTTTTTCAATGAAGAGGATGTCCGGATTCGTGAGAAATGCTCCGTGCCATTACATGCCATGAACCATAAGTTTTTGGAATTTTGAGGTGCTTTCTTCCTGAAAACTCACAACTTGAAATCCTCATCAGTATACAATATGTACTCAATGTTTTGTTATTCATCAAAATCACTGGGTGGAGCCAATAGTAGACAATTGGCTTTGGGGTACATTTCCCACTAAGGTCATACCTTGCTTCTCGAGCCCCTTGACCGGAGTGGCTCTCTTGTGGTCGACTCTCGGTCGAGGTCGTAACTTACTTCTCGAGCCCCTTGACCGGAGTGGCTCTCCCATGGTCGAGCCTCGATCGAGGACATGCCTCGCTTCTTGAGCCCCTCGATCGAAGTGGCTCCCCTGTGATCGAGCCTCAACTGAGGTTGTGCCTCGCTTCTCGAGCCCCTCGACCGGAGTGGCTCCCCCACGGTCGAGCCTTGGCCGAGATCGTGCCTCACTTCTCGAGCCCCTCGGCGAGAGTGACTACCCTGCGATCGAGCCTTGATCGAGATCATGCTTCACTTCTCGAGCCCCTCGACCAGAGTGGCTCCCCTACAATCGAGCCTCGATCGAGGTCATGCCTCGTTTCTCGAGCCCCTTGATTGGAGTGGCTCCCCCGTGGTTGAGCCTCGATCGAGGTCATGCCTCACTTTTCAAGCCCCTCGATCGGAGTGGCTCCCTCGCTGTTAAGCCTCGATCGAGGTCGTGCCCTCATCCTTCGAGCCCCTACTAAGGTCAGGCTCATCGCTTGAGGATAACCCTCGATCAAAGTCAACCTCTTCTTCGGGGTCAGGTATGAAGTTTTCAGGAGAATATGGCCTTTCCCGTAAACAGCCTTAGGATGGACAGGTGGAAAATGATGGTGGGTGGCACCACCACCTTCGCTAGAGCCCTAGCACGGCGTGGAGAGGCTAACACTCCTGAGAGATGGTAGCACGCCACCTAGAATCTCTGAAGAAGTGGCATCCCGCCATGGCACGCCGACTGTGACCCTTGTAGGATGGCATTTTTTCAAAGCACGCTACCTGTAGAGGATCAACCTGTTGGAGTGTCAGACCCCTCAGCCCAATATCGGCACCACCTGGGGAAGGGCACTCCGCTCGGGGCATTGCACCCCTTCACCCACCTCCTGCACCATCCAGAAGAGGAAGATTTTGCTAGGAGATTCAGATACTGTAGCGTCTACCTCCAGACTGATTCTTTGCCAGGTCTCCCCAAACATGAAAGTATGATGACAGAGAGAGCCAAAGTCTAGTCGGAGTGTCAGGACTCACGGCGTACCCCTTGTACCCGCCATGAAAGGGATGCGCACTCATCCAAGCTCCATGACCACTGTCAATGACAGACCTCTTTCCCCCAGGAGGAAGGAGAGCAGGCCTACGCCTCGCTTGAGCGAGGGGCGTAGAGAAGGTAAGCCAGAGCTCGGCACCCCAAGAGAGGGGCCACTCATCTATAAGAAACCAAAAGGAGGCCTCCGGTCAAGGTAAGTGATAAGGGGTAGGCAATATAATAAGACACGGAGCATAGCCGGACACACCAGTCCTCTCCAAGAGAGTGAAACGGCTATCGCCTCGATTGCTCAAGTCCTCCTTCTCGACTCTAACTCCACATCATTGTCTTTCAAAGAACTCTGAGAGTGGAAACCACTTCGGGATCCATCTTGGAAGATATGTTTCCCTTGATCGTCCATTGACTTGACCGTCGGAGTGCCCTCGCCGGGATCTCCGGCCTAAGTCTCTTTTCTTATGTAGGACTGGGCATGTGCATTGGGCGCTAGGCGGGAGAGCCATCAACTGACACCACACAGGAACTGCAGGCTACGACGATCTAGGCAGTAATAATTAGGTTAATAAATATTTATAATTTATTTAATAAAAATTGAAAAAGATAATTTATAGTCTTTTCATTAAAAAAATAATAATTTTAATTTTTAAATGTAGATGAAATTATAAAGGTAGATAAATTTAGTTAGTAAATTTAAATATGTATTGAATTATTGAAATTATTTTGTTATGAATTAATGATTCAAATTATTTCATTATTATAGAATTTAAATAATTAATTAATTATAAATGAGTATATAATTACAAAATAATAATATATTAAAATAGATATAACTAATTAATATAGGCATACAAATAATTAATTTGTTTAATATAAATAAATTACAATGTTAATATTAAATAATTAAAATATATAAATCTTAATAGCATGTAAATAATTAATTAATTAAAAAGGAGTTTGTCTTGCTATATAAGTAATTTATTAATTTATCAGTAAATTATTAACATACATGATTTATTAAATAAATTATAAAAGAATAATTTAAAATAATAATAGTATAATAAGATTTGTTGTATAAGTAGAATACATTACAAATATGATATAATTTATTTGACATAAATAAATTATGGTACGATTGCTAAATACTTATAATGTATAAATATTTATAGCTTGTAAATAATTATTTAATTAAATATGAATACGTGGTGGTATAAAATTAATATACTAAATTATAAATAAAGTTAGTAATGTATATGTTGCATTAAAGTAACTTTTAAAATCATGTAGTACTTACAAACATTAATAGTATGATAAAAGATACTGTATAAATAGAAGATCTTGATAAATTTAAATATAGCTTAGTATGAATAATAATTATTTAAAATTTATAATTATTTAGAATATATAAATAATTAAATAATAAAAATTTAAGAGTTATGGTATATAAATAAATTATTAAGTTATGAATAAAATTGTTAACTTATACACTACATTAATCATATTACAAACTTATTTATTAAAAAAATAAATCATAGTATATAAAAAACTTATTTGAGCAAAATTATTAGAAATATGTAGCCTGCAAGATATGGCATGATTGCTGACGTAGAGCCCCCCTCGGATCTTGCTGGCGGCCATGCTCATGTGGAAAAGGAGGAAAGCTTGAGAAGGAGGTTTGGAGCGATTAGAAGAGGAGTGTCTCAATGAAAGTAGAGAAGTTCGTCCTATATGGCAAGCACCCTTTAAATAGGCAATGGCAACGGTCCAGATATCTTCCTTGAAAGATGTGAAATATCTTTGATCATGCCACGTAAAAGCAGTGCCGATCGTAGGTACAAACTACTAAGAGTCATGCCAGCCGACTCGACGGAAGGAAAACCAACCTGTCAGTCAGAATTCGCGAGAATGCGATCAACGGCCAAGACAGGATTTCCACGTGATCTTGGACGGACGTGATGATGTCATGTTGCTCGATCCTGGCCGAAGACAAAGAGTTCGCTGAAAACATCATAATGGAAAAGGTCGACACGGCTCTCAAGCCCACGCCGTTTCACCAAGAATCAATAAGAGCTCGACACATGTCCAAAGCACGTGCTCAAAATAGAAAGTAGTTATTATGATCGGCCAGATCAGAGATTTGCCATCATTAGTAATTTTCTCTTTTCATCTAAAAATGATAAAAATTAATACTCCCATCTTTTAGAGCAATAAATTGCCTTGAAATTGGGAGTGGGGGGCAACTGTTATGATAGACCGGTCCAGAGAGATAATTGCCGACCCGAAGATTTAATTAATCCCCTCCCGATCAGTCAACTAGGCAAGTTGGTGCAATGGTACTTTCGAAACCCAACAAGAGAATGGATCAATACTGCACTTCAGCCAACGGTGACATATGACTTGCGATCAGCCTTCGGTCTACTCCGAAGAGAATGGCTGATCCGCAAGTAGCCCACTTTGAAGGGAGTGGTTGATCTACATACTTCGAAGAGAGTGGCCGATTTATAGCTAGCCCGCTCTGAAGAGAGTGGCTAATCCACAACACGTGGCCCGAATAGGATAGCTCCGAAGTAAATGAGCGATCCCCAATTGGCCTACTCCGAAGAGAGTAGCCGATCTACTTTGACCTAAAGCCGTCAAGAACGGACTTGGTTGTTATAATCAACCAATCATATAACTGATAGCCATGGCTTTAGTAAGACCAAGATAACTAACCTCTAACAATAACTACAATTAGCTGAAAGGAAGTTATATTGACTAACTTCCCTAACAGAAATCAAGAAGGCTTAACTACTTTCAGTTATATCAATAACTATAAAAAGTGGTAAGAGGGGACCTTCAAGGTAAGCAAGACCTGGCAATCATGAGCCAGTCTAAGAGTAGCTTATGCCAATTTGACTCTTCTCTTTTGTCATCTATCTTTCTTTAAGCTCTCCATTCTGCGGCCTGATCCCTATTAACTTAGGTATCAGAGTGTCCGTCGCCAAAGAAATTCTGGCCAGGGATTTGTTTTGCAAGAATCTAAGAAGATGAACTGGCAATTCAGATATTCCATCCGGTCCGCAGGGATCAGCGAGACAATACATCATATAATATTGGTTCAACCATGAACTCTAAAGTATTACGATATTATAATAATGATTAAATAAAACCATTTGATGTCATAACCAAAGAGGCCATGATATGTATTACAGTAATACCACAATGGGTGCCGTTGTTTTTATAGTGTAAGATTAAGATATCATACCATAAAATGCATAATAATTGTTGATGATATTATATATATCAAATTATTATGCAATTGCTATTATTACGAGCTGCAGTCATAGACATGTACCACTTGGTCAATCATGTCTACGGTTGTCTCTTATTATTATCCAAATAGAAAATATTATTTCTTGCAATTGCGAGAAGATGTTACGTACTATTCCGTCGGCATAAAAATCTGGCACCCATGATACATGCGCGGATCATTTTCACTATTTGTAGCTAGCGGTCGCTTCATATATGAACCACAAACCTTTTGCCCTTTAAGGTCAGTATACTAGGAACCAGCAAGAGAGTTTAGAAGCATTGCATCTATTGTGGACATTGCTTATCCAGCCTTGAGAAACAAAGGTCTTTTACCAGCACTATCAGAATACCTTCCTGCTTCCAAACAATTACTGCACTCCCATTCAGCACTAAGTATGATCTCCAAGTAATCCTGCCAGCATGGCCCGAATGTTTGCTTAACCTCATACCAACCCATGACACTCCAATCAGCCATGAATGTGATATCTTATTCTATTGGTCTCCATCCATAGGAGGACCTACTCGGATCCGAGTAGCTAACAAACGATCTCCAACCATCCAACAAGAATTCGTAACAGATCACGACATTCAGTTATCAACCAATTACTTAACGGAACACATTTATCTTAATTGGTTTCAACAACCTAACAGTATCTCGTTATGCCTAACTGTATTTCGATTACCCTTAATGGAAGGCAGTTATACAACCTCCTTAGGTAAGGGGGACTCCTGGCTAGGTATGCTCTCACAACCCCGCTTTATGCTCAATTCATTCTTTAGTGCATATAGCTTCGGCTACTCATGCCTTACTAGTTTTCATATTGACTTGAGCATCGGAATGCCCCTATCGGACTCTAGTCTAAGATTTCTTGTAGGTTTCCACCCATGAGGAGTTCACCTGCTTCACCAGAGAAGATGACAGGACTAGCTGACACCACTGCAAGCCATCGAAGATCAACATGATGATAACAAATTGGCGCACCAGGTTGGGGATAAACGTATCTGTTTATTCTCGAGATTCTAGAGCTAATAGAATGGCCAAGACCAATAACAAAATCCAAGAAACCTCTTTAAGCTATGCTGGATGTTCTTCGCCTCATGCAAGAAAGGCCAACCCTGCAGTGGAGCCCCTTACTCCACCACCATCATCGTTGTTAGCTGCCCAGCAAGATGTCCTCACTGCTTTGGTGCTGCAGGTCCAAGCCTTGACTACGGTGTTGAAGGGGTTATAATAATAGCAAGCGACGACAAAACCAAAAAATCCTGTTTCCATGGTTGTCGTCACACTCCCTGTTCATCAATCCTCCTAGGAAAGCACTCCTACTATTGGATTTCCCACCACTCTAAACCATGATCGCCACATCCAGCTAATTACCAACAATATGAAGGGGAAACATTCCATCCTACAAGTCGATCCCGAATCGGAACTAATTCCATTCATCTCCTCCATGGCAAGGAAGTCCCCAGCATAAGGAGTATCAATGGAAAAGAAGATCAAGGCAAAACAAATACCCGCTCTCTTCATTTGAGTCTTCCTGGAAAGGATCTTCTGAAGAAGTAATTCGATGTTGAACTGAATAGTGCCTCGACGAATATGGGCACAAGCTCAGCAAAGTTAGCTGCCAACTCACTAATCTATAGGAAGGGGGACCCGACTCCTTTGACTTCAACAACTCCCCTCCTCTATTTTGAAGAATTATTGATGGGGGACGAATTTGATGAAATGGGTGTGTGGGGATGTGATCTACTTATCTAGCAATAATATATCAGCATTAGAGCTCCAAATATGGCCGAATTCATAGGTGGAAGGGTTGAAGAAATTTGAGCTAGAGACTAGGTGAGCAGAAAATCTGACATCCTTGTGCAAGCTTCCTTTCAAAAAAATAAAAGAGAGGATCTAAGGGCATATAAACCCTCAAACTAGGCTAAGCAACCCTTAATGACCTCAGATCTAAGGATCAAGAGGTTTTCTTCCCAACAATGAAGAGAAATTAAGCTCAAGTGGAAGGGATTCACTCACCACTCAAAAATTGAAGGCTAGAGACAAGATCTACACTCCCTTCTTGGATTCACCATTGGAGCTTTGATCCATGGCTTGGAATCTTCATCTTTATCTTCAAATCACCAAGGAGAACCTGCAAAGAGTCAAGGTGAGGTCGAAATTCAAAGAAATTGAGGGAAAAATGAAGAAAATAATAAGAGAAGTGAAGAGAATTGCTAGAATTTTTGGGTAGCACTTCCTCCTCTTCTTGGACTATTTGGATCTTGTGTAGAAGAACTTGGGAATGAAACTATGGCACTCCAAAACTCAAAGCACTCACTCTAATTTAGGATCAAACTCAACACTCCAAAAAAAAATCAAAGAAAGCACTCAAACTTCTAGGAAGAACTCAAGAGAACTAGGTAAGATGGAAGAGAACTCAAACAAGGAAATTTCATTCATTCAAATTACTTCATGCTTACAAGAGGGGGGCCTTGGTCCCTATTTATTGGCCAAGGAAGAGGATTAAGGGAACCAACTAACTTATGCTTAGTTGGTGGCTAATTACAATATTAGTTTTTCTAGCAACTAATCCTAACAACTAATCCTAACAAGATAATTCTAGAACTTCCATGTGGCATTATCTCCTTGCAACACTTGGCTTTATCTCATCCTTCCACACGGTCTTTAAAATTTGGTCTCAAGTAGGGTTTCATAGTAGAGAACTTCTTCAAGGCTTGGTCGGCCCATGGGCTTGGAGAAGGGGTCTTCAATTTGCTTCATAAAATTGGGGTCTTCAAGAAATACTTCATGATTTTGTAGGAACCTGAAAAAAAGAAATGGGACTACAACCAAAGATCATTAGTTTGTAATTTCTTCCTCTTGCCAATTAATTCTCCGTGGGTGAAAGGAACTCGGCCCTGACGAGTATGGATTATTTAAGCTTTGGTAGTATTCAAGCAGATCTGGATTGATCCTTTGTAGTTCTTCTTGAGTGATCCTTGAATCTTCAGAATCAGGTCTGCCTTGCCAATGGACCAAGTATCATTGGTAATCCTTATTTCGGGTAGTGACAATCTTGTCATCTATGACCCTTTCAATTTTTTCTCCCCACTTTGGTAATGTGGTTGGTGGATACTCTAGGGTTGGTTCACTCTCAAGGAATGGATCGGGTTCTAGGAACTCACTGGGAATCATTGTGGGCTTCTTGTAACCTACGAGATCTGAGATATTAAAAGTAGAGCTAATACTAAAGTCAGAGGGTAGGTCTAGCACATAAGCATTAGGTCCTATTCTTTTTATTATTTTGAAAGGACCTGCACCACGAGCGTGGAGTTTCTTCATAGTTTCCGGTGGAAACTATTCAGGTTTTAGCCTGACCATCACAAAGTCCCCTACTTGGAATTCTTTAACCCTTCTATGAAGATCAGCCATATGCTTGTAGCTCTTATTGCTTATCTGAATTTTTTTGCTAACTTCTTTGTGTAGATTCTTAACATATTGTGCATATGACTCAGCAGAATCGGATGTTCGTGCATGCATGGGTAATGGAATGAGGTTGATTGGCTTTCAAGGTTTATACCCATGAAGAATCTCAAAAGAGCTTTTTTCAGTGGACTTGTTAAGTGAGCTATTATAGACAAACTCAAATGGGCTTTATTAACTAATGACTGAACTTTATTGTTGGCTAAGGAACAAAGTTCCTATTTTCTAATGTTGGGTGAAAGAATTCAGTTTATCTCCAGATTTGTGTCATAGGGCTTTCTAAAATTATCGATGATTCTGATAACTCTATTTGACACAGCAAGGTTCGGTAGGTTCTACAACATATCCACTTCTTCTAAAAATGGTTTGGCCACTTTAGAAATATCAAAAATTCATGAACAGGATAAAAAGTGTGCCATCTTAGAATGTTGGGTTGGGTTCATCCTATATCATGGGACTGAATTGATAGCATGCTGGTGGTCCCGAGATAAAAAGTGATCAAAAAAAAACTTCAGGAAGTTTGTCTTGGATTTCCTCTAAAATTTTTATGACTTCTTGGGTTCGTTCCTTAAGGTTTTGCTTCTGGACTTCCTGACAGGTCATCACCCCAATTGATAATTCCTTAATGATTTCTTGTCTTAAACCTTTGATTAATTCCGGGTCCTCTTCTTTTATCTCCTCATGTTGTTCTTCATGATTTTGTTTCTGGGCTTCCTTGAGGGTCAAAATCCACATGGGTGATCCTTCCTTGATTTCTTTCTCCACATCCTTGGCATTAATTAAATTTAACCTTTGCTTCTTCTCTTTCATGTCACTAAACCCTCTTTTGATATTATCCTTAGGTGGGGTTGAGTTAATGACAAGCTTCTTTCCTAGATGGGTGAAGGCACAAGAATTGGATTGACCATATAAAGTTACATCATGGTCATATAACCATGGTCTACCCAAAATGATACTACCTACTCTCATGGGAAGAATATCACACCAGACTTGTTCTTGATAGAACTGGATTTGAATGGGAACCTAACATCTGGACTTGATGGGGATTGAAGCAAAATCTATCCAAGAGACTTTAGATGGATTAGGATGGGGAATAAGGGTCAAGCCTAAGTCTCTAAGGGCTTTGGTTGAAATTGCATTTATACAACTCCCATTGTCTATAATGAT
This sequence comes from Areca catechu, assembly GCA_021397845.1. Taxonomy (NCBI): domain Eukaryota; kingdom Viridiplantae; phylum Streptophyta; class Magnoliopsida; order Arecales; family Arecaceae; genus Areca; species Areca catechu. Next base: position 155,151,612 of record CM038050.1, on the reverse strand, counting down.
TTTATAAACTTTCTCCCCTATCTTGACAAATGTTTGGAATATGTTAGTCCTTCTCCAATCCTCCTTCTCCTTAATTTGGGTCAACATTCTAACAACACCTGATGTCTTATCATAACCTCCTTCTTCATCTTCTTCTTCATCATCATACTCATTGATCAGATTGGATTCAGCCTCATATACTTCTTCTTCAAACTCTTCAGTGGGATCAGTCTTTTTATTAACTAGTTCTCCTATATATAAAGATCGGGTAGGGCATTGGCTAGCAAGGTGTCCCATTTTGTGACATTTGAAACATTGGACATTTGGACTACTACTCTTTTGAACTTCAGGGGCCATACCCTTGTCACTTGATTGGCTTGATGGGGCTAGAGGGGTGGTGCGATTTTGACGTAATTGGTTAAACCCTGGTTTCTGAATAGGGGTACTAACATTAGTTGGTTCAGGTCGTCGAGTTATTGGTCCCCTATGAAATCATCTTTCACAATCCCTAGCTATCTGGTAGGCTTGATCTAGGTCTGTAATCTCTCTCAAAAATAATTCTCTTTGAATCTCTTCTCTCAAACCGGCTCTAAACCTAGACAAAGTCACAGCTTCTGATTCATCAATATTACATCTCATCGCAAATTCATCGAATTTGGTGGTGTACTCCGATACAGTCTTAGTACCCTAATACAATCTTTGCCATTGGTCTAATAATCACTGATGGTAGGACATAGGAAGGTACTTCTCTCTCAGCTTAGCTTTCATTGCTCTCCATGTAGTTATAGGCATGTCTCCCCTTTGTCTAATTATTCTCTCGACATTCCCCTAGTACAACCTAGCTTGTCGAACCAATCTAAGCTTGGCAAATTTGTACTTCCTATCCTCGGTCATTTCATACCACTCAAAGTATTGGTCCATCTCTCCCTTCCAGTCAATGTAGGCTTTAGGGTCCAGGCTTCCATCAAAGATAGGAGCCTCTAATCTAATGTTTCTCATCATCCTTTCATCTTGATCGAAGTGGTCTTGGTAGGGTTGCCTAGGAGTGGGCTCAAGAGTGTAGCATAATGTTGGGCTCGATAAGTTGGTCTAGGGAAATCAGGTTCAACATAGGCTCTATGGGCTTTTTTTATGAAATCAGGGCAAAGCCTTCTTGGGTTGTACTCAGGGGTGTGCTCAAAATGTTGGGCTCTTGGTCCTCTTGGGATTGACCTAGATAACTCGGGTTCAGTGGGGGTCTTTTCAAGGGTTCCAACTCTCTCTTTGACTTGACCTAGTTCCTTGTTAATTTGCCCTAATTGCTCAATTACATGGTCAAATTTCTCAGTTACATGGTCAAACTTCTCAGTTAGGGTCCTCATGATGAATTCAAGATTGGGATCCATGGATAACAACCAGACTAAGGGTGGACTTTGATACAGAGCTTATAGGACACAGTACAAGAGTGATCAATACAATAGATAAGCAAGCAAGACCTAATACTAGGGTTCCTAGACCTAGAGTTTAAGAATACAAGACTTAACTAGGCACTACTTAAGAATGTAATTATCTTGTCCACTGGCCAAGTAAGAGGAGGGGTTGCGGGAGGCTCCCCTCGCTTTCACAAGGTCCTAATTAGAAACTGCAAGTTCGCTTAAGGCGTTTGCCATTTGACCTCTTGTCTTAGACACCAATTTCAAGGAATAAGTACAAACTCAAATAATGCTTTGTCTTACCTTGCACTTAAACCCGACTCGTGGGTGTCCCTAATTTAGGTTCCTACTTGATTTTACTTTAGGGTTTAGGTCAATGAAAATGTGGGTGATTTCTTTTTACTAAGGAAAGGTAATGACCTCCTTTCCTTATGTAATATTGAAAGCCCTTAGGATATTTTAAAAATGGATGCACACAATTTCAGCATAACAATGAGTACAATCACTATACCTAGCACAAATGCAAGAAGTTTTAATCCAATTTTGAAATTTTTAAAATTGCAAATTTAAATTAGTTAGTTCAAATCTTGAAGTCTAAATCACAGTAATCAAATTTAAAATTTTAAATTTCGAAATTTGATTAAAAAACTCATTCTTGGAAGTAAAGTGGTTTAAATGTAAATTTCAGCTTCCAACTACCCTCCAGCTAACCTGAATTTGAAAATTCAAAATGTAAAATTTTTAAATCCAAAAAACTCAAAATAAGATTGATTTGGTTAGCTCTCAGATATGGGATATCGAATTTTAAATCTCAACTTCAAATTACTTCGAATTTTTGGTTGACAAGGTAGTTTAAAACAGTTGCTAGAAGATTCTAGCAGTTCAGCTAACTCTTAACAATATAAATTCAAATTTCAAATTCCGAGCTATAAACCTTTATAAAATTCAAAAATTTGGTGGAAAATAACAAAAATCAAGGTCTAAATCTTAGATCTAAAATCTTAAAAATAAAAAAAAATATTTTTGTATTTTTTTGAAAATTAAAGGAAATGGAAGGCAGAAACAGAATTCTGGACAGAACTGCAGAAATGACCTAGGAACTTATATTTTTAAATCCATAAAAATAGAGAAATATATTTTTTTTAATTTTATATTTATAAATATAACACAAAAAGGTACTGAGAAAATTTCTTTTTGGATTTTATTAATTAATGTAAAAAATACAAAAAACCACTGAAATTTGGAAGACAGTGAGACAGAATCTCCAGCAGCTTGCAATGCTTAACCTAGAACCAAAGCTCTGATACCAAAAAATTGATAGGGGATGAATTTGATGAAATGGGTATGTGGAGATGTGATCTACTTACCTAGCAACAATATATCAGCATTAGAGCTCCAAATATGGCCAAATTCATAGGTGGAAGGGTTGAAGAAATTCGAGCTAGAGACTAGGTGAGCAGAAAATCTGACTCCCTTGTGCAAGCTTCCTTTCAAAAAAATAAAAGAGAGGATCTAAGAGCATAGAAATCCTCAAACTAGGCTAAGCAACCCTTAATGACCTCAGATCTAAGGATCAAGAGATTTTCTTCCCAACAATGAAGAGAAATTAAGCTCAAGTGGAAGGGATTTACATACCACTCAAAAATTGAAGGCTAGAGACAAGATCTACACTCCCTTCTTGGATTCACCATTGGAGTTTTGATCCATGGCTTAGAACCTTCATCTTTATCTTCAAATCACCAAGGAGAACCTGCAAAGAGTCAAGGTGAGGTCGAAATTCAAAGAAATTGAGAGAAAAATGAAGGAAATAATAAGAGAAGTGAAGAGAATTGCTAGAATTTTTGGGCAGCACTTCCTCCTCTTCTTGGACTATTTGGATCTTGTGTAGAAGAACTTGGGAATGGAACTATGGCACTCCAAAACTCAAAGCACTCACTCCAATTTAGGATCAAACTCAACCCTCCAAAAAAAATCAAAGAAAGCACTCAAACTTCTAGGAAGAACTCAAGAGAACTAGGCAAGATGGAAGAGAACTCAAACAAGGAAATTTCATTCATTCAAATTACTTCATGCTTACAAGAGGGGGGCCTTGGTCCCTATTTATAAGCCAAGGAAGAGGATTAAGGAAACCAACTAACTTATGCTTAGTTGGTGGCTAATTACAATATTAGTTTTTCTAGCAACTAATCCTAACAACTAATCCTAACAAGAGAATTCTAGAACTTCCATGTGACATATCTCCTTGCAACACTTGGCTTTATCTCATCCTTCCACATGGTCTTTAAAATCTAGTCTCAAGTAGGGTTTCATAGTAGAGAACTTCTTCAAGGCTTGGTCGGCCCATGGGCTTGGAGAAGGGGTCTTCAATTTGCTTCATAAAATTGGGGTCTTCAAGAAATGCTTCATGATTTTGTAGGAACCTGAAAAAAAGAAATGGGACTACAACCAAAGATCATTAGTTTGCAATTTCTTCCTCTTGCCAATGTCCTCATTAAATATAGAAGACCTGATGCCAAGCATGTTTAAAATGTCTCAAGTGGATCCATATGATGGCACCTCAGATCTACTTGACCACCTTGAAAGTTATAAGTCTCTCATGATGATCCAAGGCATCTCTGATGCCCTACTCTGTATTGCTTTTCTAGTAACTCTCTACAAGTCATCTCGAGTCTGGTACTTTGGACTAGATCCATGGAGCATTCACTCCTTCAAATAGATAGCAAAGATATTTATCACCTACTTCAATGATAGCCAAAGGATATCCAAGGAGTCCAATAGTCTTTTCTCTATTCGATAACAGGATGAAGAGTTCTTGAAAGAGTACGTGGCTTAGTTCAAATCAGCCATCCTGTAAATATACAATCTGGATGAGTTTGTAGCAATGCTTGTCTTGAAAAGAGGACTTTACTCCTCTAGGTTTACATACTCCTTGGATAAAATCTATCCGAGATTCTACTTGGAGCTGTTGACTGGTGCGAACATCAGAGGCACCAAACTTAGGCAGAGGCTTCTCAATCTTCTGTGGTTATCTGATTAGTCCTTTTCAGTATTTGAGTCCATTTTGTAATAAGGGCTTAGCCCATTTGACTTTCCATTTTGGTCCCTAAGTCCTGTTCTTTTGGACCTTTCATTATTCGAGTCCTGTATTCAAAGTTTGATTAGTTTTGGGATATGGTCAATCAAGTCAGCTCATGATGAGCTAGTCATATTTTGAGTATTGTAAATCTTATTGTGAGTCTAGTCCAATTTTTGTAAGTAGAAGACTCAAGACAAGTGAAGACCTAGCCAGCTTAAAGTCATGAAGACTATGGAGGACCTAGCAAGAGAATTTGAAGGCCATGGAACCCAGGATTGCAGCCTGGAGTATACTGGGCCACCCAAGGCCCATGAGGAGCATCAAGTGGCGCCATAACCTTATGGTCACCTCCCCTTGGTCAGCCACTTTGGGTCACCTCTCTTGGCCGACCAAGGCAAGTGTGAGAGAGAGAGTTTGAGAGGAAGTGGGAGAAGGGACTAACCATGTATTCTAGCTAGGGTTTGGGTGGGACTAAAATTCTTGTAAATTCACTTGTATACCCTTACTTAGGGCACAAGTTTGTGAGCCTATTTAAGAGGCCCCCCCTCATGTATTTACAATCTTTTCATGAAATATATTGAGTTTTCTATACAATTGCTGTGTGCTAAGGAAATCTGTCTGAACCCCATCCTCCTTCTAGCTTCCTGCGCCCTGCCTCTAAGCATCCAACAAAACCCTAAAGAGCATCCTTCTTCAACCTTGGCCACCAACTCCAAATCCTCTTTTTCCCCTCTTTCTTTCAATCGTTTGCTTTGTTTCTACACCACTTTCTAACTCATGATAGGTGATTTGCAGGTCCCTTAGAGTCCACAAATCCACGATTCCAGCCGACCAGCTTTCGGGTCACCAGATTGAAAGCCGCGGATCTACAAGGTCTTTGGCTTGATCTTCCAGGCCACATCCAGAAGCGTAGAGCGAACTCTTCAAGGACTCATAATCAAATCCTTGTCAAGTACACCCCTTCACTTGCTAGTAGCAGTATTGTAGGAGAGCTAGCCCTACCGGGGCTTCTTAGCCTCAGCGGTCCTCTTTTCTATCAGTTTTAGGGTCTACTTTGCATGCATCTACTTCTGATTTTCTTTGGAATTCCTTGCTTTAAATCTTGGCTCTACTTTTGGGATATAATCTCCTAACTCAACACTTAATAACAAAAAAATACTTTGCATGCATCTTTAGTCCTGCATCATTTGGTATCAGAGCCTGTTTGGGCTTAGTTTTTCTTTGAATATTCGGATCGGGTGCTTCACCATGGCCGTCCGGTCATAGGAGAGAAGTAGGGTTGCAAGACACTCTCTTCCCATTCGAAAGGATCTCCTATGATGTGTAGGGGTGCCGCTGTGATTGACCCCTGAAGAAGAAAACAAAGAGCATCTTTAAGGTTAATTTCTACATCGCGGCCTTCACAGTACATGGTCTATTATTTCAATTATTTTTTCAGGTAGACAGATCAGAAAATCTTGATTTTTATTTTTCTAGATTTATCGTAATTGATAGTATTTCTCAGAATCTTTTCATGATTTATTTCAGTCTATAGATTTTTTGCATGTCGGAGTACTGCCTGAGAACAGTTCTGCCCTGTTTTTCAGCAAGACTAATTTCAGCATGTTTAGGATTCTGTTTGCATAAATTTTGCATATTTTCTTTTTCTGCATATTTCCTACATATTAGGTACTTTGCTGCATATTATATCTTTGCCAATATATATATATATATATATAATCAAAAAATACAAAAACTTAGAAACCCTAATTTGCATTTTCATATGTTTGCCATCATGTGCACAAAATACATTAAGGGCAACTCTACTATGCCAGATGGGGGGAGGATTTGATCACCTCTTCTTAGCCCAAAACCACAATCTTTGCATTCAAACCCAGCCCTAATTAAAATCTAGTAGACCTAATTTGCTCTAGTGAGCTAGGGACACCAATAGGTCGGGTTCAATCTTTGTGGGAAGACTAGTGCACTCAATACTTCTCCTATTACTGGAAGCTGGTGCCTAAGGCTAAAGGTACAGTGTCAAACGACCTAAGTGGATCGGTGGTTCCTTAATTGGGTCCCTACGAAAGCAGGGGGGCCTCCCACCATCCCACCTCTTACCTGGCCAGTGGAAGGACTAGGGATTGTGTTGTGTGTAAGTTGAGTCAACCCATTCTGTTTGGGCTCTAGGTCTAGGCAGCCATAGTCGAGTTGTTGTTGAGTATTGCATGTGCACTAGATCAGGAGTCCCATATCATCCACCATCTCCACAGTTGGCTGAACACATGGATAAGATGGAAGCCCAGATTCGAGCCGTTGTTGACCAAATGGTCCAGATGAACCATAGGTTTGACCGCATAGATGATCGGTTAGGAACCCTGGAGGAGGCATGTAGGCCTCACAGTGAGCCAGACCCTGAGTCACCTCCCTATCCTAGGAGAATCCCGTGACATGACCCATTCGCAGAGGTTCACCCAAGGAGACCCAATCGAGATTTCATGGACCAAGAAGAGAGAGCCTATAAGAGCATAAGACTAGAAGCCCCCACTTTCGATGGCTGTCTTGACCCAAAGGTTTACATAGATTGGGCCGGAGAAGTAGACCAATAGTTTGAGTGGTACAATCTGTCTGAGGAGCGCAAGTTTAGGTTTGCCAAGCTTAAGCTAGTTCGCTAGGCCAGGTTATATTGGGTTAATATTGAGAGAACACTTAGGCAAGCAGGCTGTGAACCCATAGTTAACTGGTGTGCCATGAAAGCTAGGCTTAAAGCTAAATACCTCCCAGAGTCATACCACCAGGGGTTATTGGACCAGTGGCAAAGATTGAGTCAGGGTAGCAAGAGTGTGGCTGAGTACATTGCGAAATTTGATGAGTATGCCATGCGGTGCAACATAGTCAAGCTCGAGTCAATCACCCTGTCTAGGTTTAGAGCTAGCCTCAAGGATGAGATTCAGAGGGAGCTTTACATGAGAGAGGTTAGTGACCTAGCCCATGCCTACCAAATTGCTAGGGATTATGAGCATTTCCAGAGAGGGCCCATCTACCATAGACCTGAGCCCACTAGGTACCCTAGTCAGTACCCAGGAGCTAGCCGACCTAGCTCAAGTCGACCCAGTCCAAGCCACCCCGACCTGAGTCATTCCTGGCCCAGTACTCCTATGGCCTGCAGAGAGGATAGAGGTAAATATGTAGAGGTTCAGAGGAGTCCCAATCCCCAAAAAATCTACTTTAGATGTTGTAAACCAGGACATTTTGCTAGCTAGTGCCCTACACCTAGGTGAGCTAGAGGAAGATGAGCTTGAACCTATAGTTGAGCCTGAGGGAGAAGTTTATGAGGCTGAGGCCCAATTGCTGATGAGTATGATGGAGAGGAGGAAGTGCTTGAGTTTGAAGACCTGTTAGGAGTGGTTAGGTGCATCTTGACCCAAACCCAAGCTAAGGAAGACTAGCATAGGACTAACATCCTATAAACCTTTATTAAGATAGGGGGTAAGGCGTTCAAGATCATCATAGGCAGTAGGAGTTGTGTCAATGTCGTCTCTGTCAGTACAGTCAAATCTTTAGGATTGACCACAGTCCACCATCCTAGCCCCTATAAGGTCTCTTGGATAGATTCCACCTCCATCCCGATCAAATCTAGGTACCAAATCTTGATTAAACTACAATCATATGAGAAGATTGGTGTGATGTCTTTTCCATGGAAGTCAATAGTATCATTTTAGGTCAACCTTGGTTTTACAATCAAGATGCAACCGTGTTTGGTCGAACCAACATCTGTGCCTTTAGTCACCATGGGAGTAAGTTTGTGATCCACCCGACTCCACCTAGAGACTCCACCTAGAGACCCAGTTAAGAGAAGTTCTAGTAGTCTTAAGGAAAAGAAACTAGGAGTTAATCTGATTAAGGATAAGGAGTTAGAGAAGGAGATTGCTAAGGGTAACCCTATTTGGATCTTGACCATCAAAGAAATTCATGAGTTGACCCAAAAGGAACACCTTCCAGAAGTCGTTGAGGCTCTAAAAGAATTTGAGGATGTCTTTCTTGATGAATTACCTGATCAATTACCACCCCTTAGAGACATCCAGCACGCCATAGATTTGGTTCCAGGAGCCACTTTATCAAACCTTCCTCACTATAGGATGAACTCCAATGAGCATCAAGAGCTACAAAAATAAGTGGGAGAGTTACTTAGGAAGGGTTTCATTAGGAAAAGCTTAAGTCCATGTGCAGTCCCTGCTCTACTGACCCCTAAGAAAGATTGTACCTGGAGGAGTGTGTAGACAGTAGAGCCATCAACAAGATTACTGTGAAGTATAGGTTTCTTATCCCCCGATTGGATGACATGGTAGATATGATGGCCGGTGCTACAATTTTCTCAAAGATAGACCTTAAGAGTGGCTATCATTAGGTCAGGATTAGACCTGGGGATGAGTGGAAGACCGCGTTCAAGACTAAGGATGGCCTATTTGAGTGGGTTGTGATGCCTTTTGGCCTTTCAAATGCACCAAGTACATTTATGATAATCATGACCCAAGTCCTGAAGGAGTATACTGAAAAATTTGTTGTGGTCTATTTTGATGATATACTAATTTATAGTAAGACTAGAAGGGACCACCTTAGTCACCTCAGATTAGTGTGTTAGACCCTTAGGGAGAATAGCCTCTATGCCAACATCAAGAAGTGTGAGTTTATGACACATAGGGTTATCTTTCTAAGCTTTGTTGTCACCCCAGATGGAGTTTTTGCAGGTCCTGAAAAGGTTAGGGCTATTGTCAAGTGGCCTATACCCTCTAGTGTCCACGATGTGCGTAGTTTCCATGGCCTAACAATCTTTTACAGGAGATTCATTGGGGTTTTAGCACTATCGTTGCACCCATAACAGATTACATTAGGAAGGGCACTTTTGAATGGACCAAAGCAACTGATAAGGCCTTCCTAGAAATTAAGGATAAGATGACCCATGCACCTATCCTTAGATTGCCAGATTTCTCGAAGGTGTTTGATGTTGCTTGCGATGCATCGAGAGTAGGAATAGGTGGGGTATTGAGTCAAGAAAATCACCTTGTAGCCTTCTTTAGTGAGAAGCTGAATGAGGCTAAACATAAGTACTCTACCTACGACAAGGAATTCTATGCGGTAGTCTAGGCCCTAAGATATTGGAGACACTACTTACTACCGTAGGAGTTTGTCTTATATTATGATCATGAGGCACTATGATTCCTAAACTCTCAAAAGAACCTCAGCCCAAGGCATGGTAAGTGAATCGAGTACATTCAGGCATACACCTTTGTTCTGAAAAATCGTGCCAAAATAGAAGACAAGGTAGCAGACGCCCTTAGCCGTAGGTCTTTGCTCTTGAGTTTAATCAGCACCCAAGTTATAGGGTTCGATAGATTAAAGGATGAGTATGAACCCTGCCCTGACTTCGGTGACATTTACCAAACCCTTAGGCTAGGTCCATCTAGTACCCATAGTGAGTATACCATTTAGGATGGCTACCTGTTCCAGAATAATAGGCTTTGTATCCCCAGAAGTTCACTTAGAGAATTCCTGATTTGGGAGACCCATGCCGGAGGATTAGCTGGTCACTTTGGTAGGAATAAGACCATCTTAGCGATAAAGGACCAGTTTTATTGGCCAGGACTAAAAAGGCATGTTGCCCAGATAGTAGCCAGGTGTAGAACTTGTGCTGTTGCAAAATAGCAGAAGCAAAACACTGGTCTCTATGCACCTTTACCAGTGCTTGATCACCCTTGGCAAGATCTCAATATGGACTTCGTATTAGGATTACCTAAGACCTAGAAGAGACATGATTCTATCTTTGTAGTGGTTGATAGGTTCTCTAAGATGGCTCACTTCATCCCATGTTCCCAGACCTTCGATGCATCTAGAGTAGCCAAGATTTTCCTAGATAATGTAGTTAGACTCCATGGCCTACCTAAGACCATCGTATCCGATAGGGATGTTAGGTTCACTAGTTATTTCTGGAAAACCCTCTGGCACCTGTTAGGGACTAAACTCAAGTTTTCTACATCCTACCACCCCCAGATAGATGGCCAAACCGAAGTGGTAAACCGTAGCCTAGGAAACCTCCTTAGATGCCTGGTAGGTGAATACACTGGAAATTGGGACTTATTGTTACCTCAAGCAGAGTTCGCCTACAATAGCTCAGTGAATAGTTCCATGAGCAAAAGTCCTTTTAAGATAGTCCATGGGTATAAGCCTAATCACCCCATCGATCTGATTCCCTTACCCATCCATGCACGAGTCTCAGAATCTGCAGAGTCATTTGCATAGTATATTAGAGACTTGCATAAGGACATTAGCCAAAAGATTAATCTAAGTAATGAAACATATAATAAACTGGCTAATTCCCAAAAAAGAGCCAAGGAATTTAATGTAGGGGATTCTGTTATGATTAGGCTTAGGCTTGAGCGGTTCCCACCCGGGACTGTCAAGAAGCTTCATGCTCACAGAGCTGGACCCTTTAGAGTGATAGAGAAGGTCAGACCCAATGCCTATGTGCTAGATTTGCCTCCGGATTTTGGCATTAGCTCTACCTTCAATATCACGGACCTGGTTGAGTATAGGAAAACGACAGCGATACCTAGTGAGGCCTTTAGACCTACCCCATCCTTTGTGAGCGAACCTAGCCCAGAGTGTTACCTATAAATTGGCCTGAGAGAGGAGAACAGATCGAGCATATCCTGGATGATCAAGCTATCATGACCCGGGGTCACGGCTATCAACGCTACCTGGTTTGATGGCAAGGCCGGCCAGAATCTGACTATTCGTGGATTACTCGAGAGGACATGCAGCACCTCGATCCAGACCTTCTTGAGAGATACCATAGCTAGAGTGATCCTTACTCGATAGGGTCGAGTTCCTCCCATCCCGGGAGAATTGGTACGGATACCAGAGGCACCAGACTTAGGCAGAGGCTTCTCAATCCTCTGTGGTTATCTGATTAGTCCTTTTCAGTATTTGAGTCCAGTCTATAATAAGGGCTTAGCCCATTTAAGTCCCCACTTTGGCCCCTAAGTCCTGTTCTTTTTGGGCCTTTCATTATTCAAGTCCTGTATTCAGAGTTTGATCAGTTTCGGGATATGGTCAATCAAGTTAGCTCATGATGAACTAGTCATATTCTGAGTATTGTAAATCTTATAAAAGTCAAGTCCAATTTTTGTAAGTAAAAGACTCAAGACAAGTGAAGACCTAGCCAGCTTGAAGTCATGAAGACCATGGAGAACCCAGCAAGAGAATTTGAAGGCCCTGGAATCCTGGACCGTAGCTTGGAACCCTGGACCGCAGCCTAGAGCATACTGGGCCGCCCAAGGCCCATGAGGAGCATCAAGTGGCGCCATAACCTTATGGTCACCTCCCCTTGGTCGACCACCTAGGGTCACCTCTCTTGGTCGACCAAGGCAAGTGAGAGAGAGAGAGTTTGAGAGGAAGTGGGAGAAGGGACTACCATGTATTCTAGCTAGGGTTTGGGTGGGACTAAAATTCTTGTAAATTCACTTGTATACCCTTACTTTGGGCACAAGTTTGTGAGCCTATTTAAGAGGCCTCCCCCTCATGTATTTATAATCTTTTCATTAAAAATATTGAGTTTTCTATACAATTGCTATGTGCTAGGGGAATCTGTGTGAACCCCATCTTCCATCTAGCTTCCTGTGCCCTGCCTCTAAGCATCCAACAAAACCCTAAAGAGCATCCTTCTTCAACCTTGGCCACCAACTCCAAATCTTCTTTTTTCCCTCTTTCTTTCAGTCGTTTGCATCATTTCTACACCACTTTCTAACTCGTGATAGGTGATTTGCAGGTCCCTCAGAGTTCACAAATCCACGATTCCAGCTGGCCAGCTTTTGGGTCACAGATTGAAAGACACAGATCCACAGGGTCTTCGGCTTGATCTTTCAGGCCACATCCGGGAGCGTAGAGAGAACTCTTCAAGGATTCATAATCAAATCCTTGTCAAGTTCACCCCCTCGACTTGCTAATAGCAGTATTGTAGGAGAGCTAGCCCTACCGGGGCTTCTTAGCCTCGGCATCCTCTAAACTATCAGTTTTAGGGTCTACTTTGCATGCATCTGCTTCTGATTTTCTTTAAAATTCCTTGCTTTAGATCTTGGCTCTACTTTCAGGATATAATCTTCTAACTTAACACTTAATAACAAAAAATATCTTGCATGCATCTTTAGTACACATCATTGACCCATGCCCAGAAGTATATACGAGTGAAAGAAGCCATAACTATTCGATAAGAGATGGACGGAAAGCCAAGGAGAATGAAGCTCCTAGAAGATTCAAGTAGTAATCAAGTTAAGAAGTCCACTATCTCTTGCCATTAAAGCCTGAAGTTAAAAATGCCGAAATACCCTAACAACACTCCTCTCCTCGCTCTTATAATGAACATCCTCATGGAGATCAAAGGAGAAAGGTCCCTTTGATGGCCCCCACTGATGAAGTCTCCCCTACCTCTCGGGATAAAAACAAATACTGTAAATTCCATCGAGACCACGGACATGACATCAAAAATTGCTATGCCTTGAAAAATAAGATCGTAGAGCCTATTCTATGTTGTTACCTTGGGATGTTTGTCCGGAAGAAAGGAACTCAGCCTAGTGAACAAGGCCCTACCCAAATACCTACCCAGGCTAAAGCTGACAACCAGCCTATTGAGAAGCCAATTAACATGATCTCCTAGGGAACAGAATGTGCTTTGAAGTAGTAGCAAAAGGAAGAGCAACAAATGAATGTAATCTCTTTTTCTAACAGGGATTTGGCTGGGATCGAGAATCCCCATGATGATGTTGTTGTATCCATAACAATAGAGAAGCATGATGTAAAGAAGATTTTAGTTGATAGTAGGAGTTCTATTAATGTTCTCTTTTATGATACTTTTGTTTGAATAGATCTACCACTAAGTCAATTAGGACAAGTTTCTACTCCTCTAGTTAGTTTCTCTAGTGATCTAGTCAAAGTTGAGACCAAAATTACCTTGCCTGTTCTTGTTGGGACCTTGCCCCAACTAAGTACTATTTATATTACCTTCACGGTTGTCTGAATACCTTATGTATATAACGTCATACTCGAACAACCAGGGCTCAACTGACTGGATGTTGTCTTTTCTACTAAGCATCTTCTCATCCACTTTCTAATAAAAAATGACATTGGTGAAATATGGGGAGATCAACAAATGACCAGCACTATTTCATGATGTCTACTAAGACACCAAAGTCTACTAAAGTACCTATAGCTGAACCATTGGATCAAAAGGAGCCAGAAAAAAGAGTGGAACTTGCTGAGATGCTACAATCCTTACCTTTAAAACATGACCCCATCAAATGCATACAAATTGGATCTCTTTTACCTGAGAAGGAGAAGAACCAGATGCTAGATTTTCTTCATCGAAATCCAGACATTTTTGCCTTGTCAACCTCTGATATGCTTGGGACCCCCCCTAAAGTTATCATCCATAAACTTAATATCGATCCTAAATTCAGGCTTATCAGTAAAAGAAGAGAAGCTTCATACTTGAAAGATAGAAGGCTATTGATGAAGAAGTTGATAAGCTCTTGGCGATCAGCTTCATTAGGAAAGAACATTATCTGGAATGGCTACCAAATATAGTCATGGTGAAAAAAGCTAATGAAAAATGATGGATCTGTATTGATTACACTAATCTAAATAAAGCCTATCCAAAATGGAGCCCTGCAGTCTTTGTTTGATCCTGGTGCCCTTACCAATTTATTCCTCAGCATCTCTAGTATTATTTAGACCATTAATCAATCATTGATTAAGGTGCCTATGGAACTCTAATTTGAGACAATAATTAGGTACACATAATATAATCATTTCTAACCCTACTCGAAGATCTAAGTAAGTCAAGTTTTTCTTCTCTCCAACTTAATCGACATTATCCTTAATGGAGTAGGAAAGAAAATAGGTGTATATATAAAAAAAGGAGAGAATACACCTGGGGAAGTGTGCTTCGGGAGTTGAAGAGGTCTTCATGAAATGATAAGCTCTTGTTCTGCCACCTAAGTTCCTGTAAGTGTACTAAAAAAAAGATGAGATTGTTGGGTTGCCTCCTAACCAATGCTAAGTTTAACATCTTCAGCTAGACATGAAGCTCCTTATTCATTATAGACTGGTTCCATCGGGTAGGTGGTTTCGATTCATTCCTTGTATGCAATTCCATCTATATATGGCTTTAAGCATTGACCATTAACTTTAAATGCATTGCCATTCTAAGGATCTTTTATTTCTACTGCTCAATGTGGGAATACCTGTGTGACAATGAATGGTCCATCCCATTGAGAGTGGAGTTTATCAGGGAAGAGGTGTAGTCTAGAAGTGAAGAGCCACAATTTCTGATTTGGCTCGAACGACTTCCGAGAGATGTACTTGTCGTGGAATGCTTTAGTTCAAGCTTTTTAGATTCGTGAACTTTCATATGCATCACTGCGCAACTCTTCAAGTTCATTAAGTTGTAACCTTTGATTAGAACCTGCATTCTGTATATCAAAATTGAATGTTCGAATGGCCCAGAATGTACAATATTCTAACTCAACCGGTAGATGGCATGCTTTACCATAAACTAATCGGTAGGGTGGCATGCCAATAGGGGTTTTGTAGGCTATTCGGTAGGCCCATAATGCATCATCTAAGCACAGAAACCAATCTTTTCTATCTGGCCTAACAGTCTTTTCTAAGATGTGTTTGATCTTCCTATTTGACACCTCTACCTGACCACTAGTCTGGGGGTGATATGGTGTGGCAACTTTGTGCGTGACATTGTATTTTTTTATTAGTGCTTCGAATTGCCTATTCATGAAGTGAGTCGCCCCATCACTAATTGATGGGGACATCGATAAAAGAAAAATGTTTCAAGCTAACTCCTTGTGATTTTGCAGTAAGATTTTTCAACAGGATCCACTTGAAGCCAATGGATGAAAGCCCACTTCCCCTAAGTCGGCTCCATGATCTTTCAATTGCTCTCAAATAAAGCCCCTCTTTATATGCCATTTGGAAGCCTCTCTTGGTCAACACTCTGAAGCATAATTGGGTGCCACTTGGAAGCATTTCTTGGATAATACCTGGAAGCATAATTGGGCGCCACTTGGAAGTATTTTTGGACTACACTTAGAAGCCTCTTTGGATGACACTTGGAAGCTCCTCTTGATGCCACTTAGGTGCCACATGGGATTAGTTACAACCAAATTTTGTTAGAACTACTTTTTGTTAAAACTACCTAACCCATTTTGTTAGCCTAACTAATCTAGTTAGAATTAGAGTTACTTTTCCTTCTCCTTGGCCGAACCCATGGTGTATCTTGGGGCCTATAAATAGGACCCAAGCTCCTCTTGTATATCATGCTATGGTTGAATGAAAAGAAGTTTGTTTGATTCCAATTTCTTCTTGCCGAGTTCTTGATTTTTTTTGCTCCTTGTGTGGAGAGGGTGAGAGGCCCTAGTCTAGCTTGTTTCTTCTGTTTCCTAGCCTAAGAGCTAGGTCATTCCTTGAGGGAGAGGGTGAGAGGCATATTCTCCATTTCAAAGAAGTCCTATCAAGGTCCTTGAAGTGCACTTCTTGAGGGAGAGGGTATGAGACCCAAAGCTTGCAGCCTAGCTTCAATCCATCCCCAAGCTTTCATCTCCTTGCTTCAACTTGTTCATTTCCTTCTTTCAATTTGCTTCCACGCTCTTATAGAAAGTTCTTTGCAGGTTCTCTCACTGATTTGGGGTTGAAGATGAAGGTTCCAAGTCATGAACCAAGTGCAAGGTAAGTTCTCAAGTTTTGGGAATGTTAGTCCTACAATCTAGTCCTCAATCCTATGAGTGGTAAGAGCTTTCCTTCTCCCAAATATTTTTTTTAGTATTCATTGTTGGTAGGAGAACCACTTCTTGGCCCTTTAGATCTGAGAATAAAATGTGTTTGACCTAGTACAGATGGTTTCCTAGCCATGAGATCCTTTCTATATTAATTTGAATGTGATATGCATGCAGGTGTCTAATTTTTGATCAACTAGTTTCTTGCTTGGAAGATAATTATCTCTCTCTTGCTTAATTTCGATTCATGCTTGTAATCCATTGCTCATCATGGATAGCTGGTCATCTAGAGCACATCATCATTCATTCATTTCGTTCATTTTTATCCCGCATCAATTCTTTTGGTATCAAAGCTTTAGGTTTTACTAGGTCAAGTTGCTGAAATTCTGCTCTAGTATAGTTCCATGATTTTTGAACTTTGATAAAAAAGAAATTCTCTAAATTTTAGATTTGATTCTGAGATCTCCACTTCTAAAAATTCAAATTCTGAAATTTTTTGAATTTAAACTTCAAATTTTGGTTATTTTATGGTTAAAGGTTTGTTAGCTAGAAGTTTCTTGTAATAACTTTTACAACAAGCTTTCAAAAACGAATTTCCTAACCAAAATTCAAAAATTAAAAATTAAAATTTTAAATTTGGACTTTGAAATCTAATAAATCTAATTTAAAATTTAAATTTCTAAAATTTTAAAATTTAAATTTTGAATATTCAAAACTAGTTAGTTGGAAGTTTGTTAATTGCTGAAATTTTTCTTGCAATAACTTTTACCTCCAAGAATGAATTTTTCAACTATAATTCAAAATTTAAAATTTAAAATTTGAGTTTTGAAATTTAGACTTCAAAATTTGAATTTTATAATTTAAAATTTGAATTTTTAAATTTTCAAAAATTAAATTTTAAATCATAAGTTTGAGCTAGTTTAGTTCTTGTGTTGGCTAGTTGGTGATTTACTTGTGCATCCATTTCTAAATCTACTTAAGGGCATTCAATATCAATATAAGGGAAGGAGGTCATTACCTTTCCTTGGCCCAAAACAACCACCAACATCTTGCATTGACCTAAACCTAATTAAAATCGAGTAGGAACCTAAAACTAGGGACATTCACGAGTCAAGTTCATGTGCAAGATGTGATAAAGTACTGCTTGAGTTTGTATTTACTCTTGAAATTGGTGTCAAGGCTAGAGGTCCAATGATAAATGTCTTAAGCGAAGGACTTGCAATTTTTAATTAGGACCTCATGAAAGCGAGGGGAGCCTTCCATAATCCCACCTTTTACCTGGCCAGTGGAAAGGGTAACTACATTCTTGGCTAGCACCTAGTCAATTCCTGTCACATTGAACTTCTAGGTCTAGGAGCCCTAGAAGTTAGGTTTGTACTGTAAGTCCAATAGGTCAGAAGCTCGATACCAACAGTCCCACACTCAGTATGGTTTAACTATGGAACCCAACCTTGAAATATTGTTGAGGATCATGACTAAAAAGTTTGATACCATAACTGAGCAATTAGGACAAATGAACAACAAATTAGGTTAATGAAGAATCATATTGGGAACCTTGAAAAGCCCCGCTTGACTCACACTAAACCTAAATCACTTAGGCCAACTCCCCTTGGTCTAAGATCCCATTATCATGATCTCACCCCTGAACATGATTCTAGACGCCCCTACCAAGACTTTGTAGATCAGGAGGAGAGAGTCCTTAGGAGCATTCGACCTTAGGCACCCACTTTTGATGGAAATCTAGACCCTAAGGTGTACATTGATTGGGAGAAAAGAATGTTTCAATACTTTGAGTGGAATAAGATGTCGGAAGAAAGGAAGTTTAAATTTGCCAAACTTAAATTAGTCTGACATGCTAGGCTGTATTGGGGAGATGTTGAAAGAATATGTTATCGAAAAGGAGAAATGTCCATAGTTACTTGGAAAGCCATGAAGAGTAAGCTTAGGGAGAAGTACTTAGGCAGGTCCTATGAGCAAAGACTTTTAGACTAATGGCAAAGATTGCATCAAGGTAACAAAATTATGTCTAAATACATTACCGAATTCAATGAGTTTGTTTGGAGATATAACATAGTCGAATCTGAGGCCAGGACCATATCTAGATTTCGAGCTGGCCTACATAAGGAAATCCAATGGAAATTATTTTAATAGGAAATCCATGACCTAGAACACGCTTATCAAATTACTAGGAACTTCGAGACATTTCAGAGGGAACTCATGTTCAGTCGACCTAAGTCTAATAGGAATAGTACATCTGGACATAGGCCTAGTTCTAGTCAGATTCCTTCAAACCAACTAACTCCTACTATCCCATTAGTTTGCAAGGAAGAAGCTCTTGAACCCATTGAAGAGCTAAAGGAAGAAATATATGAAGCTGAATCGAGTCTAATAAATGAGTATTAAGGAGATGAAGAAGAGATTGAACCCACTGAAGAATTAGAGGAAGAAGCTCCTGAACCCATTGAAGAATTTAAGGAAGAAGTCTAAAAAGCTGGGTCTAACCTAGTGGATGAGTACGAGGGACATGATACCATCCATAACGAACATGAATCAATGCTTGCAATAGAGGACAAACTTGGAATAGTTACCCAGCCTAAAGAAACTAGAGATGGGAATAATCAACTTGAAGAAAATGAAGTCCAGGAACAAAACCCTAAAGAGCAACCCCAGGAAGTCATAAAGTTTTTAAAAGATTTTCAAAATGTGTTTCCAAAAGAGCTACCTGATCATCTTCCTCTACTAAGGGACATCCAGCATGTCAAAGACCTGGTCCCAATAAGATTCCATAGTTATTTCTGGAAAACACCGTGGCACATGTTAGGGACCAAATTGAACTTTATTGCCACCTATCTAAAATTAAGTATAAAAGCCTTAGAAACCTATTAAAGATGGGAAAATTGAAAATTAGAAACTTTTTGCCTATAATAAATTAGTCAATAATTCCACTAAGAATAAAGCCCCTTTGAACTTATCCTTTTGTTATTTGGTATCATTTGAGTTTATCCATCTGACCTTATCCTTTTACCCATGCATGCTCGAATTTCTGAGTCTATAGAGTCATATGCATGGCATATTAAGGATTTACACAAAGGTATTAGCAAGAAAATCCATTTAAGCAATGAAACTTACAAGCATATGACTAATTCCTATAAGAGAGCCAAAGAATTCTATAAAGGAGACTATGTAATGATTAGGCTCAAGCCTGAATGGTTCCCACCCGAAACTATAAAAAAATTACATGCCCGTGGTGCAGGTCCTTTTAAAATAATAAAAAAAATTGGACCTAATGCTTATGTGCTGGACTTACCATCTGACTTTGGTATAGTTCCACCTTCATAATTTCAGATCTAGTAGAGTACAAGAAACCAACAATGATACCCAGTGAGCCATTTGGACCTGATTCCATATTTGAGAGTGAACCAACCCTGAGTGTCCACCAGCCACACAACCAAAGCGGCGAGATAGGATTGAGCGAGTCTTAGATAATAAGACTATCATTACCCGAAATAAGGACTATCAACGCTATTTGGTTCATTGGCAAGGTCGACCTGATTCCGAAGACTTATGGATCACTCGAGAGGATCTACAAAGGATCGATCTAGACCTAATAGAGTATTATCAAAGTCCAAATGATCCATACTCACAGGGCCAAGTTTTTTCCACCCCGGGAGGATTGATGGGGACATTGGCAAAAGAAAAAAGGTTTCAAGCTAACTCCTTGTGGTTTTGCAGTTAGATTTTTCAATAGGATCCACTTGAAGACAATGGATGAAATCCCAAGTCCCCTGAGCTAGCTCTATGATCTCTCAAATGCTCTCAAATAAAGCCCCTCCTTATATGTCACTTGGAAGCCTCTCTTGGTCAACACTTGGAAGCATAATTGGGTGCCACTTGGAAGCATTTTTGGACCACACTTAGAAGCCTCCTTGGATGCCACTTGGAAGCTCCTCTTGATGCCACTTGGATGCCACATAGGCGCCACATGGGATTAGTTGCAACCAAATTTTGTTAGAACTATTTTTTGTTAGAACTACCTAACCCATTTTGTTAGCCTAACTAATCTAGTTAGAACTAGAGTTATTTTTCCTTCTCCTTGGCTGAACCCATGGTGTACCTTGGGGCCTATAAATGAAACCCAAGCTCCTCTTGTACCTCATGCTATGGTTGAATGAAAAGAAGTTTGTTAGATTCCAATTTTTTCTTGCCGAGTTCTTGATTTTTATGCTCCTTGTGTGGAGAGGGGGAGAGGCCCTAGTCTAGCTTGTTTCTTTTGTTCCCTAGTCTAAGAGCTAGGTCACTCCTTGAACAAGAGGGTTTCTCCACTTCAAAGAAGTCCTATCAAGGTCCTTGAAGTGCACTCCTTGAGGGAGAGAGTGTGAGATCCAAAGCTTGCAGCCTAGCTTCAATCCATTCCCAAGCTTTCATCTCCTTGCTTTACCTTGTTCATTTCCTTCTTTCAATTTGCTTCCACATCCTTATAGCAAGTTCTTTGCAGGTTCTCTCACTGATTTGGGATTGAAGATGAAGGTTCCAAGTCATGAACCAAGTGCAAGATAAGTTCTCAAGTTTTGGGAATGCTAGTCTTACAATCTTATCCTCATTTCTATGAGTGGTGAGAGCTTTCCTTCCCCCAAATATTTTTTTTAGCATTCATTGTTGGTAGGAGAATCACTTCTTGGCCCTTTAGATATAATAATTGAAGGTGTTTGACCTAGTATAAATGGTTTCCTAGCCATGAGATCCTTCCTATATTAATTTGAATGTGATATGCATGCGGGTGTCTAATTTTTGATCAACTAGTTTCTTGCTTGGAAGATAATTATCTCTCTTATCTTAATTTTGATTCATGCTTGTAATCCATTGCTCATCATGGATAGCCAGTCATCTAGAGCACATCATCATCCATTCATTTTGTTCATTTTTGTCCCGCATCACTAATGATCGCCCTGGAAAAATCGAATCGACTAATGATATTTTGTTGGATAAAACTAATTATGACCTTATTATCATTAGTCTGTGTGGCTATCGCCTCCACCCATTTAGATACATAGTCCACTGCTACAAAGATGTATTCAAACCTGAATGAGATGGGAAAGGGTCCCATGAAATCAATCCCCTAAATGTCAAAGATCTCTACTATCAATATGGGGATTAATGGCATCATGTCCTTCTTTGATATATTGCCTGTTTGTTGACACCGTACGCAATGTCGGCCAAACTCATGTGCATCCTTAAAAAGTGTTGGCCAGTAAAATTCACTTTGTAATACTTTTGTAATAGTTTTTCGTCCACTAAAGTGTCCCCCACATGCCCGAAGAGTGACAAAATGTGAGGATGTTCTGGACTTCACTCTTGGGGACACAACGACGAATTACCTGGTCAGGGTAGTATTTAAATAATCAGGCTCCTCCCAAAAATAATATTTAACTTGTGAAAAGAATCATTCTTTCTCCTATTTTGTCCAGTGGGGAGGTATTTGTTCAGTGGCTAGGTAATTAATGATATGGGCAAACCATGGAGGATGATTGGAGGAGACTACAAAAAAGTTGTTCATTAGGAAATTTTTTCTTGACCTCTTCTATGCCCATTGTATTCAACCAAGATTCTAGATACGTGATCAGCCACCACATTTTCGGATCCCTTCTTATCACAAATTTCTAGATCAAACTCTTGCAGAAGGAGGATCCATCTGATCAAACATAGTTTAGTATCTTCTTTGAAAGCAAATATTGTAGTGCTGAATGATCAGAGTAAACTAGAACCTTGGATCCTAGTAGATATGAGCAAATCTTTTTGAGGGAAAACACTATGGCTAGCAACTCTTTTTCGATTATGGTATAGTTCAATTAAGCATCGGAAAGAGTTTTACTAGCATAGTAAATCACGTGTGGCTGCTTATTGAATTTCTGGCCAAAGACAACTCCTATCGCAAAGTCAAAAGCATCACACATGATCTTAAATGGCATGGACCGGTTAGGGGGTTTTATAATTGGTGCAATTGTCAACGTAGTTCGTAGCGTATGGAAGGCTTTTAGACAGTTTTCATCAAAGGCAAATGTGTGTCCTTGGATAGCATATTGAACAAGGGTCTTGAAATTTTACTAAAGTCCTTGATGAAGAGCCTATAAAATCCAGCATGACCTAGAAAAGATAATACTTATCAAATCGAGGTTGGGGGTGGTATTGTTGATATTATTTCCACTTTGGCTTTATCCACCTGAATCTCCCTTTTTGATACAACATGTCCCAATACGATCCCCTCTTTAACCATAAAGTGATTCTTTTCCCAGCTAAGGACAAAGTTCATCTCCTTACACCGTTCTAATACCTTAGATATGTTTTGAAGATAGTCCTTGAACATGATACCAAATACAAAAAAATCATTCATAAAAACTTCTAAAAACTTGTCCATCATATCGGAGAATATGGCTAATACACATCACTAAAATATAGCAGGTGCATTGCAGAGGCCAAAGGGCATGCGTTGATAAGCGAACATGCCAAAGGGACAGGTAAAGGTGGTTTTCTCTTGGTCATCAGGAAATATAGGTATTTGATTATATCCCGAATAGCCATCCAAAAAGCAAAAGAAGCTTTGTCCTACAAGTCGTTCTAGGATTTGATCAATGAAAGGAAAGGAAAAGTGGTCTTTCCTAATGACAAAGTTTAATTTTCGATAATCTATACATACCTGCCAGTTAGATGCTGCATGGGTAGTGAGCAGTTCACCTTCTTTGTTCTTCACCACAGTAATACCTGATTTCTTGGGTACTACTTGTGTGGGGCTGACTCATTTACTATCCGATATGGGGTAGATGATTCCTGCATCTAGCCACTTAATGATCTCTTTCTTGACCACTTCTTGCATATTAGGACTTAACCTTCTCTGCATGTCCCTATGTGGTTTGGCATCTGCCTCGCAATGAATATGGTGCATGCAGATGGAAGGGTTAAATCCTAATATGTCTCTTTAGAACACCAATCAATTGTCCTTCCTGATCATGGGTCAAGTCAGATGCAATGATCACCGAAAGGGTGTCATTGAGTCCAAGAAATATGTACTTGAGTGTAGCAGGAAGCAGTTTTAGTTCTAACACAGGGGGTGATTCTAAAGATGGAGCGATAGGTGTATTGGCTAACAAGGGTAGTGGCTCATATTTGATTGTCCTTGGAGGGTTGGTTTCGGTATAGGGTTTATCTAATAGGGTGTTAACCTCATGAATATGTCCCTCAATATCAAAGTCATCTCCTCCCTAAGAGCCAAGCAAGAGCTTAGGGGATCTGGCACAAGAATCATGGGTGTTGCTTCTTCTATGATGTCTTCCAGTGTATTGATTTCAAAGCAACTATCCATCGATGGCCCCTGAGTAGCTCCAAATATATTCACTCTTAGTTTCTTATTCCAAAACGATATATCCATGACTCCTATCCTATAGTTGATGCATGTATTTGCTGTAGCTAGGAAGGGCCGGCCTAGGATAATGGGAATTTGTCTTGGATTGCTACTTGACTCCATATCTAGAACTAAGAAATCAACTGAAAAGTAAAACTCATCTACTTTGACCAAGACATCTTCGAGCATCCCACATGGTACTTTAATTGATCTGTCAGCTAACTGCAAGGTGACTGAAGTAGGTTTCAATTCTCTTAGTCCAAAGTATTCATACATCGAGCTAGGTAAAAGGTTGACACTAGCCCCTAAGTTTAAGAGAGCTTTCTCAATATGAAAGTTTCCTATGATGCAAGAAATAATAGGACCTCCTAGTTCCTTGAGTTTCGAAGGGGTGGTGTGCTGGAAGACAGAACTAGCATGTTCCATAAGGCATACCTTTTTTGGGATTTGCGATCTAGATTTACATTTCTGGGTACATAGTTTTTTCAAGAATTTAGCATACACCGGAACCATTTGATTGCATCCAGGAGGGGAAGATTAATTCGGACTTGCTTGAACAATTTTAGTGTCTCCTCGAGTCCTCCTTTCTTCTTTTCAGTGGAAATAGGGGCTTTTAGGACATCTGGGTATGGTACTTTGGGCAAGTAGGGTGGTTCTGGTGCAATCGGTTCATCTTCTTTTCTTAGATCCTCCTTGTCCTTAGATGGTTCTGATTCAGGTTGGTTTGGAGGTGTGTGGTAGGTCTCATTGGTTTTGCTAGGTTACTCGATGACCTTTCCATTCTTGAGGGTCATCACTGATTTGGATTGTTTAGAAAAGGTTTCTGGGATATCGGAGCTTTCAGCCATGAATGTCCTCTTGGGTTGCTCTCATATTGAGAGGGTAATTTACCTCCTTCCCTTCTACCCAGACTTTCCGCTAATTGGCCAATTTATGTTTCTAACCTAGCGATGGATTGTGTATAAGAGCTGGTAGTTTGGGAGTGGGAGTTAAGAGTCTGAGTGTTGACTTCTATCCGGTCTAAAGCTTTCAAAACTTTCTCCTCAAAGGCTGAGCTATAGCTAGTGGAGGGCGGTTGAGGAGGGTTTTGGTACTGTGGTTGAGGTATATTCTTGTAGTTGGCTTCTTGGTAGTTTGGTCTTGATGGGATCGGGGCAACAGATGGCTAGGGTTTTCGTTGAGAAATTAGGGTGATTTCACCAACCTGGGTTGTAGGTGTTTGAGTATGGGTCATTTCCTAGTCTACGAACTTGTTTGGCTTGGGCTTGTTGAACCTGTTCATGAACAAATTCAGGAAATTGGGCAGTAGCTAGACACTCTGTGATATGGTGGGTAGGGCTAGAGCAAATTGCGTAAACTTCTTATTGCACACTAGGTATAAGTGGGGTAGGTGAGTATCCCTTACTAAATATGCGATCCATCCTTTGGGACAACTCATCCACTATCTTCTGTGACATCTCATTCATTTTATTATGGATATCTATGTAGTGACCAACTTCATAGATTCCATCGCTTTTCTGAGGAGCAATGAGTTTATCACTACCTAAGGTAGATATATGGTGTAAAGAATTTTTACTTAATGTTTCAAACAATTGCCATGCCTCATCCTCACTTTTCAACATAAAATTTCCTCCGCATGAGGCATCGACCATCTGCCAATGTTTCTCTAGTAGACCATCATAGAAATACTGGACTAGTTTCCACTTTGGAACTGCATGATGTGGGCACTTTCGGATTAGGCACTATAGCCTCTCCTATGTTTCATGGAACATTTCCCCTTCCATTTGAAAAAAACTAGTTATGGCTTTTCTAATCTGGTTGGTTTTTCCTATGGAAAAGTATTTCTTGAGAAATTCTCTTTGGAGATAGTCCCAGGTTGATATAGTTACTGAATCTAAGGTACTCAGCCAATATTTGGCTTTGTCCTTAAGTGAAAATTGGAAGAGCTTCAACCTAAGGGCATCATCAGAGAAATTTTGGATTTTAACTATCGAGCAAATCTTAAAAAATTTACCTAGGTGCTTATAGGAGTCCTCATTACTAACTCTATGAAAAGATGGTAGCATCTGAATAATGCTAAACTTAATTTCATACTGGACAGCCTCTACTGGAGGTATTTGGATGCACGGAGAATAAGTATACTTTGAAGGAGTGAAATACTCCTTCAATTGTCATGGAGGATCGATTTTTTGATTGGGGTCCATAGTATGTGATCTGTTTGCTCTACAGGTTCTGTCTATTTCGGGATCTAGGGGTATGATTTCATGCTCTAAAGATCGACAACCTAGCATACACCCTACAGTAATACTCTAAAGCAAACAGCAGTTCAATATTTTTTTTTAACAAGAAATTTGAAGAATGAGAGAAAGAAGATCTAAATGAAAGACTCCTAAGAGAATCCTAGGCTAAAAAGAAAAAAGAGCTATGTTAATTTATTTTTTTTTCTTTTTTTTAAAACAAGTAACACAAACAAAATTAATTCTATCCTAGGGTTAACCTGGAACTAGACAGCTCCTAACTGTTCCAAGGTTATCTTCAAGCACTTCAAGCCCAAGATCAATCAACTGACCCGGCCAAGTAAATGTAAGGTTGGTGGGGGTCCCCCCGTTGCTTGTCTTAGATACCAATTAAAACTGACTAGGTAAGCGAACGGAACCAATTAAAGAACCATCTTCCTTCGGGCTCTTATCCCTGAACCACTTGCCTTAGACACCGAGCAACTAAATGATCTGAACCCGATATAACTCTAGGGTTTCCTTGTCCTATTAAGCTCGAATTTCTAGGGCTGGCGTCTAGTTAATTTTAGAATTGAGGTCTAGGTCAATGCACATGCAAGGGAATGATTTGTGGGCCAAGGAAGGATAATGACATCCCTACCTTATCTGAATAATGAGATTAAATGCCCTTAAGTCAGTTATGGGAAGATGAATGAAGCAACTAGCAAGCAAGGTGTCCAAATCTTGTAATTATCAAACAAAAAAACTTACACTAATTACTTTTTTTTTAAAATTTGATGGTTAAGTTTCTACTCTCCTACCAAGTTATGAAGATGTCAAGAAAAAAAATTTAAAGTCTTCAATTGTACATAGAAAAATATTAGCAAACAATTTTTTTTTAATTTTGATTTTTTTCTTTTAAAATAATGCCAAAAGATCCTCGGCAATGTGCCAAAAATCTAATGTGCATCGCAATGCACCGATTTAATACCTTAATTTCACTATTCTTATGAAGCGTAGTGAGAGTAAGGGTCGAATCCACAGGGATCTTTGAGTTATTTCAAAAGTAAAAATGCGGAACATAAATTAAATTAGAAAGGGAATTATCAGGAAATTAGTAGTGAAATTAATCTAGGAATGATCTATCTTAACGAGAGCACGACCTGCACCCTTTTTGAAAATTGATCAGTTAAGATTATAGTCACATAGAGTAACTTACCTCTAAAGCTTTTCACTGCTCATGAACCCCTTTTCCCAAATAGGCTTCCATAATGAAGTTGAAGCATATCCAAAGATGAAGTAGTCTGGTGATGTGGTGGAGAACTGAGAGTGGGGAACCAGTGCCAGTGCAGTGAAAGTGAAAGCCGGTTAGGGATCAGAAAGATTATAGAGAGTGGAAGTAGGAAAGAGGACTTAGAGTGATAGAACGGAGTGGAAACTAGGAAAAAGAATTGGATCAAAGAAAGCCTTAAGAGAAGTGGTGGGCTGAGGAGTTCATCAACTGATGGACTTAGAGTGGAGCAGAGAGTAGAATTGAGAGAGATGGACTTAGATTGGAGCAGAGAGAAAGAATTGAAAAGATGGACTTAGAGTGGAGAATAGAGAAAGAATTGAGAGAAATGAATTGATAATCCGATTACCCTCCACTGAACTCCCTTTTATAGGCATCAACCCAACCAATTCAATTCCATTATTCCAACAAATCCAATAGAACTCCAACAAAATTCGGTTTGTAATGATCTAGTGATTCCAACTCCCAGTTAGTTCCAACATTTCCAGCTCATTCTATTCAGATCCGACGATCTCCGGACCAATCCATTCCAACTGAACTCACCAATCTCCAAACTCTATTCCAACGATCTCCGGCTACGTCAACTGTGTCCATTGAGCTTGCAATAGGAGGTGATGACTGTAGTTCCACAGTAATGGCCGGCAAGCAGAACAGGGAATAGGGATGGCCTCGGGTGGCATCCGTGTGCTCGATGCTTGAATTTGAGATGGCTCGGATGGTAGCCGTAAACTGGTGGGAGATGGCTTTTCCAGCCATGGGCATCTCCTCAGTGGCAAAGGGGGTGGCGCCGGTAGCTTTTCCAGCCTTGGAAATAGTAGAATGGCAGTGAGGAAGAAGGAGGAGACCGCCGGCTTTTCTGGCCAATTTTTTGCCAAGGGAGGTTTCTCCGGCCAGCAAGGGAGGTGCCGGAGGCTTGGGCGGAGATGGGAAAGTAGCTTCGGAAGTTTTGTCTCAAAATGGGCTTCATGATCCACGGTGCTATTTTGTGGACCACGACCATGGCTGCTCGTGGACCACTAGGCGCACTGTAGATCAAGAGGCCGGTCCATGATGGACCGGCTACTTCAAAATTTATGCATTTCCTTGTTAAATTTTTTAAAAATCAATTTTGTGTTCAGTTCAAGCCCGATCTGCTTCAAACTTGTTTCATTTAAATCCATAAATTAAGCTCTTCATGTTGATGCTCTCCTTTCCTACAAATGATATATAAAAATATCAATTTTGAATGAATAAGGATAATTTGATTATTAAATTAATACTTTTATATATGTGTATAACATAGTTATCACTTACGAAGCCCCACATCAAAAGCCAGGAAACTTACGAAGCCCTGCATCAAAAGCTGGAAAACTTACAAAGCCTCGTATCAAAAGCCGAAAAACTTACAAAGCCCCACACTCATCCACCCGACTCCAAGTCCGGTGGAGAAAGCCTGGAAACTTATGAAGCCATGCATCAAAAGCCAGGAAACTTACGGAGCCCCGTATCAAAAGCCAAGAAACTTACGAAGCTCCGTACTCATCCACCTGACTCCTAGTCCGGTAAAGAAAGCCAAGAAACTTACGAAGCCTTGCATCAAAAGTCGAGAAACTTACGAAGCCCCGCATCAAAAGTCAGGAAACTTACGAAGCCATACACTCATTTGCCCGACTCCAAGTCCGGCGAAGAAAGCCGAAAAACTTATGAAGCCCCACACTCAAAGCTGGAAAACTTACAAAGCCCTGCACTCAAAACCGAAAAACTCCAGAAGTCCTGCACTTACCATTCATCCACCTCATTCCTTCTATCTGGAGGTACAAGTTGGAAAACTTTAGAAGCCCCACACACACGTCTGCATGACCTCAAGACCAGCGAGGAGATCCAGAGAATTTCCAGAGTCCCTGTGGCTGACTACAAGATTTCAGACCTAGCCAAAAATGGCCAGGACCTGAGAAGTCCTGCACTTGGCTGCCATGAAGTCTACCTCCCTACCATGCAAAGGGAATAGAAACAAAAGGAAGAAAAGCCAAGAAAAAGTTCATCGGCTAAGTGAAGCTTATCCTTCATCGCCGGAATGGATCCCTTACAATATGGAAGATCTCTACTTGTCACGGAATTCTTGGTGTGGACATCAGGGCCATAAAATATCGATAGGTTGAACCCACATCCTTGTGGATCACCTGTGAATAAAGCCATGGACCCAAGCTCTTTTAACATGTAAATATTTTATTTTAATTTCTGTTATTTTGGGTTAGTTAGGGTTAGCCTGTTTTACCAACTATAATTAGGGTTTTGTTATTTAGCCTTTAGGTCTAAACCCTTTTTACCACATTGATCAAAATCCCATTTATAGGTTGTCTCAAACCTTATTGGGCCAAACCCTGTTTACCAATCTATTCTTTTTGTTACATGAGGCTAAGTCTTTTGATCAATTGATCAATTAGGCTTTAGTTATTTAGTTTTGAGTCTTGTAAAAATTAGTTATTGATCCTGTATTAAGGGGGACCCAATTAAAGATCCATGTGACTTCATGTGCATCCAATTGAAGATCGATGTGCTAGCCCAAGACAAGCCATGTGCTAAGCCAAGTCAATTTATTTTTGGCACCATCTTTGCTAGATTTTTGGACATCACTACCACATCACTATGGGACATTAGCACATGTCATGTTTGGACATGTCATGCCACTTCATTTTAGGACAACTTCACACTCCATGTCACACTTCATTGGCCGGTCCATGTGAGAATAATTAGCACCTACATGAGAAATATTTGGCACCCTCCTTTTTAAGATAAGTGTGAAGGACTCCTCTTAATTGGCGCCCTCCACTCAAGTCATTCTATGCCAAAATGAAAGAGTTCAGCCAAGGAATTTTTCCTCTTCCTTGATGCCATTTGCCAAAGAATTTCAAGCCAAATTAATTCATCTAAAGTGTTGGAGGTCCAAGAGTTTCTACTACCAGTATTTCAATCAAACATGTTGCCAACTACTTAAATTCCCAGAACTCAAGAGTTTTATCAAAGTTCTTGAGTCTTCTTCCATCCAAACTAAAGAGTCCACTTACCACAGAAGCCTACAATATCAAGACTCCAGAGTCCAACAACAATGACCAAGTGATGAAGCATCTTGACCTTACATCAAGCCACCTCACTAATCCTCATAAATGGCACCCAAGATGGATGATCACTTCATGATTGCCGCCCACTTTGGATAAGAGTCGAGATCAGCCCAACAAGCATGAGTCCAGGCCACATTGACCATAATTCCAAGAGTTGTAGTCCAAGGAAGAAGAAGTTTACTGTTTGAATCCTTTACACTACTGATTATGGGTCTATAAATACCCATCAATCCCTTGTAATTTTAATTCATTTATTCATTAATAAAGAAAGTTTTTCTACCAAAATTTCTTCCTTTTCTATGTGCATTGCGGGGTGTGAGGCCCTTCCTTTGTTCTACAAAACATCGAGGGGTGTGAGGCCCTACCTATCCAGCCAATAAGAATCCCTAATCATCGATCCTAACCCTTTCCTTTCCTTCTTTCCCTTTTCTTTACTGATTTCTAATTTAAGTTTTCTTTATTGAGTGTTTGCAGGTGATCAGGAATCGAAGTCAAGTATTCTTGTCTCAGAACCGGCATCGCACGGAAGATCGGAGCCCGGGAACGAGTTCTTGAAACCTTGCTGCAACAATCTTGAGAGTCCTGTTAGATCTGAAGAATCGATCTTCGTTAGTAACTTTAAGCCTCTTCCTTCCTCTTTAGTTTCTGATTAGTTGAAAGTTAATCCTAGTTTCGGTAATTTTTTTAGCCACCAGATCCTGTTTTCCTAGTTATTTTTTTTAGGTTTACTTGTACAGGTAGTTAACTAAACTAGTTTCCTTTACTGTCTCCTTCAAGTCTTCTTTAAAAATCTAAAAAAAATTAAAAATTATTCTCTACTTTTCTTAGATAATTAGATTTTATTCATAGTAATTTAGTTTAATTTATTTGTCCCACAACAGTTTTGGTATCAGAGCAGGTTAAACTAGGATTTAATCTCTCTTGTGCTAATTTAGTTTCTCTTTAAGTACTCAGATCGGGTGCTTCACCATGGCCGTCTAGTCATAGAAAAAAGTAGGGCTATAAGACCCTCACCTCCCATTCAAACAGGATTTCCTATGTATGAAGGGGTGTCACTGTGAATTGACCATTGAAGAAGAAAACAAAGAGATAGGCATATTTAGGGTTTATTTTCTGCATCACGTCTATCGCAGTACATAGTTTGTTGTTTTGTTTATTTTCGTGTGTGGATAATCTAGAATCACCTGATTCATATTTTTTTGGATCAATCATAATTTATCATATTTTTCAAAATTTTCTAATGAATTATTTCAGTCTATAGATTTTCTGCTCACCGGAATACTGCCTGAGAACAATTCTGTCCTGAATTTCAATAAATCTAGTTTAGGGTTCTTTTTGCATAAATTTTACATATTTTAATTTCCTGCATCTTAGATATTTTTTTGCAAACTATATCTTTGATGAAAACAAAAGAACAAAATACAAAAAAAAATTAATTTTATTTTTTTATTATTTTAATTATTTTAGTTTTATTGCATCTAGGGTTTTATCTTGTGTGTGCATCATCAAGTAACCTAATCTTAAGGACACTTGAGCATCTCAGATTAGGGCAGGAGCTCAACACCTGTCTTGAGCCCATAACAACCTTCTTTGCATCCGAGCCTAACCCTAATTAAAACTTATTTAGACTTAATTACTCTAGTGAGCTAGGGACACCAACATGTCAAGTTCCAAGTATTGTATGTAAGCTAGTGCACCCAATCCTTTAATTATCACTTGAATCTGGTATCTAAGACTAGAGGTCCAGAGGCAAATGCTCTAAGCGATTTCGTGGTTTCTAATTAAGACCCTACGAGAGCAAGGGGAGACTCCCACAACCCCATCTCTTACCTGGCCAGTGGACAGGGTAATTATTGAATTGGTTGTAATTTGAGGTGACCCATTCTACTTGAGCTCTAGGTCTAGGAAATCCTAGTCCGAGTCAGGTTCTATGTGATTGTATTGCATGGCAACTAGGTCAGGCACACCATATCAGCCTACACAAAATCAACCCAATCCATCCATGTGTTGGGAATTGTGTCCAAAGCCAATCATCTAGGCTGTAGATGGTTGTGCTATTTTGTATTTGTATATGAATTTTTAATAATAAATAAAAGTTATTTATTTTTGGCTGTCCATCATTTTATATTTTCCTGTAATGAATTCTTGTATGATGGAGTCCTTAGAACTACATTGTTTGATATAGAGAGGATATATCAAGTAGTTCTTAAACTGGTTCACAACCAAATGATACACTGTTATAGGATGACGATGTATCAAGTATAGGTTGTTGTATGTCACATTTGTTGGTTGTCCTCTTAACCAAGGAGTGTGGAGACACTGGTGTGATATACAAGTGAAGTGTATGATATTTCACTGAATGTGACCATCTACGGAGCTCCCTTTTGCCAAAGGGTTGCTTGCGAAGGGATACGGGTATATGTGTCCCTCAGACCTGAGGTCACCATGGCAGCTTGTAAGCAACTCACTATACTTTGGTACCGGACTACCTGAATTTCTAATCGAGTGATGGAAGGTTTCTTGATGCAGTCAAGTACTTGTGGAGCGGTGGTGAATCAAGATGGAATTGACCTCTCCAAATAGTTTGGAGTGAATGACTCACTATGTCTCAATTCAGCAAAACCTTGGCCAGGATAGTTCTTGTAAGGAGTTACAGAACTTGTGAGGTTGAGACATGATCTAGATAGACCAAATTAGGGTTGACAGTCGAACCCTAGGTCATCCTGAGCATTATAAGGTCAAAGGGATGAATTATGCGGTAACTATATGCCAGAGGTTCTTGTGAGGTGCTCAGCATCTTCGACCTATCCAGACGTCCGGTATCATTGCTAGATGAGGACTTTGACTGGTACTGAAAATATTCTATTACTACTGGTTTAGTGTTCAAACCTATAGGGTCACACACCATAGAGGATTTCTATCTGGTCTTTTGGGCTATCAACGATTAAGAATCGTTTGCCGTCACCTGAAGTCAATTTGGTTGACTTTGCTCCAAGTATCGATACTTGGATTTTTGCATGTGTCGACACTTGGTGAAGTGTCGACACTTGGCAATTTTCGAGTGTCGACACTTCCTGTGATGAGCAGAAATTCTGGAAGGATTTTGTGAGAGCTTTTTGGATAGGTTTTGACCTGGTTTGAATTTTGAATTCAAACCAGTTTTGGCTCCAAGGTTTTATGGTATGAAAGTCATACCTTCCTTAATGGGTTAGACCCATTTGGAATGGTCTTGATCCTCTCCCCCATTCTCTCCCTCCATCTCTCCTCCTTCCTTCTTCTCCCTCTCATGGCAGCTCCTATAAATAGAGGTCTTTGTAGTGGCTGCTGGGGTCACTGATACATGAATAGCAAGAGAGGAAGAAGAAGGGCTTTGTGAGAGGTTTAGGGATTGAGTGTGAGCCACCTAGTGATCAAGCTAGGTATTGGGAAAGAGGTTTGGGAAGGGGTTCCTGCTCTCATTCCAGTCTTCTTATCAGAAGAAGTTCAGCCCACGGATCCCGAAGAGCTAGCACTCCGAGGGAGTTGGTCAGAGTCGAGCCCAGGTGTGGACATCCTGTAGAGGCCAGACACTTGTATGGCTCAAGCACCCTCTTCCTCATCAGAGCTCTTCACAGCTTCTCTCCAGCACTCACCGAGGTATAGAGGTATGACCTTTATATTTATGTTGCTTTCTTGTTTTTGATGATTCTATGCATGCTAGGTCTTTATACTAGTTCCTGTTGCGGGCAGATCGATAGATAGTTTAGATGTATCTACCGAACCTTCCGCTGTACATGCCTTAAAAATATTTTAAAATATATTTTCTTTGCCCTGTTTCTTGCATAATGTATGCTAGGTGTAGATGTTTTTCATCTTCAATGGTATCAGAGCAATAGGTTCATTTTGTAGTATAATGATGCTAGCATGCTTATAATACATCTCCTTTCTTCTTAAGTACTTGGATTGAGTGCTTCACCAGGTCATCCGGTCATAGGAGAGAAGTAGGGCTGCAAGACCCTCTCTTCTCATTCAATGGGGTCTCCTATGACGTGTAGGGGTGCCATTGTGATAGGCTCATGAAAAAGAAAATAAAAAGAAAGTAATTTGTAGGTTAAAAATGTTTTAATCTAATGACATGATTATAAAATGACTTTTGATAAGATCTAAAAGTTATTTTTGATTGGTTTTATTTTTATGTTTGGTGAAACATCGGATTTGAAATCATTGTTCTTTCGTTGTCTCAGGCTGTGAGTCGATACTTGGCCTTTGAAGTGTCGACTCATGAGAAAATTTCTTGAGATCTTGTTTTTATTTTTGTACCGAGACAGGCTGGAGTGTCAACACTTGTCCCTGAAGTGTTGACACTTAAGCTTGAAGTGTCGACACTTGACCCTTGAAGTGTCAACACTTGAGGTGTGCCAGAAAATATGTTGTTCTGTTTTCTGTTCCTTGTCTCAGGCCTTGAGTCGACACTTGCTCTTGAAGTGTCGACACTTGGCTATAGAAAATTATGAAAATAGTGAATTTAAATTTTGAATTTATTGTAAAATTATTTTACATGATAAATTAAAATTGTTTTAATTTATTTAAGGCCATTGAACTTAATTTTGAATTAATATTGACTAAGAACTCTAGGAATATGATTCAAAGATCTTAAGTCATTTCAATAAGCCTTAAGGGTCATGGGTTAGCTTCTATTAGATCCTTAATTGGGTTAGACCTAAGTTTAGATTCATTGGACAAGTTAAAGAACTAATCTAATCAAAAGTTGAGTTAGGATTTCTTTTCTACATCTATCTAATAGTTAGATTGATTAGTCCAAAATCTAATGGATCTAATTTATGGCTCAGTGGAAAGCCCGAGTCTTTAGGCTAGTCTAATTGAGTCTGATAAATCGATTGGTGTCGAGGTAAGTTTGGCATTGTGATCATGGTTCTTTGGGGCTACCTCTTAGCTGGCCAACTCTGTTGGTGTCTAGGCAAGACGGTTAATGGCAGAACTCAACCCATGATCTCACTTACCTGGCTAATGTGGTCAATCAGGATTGATTAGATAGCTCATTGACTCGTGTTAACCCTTGTCACCCAAGGTTAATCAGTCTTGACTGATTTTAGGTGCCCATGGATCATTAGTTATGTGTAACCCTCCTTGTTTATTGATTTGGTCAGTGGGAGGTTGATCCATGTCATCTCATCTCTTCATCTGTCATATTATTTAAAACCCTCTAAATTATTAGATCCTTAAAAGGACAAAGTTATAGAGATGACCAAGTCCTAGCCTCCTATTAAGTGGGATAGTAATGTATCCAATAGTTGGGTGTTCATCGACAGATCCAAAGATCGGGTGTTCATCGGTCTATTGGAATTGATGTTCCTAATATGATGGCTCAGTGCGACTCTCTTAATGGTGGTCAGGTGGGCCGGTCAAAGTTGGGCTTGACCATTCGTTAGTTAGAAGCATTGAATTTTGTCATGTTAATGGTTGGACCTAACCGGGACCTTTAATAGGAGGCCCAAAGGTCGATTGAAGTGTACCTTGGGGCAAAACCCAATTACTAAAGGTTACTTGGAGAAGTAATCGGTTAAAGAACCTACCTTTAGACATGCTTGGGTGGGCTGGCCAAAGTTGGGCTCATGTGTTGTCTATTGGACTCTAGTACCCACTAGGGAATTAAAGTAATTCCTCGGATTGGAGGTAAAGGCTACCAATATGAGCAAAATAGTGGGAGGGACCTTTAGACTTAAGTCCATGTCTTTAGGTTAATTATTCATATACACTAATTAGTTTTGGTTTTCAGATGTCTTCCACCTGTCACTTCGGTCTCTTTTCGACAACGAGAAGCTCAATGGACCCAACTTCGATAGCTGATATCGAAGGCTCAGGATTGTCCTGGAGCACGAACGGATCCTATATGTGATATCAGATCCGGCACCTGAGATCCCTGCTGCCAATGCTCGGGGGTTCGGTCAGAGATACTTATCAGAAGTGGCTCTCTAACAGGACCACTGTCTGATGCATCATGTTGGCTGCGATGAACGATGAGTTCAGTCACAAGTTTGAGGAAGCCCAGCCGGAAGAAATCCTTCAAAATTTGAAGGAGTCTTTCGAGACACCAGACGACGTTGAGAGGTACAGGGTCTCCTGTGTTATCTATAACGCGTGGATGAGTGATGGGGCCTCGGTCACTGATTATGTATTATACATGATCGAGATGATTGAGCACCTAGGCAAGCTCGGCTGTCCCTTGCATGAACAGCTTGGGAAAGATGCTCGGCTGTCCCTTGCATGAACAGCTTGGGAAAGATACGATTTTGAATTCTCTCCCCTCCTCCTATCTAGACTTTCTCGATTATTATAGAATGAACAAGTCTGCAGTTAACTACCACGGTCTGTTGGGGTTGCTACAGACTTTTGAGAAAGACCACCAGTTGAATAAAGGGGTGGTGAATCTAGTGGGAGGTTCTTCGGGAGGGCATCGTCCTTTTAAGAAAGGGAAGAAGAAGAAAAATAATAAAGGGAAAAAGGTGCTTAGTGCTTCTGGGCCCTGTCGGGCCAAGAAAGTGAAGGCTGATCAAAGTCATGTAGAGTGCTTCTTCTGCAAGAAGCAGGGTCATTGGAAGAGGAACTGTCCTCTTTACATTGCATCCCTTGACCTGAATAGGTCCAAGAAGAGAAAGCTGCAGGATGGTCCTGAACAAGGTATTTATATGATAACATTTTATAGTTTCTCTGTTTGCGATACTACTAACTGGGTATTGGATACAAGAAGTCTAATTCATATTTGCAACTCTTTGCAGGGACTTCAAGTTAGTAGAAGATTCGAGGATGGTGAGAGGTTCTTAAACGTGGGAAATGGAAGCCGAGTTCCAGTTTTGGCGTTAGGAGTCCTTAAACTAGTTTTCGAGTCCTGTACTGTCATTTTGAATGAATGTCATTTTTGTCCTTCTTTCATTTTGAATGTCATTTCTGTAGGCCAGTTGGCCATGTATGGTTATGAACTATTAATAAAGAATGACATTTGCAAAATCATTTTGAATGATTCTATTGTTTTGAATGGACAAATGCGTGATGGCACTATGTACTGTCACGACCTATTAGTGTAATGTACACGTCTAGCAAACGCCCTAGGATAGATAATGTCAGCGATGCATACCTATGGCATTGTAGGCTAGGTCATATAAACAGAAACAGGATAAACAGGTTGAAAATCGAGGGTCTCCTCGATTTTAGTAAAGATAGTTCACTTTTAACCTGTGAGTCCTGTCTTCTTGGAAAAATGACTAAGTCACCTTTTACTGGAAAAGGTGAACGAGCCAAAGAAATTTTGAGTCTAGTACATATTGATGTATGCGGACCCATGAATGTTAGTGCCAGGGGTGGGTACGTTTATTTCATTACTTTCACAGATGACCTTTCGAGGTTCGGTTATGTCTTTTTGATGAGACATAAGTCTGAGTCATTTGAAATGTTCAAACGATATCGTAGTGAAGTAGAAAAATAAACTGGAATGTGTATCAAAACCTTTCGATCCGATCAAGGTGGTGAATACCTTTCCGACGAATTTCTGACATATCTTGAGGAGAATGGGATTCTCTCACAGTAGATGCCTCCAGGGACACCCTAGTTAAATGGAGTGTGTTGCCCAGAAATGGAGCCCAAGAGGGGGGGTGAATTGAGTCTTTTAAAAATTTAAAGCAATAATGTGTACGCCTTGTTGTGTTTGTGAGTTATGAAATTCAATGCACTAGATTAAATGTAGCAGAAAGTAATAAATGAATTGCAATAAAAAAAGAACAAGAAAGAGAGAAGGCAATAACACACAAATACAAAGTTTATAGTGGTTCGGTGCAAACCTAGCACCTACATCCACTCCCCAAGCCACCCTTGGGAATTCCACCATAATCCAACCAAGATTATAGCTGACTTGTTTTTCAAAAGGCTTACAAGTCAAAATCTATGTTGGTTTTATTACCTAGGTTCGTTCACCAACAAACCTTTACACTTGTTTTGTCTTCGGGCTCACAAGTTAACCCTAATTGGTTTTATCCCTTTGGCTTACCAACAAACCACAACAACCTTCTTTCAAGATACCCTTGAAAGCAAGGTCAAATCACAAGATAAAATCAGATATACAATTTCAAAAATAAGACAAACTCTCTTCAAGAGTAGAATAGAAGCTTTGAAGCTCAAGTTGATACTTTGTCTTGTCTTCTCCTTGGAATATTCTTCAAACTCTTCTTTTGGAATGATGTAAGGATGGGCTTGTAAGCTTTTTCAGGGAATCAAACTTTAAATGGCTCTTGAGGTGAAGTTCTTGAGATAATCTTGGCTTTTTGGCTTTCAATGGATTTCTATGCCTTAAGAATAAAGTTGGTGAAGCTTAAATACAAAGAAAAACTTCCAAAAAATGGTTTGTGACCGTTTGAGCATCGAATCTAGCCGTTGGGAGCTTGAAAAGATATTTCTACAAGTCAGAAAAATAGATCCGTTAGGCCTGTCAGAACCCGAGTGTCAACACTTGACTATCAGGTGTCGACACTTGGCTGTCAGGTGTTGACACTTGACTTCCAGATGTCGATACTTGAACTTTCAAGTGTCGACACTTGATTCACAGGTGTCGACACTTGACACAAAAATACTCCATTGGCTAAGTTTTGGATTTTCAAAAAGTCTCAGGCCTTGAGTCGACACTTGGAAACTTAAGTGTCGACACTTGAGTTTCAGGTGTTGACACTTGAGTCCTGGGTGTCGACACTTGGCATGCCAAGGAGTTTTTCTGCATGCCAAATGCTGAAGTGTCGATACTTGACTTCCCAGGTGTCGACACTTGGTTCTGAAAAATTCATAATTAAGTGCAAATAAAGCCCAAAACACAAGCATCAATTTTGAAACTTAAATGGAACATAAATAACCAATAATTGAACATATAAAAGCTCTTTTTGCATGAAGAAGATGTCTTAAGTTGCGAAAAATATTCCATGCCACGGCGTGCCATGATACTTAAATTTTTGAGAATTTGAGGTGCTTGCTTCCTGAAAACTCATAACTGAAAGTAAACATTAGTATACAATATGTACTCAAGGTTTTGGTATTTATCAAAATTACTAGGAGAGCCAACAGAGTGTCTGAGAGGAGGAATCGAACCCTGTTAGACATGGTTCGGTCCATGATGGGCTTCGCTTCTCTGCCAGTATCCTTTTAGGGATATGCTTTAGAATCAGCCTGTTACCTTTTAAATAGGGCTCCAAGTAAGTCCATTAGTAAAACACCATATGAGATGTAGACTGGACGTAAGCCAACACTTTCACACCTTCGGGTCTGGGGGTGCCCGGCTTATGTAAAATATTTGGAAACGGACAAACTTGAACCTAGGTCTGACCGGTGCCTATTTGTTGGGTATTCGAAAGAGTCTAAGGGATATTATTTCTACTTAGCTGAGGAACAAAAGTTGTTCGTTAGTCTTAGGGCTG
Organism: Areca catechu; assembly: GCA_021397845.1. Taxonomy (NCBI): domain Eukaryota; kingdom Viridiplantae; phylum Streptophyta; class Magnoliopsida; order Arecales; family Arecaceae; genus Areca; species Areca catechu. The sequence continues at coordinate 155,111,882 of CM038050.1, read as the reverse complement.
TTTTTTTGGAAAAGAAGTTCCTTGGTGAAGGAACTGTAGCTGCTAAGATTAAACTTAGTGAAGTTCAACAAGTAGAAGAACCAACACATTTAAGCGACCACATAGAACTGGCTGTGATTAGATCATACCCAGAGCCCACTCTAGAACTATTAAGGAGATCTGATAGAGTACCGAGTCGACCGGACAGATACTATGGTTTCTTGGTCCGGGACGGTGATCCCATTGAACTCGATGAGAAAAATGATGATCCGATCACCTATATGGATGCATTGCAGAGGTCCAACTCTGTGTCATGGCTAGGAGACATGAAATCCGAAATGGTGTCCATGGAAATCAACAATGTATGGACATTGGTTGATCCACCTGAAGGGATAAAACCCATTGGGTGCAAAAAAACTTTCAAGAGGAAAAGGGGCGCAGATGGATAGGTGGAGACCAATAAAGCCCATCTGGTTGCCAAGGGGTATCATCAACATTATGGTATTGACTATGACGAGACATTCTCTCCTGTGGCAATGCTCAAATCCATTCAGATTATGCTTGCTTTAGCAACGCACTTTGACTATGAAATCTGGCAAATGGATGTCCAAACAGCCTTCCTGAATGGTGAGCTGGAAGAGGAGGTGTATATGATACAACCTGAAGGGTTCACATCCAAAGACGAGTCAAAGGTGTGCAAGCTTCAAAAGTCCATCTATGGACTGAAGCAAGCATCAAGGAGTTGGAACATGCGATTTGATAAGTGTATCAAGTCGTATGGTTTCGTTAGGAACAGAGAAGAGCCTTGCATTTACAAATGGACTCATGGTCCTGTGATTGTATTCCTTGTGCTGTATATGGATGACATTCTTTTAATCGAGAATGACATCGCAGCACTGCAAGGAATAAAGGTCTGGTTATCATCTCAGTTCTCTATGAAGGACTTGGGTGAACCCTCTTACATACTAGGTATGAAAATCTATAGAGATAGATCTAAGAGGCTTTTGAGACTGTCCCAGTCTACGTACATCGATACTGTGCTGAAACGGTTCAGCATGGAAAATTCCAAGAAGGGCTATCTCCCGATAGGCACTGGAATTGATCTCTCCAAAAGGAATTGTACGACAACTCCTGAGGAAAGAGAGCATATGAGAAGAATTCCATATGCTTCGATAGTGGGTTCTATCATGTACGCCATGACATGTACTAGACTAGACATGGCATACTCACTAGGTGTAGTGAGTAGATACCAATCTGACCCAGGTGAAGCTCATTGGAAAGTGGTAAAAACTATCCTTAAGTATTTACGAAATACCAAGGACCAATGGCTCATTTATGGAGAATCTGACTTGAAACTTGTGGGATATACTGACTCCAGTTTTCAGTCAGATAAAGATGATAGCAAGAGTGTGTTAGGTTTTGTCTTTATCCTGAACGGAGGAGCTGTCTGTTGGAAAAGTTCCAAGCAGCCTACTGTGGCGGACTCTGTATGCGAAGCATAGTATATTGCAGCATCTAATGCTGCGAAGGAAGCTATGTGGTTGCGGAGGTTCCTTGGCGAGCTAGGAGTGGCACCTTCCCTGGATGGTCCTGTCCGGTGTACTGTGACAACACTGGAGTCATTACTCAAGCCAAAGAGCCAAAGTCTCATCATTGTACAAGGCATATTCTGCGGTGCTATCACCTTGTATGAGAGATCGTGGAACGAGGTGACATTGATCTTCTGAAGATCGATGGAAAGGAGAACCTGGCTGACCCCTTCACTAAAGCCATTAGAGTTCAAGAGTTTGACTATTGTAAAAGGAAAATGGGAATGAGATTCTATATTGATTGGCTTTAGTCCAAGTGGGAGTTGTTGGGAATTATGTCCCAAAGCTAATCGTCTAGGCTGTAGACGGTTGTACTATTTTGTATTTGTATATAAATTTTTAATAATAAATAAAAGTTATTTATTTTTGGCTGTTCATCATTTTACATTTTTCTGTAATGAACTCTTGTATGATGGAGTCCTTAGAACTACATTGTTTGATATAGAGAGGATATATCAAGTAGTTCTTAAACTGGTTCACGACCAAATGATACACTGTTATAGGACGACGATGTATCAAGTATAGGTTGTTGTATGTCACATTTGTTGGTTGTCCTCTTAACCAAGGAGTGTGGAGACACTGGTGTGACATACAAGTGAAGTGTATGACATTTCACTAAACGTGACCATCTGCGGAGCTCCCTTCTGCCAAAGGATTGCTCGCGAAGGGATATGGGTATATGTGTCCCTCAGACCTGAGGTCACCATGGTAGCTTGCAAGCAACTCACTGTACTTTGGTGCCAGACTACCTTGATTTCTAATCCAGTGATGGAAGGTTTCTGGGTGCAGTCAAGTACTTATGGAGCAGTGGTGGATCAAGATGGAATTGACCTCTCCAAATAGTTTAGAGTGAATGACTCACTATGTCTTAATTCAGCAAAACCTTGGCCAGGGTAGTTCTTGTGAAGAGTCACAGAACTTGTGAGGTTGAGACATGATCAGGATAGACCAAATTAGGGTTAGCAGTCGAACCCTAGGTCATCCTGAGTATTATAAGGTCAAAGGGATGAATTATGTGACAACCATATGCCAGAGGTTCTTGTGAGGTGCTCAGCATCTTCGACTTATCCGGACGTCGGGTATCATTGCTAGATAAGGACTTTGACTGGTACTGGAAATGTTCCAGTGCTACCGATTTTGTATTCGAACCTATGAGGTCACACACCATAGAGGATTTCTATCTGATCTTTTGGGCTAATCAACGATTGAGAATCGTTTGCCATCACCTGAAGTCAATTTGGTTGACTTTGCTCCAAGTGTTGACACTTGGATTTGCAGGTGTCGACACTTGGCAATTTTTGAGTATCGACACTTCCTATGATGAGTAGAAATTCTGGGAGGATTTTATGAGAGCTTTTTGGGCAGGTTTTGACCTGGTTTGAATTTCGAGTTCAAACCAGTTTTAGCTCCAAGGTTTTATGGTATGAAAGTCATACATTCCTTAATGGGTTGGACCCATTTGGGATGGCCTTGATCTTCTCCCCCATTCTCTCCCTCCATCTCTCCTCCTTCCTTCTTCTCCCTCTCATGGCAGCTCCTATAAATAGAGGTCTTTGTAATGGCTGCTGGGGTCACTAATACATGAATAGCAAGAGAGGAAGAAGAAGGGCTTTGTGAGTGGTTTAGGGATTGAGTGCAAGCCACCTAGCGATCAAGCTAGGTATTGGAAAAGAGATTTGGAAAGGGGTTCCTGCTCTCATTCCAGTCTTCTTATCAAAAGAAGTTCAGTCCACGGATCCCGAAGAGCTAGCACTCCGAGGGAGTTGGTCAGAGTCGAGCCCAGGTATGGACATCCTGTAGAGGTCAGACACTTGTGTGGCTCAAGCGCCCTCTTCCTCATCAAAGCTATTCACAGCTTCTCTCCAGCACTCACCAAGGTATAGAGGTATGACCTTTATATTTATGTTGCTTTCTTATTTTTGATGATTATATGCATGCTAGGTCTTTATACTAGTTCCTGTTGCGGGCAGATCGACAGATATTTTAGATTTATCTATTGAGCCTTCCGCTGTGCATGCCTTAAAAATGTTTTAAAATATATTTTCTCTGCCCTGTTTCTTGCATAATGTATGCTAGGTGTAGGTGTTTTTCACCTTCACCATGGACCCTATGGAAAATTTTATGAGGACTTTAATTGATCAACTTAGATAGCTCACTACTAGGTTTAATCATGTGGAAGAGAGACTAGGTAACCTTGAAGAATCCCATGCAACTAGATCAGATCCTAAAACACCTGGACCCGCTCCCTTAGGTCAAAGTTCTAAGATACCTAGACCCATTTCCCCAATTCCACGAGCTCAGCTCACTCCCCCAGATCTAAAAGGTCAGTATAGAGAACCTGCTATAGCCCAACATAGGGACATTACTCCTGACCCAGTTCCTAGGTGCCACACCCCTGATGTGAATGACCACGAAGAAAGGATTCCTAGAAGCATTCGATTAGATGAACCCATATTTGAGGGTAGTTTAGATCCTAAGGTCTATACCGATTGGGAGAGTGATGTGGACCAGTACTTTGAATGGTACGAAATGTTGGAGGGGAGAGTTTAAATTTGCTAAGCTTAGGCTAATCCGACAAGCTAGGTTATACTGGAAAAATATGGAGCGACTGAACCGACAGAGAGGTGACTTACCTATAGACACATGACGAGCAATGAAGGTGAAGCTTAGAAAAAAATACCTACCATTCTTATATGAACAAAAATTGTTAGATCAATGGCAAAAATTGACTCAAGGAAATAAATCTATGGCTGACTATATTGCCAAATTTGATGAGTTCGTTATGAGGTGTAGTGTAGTCGAATCAGAAGCTGTCACCTTGTTAAGGTTTCGAGCTGGTTTACATGAAGATATTTAGAGGGAGCTATTTTTGAGAGATGTTAGTGATTTAGATCAGGCCTACCAGATTGCTAGGGATTGTGAACGATTTCAAAGGAGACCTGTTACCAATAGACCTGAGCCGAATAGGTTCAATACCTCTGGGAGTAGACCTAGCCCTAGCCGATTTCCACCTAGCCGACCCAATCCTACCTCCCAACCAGCTCGTAGGGATGATAAAGGAAAGGCACCTCTAGTTCAAAGAGATAAGAACTAGAACACAATATGTTTTAAGTATCGTCAAACATGCCATTTTGCTGCTGATTGCCCAATAAGGACTTTACATATAGGTGAATGTGAAGAAGAGAATCTAGAAAATATTGAAGAATTTGAAGAGGAAATTTATGAAGCTAAAGAAGAATTAGCAGAAGAGTATGAAGGTGATGAAGAGCCAATAGAATTATCTGACCTACTAGGTGTAGTTAGGTGTATTCTAGCTCAAACTAAGAAGAATGAGGACTGGCATAGGACAAACATTTTAGAAACCTTTATTAAGCTAGGAGATAAAGTGTGCAAGATTATTATAGATAGTGAAAATTGTGTGAATGCCATATCTATCAATGCTGTTAAGAGCTTAGGCTTACCCGCTATGCCACTTCCTAGCCCATATAAGGTATCCTGGATTGACACGACATCCATTCCTATTAGGTTACAATACCAAGTCCCAATCCAAATTCAATCTTACCAGGAGAAAGTATGGTATGATGTTATTCCAATGGGGGTTAGTAGTATCATACTAGGTAAACCGTGGTTATATGATCATGATGCAACCCTCTTTGGCTGATCTAACTCATGTGCATTCAAACACCATGAAAAGAGAATTGTGAGCAACTCGACCCTACCCAAAGACAATACCAAGCGAGGGTCTAGTCATTTGAAAGAGAAAGAATCCAGATTGAACCTAATTACTGCTAAGGAATTAGAGCATGAAATCACTAAAGGTTCAATAGTCTAGATGCTAACTGCTAAAGAAGTTCATGATGAATCACTAAAAGAACACCTTAAGGAGATCTTAGAGTTTCTTGAGGAATTTAAGGATGTGTTCCCAGAAGACCTCCCTGATTGTTTACCTTCATTAAGGGACATTCAACACGCTATAGACTTAGTCCCAGGAGCTACCTTACCGAATTTATCCTATTATAGGATGAATCCTACTGAACATAAGGAATTACAGAGGCAAGTTGAAGATCTTGTTAGGAAGGGATTTATAAGGGAAAGTTTGAGCCCATGTGCCATTCCAGCTCTCTTGACTCTCAAGAAAGATGTCACCTGGAGAATGTGTGTTGACAATAGAGCCATCAACAAGATTATAGTGAAGTATAGGTTTCCCAAACCCCGACTCAATGACATGCTAGACATGATGGTCGGTGCTACCATATTTTCAAAGATAGACCTTAAGAGTGGCTTTCATCAAGTTAGAATTAGGCCCGGGGATGAATGGAAGACTGTATTTAAGACAAAGGATGGCTTGTACGAATGGTTGGTGATGCCTTTTGGTTTATCGAATGCACCAAGTACTTTTATGAGGATAATGACTCAAGTGTTAAAATCATTTATTAGAAAATTTGTAGTGGTATACTTTGATGACATCCTCATATATAGTAAGATTAAGAAGGATCACCTAGGCCATCTTTAGTAGGTTTGTCATGTTCTTAGAGGAGATAATCTTTATACAAATTTGAAGAAATGTAGTTTTATGACTTCGAGGATTATTTTCCTAGGTTTTGTAGTAACTGCTGAAGGAGTATCGGCGGACCCCGAGAAAATCAAATCCATAGTTGAGTGACCTATTCCTAAGAATGTTCGTGATGTTCGAAGTTTTCATGGATTAGCTACTTTCTATAGAAGATTTATTCGAGGGTTTAGTACGATTGTTGCGCCCATTACTGACTGTATGAAGAAAGGAGCTTTTGAATGGTCAAAAGATGCTGATAGAGCCTTTAATGACATTAAGAATAAGATGACTCAAGCCCCGAAACTGAGGCTACCCGATTTTTTGAAAGTCTTTAAGGTTGCTTGTGATGCCTCGGGGGTAGGAATTGGAGGAGTCTTGAGTCAAGAAAATCATCCGATTGCATTCTTTAGCGAAAAGTTGAACGATGCTAAATTGAGATATTCTATCTATGATAAGGAATTGTATGCGGTGGTTCAAGCACTTAGGTATCGCGATACTATTTGCTATCGCAAGAGTTCGTACTGTATTCTGATCATGAAGCTCTTAGGTTCCTTAACTAGCAAAAGAAGTTGAATGCTAGGCATGAAAAATGGATTGAATACATTTAGGCTTACACTTTTGTTTTAAGACATCAATCGGGTACTAATAATAAAGTTGCTGATGCGTTGAGTAGGAGATTTATGCTCTTGAATTGTGTTAGTATTGGAGTAGTTTGATTTGAGAAATTGAAGGATGAGTTGAGAACTATGATGATTTTGGTGAAATCTATAAGATAGTTAAGCAAGGACCGACTAGCTTATATAGTGAGTACACAATTCAAGATGGTTACTTATTTAGGAAAAGTAAGCTATGTATTCCAAACACTTCACTTAGAGACTTCTTGATTTGGGAAACACATGCTGGAGGCTTAGCTGGACATTTCGATAGAAATAAGACAATCTTAGCACTAGAAGACCAATTTTATTGATCAAATCTTAAGAGGAATGTTGCTCAAATTATAGCTAGATGTCGAACTTATGCTGTTGCAAAACAGTAAAAGCAGAACACTAGCTTGTATACTGCACTTCCTATACCGGATTGTCCATGGCAAGATCTTAGCATGGGACTTTGTTCTTGGATTACCTAAAACCATTAGGAGAAATGATTCAATCTTTGTAGTGGTTGATAGGTTTTTGAAGATGGCACATTTCCTACCTTGTTCCCAAACTATGATGCATCTAAGGTAGCCAAGCTATTTCTGAATAAAGTAGTTAGACTACATGGTTTACCTAGGATAATAGTTTTTGATAGAGATGTCTGATTCAACTGTTATTTTTGGAAAACACTTTGGCACTTATTAGGGACGAAACTTAAATTTTCTACAGCTGATTACCCTCAAACTGATGGCCAGACTGAGGTTGTGAATCATAGTCTAGGAAACTTGTTGAAAAGTTTAGTTGGAGAATATACTGCCAATTGGGACCTATTGCTGTCTAGAGCTGAATTCGCATATAATAGTTCAGTGAATAGGTCTACAGGAAAAAGTCCTTTTGAAATTGTTCATGGGTACAAACCTAGAAAACCTCTAAATCTCATTCCTTTACCCATGCATGAATGCATTTCAGAGTCTGCTGAGTCATATGCTGAACATGTTAAAGAGTTGTATAAAAAGATAAGTAAAAAAATTAATGAAAGTAACGAATCTTATAAACATATGGCTGATACTAAAAGAAGACTCAAGGAATATAATGAAGGAGACTTTGTTATGGTTAAACTGTGACCTGAACGGTTCCCATCTAGGACCATGAAAAAGTTACATGCCCGTAGTAGTGGACCATACAAAGTGATTACAAAAATTGGGTCTAATGCCTATATGCTCGAGATACCACCTGTACTAGGCATTAGCTCTACTTTCAACGTTTCATACTTTTTGAGTATAGGGAGCCAACGTTGATTCCTAGTGAGCCATTTGGGCTTAATCCTGTCCTTGAGAGTGAACCAACCCAAGTATGTCCACCTGCCATACCACCAGCCCAGAGGGACAAGATTGAACGGATCTTGGATGACAAGATCATTGCTACCCGGAGCAAAGATTACCAGCGATATCTGGTTCGATGGCAAGGATGACCTGAAATTGATGATTCTTGGATCACCAGAGAGGACTTGCTAAGAGTTGACCCAGACTTGCTAGAGCGCTATCATAGTGACATTGATCTATACTCAACAGGGTCGAGTTCCTCCCACCCGGAAAGAATTGGTATGGACACCAGGGCCTGAAAATATCGACAGGTTGAACCCACATTCTTGTGGACACCTGTGAATAAAGTCCTAGACTCAACTCCTTTTACCATGTAAATATTTTATTTTAATTTTTGTTATTTTGGATTAGTTAGGGTTAGCCCCTTTTACCAACTATAATTAAGGTTTTGTTATTTAGCCTTTAGGGCTAAACCCTTTTTACCATATTGATCAAAATCCCATTTATAGGTTGTGTAAAATCCTATTTGGCCAAACCCTGTTTACCAATTTATTCTTTTTATTACATGAGATTAAGCCTTTTGATCAATTGATCAATTGGGCTTTAGTTATTTAGTTTTGAGTCTTGTAAAAATTAGTTATTGAGTCTTGTATTACAAGGGAGAGCCAATTGAAGACCCATATAACTTCATGCGCATCCAATTGAAGACCCATGTGCTAGCCCAAGACAAGCCATGTGCTAGGCCAAGTCAATTTATTTTTGGCACCATGTTTGCTAGATTTTTGGACATCACTACCACATCACCATGGGACATCAACATATGTCATGTTTGGACATGTCATGCCACTTTATTTTAGGACAACTTCACACTCCATGTCACACTTCATTGGTCGGCCCATGTGAGAATAATTAGCGCCTACATGAAAAATATTTGGCGCCCTCCTTTTTAAGATAAGTAAGTGTGAAGAACTCCTCTTAATTAGCGCCCTCCACTCAAGTCATTCCATGCCAAAATGAAAGAGTTCGGCCAAGTAATTCTTCCTCTTCCTTGACACCATTTGCCAAAGAATTTCAAGCCAAATTAATTCATCTAAAGTGTTGGAGGTCCAAGGGTTTCTACTACCAGTATTTCAATCAAACAGGTTGCCAACTACTTAAATTCCTAGAACTCAAGAGTTTCATCAAAATTCTTGAGTCTTCTTCCATCCAAACTGGAGAGTCCACTTACCACAGAAGCCTACAACATCAAGACTCCAAAGTCCAACAACAACGACCAAGTGATGGAGCATATTAACCTTACATCAAGCCACCTCACTAATCCTCATAAATGGTGCCCAAGATGGATGATCACTTCATGATTTCCACCCACTTTGGATAAGAGTTCATATCAACCCAACAGGCATGAGTCCAGGCCACATAGACCATAATTCCAGAAGTTGTAGTCCAAGGGAGAAGGAGTTTACTGTTTGAATCCCTTACATTACTGATTATGGGTCTATAAATACCCATCAATCCCTTGTAATTTTAATTCATTTATTCATCACTAAAGAAAGTTATTATGCCAAAATTTCTTTCTTTGCTGTGTGCATCGTGGGATGTGAGGTCCTTCCTTTGTTCTACGGAACATCGAGGGGTGTGATGCCCTACCTATCCAGCCAACAAGAATCCCTAACCATCGATCCTAACCCTTCCCTTTCCTTCTTTCCCTTTTATTTGCTGATTCCTAATTTAAATTTTCTTTGTTGAGTGTTTGCAGGTGATCAGGAATCGAAGTCAAGTATTCTTGCATCGGAACCGGCATCGCACGGAAGATTGGAGCCCGGGAACGAGTTCTTGAAACCCTGCCCGATAATCTTGAGAGTCCTGTTAGATCTAAAGAATCGATCTTCGTTGGTAACTTTAAACCTCTTCCTTCCTCTTTAGTTTCTGATTAGTTGAAAGTTAATCCTAGTTTCAGTGATTTTTTTAGCAACCAGATCCTATTTTCCTAGTTATTTTGTTAGGTTTAATTGTGTGGGTAGTTAACTAAACTAGTTTCTTTTAATGTCTCCTCCAAAACTTATTTAAAAATCTGAAAAAAATAAAAATTATTCTCTACTTTTCTCAGATAATTAAATTTTACTCATAGTAATTTAGTTTAATTTATTTGTCCCGCATCAATTCTTCAAAGTGTATCAAAAAAAAAGAAGAGAAGAGAGAGTGGACTTGTTAGTTGGGAAAAAGATGTCTTCATTCATTAAAATTCTTACATTTGTAAGGACCCCCGACAGGACGGGGAGTCCTCCAGAATTCTAAGTACAAAAGAAAAAAAAAATCCTAACTAGGCTGAAGTGGCTGGCTCCTTCCCGAGTCGGCGGGTCACCTCCTCAAACTCCGGCAGAGCTTCGAACGAGGGAGCAGCTAGGTCAATAGCGGCCTCAACTTCGGCCTTCAGCTCAGTGTCGGGCCCTGGGTCGACCTCGACGAATGGTGATCCTTGCACTCTAGCGATGGCAGGCAGGTCCAGAGTGATGTTTTCCAGACATTTGAGCCTGAAGAGCAGTCTAGCCTTCCTTTTAAAATCCTTGAATCCCTTCTGGTAAGAGTTGAGGACCGCCTCCGAGACTTTATCGAGGAAGGCCTTCGATGCCTTGAAGTTTGGGATAGCTTCGATGACCTCCTTCTTTGCCACATCCATCAGAGCAACCACTGTGGTGGCCTTCTCTTCCACCACTGTGGCTCGAGCTACTGCTGCACTAGCCCTCTCCTCTGCCATCGTGGCCCGGGCCGTCGCTGCCTTAAGTTAAGCTTGGAGGGTTTGTGCCCGTCCCTCCAGGCATACCACCTCTGTAGCAGTGCAGGCCTCTTTCTCAACTAGGCAGGCAGCTTTCTCCTCCACCTTCAGCACCTAACTGAGGTCGGCGGATTGCCTCTCCAGCTCCATCACCGTCATCTTGAAGCTGGCCAACTCAATTTGGAGGGCCTTCATCTAACCCTCCAACTCTGCACTCGGACTATTTGAGTCTGGGCCTCAGCCTCAGTAGCCTCCATATGCCTACAGAAGTTGTTGTCCTGCTTCATTAGCCCCAAGCAGGAGTCTTTGATGAGCTAGGTATCGACGACCAACTACAACCACAATGGGAAAAAAGTCAGTGAGGATTTATGCCAGCAAGAAAGGAACTAAGTGAAGAACCAACTTACCGATACCAATTGAGAAAAGATCCCAGAGATGACCTCCACCAATTGCCGGCCACTCCTCTCCTTGCGGTCCCGCGGTTGGATGATGAGGTCCATCATCTGCTCGACCAACTTGGCATCGAGGATCATCACTGCGTTCAGTAGCAGGAATGTAGACCTTCACAGCACCCCTGAGCCCGATGTCATGGAGGGCGCTGCTGGCCTCGACATGGTGGTCGACGGAGGCATGGTGGCTACTGGTTGGGTGGCAATCGCTTTAGTTGCTACCGATGGCACTGGCCTCTCCCCAATGTTGGCATCCACCTCCACCACTTCTGGCAATGATGGAGATTCAATATTGGTAGGGGCTGTCGGAGCTGATCGCACGGCCCCCTCCTCGATTTTGGTCCCTCCATTGGGCTTGTGGGCTAGGGGCTGGGCCGCCAACATGGGTGCGGCCGGCACTATGGTGGGCCTCCTCTCGATTAGCCTAACAGAGGGTCCCTCACTGGGCCCCCCGCTCTGGCTCCTCTCGGGCCTTCTTCCATGTGTCCTCCCCAGCCCTCGAAGAAGCGACCCTCTTCCTCGACATCTACCGGAGCTGTTCTATTAAGAACCTCATCTCTGCAAGAGGAAAGAAGACTGATTAGTTACCAGTTGAAGACAACTTTATCCTAAGAAGAAGCCCAAACTTCGGGCCTTACTTTCGGGATGGGCTAGGCTAACCCCAGCGTCAGCAAGGTTTCGCTCGGTCAGCAGGTCCCAGAGAGCCGGGATCTCGGAGGAAACGAGCCGATCGTATACCTCCTGGTCGGCCGGCTCCATAGAAGACTGATGGTTGGGAGAGCGGTCTGGGTCGCTCTAGACCCAGTCCACTCCCTCAACCAAAACAAAAAGGAACCTGGTCTTCCATCCCTTGATAGAAGAGGGCTGTCTAGTTTGATAGCCCCGAAGGGGGCAACAAACCACCACCCATTATCAACTGGGTGGCATTTTAGGATGAAAAGGGCCTGAACAAGGAAAAATAGGCTACGATCCCATGGAAATAGCGAAAGATGATGAAACAGATGATGGTCCTAATGATATTGGGAGTGAGCTGGGCCAGGACTTGATGGAAATTGCTAAGAAAAGAGGAGATGAAAGGATGGAAGGGGAGACGAAGGCCCCTAAGGAAGAAGTCCTCGTATAGGGTGATCCGGCCTGGGCCACCGGAAGTGACTTGCTCCTCCGGTCCTGGAGCCAAGAGCCGGATGGAATTTGGGATCCTGTAAATACTCCGGAGATGGAGGATGTCCTCCCACATCATCGTCGAGGCGATCTCGGAAGGATCAGCTGACTCCCGAACGAGAGGAGAAGGAGGAGGAGCTACGAGGGTTCCTATGACTATCCTCGTCTGCCGGGGACCCCTACGGATCACTAGAGGAACTAGGAATGGCAATGGACCGGGTTCGAGTCGGGTGCATAACTATCCAAACCCAAATCCAAATATTCAATACACTACCCAAACCTAGCCCAAACACTATCGGGACTGGATTTTCTTTACCCAAACCCATCTAAATTAGGTATCGGGTAATCGGATTTACCCAGCCCGAATCCAACTGAATCATATTAAATATTTTTTTATTTTTATCAACTTTAAAATCATCTACAATTTTATAAATTATATATACATTAAACAAATAAAATTTAACTACATTTTTAGTTCAACAGCATTTAATTTCATATTTAATCAGAATTTATATTATGAAGTTGGTATATTATTAATTATGATCTTGTTTTGAATTCACCCTGAATAGAATAGGATAAAAAAAAATTTCTAATATATATATATAATGATTAGGGTACAGGGTTCAAGTATTTTAAAATTTAATAACTAATAATTATAATTAATAAAATAAATATTAATTATATATATATTTAAATATTAAAATAATTCGGGTCGGGTTCAGGTCGGGTGTATGTCTACCCAGTCCCGGCCCAAATCCAAAGTTAAGCATTCGGGTTTTACCCAAACCCGGTCCAAACCCAGTCAAAGCGTTGACTACCCAGCCCAATCGGGTCGGGTCAGGTTGGGTACCCATGGGTTTGGGTTTTATTTCCATCCCTAAGAAGAACTTCTTCCTCCTTGCTATCAAAGGAAGGAGGTCTCGGCCAGGACAGCCCCGCCTCACCTGAATGATCCAGGCAATGGTGCCTCCTGCCGGAGGAACTCATGAAGAAGGAAAGGAAGGTGAAGATGAGGAAGAAAGATCTAAAGCCCCTACGGGATCCCTTTCAGCACAAGCCGAAGGAGGAGGAAGAAGGAAAGGAGGGGCTAACCTACGAAAGACTCTGCATTGAGGAAGAAGAACTCTACGAACCTTCGCCCTCCTCACTCGAAAGTTCTTAAGGAGCAGAAAGGCGGACTCCCTTCAAAAAGATTGCAAACCCCCCATTGCATCATACTGGTCGAAAACGTGTCCTTTCTTCTTTCTGGCCAATGAGTGCCTGCCACGCATCAAGATCTACTGGTGGCGATGCTTTGATTTGGAGGAAATTGCTTCGAGCCCGGTGCAGCAATTATGTCTCTCCTGACAGGGCTAACATGGCATCCCCTCGTTGGAATGAAAGTGCAACCTTCGGGACATCGGTGCTTGAGTCATTAATAGCACAAGATAAGCGTCCTTCCATGTTAGCATCATCATAACTCCCTTCGCCCCGAGCATCGCAACGTACTATGGGCTCGAGAGTGGGAGGCACCCGATGTGGCACGATCGCTGACGTGGAACCCGCGTCGGACCTAGATGGTAGCCATGTTGGCAAAAGGTGCCACCTGGATGGGTGGCCAGATAAAAATCTGAGGTCGAACTCCCAACCGAGGTCGTGCTCCCGTCTCCAGAGGTCGAGCTCCTAGTCGAGGTCAGCTCCCATCAGAGGTCGAGCTCCTGTCTCCCGAGGTCGAGCCCTTAACCGAGGTCAACTCCCATTCGAGGTTGAGCTTCCGGCCGAGGTCGTGCTCCCATCTTCCTAAGTTAAGCCCCCAGTCGAGATCAGCTCCCATCCGAGGTCGAGCTCCCAGCCAAGGTCGTGCTCCCGTCTCCTGAGGTCGAGCTCCGGGTTGAGGTCGTGCTCCCGTCTCCCGAGGTTGAGTCCCCGGCTGAGGTCAACTCTCATCCGAGGTCAAGCTCCCGGTCAAGGTCGTACTCCCATCTCCCGAAGTCAAGCCCTTGGCCAAGGTTAGCTCCCATCCGAGATTGGGCTCTTAGTCAAGGTCATGCTCCCACCTCCCGAGGTCGACCTCTCGAGAATAGAGCCCCTATTTTCCAAGATAGAGTTCCCGTCCAAGATCCAGGGGCATTGTCCACCACCAAAGGGTTAGCCAAGAGCAAGGGAGAGAAGACTGGAAGGAATTCAAATCACAGCGAGGAAGCTCCAGAATACCTACGGCCCTCAAAGGGTGGTGCATGTCCTACCGAAGGCTCCAGGCTCTGCAACATGCCACCTACACTCTCTATACGATGCGTGCTCCAGGCCCTGCTGCACGCCACCTATGCCCCTCTGCCATGCAACCGGGGCTCCAGTTCCCATGATACACTACCTGTACCTTCTCCAAGAGGAGTATCCTATTAAGGCCCTAGGCTCTACAACACTCCGATGGTCCCTCCTGGAATAGAAACGCTCCATCCTGGCTTGGGGCTCAATGGCACAATGCCCGTGCCTCCTATAGAAAACTACTTAACCAGAGGGACAAGACCTGTACCATGTCGATGAACACTCCCAATGGAAAGATCTCCTTTCGAGGACCAGTCTAGGGGGAGGGAGGTTGGTGGCATAGAAAAACCCCACCAAGATAGGGTACCAGGAAAGCGACATCCTGTAAGATCCCAGACCTGGTCTGGGCCATTTATCCCATATAAAATGCAAGAAGGGACCTCAGGCGAGGAGAGGACAACCGGTAAGACAAAGAGTGCAAAAGGGCAAGGGACCAAGAGAGAGAACCTCCCCTGCACTCTAACTTCACACTCATTCCATCTCTTTCCATTCGATCTTATTTTCTCCTCTATGTGGAGATACCCTAATCCTCCGTCACAGAGGATCTGTTTCCCTTGATCATCCAAACTGACTTGATCGTCCAAACTGACTTGATCGTCGAAGTGTCCCCGCCAGAATTCCCGGCCCGAATCTTCTCTTTTTTATAGAATAAATCGATCTAGCTCCAAAAAAAGTCCGACGTATCCATGACATGTTGGAGCTATAGGCTACGGCGATCTAGATGGCAACATTAACTATTAGAGATGGCAAGTGGCCATTGCTAATAGTTAAACACTATCGCTAATATATTTTTCATAATAAAAAATATTAAAATTTAAAATATATATTTTTTAATTATTAGTGATGGCAAAATACCATCGCTAATAGTAAAATGCCTCGCTAATATGTTTTTAGTATAAAAACAAAGATTAAAATTTAAAAAACTATTAGCGATAGCAAAAGCTCTCTCTAATATTTAAAATCCCTTTGCTACTAATTATTTAGAAAACAAATTTTATTTTAAAAATTATAAAGTATATTAGCGACCACACATGCCATTACTAATACTTTTATCTGCCATCACTAATAGTTTTTCAATATATATATATATATATATATATATATATAAAGTATTAGCAATGGTAAATATACAATTTGTTATTATTAGTGATGGCAAGCATCTTTTGATGGTAGATAAAAATATCTTTTAGCGGCGGTTGGTTAGCCTTTATTAATAGCTAATTTTTTTATAACGAAATATATATATATATATATATATATATATATATATAACAGCAGAGCTGCAAAAGAATCTAGTTGTCCATGAACAACAGGTATTGGGTCAGTATCTTGTTCCATCTCAAATTCGGTTCATCTGGAAAATGAGCAAAGCTCTAACATTTTTAAGACTTTGCTCGTAAACAACTCGAGTTGGTGAGCATGCGAAGTTGAATAAAAACTCACCTTGGCTTGACAATAAGCTTATTAAAGCTGGTTTTAAACAATAAAGGAGCCAAACTTGAACATATACTCTATGTCAAGCTTTGCTTGAGCAAAAATTGAGATCAATCATCCCTATCATGCGTGTAGAAGGCCATTTATATGTAGCCTTCTACTAGACTTTGCTCAACTACTGGTTTGCGCTCCTAATTCCGGGTTATATTTTCTTCCCAAACTACTGATCTTGATGAACTGAACAGGTTGACATCAAGGACTCCACGTTTTCCACTTCTCGCAGCCAGGCTTACAAAGGATTCAGACTGATTAGATTTCAGTTGCTACCACAACCCAGGTAATTATGTTTTAAGATCTATCACTACCTCGATCACTGTTTTAACCTGGTAACAAACCTTGTCTTGCATTAATTTCTATCAAAGACAACCTTGATTTGCATGTCTACAAACTGGTTGTAGAGGTTTTGGATTGTGCTGCAGTAATTGTGCTGCCTACCATTGCTGAATAAAAACAGTAAACTGGTCATTTTGCTGTTGCAGCCAAGATACATATATATATATATATATATATATAGCAGGGAAGCAAGTGATCAGGAGATGGATCCCACATCAAATGCACTTACAAAGTTGGAAAGTTCATGCGTGCGTGCCTTCCTTTCAGCATGCACTCTCGTAGGTAGCAGCCACTATGGTATCCCCCTTTCCATCGTTCAAAAAGGTTTTGTATATCTCATTGATTCCTTGGATCCGAAGGTGGTGCCAACTTCACTTAATAGTGATTCAAAACCAGTAACCCCCCCCCCCCCTCCCCCCTTACAGCGCGTTGGACATCCCATCGCATCTATAAATAATCCTTTAACCAGCAGCCAAGTTCCCCAGTCTTCTAAAGCTACCAAACATTGGTCCAAAAATGTCTCCACCTGGAGACCCCAAAGCTAATTCGGTTGTGATCCCCATTGCTGAAGCTGAAACACCTCCCCTCCATGAGCAAAAGCAGGAGCAGCACGAGCAGCAGCAGGAGTATTCCTTCTTTAGTTTGCTTCGCTCTCTTCTTCTTCTCCTTCCACAAGCAAACACTCGATGGCTTGCACACAGTGCCAAGGTTGGATTAGCTCTGGTCCTGGTCTCACTCCTCTTCATGCTCGAAGCGGTCCATGACCGGCTCGGCGACAACGCCATGTGGGCGGTCATGACCGTGGTCGTCATCTTTGAGTTCACCTCAGGTAAACTGGAGGAAGAAGTACTTTGTAGTCTTATTATACGAAGAGCATTATCACCATATATACATTTTTGTTATCCTGATCTGATGAACTCTTGTACGTCAATTACAATTACAAATTAAAACTCTATGAGCTATCGCATTGAGATGGATTTTGATGGTAATATATTTCCATAAAATTAACCTCGAACAAATAGAAGAACAAAAAAAGAGCATATATAAAACCAATCCTCCATGCTCTTTTGCTCTCACTGGTTCTAAAGCCATATATATATATATATATTGCTACCTAAACTTGTAAAAATATATCTTGGACACCATTACGAGAATAATAAGCTGTCATCAAATGAACTGGTTTAATCTAGTTATAATTTTTTACTCGTTGAACGTTACTGCAACAAAAACAAGAAACGATCGAAAAACATCACCAAAATAATTTTTGATGTAAAAAATATCTCAAGTTATATTGGGTACTGCAGAATAATACATGGTTACCACTTCTCCAAAAGGTATGTTCTTTTTCTCTTTTTTTTTTTTTTTGGAAAAAAAAATGAAAGATTTACTAATGTGAGAGTAAGATGCATGTTGAGTGGCTTTGAACTGTGAAATGCCATGCCATCCACATGAAGACTCCAAGCTTGAGGCATGCAGGTGAAGCTGGTGGAAGATTTTATTCTTGCTGGCTAGTGGAACTAAAATGCATCGCCCTTGCCATAACCATCATCTATCAATTGCGTCGCTATATATATATCATCCATCAATTGCGTCCACAACAAGTACTACGGTCAAGATTTTGTCCAAGGGTTGGAGAGGAATTAAGGCTATCTAGCATCATCAGACAATAAGGTTCCTTGTTGTCGGGGGCCAATAGTTGTCGGGGGCCAATAGGTACCGGTGGATAATTAATGATCCCAACTTGGATATGGATGACAACGATCCCAACATAAGATAGAGACCAAAAAACTTGATAGCATTACAGGAAAAATCAATTTTAGCAATCGATTTTATAATCAATTTTTTTGATTATATTTGTGACCAATTTTGCAACCGAATTATTTTTCTTGTAGTATAGGTACCAGAATGATGACTTTGTTAGGTTCTTTTTTTTTTTTTTTTTTTTTTTTTTTTTGGAGAGAGAGAAAGTTTTCTAATCAATTATATATGTTCTTTCACGATATTAATAGGACTGGAACTGGGCCAGCCCAAAACCCATTAGGCTAGGCCAGCTCAATAAACTTCGGACCAGTCCAAAGTTGATTCGGGCTTCGGACCAAATTTTAAGCATATCAGACTAGACTTTGGACTATAAAATAGAGTCCATTTAATTTTTGGACCAAAGGGATGTCCAGATTCGATCCGAGAATTCTTAAAATATGATCTGAAACCAGATCCAATTTTGAACCGGACCGGTCCAATGAATTTTGGGCAGGCCCAATTCCAGCCCTAGATATTATAATGCCTACTTAACTTTATTATTGCCTCTATCACCGTCCTCTCCTGCACCCTTCCAACAAAACAGTGTCCTGTACATCCTCTTTGTGTAAAAAGGATCTTATTAATTTATTACTAGAAAGTAGAAAAAATAAGTTTGGTGTGCAATTGAAGGTGGACTTCAAAAGTCGTATTTGATAGTTGACGAGGGTTGAAGCAGTCCACTGGTGCATTCGAAGTGATCCTAACCCGCTTATGAATCACCCTCTCCGTGGTTGCACTACCGGTTCCTTCAAATACCGATCGATGCACGTACGATACCCAGTAGCCATGCAACAGAGTGGGGGATGGATGCTGTTCATGCCACGAGTAGGCGACATTCACCAATGGCTCATCTAGTTTAATCAGCACTGCTCTTGAAGCTAGAATGATGATAACAAATTTATACATGATTAGAATCAGTAAAAAGTCGATCGAAGATAGAACAAGTGTTGGTGATTAATGATACTCTTTGCACCATGGTTAATAGATTATTTGATATTAGAGAGGCATTGCATGCATCAATAGTGTAGCCTGGTGTAATACTGATTTCTAATCTAAACAAACAAAAACATTTTCTTTTTTCAGGTGCGACCATCGGCAAGGGAATTAATCGTGGGATAGGCACTATCCTGGGAGGAGGGCTTGGCTCTTTGGTAGCTCTTTTGGCTCAAGAGGTTGGTGGAATTGGTAAAGCTATAGTCATTGGGGCCTCCCTATTCATCTTTGGTATGCAATCTTTTTCTTGAATTTTGAAAGACCCCGTACGTATTCATATCATTTATAAACCTTCATATCATGTCAGTGGTCCAAAGCATATTATGTCCAAGCTTTGGAGATCTCTATAAATATATTGATCACAGTCTTAATTAATTATCTTCATCTTTCAGGTGGAATGGCAACTTATTCTCGAATGATTCCTAGTTTTAAGAAGAAGCATGATTATGGGGCAGTAATTTTCATCCTTACATTCAGTTTAATTGCCGTTTCTGGAATTAGAGACGATCAAATCCTAAAAATAGCATGCGACCGTCTTTCGTCGATATGCATGGGCTTCGCCATATGTATCGTCACAAGCTTATTCATCTTTCCTACGTGGGCTGGTGATGAGCTCCATAATTCTTTGGCATCCAAGTTTGATAAGCTTGCATGCTCGATAGAAGGTTTGTCACCGAACTCTAATTAACCTGTTAACAAGACTCATCAAAAATATAATCACATTGTGAAGTATATATGGTTATTTCATTAATTATAACGACATACAAAAACTGAGTGGAAAAAAAATTGCAGTGATCAATACCTTATTGTTCGAAAATCAGTACTAATATGTTAAAAAAAAAAAAATTTTTTTTTGCCCTCTTCTTTAGTTTATATATGTTGCATCAAGTTTTTGCATTGCAAAGAAAGAATATTATTCTAAAATTTGGTCTGCGATTACATATTTATTATTTTAATGCAGAGTGTTTGGAGGATAGCATAAAACCCTTGGATGAGAAAAAGGGGACTCCACTGGCTTATCCTCACAGTAGTTGCTTGGCAGTTCTATCCTCCAAGTCTGGTGATGAGACTTTGGTAAGCAACTTCATACCATCGACTATTACAAACATGTCATAGCCTTTTTGCCATGATGTTTTCTCTGCTACAATCAATCATCTTTAATTTATGTTTTGATCGAAAAGTGTTCGATAAGGATCAAAAAGCATGCACCAAACCATTTCTCCAACTCTAAATTGCCATAGTTTATCTTGCTTTAGGCCAATTTTGCAAAGTGGGAACCATGGCATGGGCGGTTTGGATTCTACCATCCTTGGAACAAGTACCTACAAATTGGGGAGTTGCTGCAGGAATTGGCGGCTTATATCCTGTCACTAAGAGAATGTCTACGATCTAAACAACAAGTAATTAAGAAGTTATATTTCTACTTCATTCATATTTAATAGACCGATCGATGTAATTATATTGTTTAATTGTTTGAAAGATCTACCCATAAGATACCTATTCATGGGTCACCTAAATCTTTTATATACGTGAGGAAGAAATGCAAACTAATATCATTTTTGGTGTCAGCCTTTAAGATCATGCACGATGATGGACATTGGAGATTGTTACAAGGCTACGTGTATACTGCTAGCAAGCACATTGAGAGAGCTTGGGCACAACATCTGTGACATGAAGCAGAGTCAGCAAAGGGACTCGATCTTGGCAAAATTTGAGATGACAAGGTCGGAATTATGCTCAACCATGCTCGTGTCAAAGCTAGCAAAGCTAATGAACAGAAGCAGTGGCATTGGTGGAGGAATTTCAAGCACAAGCATTGTGTTTTTGTTGTTGGTGATTACTGACAAGATAGAGGAGATTGTTAAAGAAGCTGATGACTTGGAAAAACTTGCACGTTTTTCTCATACATGACTCGCATATTGTACAAGAGGAGGGCTAATTTTGAATTAAACGAGTCCATGATACTCTCTATCTTTAATATAGTTATCATCCAAACATAAACAAGATATGGGATGCCAATAAAAATATATTGGTTTGACTTTTTGTTTGTTCCAAGTATATGGTGAACTTTTAAGAATCAACAAGCTTCACATTTACAATAACTCTATAATAATTAAGCTTTTAACATGATAATTAATTAATTAATTAATTAATTAATTAATTGTTTTTTGGTGAAGTAGTGTGGAGAGTAGCATGAGAACTAACCCAAGTACTCACCAATTTTATTCAAGAGTAAAAAGATTTTGAGGAATTTACAAAGAGAGAGATTACAAGGTATAGTAGTTCCTGGATCATTTCAAAATGTAGAAATAATAAAACTATTCAATAAGAAAAGACCCAAGAATGAGATGTAGAGGTGACTCGGTTGATTCCATCTTTAAGCAAGAAAACCAAGAAAATCCAAGAAGAGAAGACTCGGAGAGTAGTATCTGTTCAAAATGTTGCAGCAATGGATCATGTGGAAATTACTGGGCTGGAGAGCTCCATCATTGTCTCCCATGCTAATAGATGCATTTAGAGGAGATAATAAGTTAAGGAAAAAGTCTTTGTGCACCGCGTGCGGTGCGGGAAATCCAGCATGGCCCGCACCGCGCTTTTTTATTGATCCAAATGTAATGAGGACATTGGCAAGAGGAAGAAATTACAAACTAATGATCTTTGGTTGTAGTCCCATTTCTTTTTTTCAGGTTTCCACAAAATCATGAAGCATTTCTTGAAGACCCCAATTTTATGAAGCAAATTGAAGACCCTTTCTCCAAGCCCATGGGCCGACTAAGCCTTGAAGAAATTCTCTACCATGAAAGCCTACTTGGAGACCAGATTTTAAAGACCATGTGGAAGGATGAGATAAAGCCAAGTGTTGTAAGGAAATAATGCCACATGGAATTTCTAGAATTCTCTTGTTAGGATTAGTTGTTAGGATTAGTTGCTAGAAAAACTAATCTTGTAATTAGCTACCAACTAAACTTGAATTAGATGGAATGAATTGAGTTGAATGAATGAAAGTTCCCTTGTTTGAGTTCTCTTGCATTTTGCCTAGTTCTCCTGAGTTCTTCCTAGAATTTTGAGTGCTTTCTTTGATTTTCTTTGGAGTGTCGAGTTTGATCCTAAATTGGAGTGAGTGCTTTGAGTTTTGGAGTGCCATAGTTCCATTTCCAAGTTATTCTACACATGATCCAAATAGTCCAAGAAGAGGAGGAAGTGCTGTCCAAAAATTTCAGCAATTCTCTTCACTTCTCTTATTAATTCCTTCATTTTTCCCTCCATTTCTTTGAATTTCAACCTCACCTTGACTCTTTGCAGGTTCTTCTTCGTGATTTGAAGGTAAAGATGAAGGCTCCATGCTAAGGATCCAAGCTCCAATGGTGAATCCAAGAAGGGAGTGGAGATCTTGCCTCTAGCCTTCAATTTTTTGAGTGGTGAATGAATCCCTTCCACATGAGCTTAATTTCTCTTCATTGTTGGGAATAAAACCTCTTGATCCTTAGATCTGAGGTCATTAAAGGTTGCTTAGCCTAGTTGAGGGTTTCTATGCCCTTGGATCCTATCTTTTATTTTTTTTGAAAGGAAGCTTGCACAAGGGTGTTAGATTTTCTGCTCACCTAGTCTCTAGCTCAAATTTCTTCATCCCTTCTACCCATGAATTCGGCCATATTTGGAGCTCTAATGCTGATATATTATTGCAAGGTAAGTAGATCACATCTCCACACACCCATTTCATTTATTTTCGTCCCCCATCAATTTTTGGTATCAGAGCTTTGTTCTAGGTTAAGCATTGCAAGCTGCTGGAAATTTTGTCTCACTGTCTTCCGAGATTCAGTGATTTTTTCATATTTTCTAAATTGATCAAAAAAATCCAAAAAAATATTTTCTCAGTACCTTTTTGTGTTAGGGTTCGAAATATAAAACTCAAAAAAGATATTTCTCTATATTCTTGGATTTAAAAATATAAGTTCCTTGGTCATTTCTGCAGTTTTATCCAGAATTCTGTTTCTGCCTTCCATTTCCTTTAATTTTCAAGAAAATACAAAAATATTTTTTTTATTTTTAAAATTTTAGATCTGAGATACAGACCTCGAGTTTTGTTATTTCCCACTGAATTTTTGAATTTTATAGAAGTTTATAGTTCGAAATTCGAAATTTAAATTTAGGTTGTTAAGAGTTAGCTGAACTGCTGGAATCTTCTAGCAACTGTTTTAAACAACCTTCTCAACCAAAAATTCAAATTAATTTGAAGTTGAGATTTAAATCTGAGATCTCATATCTAAGAGCTAACCAAATCAATTTTATTTTAAATTTTTTGGATTTAAAAATTTTAGATTTCGAATTTTCAAATTCAGGTTAGCTGGAGGGTAGTTGGAAGCTGAAATTTACATCTAAACCACTTTACTTCCAAGGACGATTTTTAACTCAAACTTCGAAATTAAAATTTTTAAACTTGGTTATTGTGATTTAGACTTCAAGATTTGAACTAACCAATTTAAATTTATATTTTTATAAATTTTAAAATTGGATTAAAATTTCATTCATTTGTGCTTGGTATAGTGATTGTACTCATTGTTATGCTGAAATTGTGTGCATCTATTTTTAAAATATCCTAAGGGCATTCAATATTACATAAGGGAAGGAGGTCATTACCTTTCCTTAGCCCAAAACAATCACCCACATTTGCATTGACCTAAACCCTAAAGTAAAATCAAGTAGGAACCTAAATTAGGGACACCCACGAGTTGGGTTTAAGTGCAAGGCAAGACAAAGCATTATTTGAGTTTGTACTTATTCCTTGAAATTTGTGTCTAAGGCTAGAGGTCAAATGGCAAACGCCTTAAGCAGACTTGCGATTTTTAATTAGGACCTCGTGAAAGTGAGGGGAGCCTCCCGCAACCCCACCTCTTACCTGGCCAGTGGATAGGATAATTATATTTTTAAGTAGTACCTAGTTAAGTCTTGTATTCTTAAACTCTAGGTCTAGGAACCCTAGCATTAGGTCTTGCTTGCTTGTCCATTGAGTTGATTATCCTTGTACTGTGTCCTATAAGCTCTATCCACCCTCAATCTGTTTTTACCCATGGATCCTAATCTTGAATTCTTTTTGAAAACCCTGACTAAAAAGTTTGATACCATAAATGGATAATTAGGGCAAATGAGAAAGGAATTAGGTCAAGTGAAGGACCATGTTGGGACACTTGAAGAGACCCCAATGATCCCCACCGAACCTGAGTCACTTAGGTCAATTCCTTGAGGTCCAAGAGTCCATCATCATGAGTTCACTACTGAATACAATTCAAGACGACTTCACCATGACTTCATAGAAGAAGCCCATAGGATCCATGCTGAGCCTGAATCACCTAGTCCACCTCCCTTTGGTCCAATAGCCCAATGTCATGATCTCACCTCTGAGTATAACCCTAGATACCCCTACCAAGACTTTGTAGATCACGAGGAGAGTCTTTAGGAGCAATCGACCCCATGCACCCACTTTTGATGGAAACCCTGAGGTGTATGTCGATTGGGAAGAGAAAATGGATCAATACTTTGAATTTGATGAAATGTCGGAAGTAACAAAGTATCAATTTTCCAAATCAAAGTTAGTCCGACATGCTAAAGTATATTGGGGAGAAGTTGAGCGAAAAGGTTATTATAGTGGGGATAAAATAAATACTTGGAGAAAAATGAAGAGTAAACTGAGAAAAAAGTACCTAGGTAAATATTATTAGCAAAAACTTTTAAACCAATGGTATAAATTGAAACAAGATGATACAATTGAATCTGATTATATTGCCAAATTCAACAAGTATGAGGGAAATGAAGAAGAGACTAAACCCATGAAAAAATTAGAGAAAAAATTTCCTGAACCTATTGAAAAATTTAAGGATGAAATAGAATCAAAGTTTTGTCCAAATGAAGGGCTAGAAAGAGAAAATTCTAAACCCGTAGAAGAACTTAAAGAAGATGTTTATGAAGCTGGGTCTAACCTTATGGATGAAAATGATCAAGAACAATTACTTGAAGATAAAATAATTACCCAGCCTAAAGAAATC
Organism: Areca catechu; assembly: GCA_021397845.1. Classification (NCBI taxonomy): domain Eukaryota; kingdom Viridiplantae; phylum Streptophyta; class Magnoliopsida; order Arecales; family Arecaceae; genus Areca; species Areca catechu. The sequence goes on along the minus strand of CM038050.1, from coordinate 155,086,457 downwards.
AACAACGGGGATGATCAAAATGAAATCCAAGGACAAATCCATGGAGATCAATCTGAGGATAACATTGAAGATCTAAAATTAATTGATGTTGAAGGTTTAGATCTAGAGATCGATGAAGGATCACATATTGGGGTCTTGACTATCAAAGAACAAAACCCTATGGATCAGTCCCAAGAAGTTATAGAGCCTTTGAAAATCCTGCAAAATAATTTTTCTAACAATTTTTCTATCCCTAATTTCCTATCTCTAAACATCCACCATCCCGATCCACCATTACGTTTCATTCACTCTTCTATCCCATCCGGCTGGGACATCTACCATACCGTTGATCTGGTCCCAGTGATATTCAATAGTTACTTTCTTAAGACTCTATGACATATGTTGGGAGCCAAATTAAGATTTACTGCTACTTATCTGAAGATATGTGCAAGAGTCTTACAAGTCTTTAAGGGGAATATTGGAAATTAGGAGCTTTTGTTTCCTAGCTTAACAATAAAATTCAGTCCTTAGATAATAAAATCCATTTGAGCTTGTCTTTTGTTTTAGTATCATTTGAATTTGTTTTGTCGTTTGGTATAATCCATGCATAAGTTTGTCGAATCATATGCACAACATCTTAAGAATTTGCACAGAGAGATTAGCAAGAAAATCCAAATAAGCAATGAGAGCTACAAGCATATGGCTGATCTTCATAGAAGGGTTAAAGAATTCCAAGTAAGGGACTTTGTGATGATCATGCTAAAACCTGAACAGTTTCCACCATGAACTATGAAGAAACTCCATGCCCGTGGTGCAAGTCCTTTCAAAATAATAAAAAGAATATGACCTAATGCTTATGTGCTAGACCTACCCTCTGACTTTGGCATTAGCCCTAGTTTTAATATCTCAGATCTGGTAGGTTACAAGAAGCCCATAATGATTCCCAGTGAGTTCCTAGAACCTAATCCATCCCTTGAGAGTGAACCAATCCCTGAGTATCCACCATCCATACTACCAAAGCGGGGAGAAAAAATTGAAAAGGTCATGGATGACAAGATTGTCACTACCCGGAATAAGGATTACCAATGATACTTGGTCCTTTGGCAAGGCAGACCTGATCTGAAGATTCATGGATCACTCAAAAAGAACTACAAAGGATCAATCCAGATCTGCTTGAATACTACCAAAGCCTAAGTAATCCATACTTGTCAGGAACGAGTTCTTTTCACCCAGAGAGAATTAATGAGGGCATTGGCAAGAGGAAGAAATTATAAACTAATGATCTTTGGTTGTAGTCCCATTTCTTTTTTTCAGATTTCCACAAAATCATGAAGCATCTCTTGAAGACCCCAATTTTATGAAGCAAATTGAAGACCCCTTCTCCAAGCCCATGGGCCGACCAAGCCTTGAAGAAATTCTCTACCATGAAAGCCTACTTGGAGACCAAATTTTAAAGACCATGTGGAAGGATGAGATAAAGCCAAGTGTTGCAAGAAAATAATGACACATGAAATTTCTAGAATTCTCTTGTTAAGATTAGTTGTTAGGATTAGTTGCTAGAAAAACTAATCTTGTAATTAGCTACCAACTAAACTTGAATTAGTTGGTCCCTTAATCCTCTTCCTTGGCCTATAAATAGGGACCAAGGCCCCCCTTTTGTAAGCATTGATGGAATGAATTGAGTTGAATGAATGAAAGTTCCCTTGTTTGAGTTCTCTTGCATTTTGCCTAGTTCTCTAGAGTTCTTCCTAGAATTTTGAGTGCTTTCTTTGATTTTCTTTGGAGTGTTGAGTTTGATCCTAAATTGGTGTGAGTGCTTTGAGTTTTGGAGTGCCATAGTTTCATTTCCAAGTTCTTCTACACAAGATCCAAATAGTCCAAGAAGAGGAGGAAGTGCTGTCCAAAAATTTCAGCAATTCTCTTCACTTCTCTTATTAATTCCTTCATTTTTCCCTCCATTTCTTTGAATTTCAACATCACCTTGACTCTTTGCAGGTTCTTCTTGGTGATTTGAAGATAAAGATAAAGGCTCCATGCCAAGGATCCAAGCTCCAATGGTGAATCCAAGAAAGGAGTGGAGATCTTGCCTCTAGCCTTCAATTTTTTGAGTGGTGAGTGAATCCCTTCCACTTGAGCTTAATTTCTCTTCAATTTTTTGAGTGGTGAGTGAATCCCTTCCACTTGAGCTTAATTTCTCTTCATTGTTGGGAAGAAAACCTCTTGATCCTTAGATCTGAGGTCATTAAAGGTTGCTTAGCCTAGTTGAGGGTTTCTATGCCCTTGGATCCTATCTTTTATTTTTTTTAAAAGGAAGCTTGCACAAGGGTATTAGATTTTCTGCTCACCTAGTCTCTAGCTCAAATTTCTTCATCCCTTCCACCCATGAATTCGGCCATATTTGGAGCTCTAATACTGATATATTATTGCTAGGTAAGTAGATCACATCCCCACACACCCATTTCATTTATTTTCGCCCCCCATCAATTTTTGGTATCAGAGTTTTGTTGTAGGTTAAGCATTGCAAGCTGCTGGAAATTCTGTCTCACTGTCTTCCGAGCTTCAGTGATTTTTTCGTATTTTCTACATTGATCAAAAAAATCCAAAAAAATATTTTATCAATACCTTTTTGTGTCAGGGTTCAAAATATAAAATTCAAAAAAGATATTATTCTTTGATTTAAAAATATAAGTTCCTTGGTCATTTCTGCAGTTCTATCCATGAATTCTATTTCTGCCTTCCATTTCCTTTAATTTTCAAGAAAATACAAAAATATTTTTTTTTATTTTTCAAATTTTAGATCTGAGATCCAGACCTCGATTTTTTTTATTTTCCACTAAATTTTTGAATTTTATAGAGGTTTATAGCTCGAAATTCAAAATTTAAATTTAGGTTGTTAAAAGTTAGCTGAACTGCTGGAATCTTCTAGCAACTATTTTAAACTACCTTCTCAACCAAAAATTTGAATTAATTTGAAGTTGAGATTTAAATCCAAGATCTCATATCTAATATCTAACCAAATCAATTTTATTTTGAATTTTTTGGATTTAAAAATTTTAGATTTCAAATTTTCAAATTCAGGTTAGCTAGAGGGTAGTTGGAAGCTGAAATTTACATCTAAACCACTTTACTTCCAAGGACAATTTTTAACTCAAATTTCAAATTTTAAATTTTTAAATTTGGTTATTTTGATTTAGACTTCAAGATTTGAACTAACCAATTTAAATTTATATTTTTAGAAATTTCAAAATTGGATTAAAATTTCATGCATTTGTGTAGGTATAGTGATTGTACTCATTGTTATGCTGAAATTGTGTGCATCCATTTTTAAAATATCCTAAGGGCATTCAATATTATATAAGGGAAGGAGGTCATTACCTTTCCTTAGCCCAAAACAATCACCCACATTTGCATTGACCTAAACCCTAAAGTAAAATCAAGTAGGAACCTAAATTAGGGACACCCACGAGTTGGGTTTAAGTGCAAGGCAAGACAAAGCATTATTTGAGTTTGTACTTATTCCTTGAAATTGGTGTCTAAGGCTAGAGGTCAAATGGCAAACGCCTTAAGCAGACTTGCGGTTTTTAATTAGGACCTCGCGAAAGCGAGGGGAGCCTCCCGCAACCCCACCTCTTACCTGGCCAGTGGATAGGAAAATTATATTTTTAAGTAGTGCCTAGTTAAGTCTTGTATTCTTAAACTCTAGGTCTAGGAACCCTAGCATTAGGTCTTGCTTACTTATCCATTGAGTTGATTATTCTTGTACTGTGTCCTATAAGCTCTATCCACCCTCAGTCTATTTTTATCCATGGATCCTAATCTTGAATTCTTTTTGAAAACCTTGACTAAAAAGTTTGATACCATAAATGGATAATTAGGGCAAATGAGAAAGGAATTAGGTCAAGTGAAAGACCATGTTGGGACTTGAAGAGACCCAATGATCCCCACCGAACCTGAGTCACTTAGGTCAATTCCTTGAGGTCCAAAAGTCCATCATCATGAGTTCACTACTGAATACAATTCAAGACGACTTCACCATGACTTCATAGAAGAAGCCCATAGGATCCATGCTGAGCCTGAATCACCTAGTCCACCTCCCCTTGGTCCAATAGCTCAATGTCATGATCTCACCTCTGAGTATAACCCTAGATACTCCTACCAAGACTTTGTAGATCACGAGGAGAGTGTCTTTAGGAGTAATCGACCCCATGCACCCACTTTTGATGGAAACCCCGAGGTGTATGTCGATTGGGAAGAGAAAATGGATCAATACTTTGAATTTGATGAAATGTCAGAAGTAACAAAGTATCAATTTGCCAAATCAAAGTTAGTCCGACATGCTAAAGTATATTGGGGAGAAGTTGAGCGAAAAGGTTATTATAGTGGGGATAAAATAAATACTTGGAGAAAAATGAAGAGTAAACTGAGAAAAGAGTACCTAGATAAATATTATGAGTAAAAGCTTTTAAACCAATGATATAAATTGAGACAAGATGATACAATTGAATCTGATTATATTGCCAAATTCAATAAGTATGAGGGAAATGAAGAAGAGACTAAACCCATGAAAAAATTAGAGAAAAAATTTCCTGAACCTATTGAAGAATTTAATGATGAAATAGAATCAAAGTCTTGTCAAAATGAAGGGCTAGAAAGAGAAAATCCTAAATCCGTTGAAGAACTCAAGGAAGATGTTTTGAAGCTGGGTCTAACCATATGGACGAAAATGATCAAGAACAATTACTTGAAGATAAAATAATTACCCAGCCTAAAGAAATCAACAACGGGGATGATCAAAATGAAATCCAAGGACAAATCCATGGAGATCAATCTGAGGATAACATTGAAGATCTAAAATTAATTGAAGTTGAAGGTTTAGATCTAGAGATCGATGAAGGATCACATATTGGGGTCTTGACTATCAAAGAACAAAACCCTATGGATCAGTCCCAAGAAGTTGTAGATCCTTTGAAAATCCTGCAAAATAATTTTTCTAACAATTTTTCTATCCCTAATTTCCTATCTCTAAACATCCACCATCCCGATCCACCATTACGTTTCATTCACTCTTCTATCCCATCCGGTTGGGACATCTACCATACCGTTGATCTGGTCCCAGTGATATTCAATAGTTACTTTCTTAAGACTCTATGGTATATGTTGGGAGCCAAATTAAGATTTACTGCCACTTACCTGAAGATATGTGCAAGAGTCTTGCAAGCCTTTAAGGGGAATGTTGGAAATTAGGAGCTTTTGTTTCCTAGCTTAACAATAAAATTCAGTCCTTAGATAATAAAATCCATTTGAGCTTGTCTTTTGTTTTAGTATCATTTGAATTTGTTTTGTCGTTTGGTGTAATCCATGCATAAGTTTGTCGAATCATATACACAACATCTTCAAAATTTGCACAGAAAGATTAGCAAGAAAATCCAAATAAGCAATGAGAGCTATAAGCATATGGCTGATCTTCATAGAAGGGTTAAAGAATTCCAAGTAGGGGACTTTGTGATGATCAGGCTAAAACCTGAACAGTTTCCACCATGAACTATGAAGAAACTCCATGCCCGTGGTGCAGGCCCTTTCAAAATAATAAAAAGAATATGACCTAATGCTTATGTGCTAGACCTATCCTCTGACTTTGGCATTAGCCCTAGTTTTAATATCTCAGATCTGGTAGGTTACAAGAAGCCCACAATGATTCTCGGGATCCACCTGCGGCATGCGGAACCGGCTCGGGATCGGCTCTGCCTGGATTTCTTCAGAGAAGGGAGGACGGGAGTCGTAGCCCGCCGGGTCCGCCGATGAGTTCTGCAAGTCGGCAAATCGATGGGCGAACTCCGCCAACTTGCGCTCGTGCTCCTCCAGGCGCCTCTCGGCCTGACGCCTGATGGCCTCGTCGGTGGATTCTTCCACCGAGGCCACTGGCGAAGGGGGCGCCGAACGGTCTCGGTGCGAAGTCACGCCTCGGCGCCGCTTGCTGCGATGTGCCGTCTCGGCTTCATCGGCCGGGGATCGACTCTCGTGATCCGTCAAACCGGAGTAGTTTCTTTTTGGGGGAGCTTGATGGCTCCTGCAGGGGTTGGAGACCGCCCTCGGGTGGGATGGCCTGCCCTGAATGGAGCGCAGGCTCCTACGCGGCCCCGCGGCTCGAGCTGCGGGGGTCCCCGGCTGCGGCTGCGTGGCCAGGGATCGCTGCTGATGTTGAAGCTGCCAGACCGCCGAGGTCAAAGTCTGCAGCTATTGGATGATGGCCGCGAGGGGCCCGTCCGCCGAGGTCGATGGTAGTGGAAGAAAAGGGGGAGCTGTGAACTCCCTCTCCGGGCTGTGGGCCCCTTGAGGGGAGGGAACCTCCCCCACACGGCTGGTGGATGCCTCGCGCCCACGAATAACCACCATTGTCGGAGAGTGTCGTGCCTGCAGAAAGCTGGCTCCCACTAGGGGTGTTGTCTTGCCCCCCTTCCTGGCGCGCCAATCTGTTGCCGATCTCGCCGCCGTGCCCATGCCTCGGAACCGCCGATCCTACCAGACCGCCTTACTCCCGGGGCCTCCTGGCTGGAGCGAACCTGCAAGGCAAGGTCAGAAGACCCTGGCCGGGGATCCCGGCGAGGGAGCTCCGACGATCAAGTTAGTAGACGGCGAGAGGGAACAGTTTCTCCAAGACGGGCCCCCAAAGGAGTCCCAGACTCAGAGAATTTACTAGCAAGAAAGGTGCTGGAGGGACCAGAAACCCGGCTGGGTCCCCTTGCCGAGCTCACACCAAGCGATCCCCTCTCGGGGCCCTGGATCTTACTCTCAGAGCGGGGCCTTCAGCCTCTGTTTCTTACTCGTCCCACCTTACCTGGTCTTCTCCTCTTTCCTTCCTTTTATCTCCTCCCGCTGCCTGCCTGTTTTCCGCTCTTGGGAGGCTCCCCTTGTTGCTCTCGTTGTCCCTTCTCCATCCTTTTCTCTTTCCCCTTTTGGTTTCGAGGGCCAGGCGGCTTTCTGACCTCGTTTGCCGAGCCCAGCGGGGAAAGGGTAAAGGAAGGGGGGGCACCGGCAGGGCGGCCGGTCAGACCTCAGGCCCGGTATGGGCGCTCCCCTTCCCAGGTGCCGGCGTTGTCCGTTGACGGGCCCTGTTTTGCCAGAACCGCGTCTCTCGATTGCAGAACCTGTCGGGCCGACGTAAGTGATGTTTCACGTGCCGCCGCCATATGTACGGGGCACCGTCTATGGTGCGCACGGCTCGAGGGCCAACCTCGGAACATGCGCCTCCGCTCTTTGGGTCCTTCTCTGTACGGGCAGCCTGACCTCGACCGAGGTGGACCCCTCCCGGGTGGACACCTGGTAGAGCGGTAGAAGGGCGCTCGGCTTCGGTCGAGGTGGTCCCGTCTCCGGGCACCACCTGACGAGGGAGCGGCGGAGCAGCCGACCTTGGCCGAGGTGGACCCCTCCTGGGTGGACACCTGGCGAGGCGGCAGAAGGGCGCTCGGCTTCGGTCGAGGTGGTCCCGTCTCCGGGGGCCACCTGGCGAAGGAGCGAAGGGGCCCGGCTCGACCTTGGCCTTGGTGGGGCCGTCTCTGGGCGCCACCTGGCGAGGGAGCGGGGGAGCAGCCGACCTCGGCTGAGGTGGACCCCTCCTGGGTGGACACCTGGCGAGGCGGCAGAAGGGTGCTCGGCTTCGGTCTAGGTGGTCCCGTCTCCGGGGGCCACCTGGCAAAGGAGCGAAGGGGCCCGGCTTGACCTCGGCCTTGGTGGGGCCGTCTCTGGGCGCCACCTGGCGAGGGAGCGGGGGAGCAGCCGACCTCGGTCGAGGTGGACCCCTCCTGGGTGGACACCTGGCGAGGCGGCAGAAGGGCGCTCGGCTTCAGTCGAGGTGGTCCCGTCTCCGGGGGCCACCTGGCGAAGGAGCGAAGGGGCCCGGCTCGACCTCGGCCTTGGTGGGGCCGTCTCTGGGCGCCACCTGGCGAGGGAGCGGGGGAGCAGCCGACCTCGGCCGAGGTGGTTCCCTCCTGGGCGGACACCTGGCAAGGCGGCAGAAGGGGCCCTGAACCGAACTCGACTTCGGCCAGGGCGGTAACGCCTCGGGATATCACCTAGCGAGGTAGCCGGGGGGGCAAGGGCCGAGCTCGACCTCGGTGGCAGGGGACCCGCAACTGACTCGACCGAAGAAACCTCCACGCGGCTCAATCATGCCCGACAGAATCTGAGATCGGCTACGTCATCATTATGGCCGTAACAGTTGCCCCCCAATCCGCCATTCTGTTGGGGCATCGTAGAACGGAACGTCGGGTTTAAATACGGATATGACGTGGGGAGGCGAAGATCTTGCATCATAATTGCCGCGATTCTCGTCGCCGCTTCTCGGTGTGCCCGAAGCCCTATAGGAGGCTGCCATGCATCGCCCACTTGCCCGTAATAAATGCGTCGCTTCAAAGCAGAGGCCGTTTCCCTGCTAACGAGGCGTCGGTGTTAGGCGTGCGTCCACGCGGGGATCATCCAGTGGCTCGGAGCGGAATGATGGGTACGGCCACTGTCGACTGAGTTTGAAAAGGAGGGGACTTTCCGGAATGAGGCCTTTTCCCTTGTTTCGTGGGCGGTTTGCTGCAGGCTAATTTCCATTGCCCCGCATTCGTGCAGTGCATTTTCGGTGAGTGCCCTCATTTTCCTCCTTGTTCCCCTCTTCTTCCCACTCGAAGCCTTCTTGCTTTCTTCTTTGTCATGGCGCGCCGTCGCCATGTTTCCTCTAATCCGGACGAGGTCGGTTCGTCCCGGCTGAGGACTCCGTCTTCTTCCTCCTCGGAGGAGGAAGTGATCCCGAAGGAGACCCGCAGGCGACTGCAACCTGGGGGTATCACCATTGGCATCCCCAGGGGTGTCCGGTCTCCTCCTGTCGCTTCTGCTCTTCTGCTTCTTTCTCTTCCTGCTCCACCTCTTCTTTCTGTCGGTCTCTCCGGTCATGCTTCCATAATGATCGAAGGCGACCTCTCTTTGCTCCGGGAGATCTACGGCATCCCGGGATCAATCTGTCTGCTTGTTCCGTGGCCCGGGGATCGCGTCACCATGAGTGGCCCCGGCCGCATAGCCTTCTACGAAGACTTCCTTCTGGGGGGTCTTCGATTTCCTCTGCACCCCTTCTTTCTTTCTTTCCTTAGCCACTTCCATCTCGTTCCGGCCCAGTTGGCTCCCAATGTCATCCGGGTCATCTTTTCTTTTATTATTTTTTGCCACTTCCACGAGTTTGTTGCCCGCTTCTCCCTCTTCAGAGCTCTGTTTACCCTAAAGAGGTACTCCACTGACGATGGCTGGTGGTACATCTCGCCCCGGCCCAGGTGTCTCCGGTTCGACCTCCCTTCTTCTATCAAGGGCTGGAAGAACCGGATCTTCTTTGCCTCGATCGAGGATGTTGACTGGGCCTGGAGCGAACCGGACCGGTCCCCGAACTGGAACTCCCAAGTCGAGTCGGCGGACCAAGAGGCCTACTCCCAGCTCCTGAGCGATGTGGTCCTGGCGCTCGAGGTTCTGCTCTCGGAGCAGAACTTGTTTGAGACCGGGATCAGTCCCATCCGCGAGCTGGGTGAGACTCAGTCTTTCCTTGACTTCTGTTCTTTTTCTCCTTTTTAGCTGAGCTGACTGACCTTCTTTTCTTTTGCGTTGTAGGCATGAAGTTTTCGCTGGAGAACCTCCTAGAGGGTGCGGCCCAGAGGGACGTCGTCGAGGTGGATGAGCCTGCGACGAAGAGGGCTCGCACCGAGGCGAGCCAGGAGGTCATGCCGGCGACCGTACCCAGCCCGGTTGCCGCTGCTCCCCCGCCCAGGCTGCCTCGGGGCGGGGCCATTGATGCGCCCGCTGTCAGACCCGGCGGTGCTGCCGACGAGGGGGCTCCACCACCAGTAGTTCCGCCCAGTGCCGGCCCCGTCGTTGCCGCGGCTCCGACAGCGCAGCCCGCGACCTCTACCGCACCGTCGACGACGATTCTTGCTGGAGGGGCAGTCGCCGCCGCCGCCGACCTGACGGCTCCGCCACCGGTGGTCACCAACCGGTGCTCAGTAATCCGTGACAAAGGGCTCGCAGAGAAAGTGATGGAGTATGCCTCCACCGCCCGGGACCGGCGATCTCGAGGCGGCAGGGACTACGCCGACGCCTTGCTCGGGATCCTCCCGCAGCTCTTCATGGTAAGTTCGAACTTAGGCTCCTTTGTCTTTCTTGGCCTCAGTTTGCCTTTATACTAACCCGATTGTTTAGCTGTGCAGATTGGGAACGACGTGCTCCTGCTGAGGAACTTCCTCGCAGGGTACGCGAAGAAGGATGCTGAGAAGGAAGAGAAGCTCGGCAAGCTCGCGGCCGACGTCAAAGATCTTATGGAGAAGGGGGTCGAGCTGCGAGCGAACAACCAAACCCTCCAGGCGGACCTGGCACGCGCCGAGGGGCGAAACAAGGACCTGGAGTCCTCTCTATCCGAGGAGAGGAACTCCCACCAGCGCCGTGCGGAAGAGGACGCGGCCGAGAGGGCTCGCCTTCGGGCCCATTCCTAGTGGCTGGAACGCCAGCTAGAAGAGGCCAGATGGGAGGCGAGTGCGGCGAAAGAGCAGAGCACCTACGTCAACGGGCTCCTGGAGGCTGCGAAGCGGGAGGCGCAGGAAGCCGTCCCAAAATTTCGGGCCTCCGACGAGTACATCTCGGAGGTCCGGGAGGCCACCGTGGACTCCTTCCTGAAGGGGTTCCGAATGTGCCGGGAGAAGGTGGGGTCCTTCTACCCCGAGCTTGACCTCAGTAGGGTGGTGCTCGGAGGTAGGAGGCAGGGACCCGACCGAAGGGCTTCTGGTGCGGTCGACACCACAGTTGCGGCCCCGGCGAGCGACGCGGCCGAAGCTCCGGAGCAACCCCCTGAGCCAGCAGCCACCGACGGCGAGGAAGTGGAGCCTGCGACCCCGGCCGAGGACCCCGCCACCGCACCAAACTGAACTGTTGTTCCTTTTCTTTTTGGTTTGTTTTCTTTTTGGGGACTCCTGGCCTGTCGGGACCCCCAGTTTGTACTTCCCTTTATTGAGTCAATGAAAATTCAGTTTGGCCATGTCTCGGACTCGCCTTCTCTTTTGTTTTTCTTTCTTCTCTTTTTCCTTCCTGAGATGTTGATGTGGAGTGTCGGGACGAGGGTGGACCTAGTCCCATCCGGCGTTCAGATCAAAGTTTGGGACATTTCGGACCGCGTGGCATCAGAGTAGGCCTTGAGCGGGTCCTTCTTTGGGCTTGCCTTCGTGCTTGCATGGGCGAACTGGGTTCTGCCCCGCCTTCCGGACCGAAGCCCGGGACTTCCGGACTGAACCCCGTGGCCGCAGGCTTTCTCAAGCCTTGCACGGCTTGCCGAGCTGTTCTCCGTGCTCGCGTGGGCGAATTGGGTTCTGCCCCGCCTTCCAGGCCGAAGCCCGGGACTTTCGAACTGAACCCCGGGGCCGCAGGCTTTCTCAAGCCTTGCGTGGCTTGCTGAGCTGTTCTCCGTGCTTGCATGGGCGAACTGGGTTCTGCCCCGCCTTCCAGGCCGAAGCCCGGGACTTCCAGACTGAACCCCGGGGCCGCAGGCTTTCTCAAGCCTTGCGCAGCTTGCCGAGCTGTTCTCCGTGCTCGCGTGGGCGAACTGGCTTCTACCCCGCCTTCCAGGCCGAAGCCCGGGACTTCCGGACTGAACCCCAGGGCCGTAGGCTTTCTCAAGCCTTGCGCGGCTTGCCGAGCTATTCTCCGTGCTCGCGTGGGCGAACTGGGTTCTGCCCCGCCTTCCAGGTCGAAGCCCGGGACTTCCGAACTGAACCCCGGGGCCGCAGGCTTTCTCAAGCCTTGTGCGGCTTGCCGAGCTGTTCTCCGTGCTCGCGTGGGCGAACTGGGTTCTGCCCCGCCTTCCAGGCCGAAGCCCGGGACTTCCGGACTGAACCACGGGGCCGCAGGCTTTATCAAGCCTTGCGCGGCTTGCCGAGCTATTCTCCGTGCTCGCGTGGGCGAACTGGGTTCTGCCCCGCCTTCCAGGCCGAAGCCCGGGACTTCCGGACTGAACCCCGGGGCCGCAAGCTTTCTCAAGCCTTGCGCGGCTTGCCGAGCTGTTCTCCATGCTCGTGTGGGCGAACTGGCTTCTGCCCCACCTTCCAGGCCAAAGCCCGGGACTTTCGAACTGAACCTCGGGGCTGCAGGCTTTCTTAAGCCTTGCACGGCTTGCCGAGCTGTTCTCCGTGCTCGCGTGGGCGAACCGGGTTCTGCCCCGCCTTCCAGACCGAAGCCCGGGACTTTTCGCTTCCTTCGGCCTTCGGCCACGATCGGGTGTGCCGAACCCAGGGCCATGCGCCGGTTTCCCTACGAGGTGAGAAAGAGCGTTTGAAGCAAAGAAACTTTATTGCAGGAGTGGGGAACCTTGCATTACTAATAATACATCCTTAGATTCGAGGCGTTCCACATCCGGGAAAACCTGGCCCCTCCCAATTCCTCCAGGTAGTAGGCGCCGTGGGGGAGGCCTTCTGCTACCCGATACGGGCCTTCCCAGTTCGGTGAGAGCTTCCCGCACTCCCGTGGCTGAGAAGCTTCAGCGCGCCGGAGGACCAGATCTCCGGGATGAAAGGACTTCGGCCGCACTCGGGAATTGTAATACCTGGCCACCCGCTGCCTATACACCGCCATCCGAACTCGGGCCTTGTCCCTCATCTCTTCAAGAAGGTCAAGGTTGAGCATCATTCTGGCGGGGTTCTCTGTCTCGTCATATTGCTCCACATGCAGTGTGGGTAGGATGAGCTCGATCGGGATGATCGCTTCGGCTCCAAAGATGAGGTTGAACGGGGTCTCGTCGGTCGCCGTTCTTGGGGTGGTATGGTACGCCCAAAGGACGCTGGGGAGCTTCTCGGCCCATCTGCCCTTGGCCTGGTCCAGCCGCGTGCGGAGGCCCTGCAAAATGGTCCTGCTCGTGACTTTGGCCTCTCCATTGGTCTGAGGATGCGCCACCGAGATGAAGCGATGCCTGATGCCGAGGTCGTCACAGAACTCTTCAAATTCCTGGCAATCGAACTGGCGCCCGTTATCAGTGACCACGGTGTGGGGGAGGCCGAAATGGCAAACGATTGACTTCCAGAAGAATTTGGCGACGTTTGCCTCGGTGATTCATGCCAAGGGTTCAGCCTCGACCCACTTCGTGAAGTAGTCGATGGCCACGATCAAGAATTTTCGCTGTCCAGACGCCGACGGGAATGGGCCCAGAAGGTCCATCCCCCATTGGGCGAATGGCCACGGAGCTGAAAGCTGGAAGATTGGGTTGGAGGGCTGCCGTTGCACCATGGCGTGACGCTGGCACCGATCGCACCTCCTCACGAAATCAGTGGCATCCTCCTTCATCATCTCCCAAAAGTAGCCCTGACGAAGGGCTTTGTAGGCTAATGCTCTACCCCCCACGTGGTTCCCACAGACACCCTCGTGAATCTCCTGGAGCACGAGTCTGGCTTCCGCGGGTCCCATGCATTTAAGGAGGGGGTAGGAGTAGGATCTTCGATACAATTGTCCATCCATCAGGACGAACCGCGTGGCCTTCTTTCTGATGAGGCGGGCCGCAACGCGGTCCTCTGGCAAGGTGCCGCTGGTTATGTATTCGGCGTACTTGTCCATCCAGCTGGGCTCACGGCTGACCTGATGGACCTCCACTGGGGTCTCGTGGCTTGGGGCCTTAAGGTGCTCCACGTGAGCGCGACCCAGCATCGAGTCCGGCAGGGTCGCCAGCCGGGAAAGAGTGTCCGCATGGGCGTTCTCCCTGTGGGGGATGTGGAAGATGTTGAAGCGCCGGAAACTGGCCGTGCCCGCCTTGACGAGCTCCAAGAATTTTGCCATTTGGGGGTCGTGCGCGGCATACTCCCCGGAGACCTGTCCTGCCACGAGCTGGGAGTTAGTGAAGGCCTTAAGGTTAGTCACGCCCAGCTCGTGGGAGACCCTCAGCCCGGCGAGGAGCGCCTCGTACTCCGCCTGATTGTTTGTCGTGGCGAACTGGAAACGGAGCGCGCACTCGGCGACGACCACGTCGCTGTTGGCAAGAATGAGTCTGACTCCGCTCCCGCCGGAGTTCGAGGCTCCATCTACGTGGAGGATCCACGCGTCCTCTCCGGGCCCCTCGGGGCCCGCTTTCGACTGCCGGTGCACGGGATCCTCCTCGGGATCCTTGCCTAAGCAAGCGCATTCGACCAAGAAGTCGGCTAGCACTTGTGCTTTCATGGCTGACCTGGGCATGTACGCGATGTCGAACTCGCTGAGCTTCAGTGCCCACTTCGCCAATCGCCCCGAGGTGTCGGGTCGGCTGAGCACCGCTTTCAGCGACTGATCCATCAGGACGGCAATGGGATGCGCTTGGAAATAGGGCCTGAGACGCTGAGCAGACACTATTAACACAAAAACGAGCTTCTCGGGCTGAGAATACCTGAGCTCCGTGTCACGGAGAAGTTTGCTGGTATAGTACACCGGCCGCTGGACTCCTTGGTCGTCGGTTTGAATCAGGACCGAACTGATGGCTTTCGGGGTGACCACCAGGTAGAGGATGAGCTCCTCCCCTTCCTCGAGCCAGGAAAGCAGCGGTGGCGATGCGAGCATCTTCTTCAGCTCTTCAAAGGCCTCCTGGCATTCCTCGGTCCAGGCGAAGTCGTTCATCTTCCTCAGCACCTTGAAAAAGGGATGGCAGCGATCGGCCGACCTGGAGATAAAATGGCTAAGGGCCGCAACCCGGCCAGTGAGTTGCTGCACTTGCTTCTTGGAGGTGGGCTGCTCCATGTCCAGGATGGCCTGGACCTTCTCCGGGTTGGCTTCAATTCCTCTTTGGGTCACCATGAATCCTAGGAACTTCCCTGCGGAGACGCCGAAGGCGTACTTCGCAGGGTTCAGCTTCATCTGATGACATCGGAGGTTGTCGAATGTCTCCGCCAGGTCAGCTATGTGGTCCGAATCGGGTCTGCTCATTACCAGCATATCGTCCACGTACACCTGCATGTTGCGGCCGATCTGGTCTTTGAAGATCTTGTTGACCAGACGCTGGTACGTGGCCCCAGCATTCTTGAGGCCGAACGGCATCATCTTGTAGCAAAAAGCTCCGCGATCGGTGATGAAGGCAGTGTGCTCCTCGTCCTCCGGGTTCATTCGGATCTGGTTGTATCCAGAGAATGCATCCATGAATGACAGGAGGCAATGCCCCGAGGTGGTGTCAACCAGCTGGTCGATTTTCGAAAGAGGGAAGCTGTCCTTTGGGCAAGCGGTTGAGGTCGGTGTAGTCCACACATATCCTTTACTTACCACTGCTCTTCCTTACCATGACCACGTTCGCCAGCCAGCTGGGATATTGGACTTCCCGCACAAAGCCGGCGGCGAGGAGCTTCTCCACCTCCTCGTTGATGGCCCTCTATCTCTCCATGGCGAAGCTCCTCTTCTTCTGGCGGACTGGGCGGCAGCTCGGATCCATGTTCAGTCTGTGTGAAATGACCTCGGGGGGAATGCCCGGCATGTCGGTCGTTGACCAGGCGAACACGTCTACGTTCGCACGGAGGAACTCCAACAGGCGGGCCCGTTCTTCTTCTGGGAGTTGTGCCCCGACCTGCACCATCTTCAGTGGGTCCGAACCAAGGGGATAAGTCAACAGGCGTTCTACGGGCCCCCCCTGGGTTCCTTCTTCCTTAGGTCGAGGTCGTCAACATCGGGGCCGAGCTCCGCGCCCCGGGCGCCCGGGACCGTCTAGAGGCAATGCGGGACCGGCTGGGTCGTCCCCTTCATCACCCCGAGCCCGGAAGATGTGGGGAACTGCACCAACAACCTCTTCGTGGAAATCATGGCATCCAGTTGGTTGAGCCCGGGACGCCCGAGAATTGCGTTGTAAGGCGAAGGGAGCTTGACGACGGTAAACGTCATCAGGATGGTCGTCTACCGAGGTGGGGATCCGGCGGTGACCAGGAGAGTGATCTCCCCTTCGACCCCTACGGAGTCCCCGGTAAAGCCTACCAGGGGGGATGCACCGGTCTCAGCTGATCATGGGACAAATTCATTCGAGAGAAAGCATCGTAAAAAAGCACGTCAGCCGAACTTCCACTATCCACCATAATTCGATGTACAGGATGCTTCGCGATGGTCATCTCGACCACCACGGCATCATTGTTTACATTCTCGTTTTCCTTCCCCTCCTCAGGAGGGATTACATTCTCCGGGTTCCCGATTTCCCGGGCTCTCTTCGCCGCCCGCCCGACCCCAAGTGAGATCATGCCCACCGGCTTCTCCGTCGGGCGGTTATCGATTGCAGGAACTGGTGGTAAGGCCGCGAGTGGCTGCCCCTCCGGGGGGACCTCGTTCCTGACGAACTTCCTGAGGTAGCCCCTCTTGATCAGCTCCTCGATTTCCCGCTTCAGGTTGCGACACTCCTCCGTGTCATGGTCGTGCTCGCGATGGAACTGGCAGTACTTTGACTTGTCTCGGATACCTCTTGGGTTCTGTGAAGGAGGTCGGCGGAGGTAGTGCTCGCCCTCAATTTCCATGAGGATCTTTGTTCGAGGGGCGAGGAGAGGGGTGAACCTCCACTCCGGAATGGCCTCGCCCTTCGACCTCGGGAGAGGGCGAGGGTCGGCAGGTGGCCCGGGCTTCCGAGCTCCTAGAAGATCCCTCGGGGACAGCCTCTTCGAAGTCTTCCTGTCCAGCTCTCGGCGGGTGCGGTCGGCCTCCTCCGCTCGGATGTACTTGTGGGCGCGGAGGAGGAGCTCGGAGTACGTCTTGGGAGGCTTTTTGTCCAGGGAGTAGGTCAGGCGGGACGTCTTGAGCCCGCGCTTCAAAGCCAGCATGGCGACGGGCTCATCCAGGATGTAGATTTCTAGGGTTGCGGTCTTGAACCGGGTGATGTAGTCCCGTAGCAGCTCCTGGTCCTGCTGGCGGATGGAGAAGAGGCTATCCACCTCTCTTGGCACCTTCCGATAAGCATCAAAGTGTGCCACAAACTTTCCTTCCAGCTGGTGGAAGGAGCAAATAGATCCGAGCTCGAGGCGGGTGAACCAGACTCGAGCGACCTTCCGGAGGGTAGCGAGGAAGGCGATGCACAAAAGGGCGTCAGTGGCCCCCTGGACCCTCATGAGAGCCTTGTAGCTCTCCAGATGGTCCAGAGGGTCGGTGGTCCCGTCGTAGGGATCCATTTGCGGCATGCGGAACTGGCTCGGGATCGGCTCCGCCTGGATTTCTTCAGAGAAGGGAGGACGGGAGTCGTAGCCCGCCGGGTCCGCCGATGAGTTCTGCAGGTCGGCAAATCGGCGGGTGAACTCCGTCAACTTGCGCTCGTGCTCCTCCAGGCGCCTCTCGGCCTGACGCCTGATGGCCTCGTCGGTGGATTCTTCCACCGAGGCTGCTGGCGAAGGGGGCGCCGAACGGTCTCGGTGCGAAGTCACACCTCGGCGCCGCTTGCTGCGATGTGCCGTCTCGACTTCATTGGCCGGGGATCGACTCTCGTGATCTGCCGAACCGGAGTAGTTTCTTTTTGCGGGAGCTTGGTGGCTCCCGCGGGGGTTGGAGACCGCCCTCGGGTGGGATGGCCTGCCCTGAATGGAGCGCAGGCTCCCATGTGGCCTCGCGGCTCGAGCTGCGGGGGTCCCCGGCTATGGCTGCGTGGCCAGGGACCGCTGCTGATGTTGAAGCTACCGGACCGCCGAGGTCAAAGTCTGCAGCTGTTGGATGACGGCCGCGAGGGGCCCGTCCACCGAGGTCGGTGGTAGTAAAAGAGGAGGGGGAGCTGGGAGCTCCCTCTCCGGGCTGTGGGCCCCTTGAGGGGAGGGAACCTCCCCCACACGGCTGGTGGATGCCTCGCGCCCACGAGTAACCACCATTGTCGGAGAGCGCCGTGCTTGCAGAAAGCTGGCTCCCACTAGGGGTGTTGTCCTGCCCCCCTTCCTGGTACGCCAATCTGTTGCCGATCTCGTCGCCACGCCCGTGCCTCGGAACCGCCGATCCTACCAGACCGCCTTACTCCCGGGGCCTCCTGGCCGGAGCGAACCTGCAAGGCAAGGTCAGAAGACCCTGGCCGGGGATCCCGGCGAGGGAGCTCCGACGATCAAGTTAGTAGATGGCGAGAGGGAACAGTGGTGTCGTAACTTTTGAACTAGGGTGTCGTAATACTATTTCAGGTTTTATTTTATATTTTTCTGCAGGAGTGTCGTAGGTTTTGAACTGGGATGTCGTAGCTTTTGAACTAGAGTATCATAATATTGTTTCATGTTTTATTTTATATTTTTCTGCAGGGGTGTCATAGGTTTTGAACTAGGATGTCGTAGCTTTTGAACTAGGATGTCGTAATACTGTTTCTGGTTTTAATTTATATTTTTTGTAGGGGTATCGTAGGTTTTGAACTAGGATATCGTAACTTTTGAACTAGGATGTCGTAATACTGTTTCTAGTCATTTTTGAACCAGGGTATCGTAGGTTTTGAACTAGGATGTCGTAAGTTTTGAACTAGAGTGTCGTAATAATGTTTTAGGTCATTTTTGAACCAGGGTGTCGTAGGTTTTGAACTAGGATGTCGTAAGGGTATTTTGGTCTGGACAAAAATTTTAATTAATGCTAGTCATCTCAGCTTTTGTTCCATCATACTACAGTGAATATTTTTGGACCAATAGAAGCGTGCGGTGCAAGCCATGTTGGATTTGCAGCATCGCACGCGGTGCACAAAGAATTACTCTAAGTTAAGCTGTACATGTATAATTTGAGCAAGAGAGCCCAGCAAAAGAAGATCCATTCAAATCGCAGAAAGGTCAGAGTGAGAGAAAGCTCCCTATCATTCCCCATTTCATTAGCACAGGTGAGCATGTGACGAACATCCGTATATCGATCCTATGCGGTTTTACCGACAAAACATGCAAGAACTAAAAATTTACTTAGTACCGGTACAAATAAACTAGAATTCTTAAATCCTTTGATTTGATAAATAAGTCTAATATTATTTTCAAAACCCAATTCTAATTAATTATATAGTATTTATTTTTGGATGGAAAGAAAACATTTCAAAATCCTAATCCTTCTTGCCACGGCAATAGCTCAGCTGGTTCGGGTAACAACCAACATGTCATGGGTTCGAGGCATAACTCTGCGAAAAACTCTATTAAACTCAGCTCGTGATGGTTGGGTGAGTGAGAGGCATGGGTCCTTTCCATTCTGACTGGCTGGCATCTTGGTGGTATCTGGTTGGGTGAGTGAGAAGCCAAGGTCCTTCCCCGTTCTGACCAGCTGGCATCTTGGTGGTGTCGGATTAACATACTCATCCTTGGATGGGAAAAGACTGTGAAAATCAAGCGCCTTGAATTGAACATTTTCCCGTGGGGTGGGGGCCTGCGGGGGTAG
This sequence comes from Areca catechu, assembly GCA_021397845.1. Lineage (NCBI taxonomy): Eukaryota > Viridiplantae > Streptophyta > Magnoliopsida > Arecales > Arecaceae > Areca > Areca catechu. Next base: position 155,067,149 of record CM038050.1, on the reverse strand, counting down.
CTACTCCAGATTTATCCCCCCTATCCCTTTTCTGTATTAAAAAAAAAAAATCCTAATCCTTTCGCTCATGACCCATAATCCTATCCACAATAGACATTGGCATTTGAAAAGGCCAAGAAAAATAGGAGTGGGCTTAAAGTCTAGTAGGTCACTCTATCACTATTCGATTAAATATTTTATGCACAAAACTTATGATCATAATATAAGATTTTTAAATTATAATTAAAGGTATGCTTAGTGATATAAAATGTATATATATTCAAGATATAAAGTATATATATATATATATATATATATATATATATATATATATATTCAAAATAATTAATACATTTAAATGAAAGAAGATAAGAATTTAAATCTTAGTATTCAACTATTCACACACTCTCTCTCCTAGCCATTTGACCATGGCCATGGTTGGCCTGTGGCAAGCCCTAAAAGAGTCTGCATCCTAATTACAACATGCTATCAACTAGCATGCACCAAAGATCTCTCCACTAAAAGTTTAAAAGAAACTTGTTTTGAAATCACAAGAAAAATATGCTCATGGTAACATGTATCAGTAATTGCCTCACTACACTACAACAAAAATAGTTTTTCCCAACCAATTTTTTTTTATGCTACGAGGGTGCGTTGGGAAGCTCCGCCACCATGCCGACGCTTTTGAGAAGTGTTGGCAAAAACAAAGGTTAATGATGCTTTTAAGCATCGACAAGTCCACCATTTTCTTCCCCCCAATCGAATCCTAAACTCATTCTTTCCGCCACGCGCCGCTCCTCTGTTTCCTCTCCTCTGAGATCCCTCCCTCCTCCATCTCCTCCGGCATCATTGATCACCCATTCTCCCAAGCTCCCTTCCAAAATCCATTCCATCATCTTCCCCCAACCCCCTAGCCCTCATCGTGCCTTATAGATCCCCTCCGGTGTGGTCCGTGGAGACGATACCCAAGTGGAGCACTCTCGTCTCTCGCTAAGCGAGTGGATCCCCTTCCTCAGTGCCAACGTCGAGGAGTTCATCACCTCCGATCCTGTCTGCAGCCCAAGCATCCCTCTCCACTAACTTTTTTTTATTTTTGTGTGATCATTTGGTGATATCGAATATTGTTAATTTTTTTTAGTCTTAGAATATGATTTGGGATTTATCTGTGTTTTTTTTAGTAGATTTTTTGGAATTGTTCTTGTTATATCCATGTATAGAAGCTTTATCAAAAAAAAAAAATCATTAGAAAATCCTGACCTATGGGATGTCCCATAGATCAGGATTTCGACAAGGTCAAACAGTTTGATACAAGGTCATGGTCAGGAGAGATCCCCCAATATGACCATATTTCTTAATAATATTATATTTTTAAAGTAAAAATAATTTCAAATAACAAGTTGTTGATTTATATATAAATCTAAAGCAGCATTACATCAAAAAAAAATAGAGTCTGGGTTGGATCATGTATGGGTTAGGATCAGATCTAGATCCTACTTATGTAGGGTTCATAAAGTTATATACCTGAATATAATATATAATCGGGTTAAGCCAAGTCCAAGTTGGATGAACTTCTAGTAGAGACCCAACTATAGAAGTTTTCATGGGTCTATCTTCGAACCCATCCCACATCAAGTTTAGGTTGGGAATAGGTCTAAGAAATTTAATTAAATAACAATCCTTGATATAATAGAATTCAAAAGTTTCTATCAAAAAACAATAAGAAAGTGCTGGTCAGCTAAGGCCCAACTATGATCTAAAGTTTTTAGCAGATCCAAGTCTTCTTCTCAAGTTTTTAGTAGAAAAGAAAGCAATTTTGTGTTGCTGAAAGCTTAATATAATCAAGAAGGTTGATGGTGTATGTAGTATTACATTACACATGGCAAAAACATTACTCCCTAAGTTCATGAGAATATAACATTTAAGATGTATTGGCTTGTACTAATATGAATCAAAGATATGCAATTTCAGAATCTTTTTTATGGGTACATGGAAATTATTTAAGGTTTAGTAATCTTGTTGGGAAAATATATATGGAAACTAGTTTGGGTCCGGTTTATGTGCCCATTGAAAACTAGTAGTTCTTTAATTCTTACCATTCTTAATCATTGTGAACTTGGTATAATGTAAAACTATAGGCTAGGAAATGGCTTTTACCTAAAATGAGTAGGTGACATGCTTGTGAAGAAGACCCTGGTCTTCCCAACATGATAAAATGTTGGCATATGGATTAATGACTAGGTTGGGTGGGTCAATTGTGCCTTAATATTCTTTGCATCTCATATTGGCTAAGTAACAATGATTGTAGGCTATTCCAATATTTTGAAATTTGGTTGGCAAACCTACACTCATCACCTCCCCTCATTTTGACCAAATTCAACATTAAAATGCTTTTATCCTGAATCTAGTTAGGGCAACTATGACCATTGGTGAAACTGAAACATGATCAAAATTGGGCAAAATTTTTTCAACGCACTCACCTACATACTACCTTCACCCACTAAAATTTCTTCTAAGTTTTAAAAGGATTCATTAGATTGAAATTGTGTTTTCTCCATCAAGGTCCTAGCCATCCATGACCAATATTTCTTGACAACCAAAAATAGATAATCCCTACATGAAACTTGGCATAACTTAAAGAATAGATTAATAATAAATAGGTGACATTATGCCTCGCTCGTGATGATTTGTTGGTGTGCAATTGCAGCACTCACGGACAGAGGCCAGCACTTTTTCTTTGGCACAGCTGACTGAGGCCAGTACTTCTTTGGCATGGGAGGTTCATGTCGGTCCTTCATCAATACTGGACATTGATCCAATCCTTCAGCACATCAGTCAACTGCAGGTCCATCATCCTCGGGGCATCATGATCCTCCCGTCGATGTAGCAGATGATAAGCTACACATTCAAGATAATTTATTTTTTTATCCTTGGTTAGATAAAATTTCATTATACTTTTTACTATAGCTTACTTTTATCTATGTTTATGCTGATGGATCTAGGAGGGTTACACGTAGGCATGGGCCCATAATAGTACGGGATGTCTGGTAGATGCACGAGGGTGAGAAGATAGTGGTTGAGTGCAAGTAGCTGGGGCAGCCAATTAAAAAAGTCGCTAGCTTATTGAGTTCATTTTTAAAGATAGTTGCATCGAGGCATCAGCTTTGTCTACTGAGTTATGCAAAGTGGAATGACATGCTTCTGATATATAAAGTTGAGATTCTATGAGTTGTGCAGGTAAAAGATTGGTATTAAATTATTTGTTATTTTGCATAGTTGATATATTATGCTATGTTTTATATTCTTTCAATAACAATATTTTGTATTGATACGGTATTAGATGGAGGGTTGGTGGATTTTATATTTCTTTATTTTTTTAATATCTGCATAATTATTTCTAACATTTACTTAACTTAATAATTATTTTCTTTTATGGTCTAAGTTTGTACTCCCTCCATCCGCTAATAATTTTATACTGAAGTCTCTCAACCGGAAATGAAAAGAATATAAAGCATAGTTGAAGATGAAGTACAATGTTGCCCAGGTGGCCAACCCAAGAGGTGGGTGAATTGGGTTAGAAAATTTTTTAAACAAATATGTGCCCTTTTGAAAACCTTTGAGTGGTGAGTGAAGTATATCAAGAGTTGAATGCAGAAGCAAATAAATAAGCACAAGTAAAGCAATCACAAACACTACAATTTATAGTGGTTCGGAGCAACCCAGCTCCTACATCCACTACCCAAAGTACCACTTACGATTTTTACTATATTCACAATGGAATACCGTCGGATTATTTTACCAGGCTCACAATTTAAAACCCAACACTCGGTTTTCAACAGGATCACCAAGAACCCAACTTGGTTTTGAACAGGATCACCAAGAACCCAAACTTTGGTTTTCACGGGCTCACCAAAAACCCACACTTTGGTTTTCACAGGCTCACCAAAAATCCAACACTTGGTTTTTACACCGGGATCACCAAGAACCCAAACTTGGTTTTCATGGGCTTACCAAAAACCCAAACAAAAATAAGGAAAACAAATAAGTAAACAATGCAACACAAAATACAAACTCCCAAAGAGTAGATGGTTGCCGCTTTAGCTCGTATTGGTATAGATCTAAGGCTTCAAGATGTGCTCTTCAAAGCTCTTCCTCTTCTTCAAAAGATGCCTCAAGAGTTATAGTAGATTGATCTTGAATCCCTCTTGAGTGTGAAAAATAAAGCTCACTTGATTTCCTAAAAGATATTCCTTTGAAACTCTCTTTTTCTTCTCTAACTCCAAATCTAATCCATTCCTCCCTCTCTTGTCTTTCTTCTGAATTTGATCCATCATATATATGTTTTGGAAGTGTTTCCATGTTGTTTTGATCATTAGAATCCCTTAGAAATCGAAATCTAGCCGTTTGTGGCCGTTGGAGAAGAGTAGAAAACTAGCCATTACTATTCTGAAAGAGTAATTACAGTTTAATCGAGTCGGCTCGGATGAATCGAGTCAGCTCGGATTCTCAGAACTGTGAAACCTCACCTTGGTCGAGTCGGCTCGGATGAATCGAGTCAGCTCGGATTCTCAGAACTGTGAAACCTCACTTTGGTCGAGTCGGCTCGGATGAATCAAGTCGGCTCGGATGAATCAAGTCGGCTCGGATAATTACAGTTTTGCCATTCTGGAGTCAGCTATATTGAATAATTATAGTTCTCCCATTCTGAAAGAGTCGGCTCGAGTGAACTTTCTCCAAACTTCTTCCAAACCACTTTAAACATCTTCTAAACCTATAATACTCTACAAAAATAATCTTTATAAAGATAATTAATAACATATCATACATCAATGTTTTTTAATCATCAAAATCAATCATAGGGTCAACAATCTCCCCCTTTTTGATGATGACAAAACATTGGGCATGAAAAAGAATTTTAGCACAAAATTAACTCTATAAAAGATTGTATTTCAAGCAAATTAACAAGTATCATATAAGCAATAAGCTCTTCCTTAATTTATCAATAATTTATCTTTTTTTTAATGTTCTTTTTCATGACACCTTATATCTCTCCTCGTTTTTGTCATCAATAAAAAGTATTCTTAACCATTCTTTAGGGGGATACTAATCAATGATTTTATATACCACAAGAATATTAGGATGTTTTGAGATAATTTTACCTTCTTTTTATTTCCTTCATATTCTTGTCAATAATTTCTCTTTTTCTCCCCATTTCTTTATGCTATCGATTGTTACAAATACTAATTATTGGGGATATCATGATTCTTAATTCTACTTTTATCTAACATATACACTCCTCTCTCTTTCGCATTCATTCTAAGCATTCATCCAAGAGAATAATGTAAAGCATAGTATAAATAAATATCAGTAGAAGAATTAAAGTCATGAGTTTATAAAAATCATTAATATCAATCTATACTCATGATCAATTTAAAATATTAAGTATGCTAGCACATCTCAAATTATCTATGCTAGAGTAAGCTAGAACTCTTGATTTCATGGTTCATTGCCACAAGACTTGAATATCAAACATACCTCAAATATTCAAAATGTTTCAAGTCAAAATTCAATGAATTTCACATAATCAAGAATACTAGTAACTTTTACTTAGTTGACATTTAACTTTTCTTGAAACATCAAATATAATAAACATAGCAAATTGCTTCAAGTAAATGACTAGTATTACATATATCAAAAAGTAAGGAAGGGTTTGAGTAAATTATACCAATATGAATAATCTTCTATTTGCCATTATTTCTACAAACCATTAGTCCACTTGCCCTAACTTTAGGATGAAGACTTACTCTTCCACCCTACTTCATGCCTTGCACAACCACTTTATTATTGCAATCTTCTTTTTCTTATGATGGGCTGCAAGACAAACCTGCAAAATAGCTAAGTGGATATTTTTGGTACCCAAATCTTTTTGGGTTCATTGAAGTTAGTACATGTGGTTCTTTTTAGAACCCAAACTTTCTTTACATCATTTTTCTTTTTCTTTCTGAAATTATAAAGATAAGCTTTTTGCCCAACTCTTTTACGACAAAAACAAATAATATTAGATTTTTAAAGTTCATTTTGAGCTGAAAACTTTCTTTCAACAAGATTGGAATTTAAATTACAAATAATTTCAGCTCTACTACTTGAAAATCTTTGATTGTTTAATAATAACTCAAGCTTATATGAACTTAAAGTCAATTTATCAACTAAAGGCTTGAGTTTCTCATCTTCTTTTTGCAACCTTTGATTTTCTTCATGTAATAGTTCATTCTTTTCAAGATATTCGATCTTTTCTTTTTGAAGAGTTTTGCAATTTTCAGAAATAGAATTTAATTCAATTTGCAAAACATGATATATTTCCAAAGCATCATTTCTTTCATTTTGAAGCATATTATATGATTGTTTTAAGATTTAATGCTTAGTTCCTAACTTTTTATATTCGGATATTAAATCATGAAAAGCATTATTAAGATCATCAAATATAAATTCTAAGTTAGGTACATAATTTATCTCATTTTGAAGAACCATAAAGCAAGTGTTGGCAGTTTTGATTGCTCTTCATTTTCACTTGAGCTTGAATCTTCGCTATCGCTCCAAGTGGCTGCCAATGCCTTCTTTTTCTTTTCTTTCTCTTTGTATGGCTCCCCCTTAGCCATATACCTTTTTTCTTTGACTTTGAATCTACCATATCTCATAAATTTTCTAAATTTTTTTATAACAAGGGCCAAGTCATCTTCATCTAGCTCCTCTTCGGATGATGAATTGGTGAACTCTTCTTCGATTTCTTTAGTAACCGCCTTGAGTGCTCTTGCTTTCTTTTTCTTTTTCTCTTCTTCACTCCGACGCTTCAAAGTGAGTTCATGAGTGATAAGTGATCCGAGAAGTTCTTCTAATGGCAGATTGTTTAGATTCTTTACCTTTTGAATTGCAGTTACTTTAGGATCCCAAATTTTTGGCAAAGCTCGAAAAGTCTTTTGAACCATATCTGTATTAGAACACATTCTACCAAAACTTCTTAAATTATTAGTAATGTTAGTAAACCTCGAAAACATTTTATAAATAGATTCATGAGGTTCCATTTTAAACATTTCATAATCATGCATGAGCAAATTGATCTTGGAGTTTCTAACTTGTGTTGTGCCTTCATGAGTGATTTCAAGTTTATCCCAAATTTTTTTTGCAGAGGTGCAAGTAGAAATCCGATTAAACTCATTTGCATTTAAAGCACAATACAAGAGGTTCATTGCTCTTGCATTCAACTCTCCCATTTGCATTTCATAAACATTCCAATCCAACTCTAGTTTTGGAATGTTTATGCCATCAACATTTATCATGGGAGTGGGAGGTTTTCTTAAGATAATTTTTCACAATTTAAAATCTATAGCTTGAATATAAATTTTCATGCATGTTTTCCAATAGATATAGTTTGTGCTGATAAAAAGTGGTGGTCATGTAGAACATTGCCCTTCGGCAAGATATGTGTTCATTTAGGTAGCCATCAATCTTTACTCTAAATGTATTCAGAGATACTACTTTGATACCAGTTGTTGCCTAGGTGGCCAACCCAAGAGGGAGGTGAATTAGGTTAGAAAATTTTTTAAACAAATATGTGCCCTTTTGAAAACCTTTGAGTGGTGAGTGAAGTATATCAAGAGTTGAATGCAGAAGCAAATAAATAAGTACAAGGAAAGCAATCACAAACACCACAATTTATAGTGGTTCGGAGCAACCCAGCTCCTACGTCCACTACCCAAGGTACCACTTAGGATTTTCACTATATTCACAATGGAATATAGTCGGATTATTTTACCAGGCTCACAATCCAAAACCCAACACTTGGTTTTCAACAAGATCACCAAGAACCCAACTTGGTTTTGAACAGGATCACCAAGAACCCAAACTTTGGTTTTCACGGGCTCACTAAAAACCCACACTTTGGTTTTCACGGGCTCACCAAAAACCCAACACTTGGTTTTTACACCGAGATCACCAAGAACCCAAACTTGATTTTCACAGGCTCACCAAAAACCCAAACAAAAACAAGGAAAACAAATAAGTAAACAATGCAACACAAAATACAAACTCCCAAAGAGTAGATGGTTGCCGCTTTAGCTTGTATTGGTATAGCTCTAAGGCTTCAAGATGTGCTATTTAAAGCTCTTCCTCTTTTTCAAAAGATGCCTCAAGAGTTGTAGTAGATTGATCTTGAATCCCTCTTAAGTATGAAAAATAAAGCTCACTTGATTCCCTAAAAGATATTCCTTTGAAGCTCTCTTTTTCTTCTCTGACTCCAAATATGATCCATTCCTCCCTCTCTTGTCTTTCTTTTGAATTTGATCCATCATATATATGTTTTGGAAGTGTTTTCATGTTGTTCTAACCGTTAGAATCCCTTGAAAATTGAAATCTAGCCATTTGTAGCCGTTGGAGAAGAGTAGAAAACTAGTCGTTACTATTTTGGAATAGTCATTCGAGTCAGCTCGGATGAATCAAGTCAGCTCGGATTCTGAGAACTGTGAAACCTCACTCCAGTCGAGTCAGCTCGAATAATTACAGTTTTGCCATTCTGGAGTCAGCTCGAATAATTACAGTTTTGCCATTCTGGAGTCAGCTCTATTGAATAATTATAGTTCTGCCATTCCAAAAGAGTCGACTCGAGTGAACTTTCTCCAAATACTTTCAAACTTCTCCAAACTTCTTCCAAACCACTTCAAACATCTTCTAAACCTATGATACTCTACAAAAATAATCTTTACAAAGCTAATTAGTAACATATCATGCATCAATATTTCATAATCATCAAAATCAATCCTAGGATCAACATACAAGTTGTCGGGTATGACAAAGAAGCAGGTAGTTGGTACTTGTCCTTTTGATGTACCCTCTCATCAGTGGATGGAGTTGGTTCATTATTGATTCTCTAAGAGGGGACAGATATCTTCTAATTTCTTTGAAGCAAGTTTATTAAAATACTTAGTTTATATTATGCATTATCATATATATACATTACTTTCAGGATATAAGAAGTTGCCTATCTGATTTTGCAGACATATTCTGATATTAGTAGAGCTACACGAGCGGCTCTATCTATTCCCCATACATCAGGATCCAAGAGTTATGCATGAGTCAGATAAGAGTTTGTAAGTTTCTAAAACAATAAACTTATATTTTTAATATTAAAATATTTATACATTTTAATGAAACTAATATTATATATCATGGAAAATATATGGTGGTATATATATGTATCGTGGACGATGTATCGTGGTACATATATGTATCACGGATGATGTATCATGGTACATATATGTATCGTGGATGATGTAACGCGATATATATATATATCGTGGACGATATAACACGGTACATATATGTATCGCAGATAATGTATCGTGATATATATCTATATATGTATTGCGGTACATATATGCATCGTGGATGATATATTGCGATACATATATTATCGCGATATACATATGTATTGTGATACACATATGTATCGTGATACTTAAAAAAATTTTAAATTTGTTTAAATTATTTGCTTTAAATTATAATTTTTCTTATAGATGGATGAGCATGGAAGGGAACCTGGTCAGGTATAGTTTTACTGGATGACTCATACTCATCATGATGGCACTTTTGTCAGAGATGAGTCGAGAGATATATGTATAAATTTTTATTATAATTTATTTCATGCAATGATTTAAATTTAATTTTGTTAGTCATTAAGATCTAACTAATTTTTCTAAATTAATACAAGAAAGAGCTATAGCTCTTATTGTCAAGCATATCGATGACTCTATAGCATCTTCACAGAGTAGTCACATAGAGATCGAGGTGTTTATAGAGTTGATGGGACCGGAGCGCTACAGTCGAGTGAGGGGCTATGGAGTTGGAGCACCCCCACTCAATTATCTATGGTCAGTAGATATACATATGATGCTGCAGAGGGTGCTCAGGATGTACGTATTCGTAGCTTGAGGAAGAGATGGAGAAGATGCAACGGAGCCATGCCACTGAGATAAAGGAGATGCGACAGAGCTGTGCCATCGATAAAGCAACGATGGAGAGCATAAGAGAGCACATTGAGGGGCTTACATCTATCATATATTTGTTCCACATTAGGTAAATATATATATTTATATTAAATCAATAATTTGTATAATATATTGTCATTATAGTTTTGCAAATTAAACATTTTAAATATTTTTTATAGGCTTCTAGAGCATCAAATCCTCATGGACAGGGTGATGACCTATCTCCTGCAGATCATTGACCTCAACTTTTTATTATATTATATCTTGTATTTTATATATTTTTTAATTTTGTTAAACAGACATATGTATAACAAACTTTGTTTTATTAGATCGTAATGAATTTTATATTTAGAATTTATATTTGGATGTGTGAAGAATGCATGCAATGAGATTGGAATATTTGTTATTATTGTATTATACAGGTTAAAAAAATTATACATATTTTAAATTTAAAAATAATTATTTTATTTTTTAAAAAAACTTATTTTCGATGCTTTTAAAAAGTATCAGGAATAACTTGGGAATAAGGTTATTTCCGATGCTTTAATGCATCGAGAAAAACCCCGATGCTTTTAAAAAGTGTCAGGAAAAATCATCTCCACCCCTGCATTCTCGATATTTTTATGATACTTTTTAAAGCATTGGGAGGATTTTTAGTGATACTTTAAAGTGTTGAGAAAGGTCTTTATTAGTGTTACCTTTTTTCCTATTTTTTTGTAGTGCTAGCATGGCCTAAAAGAAAACTAGCTCCTGATTATAACATGCCATCAATCAATATGCACCAGTGGTCTAAAAAAAGATTAGATCCTAAACCGTATGATTACGATCAGACTAGAGAGGATAAATTATAATGAAAAAATTAACAACTTTTCAAAGTAGCAAAAGAGTGCAGTTCATGCCCACAACATTCTATTTTATGCTTAATCCAGTTGTTTAAAGCCTACACATATAGAGTATACATAATATAATTTAAAATATGTATAGATGTTGTTTAATATTTAGTTTCAATACTTATAATTAACATCTTTCTATCAAGTTATGCAAAATGCACCAATTTTTATGCATAATCAAATATTAAATACAGGAACTTACCTTTTGCTTGTAGATAGAATTATCTCTAAGGTATTGTACATGTTCTAAATAGTTGCAATCAATGATTATATTTATATTTAAGACAAATATAAATTATTATTTAAAACTTGAGCACATGAAAGGCTTCCTAGGCAATTTTCGAGGAGTGGGCACCGATGCCTCCACTCGCATAAGAGAGTGACTGCTATCTGATGCGGGGGTACTTATAGAAGACATTAGCAAAGAAGACTCTCCTAGCATCTTCCTTTTGGCCTCTTGAGCAGTACTTGTATCCTTTCTTTTAGCAGCCTTTTAAATTTTCTCTATATTGATTTTCTTCATTTTTGCAAACATAATAATCCAAATAATGATCAGGAGATCGATGAAGTCCAATGATTATATAAAAAAAGAGAGAAAGAGAAAGTCCAAAGTGATAGACATAATTTGGGGACCAACTAGGCTAATACCCATATCATACAAGGCCTGGTCGGAGAAGAACGCATCAGGCCCGCATGAAAATAACATTAGTTTTCCATCACTATCCACCTTAACTAATCTCTGTTCCTTATTCTTATATGCTGGATCATCACACCCATCATACCCATATTTCATTTCTCATCGAACTTTAATTTTTAAAATTGATTTCGACTTACCTTCCTCCACTGAACATCCTAAATCGCTTTCAATATTTCTTTCCCATTCGGACATCTTTGCTTCTAGACAGCTTTGCTTCCAGACATCTTTGCTTCTAGATGACATCGGGAGGTGATGCGCTGGGTTATGAAGAGTAGGGTGATGACTCGAATAGTGATAGAGACTTGGTGATACAGATGAAGCCAGGTAACAGGGAGAAGGAGGAAGTCGATGGAGAAGACGTTGACTAATGGCAGCCTTGAGTCGGTGAGGGGAGAGGCAAACTCGGAGATGGGTAAAGGACACAGTGGATCGGGCTGAGAGAAGAGGGGCAGCAAGCTTGGGGAGACGACAGCCATGGGGCGAAAGAGGATAACCTGAGGGGAGACGGTGATGGTGAAGGGTGCCAACAGAGGAGAAGGCAGACATGGTAGCTCCGACAATGGCATCTCGGGAGGATGGTAAAAGAACGGAAGAGTAGGAGGGCAAGACGGTGGTCATGGCGAAGAAGGCTTCTCCGGTGCTTTTCCAGCCATGAAGGACTTCTCCGGTTGGTGAAGGAGGGACTGGTGATGGCGGGACGGCGCGGGAAGGTTTTTCTGGTGATAGTTTGGCCAAATTCCTTTGATGGTCCATGGTTCCATGTCGTAGACCATCAACCATGGTGGATCGTGGACCATTAGGCATCCTGTGAACCATTCAGCTGGTCCATGATGGACCGATTGCTTTAATATTCATGCAACTCCTTATTAATTACTTCAAATTTATTTTCATGTTCATTTGAAGTTCAATTTGAGTACTGTTTATGCCATTGGACTCCAAAAATTGAGCTTTTCATGTTGACGGGATTCTTTTATCCAAAACACTGCATAAAAATAATAATTTTAATTAAATAAAGTTAATTTGATATATAAATTGATGCACTTATAGCTAGTATTTATGCACTTATCACTTCCCACAACTTGAATCTTACTCGTCCTCGAGTAAGAATAAAAGGTAGTTTATGAATTGCTTATTTTAAATTATTAAGGAGGCTACCATATACAAGTTTACTCAGACTCCAAGGTTGTTCTTAGACCCTTTTTATAAGTAGAAGATTTTCTATTAGATAGTAGATGAAATGGGTCATTGGGATATTAATAGCTTCAAGTAAATTGGTTAAGTGCAAACTCCTTATTTTTCCAAGATAATTCTTGACCAACTCCTATTGTTATTTCTAAATCTTCTACTCCATTGGAGTGGTGAGATATTATTTTAGTGCAAGTATGTTCCTCTTATTGTTACACTTTTATTTCTCTTTTTTTTTTAAATATAGATGTGCAATGCCTTAATCTCTTAAGCTTTCTATCTGACCCTTGTAACAAGCTTTCACCAATATCTTCCAAACCAATTAGCCTTAGGGCACTAGGTGTAGAACACCCCTTGGGCTTACTGGCTTGAGTCAGAAAGGCTATAGATCAAAACTGGCTGTATAGCAAAGTTTCTTTACATCTCCACTTTTGGATGCGAGACTTAATGCTTACTTAGACGAAGAGGCCCGGTTACTCGGTAGAACAATGTTTAGAACTTGCTTTTATTATCTCTTTTTTTAAATACTAATAAAGAAAACTTTGTATTTATTAACACTCACACACATCCAAGAAGTAGATTCTTCTTTGATACGAATAGGAGGGTTAAAATTATCCAGAAATTGATTTCATTCTTACTTACCTTTTTACTTGAGTCTATCAATATTTTGCCCCTCAATATTTTAAAAATTATCTAGACTGTTCAATTAATTACTTATCAAAAGTGTGTGATTTATCCTAAGTCCATGATCAACAAGTATAAGAACAAGAAGGTGAAGGTAACTCCAAATATATACTTATTCTACTTATTATTTCTCCATGAATAAACATAGTTTCCAAATGTAAGCATGATATGGTATACAAGGAAATGAAAACACCTAAGAAGAAATTTTCTGGAGTTCTCCCCTCAACTTAGCCAATGGAGCTTATTTGAGTCAGGATCTGAAAAACCTAATAATATTAAAAAGAAAATAATTAGAAAGAAAAGAGCTGGGTTGCCTTCCACGAGCACTAAGTTTAAAGTCTTCAACCAGACTAAACATTGACCGCAAGCTAACCAAGATATGTTGGTTCATAGAGAACCATGGCTTCCTCTATAGATTCTGTAGATAGTTCCAAGAATGATTATAATCATTGATCGTTAACTTTGAAAACAATACCATTGCCTGGGTTTTTAATTTCTACGGTCCCATATGGGAAGACTTTTCTAGGAAAAAGATGTAACCTCGAATTATATAATAGAACTTTCTATCGAGGAGTAAAAGATTTTCTATGAATTGCTTGATCATGAAATACTTTTGTTCTTTTCTTGTACACCCTGGCATTCTCATAAGCTTCATTTCTAAGTTCTTTTAATTTATTAATCTGGATCTTTCTATGATTTCCGGCTAAGTCCAAGTCCATGTTTAATTTTTTTATTGCCCACATAGCTTTGTGTTCTAATTCAACCGGCAAGTGACATGATTTTTCAAACACAATTCTATACAGAGACATTCCCAGGTTGGTCTTGTAGGCGATGTGGTATTCCCAGAGTGCATCAACTAATTTCAAAGATCAATTCTTTCTATTAGTATTAACAGTCTTCTCCAAGATTTGTTTGATTTGTCTATTGGACACTTCTACTTGCCCACTAGTTTGAGGATGATATGGTGTGGTCAACTTGTGGGTAACATTATAATTTTTAATTAAGGTGACAAAGGGTTGGTTGCAAACATGTGTCCCCCGATCACTAATGATTGTCCTAGGAGTAACAAAATGGAAGAGAATAATTTTCATAAGAAACTTAATGACCACTTTGCTATCAGTGGATCTACATGGAATAGCTTATACCCACTTAGAGACATAATCGATAGCCACTAAAATATATTCATTTTCAAAGGAGTTTGGAAATGGTCCCATAAAATCGATCTCTTAGACATCAAAAATTTTGACCACCAAGATTGGATTGAGTGGCATCATGTCTCTCTTGGTGATCCGACCTATTTATTGGCATCGAACACAACTTTTACAGTACATATGTGCATCCTTAAATAAATTAGGCCAATAAAATCCACATTGGAGTACTTTGGTAGCTATCTTCTTGAATGCGAAGTGACCACCACATGCTTAGTCGAGGCAAAATGATAGAATACTTCTATTCTCATTATCCAGGATATACCTCCTAATGATCTAATCAAGATACGACCTATTTATTGGCATCGAACACAACTTTTACAGTACATATGTGCATCTTTAAATAAATTAGGCCAATAAAATCCACATTGGAGTACTTTGGTAGCTATCTTCTTGGATGAAAAGTGACCACCACATGCTTAGTCGAGGCAAAATGATAGAATACTTCTAATCTCATTATCCGGGATACACCTCCTAATGATCTAATCAAGATACTATTTAAATAGGTATGGATCATCCCAAATAAAGTACTGGAAAAAGAATTTGTGTTTATCCTGAATAGTCCAATGAGAAGGAACTTTATTAATGGCTAAATAAGTTACAATATCAGCATACCATGGTTCAGTGGACACAGACATGAGTTGTTCATTAGGAAAGAATTCATTGACAGGTGGTTCACTAGATGGTGCAATTATGATTCCGGACAAGTGATCAGCTACAACATTCTCTGTTCCTTTCTTATCCTTAATTTCTAGGTTAAATTCTTGAAGGAGCAAAATCCATCTTATTAAGTGTGCCTTAGCATCTTTCTTTGCTAGGAGATGTTTAATGGCTGAGTGGCTAATATAAATAATAGTGTGCGACCTAATCAAGTAGGATCTAAATTTTTTTAAGGCAAAGACAACAGCTAAGAACTCCTTTTTAGTGATCGTGTAATTAAGTTGCACTTCATTTAAGGTCTTACTTGCATAATAAATAACTTTAGCCAACTTATTAATCCTTTGATCTAAAACTGTACCTATAGCATGATCGGATATATCATACATGAGTTCAAAGGGTTCACTCCATATAGGTGGATGAATGATGGGAGCAGAAATGAGTGCATTTTTAAGGAATTTAAAAGACTCTAAGCACTCAAGAGTAAACTCAAATTTTGCTTCCTTTGCTAATAAATTTATCAATGGACAAGCCATTGTGCTAAAATTGGGTATGAACCTTCTATAAAATCTTGCATATCCTAAAAATGAATGAATTTCTTTAACAGACTTAGATGGTGGAAAACTTGCAATCAGGTCAACTTTGACCTTGTCAACTTTTATTCCTTTTTTTGAAACTACATAGCCAAGAACTATACCTTCTCTAACCATGAATTGATATTTTTTCCAATTAAGAACTAAATACTTCTCTTTACATTTTTCTAGAACTAGTCTCAAATGGTTTAAACATTCAGAGAAGGTAGGGCTAAATACAAAAAAGTCATCCATGAAAATTTTTAAAAATCATTCTACCATATTAGAAAAAATGCTGATCATACATATTTAAAAGGTTGCTGGTGCATTACATAACTCAAAGCGCGTGCACTTATAAGCAAAGGTTCCAAAAAGATAGGTGAATATGGTCTTTTCCTGATCTTCAGGGGCTATGGGGATCTGATTATAGCCAAAGTATCCATCAAAAAAATAATAAAACTCTTGTCCAGCTAATTTCTCTAACATCTGGTCAATAAATAGCAAAGGAAAGTGATATTTCCTTGTTGATGCATTCAATTTCTATAGTCTATACAGACCCTCCATCCCGTTTGGATCCAGTTGGGGTAAATTCATTTGCTTCATTCTTAACCACTGTTATTCCAGACTTTTTGCGTACCACTTGAACAGGACTTTCCCATGAACTATCAGAAATGGAGTGAATAATTTTATTATCTAGTAATTTCAAAATCTCTTTCTTGACTACTTCCTTCATGAAAGGGTTTAATCTTCTTTAGGCATCTCTAGTTGGTTTAGCCTCTTCCTCTAGGTATATCCTGTGTTAAACTATGGAAGGGCTTATTCTCTTAATATCTACCATGATCCAGCCTATTGCTTCTTGATTTTCTCTCAGAATAGTTAACAGCTCCTCCTCTTGTTTAGGATTTAGGTCTGATGTAATAATTATAGGCAAGGTTTCCTCTGGACCTAAAGACACATACTTAAGATGCTCAGGGAGAGATTTTAATTCTAATTTGGGTACCTCCTCTATTGATGGCTTGGTTGATCGTTTAGCCATTTCCATTAGTGTTTCAATAGGAGGCTCCTATCTCTGGCTATTTTTATTATCTCCAAGTATCTTATCTATGTTCTCGTATTCATGGGTTGGTTAGATACTAGAATCAAGATCGACCTTCTTATCGCTAATATTTATGGATTCATAAATTTTTTCTTGGATTATACTTACATTAGCATGCTTGGTGGATTCCTGTTCCAAATTAAATATATTTAGCTTAATAGTTATGTTCTCAAAGGATAGCTTCATAGATCCATTTCGATAATTAATTTTAGCATTAGCAGTAGCTATGAATGATCTTCCTAAAACAACTGGGATATGACCCTTAGGATTTAATACTAGTTCAGTCTCCAAAATGCAAAATCTATAGGAAAGATAAAATTTTCAATCTTTATTAGGACATCCTCTACCATTTCTTTAAGGATCCTAAAGGATCGGTCTACTAATTATAATGTAATCCCTGTTGGCTGAAGTTTTTCCAATCCCAATTGCTCATAAATTGAATAGGGCAAAATATTTATACTAGTCCCTAAATCAAGTAAGGCCTTCTCAATGTGAGTTTCTCCTATGACACATGAAATTGTTGGAAATCCTAGATCCTTGTATTTTATGGGCATGTGACTTAACAAATATAAGCTCGCACTTACTGCTAAGAAAGCTCTCTTTGGTACATTAGTGATCTTTTTTTTGGTAAAAAGATCTTTTAAGAATTTTGTATAAATCGAAATCAGTTGGATCATGTCTAGTAGAGGAATATTTACTTGAACTTGCTTAAATACCTCTAACATTTTATCTATATATTCTAATTATTTATTAGACCTTAATCGATTTGAAAAAGGAGCTTTAGAGATTGTGGGCACCTGGTTTGATGTACTAATAGTTTCAGAAGCTTGAGTTTGTAAGGTAAGTTATTCATTGGGTGGCTTAGCTGGCTCAGTAGTTAAGTCCTCTTTAGTGTCATATGCATCTACCTTATTATCTGCTTGTTTTTCTGATCTTAAAGAGTGAATAGTATTAACTTGATTAACTTGGTTTTCTTGGGATGGTCGACCATTTTAGTTTCTTGGGTTGGGCTCAGGTTGGCTAGGTAGCCTACCTCGTTCTCTTTCATTAATGGGAGATGCTAGTTAACCTACCTGCATTTCCAAGCGGGCTATGGCCTGGGAGTTTGAATTTAGGAGTTGGCCCGGGGTTTGTATATAATTACTTAGTACGGCATTGGTGTCAGCATTGGATTTGGTTAGGGCTTCCAGGCTTTTCTCTAAAGAACTAATTTTCTTATCATTGTTATTGAAGCCTGGTGGTGATGGATTATTCATCATAGGGTTAGGCCTTAGGTTTTGTTGATTAAAGCTAGGACCACCTATTTTTGGATTCTGTGACCATAAGAAATTTGGATGATTCTTCCATCCTGGGCTTTATATGGGTGTGTAGGGATTGTTTATGGGTCTCTAGTATGTGGCATTCACTTGTGCATATCTATTCTCTGTAGGGTTTATTTGGAGGGGACATTCCTCAAGGACATGGTCTGGTGCATTGCACCTATTGCACATGGGTGCAGACACTTGGTTCACACTGGTTGGTCTCTGAAGTTCTAAAGCCTCTAACGTATGTGTTAAGGTTGCAATTTTGGCCTATGCAGCTAGGAAAGTTTAAGTTTGGTGCATTCCACCTCTCGAAGGTGTGGACCTTTTTGATTTCTTAGTTGTTTCCCATTGTAAGTTCTTTTCAGCTAGGTTTTCTATAAATTGTCAGGCTTCATTGAGTTCTTTATACATAAATTGACCTTGGCATATGGACTCTAGCATGATTCGTGAATTTGAATCTAAACCTTCATAGATTATTTGGTATAGCCTCCAAGTTTCTATTTCATGGTGTGGGCATTGAGTCAAGAGGTTCTTGAAGCGATCAAAGTATTTCTAGAATGACTCGCCAGCTAGTTGATAGAATTGGTTTATTTCATTTCTAATTTTAGCTATTTTATGATGAGAAAAAGATTTTTTTAAGAATACTCTTTCAAAACCCTCCCAGGTCATGACAAATTGATTTGCAAGACTACAAAGCCACTTTTTGGCATTATCCTTAAGGACAAAATTAATCAATCTCAGCTTGATTTCATCCTCTGATAATTGTTGCAGCCTCATGGTTGCACAAATCTATTCAAATTCCTTAATAAATATATATGCATCCTCTATTCTCATGAATTTTGGAAGCATATTAATAATCTAAGATTTGATTTCAAAATTATTTGCAGTGGGTTGGGGCAACCTTATGCAAGAAGATTGGATGGAACTAACTAGATAACATAATCCTTAAGGATTTGGGATTTGTTGTTACATCCATTATAGAGGTCGTAGTATCTAAAATACGAATTAAATCAGTTCTAACTAGTCGACCTGATATCCTTCTCCATACAGGAGGTAGAGAATTTACTATATTCACTATGTCTTCAATTTTTTTGAATTTTGTATATATATATATATATATAAGCTTTTCTTCAAAGGTTCTAAATTAATTCAACCTTTCCATACCCTAGGACAATCATGTAATATAACTTTCAATTATGTCAGGACAACCTTATATCAGGGCAATCAAGATTGGAAAGAAAAAAAATACCTAAAGTAAGATTTTTTTTCAAACAAGTTTCCCACAAAATTAATTTTATCCTAAGGTTAGCCTAGAACTAGATAGCTCCTAATTGTTCCAAGTCAACCTTCGAGCACTCCAAGTTCAAGTCAATTCACTAAATTGGCCAAGTAAGTGTAAGATTAGTGGGGGTCTCTTCGTTGCTTTCCTTAGATACTAATTAGATTGGCTAGGCCAGCGAACAGAACTAATTAAAGATCGCCTTTCTTCGGGACTAAGATCCTAAATCACTTTCCTAGACATCAATTCAATGATCGAAACTAGCTTGGTACAACTCTTAGGTATCCTTGTCCTAATAAGCTTGGATGTCTCTAGGGTTAGCGTCTAATTGATTTTATTTAGAGGCTTTAGTTAATGCAAATGAAGAAGACTTGTTTGTGGGCTAAGGAAAGGTAATAAACTCCCCACCTTATCTTATTTATGTTTGTGCCCTTAAAGTAATTTAAAAATACTTATGCATAATCAAAAAGAACAAACAAGTTTAAATTAAATATTAATACTAAGCTAATATTAAAATAATATACTGAAAGAAGAACGGATAGTTTAAACTGTGTACCTGGCTTCCAACAATTACCAAAAATAAAGATGTTTGAAAGATCATATTAAAGTTAAACTAAAAGCATGAAGAGCATGAATTTTGCAATACAATTTAAAACATACCAATTTTCTGGCAACGGTGCCAAAAACTTTATATGAATTTTAAGTTGAAATCGCAAGCAAGCACACGATGTGTAGGTAGTATGTCTGGCGAGTACGGGTTGATCCCATAAGAATTTGGGTGTTTGAACTATGTTCAAACCCTTGCTCAGGCAAACTTTAATAAAGATGGAAAAAGATTGATTCTTTACTTTCTACTTAAAGCAAATGTTAAATAAATTGAAGAGATAAATAATCTAAAGATCTAGGACTTTTGAATCCACTAGACCAATAACTTAGAAAGCCTTCCTAAGATTTCTCTCATATTGTCTTTTCAATTTCTTTCTTTGTATTAACTAAGTATGGATTATAAAGAGATTTTCATTCAACAATAATCCATCAAGGTTTCTACAAGGAAGAAGAGAAAAATATTTAAAAATTTGTGAGCCTTCTATCTATTACCCTTCTTGCACCGAATCAAGTATGAACTATGAAAGGATTGAAATCCAACAATAATTCATCAAGTCTCTTGGGAAGATATTTAAAAAGAAAGAAAGATTCTTAAAAATTAAAAGTCCAAGAAGAGATTCTAAGAAAAAGCCTCTAATCATGGTCTAGCTTCATCGTCAACCCTAGGAATTTTGCTTAGCCATAAATGATCTAAATTAAAACTTTAAAAATTATTCAAAAATATAGAAGAAATTCTACACTACTTGCTAAAAATTAAATTATAGAAATTAAAAATATGCAGAAGTTAAACTAGCTTAAGTGCAAAAATTTAAATTGCATAACTTAAATTGCAAAAAATTAAACTATCCTAATATGAAAATTAAAAATTTCAAGAATAATTAAAATAAAAAAATAAAATTATATTGCTAAAAACTAATCTAATTACAAACTATTTAACTCGTAAGCCATTAATAGGGCTTGGAGTTAAATAAACTCAGAACCTGACAGAACTCTTTTTTTTTCCTCAACTCACTCTTTCCCTCACCTCACTCTCCTTCTTGTATGTTGGAAGGGTGGAAGAAAATGGAAAATAAGATTGGAAAGAAAAAAGAATGAAGGAGTGGATCCAGGAATGTTTTGGGGAATGCCTTCAGGAATAATGCCTCAGGAGCGGAGAGTTGATATATTTTTTATAGGATACGCCGAATGCATTAAGCCCGCACAAAAATAGCATGGGTTTTCCATCGCTATCCACATCAACTAATCTCTATTCCTTATTCTTATCTATTGGATCATCGCACCCATCGTACCCATATTTCGTTTCTCATCAAACTTTAATTTTTAAAATTGACTTCGACTTATCTTCCTCCACCGAACATCCTAAATCGCTTTCAATATTTCCTTCCCATTTGGACATCTTCACTTCCAGAAAGCTTCACTTCCATACATCTTCACTTCCAGACTGACATCAGGAGGTGATGCGCTGGGTGATGAAGAATAGGGTAATGACTCAAATAGTGAAAGAACCTTGGTGATATGGATGAAGCCAGGTAATAGGGAGGAGGAAGCCGATGGAGAAGATGGTGACTAATGGCAGCCTTGAGCTGGTGAGGGGAGCGGCAAACTTAGAGATGGGCAAAGGACATGGTGGATCGGGCTAAGAGAAGAGGGCCAGCAAGCTTGGGGAGACGACAACCATGGAACAGAAGAGGATAACCTGAGGGGAGACAATGATGGTGAAGGGTGCCGGTGAAGGAGATGGTAGACAGGGCAGCTTCGGCAATGGCATCTTGGGAGGATGGTGGAAAAACGAAAGAGCAGGAGGGCAAGATAGTGATTATGGTGAAGAAGGCTTCTCTGGCACTTTTCCAACAATGAAGGACTTCTTCGACCGGCGAAGGAGGGACTAATGATGGCGGGACGATGCAGGATGGTTTCTCCGGTGACAGTTTGGCCAAATTCCTTTGATGATCTACTGTGCCGTAGACCATCAACCATGGCAGATCGTGGACCATCGGGCATCCTGTGAACCATTTAGCTGGTCCATAGTGGACCAGCTACTCCAATATTCATGCAACTCCTTATTAATTACTTTAAAATTTATTTTCATGCTCATTTGAAGTTCGATTTGAGTACCATTTGCACCATTGAACTTCAAGAATCGAGCTCTTCATATTGGTGAGGTTCTTTCATGCAAAACATTGCATAAAAGTATCAATTTTAATTAAATAAAGTCAATTTGATCTATAAATTAATGCACTTATGGCTAATATTTATGCACTTATCAGTCGCCTACTAGCTCTCTTGGAGATGAAGGCAAAGGAATAGGAAGGCAAAGAATTTATATTGAAAGATGAAACAACTATTTATAATGGCACTCAACAGTTTAGATTAAAACATCTCACCATTGAATGATAGCCACATTGTACAATCCCCGGCTTAAGGTATGGGCCACTCTTTTCGTAGCACATGGGCTATCCTTATTAGCTAGGGGGAAAGCCCCATAGATTAAGGGATCATTATCATTTCGAGAACCACCCATTACCAAGCCTAATGATGTTTTTCATCAAAAATGCGCACCGCATTTAATGTCATATAACGAAACAATGATGTTGAAAGTAATCAATTATCTTTTTCTCATCAAAAGGCTTGTAGAATATTTTCATTGTGCTTTCAAGTTAAGTTGAGTAAATCACCTCAAACTCAAAAGTAGAGGACAACTATTATAGGATAGATAACCTATCATAAGTAACTACTAGTGATCACTTATTTGAGGCACAGGATGCCAGATGACTAGGAGCCCTAAGAGCTGATTACTTATTCAAGGAACAAGATGCTAGATGACCAAGAACCGATCATTTATTCAAGGCATAGGATGCCGATGAAGGTGAAACATAGCCGGTAGAAAGAATGTATTTTAAAACTATTTTAAAATGAACATAACGGAAAGCTTGGTAGATTGATCAAAACGATCTACCAATCTGCCAGTAACAGGATCTAGTAAGATAATGTAGCATGTAATATGCATCAAGAGCAAGAAAATAATCAAAGATAAAAAGATACCTTACCGTTATATCCTTGAAGGATGAAGTGAAGAAGAGCTCGAACCATACACGTGTCTGGCCTCTACGGGTAGTTCACACCTGGGCTTGACTATGATCAACTCCCTCGAAGTGCTAGCTCCATAGGATCCTTGAGGCCGATCTTCTTCTTCTTGGAAGACGAGAAGGAGAGGTAGAACCCTTCCTAAATAGCTCTCTTTCCAAGACCTAGCTTGAATGCTAGGTATTCTCATACCCAATACCCTAGTCCTCACAAGCCCCTTTTCTCTTCTAGTTCTTCAACCAACCAACAGCCCCTAAATAACTTTTATTTATAGAGGTAGCCATGAGAGAGAGAAAGAGGAAGGAGGAGTGATTGGGGGAGAAGATCAAGGGTCATACTAAATTGGTTCCAAGCTTAAATAGCAAGAATGACCATCATTCCATGAAATCTTGGAGCCAAAAATAGCCAGATTTCGAAATTTGAATTCAAAATTCGAAGTCAAAACCTTTCCAGAAAACTTAGCTCGTTATAGCCAAGTGTTGATACTTGCACTCATGAGTCGACTCTCCAAGTGTCGACACATACAAGTGTCGATACTTCCAAGTGTCGATACTTGAAAGTGTCGACACTTGGAACATGGTCAATCATATTGACCTTTAATGACGGTAAACGATTCTCAATCATCGGTCAGCCTTTAGATCAGATAGAAACTCTTATGATGTGTGACCCCATAGGTTCGAACACTAAGCTGGTAGCACTAGAACACCCAGATAGGTTAGATGGACCAATCAAAGTCTTCATCTAGCAATGATATCTGACATCCGGATAGGTCGAAGATTGTAGAGCAACTTTCAAGAACCTCTGGCATATGATAATCGTGTAATTCATCCCTTTGACCTCATAATACTCAGGATGACCTAGGATTTGACTGCCAACCCTAATTTGGTCCATCCAGATCGTGTCTCAACTTTACAAGTTTTGTGACTCTTCACAAAAACTACCCTGGCCAAGATTTTGCTAAATTGAGACATAGCGAGTCATTCACTCCAAACTATTTGGAGGGGTCAATTCCATCTTGATCCATCACCGCTCCACAATTACTTGACTACACCCAGAAACCTTTTATCATTGGATTAGAAATTCAGGTAGTCCAGCACCAAAGTACAGTGAGTTGCTTGCAAGCTACCATGGTGATCTCAGGTCTGAGGGACACATATACCCATATTCCTTCGCGAGCAACCCTTTGACAAAAGGGAACTCCGTAGATGGTCATGTTCAGTGAGATGTCACACATTTCACTTGTATGTCACATCAGTTTCACCACACTCCTTAGTTAAGAGGACAACCAACCAATATGAGATACTACAACCTATACTTGATACATTATCGTCTTATAACAATGTATCCTTTGGTTGTAAACCGGTTTAAGAACTACTTGATATATCCTCTCTATATCAAATATAATGTAGTTCTAAGGACTCCATCATACAAGAGTTCTTTTCAGAAAAATGCACATGTGATGAATAGCCAAAAGAATAACTTTTATTTATTAAAATATTTATATACAATTACAAAATTAGCACAACTGTCTACAGCCTAGACGTTTGGCTTTGAAACATAATTTTCAACAACTCTCACTTGGACTAAAACCAATCGGTACAAAATCTTATTTCTATTTTCCATTTACAACTATCAAACTCTTGAATTCCAATGGCTTTAGTGAAGGGGTTGGCCAGGTTCTCCTTTCCATTGATCTTCTGAAGGTCAATGTCACCTCGTTCCACGATCTCTCGTACAAAGTGATAGCGCCACAAAATTTGCTTTGTGCGGTGATAAGACTTTGGCTCTTTGGCTAGAACAATGGCTCCAGTGCTGTCATAATATATCAGAATAGGACCATCCAGGGAAGGTGCCACTCCCAGCTTGTCAAGAAACTTCTGTAACCACACAGCTTCCTTCACTACATCTGATACTACAATGTATTCTGCTTCGCACACTGAGTCCGCCATAGTAGGCTGCTTGAAACTTTTCTAGCATATTACTCTTCTATTTAGGATAAAGAAAAATCCTAACGCACTCTTGCTGTCATCCTTATCTGATTGGAAACTAGAGTCAGTATACCCCACAAGTTTCAAGTCAAGTTCTCCATAAATCAGCCATTGGTCTTTAGTATTTCGTAAATACTTAAGGATGGTCTTTACCACTTTCCAATGAGCTTCATCTGAGTTAGACTGGTATTTGCTCACCACACTTAGTGAGTATGCCATGTCTGGTCTAATACATGTCATGGCGTACATGATAGAACCCACTATCGAAGCATACGGGATTCTACTTATATGTTCTCTCTCCTCAGGAGTTATCGCACAATCCTTTTTGGAGAGAGCAATTCCAGTGCTTATTGGGAGATAGCCTTTCTTGAAATTTTTCATGCTGAACCGTTTCAGCACAGTGTCAATGTGCGTAGACTGGGACAGTCCCAGAAGCCTCTTAGATCTATCTCTATAGATCTTCATACCCAATATATAAGAGGCTTTACCCAAGTCCTTCATAGATAACTGAGATGACAACCATACCTTTATGCCTTGCAGTGCTGGGATATTATTCCCAGAAGCCTCTTAGATCTATCTCTATAGATCTTCATACCCAATATGTAAGAGGCTTCACCCAAGTCCTTCATAGAGAACTGAGATGACAACCATACCTTTATGCCTTGCAGTGCTGGGATATTATTCTCGATTAAGAGAATATCATCCACATACAACATAAGAAATACAATTACAGAACCATTAGCCCATTTGTAAATGCAAGGCTCTTCTTCGTTTCTAACGAAGCCATACAACTTAATACACTTATCAAAATGCATGTTCCATTCCATGATGCTTGCTTCAGTCCATAAATGGACCTTTGAAGCTTGCACACCTTTGACTCGTCTGTGGATGTGAACCTTTCAGGTTGTATCATATACACCTCCTCTTCTAGCTCACCATTCAGAAAAGCTATTCGGACATCCATTTGCCAGATTTCGTAGTCAAAGTGTGCCACTAAAGCAAGCATGATCCGAATGAATTTGAGTATTACCACAGGAGAGAACGTCTCATCATAGTTAATACCATAATGTTGACGATACCCCTTGGTAACCAGACAGGCTTTATAGGTCTCTACCTGCCTGTCTGTGGCCCTCTTTCTTTTGAAAATCTATTTGCACTCAATAGGTTTAATCCCTTCAGGTAGATCAACCAATGTCCATACATTGTTGATTTCCAAAGATTTCATTTTGGATTTCATGGCTCCTAGCCATTTCTCATAGTCGGATCTCTGTATCGCATCTATATAGGTGATCGGATCCTCATTGTTCTTATTGAGTTTAATGGGATCACCGTCCTGGACCAAGAAACCATAGTATCTGTCCGATCAACTTGGTACCCTACTGAATCTCTTTAATGGTTCATTTGTGGGCTCAAGGTGTGATCTAATCACAACTGGTTCTATGTTGTCCCTTAAGTGTATCGGTTCTTCTACTTGTTGAACTTCACCAAGTTCAATCTTAGTGACTACATTTCTTTCATCAAGAAACTCCTTTTCCAAAAATATAGCCCTAAGACTGACGAACAACTTTTGTTCCTCAGCCAAGTAGAAGTAATACCCCTTAAACTCTTTTGGATACCCAACAAATAGGCACTAGTCAGACCTAGGTCCAAGTTTGTCCATTTCCAAATATTTTACATAAGTTGGGCAACCCCAGACCCGAAGGTGTGAGAGTGTCGACTTACGCCCAATCCATATCTCATATGGGGTTTTGCTAACGGACTTACTCGGAGCACTATTCAAAAGGTAACAAGCTGATTCCAAAGCATATCCATAAAAGGATAGCGGTAGAGAAGCAAAGTCTATCATGGACCGAACCGTGTATAACAGGGTTCAATTCCTTCTTTCAGACACTCCATTTAACTGAGGTATCCCTGGAGGTGTCCACTGAGAGAGAATCTCATTCTTCTCAAGACATGTCAGAAACTCACTGGAAAGGTATTCATCATCTTAATCTGATCGAAGGATTTTGATACACCTTCCAATTTGTTTTTCTACTTCATTATGATATTATTTGAATATTTCAAATGATTCAGATTTATGTCTCATCAAGAAGACATAATCACACCTCGAAAGGTCATCTGTACATGTAATGAAATAAATATACCCACCTCTGTCACTTACATTCATGGGTCCGTATACATCAGTATGTACCAGACTTAGAATCTCTTTGGCTCGTTCACCTTTTCAAGTAAAAGATGACTTTGTCATCTTTCCAAGAAGATAGGACTTACAAGTTGGCAGTGAACCTTTTTTACTAAAATCGATAAGAACCTCGCTTTTCAATCTGTTTATCCTGTTCTTGTTAATATGACTTAGCCTACAATGCCACATGTATGCATCGCTGATATTATCTATCCTAGGATATTTGCTAGATATGTACATTACACTAACAGGTTGTGATAGTACATAAATACCATTGTTCATATGTCCAATCATCACTACAGAACCATTCCAAATAATTTTGCAAATATTATTCTTTATTGATAGTTCGTAACCATACATGGCTAATTGGCCTACATAAATGACATTCAAGATAAAAGATAGACAATAATGACACTAATTCAAAATAATTGTACATGACTTGAAAACTAGTTTGAGGACTCCCAACACCAGGACTAGAACTTGGCTTCCATTTTCCATGTTTAAGAATCTCTCGCCGTCCTTGAATCTTCTACTAACTTGAAGTCCCTGCATAAAATTACAAATATAAATTGGACTTCCTATATCCAATACCCAGTTAGTAGTTTCGCAGATAGAGAAACTACAAGATATTATCATATAAATACCATGTCCAGCATCGTCCTGCTACTTTCTCTTCTTGGACCTATTCGGGTCAAGGGATGCAATGTAAATAAGGTAGTTCCTCTTCCAATGACCCTACTTCTTGCAGAAGAAGCACTCTGCATGGCTCTTATCAGCCTTCACCCTCTTGACCAGATTGGGCCCAGAAGCATTTAGCACATTTTTTTCTTTATTTTTCTTTTTCCCTTTCTTAAAGGAGCGACGCCCTGTCGAAGATCCTCCCACTAGATTTACCATCCCTTTGTTTAGTTGGTGGTCTTTCTCATAAGTCTACAATAATCCCAACAGACCATGGTAGTTAACTGCAGGCTTATTTATTCTATAATGATCGAGAAAATCTAGACAGAAAGAGGGCAAGGAATTCAGAATCGCATCTTTCCCAAGATGTTCATGCAAGGGACATATGAGCTTGCCCAGGCGCTCAATCATCTCAATCATATACAGTACATGATCAGTCAATGAGGCCCCATCATGCATCCATGCATTATAGATAGCACAGGAGACCCTATACCTCTCAATGTCATTTGGTGTGCTAAAGGACTCCTTCAACCTTTAAAGGATTTTTTCTAGTTGGGCTTCCTCAAACTTATGATTGAACTCATCGTTCATTGCTACCAACATTATTCATCAGACAGTGATCCTGTCAGAGAGCTACTTCTGATAAGTATCTTTAACTAAACCCAGAGCATTAGGAGCAAGAATTTCGGGTGCCGGAACCGATATCACATACAGGATCCGCTTATACTCTAGGACAATCCTGAGCCTTCGATACCAGCTGTCAAAGTTGGGTCCATTGAGCTTCTCGTTATTGAGAAGAGACCAAAGCGACAGGTTGGAAGACATCTGAAAGGAAAACAAAACTTTATTAGTGTATATGAATTATTAACCTAAAGATATGGACTTTAGTCTAAAGGCCCCTCCCACTATTTGTTCAGACTGGTAGCCTCTACCTCCAATCCGAGAAATTACTTTAATTCCTTAGTGGGTACCAGAGTCCAATAGACAACACATGAGCCTGACTTTGGCTGGCACACCCATGCATGTCTAAAGGTAGGTTCTTCAACCGATTACTTCTCCAAGTAACCTCTAGTATTTAGGTTTTGCCTTAATGTGCACTTCAATCGGCCTTTGGGCCTCCTATTGAAGGTCCCAGTTAGGTCCAACAATTAACATGACAAAATCAATGCTTCTAACTAACGAATAGTCAAGCTCGACTTTGGCCAGCCCACTTGACCACCATTAAGAGAGTCACACTAAGCCATCATATTAGGAACAACAATTCCAATAGCCCGATGAACACCCGATCTTTAGATCTACTGATGAACACCCAACTATTGGATCCATTACCATCCCACTTAATAGAAGGCTAGGACTTGGTTATTCCTATAATTTTATCCTTTTATGGACCTAATAATTTAGAGGATTTAATTTTAATGTGACAGAAGAAGAGATGAGAAGACATGGATCAACATCCCACTGACCATATTAGCAATCAAAGAGGGTTACATATAACAAATGATCAATGGGCACCTAAAATCAATCAAGACTAATTAACCTAGGGTGACATGGGTTAACACGAGTCAATGAGCTATCTAATCAATTCTGATTGACCACATTGGCCAGGTAAGTGAGATCATGGATTGGGTTCGGCCATTAACCATCTTGCCTTAGACACCAACCGAGTTAGCCAGGTAAGAGGTAGCCCCAAAGAACCAAGATCAAACTGCCAAACTTACCTTGGATACCAATTAGTTCATCAGACTTGATTAGACTAGCCTAAAGACTCGGGCTAGCCACTAAGCCATAAATTAGGTCCATTTAGATCTATGGAATAATCAATCTAACTATTAGAGAGATCTATAGAGAAGAAATCCTAACTCAACATTTGATTAGATTGGTTCTCTATTTAGTCCAATGCATTTAAACTTAGATCTAACCCAATTAAGGACCTAATAGAAGCTAACCCATGATCCTTAAGGCTTATTAAAATGACTTAAAATCTTTGAATCATATTCCTAGAATTCTTTGTCATTCAAGGTAACTTAATTCTTAATTAAGTTCAATAGCCTTCATAAATTAAAATAATTTTAATTTATTATGTAAAATAATTTTATAATAAATCAAAATTTGAATTCACTATTTTTCTGCATTTTCATCCCAAGCATCAACTCACCAGGAGCAAGTGTCGATACTAGGTGTCGACACTTGGGTCGACTCATGGCCTGAGACAGGAAGAAAACATAATGTCATATTTTCTGGCAGGCGCTCATGAGTCGACACCTTCAAGGCAAAGTGTCGACTCACGAGCCTAAGTGTTGACACTTCCTGGTCAAGTGTCGACACTTCAGCCTTCATGAGTCGACCCTTGGGTCGACTCAAGGCCTATCACAGGGCAAAAAATAGTGATTTCAAATTTAAAGTTTCTCCAAACTTTTAATCAAAGTCGATCAAAACAAAACTCTTAGATCTTATCTAAATTTATTTTATGATCATAACAATCCAGATCCGATTAAAATACTTTTAATCTACATTCTCTTTACCTTTCCTCTTCATGAGTCAAATCACAAGTAGCACCCCTACATGCCATAGAAGACCCGATTGAATGGAAAGAGAGGGTATTGCAACCCTACTTCTCTCCTATGACCGGATGGCCATGGTGACGTACTCAATCCAAGTACTTAAGAGAAAATAATGATGTTAAAGCATGCTAGCATTATTATACTATGAAGAAAAACTAGCGCTCTAATACCATTGAAGGTAAAACATAGCCGGTAGAAAGAATGTATTTTAAAACTATTTTAAAATGAACACAGGGAAGGCTTGGTAGATCGATCAAAACGATCTACCAATCTGCCAGGAACAGGATCTAGTAAGATAATACAGCATGCAACATACATCAAGAGCAAGAAAATAATCAAAGACATAAAGATACCTTACCATTATACCTTTAAAGGATGAAGTGCAGAAGAGCTTGAGCTACACACATGTCTGGTCTCTACAGGTAGTCACACCATGGCTCTACTCTGATAAACTCCCTCGGAGTGCTAGCTCCTTAGGATCCTTGAGGCCGATCTTCTTCTTCTTAGAAGACGAGGAGGAGAGGTGGAACCCTTCCTAAATAGCTCTCTTCCCAAGACCTAGCTTGAATGCTAGGTATTCTCACACCCAATAGCTTAGTCCTCATAAGCCCCTTTTCTCTTCTAGTTCTTCAACCAACCAGCAGCCCCTAAAATAGCCTTTATTTATAGAGGCAGCCATGAGAGGGAGAAAGAGGAAGGAGGAGTATTGGGGGAGAAGATCAAGGGCCATACTAAATTGGTTCCAAGCTTAAATGGCAAGAATGACTATCATTCCATGAAAGCTAGGAGCCAAAAATAGCCAGATTTCAAAATTTGAATTCAAAATTCAAAGTCAAAACCTTTCCAGAAAACTTCCAAAAAATATGCTCATCATAGCCAAGTATTGACACTTGCACTCATGAGTTGACTCTCCAAGTGTCGACACTTAGAACATGGTCAATCATATTGACCTCCAGTGATGGCAAACGATTCTTAATCTTCAATCAACCTTTAGATCAGATAGAAATCCTTATGGTGTGTGACCCCATAGGTTCGAACACTAAGTCGGTAGCACTGGAACACTTCCAGTACCAATCAAAGTCCTTATCTAGCAATGAGACCCGACATCCGGATAGGTCAAAGATTGTAGAGCAACTTTCAAGAACCTCTGGTATATGGTAACCGTATAATTCATTCCTTTGACCTCATAATGCTCAAGATGACCTAGGATTTGACTGCCAACCCTAATTTGGTCCATCTAGATCATGTCTCAACTTTACAAGTTCTATGACTCCTCACAAGAACTATCCTAGCCAAGGTTTTGCTAAATTGAAACACAACGAGTTATTCACTCCAAACTATTTGGAGGGGTCAATTCCATCTTGATCCATTACTGCTCCACAAGTATTTGACTGCACCCAGAAACCTTTCATCATTAGATTAGAAATCCAGGTAGTCCAGTACCAAAGTACAGTGAGTTGCTTGCAAGCTATCATGGAGACCTCAGGTCTGAGAGACATATATACCCATATCCATTCACGAGCAACCTTTTGGCAGAAGGGAGCTCCGTAGATGGTCACGTTCAGTGAGATGTTACACATTTCACCTGTATATTACATCAGTGTCACTACACTTCTTGGTCAAGAGGACAACCAACCAATATAAGATACAACAACCTATACTTGATACATTGTCATCCTATAATAATGTATCCTTTGGTTGTGAGCAGTTTAAGAACTACTTGACATATCATCTCTATATCAAATATAATGTAGTTCTAAAGACTCCATCACACAAGAGTTCTTTTCAAGAAAATGCACATGTGATGAACAACCAAAAGAATAACTTTTATTCATTAAGAAATTTATATACAATTACAAAATTAGTACAACCATCTACAGCCTAGACGATTGGCTTTGGAACATAATTTTCAACAACTAGATGACTAGGAACCAATCACTTATTCAAAGCATAATATACCATATGGCAAAAAATTGATCACTTATTCAAGATATAGAGTACCAAATGACCAGGAACTGATTACTTATTCAAGACATAGGGTGCCAGATATCTAAGAGTTGATCACTTATTTAAAGCACAGGA
This sequence comes from Areca catechu, assembly GCA_021397845.1. NCBI lineage: Eukaryota > Viridiplantae > Streptophyta > Magnoliopsida > Arecales > Arecaceae > Areca > Areca catechu. The sequence continues at coordinate 155,034,383 of CM038050.1, read as the reverse complement.
TGCCAAATGGTCAGGAGCCGATCATTTATTTAAAACACAGGATACCCAACGGCTAGGAACCAATCATTTATTGAAGGTGCAGGGTGCTCAAAGACTAGGAGCTAATTACTTATCTAAAGCACAAGTTGCTTAACTACTCATCGGACAAGTATCAATCAATTATCTAGGCCAGGTACAAAGTTTCATAACTTTATTTAACATGAAGCATATGTTTTAAAATTGTTAGAGCCATTATGACAATGCTAGTAAAATTGTTATTAAGAAGTGTGATAGACTACTTCACAAATTGACCTTCTAATGGCTTAGTTGACTTAACAAATTTCTTAATAGTGTAATACCTCAAAATGGTTAAAACTAGCTAACCAACTCGATTTTAAACCTCTATAACTAGAGGGTCGAGGAGAACTCCAGAAAACCTCCACACATACTCACACTCTCTTTCTATTTTCTTCTTACTATACTTTCTCTATCAACTAACTTAAGTATCAGAAGGTCCCTTGTTAAAGAAATCTTACTAACTTTTTCAACATCGAGGACTTCTTTTATAGGTCAAAGAGTTGATCGAGTCCACTTCTAAGTCATCTGTTAGTTTCTTAAAGACTCTAAGGAGCTTAAAAGGCACTATAATACAACTAGCTTATCAAGCTTGGAGAGGTGCAACAATAATGTTGAGCAAAGATTATATCAATTTTAGGCAAAAGAATATGTAGATATACTTTTTCTACTACTGTCATTAAGTAGAAAATAATCACATGCACCTTTTGCTAATGATATATTTATGCTTTTCACCAAACAATTTGCATTATAAGAATTTAATAATTTCTCATTTTTCCTTTTTTTTTTCAATCTTCCCCATCTTATACCCTTCTTTTCTCCATTCTTTCTTCCACTGCTTTGGCATTTTTCTAGTATGATTTTTTCTTCTTTTAATACTTCCTCATCTCTTTCCTATTAATAATCACTCTCTTGATCCAAATTACCCTTAGGCAAGAACAATATGAGCAATACTTTGCTTCCTAGATTTTAAATTATCCTTTGTCTCCTTGAGTTAGGAAGCACGTTGTTTCGGACACCCACAAGAGACCCAGGTGCACATCATAGATCATGCACGAGGGGAGACCCAGTGCAGTCCACATGCGGTCCACGCGATGGTCGTGCAGCTCATGCACAGTCCATGCACACGGGACATGTTCTATGGCCCTTTTTTATATGATTTCTATGCTTGGAAAGATTTTTTGTGTCTATTTGGGCATACACAATTACAGACCCTTTAGGAGTCTATTTGATATCTTTTAGATCTCTCTTAAGCTCTATAAAAGGGGAGATAGTCATAGAGTTCAGGATGCATTAGGTAGTAGCTAAGAGAGCATTAAGAGATATTTTTTAAGCACCGTTTTATGAGGGATCTGGGATTTTTTATTGAGAGAACATTGTATGGTGTTGCGAATATGAGTTCTCATCTTATAAATATTTTTTTCTCATAATAAAGCTTTTCATGCCTATTTAAATTATATTTGTGTTTTCTTTCTTCATCTTTTCTCTTGTGATATTGACATCATCAATGGAGTTGCAGTCTTGGATAGAAACTCATAGTCTGTAATCATGTAAAATTTCTAACAAATGATATCAAAGTACCAGGTTGTTCATGTTACAGCAGTATTGATCAAGGTAAAAGAAGATGGAGAAGATAAGTAGAATCAAAGTGAAAATCAATCGATATGATGAAAGAGCAATTTCTTCCTATGGCAAGCAAGAATGAAAGACATTCTCATCCAATAAGGGTCAATTAGCACTCTCATATATGAGGAGAAGCTGACTATCATGGAGGAGAAGAATTGGAGGTGGCTCTAGATATATATGGTGAGCACGATCCGCTTATACGTAGTGGATGATATTATAATCTATATACTTAGTGAGACTTTTTCAATGTTGCCCATTGAAGAAGCAACCCAAGAGGGGGGGTGAATTGAATTTTATAAAATTATTTGAACTATTTCAATAGATATAAAACAAGTATGTGATAATTGTAATTAAGTGCTTGTGTTTTGCCAAAGTGTTTGTGTGCTTCAAAATAATATGTAGTGAAATTAATAAAGTAAATGTACAAAGAAAATAATCACACAAGTATAATAAATTTATAGTGATTTGGTGCACTCCAAGGCACCTACATCCACTTGCCAAGTTCCTCTTGAAAATTTTACTATAATCACCAAGATTACAGTCGATTAGTTTTTCGGGCTCACTAATCGAAATCCGACTTGTTTTCACAAGGCTCACAAGTCAAAACCTTCCTTGGTTTTGTGGGCTAACCAAGAACTTAATTGGTTTTAAGGCTCACCAACAACCTTCCTTGGTTTTGTGGGCTAACCAAGAACCTAATTGATTTTTCAAGGCTCACCAAAAATCTGAATAAACAAAGTAAGAACAATATGAAAAGAATACAAGAAAAGCTTTCTTAAACAAAGCAAATATCTTTTTGAAGCTCTTTGAAGTTGATGAAGAACTTGTCTTCAAGTTATTGAAGCTTTTGATTGCAGCTTGATGATATGAACTTTAGATGCTCTCTTTGAAACTTGGAAGCTTGAAGGCTTGAACCACTCAACTCTTGAATCCTTGAAGGATATTTAATGATCTCACCAAAGGATTACCTTCCCATTTGATTTTTGATGTTTAAATAGCCCTCCAAACCTTAAAAATCCGTTTATGACCGTTGAAGATGAAAAACTAGCCGTTGGAGCTAAATTGGGGGAGTTCTGCACTTCAGAAAAACTAGCCGTTACAGTCCAAGTGTCGATACTTGATCTTCATGAGTCGACACTTCATTTTCTTGAGTCGACACTTCAGTTCTGTGAGTCGACACTTGAGTTTCCTGAGTCGACACTTGAATCAAAAACCTCCAAATGGCCTAGTTCTGTATTTTTAAAAATCTCAGGCCTTGAGTCGACACTTGAAATCCTGAGTCGATACTTAATTTCTGTGAGTCGACACTTGGTGTGCCAGTGCTGAAACTTGCTAAAACTTCTCTAAAAATAATTTTTAGCCTCTTCAAGTTCTTCCATATTAATTCCAAAGTCCATATACTTGATTTTTCATTAATTTAAGGACTTTCTTCAACTAAAAGCATATATTTCTTCATTTAACATGGATGAATACTAAGATCTGATAAGCACACTTAAAAATATAATTAGTACTCATATATATTTTGACATTTTGTCAATCATCAAAATCAAGACTAAAGTCAACAATCTCTTCCTTTTTGATGATGACAAAATCTTTAAGTATATGAATAGGGTAAGCTTCAAAAGATTAACAATAAGATAAACATGTAAGCTTAGAATCAATAAGCATTAAGCTCCCCCTCAAAATATGATTTAAAGAGTTTTCAAAAATTTTTCAAAACATTTTTCAAAATATGCAAAATTTTTAAATTTTCTTCCTCTTACTAATTTTTCCCTTAAGATTAAAATATTTTGCTTTCTTCTTCCCCTTTTATATTTTCTTTCATTTCTTATATAATTTTTTTTTATGTTTATCATATCTTTTCCTTTTTCATACTTAACATTTTTTTCTCCCTTTTTGTCATCATGAAAAAGGATAAAAAGTAATACAAAATGAAAATGAAGTTGGAAAGAATAGCAAGTAGATCATCAAAATCAATACATGAAATCAATTAAAAATGGTACCGATTAAATATGATACTAGTTGAATATGATAAGATTAAATATGATACTAGTTGAACATGATACCACAAAATGAGATGCACAAGCAAAAAATAATTCAATATATATTAGCTCTAATATATATATTATCCATTCGCCTCACTTGTTCATGGGATAATGTCACAGCAGCACTCCAACATGTCATAAGAGACCTCATTGAATGGGAAAAGAGAGTCTTTAAACCCTACTTAGCTCCTATGACCAGACGGCCATGATGACTAACCCAATTCGAAGCAGTTACTAGGTGCTCTTCTTCTTTAAGATTCTTAATAAATCTTGATACCAATTGAATGTAACTCCCCTCAAAGAATTATATTTGAAAATAAAAAGGAGTATCAGAGCAATATAAGTAAAGCATGATATCAAAGAAAAATATTCAAAGCATCATATGTATATAATGACAGCAAATCTTTGGATGCTCCCCTTAAATATTATTCCCCCTTAAAATATATATTTATTTGAGGAATAAAATATGAAAGCACATGCATCAAGATTTGAAAATTTTAAAGATATTCATGATTTTCAAAATACAAAGGATTGATCATTCAAAAACTTTTAGCATGATTTACAATCCATTTGAAATGATTTGATATCCATACAAATGCTAGAAGTAATTTAATAGCAAGTCTAGCTACTAGAGCAAGGGTTTATCAATATGCATACCTTCTTCTTAAATGTAATCCTTAACTACCAGTTCTAGTCTTGATCCAAATCATTTATAACTTAAGCATAGATACCAAAAATGAAAATACACAAATCATAATATTTCACTTGAAATAGTTTAAAACTATATTAATCAAAAATCAAGTGAAAGTCTAATAATCACAAGTTTAATCATGAGAGCATGAAATCCATCAACATCAAAAAGTTCATGATCACAATAAATGACTATTAGTCTAAGCTTGATTCTAATTAATCAATTAAAATAATTTTCAAAGTAATATGCAACTTTAAAAATGAAGTAATTTAAGATATATTAATCAAAATCAAGTAAAGGTCTTATAATCACAAGTTTAATCATGATAGCATGAAATTCATCAACATCAAAATGTTCATGATCATAACCAATGACTATAAGTCTAAACTTGATTATAATTAATCATTTAAAATAATTTTTCAAAGTAATTGATGCAACATTTATAACAAATATCAACTACATTTTCAAATATGGAAGGAAATATTTATAATTTACCAATATATATAATCCTTCCTTTACCATTTAGTCCAAGCTGTAGCTTGTCTACTTTTTGTATTGTCTTGTGTAGCCACCTTTCAAAAGCTTCCTTTCTTCATATTGGGCTGTAAGACACTCCTGCAAAATAAACTAAGTGGACAATTTTGGTACCCAAACTTTCTTGGATCCTTTAGGGTTAGTAAATATGGTTCCTTTTGGAATCCAAATTTTTTTTAATTTACAAGGATATGCATTAAGTCCAATTTTTTTATATTTAAAGCAAGCAATACTGGAAGAAGTAGAAACAAAGAAATTCTTGTTTTTCAACTCAAGATTTTTGTTTTTCTTTAAAAGCTCATCATTTGATACAAAAATCTTGGATCTTCTAAGAATTTCTATTTCATTTAATAAAATATTTTTCTCATTTAAAAACTTATTACATAACTCTTTCAAATCAATTTTTTTTTCTAAATTTATTTTTTTAGAAAGATTATTCTTATCACTTTCTAAAATATCAATCTTTATATTTAAATCATAATTTTTATTAGCAAGATTGGTATTCTCAAGAGAAAAAGAATCTACATGTCTTTTTAATTTCTTGTGCTCAATTTTTAATACTTTGTATTCATGCACAAGATCATTAAATACATCATGTAATTCATCAAAGGTAAAATCATATTTATTTTCAGCACATACCTTTTTCTCATTTGCTATGAAGTAAAGATGGACAACTTCTTGTTCATCATCCGAACTTGAATATTCGCTATCACTCCAAGTTGCCATCATTGCCTTAAATTTTTTTTGGCCTTGAGGGCTATTATCTTCTTCTTCTCTTGATCAGCAACCACTTTCTTTTGCCATAAGTTCAACTCATAGGTCATGAGTGAATCAATAAGCTCCTCCAAAGATAGGGTATCAATATCTTTGACTTCTTGGATTGTCGTTATCTTTGGATCCCATGATATTGGCAAAGATCTAAAAATTTTATTAACCAAATCAGCATTAGACTTTGCCAAGACTTTTTAATTCATTAACAATAGTCATAAATCTAGTATACATATCAGATATAGATTCAAAATGTAGCATTTCAAACATTTCAAAAGAATGAATAAGCATATTAATTTTAGTATTTTTCACTTGAAGAGTACCCTCATGAATAATTTCAAGTATGTCCCATATCTCCTTCGTCGATGTGCATGTGGAGATCCTATTAAATTCATTAAAGTCCAATGCACAATAAAGCAAGTTTATTACTTTAGCATTAATTTCAGATTGCTTAATGTTATATTCATTCCAATCCTCTTTCAGCTTTGGAATGGAAATGCCATTAACCAAAATGGAAGGAATATGAGGACCATTAACTATAACTTTCCAAAGATAATAACTAATAGATTGAATATAGATGTGCATGCAAGTTTTTCAAAAAGTATAATTAGTGCCATTGAAAAATGGTGGTCTATTAGTTGTATGTCCTATAGCAAAACAAGCACCTTCTAGGGCTGCCATGATCTTTTAACTCAAAACCGTTGGATTCTTTGCAACACCAAGTTTAGATACCAACGATTTTGGGTTCTGGGCTTTGATACCACTTGTTGCCCAGTGAAGAAGCAACCTAAGAGAGGGGGTGAATTGGGTTTTATAAAATTATTTGAATTATTTCAATAAATATAAAACAAGTATGTGATAATTATAATTAAGTGCTTGTGTTTTGTCAAAGTGTTTTGTGCTTCAAAATAATATGCGGCAAAATTAATAAAGTAAATGCACAAAGAAAACAATCACACAAACACAACAAATTTATAGTGGTTAGGTGCACTCCAAGGCACCTACATCCACTCCCCAAGTTCTCCCTAGAAATTTTACTATAATTATCAAGATTACAATCGATTAGTTTTCCGGGCTCACTAATCAAAACCTGACTTGTTTTCACAAGGCTCACAAGTCAAAACCTCCCTTAGTTTTGTGGGCTTACCAAGAACCTAATTAGTTTTAAGGCTCACCAACAACCTCCCTTGGTTTTACGGGCTAACCAAGAACCTAATTGGTTTTTCAAGGCTCACCAAAAATCTCAATAAATAAAGTAAGAACAATATGAAAATAATACAAGAAAAGCTTTTTTAAACAAAGCAAATATCTCTTTGAAACTCTTTGAATGTTGATGAAGAACTTATCTTCAAGTTGTTAAAGCTTTGATTGTAGCTTGATGATGTGAACTTTAGATGCTCTCTTTGAAACTTGGAAGCTTGAAGGCTTGAACCACTCAACTTTTGAATCCTTGAAGGATATTCAATGATCTCACTAAAGGATTACCTTTCCATTTGATTTTTGATATTAAAATAGCCCTCCAAATCTTAAAAATTCATTTATGACTATTGGAGATGAAAAACTAGCCTTTGGAGCCAAGTTGGGAAAGTTCTGCATTTCAAAAAAACTAGCCATTACAGTCTAAGTGTCGACACTTGACCTTCGTGAGTCGATACTTCATTTTCTTGAGTCGACACTTCATTTCTATGAGTCGATACTTGAGTTTCCTGAGTCGACACTTGAATCAAAAACCTCCAAATAGCTTAGTTTTATATTTTCAAAAATCTCAGGCCTTGAGTCGACACTTGAAATCCTTGAGTCGACACTTGTGTTCTGTGAGTCGACACTTGATTTCTGTGAGTCGACACTTGGCATGCCAGTGCTGAAACTTCTCTAAAAATAATTTTTAGCCTCTTCAAGTTCTTCTATATCAATTTCAAAGTCTATATACTTGATTTTTCATTAATTTAAGGATTTTCTTCAACTAAAAGCATGTATTTCTTCATTCAATATGGATGAGTACTAAGATCTGATAAGCATACTTAAAAATATAATTAGTACTCATATAGATTTAAATATTTTGTCAATCATCAAAATCAAGGCTAGAGTCAATACCCAACAATGATATGGACAAAGCTCAAGGAGATGTCTATGACGAAGTTGCTCACCAATACTTTCTTCCTCTAGATACAGTTCTGCCAGTTATAGATGAGTGAGGGGCAAAGTATGCAGGAACATCTTAGCAACTTCTAAAAGATCATCACTGATCTTCTCAGCATTGGTGAGAAGGTTTGAGGAGAAAACTAGGGCATTGATCTTGCTTTGGTCACTTTCCCCTTCTTTGAAATCTTTGGTAACTTCTCTTCTTGTAGGGAAGAGTACCATCAAGATGGATACGGTTACTTCTATACTATTCAGAATATGATTCTTAGAAAAGAAAACCAAACTTCAAGTTCATGCAGTGACTTAGCTTTGGCAATGACTGGAGATGAAGGTGGCAAAGGATTGCAAGATGAATAGTCCAAATCCAAGTCAAGGAACTTGAGCAAGATTAGATACTATCAATATGATGAGTTTGGGCATCAGTCCAAGATTATCTATAGTTTAAAGATCGGATGAAGGCTATTGCAATGGTAGTCCATGGTGATGACACTGAAGAATATGATGAAGTACTTACAGTATCTGATGAGATATCTACTTCTTTCTCTCAGTGGATTTTAAATTTGGCTTATTCATAGCATGTTTGTTACAAAGAGAAGCTATTTAACTATCTAAAGAGGGCACTGTTCATTTACCGGACGGGTTGAGTTATGCAATTAAGGACATTCGGACAGTCTTGTGACACATAGAGCAATAAAGAAATTGAGTGAGATCCAAAATATACCCAGTTTCAAAAGAAATTAGATTTTATTGAGCAGACAAGATTCAAGCAACTATAGATTGGGAGCTGATGATGGAATCTTAAAGGTTGTGCATGGCAATAGAATTATTTTAAAAGGAAAGAAGTGTAGAAAATACTACCTCTTAACAAGGAGCTTAGTGTGAAGTAGAGTTCCGGTGCGAGTAAGAGCTCAACATGAGGTAGAGCTCGGCATAAGGTGGAGTTTCGGTGCAGGTGAATTGGGCACAAGATGGGAGACTCGGGAGAATGACAGGCAACGTTGCAAAGTAAAATTCCTATTATTGTGAAAGACTATCTTGAGTAGGTCTCAGGTCAGGTAGGTCATAGCATATGACAGATATGAGATTGAGTAGCCTCGCTTGACTTTCATATTTGTCCATTCATGAGCAGCCAAGTATTTGCCTCAAGGCATGGGATAAGATCATTCACAAGTTCTTAAAAGTTATGTGGAGGCTAAATATTGAGTTGAGGTGGAAATTGTTGAGAATCACCTCGTTTCAGCCATCCATGAGAAACTCAAGCGCATAGCACTGGATGTGGTTTGCGATCTTTTTTTGCTTGATTTATATGCTTGGAAGGTTTTTTTGCATCCTTTACTGAGCAAACATGATTAGAAACCCTTTACGAGTCTATTTGACATCTTTTAAATCTCTCTTGAGCTCTATAAAATGGGAGATGGTCCTGGAGTTGTGTCATGTAGCAGCTAAGAGATCTTAGAGAGATTTTTTTGATAGCCTTTTTGTGATAGATCTAGAATTTTTTATTGAAAGAATATTGTATGGGGTTGAAAGGATTGAGAGTACGAATTCTCATTTTATAAATAATTTTTTCTTGTAGTAAAATTTCTGTATATCTATTTAAATTATATATATATATATATATTATGATATGATATTGGAGTTACGGTCTTAGATAGGAGGAATCCATATTTTACAGTTGCATGGGATTAGCCAACAAAGGATTGCCACTATATGTAGGATTTTATGTGACCGTAGCATCCCACTGCTATAAACAAACTACCATCCCCACCAAATGCTCCTTTGACTACCGAGATATCAAAATACGTAGATATACCCAGCCTAGGAATTTCAAAGTACTCAGAAAACAAATATTTAAAAAGAATTAGACTAATTTGAGTATGGCAAATAAATCTAAACGAAAGACTTGAATGTACCTAAACTATGTGAATATATAAGAAAAAAAAAAAAAAAAAAAAAAAAAGAAGATGAGGGGGAGCCCAGTGCTTTTCTTTTCTGAACCTCCTCCGAAAGTACACCCCTGAAATAATTTTGTAAAGCTTTTCAGTTTTAAGCTCATATTAAAAAGACAATCATACCATTACAGGGGGTAAAAGAAAATATTGAAAACCGTAAAAGAGAAGAAAAAGCGGTTTTTCAGAATAGGCTATCGAATACCTGCGGCGATATAGGATCTGATACCTCCTTTGGAGAAAATAAGGTGAGTTATGCTAACGGTTGCTGATTAGGTTTGCTTGGGTTGCTATTTTTGAAATTTATGCATTTTAGTTTGCTACATCGTCTTGGTTTTTTTCTTCTCTGAGAGGAAAATTAACCCACATTCTCGGAATTTTGAATGTTAAGAAGGAGAATCAAATAAAGGTAAATCAAGCAGAAGATGTTCTATATACCATGAGAAACCTAAGCTTATCATCTTTCAAGTGTTAAAGGACGGCTTCTCAGGAATAAATTTTAGAGTTTTATATAAATACGGAGCTAGTATAAGCTTCTCTAAATGACCCTATTGTAAATCACGGATTGGTGATGCTTAATGGTCATTAGATCAATCCTGATATGACACCATGTTACAGGACTTGGTTTTATATGCTGATGTTTAGTCTAAATGTAAACTGTTTGATGTTTAGTCCAACTGAATGTGAACTTTTCAATGTATCTATTTTAATCACCTCTTTTAAGTCTTTTAGATTTGCCTCTCTTTTTTTTTTCTTTCTTTTTTTTTTTGGGTAAGGTGGATGCTTCATTCAACAGTCCTGGAATGAATGCATCCAAAGAAGTCAGAAAAAATACAATCACGGAACTTCATAGACGAATCAACCAACCCGGTCCAGAAAATCGGTCCCAAATGAGCAGCAACGAAGGAGGCCACTCAATCCACAGCCGACTTAGCCTCCCTGAAGATGTGCCTGACCATAACTGAGGAACAACCCCGCAACCAGAGCGCAATATCCTGAATCAAGGGGTGAGCAAAAGCAGAATCAGAATTAGCTGCCCCCTTGATTCACAAAATCATAGTAGCAGTCTCCCTCAGTAATCAAGTGCTCAGTCCTGAGATACCGACATGCATACTGAATTTCAGCCCAAGCTGCCATAAGCTCAGCCTGAATAACAAAAGAGTCAACCAGGTGACATCCCCAGCTGCAATAATATCAAGACTCGAACTTTGGATCACAAACGCCGCACCACCATCAGCTCCTCTCACACTTCCGTCAAAATTGACCTTGACATATGACGGAGGGGGGGCTCCCAGAAAATAAAAACCCTCCGGGATGCTCTAGGAGCAATGCCGGAACCCCAGATCTTCGTGGATGTCAAGGTCACAGTGCGGAACTCCTCCATATGAGCCCAAGCTCGTTCAACCAATACTCTGGTGGAACACCTAGAAGAGTCGAAGACAAGGACGTTCCGAGAAAGCTAAATGTGGTAAGCCATATAAGCAGGAAGACTGGAGTGAAGGGAAGAAAAGGAGACCTGAGAACATCCAAAAAGGCATCCACCAAATCCCCAGACCAAGGACTCGTGAAATCCATCCCTACAGACGACCAGACACGCCGAGCCCTTGGACAAGTGAATAACACATGCTCCATGGTCTCAATGTGAACATCACGAGCTGGGCAGGAAATAGGAAGATCAATCCCTCTGGACTGAAGGAGAACCCTGGTCGGGAGACGACGCCAAGCTACTTTCCATAGGAAGAGGGCCACTCTAGGATGTACATGAAGAGACCAGATCCACCCAATCTGACTTCTCTGAGGCTCCTCCCGGAACATACGATAAAGATCAGACATAGGAGCTCTACTCAGCACCGAAGACCTCCATACCTGAATATCCGTACAGGGTTGCGTTGGCAGAACAATAGAAAGAACCCGCTCCCTTAAGATAAACTCGAAGGTCTGAACAACCAAAGCATAACTCCAGTGGGATCCATCAGGGGACATGAGATCAGCAACAGACCTGATGACCGGACCATCCATCGCAATGAAGGTAGGTCAGCGGGCTAAAGGGAACTCAGAGATCCATGGATCATCCATAAAACTGATCAAGGAGCCATCACCAATGACCCACCTCAAGTGTGGAATAACCGTAGGAGCAATCCGAGACATCTCTCTCCAAATAACAGAACCACACCGAGGCACAGTACCCTCAGCATCCAGCACCGAGGTCAGGGAACCATATCGAAATCTCATTATTGAAGTCCACATAGTCTCCAGGCCCAGCAAGAATCTAGAAACATGTGGACACCTCGCTAGTCGGTTAGCAGACTACACTCCATCCCAACAAGTGGACACCTCGCTGAGAAGTCGATGATGACCAAAGAAAGGAACGGATATTTTGCTCCACCTTTTAGATGAGAGACCTGGGAGTAACAACATTGGAGAGCAAGAACACCGGGAGGGAGATGAAAATTGACCTAATCAGTGTTAACCGGCCTATGGAAGAGAGTGCTCTACTTTGCCAGCCCTCCACCCTCTCTTGAACCGCAATGACCACCCTCCGACAGTTCGAGCTCCGCAACCTCCCACCCGAGATAGGAACTCCCAGATACTACATGCACCCATCCTGAACAGCAATGTCCAAAATCTCCTGAATGGAACGTTGAAGCCTGACAGAAAGCAAATGCGAGATCGGGGGAGCACCAGGAGTGGGGCAATACGGCTGAATCGCCGACTCCCGCACTGCCACCTGTAAAGCTCGCGAGAGAGCATCAGCACATAAGATAAACAAGAAAGGAGAGAGAGGGCAACTTTGGCAAAGACCAACAGTAGAGTGGAAGAAATCCGAAGGGTTCCATTGATAAGAATAGCATAAGAGGGATCAGTAATACAAGCCATAATCCAGTCGATCCAAAAACGATGAAACCCGAAATCTCTCAAAGCCTGCTCCAAGAAGCTCCAGAGCATTTGATCATAGGCCCTCTTCATATCGAGTTTGATAGACATCAAAGCCCGCCTAGCAGGGGCTCTCCTCAGATCATGCATGAACTCCTGAGCAATAAGAATATTGTCTGAAATGCATCTACCCCCAACAAAAGCTCCTTGCTCAGGAGAAATAAGTCTGGGGAGGATAGGGTTCATCCTGTTAGCCAAGTATTTGGCACATAATTTGTAAAGGGTGTTGCATAAACTGATAGGCCTAAAGTGACCCGTCTTGGAAGTATCAAAATGCTTCGGTACTAACGTAACAAAGGTCCGCTTCCAGTGATCAGGCATATGACCAAAAACAAAGAATTCCTGCACAGCTGCCAACACCTCCATCCAAATGATACACCAATATCTCCTGTAGAATAATGGAGGAAATCCATCAAGCCCCGAAGCTTTATCCTCATCCATAGACCAAAGCACAGCTCGAATCTCCTCAGCAGATATGGGGCAACGCAGATGGACATTCTCATCCTCCGAAACCTGGGTGACGGGAAGAGGGGGATGAACAGTAGGGGAATCCTCCTGGGGTCTACCCATCTGGAAGAGAAGAAAGAGATGATCTCCCGCCTAACCTCATTAGCATCCTCCAACCAAGTCCCCTCAGCGGACCGGAGAGCCCAAACCCGGTTTCTATGCTTGCAAACAACAGTGGCCTGGTGAAAGAACTCGGTATTCCTATCCCCCTTCTTCAACTACTGCACTCTAGATTTCTGTCTCTACAGGATTTTTTGTTGACTCAACAAAGAGTGATGCTCAGTTAAGAATTGCCAAAGAGCTGCCAAATCAACATCCTCCAGCCCCCCTTCCCTCTCCTCCTCCTGGAGAGCAAAAATAGAAGACTCCACAGAAGACAAGGAAGAGGCTAAGTTTCCAACTTCCACCTTATTCCATTTGAGAAGCCAGCGCTTCAGAAGAGTCAGCCTGCGGGAAACCCGATGCTGAGCCTCTCCCCGAACAGGTAACCTCCAAATCTCCATAACAATGTCCCAAGAACCCGGATATGCCAGCCAAAACTTCTCAAATCTAAAAGGAGCATAGCCAGGGGTCGGAACAGAAGTAGTAAGAAGGAGAGGGCAGTTGTCAAATGCAATCCTCGGGAGATGTCACACCGATGGTCAGGATGCAAAAGCAGCCAATCTGGCGAAGCAAACACCCTATCAATGCGTTCCCAGACTCTAGACGTCCCTGACCTGTTATTACACCAAGTAAACCTGGATCCCACAAACCCACATCCACCAGACCATTACCTTCTACACATTGGGCAAACTCCCTAGAAGCAATATCATCCACAAATGGCCGACCTCTTCTCTTGTCCTCCGTAGATAGAATACAATTAAAAATCCCTGCAACAACTGTAGGAACACCTTGATCAACCAATGCAGAAATCTCCTGCCAAACAATTTCTCTCTCTGTAATCAGTACTTGCATACACAGCAGACAACAACCACGTGGGCCCCCCATTTTCCGAAATGGCAATGGACACCTGTTGTGAACAATGGTTGAATGTATCCACCCTCGCCACCTCCTTACGCCACACAACAATGATGCCACCTGAGAGCCCCTGAGATTCAATTACAAAACAAATCCAATCCCCCTGAATTCGGCGCCGGAATCTTTGCAATGCCAACCCAGAAAGTCTGGTTTCTAACAAAATACACATGTCAGGGTTATACACTTGTCCAAAATGATGAAATGTAGAATAAAATGAGGGCTTTCCTGCCCCTCTCACATTTCACACCATAATCTTCATTAACAAAGAAATAAAAGAAGACAGACAGACTAAACTTCTTCTAACGAGGGCTTAGAACCCTCCAACTCTCCTTCAAACAATGCACACCTCAATAGCTTAGCAACAGCATCATGATTGGATTTCTTCTCTCCATCCTTCCCTGCACCTATGACTTGCTCAGGAACCACCCTTCCCCCAGCAACAGGATCAACCTTCCCTACAACCAAGGTTTGCACTGGAATCCCACTATCCCCAGAAATTGGAAGCTCCCTTCCCCCGCTAACAGGCACCTCCCCACCGGGAATGAGAGCAGCGGACCCCTCAGCAGCCTTCGGCTCATCCAGCACCACACCCCCAGAAGCATACCTAGCATCACTTAACCTCTCCCGCCTACAGCAAACCACAGCAGAGGCAGGGATCGGAACCCCACCTCCCGCTCCAACAACAGGGCTTCCGTTCAGAACCCCCACCTGCCCGGCCACTATGTCACCCATACCAGGGGAGCTAGCAAGAGAAAGAAGAACAATAGCCCTTTCAACTCGATCCCCACCCAGGCACGGAGGAGTAGAACTAACCTTGGAGGAGACTGGGTCGAAGGATTAGACACCGAGGAAGAGGGCGGCTGATTACCAAGAAGCAGAGCACCCGGATTGCCTTGAGCCGGAGTGACGGCACTGAGAGGATCGATCTTCGTCGGGCTCCTGGCCCTCTTCAAAGACCCCGCTGCAGGATCAGCCATTAGGACATCCTTCGGTCCAGCTTCGTCAATCCCTCCAACCTCCATTCTATCCCCCAGAGAGCCAAGAATAGAGAAGCTCTTTCCGGCTTCCGCTTCCTCCTTCGAAAGAACATCCCCAGAGCTATCCGAGGACCTTCTCCGTGCCACTTTCGACGGTTTCTGCCATCCCTCCGAGTCCGGTGGCGAAATCGGTGGAGAGGAGACCGTCCGCAGGGAGCCCAGTGGAGTAGAGGAAGATCCCGGATCCGACGAGACAGGGCAACGATCGCCAGACTTCTGCTGCTCCCTCTCGCCCCGGACCGGAGCCCTGGTAGCCCGCGGTAGCCGGACTCGAGTAGTAACCATCCACGGCCCAACCTTGGGCCGCTCCTTCCCAGCAGAACACTCGGACTCTTGCACCAAGGGACTCGGACAAGCCTTAAAACCCTCCCCCTCCTCCACCACAACATTGTCCGGGTAAGCCCAGCCTCTCCCACCATCCGCACCAGACAAAACCCCATCAAAGCCACACAGATCCTCACCGTGGCCCATCCTTCCACACCAGTAGCACAGATCCGGTAAATTCTTATATTGAAATTGCTGCCAAAACATACCTTTCCTCTCTCGAAGCAGAACCCCTGGCAGAAGTGGCTTGCTGGAATCCAGATCCATCTTAACCCTCGCATAGCCAAATTTCTTCAAGTTCTCGGTGAAGTCATCAATGAGCAAGGGCTTGTTGGCCTCCGCTGTAATCTTCATCAGAGCGTTAGCTGTCCAGAACTCCATCGGCAGCTCCGGAAGCCGTAGCCACACCACCGTTCTATGGACCGGACTCCGACTAGGAGCGAAGTCTGGTTGCCACGGTTCCATTGCCAAAAGCTGACCGCCGACGAACCATGGGCCACTTGCCCGAGCCATCGAACACACCTTATCATCCTTAAATCGCACCAACAAATGATCTTCGGCCAAGGAAAATACCTCCGGTTCCTCCTCTAGTTTAAGCTTTAACTTGAAATCCCTAGCCACCCAACCAGCCGACACCCTTCGTCCCAGGCTCCAGACAAAGAGTGCCCTGTTCTCCCACTGGCCCCGGGACTCTACCTCTGAATCTTCGAGCTCCACCACTTTGGTGAAGAAACCTTGTAACTCCTCAATCTCTGCCTCCGTAATCCGGTGGGATGTCCACACCGCCCCCCGCGAAACTCCCTGTACTACATTTGACCAACTTCTGTCTCCCTCACCGGCCTTCGGAGCCTCATAGCTGGATCCCTTCCCAGATTTTCCTGTACCAGCCATCAAGCACGACGAAGCTCAAAAGATGCTTGAAGAAATGGCAACGAAGAAACAACGCCTGGCATGGAACCCAAGTCAGAACTTTGCCAACCGCCGAAGACAAGACTGTCCCAAATTTCAGTGATTTTGGAAAAAAAGGATGCTCTTAATTTTAGTTAATAATTTCTAGGGGATTGAGGAAAATCTAAAGCTTATAATAGATAAAATTTTGGTTAGTTGGTGATCATATGACAGATGTTAAGTTGAATACACTTGGAAGTCCTAAATTTGTTATTTAGCTTTCATCCTTTCATAAAGCTTTTTAAGGAAGAACTAGAGTACCGATTTGTCTTGTATCATTTGAGGTGAACCATACCAGCAGGTTATCCACATGATATAAAGGTAGATACTGCTATGCTATCTGTACACAACTGCCTTAATGCATATTGGTCCATATTAATTGGTTTTTTCTTCAATACATAATAATACAGGCTGATACATAGTGTTATGGTGCTGTAAACTACTTTCTCTTTTAAACTTATGTCCAACAACCTATGTTCCCTGACTGACTGGTCCACAACTCTTTGTATTTTATGTTTTTTATCATTATAAGGATTTGAAAGCCTATAAGAGATGCCAACAACTAGTAGTAGTATGCATGTAAGCAAAATATCCTTTGATGTCTAAACATGGACAACATATTCTTCAATAATTCTTATTGTGATGTAAAGCTACTATTTGCAGTATGTGTGCAACTTTCATATCTTATTGTGATGTTCCTCTCATATCTTTTTGTACCAGTCTGTGCCAAGTTTTGGCTTGATAAAATACGATAATCTTATCATGCTGGCCACTAACTAGCATGGACACTGTATCTGATGCTGAGTCCTTGTATTTGAGAAGCATAAAGGAAAGCCTATTTGTCCTTTTCAACCTTCTTGATATATGCAACTCATTTACATGCTCTGATGACATCATCACTTATAAAATTCTATGAGTTTGGCATATTGCTGTTTTTGTACATCTGAGAGAGACCTTTTGGTTAAAGAACCTAATTTATTGCTTCAAAGTATATGCCAAAAAGTTGCTTGAAGTGTAGATATATAAATATTTGTTATACAGTTAAATGAGAGTGTTTGACATGATGTAGGAGTTATTTTTTGTTTTCTCTTTAGTTCTCAATGTAGAGAAGTGATTATGGAGTTGTATGACTTTTACTTCTAGTAGTTAATATTTAATACCATTTTAACATCTTGCAAAACACATGGTGTTGCATTTTTTCCTGAGTGTTATGACTTCAAGAATGGAACAAGCAATCACATTCTTACTGTGGAGACGCCCGGAATATGTAATAGCTGGTCTGCACAAATTCTTAACATGGATACAGTTTCTTCATGGTTTATTTATTTAAATTTTCCAAGGGAAGAGTTATCTTAGGCAATGTTTGTTGAGGAGGTGTACTTTTAGCTTCTTTATGGTTCCAAACCGATGTTATTATTTGCATAAATTTCCACATGATATGTGAATATTCTATTTAAAAATGCAATTAGTTAGTTTTCACCATGTTTTCATTTCTTTTCTCTTTTATTGAGATCCAATGTATACTTGTATTTGTTTATTAATTTTCTCTTTTACAAACAAATCTAGAGCCGCTTTATTATACAAAACTTCAATATCTTACTATTTTATGCTGAGTAGAAGCTTGCCTATGTCTAGGTACTTGAATTTTATGCTAGAACATGGCAGAACAGGCATTTCGGATAATAGATGTTACACTAATTAATGCTTTCACAAAAAATCTGTTTTAGGAAAGAGAAATATTGCTTTTCACTTTCATAAAGTTGTTCCAATATGCTGATGTGGCAATGCTTTCTTTTGACAGGAAACTAAATGCCAATTTCATATTTTATCAGGGCTTTGATGACTTTGCTTCACTTGCTTAAGTTTGTTGCGAGCAAAGCTTACTTTTCCTCCTATTGTGGAAGAAGTTTCAGAATTTATAGTCCATTATCGGTCATGTATGATCAACAAATTTGCTGACTTATGAAGTCCTTAACATTTTCACTGTAACTGAAATTATGTCAACCCTACAATAAAAATGGTGGTATGGAGTGGCATTCCTACAAAGTGGAAGGTGAATTATCAAGATAGCCAGAGCTCCTTAAAAATTCTAGGTAGATTGAGGTTAATCTCTAGTGGTGTAACTTTTCAACTAATCAGTCATAAAGTAGTATATGGTACACATTTGGATAAGAATATCTCAGAAGAAGAAAAAAAGTACTAAGATCTTATGAAACCAAAGTAATAGTTGCAGAGAATTTTCTACTCGATGATCAGGGTTGGATGATTGAAAGAAGAGATGGAAATGGCTTCATTTTGTTTATGGAAGAAGAGGATGGTTGTCTGAAATCTTTCAGATAAAGGCATGATACCAAAGATGATGAAGAAACAACAAAATTAAGAATAGCATGGGGATGACATTGAACGATCTCAAGCCTTGCAGTACACTGTCAGGACATCAACAGATTTCACGAGAGCTACAATTACATTGTTTCCCATAAACTTTGGGGTTCTTTCACCAAACCATCTCAAAGGTCAAACAAAGTCATGAAAACTGTTAACAGTGATCTGATGACATAGTTACTCTTGTTGTGGTGGACTACATACATCCTTAGCATTCCATAAGAACTCTGTATCAACAGTAGTCATTGACATTACATGTACAGGATCATAAACAAGGAAACTTAATTTTCTACCAGATTTTTTATGCCATCTTTTAAGTGTTACCTTTAGAAATTAGTATTGCGAGAATATGCGGTGAATTGCCTTTTTTACTTCGACAATGCTGGCTCTCTTTCCACGGATCTCTTTCACCTGTAATGAAGATGAAGAAACAATGTAAGTAAAATTGAAGTTATCTTATTAATATGATTGACAGTGTAGCACCCCACGGCAGATTTAAAATTATGCATATTTGTTGTACTGAAGCGCTCGTTGTCTGACTGGGCTGGGGAAGTCCTTTAGCTTGGAATATTTGAAGAGTTGATATGATTTTTCTTTCATATAGATAGTTAGGATGAGGTCAAAGAGCCACTGATCTTTAAAGCTATCAGTCAAGGAATCCATTCTAGATTGAATACTATCTCTTGATTCTCGATAGAAGAAATCAACTGTATTTTGGGCCATGTGCATCATATGAGGTCCTCAGTTTCATGTGATGATCTTAATTCAAAAAGAGTACCCAGTAGTGTTTTGAAATTCTCTAGAAAACATGAGGTCTCTAGATTGTGAAAGGATGTTAACTGTAATATTGAGTGACTATACTACTTTTGGACCTGCATGTGAGGGTTTTAATTCAGGCTTCAAGGACTAGGCATCTAGCTTACAGTAGCATCACCAAAAGCAAATCGGTGCGTATTTCTGCTAGTGGGTACCAGTATTTGAAGTTGTGTTATTGGTTAATTGCTTGCAGCAAATATGATTCTGGGTTTTACTCTTACAGACATGGCTAAATTTATGCTATCAATGCTTGCTTGTGTAACATGGCAAGGCCACATATCTGCTGTTCATGCATGTGGTGAGATTAGAATTTATGATGCTAAGCCAATGCATGTCATTGCTTGACAACTTAAAGAAGGATAAGTTCTTTTGTATTTGTCAAGCAAAATGCATAGTTTATTCTCTAATTCATGTTTATAGGTAAGGTTTCAATTTGTTAATCCTATGTTTCATTATTAGTTTTCTTAAGAAGGTGTCATCAGAGGTGGTGATTCTCCCTACCTTAGCTCTCATTTCTGCTATAAATGTACTGTTAGCCGATGATGACTGTATTGAAGTAATCTCTAGTCGGAGCTCTTGAAGTGTCTGCATGATTTTAAGCAGTAGTCCATCTCTGTAAGGGCATTGCAACTCCAGGAGCGCGTCACTTTCAATTATGGAGACCTCCACATTGGTACTTGGAGCTACCACAGCTTTGGAGAACTTTCCTGTCCCCTTGCCCCCTTCTAGCACCCTTATCTTCCTCTTATCCGAAGAAGCAACCCTGTTTTGGCTGCAGAAGATGTGATTCACTGTACTGATTTGGGGGGAGCTGCTGCTTTTTTTAACACTTTGGCCTCCTAAGTTGCCTGGCTTGTGGAATTCTGTTGCTTTCAACCTCCGCTCACTTTCTATCAGCCTGTTTCTTGATTCAAGATCTTGTATGCGCCTCCTGAGTTGCTTTACATACTCAATTGTATCACCTAAGATTGAAGCCTTATCCATCTGCAAATATCAGGAAATTTAGATTGCAGGTATGGTTGAGACTGCAAGTTTTTTTTTTTTTTTTTTCATCATTGGTTTTTAGTGTTGTTGGCAGATTTAGAGTTCGTTCTTTCCATGAAATATATAACATGAACTATAAGATGAGATCTACTCTGAAAAGTAGTGCTTTGTAAGTCTAAATGTGTCTAAGCAAATTCTGCTCGCATAAGTTTCTACATATCATCATGAGTTTATGCAAGTAAAAATTTTCCCTTGGGCATCCTAACTGTACTGGATCTTCTTTCATGACTATAGCTTCTCCAGAAGTCCTTTTTTTTGAGGATATCTTCTACAAGTTCTTCATGCAAAATAATGATAAGTGATCTTTTTTATGCACTAATGCTACACTTCCATCATTCATGATGCTGATTATGACAATATCAGTGGCTTTTTTTTCTAATTTTTGTTTTCTTTAGATCATTTTGGTATCATTTTCTTTTAAAAAAAATGTGCAAAATACAAATTCATGTGCATTGGGTAATAGTACAAGCAAATAGAGAAGTTTGTTAGCCAACTGCTTGCTAGACCTTAAAAACTTAAGGTGTTAAGGAATGAGTTAACAATATATATCGGGCCTTAACAATGTTAGCTAATCCATAGACTATAACTTTTAACTCTTCTAGGTTTTGTTGTAAAATTTTCAGTTTCCCTTTTTCCCCTTTTAGTGGCTCATAGGCAATGGATTACATAATGGGGGATATCCCTCCAACAAATACCCTTGACAATTGGTCAAGTCAGGATTTGCACCTAGTTCTTTTGGTACATCAACCAAGAGACTTTGCCGGTTTGGTCCATTGGGTTGGTTTGAACTCCAAGATTGAAGTACCGATACCAAAACTCTTACTGGTTGAGAGTGCTATAATGTAGTTCAAGACATGGTTTGCGGTATCGGTTTTTGTACCTGTACCAATATCATCAAGTATGACATCAATACAGGTTGATTCATGGTATCGGCACTCTACGTGCCCCCATATTAAGTATTGACTCACTATTAATATAGTGCAATATGCCCAGAATAAGGTGTCTTACCCAATACAGAGTTGTATGGTCTTGTACAGCAAACCTTGGTACTTGTACCTACAATATTGACACATGATATGCTATTTGGTTCTGGCACAACAAAGGTGACCATATTACTTTGTGTCAATACAATATTGTACTGAGTGTATGAAATACTAGTTCCCTATTGGTGCAGTGCAGGATGCTTGCAATGGATAAATACGAATTGGTACTCCAAAAATTGTACAGGATTCTAAGTGTTATCGAAAGATTAAATATATAAACATCTGCAATTACTAAATTCAAGATATATTCATCCAAGGAGATGTGATCCTTATTACTCTGTGAGCAACATGGTAGCCAACATTCTTCTACCTTGCTCATATTTACAAATATCTTTCAAACTCCATTTAGGAGTTTTGAGTCAATATGATTTGCTTGATATGTTTGGTTGTACTAGTTGCCTTGTTTTAGGATTTTTTTTCTATAATCATTATCATCTTAGGCAACTAATCATTCATTTATCTAGGATTTGAATGACTTGTTTTCAATGTAACATCATTTCTATTTGTGTGCACCGACTACTCCTATGGAATTGATGACATATCACCAAAGGTAAGATCTCCGCACAATAACCTTTTTTAAACTAGTTGAGCGTGCTGGATAAGATATTAAAATATTAGTGCCCAATGAGATGCTTCTGGAACTCTCTTAGATGTCACCATGACAAGATTCAGCTCTAAATAATGGAATGTTAAATGCACACACGACACTTGTTGCCCATAAAAGCCTAATGTATGGCATCAATCAATTCTGGAATTTTAGCAGATTGAGGAGTACAATTCAGATTATCTACTAGCATGGTGGCTAGACTAAGATTCATAACATTTTTAGAGTGTGACAATTTAATTTTATGACAACTTCAGCATAGTGTGTAAATCATTCTGCGTTTAAATATAATGGTGAAGACTTGGGTCTAAAGGTATGGATTATTGACTGTTGCTTGCTTTACAATCACTTGAGTGTCTTTGTTGCTTAAGGGCACCAAGTTTCCCGGGTGTATTCCATGCTTCAAAACCAAAAGGATTCTAGCTGGAAAGCTAAGAGAGAATGGAAGAAAGAAAATGTGGACAGAGAGGGGAGGTGAAACAAATAGGTACACAAGAGACTTCCTCCCCTTATTTGTTCTCGCTGGAAAGCTATAAGAGAGAATGGAAGAAAGAAAATGCGGAGGGAGAGGTGAGGTGAAACAAATAGGTACACAAGAGACTTCCTCCCCTTATTTGTATACTTGGAGCACTCTATTCTCATCCAATTTTGGAGAGATTTCTTCTTATCTTCTTTTATCTCGAGTAAGCCCAGATTCTTCTGAAAAAAGCCACATCTTGTCTCTAAGAAGCCTAGTCCAAAGGCCATTTTGATCCTCAAATGAGTGATAGATTGGGCCCAACTTGGCCTCTACACTAACAAAGAATAATCCTCATTTGAGTTTAAAACAAGATACAATAATCTCAATAATCCAGTTTGTTTTTAATTCCTCAACAATGATTTCAAGAAAATGCTGTTGTGACATACCATCTACATAATGGTATTAGTCAATGTAATATTTGGAGATGTTTACAACATTACTTAGTCCTCAAATCTGACATTCTTGTTCTTTTTTGCTATGGTGGCCTTAAAAGAGGGATCCCTATCAACTTTTTGTTTTAGTTCTGAAATTTTCTTACAATATTTCAAAGATCACTAGTTCTTCCATTTGCAGGGAACTTATATCAAAACTTTTTAACTGCCATCTTTCATCCGATGAGTGGAGTAGATGCTGTTGATGCTAGCTTGAAAATCAAAGCAAGCATGATTTTAGAAGGACTCCACATAGTTTCTTATGCAATTCAACTCACAAACTGTATTAAACTCTTAAAGCACCCAAAGGCATTGGAGCAGTTTGGACTCTAATTAATTGTATGCCTCTTCATCAATGCTTTTGTACAACTGATAGCAAGCTTGAATGCAAGAATTGGATGTAACTGGCAATGTTACATTAGCATAAGTTATGGGACCAGGCTCCTTATATGACCCTTGAGTTGTAGTTGGACTCTTAACCAATGTTATCCCCTAGTTGATGTGTAATGCGGACAAACTCCCGAGATGACTACAATAAATATCAAAGAGCTTAGAACCATTTTTACTAAGCCAGATCCGAAGCATTGCTTTTTACTACCACAGAGATTTACATTGCTCTTTACTACCACAAAGATTTACTCCTGCATTTTGCAATCCACTTTGACATATATTCAATAATTTAGGGGGTTGGCAGTTTTTAGTTCTTCCATACATCACCACCTTAAAATGAAATGTATTTTGGGAAACTTTTCACTTGTCTTAATTTACTTGTCCTGCCTACTCTCTTAATGGATATACTAACATTTGCTATATCTCAAGTGGACTACGTATTCCTTAACAGACACATATTGGATGTTTTCCCTGGATCCTTTAATGCTAGAATGCCTGTTGTTCATTATTATTGACAACATATGCGGGCATATTTCCATCACTTCTAAGAACGATTGGAAGGATAAAATTTATGAGGGAACAAGGATTACTTTAAGGGGGGAAACTTATGTCTTAAGTCTTGGCTATGACTCGGTAGCATAATTTTTCTTTGAACTGTGAAACTATTAATCCGTATGGTTTGCTGTGTGAATCAATTAGATACAAAAAATTATTAATGTATACCATAAAAGTGTAGGTAACATCCTCTAGAATATTACCATATTCCTTACCATAAAAGTGTATAGGTAATATTCTCTAGAATATTACCATATTTGCTACCATAAAAGTGTGTAGGTAATATCCTCTAGAATATTACCATATTCCCTACCATAAAAGTGTAGGTAATATCCTCTAGAATATTCCTATATTCCTTACCATATTTAGAGTTACATACTTGAATATATAGGCTCTTGTACATTTTTTTGAATATGAAAAATATAGATCCTTTCTCTCCCGTGCCACCTCCTCCTTAATCTTCTGCCTCTAACATGTATAGTGTGTGGTGTTTTTCTACATGGTATCAAGAGCATCGGTAAGCCATTAAATCCAAGCTTTCTCCTTTCCCTATTTAATCTTTTTCTTCTTCTCTATCGTGTCTTGAACCCCTCTTCTGCCCTAACCTCTACATCTTGTCTTGCTTTCCTCTTCTGTGTGCTACCATAAATCATCCTATATTGACTGTTTTCTAGAAGACCTATGGTTTTCCTGCCTCTCTCTCTCTCTAGGCAATCCTTTTGGGATATGAAGATAGGCTTTTATTCTCTAGGTAACGGTAACTCATTTAGTCTCAGCTTGTTCCTTCCTCACATCTAGTCCTAATGACTTTTCTCTCCCGCCACCCATGAATGCTTCTTTCCTTGCTTAGCTTGTTCTTGAGAAATTAACTTATTCTAATTATCTTGTATAGAAATGGCAAATTACTCCTTTCATTAAGAACCTGGACTTTGCTGGCCACTTGGATGATACTGACCCAGCACCATCTCGGTATTTAGAAGAAATACAAGGAGAAGGTGAGAGCAAGCGGACTGCCTCTGTACCTAATCCTCTTTATTGTGCATGGGTGAAACAAGATAAGATATTGGTGGCTTATCTGTTATCCACTTTATGTTAAGATGTTCTTCTTGGGTTGAGGATGGGCTCATTGCAAAAGGTTTGTGGGAAAACCTATGTAATCAGTTTTCTTATGTCATATCTTCCAAAGCCATGCAACTTGAGGCAGACTTTCAGAATTTGTGAACGAATGACATGTCAGTAATGAAATATTGGAATAAGATAAAAGAAATAGCGGATAAGTTAGCTCTCATTAGCTAATCGATTTCAGATATAGATAAAGTTCAGCAAATTTTAATAGGGTTTGGACTGGATTTTGACATGCTGGTCATCTCTCTTGAATGTCAACCTAAGCTTCCATCCTATGAAGCACTGTGTCCTACATTGCTACAATATGAGCAACATCATGTGAAGAAGCAAAAGAAGGCTGAGCAGACCGAATCAAGTGGTAGCCATGATGTGCTTAATGTTAATGCTGGATTTGGTAGAAGTTAGAATTATCAAAGTAGCGGACATGGAGGAAGACATGGAAATTGGAATCCTAGGCATAACAATGGAAGATGTGGGCTGCTGCCCACACCCAAGAAAGGTGGACAAAGAAATCAGCCATGGAACAATCAAAGAAATAATAATCCCTAAAGACAATAGCGGGGACTAGTGTTTTGTTAGCTTTGCCAAAGAAAGGGATATATTGCTGTAAATTGTAGGGATTTACACACTTATGGAGTTGTTGCTACAAGGCGTAGGAGTTTTGGAAATGCTAATTATGTGCATGCAAATAATGGTTGGATAGCAGCAACTGCAACTAGGACATGGAGCATTGGCTGCCATTTTTTAGAATTTGGGAATAAATGATGCTAATCGATAATAGGAGATGTGCTTCCTTGATTATGGGGCAAGCAAGTATATTACTAGTAATATGGGTAAGATTTCTGATGCCAAAACTTTTATGTCTCTTGGCTACATTACTACAGGAGATGGTACCCCTTACACCATCACACATATAGGCAATGCTTTGCTTCCCAATTTCACAAGTCATCCCACACCTCTTGTTTTGTCCAACACATTTTAGTTTTGGACATTCAAAAGAGTCTTCTTTCTATTTCCTAGTTATATGATCAATTAGATTCTTATATTATTTTCACTCGCGATTCTATTTTTGTCAAGAATCTCCGAATGAACAAAACACTCGCTAAGGGTGTTTGAGAGGGGAGCCTGTTTGCATTGAGGGAAATTCGTAGTCATCCATCCAAGTCTAATGTCAGTTTAAAGTCATTGTCGTTGGTATTCAGTGCTACCAATGCCAAGAGAGGAGATGCTAGATTGTGGCATCAACGCCTTGCTTATTGTGGTAGTCACTTCTTAAAGTCTATGTTCAAGAAAGGTCTTTTATCCTATGTCCCATGTAATAAAGATTCACTCAGTGAATCGTTATGTCCAGAGTGTCAAATTTGTAAGAGTCATTCTCTTCCTTTTCAAATGATAAATAAACAAGCTTCTTTTCTTTTTGAGATTGTTTACTCAAATGTGTGGGGACTTGCCCCAGTTTAAGCATATTCAGGAAATCGCTTTTATGTTACCTTTGTTGATTGCTACAGTCATTTTACCTGAATTTTTTTTATTAAACAAAAATCAAATGTGTTCTCTATATTTCAACGTTTTTGTTCTTTCATCCAAAACAAGTATGGCATGCCTATTATTAACTTCCATAGTGATGGGGGTGGGGAGTACATTTTCCTTTAATTTAAAAATTATCTGCATAGTCATGGCATGCATCATTAGAAGTCTTGCTCTCATACACCAAAACAAAATGGTGTACTGAAGCGAAAACATCGATATAAAGTTGAGAGTAGCATGAGCATGATGCATGGGAGTTATGCCCATCCTAGATTACGGCCCCAAGCTTTCTACATAGCAATCCATATCATTAATAGGTTGCCTATGAAGTTTTTGGGCCATAAGTCACCATACGAAATTCTCCATGATGTGGTTTCTACGTATAACTATATAAAAGTATGGGGATGTAGGAGTTATGTTCATATTCCTAACACTCAAAGAAATAAGTTTGCTTCTAAGGCTAATGTTTGCAGGTTTGTTGGATATACCGGTGACTTTAAAGGATATCATTGTTGGAATCCCCAAAAACAGAGTATGATTATTTTAAGGAATGCGATATTTGATGAAAATAACTTTTATGTAAGTGATGAGCTGTCTTACTATACCTGTGAAGGAAATGACTTTCGTTAATATGGATGATGGCAGTGTCAGTTTTCAGCCATGGTTTGATGATGCACTAAGATAAATGCAGGTTAGAGAAGCTGATTGTGATCACTTTGACAGATGTGAAGTTGCTATAAGGGCAGACTCTACCCATTAATACAACTGACATGTACTATAGGGAGGATAAAATGTATGGACAAGTCTATCAGATAAGTACTACTAAAGGAGACCATGCTAGACTTGGAAATGAGATAGGTGAGTAGTAAGGACAGCAATTTCACACTTCACCTGACTTTCAGCAAGAGCTTGTTATAGAGATAGTTTTGCAGTAGTCTAGCAAAGAGGCATCCAATTGACAGATGGGTCTTATATGAGGCATCTAATGTTGAGTATCGCCCATCTTTGCACTCCAGCATGAGCAAGAACTGGTTTTTTACAAGCAAGCTTCTAAGGACCACTAATGGATATAGGCAATCAATGAAGAGATGGCTGCCCTGAATAAAAATTGTACATGGAAGATCATGGATAGACCTACTAGAAAGAATGTTGTCAATTGCAAATGGGTCTACAAAATTAAAAGGTGAGCTGATTGGAGTGTTGAGAGATATAAGGCTATATTGGTAGCAAAGGGATATACCCAAGAGTATAGATTGAATTATGACAAAACTTTTAGCCCGATCATTAAGATAGGAACTATCATGCTTATTCTTGCTCTTATTATTACTCATGGTTGGCATCTACATCAGATGGATGTAAAGAATGATTTCTCTCTAGAAATTTGAAGGAATAAGATATATGGAGCAACCACAAGGATATGCTATGGATGATCTTGGTAGGAAAGTATGTAGGCTCCTGAAATCGTTGTATGGGCTAAAGCAAGCATCCAAGGCTTGGTTCCAGAGGTTTTCTAATAAGATTCATAGGTCTGGATTCTAACTTAATCAAGTGGATTACTCCCTATTCATTCATATAGATACCCATGGGATCACTATGTTGCTTATATATGTTGATGACATTGTTATCATTGGATCATCTCAGGAGCACATTAACATCGTGAAGGGTCATTTGTTGCAAACTTTCTAGATGAGGGATCTAGGAGAGCTATAATACTTTCTTGGTGTAGAGGCAGACAGAGTAAGAGATACTATATTCTTATCACAACAAACATATGCCTTAGATTTGCTTATCAGAAGTGGGATGAGAGATTGTAAACCTATGGCTACCCTAGCTATTATAGGTGAAAAACTAAAATTAGATGAGAGGGAAGCATATAGAGATCCATATGAATATTGTAGCATTGTGGGACCCTTGCGGTATTTGACATTCAGTAGAATTGACATAGCATATGCTATAAACCAGGTATCATAGTTCATGTATGATCCCCGAGATGGGCACATAGAGGCAGTAAAGAGAATTCTCAAATGCATTAAGGACATTATAGGAGATGGGCTGAAGTATATACGATCTACGGATAATCCTTTTGTTGTTTGTGGCTTTACAAATGCTGATTGGCTAGAGACACAGCTACACGGAGATCAATTTCTGGATTTTGTATCTTTATTGAAAAAAATCTCAGCCTAGAACAGTAGGAAGCAATGGATAATAGCAAGGTTTATTGTAGATGTAGAGTACAGATCTATGGCCTCATTTGCAGCAGAAATAACCTGGTTAAGGCAAATTCTTTATGTTTTGAAACAAAACATTGGACGGTCAATCATTTATTGTGACAATCAGAGTGCCATCAATTTTTTTTTAATCCGGTTCATCATGATAAAACTAAACACATCCAAATTGATCAATACTTCATCAGGGAGAAAGAGAATGGGAAGATAGAGGCTTTTCTTGTCAAATTGGATTATCAGGTTGTAGATATATTCACCAAAGGATTGTCAAAGATGAGATTTTGGTTTCTAAAGAGCAAGCTATCTATGACTCGGACTCATGCACAGCTTGAGAGGGGCTGTTAGTCCGTATGGTTTGCTGTCTGAATCAATTAGATACATAAAAGTATTAATGTATACCATAATAGTGTAGGTAATATTCTCTAGAATATTACCATATTCCCTACCATAAAAGTGTGTAGGCAATATTCCCTAGAATTTTATCATATTTCGTACCATAAAAGTGTATAGATAATATCCTCTAGAATACTACCATATTTCTTACCATATTTAGATTTACATACTTGTATATATAGGCTCTTGTACATTCTTTTGAACATGAAAATATAGATCCTTCCTTTGTCTCCCATGCCGGCTCCTCCTTTATCTTCAACCTCTAACATGTATAGTGTGCAGTAGTTTTCTACAGAAATAAGATATTATTTTTTCATAAGTGAGTACTATCAGTAATGATGAATTGCTCTCCTCCTATATGTAAATGGTTCCTTTTGAATTTTTAATGAAACATCAACTTTGATGGTGCATTTGAGCCAGCAATCCATACAAATGGGGACTTCAGCCAACAACCCCCTTTCCTCACATCATCGCACTCTGCTTGTTTGGAAGATATCATGCATCTAGAATCAAACGTAGATTTATGTTCTGTTTGTCAATTCATAGGGATAAAATGTGGTTGTGGATCAATTAGTCAATTGAGTGAATGCATGAATGTATATCAGGATGTCTGGTTCCTACCAAGAACTACTAATAATGGTAAAACTTATTTTGGCTAATTAGCATGATGGAACTGACAGTAAATAACACATACCTTGGTCACAAATGGGACCAATGAACGTAGGATGATGAACCTCTCATTTAGCTTCTCTCTTCTCCGACGCTCTGCAAGAACATGGTTGGCACTTAATTCTTCCTGAGGCATACCTTTCCTAATGCCGCCTTCTCCATCTCTTGACGTAGGTGAGTTTTCATCTTTGTACTTGCAATGAAGATTAGGAATATTGAATAAGATATTTTTAAGCAGCCACTGAGCAGTTCCTTCAGATATTACATTAAGATGATGATCTCTTCTGGAGTTCCATTTAGAGAACGATGATTGTTGAGAATTGGAAAGGTAACCCACAGAGTTTGAATCCACCCATCGGTTCAAGTTGTTCTGTAGGATAGTGGAAACTGTCTCAGAATAGTGGGCATCCTCTGGTGACAATTCTTGGATTTGAGTTGCTGGAGTAAAATCAACAGATTTTAGTAAGAAGTCTTATATGCCTTATGCTGAATTTTAAAGATCAAGTGTTCTATTTGTTCATAGTTTGGTTTATCTATGTTCTATATGTTTATAGTTTAGGTTATCTATCTTATTAAAGAATGGCTGGCAAAAAAATTTTATTGTTTACACAAAACATATGACTGTAAGTGTTGTAGCTAAGAGTAGAATTATAGAAACGATGTTTTTCTTTGTTTAACTTTTTGGTTGCAATCCTAGATTTCTGCTATAGGATGAATTGTTAGTTTCTTGGCTGCAGCCTTTGATTTCTTTTGTACATCTGGAATTGTTTAGTCCTCCATACATTTTGTATGAGTGTTGTCTTGTAGATTAATGCTGGAAGTTGCTGCCTAATATTTGGTCATCAACAACTAAATTTGAATCTTATATTTCAGGATACCTGATGATAGTGGGAACCCATTGCAGGGATCATCATGTAGAAAATTCCAAGCTTGGTATGGGTCACCACGTCGTTGCTGATTAGATTGGTCACTGTTGTGACTCACTGTGAGCACTTGTAGTTCTGTGTCCAAGTCATTGGAGCACTCATCAGGAGAGCCCAATCTGATACCTTCTGACATCTCAAGCTGCATTAACTCACTTGGCTCAGTTGCAGGAATTGCTTTCTCAGCCACTGCCAGGTTGGGTGGGATTATTTGGGTTGAAATCTCAGCATTATATCTCCCTGTCTCAGCCTCTGAACCTGAACCAACCTCAACTTCATCACCATCATCATCAGCATCATTGTGATCAATATCTTCATCATCATCATCGGCATCATCATCATCGCCTTCTTCTTCTTCTTCTTCTTCTTCTTCTTCTTCTTCTTCTTCTTCTTCTTCTACTTCTTCTTCTTCTTCTTCTTGATTGGAACCATGTGGATCCACACTCATTTGTTGAATGATTGCTCGAGTCTGTGAAAGTTGCTGCTCAGTACATGCAGTGGGATTAGAGGTTGAGTACCCTGAAAGGGCAGGCTTGGGGTGTATGTCTTGATGGTCCATAAAGAAACTCTTTGCATGCTGAATTAACCCAATATCTTCTTCAACCTGTTAAAATCATAACGAATAGTTAGGAGTTAGGACCTAGGAATTTACAACACTACTACTAGTTTCTTTCATTTGATGTCTATAAGGTATTGTGATAAAATGCATCTCCTCCTAAAAGATCCTTTTTATTAGATGCATGATTGACAAATCAAGTAAAAAAAAATTATTCTAGCATTAAAGCCGGCTTATCCTCTTGCAGGATACAATTGCAAGCTTGCATGACCACATCTCATGTTCAAGTCATGAATATATGATACTATCCTTCATTGTTAAAATCTTACCATTCAAGATATGGATCTATTAAACTGGCCCCAAATTTTATTCTGGGTCAAGATTGGTTGGGAAATTAGGATCTGGTTCCATATTATAAATTATTTACTCTCATATTTTTGCATTAGTAAAGTTAGCATAAGCTTGTCATCGAAGTTTATGAAGCTAAAAATAAGAGACGATTTTTCATTTTTTCAATAATTCATTAAGAATCTATCCTTCTCTATTTCCTGAAACATTCTAACTAAAATAATAATTAAATTTGAAGGTAGTATACAAATATATTAAATAATCAGACACTGTTTAATTTACTAGACATGCAATATAAGGAGTTATGTTGGTGAGAACTGGAGTTTTTGTATGTATGGCTTTCAATTATGTATCATTTACCATGTATTTGACTTATATTTCTTAAATACTTTTAAAAACTTAAAGAAATTAGGTGAAATTTTACTATCTGTAATCCAATCCCTGAGCCAATAATCCAACCCACTTTATCCACTCAGCAACTCAGCATTATTTGATTCTATCATTAATATCTTAACAGCGGAACCACTGTTTAGCTATTTCTTTGTTGTGTCTAACATTGATGTCATGCTATTCATTCTAGTCACTGGAGTTGGTCAGTATTACTTTTTCTAGATAGAATATATGCATTTGTTGTTCCTATATAACTCTTAATCATATTTGATGCTTAATTAACTTCAGGTTGAAAGTTCTGTACGAACCTTTTCTGTGGTGCCAAGTTCAAGGACACCATCCATGAGTGGAATGCACACCACCGTCTGCAAAGAAGCAGAACCATAAGATGAGAACATCAGATAGTATTACTACAAAAATCAAGTTTGTTGCTTGATTTCATTAAGTTTTTGAAGGTAAAAGTGTTGTTGATGGGGAAAAAGGACAAACCTGAATGCGAGCACTCTGCTGGGTGCCGAATATTTAAGAAAATATAACAAAAACGAAAGACAGTGAGTCGGTGAAATGTATAAAGATAGCCAAAAACAAAGGAAGATATCATAATATATCATGCCCAACGGAATTGAAAACAGGTACTCAAGATTGTAGCATTTCATCTGGGCAAATACAACTCAATCTTTATGAACCCAAACCAGGGAGATGTGTAAGTAAGCACCTTTGCAAGGATGGCTCTAGAGAAGATTTTGCTGTCAGCCTCATTTGCTCGAGTGAGCCAGACATGTCCACGCCTGACAAATGCCTTTCCTGGTAAGCTGCATCACAAAGTTTATCATTGGATATTGTTAGTGCATGTGTGCAGACATGTATCTGAACAGAATGTTATTTGTTGATTTCAAAATGTCTTGTTCACTTCCTTTTTTTTTCATTTTTCCTTTCACACTAGGGTTTTTATTTTTTAGCTGGTATCCTTTTTTCTTCTCTTCCCTCTAGTTAACTTTTGCTAGATTGGTTTGTGGCCGCAGGAGTGGTCCTTTTAAAATTGACTTTCATAAGGTTTTTGTTATTGCCATAAAGTTCGCAATTTTAAACATTTGTATGAAGCCCCAGGAATAAGCAAACTATCTGTAACTAAATACTTATGGTTATCCACCTAGTTACTGTCATGAACTTTGCTAGCTTCATTTATCCAGTAAACCACTTTTCCCCCATTCTTGCAGTACTTTGCATGAACTTATAGGAAAACAACTAGCATGAAACTATGTGAAATCCTGTTAAAGAAATTATAGTTTCTTCCAAAAAAAATTTGAAGAGATACTAGCTGACATAAAGGAAAACTATGTCTGCAGGTTTATCTACATGTCTTCGTTTGCTTTGTAGTTTTAAATATATCTCTGGTGGCTGCACCCATTTCTACAGAAATAATGTCATTAGCTCATGTAATGACTCTTTCTCAACTAGTGATTTCAGACCAGATTATTTATTTTCTTCTTTAGATTAGTAAGAGGATTGATCACCCTTGAAGAAAATATTGAGAGGCTTGTTCCCTCTCAAAGTGAATCAACATGTCAAGAGGGCTGCTTAGACCATAATCTTAGCATAGTATCAATAACTCAATTTAGTAATATAAGAATGAAATTAAAATAACTATGTTATACTTTAACCACATATTAAAATTTAATTTTTTAAATTTTATAAATAAGAAGATATAAGAGGATATATAAAACTACAACTAACAATTGGCAAATGAATGTAAACCTGAAAGAAGGGATGTTATGTATCTTTGTATTATGTTGGATGGAAAATCTTGTTTTGGTTCCCTAACAAGAGCTTTATTAAAAAATTTGAGGGGGTTGGACCACCATAAAAAGTGAAAAATGTAATCAATACTTAACTAGCCATCTCTTATTCTATTCAAAACTTGAACACCACCAAAAATGTTGAATACCTCTGCAGGAGCCCTATTCGAGATTTAAAAATGTTGAACACCTTGGAAGGCAGTGGCCACCTACAACCGACGTGATTACGCCCTTGAAGTGAGTCTTTATTTTTATTTTTATTTTTTTGATGGAATATTTTGTAATCTCTCAAGTTAATATAATGCACTTTCTAGGTCCAATGAAATCCTGGTGATAATCTTTTGTTACAATTATAATCTCGGTTGCATCCTGATTTTATTTTCCAATCCTTATCCAAGCCCCGCAAATGACCAGGATGTTTTCCTTTTTCTGCTTTTCCTTTTCTTCTGTCTGTTAATACATTTGTTTAGCAAATTTTTAGCATCAACCATATCTTAGATCATTGAGATCAGATTATCTAGGATGGTAACCACTAGTGATTTAAGATCACTAGGTCATTGGGATCAGATTATCTAGGATAGTAACCACTAGTGATTTAAGATCACTTTCGTAATCCCATTTGAGTTATTAAACACCATCATTGTTTGCTCTTTATTTCATGATAAAGAACATTATTCTGAACCCTTGACTTTTTTGACCAACTGCTGAAAAAAGAGTGAATTTGCATTGATCATTAATTAAATATATTTCATGTTTAAATATGAAAAGGTTTAGAAAATAGAAGGAAGGTGACAGGAATAACTTCCTTAAGAAGCACCAAAGGGAAGAACACAAAGGCACAGAAAATAACATTTACCTTTCCTTGAAAATATTGTTAAGATCAAAAGAGATTCATGTGGAATATTGGTGACAGGCAGTTCCAGTGAAGAAGATTTAGAATATTTATTCCTCTCAGGAAAAAAAAAAAAAAAAGTACCAAAACTATTTCTAGATTAACCCATTTTGCTCCATATTTATGAAATGGGAATGCAATGGAATAAATCCTGCTTAAGCTGCCGCACATAGAAGACTTTATTATTAAGATACTAATCACTTTGCCATTGTCCTACGTCTAATAAGAAATTAACTTTATTTGATCGACCATCATAGAATTAACTTTATTGTGCTGCACATAGAATTTTTTTTTTAAAAAAAAGAGGCAAGTAATTTGAAAGTAGTTTATTAAAATTAATAGAATTATTATTATAAATACGTTTATGTTTTTATGCATGCAATAAAGGCCTATAGGAGCAAAACAAAATAATCGTTAAGGATAATATCATGGAAGCTTGGTTTGACGTATCAAGCCAGGAAATTAGGATAAACAAAAGGAGGACGCTCGAGGTGAAAAATGCCATGCATGTAATCAAGGTGCAGTTTAGATAGCGTCTATTTCTGGCGATTGCTTTGTAATGGAAGTGAATGATGTCAAAACGCAAAAAATATAAAAAAATTGTCGCCTGGTGCAGCTTTCGCTCCCTGTGCTTGTAATCAGTCAAGTGAAAAATTAAAACAAAAACACCATGGCGAAGCTGAAGTGGGTTTTGTGGTTTTTGTGATCAGGAAGGAAGTACTTTTTTTTTATTTTTGGTCAAGAATTAGGATGGAAGCGATGCAAGTTTTGCATGATGAGTCACTAATTGGGTGTTATTAACTGTTTTTTATTTCATGTTAATTTAGATTGATCATCTGACTTGATGTATATCACTTTAATCGGTACGGATATCCAGAAAAATAATCAAATTCGATTTGGATCACTTTTATCGTTATGAAAACTCGATATAGATTATATTAGTTACTACGAGAAGAGTTAGACAGAATTCAAGAACAAGATCTGTCATATCAAGAAGCAAAATCATGATACAGGTTTCAAGAAGTCATAACTTAGTCATATTATATTTGATTAAGATGATTTTTTTAAAAAAAAATTTAGAATTTTTTTTAAAAAATTGAAATTTTTTTTGAGATCTACAATTTTAGGCTAGTTGGGCTAAATTGTGTCAAAGTTTTATTGTTATGATCTCGAAATGGATTGGTCAAATCAAAATTTTTATTTTCAGGAAAGATTTTAATTGAATGTTATCTTTCAATCTGTCAATAATTGGATAAAGTGATAGAAGACAAAGTTGATATAGATATTAAGATATATCTTTTGTAAAATTTTCATTTTTTTGTAATTTTATATATTTTTTAAATTATTTCAAAGATCTAGCCCTATTTAAATTAGAAAGGAGTCCAATCTAATTTATTCAAGAATGGACATTCTTTTAAGAGAAAAAAAACGGAATTCGATTCGAATTGTGTAAGAACAACCTTTACTATTTTATGATATAAAAAAATTAATCAATGAAAGAAAAAAATATTTAAATCCTATTTTTGTAATTATTCTATCATCTTTTTATTTTTTTATGAGATTCGAGTAGAGCGAGTTGAATAAAATATTTCTTTCTTCTTGATCGGATCAAGTTGGCATCAGAGTTTTGGTCATCTACATTTATGAGAGATCCAAATACGCGAGTAATACAAGTAATTGGAAGAAAGGCTATTTATACTTGAAGTACATCGAAGAAGAAATATTAATATGGTTGTTAGTTTTATCTCAATGAATGATAAGATAAAGGATATATCTCATACAATTAGAAAAACAAATTAACTAACTCATCCAGGTCGTGTCTCAATTAGCAACTTCAATATAAGCATTGGTAACTCTTGTAGTAAACTTGTCTCCTGTATCTAAAGATCAAGATCTATCATCTAGCAAGGAAGATCAAGGATGGAAATCATTTTTGAGCGAAGCCAAGTGTTTCATTCATATGTGGGAAATCAATTATTCCTATTTTCAATTCTAATTTAACATAACCTAAATCCTCTAAACAAGAGGAGCTTTGATTTAGGTGGATCTTTAGACTTGATCTAGACCACTTTGATCACTACAGATATTTAAGAGGATCACCAAACATGATATGGATCATTTTTATCACTACAAAGATTTAATGTAGATTATGATGGAACAGAGCTGGATAGATTTAAGAGTAAGATCCGCCATATCAATAAATAAGATCTTGAATCAGACTTTAAGATGCCATAACTTGATAATACAATATCTAGTTAAGATAATTTTTTTTTGTAAAAGTTAGATTTTTTTTAGATTTATAATTTTTGGCTAGCTTCACAAGATACTAAATTGAACCAAAATTTCATCATTTTGATCTCGAAACGGATTGGTCAAACCAAAAATTTTCTTTTCGAAATTTTTTTGATCGAATGTTATTTTTCAATCTTTGAAGAATTAAGCAAAGATAGAAGGCAAAGTTGATGTAGAAGTCAACATCTATAAAATTTTCATATTTTTTTCATGATTTTTTTAAATATTTATTATATTTTTTAGAAATCTAATCATATATAAACTAGGAAGAAGAGTCCAATCCAACTTGTTCAAAGATGGATGTCTCTTTAGAAAATAAAAAGAAAAATTTGATCCGAATTGTGTAAGGATAATCTAACTATTATAAATAGGAGTTATGTATCTCAATTTATATGATGGAGAATTAATCAATGTAAGAAAAGCTATTGATTTTTTGTGATGAAATTAAAAAATGATGAAATAGAGATGTGGTGATAACAAACATGATAATAATTCTACCAAAATGTTGGAGGTAAACTGAGAAAATATGTTAAAGTAAAATGTAGATGGAATGCAACTACATCACATAATCCGAAATTCTTAACCTACAAATATGAATTTGTTCAACATGACAATGTTGGGTTATTTATCTCCGAAGTAGCTAGCTTAAGTTTGGCTTGCATTCCAGATGAACTAGATTTTCAAGTTTAAGATTAGCCTAGATCAATAGCAAATAAGGCAAGAAGACATATTAACGTATAATTTAGTATGGGAATAAATAGGAATACAAAGTGAATTTTAAACACAAAAATTCATAAACATTGATATTCTTTATAATACCTCAATGACTTGTTTATATCAAAATAGAACGTACATTTACTTCACTATTCAAAAATAAAATACAAAATGTAGTGCTAAAATATATTGCTAGGAGTATCAAATTATATTTAAATTGATAATAGCACAACCTCCATGATATATGTTTGAGTTGATTTCTTGCTCAAATAATATTTTAGTGAGTACAAGACTGGAAAAACCTCTACAATATTGATACAACAATTATAGAAAGGGTGCAAACTTTACAATGCTGGGTGATGTAGATTTAACACAAATAATTTGTCTTTGTGTCTAGTTCAAAAAATATACGATGGGCAAATATATAGTGTGGCAATTGTGTGGTAGTTTGAGACTGGTTCTATAGTATGAAATGTAACCATAATCCAGTTCCATGTAATATTATATTGAAACAAAGGGTGGTAATAAGTTTGTGATATTTTTATTTGAAATCATTTGTTTGAATGATTTTTAATATCATTAGTTTTCAATCTGATTTAGAGTATTAGAAAAGCATAATAACTAGCTAGTTTTGTAAAAATTATTATAAAAAAGAGAAGCAACATTGTTGTTCCCTTGGATTTCCATCATGCAAAGAGTGCATAAAATCGCCACCCCATCGCAACTATTACTGCAACTCAGCAGAAAAGTGAATGATTCATAAAAAAAAGTTGAATTTAGATTCAAAGCTATATTTGAATAGCATGGGGAAGGTGCCAGCTTGCCAAGCCACTAAAGTCCTTGGCAGATTTGGTCCAAGTGATCCAAGAATGCATCCCACCTCCACCAGGATTTGGGAATTATGGTATATGTGGAAGGGCTTCTCATGGTTATGTGGCTCATTGCATACATGCCCTTAGTTTGACAATACCACTCTTGGATCTATAAAATGCAGTAAATGCTTTAAAGCACTTATGTTTGAATGGCAAAGCATGTATCAGCTAAGCATCCTATTAATTAGTTTTGTTTGGCCAAGATCTAGCCTTTTTTTTTTTTTTTTTTTTTTTGGTAAGAAAAAAGGGATGGGGGGATAAATCCCGGTGTAGCTATCTCCTTCGGGCCCCCATCCCACCAGTAATATTCCATACAAGATCTTCGAGCAGTCTTTTCCCACCAAACGGTGAGTACATCAATCTGATATCACTAAAATGCCAGCTAGTAGAATGGGTCGGTCCTGACCTCTCACTCACACCAACGGTCACGGGCTCCAAAAAATTTCTAAATTTAATCGAGTCATCCACGAGATCATGCCTCGAACCCGTCTTGCCACACTACCAACCGGACTACCGCCTTAGCGGTCAAGACCTAGCCTTGTACAACCTTGGACAACAATAACACTTTTTGAGCTTTCACTCGTGGACAAAAATTTCATTAGTCAATCAAACACAAAACCCAGTAAACATTGACAAAAATTCTATCAATGGACAAAGAAAAAGTATTTTTGTTGCACCAAAAGCTACATTATAAAAGTTTGAAGGATCATTCCTAGAGATGTGTATCAAGAGCAGCTGGTGGATCAAGATGGCTAACATCCAAGCCATACGGTGGTCAATTGGTTGATGCAATGTGGCAATTGGAAAGGTACGTAGTCTCGATGACCGTATTTTGTATTTTTAGCAGCCAAATCAAAGCTTTATTAATGATATATAGCACAATTCAAACAGAACTCATTGCATTCAAGACAGAAAAAGCATCATCTTAAATTGAATGAACCGGAGTTTGGATGAGTGAAATACATGGCCGAAATAATAAATAACCAACATGCTAAATGTTGATGACATATATAGTTGCTGATGTTTATTATTATTATTTTACTCCATGGCAGTTTGAATCATGAACAAAATTGTGCTACCATGTCATCTACTTTTCTTGTTTTTCTTTATCTAGGAAGACCTCTAGTCAAATTAGAAATTCTAGCAGTCATCAAAGTAAATTTTCTTTTTTTTTATTACTGCTTTTATTTCTTTCATTGTAATAGAGTTCTACATGAAATAAGTGCTAAATTCTACATCAACTAAGCTGTCCACATTAAAGGGTGGGGGGGGAAAAAATTCCATGCATGCTGTAAATTGCCATCCATGGTATAAATCAAAGGCATACCAAGAAGCAAGAAGCAGCAGCAGCTACTAGCAATAGACATCAAGCTAGCAAGAGCTCTAATGCCTTCTGCCTGGATGAGGAAGGAATTAATGGCCAAAACAAGCCACCATATTTGGGAAAGGAACATGACAAGCTAACTAACGGCCACCAACTGATGGTGACTCTGCCCTATTGTCAAACAAGGCCTATCTGGCTTTGGAGAAATTATATCCCATCCATATGGCACCATGCATGCACACCTATTGTCAAGGGAGATGAGCACTCGATGAATAAGACCTATACGGCACCATGCATGCACACCTATGGTCAAATGAGATGAGCATGAACTATTAGAATGAGCAACTGTATTCATTCATGTGGTGAGGTTGATATAAGTGCACCACAGGCTCTATCGTGGGATATTATCCATTTCGATCTCAGGTCGCTATAGCACCCGATCTCATGGTTTAGTCAAAAGATGAAAGAATGGTCCTTTATTATAAGCCAGAATTTTTTTTGACTCGCAACCGATATAAAAAGGAGAGTCCCTTGACCTAAGACCTTATCCTTACAAAAAAAAAAAAAAGGGTAAGGAGATGTTATTAGGTTTATTGGCCATGTATGGTATACTGTATTTTTCTAGCATATAACCGATATAAGATTAAATACACGCTCGTACATATTTTCACAGACTCCTCATATAGAATGAATATGAAAGAGAGAGGAGTGTATATGTTAGATAAAAGAAGAATTAAGAATCATGATACCCCCAACAATTAGTATTTGTAACGATTGATAATATAAAGAAAGGGGGAGAAAAAGAGAAATTATTGACAAGAATATGAAGGAAATAAAAAGAAGGTGAAATTATCTCAAAACATCATAATATTCTTGTGGTATTATAAAATCATTGATTAGTATCCTCTTAAAGAATGGTTAAGAATACTTTTTGTTGATGTCAAAAAGGGGGAGAGATATAAGGTGTCATGAAAAAGAACATTTAAAAAGGGAGATTGATAAATTAAGAGGGAGCTTATTGCTTATATGATACTTGTTAATTTACTTGAAATACAATCTTTTATAGAGTTAATTTTGTGCTAAAATTCTTTTTCATATCCAATGTTTTGTCATCATCAAAAAGGGGGAGATTGTTGACCCTACGATTGATTTTGATAATTACAAAACATTGATGCATGATATGTTACTAATTATCTTTGTAAAGATTGTTTTTTTGTAGAGTATCATAGGTTTAGAAGATGTTTGAAGTGGTTTGGAAGATGTTGGAAGAAGTTTGGAGACTTTTGGAAGCCTTTTGGACAAAGTTCACTCGAGCCGACTCGCTGAGAGTTCGACCCGACTCGAGCATAATGAGCCAACTCGTCCAGAAGTTGTAAATCACAGGTTTCAGAAACTCAGAAGTTCGAGCCGACTCGACTCAGAAGAGCCGACTCGTCCAGAGTGTGTTTTTGGTTTGTTTGTGACTTCGAGCAGACTCAAGGTTCTCAAGCCGACTCGAGTATCGGGTTTTGGCTTTTAACAGCTAGTTGCTGAATCAATTTTTTGAATTCAAAAGAGATTCCAATGGTTATATTTCGTTTCCCAAGGCACGCCAACGGTCCAAACAACCTCGGAATGCTTCTAAAACATATATATGACGGATCAAATTTAAAAGAAAAGAAGAGAGGGAGGAATGAATTAGATTTGGAATTAGAGAAGAATAAGTGAGCTTCAAAGGAATATCTTTTAGGGAATCGAGTGAGCTTTATTTTCCACACTCAAGAGGGATTCAAGATCAATCTACTACAACTCTTGAGGCATCTCTTGAAGAAGAGGAAGATCTTTGAAGAGCACATCTTGAAGCTTTAGAGCTACTCCAATACGAGCTAAAGCGGCAACCATCCACTCTTTGGAAGTTTGTATTTTGTATTGCATTATTTATTTGTTTTATTTTAGTTTGGGTTCTTGATAAGCTCGGTGTAAAACCAAGAATGGATTTTTGGTGAGCCCGTGTAAAACCAAGTTTGGGTTCTTGGTGATCCCAGCATAAAACCAAGAGTGGGTTTTTGGTGAGCCCGGTTGAAATACCAAGTTGGATTTTTGG
Organism: Areca catechu; assembly: GCA_021397845.1. Taxonomy (NCBI): domain Eukaryota; kingdom Viridiplantae; phylum Streptophyta; class Magnoliopsida; order Arecales; family Arecaceae; genus Areca; species Areca catechu. The sequence continues at coordinate 154,991,893 of CM038050.1, read as the reverse complement.
TGAGCCCGGTTGAAAAACCAAGTTGGATTTTGGATTGTGAGCCCGGTAAAACAATCCGACTGTATTCTAGGAAGATTATAGTGAAAATCCCAAGTAGTATCTTGGGTAGTGGATGTAGGAGCTGAGTTGCTCCGAACCACTATAAATTGTGGTGTTTGTGATTGTTTTGTTTGAGCTCATTTATTTCCTTCAGCATTTAATTCTTTAAATATTTCACTCACCGCACCAAGATTTCAAAAGGGCACATACTTGATAAAAAGTTTTCATTCCCAATTCACCCCCTTCTTGGGAAAGCCACTTAGGCAACAGAAGCACTCCCCAGGTCCCTACCCTTGCCAGCATCCTTTCTCTCCTTCGCAGAGATTCGCCCTGGCCTCTGCTGACGAACCCAAGTGGTCACCAACCATGGCCCTACTTTGGCCAGCCGACTCCTTCCACCTCCATGCCAACTAGCTCAACTTCCGCCGTAACAAGGCCTACATCCCTTGCAGATCCACTCCGATCAATACCTATATGACCCTCCAAACCACCAGCTTCGGCAAATCTACATCATCGTCACCATGCCCCATCCTCCTACATCGGAAACAGACCCCAGGCCAGTTCTTGTATACAAATTGCTTATAGAAAACTCTTTGCTTCCCACGAACCAGGACCCCAGGCTTGAGCCGCAAAGCAGTGTCGAGCTCCACCCGAACATGAGCATATCCAGCCTTTTTGAGGTGATATGTAAACCCATCCATTGAGATCGGTCATCCTGCTTCCTCCGCCACTACCATGATGGATGCCGACTTCCAGAACTCTAGCGGGAGGCCCGGTAGTCGGAGCCAAACCACCACCTTCTGAATAATACTCTGGCCCAGGACGAAGTCCGGCTCCCAGGCCTTTATGGCTAATAATTACCCCATGATGAACCAAGGCCCACCAAATCTAACAAAGGCACACTCCCGCTTCGATCTGAGCCAGACCACCAGATGGTCCTCTGTCAAAGGTATTACCTCTGGTTCGTAAGTTAGGTTCGCCTTTGATCTGACTTCCTTCTCCACCCATTCCGCTGACACCCGCCTTCCTAGACTCCTTACAACCACTGCCGGGCCTTGCCACTCCCGTCGGGCCTCCTCCAAGTCTGCTTCCGGCAACTCCAGGACCTTCGTGAAGTATGCCCGAAGCTGCTCCAGCTCCACTGAGGGGAGCTTGTGAGTCGTCCAATACGAACTACGCGACGCTCCTTAAATGACCCTTGACCACGTCCTCTCATCCTCATCGGAGCTCAAGGACTCCTTGCCCTCCGATGACCACGTTCTCTCCTCCTCCGCCATGGACACCGGATGTTTGCTTCTTTGATGTAGAAAGTACAGTGATGGCATGCTTCCCAATACACAATAGAAGATGATCGCTGAAAGCAGACCCCCGCACCACCCCTTTTATGGCTGTTCTTGCTTCCACGAGCCGATTGAATGGTCTTTGAGCAAGTTATGAAGAAGAATATTTGATGGTTGGAGACAACGAGGAATCTTCCTTCCATGCAACTCCTGTCAATGTCAGTTTATGGCCCAATTGCGATCTAAATTGCTATCAATTGTAGCTTGTAATATGCATTGATTCAAGATTGAAGCATGATTTTGATTTATTGGCACGAATTGCTCAACTTCATTCTTTGTTTCTTTTCTTCTTTTGTGCCGAAGGGCTTACAAAATATCGCCATCCCTTGCATAGAAAAAGACTTGTTCATGGGCCAAACAGCCTGCTTGGCTCATTCGAGCCCGAAGCCTTTTGGGCAAGCTCAGGTCAATGGTCCGAGGTTCGGCAAACCAGGCCAGTTCTGGAAAATAGGCCTGTTTATTTAATAGACAATTGGTTTCGCGAACTTAATAGGATAAAAAAAAATATATTATAAATTATTGGAAATATTTAATTATTTATATTTATTATTTTTAAAATATTTTAAGGTTAATAACATCCAATATCTAGACCAAAACTCCGAGTAAAGATCAAACTTGCTCCTATGAAAGCAGAGATTCTAATTTTTTTTTAAACGATCGATCTTTTTTCACAACATCAAATGTTAGTTAGATTGCATCCTGTACCATTCTAAGTAGACACACAGCTCTCAAAGCATCCCCAACATCTTCACACTCCTTCTGCTCGCACAACTCTCAAAGCGGCTATTGCATGCTCCTATAGTTGATATCGCAAAAATAATAATAATAATAATAAATAATAAGTAAATAATAAATTCAGACACTCTTTCACGCCAAGGACACAACCTGAACCCTGAAAGTAGAGGAGGTCCGGTCCCAGGTCCAGGTAAAAATTGTGCTGATCTTTGAGAAAGCCCAGCCCGACCCATGGAAAAGGTGTACGTACTTCTCGATAACAAGATTCATCATCTCAACATAAATTAATACTTGCATTTACTACTACACCATGTTTAATTGTTCCAGTTTTCCCATTCCGTGAACCCCCCCAGCTAGCTCCAACATTCATCTACGATGCCATTTTGTACGTCAGTCATCCTTAAAACATTTTTTTATTCTCATAACTAACTTTTTTGAATTCATTCAACATTGTAATCAAATTGTTTATATAGCATCCCTTTTGTCATTTATATCTAGGTCAAGCTTGTACAGCTCTATTCGTACAGTAAAAATCTCTTGCGCATCGGTTCATACTAAACTTATAAATTTGATATCACAATATAATAGTCCGGTAGGGACAACTAACCCATATGGCCTCTGAGATCTTTTCATGGAGTAGATATTTTCTCTCTCCATCTAGATATGCACGGGATGAACTAAAATAAAATCAAGTAGCAAATAGCAATCCTAAAAAATAATGGCTGCAGGCTTTCCTCCCTTCATGCCAATCATAGCCTGTACACATACCCTCCATCAAGGGAAAGAGTGGATGGATGCAACAAGGCACGGGTGTGACTTTGAGAGAGTCCTTTTATGGTAAAAAGAAATGGATGGCAAATCCAAATGACCGGTGGATATATATTCCTATACAAGCGTTTGGACAGGGACAGATACCAAGTGCCCGTTCCTTTTCAAGGGAATAAACATGGTCAACTATTTTGAAATATAACTATGATCCTGCCTGTCCCTTGCCCAAACCTTAGCAACCAAATTGGGAAATTGAGGACATATTGAATAAAAACGTTTCTCTTTCACTAGAACTTCTACTTAAAAACTAATTTCAAGAACCTTGTCTCATCAATTATATGAGATGACTCTTTAACAAATCAACTTGTGTACTTTCAAAGAGTTTTTAATGCTGCGAACTAGATGACCTTTTAATTCCTGCTGTTTAACTTTTAATCTCGAATTTACTTTACATTTGGTGGCTGTACCGTAGCCCGGAGAGATATATGATTAAACCTCTTTCTTTTTTTGAGGATTTTTGCATGCATACTGTGATGATAAGAAAAAATGGCACATCCCTTCTGTACACGAACTCTCTTTTGACCGGGGAGTTGTGGTGATGATAAGACAAGAGAATACTGTCAGTTCTATATTGACCATGAATCAAGATAAACTTTGATTTATACAGGAAAGGACTGTTCTTGTCATTATGATCCGGTACTTTTGGATTAGAATTCGAAAGGACAAAATCATGAAAATCATGAGCCATGGTAAATAATATCTCGCGTACCAAGTCATGATTATTTGGTATTAACAATTTTTACTGATTTGATGGATATCTGATCCGATCCTAATGGGATAGGTAAAACCTGACATATTTAATTTAGGAATAGGTATGGATTTTGTATGAAATATATGACTTGGATTCGAGTCGGGTATGGGTATCGATACGCCTTGCTCCAAACCTGATCCGATTATATAAAAGCATAAGCCCCCTCGGTCCCCCACCCCCTAGGCCTCACTACTTGTTCTTATTTCGACACTTCGACTCATTTCTTCCCCAATCCATCCCACATCTCTTGCCTCATCTTCATTTTTATTGTTCAAGCATTTTCTTCTTTCTTTTGATCATGTTCTGTATATTGTTTTGCTACTCAGGATCCGATCCAACCCAACTTGACTCAGCCTAATCGGGTGTATCCGACCTAACCTACACATGCCTTATTTTTACTCAACCAAAGATGGGAATGTAATAGGTATAGGGCGGGGCATTTTTTGACGAGAGGGATATGAGTTTTGGATGACCCAATCCAAACCTAACTCGTTACAATGCCTACTAGCTTATATAAAAAGGGGCCACCCTTTTTGCTTGAGGTGCCTTTTGCATTAAAACATAGACAAGCAAAACCTTAAGACTTATGTACCAAAACGGATAATATCTCACATACCCGGGCTACGGAGTCTTTTGTTATAATATTGATGGCCTATGTAGGTAATGAACCTATGATTATGATGTATTTCGCACCCAAACACATACTCCTTGATTAGAGTGGTTGTGGTGATAATAAAGAAGGCACCTCCCGCCTATATACAGACTCTTTCTTACCTGGAAGGGTATGGTGATAATAAGAAGGGCACCACTAATCTCATATTGGTTGTGAGTTAAAGTGGGACTCTTGCTTTATAAAGGAACCATCCTTCATACATTTGGATTGGAATACGGAGAGGCAAAATCATGAGACCCATAAATCAAAATAGATAATATCTCATGTATCGAGCCATGAACCCTTGGCCCCATAATAGCAGGGTTTCAAGCGACTCCCTCTTGTACAGTACAAAATTGTCTATTAGCTGCGTTAATAAAAAAAAAAAGAAAATTATACAATAATTAAAGCATTTATAAAGTAGATTGTTCTACATTTCTATCTCCAAACTTCGGACCTAGATTTTGATGCATGTTGGAAATTGGGTATTCAGGCAATAAAGGCCAGGGAATTCATCTCCGGCAGCTTTATTATGTACTCTCTACGCTGTTGTAGTTTTTTGAGAAAAAGAAAAAAAGAGAGAGAGAAAAAAAAAAAAGATGTCCAGGATCGGAATTCCACAGCAAAATCTCACGTACCCATCATGGAGATCTATCGCAGATGCTCTATTCTTATCACAGTACATGGACAAGTAATTGCACAAATAGCTCAAGCTTTTCCCTTTTATAAAGCCTATGAAAGTTCTCATTCTAACTAATATGAATGCAAGTGCTATATATATATATATATATATATATATATATATATATATATATATATATACCAAAAGGACTAGCAGATGCAAGCGAAGTCATCAACCTTTATGGAGTATAGACATATATACTAACATCCAGCTGCAGGATAATGAGAATTCTGAAAATGTGCTACTTTCCAAAGAAAAAGAAAAAAGTAAAAAAAAAAAAAAAAGGAACAAAAAGAGAAAAGAATAAGGAAAATTCTGAACATGTATGTACATACCCAACGCCAGGGGGGAAGGAGAAGGAGACACACATGAGGTAGAACCACTCGGACTCGGTAAGATCCTCCGGCGAGAGAGCAGCGCACGGCCGGCGCGCCGGCTGGTTGGCCTCCCCGGCCGACAGCGAATCGTAGAGCTCCCTCAACTGCTGGCTCCTCTGAAGCGATGCCTCCTCCGTGCTCACCTCCACCGGTTGCACCGTCTTCCTCGTCTTTATCGCCCCATTGTAATACCCCTCTCCCCATACCAAAATCCTTGATTCCAAGAACACCAAGCCGTTGCATATAATTAGCAGCAGCAGCAGCAGCAGTAGTAGTAGTGATGATGGTAGAGTTAAATATAGGATCATTTATTTAGAATTCTAGCTTGTTTACCCTTGTTGAGGGCATAGCTGCCAGAGGAGGCTGTAAGTCCACTGAACGCTTTGCACCACCTCCTGCAAAGTCTGTTGAAGCTTGTTGTTGCTTTGAGGTGCAACCATGATCGATCTCCCTTTCCTAATTCTCTCTCTCTCTCTCTCAACCAACAACACTTCTTCTTCTTTTTCTTCTTCTTCTTCTATCTCCTTTCCTCTTGTTATGAAACTCGACGCATCTTTCTCTCGCTTTCGCCGAGAAGACTTGAGACCTTCTCTCGATGCAGAGAGAAGGGGATCGAATGAGACTGTTTGGTGGAGGGTGGGGTTTGACGTTGAGAAGGGAATGGGATCGGGGAACGAGAGTGGCTTTAAGCGAGGTTATGGTGTTGTGCTTTGGTTTTGACCGGTCGCTCTACCAGACGGTTCAAACCTGCTCGGTCCGTCACGTGCTTACCCAAAGGCAAAGGTATGGAAAGCATGGAAACAATATCCACCGTTTCTTTACAAATGTGAAACAATGGAAAACACCATAATTAATGTGTCTCATTACTTAGGAGCACAAAAATGTCCCTATATATATATATATATATATATATATATATATATAATTACCCAAAGGCAAAGGTATGGAAAGCATGGAAACAATATCCACCGTTTCTTTACAAATGTGAAACAATGGAAAACACCATAATTAATTTGTCTCATTACTTAGGAGCACAAAAATGTCCCTTTATATATAAATATAAAATAAATATAAATATATATATATATATATATAAATAAATATAAATATATATAAAAGGTATATATGGTAATGAATTTATAATTTGTGTTCATAAAAATTATAACAATTAATTAATGCTCACCTGCATCTTGGTCGGGTGTGGAGACTATTTTGGCTGGCCAGCTGATTTATTTATTATTATTATTATTATTATTATTATTATTATTATTATTATTATTATTATTATTATTATTATTAATGTATACCAAGAGAAATTTGTCACACACTGTTATCCCCAACTACGTTTTTATGGATTTCATCTATCAACTACTCGTCTCGGTGGTGCATCGATCATCGCTATGGAAATGAACGGCCGTGATTGATGGTGTGCACTGCTATGTTTTAAATTCTTCTACTACTGATATAATTAGATGGTGCGAGATTCTTAAACGAACCGTGGAAGGAGAGGTAAGGGGGGGGGGGGGGGCGTGCGTGGTTGAAACTTAGGTGGACTACTGCTGAAGGTAGAGCGGGAGCATCGATCCTTTTTCTTCGCTGGGTGGATAATTGGTGGATCTGGAAAGAAAACCACACGTACGTGTGCGTGCGTGTTTCCGTTTCCAAAAATTTACGAGTCCTACGTACGTACGTGGTTCATATCAGGGAACGGTGAGGAGTCCGGCTGGAAGATACGGGAGCTCCCGATGATAATTTCATTGAAGAAAGTTTGTACTCTCTTGAACTTACCCTCGTGAGAATGATGACTTTATTTAATCTAGAAGACGATCCCAAGTATGCGATCTTTTCTTAAATTTTCTTTCCTCTCCTTTCTTGTAATTTTTTCAAAAAAAATATGTGGCATCTCTTACGTTACTAGAAAAAAAAATATTTTTCAAATATTAATTATCATAATCTAGTTTAATATATTGCTAATAATGAGTGTACGATTGCAATCAGTTTTTATTATATTTTTAAATAAATTAAATCAAGAATTTTCAGATAAAAAAATGAAATGATAACAAAGATTAACATCGTTTGAATTGGATTCCCTCGTGCACACAGTAGAACCGCGGGATCTTGGCTGCGACTACTCGGATAAAAGGGTAAAGGCAATGTGCATGTGCCATTGGTGGGTGGCGCGGGTGACGGTGGGCTTTGCTCACAGGTGAAAAGACAGGATTCGAGTCCGTATGAATATATTTTGATAAAAAAATAATTTAAAAATAAAAAAATAAATAAAATAATTAATAAAATAATTTTGAAATCTTTATTGATCTGTTACGAAAAAGTAAGGAATATATATATATAAAATTTTATTCAAAAAAATAAAATATATATATATATGTAAAATCTTGTTTATTCACCTATCATAAATGAGTTCTCCTGTAAAAAATAATATGCGCCGTATATGTTCGGGTGGGGAACGACTGCGAAAAATATCACCAGTAGGGAACGACTACGAAAAATAATATGCGCCATGTGGGAAACGGCTGCGAAAAATAATATGTGCAGTGTATGTTCGGGTGGGACATACTCATCTATCACCAATGGAGAAGGTTGACGTACTTACCTTCGGATAAAAAATGACTGCGAAAAATAATATGCGCCGTGTATCGAACACTTCCTAAATAATATGCACCGTGTATCGAATATTTTCTGACTGGGATAAGGATATCGAATATTTCCTAAATAATATTTATTAACGTTTCCTGGAATGGGCCGTCCGGGCAGCCACGTGGGTCTTATCCCTCCCCCTTTTATTTTATAAATAATAATAATAAAAAAATGTAATGTGCATGTCATGTATTTAATAGGAATGAGAAGAAATATATCATACATTTAATGAGAAAGGGAAGGGATCTGCTATGCATTTTTTTTTTTTAAAAAAAAAGGCAACGTGCATGTCATGCATTTAATAGGAAAAAGAAGAAATATATCATACATTTAATGAGAAAGGAAAGGGTTCTGTTATGCATTTAATGGCTGAGCTGATAAATTTTAACAGTGCCGAGTATACAGAGAGTTTTTTTTTTTTTTTTTTTTATATAAAAAAAAAGGGAAAATAAATTTTGGTATAGCTATCCCTTCAACCTCTGCTCTCACTCGCATCAATGATCTCAAGTTTCAGGTTTCAAAAATTATTCCTGAATTTAATCGAGTCATCCTGGATCATTCCTCGAATCGGGATAGGTTGGTAGCGAGACAAGGCTTCTACCAACCGGACTATTATCTTAGCGGTATTCAGAGGGTTCTTTTATTGCACAATGCTACAACTTAATTCTAGGGGATAGAGAGATTAACAGTTGTGTTATTACTGGATCAAATCAAGTCTACTATTAGATCCACTTGAGGTTGAGGGTTTGGTTTAGAACCGATCAAATGCCAGGCTTTACGGTGAAAATTAGACCCGATGTTTACATCAAAGCCGGTCTATTGGTAAGAGGTCAAGCCTCGTGCAGACTCCAACATCAACGAAAAGTCCAAACTAGTAAATAGGATTATGGGGAAGATCCTGTTACCGCCAGACACTTGGGCTGAAGCTTCGGCAGCGTCGGGCATCTCGCTCGCGCTCCTGATCCCGCTCCCGGGTACCTGCAAAAGACCCGGACCAGATTTCCGGCGGGGGACACTCCAATGCTCAAGTCAGTGGGCGGTCTAGGCATCAACAGAATGGAGAATTCAAGAATAGCATAGATGGAAAAGAAAATAAGTGGAGTGGAGCGGAGTGGCCTCAGACATTTCTCTCCCTTGGAGTGTCCCCTCTTACCCTATTTATAGAGGTTGTAATAACAGAATATGGTTGAAGTGGTTGTAATTGAATAACCGAATAACCGAATGCGGTTGTAACCGAATAACAAAATATAGTTGAAGTGGTTGTAACTAAATAATTGAATAACCGAATGCGATTGTAACCAAATAACAGAATAACAGAATTTGGTTGTAACCACATAACCGAATAACCGAAGTGGTTGGCCTTGGTGGGCCTTGGGCCCTGATGGGTTTTAATGGGCTTGGGGCCTTTAATGGGCCTGGATGAGAGGGATATAACACAGCTCCCCACTCCCGAGCTGAAAAATATTGCTAGTGAACTGTTCTGACTTCATTTTCAGTGAAGGGAGTAATAAATAATAGCCTTTGCACTTTGTCAGTTAGCTAATTAGATCTGCCTTTGATAGAGAATAAGATAGACAAGTCAGATCATCAATAAGCTGCTGAATAATATATATTGATTAGACGTACTTTGGTGCGTCATCAGATTTGCCGTAAGATAGACCACATAGGTCATCCCTGAATAAAGATTGGACCATTTTGGCACTTCATCAGATTTATAGTAGAGTAAACCATATGGATCATTTCTGAATTTTTGATAGAGAATAAGACAGGCTTATCAGACCCACCTCAGCATTTCGTAAGGTAGATCACGTAGATCATCCTTATGCCCTTTAATTAAAAATTAAGATAGGCTGATCGGGCCCACCTCGATATTTCATAGAGTAGATCACGGAGATCATTCTTATGCCTTTTAGAAATAGAATTAAGACAGGCTGATCATGCCCACCTTGGAACTTCGTGAGGTAGATCCGAAGATCATCCTCATGCCTTTTTGATTAAGATGGACTGTTTTAAGCCCAACTCGGCACTTCGTGAGGTAGACCCGGAGATCATCCTCATGCCTTTGATAATAAGATAGGCTTCAGTGAGTCTTTCCTTGGGCTTCAGTGGGCCCTAAAGCGTCGCCAGGTCCAAACCTAGCGATGCTTTAAAGAGTCGGCAGGTTTGGAACTGGCGATGCTTTAAAGCATCGATAGATTTATTTATTTATTTTTAAATAAATAACTATACCTATACCTGAAATACATACCTCTATACATTATCAAAATGAAAACATTCCAGTATCATATCCAACATACACAAACAAATGAAAACATTCAAACTTGTATCACATCCAACATACACAAACAAATGAAAACATTCAAACATGTATCACACCCAACATACACAAACACAAACACAAACCAATCATAAAGAATTTTTTATATATATATAAAAGTATCGATCCAAGTTCAAATAAATAAAAAGACATACAAAAATAATAAAAAAATAGCTGGCATCACTGATCCGCGAGAGGCTGGTTGTCGTCAAGTCTGCAACTCACAGATGTACCAGGAACCTACAAGATATACATCAAGAATTATGATACATACATTATATATATTCTAAATTATTAGATACATACAAAATTAATAAATAATTACTTACCTGAGATGACATGAACATATGCAGCATAGATGTAACATGCTCTAGCTGAGACCTAATAGTCTGCATCTTTGCTCTGTCTGCATCATGTGTCTATCGGAGCTCTGCTATCTCCTCCTGGAGTCGACGAATATGTGACTGATCATGACTCTCTCTAGCATCCCGAGTATATCTACTCATCTCAGATAACCGAGTAGGGGTAACTCCAATCCCATAACCCCTTACTCGTCCAGCACGCTCTGGTCCCATCAACTCCGAGAATACCTTGGCCTCGATATGACTGCTCTGAGTTGATGATGTACCCTCGCCAGCATGCTCGGAGATCATAGAGGTAGCCCTATCCTATGTTTTATAAAAAACACATATATTAATACTTAATAAAAATAAAAATATAAATCATAATATAATATAATAAAAATATATATATATATATCTAGACTCCTTCCAAACAAAACTGCCATCCTGGTGAATGTGAGTCATCCGACGGAACTCCACGTCACCAGGCTCCCTTCCCTACTGATCAGTCTACATAAAGAATAAATATTACAAAAAAACTTAAAATAATACATCTTATACCCCCATACCATGATACATGGCACATGCATGATACATGATGATACATGATGATAAAACTAAAAGTGTACTAAAAGTATTATAGGATGAGAAACATACAAACTCATGCCTGAGCTATGCATAACTCTTGGACCTCGCTGTATGAGGAACAGACTGAGCCGCTCGTGCAGCTCTACCAATAGCAGAATATGTCTATAAAATAAAATTAAAACTATATTATATATTATATAAATATAATTATGATGAATGAAAATTAATAAATTTTGAAGTGTTTGATGATGCTATACAACCTGTGCCCTCTCGGAGAACCAATAGTGCACCAGCTCCATCCACTAATAAGGGTAAACATCAAGAGGACAGGTAGCTGCAACCTGCTCCTTTGTCCTACCCTCTCGCATGTAGTCTCTCTTCAACTTCGCCCTATATTCTTTCCACTTGCAATTGAGAGACTTAAGAACAAAATCAAAAGAATCCGAAGGAAGAACGAACTTGCTTTACATTTTAAATAATAAAATAATTATTAAATGAATAAGCAATTCAATTGTTAAAAACCTAAGATATAAAATAATATATCAATTTTTTTACCTGTATAACTCGTAGCATCTCAATTTTATATGTAGGAAGCATGTCGTTCCACTTCAAATAATTCAGGGGACATAGCTGACCCCGGCGTGCTACTGTCCCTAGAAAACTAGTCAACAAGCTAGCAGCTTTCTTAATAAGCTGCCCTAACTTGTTGCACTCTATGACTATCCTCTCACCCTCAGGTAACTGCCACACATCACGAACTGGTATGGCTCCTCGCCTCCACCTAAGTCTCCCAGATCCGTCTAAAAAAAAATATAGAAAATTATATATCAAAACTATTGCATATGTATGAATTGAAATGGAATGAAATTATTAAATTATCCTGTATTTGTATGTCATCGATGATAGGCTCGTCATCAGAATAATCCATAGGAGGATCATGATGTGCGAACTTGGAGGGAATGACATCGTCTTGAGGTGGAGAGGTACTAGCATCGGCCGGATGTGCAGAAATAGAGGGACTGCGTCAGACCGATGTGAAGATGATCGATTGCCCTCGGGCTGCTGTGCTGAAGAAGTACCAATCTTGGTCAGGAAAAACTGAAATTATACATCTGATAATCACTTCCTTCAAGGCATGGTGTACCTAACATGCATTATTTAAAAACAAGTCAGTCAACATTATAATCAAATTATAACAGAAATGAATTACAATTTAAAAGATAACATAATCATTCATGTAAAAATGTAAACCATCTTATAAACTACTTACTTGTCATAATCAACCAGTTGTACCTTCTTCGGAATCCAACCTAACCAAAATGGTTATATCATTTATATCATCATCCGGCATAATATTATAAGGCATACATGAGTGTAAGTATCATCATCATCTTCTTTCACCCTTTTTTTCATGTCATACAAGTCTCTGGGTTTTGTCTTAATAACAGTAGCCAATTCTTTATCTTTCGAGTCTTGTACATAAAAAACTTGTTGAGCTTGAGATAAAAAAATAAATGGATCATCCTTCGATAACATACTCGTATGTATCAATCTTGAAAAATTGACAAGTATGAATCTGTTTGAGTCCTTTTTCAAACCTCTTGGTATATTTATATCCACCCAATCGCATTGAAATAATACAACTTTAAAATTTTCATAATAATCCAACTCCAAAATATCTTTAAGTATACCATAATAAGATTTTTCATCTGCTTCTACCATAACACTAATGTTCTGAGTTTTTCTAAATTTCTCGCACTCCTTGGTATGAAATTTAAAGCCATTTATAATAAAACCATTATATTTGTTCATAATATAATTTGGACCTCTGGCAAGTGCTATTAGTTCTGATAAACTATTTTTCTCCATCAGTACTGCTACCTAGAAAATATAATATCAATTATTGATCACTTTTCACTTAAATGTATATAAAATTATTATACGACTTATATATATTAACCTAATTAGCAAGCTAATTAGGGAATAACTCAACCAACCATCTTTGTTCAATCCTTGGATTAGGATGAGTGGAATGATTGGCTTGTCATTGTACAACTAAAAATTCATTGCATGATAACCAAATATAAGTTTTGTTGGCTTTGGCTCCTTAGTTTTGATGATTAACAAAAGGTTGAGTATATGTTTGGACTAATGTTTCATTTCAAGATAAAGTTTCAGACCTTAGGTTATTCAAAAAGAGTATCAAGAGTACAATGATGAAACCAAGCTTGCTTGATTTGGGAAAGAGCTCTTCTACCTTAAACAAGATCAAATTTCTCATATTGGACCTTCATATTAAGAAGTAATTGACAAAAGAAACAAAGGCCTAGAGAAACTCAAGCATGGCACGCACCTCTCCAGAGTTTCAGAAAATTTCAGACCAGAGGTCGACCTCCAGAGGTCGACACCTTGCCAAAGGTCGACCACCAGAGGTCGACTCATGAAGAAAAGAAAAGTTCAGCAAGGCCGGCACGGCAAAATTTCAGTGGCACGCTTCAAAGGTCACCACCTGAGGTTGACACCTGTCCAGAAGTCGACATCAGAGGTCGACTCATCGTCTGAGAATTCAAACTGGGCAGAACTATAGTTTTCTGGATTTTTGCCTAAGATAAACTGGAGGTCGACTCATGAGGTCGACACTTGACCCAGAGGTCGACTCATGGCATAACGGCTAGTTTTTTTGAACTTTTGATTTGATTTCTAATGGCCATAAACAGCCATATTTTTGATTCTAACGGTCTTGTGGAGTTGTTTCAGCTTGAATAAAGTATTTAACCTCCACCTAACTTCAAAAAAAAGTGAAGGAGACAAAGTGAAAAAGAAGAGAGTAAAAGTACAAAGCTTTCAATCAATCCTAAGCCAAAAAGAGAGAAAATCCAAGAGATTCCTTAGCCAAAAGCTTTCCATTTTTGAGGAATCTAGCTTTCAAGTCTTTGGCATTTAGTGAGGTCCAAGATTCCAAGAGGAAGACTTGAAGAGTCTCCAACAAGAGCTACATCGAATTATTTTTTGCTCAAAAAAGAGTTTGTTTTGTTTTTATTCATTGTATTCATACTCTATTTGTGCTAGCCTAGTTTCAAGGGAATTTGAAACTAGTGTGAGGTTTGTTGGTGAGCCAATTGATAAAACCAACTAGGGTTGCTTGTAAGCTCGAAGCCAAAATAAGTGTGTAAGGTTTGTTGATGAGCCTAGGTAACAAAACCAACTTAGATTTTGACTTGTGAGCCTTGTAAAACAAGTCGGCTGTAATCTAGAGAAGATTATAGTGGAAATTCCCAAGTGGAGCTTGGGGAGTGGATGTAAGTGCTAGGTGCACCGAACCACTATACATTTTGTGTGTTTGCATTGCTTTACTCTCTATTGCTCTTTAATTGTTGTTATCTTTCATTGCTTTCGTTGCACAATTACTTGAGCACTATCACTCTTCACATTTGAAATTGATAGCACATATATTGCTTTATTTTTTTTTTTAAAAAAAAAGACTCAATTCACCCCCCTATTGGGCACCATATATAGACAACAAGTGGTATCAGAGCACCGGTACTCTCTTGTAGGTCCAATGATCTTGAGTGAAAGATCATGGCCGCCCCAATTGAAATGGGTGTAGTTGAAGGTCAAGCATCAAATCGCTCTCCTTTCTTTAATGGCACAAACTACACATACTGGAAAACTCGTATGCGCATTTATTTACAAGCTGTAGATTATAATATATGGAGAGTAATTACTAAAGAGCCTCATCAGCTCACTCACTTGGTTAATGGCATTATCATCCCAAAATCTGAAGAAGAATGGGATGACAATGACATCAAACAAGCTGAGTTAAATGCAAAGGCGATGAATTTGCTATTCTGTGCACTTGACCCAAGTGAATTTAACAGAATATCAAATTATATTTCCGCCAAAGAAATTTGGGATACACTTGAGGTTACCCATGAGGGTATACACCAAGTGAAGACTACAAAGGTGAACATGCTCATTCATACGTATGAGATGTTCAAGATGGAACCAACTGAAAGTATTAGTGAGATGTATACTAGATTTACCAATATAGTAAATGGTATGAGGAGTTTGGAAAAGATTATATCTAATGGTGAACTTGTTAACAAACTTCTCAGGTCTCTTCTGGCTTCATGGGATGCGAAAGTAACGGCCATAGAAGAAGCCACGGATGTCAATACTCTACCTCTTGAGCAGCTTCTTGGATCACTGATGACTTATGAGCTTTCACTAAAATAGAAGACAGTGAACAATGACAAGAAAAAGAAAGCCATAGCCTTCAAGTCCACTACAAAGGAAGAGTCAAGTGATGAATCAGAAGAAGAAGCTGATGATGATGAGACAGCCCTCATTACAAGAAAATTCAGAAGATTCATGAGAAAGAAGAAGGGCTTTTACAAGAAAAGGCCACAAAAAGATGATTACAATAAAGATAAAGAGAAAGAAAAAGAAAGGGATCCACCCATCTGCTTCGAGTGCAAGAAGCCTGGACATTATAAAATGGATTGCCCTTTGCTTAAAAAGAGTCGAAGGATGTTGAGAAAGAAAGCCATGATGGCTACCTGGAGTGAGAGTGAGGACTCCAACAGTGATGAAGAGCAGCAGAAAGTCGCCAACCTGTGTTTCATGGCCAATGAAGATGATGAGGTAAATTCTGAACCTGAAAATGAATTTACTTTTAATGAACTATATGATGCTTTTGATGATTTAGTTATGGAATATGAAAAACTAAAACTGGAAAATAAGAAATTAAGAAAGCTAAATCAAGAGCTTATCAAAAATTCAGACAAGTTTTCAACTGAAATTGAAGATTTAGTTCAAGAAAACAAGAAATTAACTGAACATGTAAAGACCTTAAAAAATGATAAGGACAATCTTATAAAAGAAAAGGATTCTTTGAAAAATAATAGAAGTTTTGAAACTAATGAGAAAATTGGAAAACAAAACAAAGAACTGTTGCTTCAAAACAAGAATTACAAAGAAGAGTTAGAAAAAGTGAAACCTTTTGTAGAAAAGTTTACTTATAGTTCAGAAAAATTAAGTATGCTTTTAAACAGTCAACATGCAGTTTTTAACAAAGCTGGACTTGGATTTAAGTCACAGAATCAGCAAAAACTTTTCAAAAACTTTTTCATACCTGCATCTTGTAATATTACCTGCTATGCATGTGGTAAGTTAGGATATAAATCATATATTTGTAATATAGAAAATCAAGTACCTTTGGAAAGATTTGGGTTCCAAAAGGAACCAATTTGTCTAACCCTAAAGGACCTAAGATGACTTGGGTACCTAAAGTTTCAACTTAATCAATTTCTGCAAGTGTGTCTTGCAACCAAAAATAAAAGAAGAATGTGGTATCTGGACAGTGGTTGCTCAAGGCACATGACTAGGGATGTGAAGCAATTCTCATCACTAGTAGCTATAAATGGTGGAAACATTACTTTTGGTGATAATGGAAAAGGTAAAATCGTCGAAATTGGTAAAATCCATATCACCCCTAATGCTTATGTAGATAATGTATTATTTGTTGATGGCTTGAAGCATAATCTTTTTAGCATTAGTCAGTTTTGTGATAAGGGTTTTAAAGTAATTTTTGAATCATCTTTGTGCATGGTGTCTAGTCTAGATGTCGATGGCATCAAGTTCACTGGTCATAGGCATGAAAACATTTACATGGTTGATCTTGATGATCTAGCCATGGAAAGTGGTCAATGCCTAGTGGCTAGGGAAGCCAAGGCAAGTGAAACTAGTTGGCTTTGGCATCGCAGGCTAGGGCATGCTAGTATGCATTTGATTTCAAAATTAAGCAAAAAGAATCTTGTAAAAGAATTGCCAAAACTCACATTTGAAAAAGATAAGATTTGTGCTGCATGTCAATTTGGAAAACAAACTAAATCTACTTTCAAACCTAAAGGAGTAGTATCTACTACGAGACCCCTTGAATTATTGCATATGGACCTCTTTGGACCAACCAGAACAACTAGTTTGGGAGGTAAGAAATATGGGCTAGTAATTGTAGATGATTACTCACGATTTACTTGGATAATGTTTTTAGCTCATAAAGATGAAATGTTTTCAGGTTTTGTTAAATTTCATAAAAGGGTTTCAAATGAAAAAGATCTCACTATTGTTTCTTTGCGTAGTGATCATAGAACTGAATTTGACAATCACGATTTTGAAGTTTTTTGTAATGATAATGGCATTAGTCATAATTTTTCTGCACCTAGGACACCTCAACAAAATGGGATGGTAAAAAAAAAAAAACAGGACTCTTGAAGAAATAGCACGCACAATGCTTTGCAAAAACGATTTACCTAGATATTTTTGGGCAGAAGCCATTAATACTTCCTATTATATTTTAAATCGTGTTTTAATTCAACCTATTTTGAAGAAAACACCATATAAGCTTTGAAAAAATCGAAAACCTAATCTTAAATATTTTCGTGTATTTGGTTGCCGCTGTTCATATTAAACAATGGCAAAGACAATATCAGTAAATTTGATGCCAAGTCAGATGAGGGTATCTTCTTAGGATACTCTACTTCTAGCAAGGCATACAGGGTCTTCAACAGAAGAACTCTTCTAGTTGAAGAATCAATTCATGTAGTATTTGATGAAACTAACAAAAAATCTTCTAGAAAAGAAGATTCTATTGATGATGAAACAGGTACAAAGAAGCTTGAACAATTGACAATCAATGAAGATGTGCCCAAAGGAGATGATGATCAAGAAAATGAAGATCAAATTCAAGAGATCAATGCAACTTCACCAAAACCTTTACCTAAAGAGTGGAGGTATGCACACGGATACCCTAAAGAGCTAATTATTGATGATCCGTCAAAGGGAGTAAGTACACGCTCTTCTATCAGAAATGTTTGTGATTATTTAGCTTTCGTTTCTCAAATAGAGCCTAAGTCAATTGAAGAAGCTGAAAAAGATTGTAACTGGATTAATGCCATGCAAGATGAACTAAATCAATTTAAAAGAAATAACGTTTGGACTTTAACTGAAAGATCCCTTAATGTTTCTGTAATTGGCACAAAATGGGTTTTTAGAAATAAACTTGATGAACATGGTATTGTAACTAGAAACAAATCTAGACTTGTTGCTAAAGGCTACAACCAGGAAGAAGGGATTGACTTTGATGAAACCTTTGCTCCTGTTGCTAGGCTGGAAGCAATTAGACTTTTACTTGCTTTTGCTTGTTTTATGGATTTCAAGTTATTTCAAATGGATGTTAAAAGTGCCTTTTAAAATGGATTTATTGAAGAGGAAGTTTATGTTGAACAACCTCCTGGTTTTGAAAATCATGAATTCCCTAACCATGTTTTTAAATTGCATAAAGCATTGTATGGTTTAAAGCAAGCTCCTAGAGCTTGGTATGATAGATTAAGTTCATTTTTGATGAAGAATGATTTTTCTAGAGGTAATGTAGATAATACATTATTTTTGAAAAAGAAAAATGATGATCTCTTAGTAGTACAAATCTATGTAGATGATATTATTTTTTATGCTACTAACGAATGTCTTTGTCAAGAGTTTGCAAAGTTAATGCAGAGTGAGTTCGAGATGAGCATGATGGGAGAACTCAACTTCTTCCTCGGACTCCAAATTAAGCAAACCAAAGAGGGGATCTTCATCAACCAAGCCAAGTACACAAGGAAAATATTGAAAAAGTTTGGGATGGAGACTACCAAACCAATAGGTATCCCTATGAGCTCTTCATGTAAATTAGACAAAGATGAATGTGGTAAATCAGTAGACCAAAAATTATATAGAGGCATGATTGGTTCATTGCTATATCTAACTGCCAGTAGACCAGATATAATATTTAGTGTTTGTATGTGTGCACGTTTTCAGTCTGCTCCTAAAGAATCACATCTCTTAGCTATAAAACGTATATTTAGATACTTATCTAGGTCAATTGAAATTGGTCTTTGGTACTCTAGAGAGTCATCATATGAATTGATTGCTTATTCTGATACTGATTTTGCTGGGTGTAAACTTGATCGTAAAATTACTAGTGAAACTTGTCAATTCATAGGAGTTAATTTGATTTCATGGAGCAGCAAGTAACATAATTCGGTTGCTCTATCTATGGCAAAAGCCGAATATATAGCAGCCGGAAGCTGTTGTGCTCAGATTCTATGGATCAAAAAACAACTCGAGGACTTTGGCATCAAACTAACTAAGACACCCATAAGATGTGATAATACTAGTGCAATCAATTTAGCGAAAAATCCTGTACAACATTCAAGAAGCAAACATATTGAAATAAGACATCACTTCATAAGAGATCACGTTCAAAACTCTAATGTGTTGTTAGAATTTATTTGTACTGGTTATCAATTGGCTGATATATTCACAAAACCATTGAATGAAGATAGATTTTGCATGATCAGAAGAGAATTGGGAGTCATTGACCCTTTTGTTTGAAACTCTTCAATTTCGGAGGTCGACACTTAAAATTTCGGAGGTCGACACTTGGGGTCGACCCCTGAAATTTTTGAGATGTCGACACTTGGTAGGAAAACCTACTTTTAAAACCCATCCGCGAGCCCTATTTCCTCCATTTCTTTTCTTTTTCTCCTTCGTGTGGTCCTCCTCCAACGCTCCTAAGCTCTGAATAGTGGATTTCCAACCCTCTCCCTCCTCTTTTTGGGTAATCTCCTCCTCCCCTCACAGTTTCTCTTGGACCGAACCAGTTTTTATCGTGTTCCTCGTTTTTGGGAAACCGTAGGTTTTTGCCTCTATTTACCCTCAATTATCGGTTGATATTCGATTGAAAATACTCATTTCTTCCCTCCATTTCGTGCATTTCCTCTATTTGCTCTCTTTTTTTTCAATTTCACAAACCCTCACTTACCTTTTCACGGTTCCTTCATTTGCTCAACCGTGAATTCCTTTTCTCCTCTCCAAATTCTTGGTTCTTCTTTTTCTTAGCACTGCATTATCCTACTTCTCCCTAAATTACCCTCTTCCATCCATATGGGTCCAAGGAAGCAGTTGGCTATAAGGAAAAGGAAAATGGAACAAGGCCAAGGTAGTACCGAGTGACGAAGAAAGGACAGACATGAGCGTGAGCCATCCCCAGAGGAACCTGCACCAGTGCCAGCCAGCTTAGTACGGAAGAGCATTGCGAGCGGGAGACGTGTGGATATACCCTTCTGGGATCAGCATCACTTTTTTATAGGAGATGTACTGAGAGATGCAGGTCTAGTTCACTTCTGCACGAAGACTGAGAGATTCTACCCAGACCTCATCAGGAAGTTTTATGCATCCATGGCCACTGATGGCATTGGATGGTCTGCTACTATTCGTGGGATCGAGATTCCAGTGACACCGGAGGTCATCAGTCGTGTTTGGAGGATTCCACTTCATGGCACAGCCGCCACTACTATCAGCGACCGAGAGCGTGCCTTCAGATGTATCTTAGAGTGCGAGGATGTTAGCGGCATTTCCATAGTAGCCGCTAACCATCTATCATTGGAGATGAGAGTGCTGCATCATATCATCGCCCGTATCTTGATTCCAAAGAGCGGGAGGTTCGACTTTATTACTGAGCATGAGCTAGTATTGATGGTGTCCCTGAGATAGCGGACTCCCATCAACCTTCCCAGGATCATGCTTCAGTAGATGGGAGAGGCAGCATCTCATAGGAGACTAGTTCAGCCATATAGCATGGGGCTGACACAGTTATTCAGGGAGTATGGAGTATCATTTGATGGTATACCCTTCAGTCAGCTATAGCATACTGTCACATACGGAGAGAAATTCCTGCATAGGATGGGATTTCGACTGATTGAAGATCGTTGGGTGCGATGGGAGTCTGGCCAAGAGCCAGATGAGAAGGAGGAGATTCGAGCAGCTGAGACAGGGCCTTCAGAGCCTACTGATCATGGTACACCTCCTCATCCAGCACCAGAGTCAGAGACTGCGGAGCCTGAGCCATTCACGCCACCACCCTCATCAGCTCCAACACCTTCTGCTACTGCTACACCACAGAGGACTACAGCAAGCACATCAGACTTTGAGCAGAGAGTGACTGATCACATTTTAGAGGTCCGGACAGAGATTGCTAGTGTACGACAGGAGCTACATGGTCTGCGGATCCACACAGACATGCGCATTGGAGCTCTCTCAGCTACTGTCGATGTAGGATTTTGATAGATCCTCAGCTTACTGAGATTGGCATTGCCACCAGGGACTGTAGATCCGACAGTGCCTCCTCCACATTCTGATGATGATGATGATGATGACTCCAGTGGCTACAGTGACAGTGATGGAGATCAGCCTGGAGCAGGTAGCTCTGATGTTCCACCTGCTGATCCGATTCTAGAGATTCCCCCTTCTGCTGATCCTCCTTCTACTGATCTTCCTAGTACTGATCCTCCAGCTACAGATGTCCCAATAGATACTGAGATTACTGAGTCACTCTTTGAGTCTATTATAGGCATTCCAGATGATAGAGATGAGCATACAGAGACTGATATTGATGATCCCACTGCTTATGAGCTTATCAGCAGGCACACTCCAGCTCAGTCTACTCAGCATACTGATCCACCTACTCCTACTGCTACTACTTCTGTTAGGACACCTTCGGAGTCTTTTCCATGGACCTATAGATCTCGTAGGACTACCCCTAGGTCTGGTCCCTCTTTGAGGACTCGGAGTCTCACTCATAGGACTCCAAAATCCTTATCTAGGATCTCGGCTCCTATCTCTTTTGATGTACCTTCTGATGAGGAGTAGCCTCATAGATTTGCTTGATATATGATGTTTACTGAGGTATTAGTTTGCTTTGTATGTTATGATGTATCAGTGTTTTGTGCTTACTATGTAAGCAATTTTGTAACTGAATACATTCATTTATATATTTATCTACATTGTGGTATTTTACTGTCTGATGCCAGCTCTTAGCATTTATCTTTTTAAACCCTCAAGTTAGAATGTCTTTGCTATATCAAATGCACAAATTGAGGGGGAGCATGTATTTTATGCAACTAAGTACTTCATTGCAATGGAACATAATTTTCTTTAGTATATCTTTTACTACAAAGAATGCACTTTTTGATTCTTGACAAAAAGGGGGAGTATAGTAAAGTATATATGGTTCTTATGACTCTTTCATAGAGTAGAGTAAAGCTTGTATGGTTCTTAACTTTTTGACTCATGAGAATGTTTTCACAAAAAAGGGAGAGTAGATGAAAAGTAAATTTTTATGATATACTCATATATGTGAGGTTTCTTTGAAAATTTTTTAATGCTATATTTTGCTTTTGGACTTAATTGCATATATACTCAAGGTTTTGTCATCATCAAAAAGGAGGAGATTGTTGGCTTTGGCTCCTTAGTTTTGATGATTAACAAAAGGTTGAGTATATGTTTGGACTAATGTTTTATTTCAAGATAAAGTTTCAGGCCTTAGGTTATTCAAAAAGAGTATCAAGAGTACAATGATGAAACCAAGCTTGCTTGATTTGGGAAAGAGCTCTTCTACCTTAACAAGATCAAATTTCTTATATTGGACCTTCATATTAAGAAGTACTTGACAAAAGAAACAAAGGCCTAGAGAACTTAAGCATGGCACGCACCTCTCCAGAGTTTCAGAAAATTTCAGACCAGAGGTCGACCTCCAGAGGTCGACACCTTGCCAAAGGTCGACCACCAGAGGTCGACTCATGAAGAAAAGAAAAGTTCAGCAAGGCCGGCATGGCAAAATTTCAGTGGCACGCTTCAAAGGTCACCACCTGAGGTTGACACCTGTCCAGAAGTCGACATCAGAGGTCGACTCATCGTCTGAGAATTCAAACTGGGCAGAACTATAGTTTTCTGGATTTTTGCCTAAGATAAACTGGAGGTCGACTCATGAGGTCGACACTTGACCCAGAGGTCGACTCATGGCATAACGGCTAGTTTTTCTGAACTTTTAATTTGATTTCTAACGGCCATAAATGACCATATTTTTTATTCTAATGGTTTTGTGGAGTTGTTTCAGCTTGAATGAAGTATTTAACCTCCACCTAACTTCAAAAAAAAGTGAAGGAGACAAAGTGAAAAAGAAGAGAGTAAAAGTACAAAGCTTTCAATCAATCCTAAGCCAAAAAGAGAGAAAATCCAAGAGATTCCTTAGCCAAAAGCTTTCCATTTTTGAGGAATCCAGCTTTCAAGTCTTTGGCATTTAGTGAGGTCCAAGATTCCAAGAGGAAGACTTGAAGAGTCTCCAATAAGAGCTACATCGAATTATTTTTTGCTCAAAAAGGAGTTTGTCTTGTTTTTATTCATTGTATTCATACTCTATTTGTGCTAGCCTAGTTTCAAGGGAATTTGAAACTAGTGTGAGGTTTGTTGGTGAGCCAATTGATAAAACCAACTAGGGTTGCTTGTAAGCCCGAAGCCAAAACAAGTGTGTAAGGTTTGTTGGTGAGCCTAGGTAACAAAACCAACTTAGGTTTTGACTTGTGAGCCTTGTAAAACAAGTCGGCTGTAATCTAGAAAAGATTATAGTGAAAATTCCCAAGTGGAGCTTGGGGAGTGGATGTAGGTGCTAGGTGCACCGAACAACTATACATTTTGTGTATTTGCATTGCTTTACTCTCTATTGCTCTTTAATTGTTGTTATCTTTCATTGCTTCCGTTGCACAATTACTTGAGCACTATCACTTTTCATATTTGAAATTGATAGCACATATATTGCTTTATTTATTTATTTATTTTTTAAAAAAAAGATCCAATTCACCCCCCCTCTTGGGCACCATATCTGGGCAACAAGTTTGATAACAACATGTCTAATATTTAGTATTATCTATTTGTAGATAAACTAACCTGCGATAGTCAGATATTATATCACTATGTAGCAATACATAATGGTGTACTTGCGACAAGGATTTATGGTCAAGAACAATACTTTCAGCTTTTCCTATAAATCTTCTGGATGATGCAAATTTATATGGATCTATATTCTCCATAGTATCACCATGACGTTGAGGTCGATTGAATACAGTCTCTACACCTTCAAGATATCTTGAATAAAATGTTAAACAATTTTCAGCAATATATCCCTCTGCTATTGAGACCTCAGGATAGGCTTTGTTTCGTATATAATCCTTCAAACGTAGAAGATACCTTCAAAAAGTATAATATTTATATCACATTAAATAACGAAAAAGATATCTAAATTATGAAATTTTAGTGTTATAGCATTACCTCTTGATAGGGTACATCCATCTATACTATACCGGTTCACCAAGTTTAGCTTCCGAAGCTAGGTGAATGAGAAGATGAACCATAATCGTAAAAAATCTGGGAGGAAAAATCTTTTCCATCTGACATAACGTAAGTATGACTTGAGATTGCAACTGATCAAGCTCTTCAGGATCAAGAACCTTAGAACATAATGCCTTGAAGAATGATGATAACTGAAAAACAACCATAATAACTTGTTTTGGCATTGACGACCTTAAAACCAATAGAAGAATATCTTGCATTAGTATATGTCCATCATGACTTTTAAGATTTGAAATTTTTTGCTCTTTCAGATTCACACATCATGAAATATTTGGTGCATATCCATCAGAAACCTTGATATTCTTTAAAACTATCAGGAAGAGATCTTTTTCTCGACTAGACATTGTATAACATATATGAGAGATATAAGTTCCATCATTTGCAAGCACTTGTGGATGAAGTTCATGTCGGATACCCATTTCTTTTAAATCAAGACGCGCCTTCATGTTATCTTTAGTCTTTCCATCAAGATTTAATATTGTTCTAATCAAATTATCACACACATTCTTTTCTATATGCATAACATCAAGATTATGCCGGAGTATATTATGCTCCCAATAAGATAAGTCAAAGAATATGCTTCTTTTCTTCCATAATTATTTAGTATGCTGATGGGTAGATGCTGTGATTATATCATCATCATTTTTAACTTTAAAGAAATTATCTGGATCCTCGAATACTGCTATATCTAAGGTGCAAGTATTGACTTCCTCCAATACTTCTTCTTGTACTGAAGTCTCAATATCATCTCTTCCTCATTTTTTAGAGGACTTTGTCATCTTGCCGTAACTGTGTCTGATACCAAGTATTTGTTTGCGAATATCAGAACCAGAAGGTAGAATTGGAGCATATCCCAACTCTATAGAACCATCAAATAAATCCTTCTGAAATCAAAATGGATGATTTGCCTCCAACCATCGACGATGTCCCATATAACATAACTTTTCTCCATGTTTTAACCAAATTGAATGGGTTGATTCACCACAAGAAGGACATGCAACTCATCCCTTAGTGCTCCAGCCAGATAAATTAGCATATACAGAAAAATCATTAACAGTCCATAATAGAACTGCCCCTAGATTGAATGTTTGGCCATTCGAAGCATCAATTGCACTGATACCCTCCTACAATTGTTTCAATTCATCTATTAAAGGTTGTAAGAAAACATCACTATCATTGCCTGAACCCTTATCACCTGGAATGATCATTGATAAAATAAGTGAAGACTGTTTCATGCATATTCATGGTGGCAAATTATAAGGAATCATAACAACTGGCCAGGTGCTATAGACAGAACTTAAGGTCCGAAATGGATTGAACCTATCACTGGCTAAACCCAGCCTGACATTATGAGCATCAAATGAAAAATTAGGATGTCTGTCATCAAATGCTTTCCATGCTAAACTATCTGCTAGGTGTCTCAGCATTCCATCTTTTGTACGGCTTTCATCATGCCATCTCATTGACGAAGCTGTCTTTGATGATGCATAGATCCTTTTCAATCTAGGTACAAGAGAAAAATAGCGTAATACCTTCACCGGCTTTTGTTTAATTTGTGTTGCATCCAATTCATCTAATCCCTCACTATCATTTTCTTTTTGCTTCGTCCATCATGAACATCCATACACATGGCACAACTCTTGATCGGCATGCTCTTCCCGATATAATATATAATCATTTGGACATCTATGAATCTTTTCGTATCCAAGATCCAATTTCTTTACTAATTTTTTGGCTTCATAACAAGATGTTGGTAAACTATTACCTTCAGGAAATGCATCCTTTAACAATTTTAGCAACATAGTAAAACTCTTGCCAGACCATCCATTCAAGTATTTTATATAAAACAAATGTATAAGAAAAGATATTTTTGAAAAGTTCTTGCAACCGGCATATAATTCTTGATCTGCATCTCTTATCAGCTTCTGATAACGATCTGTTCCAATATTAGTTGGGGATATCGGTTCTTCATCATGTATAGATTCAGTAAATATAGGATCCTCAGGTAACCCAGCTGCTACTTGTCCTTCACTGCAATCTCCAGGATGTTGAGCACCATATTCAAAAGCATCTCTGAGCAAACCCCTGATATCATCTCTTGCAAGATTTTTCTATTAGTTACTGGATCTAAAATCAGGTATATGTTCCATGTTAGAGGTTTGGTTACATGTAGATTGTAACCTTGACTCTCCATGAAAAAATCACTCTGTATAACCTCTTAAAAAATCATTCTATACTAAATGTTCTTCAACAATATTTGGATATAGAGAACTGAAGTTTACATATTTTTGGCATGGACATAAAATCTTCCCATTTTTACTACTTCTCTCCATACCAAATTTAATGAAATTCTATACTCCATCCAGATATTCTTTGCTATTCCTTGGTTTAGTTATCCAACTCTTATCCATTGTAAGATAAAACTAATTGAAATAAACAAATATTTATAAGAACAGAATAAATTTAAGATAAGTTCATTTAATAGATCAATTACAGTATTATTAAATGTACCCTATCACCAACTAATAGGTAAAGAGGTCCTATCCCATTCAAGAATTGCATTAATTATATAGGTCATTTATATTAACCGAAGGATACGCAATAGAAGTTCTAGAAAAATTTTGATAGCATTTTCCCTTAGTTCTCTCCATACAAATAAATGTATGAGGATAACTAAAAGAAAATGCTATCTGAAATATATCTGGAACTCTATCCGTACCGTTTGATTACCATAAGCACCTATAATATTATTTATAATTCTCAAGCTGTCCAAACTGGACATTCAATTGACCACTGTACATATTTCTCCCATTCATACAAAAATAAAATAATTGTATGGATGCTGTAGAATATGTACTTTAATCAATTGATGAGTCTATGTATCTATGAAATGCAAGTTTTTTAAAAAATATTTAAAAAATCATAATTGATCATAACAAAGCCACAGATGGTATTGAAATAAAAGATTTGCAATAATGAAACTAACCTTAAAGCATAACATGTTCAGTAAGATGCATGTATATACTAAGAAATTTATAAAGAAACATAAATCATCTACTAAGGAAAAGAATAATAAATAATAAAAAATAAGAAGGAGGCTCAGTTATATACTATTTAATTAGCAACTAAATCCAAACAATAGAAAAACATACAGAATAATCTTTCATCAATAGATAAAAGAAATGGGAAGAGAGAGTTGTACTGGGGGCAGAATACATCCTAAGCCATATGATACCAAATTTAATGGTACGGAGTATTCCATATCATATTGGTAATGAACCGATATGCGGCATAGGGGGCATATCGACATGCAGAATGTTGAGCCATTGGCATACTAGGCATACTAACATACTAAAAAGGTGGCATCGGTATGAGGTCTAGTACCAAGATAGCGTAACATGATTAGATGTACCTTTTAATTTTGAATATGTAATATAAATATCGGACATGTATCCTAGGAGTATCTATCAAGAATCGTTATTCAATATATATCCGGCATGGACACAATATACAAGTTGAGGTACCCATGCTTTGGAGATCTTGGTTAATCCAGTCCAATCCAGGTCTTAGTTAAGGTTGGACCGAGATTTTTGAAGTAGTTTCTTGCAGGTTAAATTGGCTCTGTTTGTGTCTGATTATATCAGGTCCAATATTATGATATTTGTACCTGATCCAATTGGATGTGGATTTCTATTTTAGGACTCATGTTAGCTGCCTCATCACCGTCTGTGACTAACAATCACTAGATCTGGCTGGCATGCAACTATTCATTATCACTATCTCTTAGATAAATAAATCAGACAGTGTCAACTGGGCTGATGCTAGTCTGGTTCACAACATTCATGGTTGATCCTTTAGGAGGCCGCTTTAGTTTCAAGTCAAGTTAATATCATATTCATACAGGAGATTGATCCCAATGGAACCCAACCCATTGCCACCCCCAAATTATCCAATCCTTAACCTTCAAATCAAAAATAACATTGCTTGTCTCTCTTAGCCCATCAACAAGTTCCTTGCCTTTCCATTGTCCATGCATACCTAGACCTCAACATCCAAAATAATTTCTTTTCATTCACATTCAAGGATCTAAAAGACCAATATGAGATAACATGACGTAAAAAATTTTAGCTTACAATCAGAACCGTGTCATTATTCAAAACAAAAATCTACAATTTATACCAACATACAAAATATATTAGCTTCAGTTGGATAAGTTATGTGAATATAAGTGACCTGAAATTTGAAATAGTTTTACCTATAATTTCATAATCTTCAAAGCATTAGTACCCTGGCTAATCAAAATCTATAATCTTAAAATAAAATAAATACCGATCGAGGTGGCTGGGCAAGGAGTTGATAGAAGAGACGGAGTAGCTACCGACTGGAGGAGGGAGCGATCGGTAGAGGATGAGGTTGCGCGGGGTGGATCGACCGTGGGATCTATGGCATGGATCGGTGGAGCTATCGGCTGGATGAGAAGGAGGAGGAGGAGGAGGTGCTGCGTCCATGGATCGAGCGAAGGAAGAGGAGGAGGAGGCGGAGGAGGAGGAGGAGGTTCGGCGTCTTAGGCACGGGGGGGGGGGGGTGTCGGGCAGGATCAAGGGCTCGGGCGGGGGGGTGAGGGGGAGGAGGAGGTGCTGTATCGATGGATCAAGCGGAGGAGGAGGAGGAGGCTCGGTGGCTCGGGCGGGCTCGGGTGACCGAGGGGGGGTCGAGCTGGCTTGGGCGGCCGGGGGGGGGGTCAGGTGGGCTCTGGCGATGGGGGGGAGGGGGTCGGGAAGGCTCGAGCAGCGGGGATCGGGCAGGATCTAGGGCTCGGGCGGGGGAAAATGGGTTTTGGGAAATTCGATGACGCTTTTTTGCCGACGCTTAAAAGCATCGACGGGTTTAGGATGCTGACGCTTTTAAGCATCGGTACTTGTCAATGCTTAAAAGCATCGGCGGGTTTCGGAGGATGCCAATGCTTTTCAAAAGCGTCAGCGGGTTTTGGGTTGTTCCCGACACTCCCGAGAAGCGTCGGGAGAAAAGTGTCAGCCTTACCCCTTTTTACTGTAGTAAGGTGTTTTGTATGCATCCTGCTACGAGAATATATAAATTTAGTGATGACATATTATTAGGGGGTAAAATAATGTTTATCTATAAAACATTTGTACATTTAGCTATGAGCATGTAGATGTATGGCGGCTAAAAATAAGGCCACTAAAAATAATTTATTTTAGGTAGACATATTTCCATTGGAATAACTATTTTGTATCAAAATTAATACTTTTTTCATAAACTTTTAGCAACAGTTATCTATAGAGGCTATTATTTTTTGAGAAAAAGTATCTAAGTTTTTGGTAAAACTATTCAACCCCTAAACATTAAAAAGTTGCAATTAATATCATCAAGCGAATTTTCTATAACAGTATGATCTAATTCATTATACGACCTCGTCGATCGTTAGTAGATGGTTAAGAAACCTGTTTAGATGATTGGATTCACAATTCTATTGAATTCATGGCTTGGGCCGGTGTAACCAATAAAAGGGAAAAGGAGGAATTGAAACCTGTCAGACATTATTTGGTCTATGATAAAATTTGCGAGTTTGTTGATTTTCTTTTGGGGATATGTACTTAAGTTAGCTTGTTACATTCTAAATAGGGTTCCTAACAAGTCTGTAGATAAAATTCCATATGAGATATGGATTGGGCATAAGCTAGGACTCACACCTTAGGATTTGGGGTGCCCAGTATATGTCAAATATTTAAAAATGGACAAGCTTGGACCTAGGTCTGATAAATGCATTTTCATAGCATACCCGAAAAAGACTAAGGATTATTACTTCTACCATACTAATGAACAAAAAATATTTGTCAGTAATAAAGCAGTCTTTTAGAAAAATAGTTTCTTAGGGAAGGAACTAATGCCTCTAAGGTTGTTCTTGAAGAAGTTTGACAGGTAGAAGAACCAATACCATTAACTGAACCCACAGAACTGGATTTGATTCGATCAAACATGGAGCCCATTGCAGAGGCAACCTTAAGGAGATCCGGTAGAGTATCGCATCAACTGGATAGATGCTATGATTTTTTGGTCCGAGATTGTGATCCTGTTGAACTGGATGAAAATAACAAGGATCCAATCACCTACATGGATGCAATGCAGAGTGCTAACTTTGATAAATTGCTTGAAGCCATGAAGTCCAAAATGGAGTCCATGAAGATCAACGATGTATAGATACTCGTTGATCCACCTGAAGAGATAAAATCTATAGGATATAAGTAGATTTTCAAAAGGAAAATGCATGCAATATAAAGTTTGTCTGGTTATCAAAGGATATCATCAACATTATGGTATTGACTATGATGAGATTTTTATTTTGTAGCAATGCTCAAGTTCATTCAGATTATGCTTGTGATAGCAGTACATCTTGATTTTGAGATCTAGCAAATAGATATGAAAACTGTTTTCTTTAATGGAGAGTTAGAAGAAGATGTGTGTATGATACAAGCTAAAGGGTTCACATCCATAGATAAATCAAAGGTGTGCAAGCTTCAGAGATCCATTTATTAATTGAAACAGGCATCTCGAAGTTGGAACATGCAATTTTGATACAAAATGTGTGCCTTCATTAGGAACAGAGAAGAACCCTGCATTTATAAATGGGCTAATGGTTCAATGGTTGTATTTTTTGTTTTGTTTGTGGATGATATTCTCTTAATTAGGAATGATAATTATGCATTGCAAAGAATAAAAGTATAGCTATCATCTCAATTCTCCATGAAAGACTTGAGAGAAGCATACTACATCCTTAGGATGAAGATTTATAGAGATATATCTAAAAGGTTGCTAAGGTTAACCCAGTCTATGTACATTAAAAGTGTGCTAAAGTGGTTATCATGGAGAATTCCAAGAAAGGCAATCATTTGATAGGCCATGAAATTACTCTCTCTAAGAAGGATTATCCAACAACTTCTTAAGAGAGAGCGCGTATGAGTAGGATTCCATATGCCTCGATAGTAGGATCTATTATATATGCTGACATGTACGAGACTAGATGTGACATTTTTACTAGGAAAGTGAGTAGATACCAATCTGATCCAGGTGAGAACCTTTGGAAGGTCGTAAAGACTATCCTTAAGTATTTGAGAAATACTAAGGACTAGTGGCTCATCTATGGAGATTTTGACATGAAACTAGTTAGTTATACTGACTCTAATTTTTAATTAGATAGAGATGATAGTAAAAGTATGTTAGGATATATCTTTATCCTAAATGGAGGAGCAATTTGCTGAAAAAGTACCAAGTAGCACACTATAGCCGATTCAGTATGAGGCAGAGTATATTATGGCATTTGATACTGCAAAGGAAATTATTTGGCTATGAAAGTTCATCGCCAAGCTTAGAGTGGCACCCTCCATCGATGGCCCAATTTTTCTATATTATGATAGCATTAAGGCCATAGCTCAAGCGAAGGAACCTAAGTTGCATCAGTGGACCAATCATATTCTATGTTGCTATCACCTTGTCCAAAAGATCATGGATCGAGATGATGTTGACCTTCAGAAAATGATGGAAAGGAAAACTTGGCTGACCTATTTACTAAAGTCCATCAAAGAGTTCGATGATCATAAGTGGAAGATGGGTATTCGATACTATTTTGATTAGCTCTAGTCTAAGTTAGGAAATATATCCTAAAGTCAATCATTTAAGTTATAGATGATTGAGCTCTTTTATAATTTATACATGAATAATTAGTAAATAAAAATTATTTTTAGCAATTCATCACTTTCTTGTATATATTTTTTTGAACTCTTTTGTGATAAGGTCTTTAAAACTACTTCTATTCAATAAAGGAGAATTTGTTGTACAATTCTTAAACCTATTCGCAATCAAATGATACATTATTACCTAAGATGATAATGTTTATTGAGTGTCAGTTGTTATGTACCATATGTATTAGTTGTCATCATAACCAAGAAGTGTGGAGATACTGATATGGAATGCAGGTGAATGTAGGGTACCTTCACTAAATATGATCAATGCTGTAGAGTACTCTACTATCAAGAGTATCTCTCAGAAGGACATGGATATAAATATCCCTCCAATTTGAGATCACCATAGTGTTGACTCTGGTCTTGATTTTGATGATTGACAAAATATTTAAGTATATATGAGTACTAATTATATTTTAAGTATATTTTTCAGATATTAGTACTCAACTATGTTGGATGAAGAAATGCTTATATTTCAGTTGAAAAAGTTCTTAAATTAATGGAAAATCAAGTATATGGACTTTGGAATTAATATGGAAGAACTTGAAGAGGTTAAAGTTTCAATTTGAAGATGTTTCAGTAATGGCACAGGCAAGTGTCGATACCTGGAAATGAAGTGTCGACACCTAAGGATCAAGTGTCGGCACTTGAAGAGTGAAGTGTCGACTTAAGGCCTGAAATAAACAGAAAACTTCAGAAAGCACTTTCAGTCAAATGTCGACACCTGGAGCTGAAGTTTCGACACTTAGAAGTGAAGTGTCGATACCTGAAAAATGAAGTGTCGACACTTGAAACTGAAGTGTCGACACCTGGAGGTGAAGTGTCGATACTTGAACAGTAACGGCTAGTTTTCTAGGCTGCAGAACTTCTCCAACTTGGCTCCAACGGCCATATTTTCCTCCCTAATAGCTATAAACAGTTATTTAAGTATTGGGAGGCTATATAAACATCAAGAATCAAATGGGAAAGTAATCCTTTGGTGAGTTTCTTGAATATTCTTAAAGGATTCAAGAGTTGAATGATTCAAGCCTTCAAGCTTTCAAGTTTCAAAGAGAGCAATCAAAGTCTACATCCACAAGCATCAATCAAAGGCTTTATCAACTTGAAGACAAGATTTTCATCAATATTCGAGGGCTTCAAAGAGATATTTGCTTTATTTTAGAAAGCTTTTATTGTATTCATTTATATTTGCTCTTACATTGTTTACTTGAGATTTTTGGTGAACCTTGGAAAATCAAAGAGGTTTTTGGTAAGCCTTTAAAAGACAAAGTGGTTGTTGGTGATCCTTGAAACCAACTAGGGTTTTACTTGTGAGCCCGAAGCTAAAACAAGTTGTTTAGGTTCTTGGTTATCTCGTAAAACCAAGGGTGGTTATTGGTGAGCCTTGAAACCAACTAGAGTTTGACTTGCGAGCCCGAAGCTAAAATAAGTTGTAAAGGTTGTTGGTGAGCCTAAGTTATAAAACCAAACTTAGTAGAATTTTCAAGGGGTTCTTGGGGAGTGGATGTAGGTGCTTGATTGGCACCGAATTACTATAAACCTTTGTGTTTGTGTGATTGTTTTTCTTGTGCTTTTATTTCTTTATTTTTGCTGCATTTATTTGAAATACACAATCACTTGAATTGCATTAGCACATACTTGCTTTAGTTCACACTTTGTAAATAGTATAAAAGTTTTATAAAACCCAATTCACCCCCCTCTTAGGTTACCTACCTGAGCCTACAATTGGTATCAGAGCGAGTGCTCTGTTTGAAAATCTAATAATTTTGAGCTAAAGTTCATGGTAACCCTTATAGGTAATAGTGTTAGACCACCATTTTTCAATGGCACAAATTATACATTTTGAAAAACTCGCATGCGCATCCATATTCAATCTATTAGTTATCATTTTTGGAAAATTATTGTTAGTGGTCCTCATATTCCTTCCATTTTGGTTAATGGCATTTTCATTCCAAAGCTCGAAGAGGATTGGAATGAATATGACATTAAACAAACTGAATTCCATGCTAAAGCAATGAACTTGCTTTATTGTGCATTAGACTTAAATGAATTTAATAGAATTTTTTCATGCTCATCGGCGAAAGAAATATGGGACACACTTGAAGTTACTCATGAGGGTACTCTTCAAGTGAAGAATACTAAAATTAATTTGCTTGTACATTCTTTTAAAATTTTTGAAATGATACAGTATGAATCTATATCTGATATGTTTTCTAGATTTATGACTATTATTAATGAATTAAAAAGTCTTGGAAAAATCTATACTAATGCTAATTTGGTAAACAAAATTCTTAGATCCTTGCCAAAATCATGGGATCCAAAGGTGACGGCGATCCAAGAAGCTAAAGATGTAGAAACCTTACCTTTGGAGGAGCTTATCGGTTCACTCTTGACCTATGAGTTGAATTTATGGCAAAGGATAGTGGAAGCTGATATAGAAAAGAAGATAATGGCTTTCGAAGCCAAAAAGAAATTCAAGGTAATGATGGCAACTTGGAGCGATAGCGAAGATTCAAGTAGGATGATGAAGTTGCCCATCTTTGCTTCATGGCAAATGAGGAAAAGGTATGTGCTGAAAATAATTATGATTTTACCTTTAAAGAATCACATGATCTTGTGCATGAATATAGATTGCTAAAAATTGAGCACAAGAAATTAAATAGGCTTGTAGATTCATTTTCTCTTGACAACACTAATCTTGCAAATAAAAATGGTGATTTAAATGCCAAGATTGATATTTTAAAAAATGAAAAGAATAATTTTTCTAAAGAAAAAGAATTTTTAGAAAAAGAAAATGTTATTTTGAAAGATTTATGTGATAAAAATATTTTGGTCGAGGAAAAGAAGCAAAAACTTTTGAAAAATTTATCTATTCTTGCTTCTTTCAATTTATCTTCTAAATGTGGTTTTAATGCTTATCCTTCTAGATTAAGAATAGTTTGGGTTCCAAAAGGAACAATAATTACTAATCATAAGGGATCCAAGAAAGTTTGGGTACCAAAAATGTCCACTTAATTTGTTTTGCAGGAATGTCTTGCAACCCAACATGAAGAAAGGAAATTCTTGAAAAGAGGTTGTACAAGATAATTTAAAGAAGTGGACAAGCTACATTTTGAACTAAATGGTAAAAGGAAAGACTTTGTATATTGATAAATTTTAAACATCTCCTTCCATAATTAAAAATATAGATTAATTTTTATTGCATAAATTACTTTGAAAAATTATTTTAAATAGTTAATTAGAATCAGGTTTGGACTTATCATCATTGGCTATGATCATGAACTTTTGGTGTTAATGAATTTCATGCTATCTTGATTAAACTTATGATTGTAAGACCTTCACTTGATTTTGATTAATGTATTTCATGAAAAATACTTTTAAAAATGCATATTGATTTGAAAAATATTTTAATTGATTAATTATAATCAAGCTTAGACTAATAATCATTAGTTGTGATCGTGGCTATTTTGATGTAAATCGATTTCATGCTCTCATGATTTCAACTTATGATTATTAGACTTTCACTTGATTTTGATTAATACATTTTTTAAATTATTTCAAGTGAAATGTTACGATTTATGTGCTTTTATTGTTGGCATCTATGCTTAAGTTAGAATTGATTTGAATCAAGTATAGAACTGGTAGTTAAGGGTTATATTTAAGAAGAAGGTATGCATATTGATAAACCCTTGCTCTAGTAGCTAGACTTGATATCATATTATTTCTAGCATTTGTATGGATATCAAATCATTTTAATGAATTTGAAATCATGCTAAAATTATTAAGTTGCATAAATGCTTTGTATTTTGAAAATCATGAATATCTTTAAAATTTCAAATCCTTGGTTTTAGACTTAGAATTTATGTTCCATCTAAAATTGTCTGAAATTCTGATGCATGTGCTTTTATGTTTTATTTCTCAAGTGAATGCATATTTTTAAGGGGAAACAACATTCAGGGGGAGCATCCAAATATTTGTTATCATATATGATGCTTTGAATGTTTTACTTGATATCATGCTATACTTATATTGCTTTGATACTCCTTCTTCTTGTTTTCAAATCTAATTTTTTGAGGGGCGTTACATTCAAATGGTATCATATTTCAATTGGTATCATGTTCAAATTGTATCATATTCAATTCATATCATAATTATTTGATTTCATGCATTGATTTTGATGACCTACTTGCTATTCTTTCCGACTTCATTTTCACTTTGTATTGCCTTTCATCCTTTTTTATGATGTCAAAAAGGGGAAGAAAATTGTTAAGTATAAAAAGGGGAAGATAGGATAAATATGAAAAAATCATTTGAGAAATGAAAGAAAGTGCAAAAAGCGGGAGAAGAATGCAAAATGTTTTTATCTAAAGGGAAGAATTAGTAAGAAGAAAAAATTTAAAAAAATTAAAAATTTTTGCATATTTTGAAAAATATTTTTGAAAATTTTGTGGATCATATATTGAGGGGGAGATTGGTGCTTATTGATTTTGAGCTTTCATGTTTATCTTATTGTTAATCTTTTAAGCTTACCATTTTCATATACTTAAAGGTTTTGTCATCATCAAAAAGGGGGAGATTGTTGACTCTGGTCTTGATTTTGATGATTGACAAAATGTTTAAGTATATATGAGTACTAATTGTATTTTAAGTATATTTTTCAGATCTTAGTACTCAACCATGTTGGATGAAGAAATGCTTGTATTTCAGTTAAAAAAGTCCTTAAATTAATGGAAAATCAAGTATATGGACTTTGGAATTAATATGGAAGAACTTGAAGAGGTTAAAGTTTCAATTTGAAGATGTTTCAGCAATGGCACAGGTAAGTGTCAACACCTGGAAATGAAGTGTCGACACCTGAGGATCAAGTGTCGACACTTGAAGAGTGAAGTGTCGACTCAAGGCCTAAGACAAACAGAAAACTTCAGAAAGCACTTTCAGTCAAGTGTCGACACTTGGAGCTGAAGTGTTGATACTTGGAAGTAAAGTGTCGACACTTGAAAAATGAAGTGTCGATAGTTGAAACTGAAGTGTCGACACATGGAGGTGAAGTGTCGACACTTGAACAGTAACGGCTAGTTTTCTAGGCTGCAAAACTTCTCCAACTTGGCTCCAACGACCATATTTTCCTCCCTAATGGCTATAAATGGTCATTTAAGTATTGGGAGGCTATATAAACATCAAGAATCAAATGGGGAAGTAATCCTTTGGTGAGTTTCTTGAATATTCTTAAAGGATTCAAGAGTTGAGTGATTCAAGCCTTCAAGCTTCCAAGTTTCAAAGAGAGCAATCAAAGTCTACATCCACAAGCATCAATCAAAGGCTTCATCAACTTGAAGACAAGATCTTCATCAACATTCAAGGGCTTCAAAGAGATATTTGCTTTATTTTAGAAATCTTTTATTGTATTCATTTATATTTGCTCTTACATTGTTTACTTGAGGTTTTTGGTGAACCTTGGAAAACCAAAGAGATTTTTGGTAAGCCTTTGAAAACCAAAGTGGTTGTTGGTGAGCCTTGAAACCAACTAGGATTTTACTTGTGAGCTCGAAGCCAAAATAAGTTGTTTAGATTCTTGGTTATCCCGTAAAACCAAGGGTGGTTGTTGGAGAGCCTTGAAACCAACTAGGGTTTGACTTGTAAGCCCGAAGCCAAAATAAGTTGTAAAGGTTGTTGGTGAGCCTAAGTTATAAAACCAAACTTAGTGGAATTCCCAAGAGGTTCTTGGAGAATGGATGTAGGTGCTTGGTTGGCACCGAACCACTATAAACCTTTATGTTTGTGTGATTGTTCTTCTTGTGCTTTTATTTCTTTATTTTTGCTGCATTTATTTGAAATATACAAGCACTCAAATTGCATTAGCACATACTTGCTTTAGTTCACACTTTGTAAATAGTATAAAAATTTTATAAAACCCAATTCACTCCCCTTCTTGGGTTGCCTATCTGAGCCTACACATAGTGACTTATAAGTAACTCACTATACTTTGATATCGGGCTACCTGAATTTCTAATCTAGTGATGAAAGGTTTCTGGGTGTAGTCAAGTACTTGTTAGATTAGTATGTGAGTCAAAATGGGATTGACCACTCTAAGGTGTTGAAAAAATGCTCTACTGTATTTTAATTTAGCAAGACCTTGGCCAGGAAAATGCTTGTGAGGAGTCATAGGATTTGTTAGGTTAAAATATATTTAGATGCACTAATTAAGAGTTGGCTATTGACTCTGATATCATCCTAAGTATTAGATTAAAGGGATGAAGTATAAGGTAACCATATGCCTGGATTCTTAAATGTTGCTTTGCAATCATTCACCCTATCCGAACGTCGAGTACCATTGCTAGATGGTCACATCAATTAGTTTAGGAATTGATTCCTAGGCTACCGGCTTAGTGTTCAAATCTATGGGATCATATACAATAGAAATCTCTGACCGATCTTGATAGTTGATTAATGATTAAGAATCATTCAAGGATATAATAATCAATTAGATTGATAATTAACCAAATATAAACGTTACAAATAAATAATTAATTAATTTTAATTAATTATGAGAGGATTAATTAGTAATTAGATTTCTAATTGGCTTAATTTTATTAAGCAAAAAGGTTTAGGTCAAGCCTAATTGAATTTGGTTCAATTGGGTTTCACTCGATTAGGTTATACGATGACAAAATCGCTAAGGGATTTATTCTTAGTTTGATCCTGACTTAGGCTTAGTTATGTCCTAGTTTCATTGGGCTTTAATTAAGCTATTACATACCTAATTATATTAGATTCAGTTGGTTAATTAGTTCTAACCAAATTTGGTTTGGTTTTTAACTAATTTTGATCAAAACAAAGTCAAACCCTAACCTAGGGCCGCCTATTTCTTCTTAGATTTTCTTCACACAATCCAAAAATTTTCATGAAGAATCTCTCATGCCAAAAATCTAAAATGTTGCCCTCCCCTGATAGGATTTGGATTCGGATTAGTTGAATTCGAGCTCTTATCATTGTTTTAATCTAACTCCCCTAATCCCTATTAATACTCTATGCTAATTTTTCTAAAAGTTTTTGGTGTTGTGCAACAATTAGAGAGGCCTCTTCTGTGAGATTTCAGATGGAATTCACTACTGGGTTATGGTTGCATAGTGAAAGATTGAATTTCAAAAAATCTTTAAACCTTGAAACCCTAGTTAGCCAAAACCCTAGACCCAAGACCCTTTGATTATATCAACTAACAAGGCAATACATTAAGATATAGAAGAATACCTGTAATGCTAACATCATTAATTTTATTAGGTACAGAAGTATATGCCCTCCAAAGTTGATTTACATAGGAACTAGATCAAGGAAGCACTCTTACTTCTTACTTGCTTGATTACAAACTCCTCTTGATAGTTTTTCTTCCTTCGACAGTCTTCTTCTCTTGCTAGGACCTTTACCCTCTTAAAGAGTATTTCAAAATCTTTTCAAAACTTTTCTTACTATCCTATTATCCTTTCTAATTCTTTTCCTAAATCCTTATCTTAAAATAGTGGACTTGTCTTTAAAATAATAGACTTGTCCTAACAAGGGAAGGAAAAGAGTTATCAGGATAAATTTGGATGCCTTTGCTTTAATCACCGAAACCTTAAAATAGTTAGAGAGGAGGTGCCAAAAGCATACATTTCTCAGTCCTTAATATAAACATACGGTATTTCACAACATATTTACACCAAGAGTTGCTTATCACAACTCTTTAGAAAAACTAATATTTTTCTAATACTTCCACTTGGCTTAGGATATGGTCAAAGCACCCAATAGGTATATAATCAAGAGTGGCTTATCAAGAAAAAGGTGATTAATAATCAGAAGGACTCTTTTCATCGCAACTTTTCATGTGCCTATGTAGAATCATGTTCAAAAATTATCTATTTGATTGGTCAAAACCAATCCAAATGTGCATGGAGGAGAAAGGATAGGGGCTAAGCTTTATCAACAAAAAAGTGATTTAATTATAGGACTCTTAGACCTTCTGCACCCCTTGAATTGTGTGCACGCCAATATTGGCACCAAGAGTCCCAAGCCTTTGGGACTCTTGGTTCTAGGCATGGATAAAGGCTATAAAATCAAGATAAATATTAATTCTGCTACCCCACTTAAGGCTTAATCCAATTTAAGTTCTACTCAAATTAGTTAGCCCAAATAGCAAGCATTTAAATCCAAGTCAATTAAGTTAGGAGTTAGGCTAGCCAACATATGCTAGTATATTAATTAGCTAGTCAATTAGGATCCTATCATCCTAATAAAAATATAATTGATTTCTTTGACCAATTTTTTAGCATGTGTGATCCTTTGGGCTCCACATCCAGCCAGTAGTAGGTCTAGATTCATGTCAATTTAGTTTGATTAGAAATCAATTATTCGAATTAGGTCATATCAAGCTAATCTTAGTTGCTAATTTGAACCATCTTTTAAATTGACTCATAAATTCAATCAATTTAATTCATAAAAATCTACAAGATATGATTGACATCTAGCAACATTTAATTCATTAAAATATCCTTTAATAGCAAGTTACCATGTAATTCAATCCTTTGATCTTCTTTTATCCCAAATAAGTGATGGGTATGGAAAATTGTCAAATCCTAACATTTTATTCATTCGAATCTCAAATCACTAATAAAGACTCGACTGATAAAAAATTAGAAACCATTTCTAATATTATCTTGTTTTGATCAAAGACTTCCTGAGTTATCATTTGATGAGATTATATAGGATAAATACAACTCTTACTACGAGTGATCAATTCCTCGTTGACCTATATACAACCTTCATACTTAACTCACCATATCCATAAACACCCCATACATGACTAAATATGAATGAGTATGAACCAAAACATGGATTCGTGTATACAAGATTCATGGTGATCTCAGGTTTAAGGTCACTTGCATAACTCCTATTAAGAGAATCATCTTTTAACAAGTAAGATTTTCATAAGATGTTCTTATGATGGATCAATTTAATGAACTTATTCTTGGACGAGCACTCACGTCCTTGTATTATGTCCCTACATAAGTGGTCATGAGACCAACCACTCTGTCCATCGAGCATACATAGGATGTGTCAGTCTTTCCAAAAACATCGATCCCTGACTCGATGATCCTATGACTAAAAATATTTTAGATTAGGATTTATAAAAACCTAGGTAACTTTATCATAACCCTATATCCTGATGATGACATTGCCCAGCATAGATCCTGATGCACATATTTGAATAGACATTTATTTTTATTTGGATTTATTGGGATTGAAAATATTATCTTTATTTTTATTATTCTTGTATCCATATCATGCATAGATCTTAAAGCATGAATACTAGATTAGTTGGAGTGTGTTTTTAGATTAGACCAATTATTTTAATTTGACTTGAGTTTTAGTATATTAGTTTGTCTGGTCTTTAATTTATTAAAGAGTCCCAAAGTTTTGGTCTCCAATTTAAGAAGGATCTATTTATGGAGTTCCATGCATCAATTGAAGCATAGACAAATATTGAATTAAGCAATTTTATTTCCTGACTCTCCTCTTTCTCTTCCTCTCTTCTCGTCCTCCTCTTCTTCCTCTCTTCTCCTCCTTCCTCTTTTCTTCTCCTTCTTCCTCTCCCCTTCCTCTTCTTACTTATTCTTCCTGCCAATTCAAACCTCCTGAGCTCAGTATCATACCATCAACAAGCAACACCCTCTTCCCCTGTTTCAATTCACGATCACCTACAACTACAACCACCAATCACCGAACCATCCCCTCGACATTGCTGCCAAGTATACTGCCTCCCTCCCATCCAGAGAGAGGTCCATGGCTGAGCCGACGATGACCGCCCCTTAACAGAAGCCAGCCCGCCCCAAAACTCTCCACCCGCAACCCAAACCCATTGTTCCACCCTTCTCGAACTTGTTCGATCGCCGAATCCGCGCCCCCATGCCCCACCACCACTGTCATCCTCCGCCCGACCACCCTCATCTCCCATGCTGCTGGCCATCGGTGAAAACCTGTCCGAACCCACATTGATCTCGTCGGAACTACATAACTTCTCTCACGGTAATCGACAAATGCTGAAATAGAGCCGTGCCACCGTCTCTTCATGGCTACTATCAAATCCCCAGAGCCACCGTGCCACTCCAGCGCCATCGTCGGTGGAAGCCTCGCCGAATTTTCCTGCCCACAGAGTTCCCCTATTTCGGCATGGTCACAAAGGCACCAAAGAGCCAGCACAATCGTGAATGCAACACGGCCCCTTGTTGTTGACTTCTATTTCAAGGATTTTAAAAAAAAAGACAAAAGAAAAAAAAAAGAAAAAAAATTGGATTTTTAAAATTCAACACTTGGCTTCATATCATTGGGTTTTTGAGCATCCTGATTAACTCATGCTAATCAGCACATGATCGAAGAGTTCACATATCATTTAGAACACATCTAGAAAATTGCATCGATCATAGTTTTTTTGGATTTATCGGACCAGATATAAAATTATTTTGGCTTGGAAAATGCTGACTGCAACTGTTATTTTTTGGTATTCTAGGTCTAAAGATTTTATCGGACTTGCCATCCAACCAGAATCGTGGCCCAACTTGGTCAATGTCTTCTTTTCTAGTTTTGACCACGATCAAGTTTATGAGCATCCTTTTCCACTTTAAATATTTAATTGATATTAGTAGTGAGTTTATTTCTTTAGTTTTATTAGATTAATATATTAATTGATTATGCTTAGCCTAAACTTACGGGTAGTTTCTCAATTACCCATGATCCCGATTTCTTTTACATCAAGGGTTTTTTTATTATTGCTTGTAGTTATTTAAAAAAATCTGATTATAGCTTAATCCTTTCCGTATTAAGAAAATAATAATTAGCTAGTTTTGATTTATAGTTTTTGTTTGCTGATAATTTGAAAAAAAAAAAAATAATTTGTATTGCATCCCTAGATCTTATCGTCCTACATCAGTTTTTTGGTATCAAAGCATAGTTTAGTTTAGGTTAAGCATATTTACATTGCATTTTATAAAAAAACTTTTGCATATCTCAGCATTTAGCATACCCTGCACACCCTTTACTTTTTTAGAAAGTTCCATTCATATGAAACCCTAAAAATTATAAAATTTACTTTGTTAAAAAT
The DNA here is from genome assembly GCA_021397845.1 of Areca catechu. Classification (NCBI taxonomy): domain Eukaryota; kingdom Viridiplantae; phylum Streptophyta; class Magnoliopsida; order Arecales; family Arecaceae; genus Areca; species Areca catechu. The sequence goes on along the minus strand of CM038050.1, from coordinate 154,948,419 downwards.
ATACTCGTAGCCAAACAAACCTACGATTGCGAATTCTTGAATCTACTTAAGAATTCATGCCAAATTTTGAGTTAAACTCTTAGCCTCTATTCTAAAATTCTGCAATCTGAAATTTTGAGCAACCTTTGTTTAAACCTAAAGTCCCATTTCTAGGAGAGTCAAAAAATTACAAAATTAGTGTCTCTAGAAACTAGACTCAAATTGAAAAATTTCTATGTGTGCAAATTTTAAAAAAATGATTTAATATTCATGCCAGTTTGATTGGAAACTTTTGATTGTGCATGCAGAAAACTGTAATTTATAGAACTGCACAACACCTATTCTTTTGATAATTAATGTTGATAGAATTATTGAAAAATCATAAAATTTATAGATCTAAAAACTAAACTTGAAAAAGAAGAAAACTATGTTGAAAAATTTTAGAATCAAATTTTAGAGTGATACCAGATTTCTGGGGAAGACTAGTCATTATATTTTGAAAATTTAATAGAGAGCTTAATTGCGATTCTTGTAGTGATCTTTGCATGACCACTAGGTCAAGAGTAAAAAACCAACCCAAATCCTTAGAGTTAGACAATAGGATGGATCCAAATCAATTAGCTACATCCCTATAAGCCCTTAATAAAAAAACTTGATATTCTGACTGGCATTTGTCAAGAGTATGGATTGAGAATAGAAAACTTGGAAGAAAATCAAGTCAATAATCCATAAATTAGGAATACACCTCCTAGACCCCTAGCACAACGAGAGATCCAAAATGTTAATGGAGATAGAAATCAGGCGATTCGACATCAACAAGATTTTGTTGAACAAGATAAATGGATTTTACGTAGTGTTAAGGTTGAAGCCCCTAGTTTTATTGGTCGATTAGATCCCAAAGAGTATATTGATTGGAAAGTAGATATGGATCACAATTTTGAATGGTATGATATGTTTGAAGAAAGAAAAATTAGATTTGCTAAAATGAGATTATTAGGACAAGCTAAAATGTATTGGAGTAACATTGAGCGATTAGCCATGCATGGAAGACATGAACCTATTAGGACTTGGGTTGAAATGAAAGATAGACTGTGTGAAAAGTACCTACCCCCTTCCTACCATTAATGTCTCCTTGATTAGTGGCAACGACTAACCCAGGGTACTAGACCTGTTAGTGAATACATCTCTAAATTTGATGAATACCTTATGAGATGTAATGTGACTAAAGATCCCTCTGTCACTCTATCTCGATTTAGAGCTGGATTAAGAGATGAAATTCGAAGTGAACTCTTTATGCGAGAAGTTTATAGTTTAGAGCAAGCTTATCAAATAGCTCATGATTATGAGAGATTTCATAGGACATCAACAACCCGCTGAAGTAAATCTCAAAACCCTGGAATTTTAGGACCTAGACCCAATAATAATCAGGCCCCTACTAGTCGTACACTGCAAACAACACCACCATATAGGAAGGACGAGAAAGGAAAAGCTATTTCAAGAGAGGTTCCCTAGACTAGTAGTTCTAGAATTCAATGTTTTAAGTGTAACGAGCTAGGTCACTATACGAGTCAATGTCCCTCAAGAGCTTTATATATTAAGGAGCCCGAAGTAGAAAATGTTAAGAATGAACTTGAGGAAGAAATTTATATAGTTGATCTAGAGTTAGCAGACACCTATGAAAAATATGATACCATCCCAGAGGAACCTGAACCATTGCTTACACCAGAAAATAGACTTGGAGTAGTTAGGAGTGTACTCACCTAGCCTAAAACAAGTGAAGATTGGTGTTGAACATCTATTTTCCAAACCTTTATTGATCAGGATGATAAGGTGTGTAAAGTAATTATTGATAGTGGTAGTTGCATTAATGCAATTTCCATCGATACTTTGAAACATATGGGTTTAACATTTATAGACCACCCGAGCCCATACAAAGTTGCCTAGATAGATTCATCATCAATTTCAATTAGGTATAGATGTCTAGTACCTATCAAATTCCAATCTTATTGGGACAAAGTTTGGTGTGATGTTATATCCATGGAAGTTGGAAGTATTATATTAGGAAGACCTTGGTTGTTTGACCAAGATGCAACACTCTATGGACGATCAAACTCATGTACTTTTGAGAACAAAGGAAAGAAGATTGCAATATATCCTTCACCTCCTAGAGTTATTAAAAAGAATGGAGCTGATGATAAAACTGAAGATAAACTTAGTAAGAGCCTACACTTAATTAGCACTAAAGAAACTGAAAAATAATTGAATAAAGGCTCTTTAATGGGGACAAAGCTAAAACTTTCATCTGCATGTCACCCCCAAACTAATGGATAAACAGAAGTTGTGAATAGAAGTTTGGGTAATCTTTTTCGTTGTTTAGTTGGAGCATATATTAGAAACTGGGACTTATTACTACCTAGAGCTAAATTTGCCTGTAATTATTCTGTTAATAGGATAATAGGAATTAGTCCTTTTGAAGTAGTATATGGTCTTCAACCTAAGAAACCAATTGACCTCATCCCATTACCCATGCATGTTAGGATATCTGAATCAGCCAAAGTATTTGCAGAGCATATAAAAGATTTGTATAAAGAAATTATTAATAAAATTAATGTCAGCAACCAGATCTATAAATAATTAGCTGATTCACATAGACGAGCTTATAATTTTGCAGTAGGGGATTATGTTATGATACGGATTAGACCAGAACAGTTTCCCTCTGGAACCATTAAGAAACTACATGCTCGAGGAGCAAGCCCTTTTAAGGTCTTAAAGAAAATGGGATCAAATGAATATATTATGGATCTACCTTCTGATTATGGCATTAGCACTACATTTAATGTATCAGATCTAATAAAATATAAAGAACCAAAATCAATACCCAGTGATCATTTTGAGCCTAACTCCTTTGATGAGAGTGATCCCCACCCGAGTGTCCATAATCGAGAGTTTCTCGAAGACATGATCGGATTGAGAAGATTCTGGATGAGTAGGTCATTTCTACTAGGAGTCATGGATATCAGAGATATCTGGCAAGATGGCAAGGCTACCCTAAGTCTGAGGACACATGGATTACCCAAAAAGAGCTGCAGCAGATTGACCCAGATATTCTTGAGCATTACTAGAGCAATATGGAGCTTGACTTGATGAGATCGAGTTCTCCCCACCCCAGGGAAATGATGAGGACATCATCCAGTATAAATCCTAATGCATATATTTGAGCAGATATTTATTTTTATTTGAATGTATTAAGATTAAAAATATTATTTTATTTTTATTATTCTTGTATCCAGATCATGTATGGATCTTAGAGCATGAATACTGGATTAGTATGGAGCCTGTTTTTATATTAGGCCAATTATTTTAATTTGACTTGAGTCTTAGTATATTAGTTTGTCTGGTCTCCAAATTGTTGAAGAGTCCTAGAGTTTTGGTCTCCAGTTTATAGAGGACCAGGGTCTATTTAAAGGAGCCCCATGCATCAATTGAAGCATCGACAAATATTGAATTAAGAAATTTTATTTCCCGACTCCCCTCTTTCTCTTCCTCTCTTCTCCTCCTTTTCTTCTTCCTCTCTTCTCCTCCTTCTTCCTCTCTTCTCCTCCTTTTCTTCTTCCTCTCTTCTCCTCCTTCTTCCTCTCTTCTTCTCTTTCTTCATCTCCCCTTCCTCTTCTTACTTATTCTTCCTACCAATTAAAACCTCCCAAGCCCAGTATCATACCATTAACAAGCAACACCCGCTTCCCCTGTTTCAATTCATGATCACCTACAACCACAACCATCAATCACCGAACCATCCCCTCAACATTGTTGAATGTCTATCTAGGAGGGATCTAAAAGACAAAAGACTAGGCATGTCAAGAGGCTAGAAAACTGAAGGTTTGTATCAGTAAGGAGCTATAAGGTTGAAGGTTGGTTTTGGCACAGACTTGAGGAGTCGAATGTATTTTAGTGTGATGACCTATAGGGACAGGAGTTAAAGTATCACTTCTAACTTCTACTCTTAAGAAGCAGGATCGGATGACTTGTGGAATGTTTTGAAAAAATATCCTAAAACAGGATCTGTCTTTTGCATGATACGGTATTATACTACTCATGTTATATAGATTCAGCTATATAAGGATCGTTCAAACTTTTACTCTGCATATGTCTGCCCAAAATATTATGGACCCAGTATTAGAGGTAGAAATAGTTGGGGGTAGCTCCATCCTATCCCAAAATATATTCAGTCATTTCCTTCCTGGTCCTTCAGGATCTCGGGGGTGGGGTCTCCCCCCACATCAATTACCCTCCACTCCTTAGTCCGAATATGAAGTAGTCAGGCTGAGAAGTAGTTCTAGTGCCATGCCCAAGGGATCTCGGGAACTATACCGATTTTCATATTCTTGAGAAGCAAGCTTGTCAAGGAGTTTTCATATTATGTACTTCTGATATTTTTTCAAAGAATTTGAAGAATTAATATGGTCAATTTTCTTTATAAAGGAGCTTCAAAAGTGGTTTGTTATAGCCACTACTGCTAATTAAGAAGATTCTTCACTCATTAAGCAATGATTTTCGATGGGAAGGGCAATTTTTGGCAAGTTTCTCAATAAATTTATTGATAGCTTGAGTACCCAATGGATCCACACGATGTTTGGGATCTATGGAGAGTAGTCTTAAAGCACTAAAGGGCCAATATTTTAGATGATACTGGTTCTGGTCAATCTACTGATGCTCCCAAAATCAAAGCATCGGGATACAGCCTAGTGTCCCAGATGTTCCTAAGAATCTGATATTTATCAAAGAGCAGGTTTGGCCTTTCCTTCAAGCAGTAGGTGACCACCAGGCCTATGAGGTGTAGTCCGAATGGCATGCTTGGGTATGGAGAAGATCCATCATTCAAATTTTCCACCACCATTCCTTTATTTTGCTTCACTTCCTTTTTAAAATGGTGCTATTTATAGGAACATTCCTCATAGTTGGCTCACCATCTTAACTTTTTCATGGGACCCGCCGAAGCTACAAAGGTAAAGATTATAGTGATGGACAAAAAGTTGCGATACCGAAAAAGAGCTTAGTGAGGCAAAGATCTGGGCTTTTGAAATGGAAGTTAAGTATCGGGCGCAAAAGGAGCATGTTGATGCCTTATCAAAGAATACATTTTTTCGATGACAAAACTGGATGAAGCAGGTAGTTCTTTGGCTTTGATGCACTGAAGGATGACTGATGTGTGCTGTGAAGATGCTCAAGCTATTTTGAATGCAAGAGTTGAGATCGCCGAACTAAGAAAAACTTCCAGGCTAAAATTAAGGATTTAAAGACCAAAGCAAACGACCAAATTCAATGATTCTAGGAGGAGCTTAATTTGGCTAGAAGTCAAAATGAGTGGTTGTGACAAGAGCTTCATTTAGCTCATAGCTAAATGCAGGATGAGGGATCATCAAAATAAGAGGAGAGGCTTAATAGACCGAGCGAGTTAGGTATGAGGCCATGGCTAAAGCTCGGTACCTTCAATAAGCATTAGAAGAAAAAAATGCTAGGAATGTAATAGCCTTTCAATGAGTTCAGACTCGCCGGACCATGAAGATGGAGGAAAATGTATCCCTTCTACTCAACTAGAGGCGGCCAAGATTATTATCGATGGGCTGAAGAGAAGTATGATAACTGTAGTTATAAAATTTTGAGGTTGTAAAGCAAAGCATTTTTGATCAAAGAATGCACAGGGGCATCTGAGACCTGGCTTCACCATACCGAGAGTGAGGCATATGGAGCCAAATTTGAGGATTGTAGGCTTTTGGTGGTCCAGATTCTTCTAGAGGCAGGGAAACACTTACTTAAGGTTCCTATCACAGTGTGGGCTGTAACATCTCTTTAGGCAAGTCAGAGGAATCGGGAATGAGGGCGAGGGAATTAGAATCCCCATATGTTTGTAACTTTTTGCTTTTTCTGGTCTTTAGTCTATAATTACTTTCATCATGAATGAAACATGGATTTTTCTAAGTGTCATGGTTTGGTATTTCTTGAAAGTATTTCGTTGTTCATAGAAGGTTTTGATTCTGCTAGTTTTCCTTTGGTGGTTTTTAGGAAGGAAAGTAGAATGACCGAAATTTTGTATTGGTCAAACTGCATTAACTCTTAGATTTTCATTGATAGGATACAAAGATGTCCTATCATGAGTCACATGGGGAATGAGGGATAATAATTACATCATGATGTTCTAGGGTGATGCAATGCTTGAGAAGGATTGAAATCCTTTTTGCATGGAAACTGAAGAGTCGGCAGAAAGTATACAAGGTATTTGATGCGAGATAACTCTAAGAATGCTAAATATGCAGTAAAAGTAGTAAACTAATTTTTTGGAATTTTTAGATATATATTTGATGGCTAATATCTCAAAGCAAAGCAAAGAACTAGTAGGTATTCGACAATTCTAAAAAATCATCATATCGCAGGTTGAATCATGCAAGATAAAAAAAAGACAGGACCTAAAAATTGAGGAATTCCTGGCTTAGGATAGTTAACTTCAAGCAAATCAGATAATAAGAGAATGGAAGGTTTCATACCAGTCAGAGATTGAAACTCAGAAGTAGCAGGGATCACTCACAACTCTGATTGGAGCCTAGAAGAAAAAGCCTTGTTTCCCTTGAATATGATGGCTGATCTAGGCGATCCTGAAAGTAAAGAATGCCTCCTCAGGGGAGGGGAAGCACCTCGGGGATCTTGCAAGCATCAGGGTCAATCCAAACGGCCATAAACAAATAAGAAAAGAAACTATGGTTTGGAAGGAATCGAGATTAGGGTTAGAAGATGGCAGCCGGGGAAGAAGAAGCTCTTAGGCTTGGACGGTAGCTAGGGCTTCCAATTCTTGGGCATGGTTGATCTCCAGGGATGCAAAGAGATGCTAGGGTAGCAGGGTTTCAATCCACGAATACAAGGAGAGCACTCAAAGAGAGAACCAAACTCAAACTTTAGACAATTTAGCAAAATCTCAACAAAGGTTTATTCATAAGAAAAAGATGATTACAAGAGGGGGAGAGGTGGGGTATTTATAAAGTTCCCATGCCCTCACTAACCATGGTTACACTTGGGTTACAAGTCCTCTTCCAAATTGGAATACAAGTCCTTTCCTAGCTAGGTTAGAAAAACAAATCTTCATTAGGTTAGGAATTGACCTAGTCTTCTTCTTTTTCTTTCATGCTTTGACTATTCCACTCAAGGACACCTCTTGGACTTGGTCAACACTTCAAGAATGCCTAAGAGGGTGTGTTGGGCTTTTAGGGGCAGCTAGGGGCTAGCCCAAAGGGGCTTGGGTGCATGGGTTTGGGCCTCTAGAAGCTGGGGTGGCCTGGTAGTCTTGTAGCAGGAATATTTCATGGAATCTTGCTTCTTTAGGGCTTGGGCTTGGCACTTGGACTTGATTTCTTTGGACTAGAATGTAGAGGGACCTCTAGAATCATGGATGCCCTGGTTTGAGAATATGCTCTACCATCTAGACTGGAATCTGGGCATCTGGAAGGAATCAGGGTTTCTGGAAGCATCTTGGATCCTGGGTTGTCACACAAAATCTACTGAGCTAATGTAGTGGCCTCTGACTCCTAGATGTGGCCTGGTGAAACTCCAAAATAGGGTAACCTCCTCTCTTGTACAAAAATTAAGCTCATGCTAGACTCATAACCGATGTACAGGACTCAAAATAATGAATAGGTTGAGGGTTGAGACAAATCAACTAACCTCAACTTATTACAGGACTCAATCTTAATTGATTACAAAATTTGACACATGGCTAGGTAAACCAAATAGGGCTCAGTAATCTATGTCTGATCCTGGTGCCCCCACCAATTATCCCGAGGTGGGAGGAACTCGACCCCATCGAGTGTGGGATTAACTTGGCTCTCATAGTGCTCGAGTAGGTCTGGGTTGAAGCGCTGCAGATTCTCACGGGTGATCCACGAGTCCTTAGATTCTGGCTGACCTTGCCACCGGACCAAGTACCTCTGATAGCCTCTATCTTGGATACCGATAGCTTGATCATCCAGGATTCTCTCTATCTTTTTCTCACTTAAAGGCCAAATTGTATGTGGACACTCTGGGGTGGGTTCACTCACAAAGAAAGGGAGAGGCTCAAAGGGCTTGCTGGGTATCTCTACTGGATCCCTATACTCTGCAAGATCTGAGATGTTGAAGGTGGAACTATGCCTAAGTCGGGTGGTAACTCAAGCACATAGGCATTGGGTCCACCGATATTCATTATCTTGGATGGGCTAGCTTCGCGAGCAGAAAGTTCTTTACAACTACAAAATCCCCTACAAAATTCTTTCTCTCTTTTGGGAATTAGCCAAGTTATTATTTAGTTCATTAGTTATATTCAACTTTTGACTAATTTTCATATACATATGCTGTGTAGAGGGTAGTGCTGGTGCAGACATGTAATTCAGGCTGTACATTTATTGGACTCAACTAATATCTAATAGACTCGACTAGACATCCCTATCAAAGGATGTTTTACTGGACCTTAAGGGACAAAACTTAACAGATTATAGACTCTTTATGTTTGACCCTAGCATGGCATGCACATGAGAACTTACTATGTATTCCTACTAGGTTCCATAGGATTCTCCTAAAGTAAGATGCAAATATGATATGAATAATGAACAAATGCAACATGCAAACTCCTATAAAATGCAATCTAATAATGAACAAAAGAGAAAAAGTTTCAGGAAAGGGTAGAAAATAAGATGTAGGTTCAGGGATAGTCTGGCGGGGTAAGAAATAAGAAAAGTGTTCGGGGTTAATCGGATAGAATAGGATGCAAGAAGGGATGCTAAGAATTAGTCCTAGACTAATGAGGTTTACCTTATGGATTTGGGGTATTCCTATAGGGTCTGCATTATGGAAGAATGGGTCATTAATTTCAGGGAGGAGATTAATTGGAGTCAATGGAGTGATTTCATCATGAGGGTAATAATTTAAAAAGATCAAGTCCTTAATAAATTCTTCTGGCTCACAAACCAAAGGACTAGGCTCTATAGTTGGGCTTTCTTTTAGTGGCTCCTCAAGTAAGGTTCTGAGTATTTAGGTTCTCTTCCTCTAGCTGGTCTTCCACTACAGGTTTAGCTTGGGTATGATCTGGGTTATCTAATTCTGGGTCGGCCACTAACTGATTATGGTCAAGGTTAGCTAAATCTAGATTGGCTACTACTTGGGTATGGTCAGGATCAATTGATTCTACAATGGATTCTACCTGGGTATTTATTGATTCAACTAACCCTAAGTCTTCTATGGGGAACTCCTCTTCTTCCTCCTCATACTCGTTCACTAAGCTTGGGTCAGCCTCATATATCTCCTCTTCAATGTCTTCCTGGTGAACCAATGAGGTGGTAAGAGGGGGTTGGCTAGAGAAAAATTGACTAATGTCTAAGGTTACATGGGTGGGTTGATTAAAGGGTTCCTGACTAATACTTGATTCATCTCTAGGGGTACTAATCCTATGGGATTCAGGGTGACTAGGGGAAAGCTGATTGGCACTGGGTTGATTCCTATGGACAATGGGTTCCTAGGGTTCAGCTCTATGGGTCTTGCCTAGGGTTCCTACTTGGTCATCTAATGGATCAATCATATGGTTTGCCTGGTTATTGGTTTGGATTATCTGGTCAAATCTTTGGTATATTTGGTCGAATCTATGGTTTATTTGGTTTTGGGATTGGGTCAATTGGTTCATCTGGGTATTGGTTTGGTCAAGTTTATGGTTCAATTGTTCATTCATGGTTCTTATGAGTGCTTCAAGACTGGACTCCATGGTTGAACTGGGTTGGGGTTTAGACTTCTAGTATTGGGTTCCTAATCTAGTGGTCATGCAACAAATCAATAATTAAAATGAAATGATGCAACCAAGCATGCAAAAGAGGGAGAAAAAGCTAGTATAATCTAGGGTTTCCTAGACCTAGAGCCAGAAATTGGGTGGGTTAGCTCAACTTACACCTAACCCAATAGCTAGTCCTTCCACTGGCCGGGTAGGGGGTGGGAGTGTGGGAGGCCTCCCTGCTTCCACAGGGATCCAATTAAAAACCACAACACCACTTAGGTCGTTTGACTCTGGATCCCCAGCCTTAGATACCAGCTTTCAGTAATAGCTAAAAGGTTAAATGCACTAGTTGGCCTACACAGCTCGGACATGACCTGTTAATGTCTCCTAGCCCACTAGGGCAAATTAGGTCTAATTAATTTTAATTAGGCTTGGGTTAGTATGATGGTGGTTGTTTTGGGCCCAGGACAGGTGATGAAATCCTGCCCTGATCTGAGATAGGGAGTTGCCCTTAAGATTAGGTTAAGAATAATGGCAATTGATGGCCCTGATGCAATCTAAAACAATCAAAAAATAAAATGTTTTTTAATGATTTATGATGTGTCAAGTTAGGTTTATGTTAACTGGGGTTATCAAACAAAGTTTGGCTTGGGATTTGGGGTTTGGAAGTTAATTAGGTTTAGGTTGGGTGATGATGCAAAATGTAGTAGAAATCAATAAATTAAAGTTTCAATTATTGTAGAGTTTGACATAGATCCTGATGCAGAAAAAAATCAAAAAAAAATCTAAAACAGAGGATGGACGGTGATGAGAAAACCTACCAAATTTCATGCATAAAAAAAAATCATATGATGATGCAAACCTAGGGTGTTCTGGACTGCTGTAGAAATTATTAGGATTCTATTAGAGTTTCTAATATGCCAAATTTTAGAGATTTAGGGTTTCATTAAAATTAATTAAAAATTATGATAATTACTAGGACAGAGCAGAGGACATGCAGTGCAAATTTTAAAAAAACAAAATATTTATGATGCTGAAACCAAATGAAACCTAGATACCTAATGCAGTAGACAAAATGCAGAATTAGGGTTTGTGAATGCGATGCAAATAAAAACTATCCTAAACCCGCTCTGATACCAAAACTAATGCAAGATGACTCTAAGAATACTAAATATGCAGTAAAAGTAGTAAACTACTTTTTTTGGGATTTTTAGATTTAGGTTTAATGGCTAATATCTCAAAGCAAAGTAAAGAACTAGCAGGTATTCAGCAATTCTAAGAAATCATCATATTGCAGGCTGAATCATGCAAGATAAAAAATAGACAGGACCTAGAAATTGAGAAATTCTTGGCTTAGGATAGTTAACTTCAAGCAGATCAGATAATAAGAGAAGGAAAGGTTTCATACTAGTCAGAGATTGAAATTCAGAAGTAGCAGGGATCACTCACAACTCTGATCGGAGCCTAGAAGAAAAAGCCTTGTTTCCCTTGAATATGATGGCTGATCTGGGCGGTTCTAGAAGTAAAGAAGGCCTCCTCAGGGGAGGGGAAGCACCTCGGGGATCTTGCAAGCATCAGGGTCAATCAAAACAGCAATAAACAAATAGGAAAAGAAACTATGGTTTGGAAGGAATTGAGATTAGGGCTAGAAGATGGCAGCCATGGAAGAAGAAGCTCTTGGGCTTGGATGGCAGCTAGGGCTTCTAATTCTTGGGCATGGCTGATCTCCAGGGATGCAAAGGGATGCTAGGGCAGTAGGGTTTCAATCCAGGAACACAAGGAGAGCACTCAAAGAGAGAACCAAACTCAAACTCAAGACAATTCAGCAAAATTTCAGCAAAGGTTTATTCATAAGAAAAAGATGATTACAAGAGGGGGAGGGGTGGGTTATTTATAGAGTTTCCATGCCCTCACTAACCATGGTTACACTTGGGTTGCAAGTTCTCTTCCAAATTGGAATACAAGTCCTTTCCTAGCTAGGTTAGAAAAACAAATCCCCATTAGGTTAGGAATTGACCTAGACTTCTCCTTTTTCCTTTATGCTTTGACTATTCCACTCAAGGACACCTATTGGACTTGGTCAATACTTCAAGGATGCTTAGGAGGGCGTGTTGGGCTTCTATGGACAGCAAGGGATCGGCCCAAAGGGGCTTGGGTGCATGGGTTTGGGCCTCTAGAAGCTGGGGTGGCCTGGTAGTCTGGTAGCAGGAATATTTCATGGAATCTTGCTTCTTTAGGGCTTAGGCTCTGCACTTGGACTTGATTTCTTTGGACTAGGATGTAGAGGGACCTCTAGAATCATGGATGCCCTGGTTTGAGAATATGCTCTACCATCTGGACTGGAATCTGGGTATCTGGAAGGAATCAGGATTTCTGGAAGCATCTTGGATCCTGGGTTATCACACAAAATCCACTGGGCTAATGTAATGGCCTATGACTCCTAGATGTGGCCTGGTGGAACTCCAAAATAGGGTAACCTTTCTTGTACAAAAATTGAGCTCTTGCTGGACTCATAACTGATGTACAGGACTCAAAATAATGACTAGGTTGAGGGTTGAGACAAATCAACTAACCTCAACTTATTACAAGACTCAATCTTAATTGATTACAAAATTTGACACATGGCTAGGTAAACCAAATAGGGCCTAGTAATCTGTGTCTGATCCTGGTGCCCCCACTAGTATTTCAATATTAGTGATCCATGGGGATTCGGTCTAGCCTATTGTTGGGTGCCATGTGCTAGTTATCCGATGAGGATAATTTTGTTTCAAATAGATCCACACCATTGGGAAGGTATATATATCGGGATTTTTAGTGCCATAACCACTTTTGATTTTCGAAACCTTCTTCCTCCCCTCACTTCCTTTAGGATTTTTTCCCGCTATCTGGCAACCACTTTCGGTGAGTCTCGCTAATGCTTGCCATCCTTTCTTTTGTTTTCTTTTTATCCAGGTCCCCCAAAACTTCATTTAGGTTTGCTTGGAGGCTTCTCCGCCCCTTTTAGAGTGGTTTTTCTCTAGGTCTTAGTGGTTTTCATTGTCTGCTCTTGGTTTAGAGTTCTTAGAGTTCTTCCTGTCTATTTTTTTATATAGTTTTTTTTGATTGTTGGATATTTTGTTTGATTTTGTGATGTCAGACTCTGAATGGTCCCCTAAGTTGGATGGTTCATAGTCATTGGACCATGAGCTTACTGAATCAAGAGATTCTACTAGGGATGCAAAAATTATTCCAAGTGGTGAGGTAATAGTTGTTGTTACCTTGCTGCAAGAGTCGATGGATCTTGAAGGAGGATCCTCCATGAACCTTGAAGGAGAACTCCCGAGGGATCTTAAAGAGGAGTTTCTGGGGGATCCCGATGGAGATTTCCTTCCTAGGCTCATCCAGTCTAAGATTCAAGAGTTGCATTTGGAAAAGCTACAAAGTAAGTACCAAATTCCTTCAGGTTTCAAACTGGAAGTTCTGCTCAAGACTGACCAAGCATGCAACCCTCCCTTAGGCCAGCTGACTCTATACAAAGAGTATTTCCCAGCTGGGTTTAGGCTACCCTTCTTTCCTTTCTTTATTTAGTTCTTTAGGGTTATAGGTCTTTCTCCTTGCACAGTTACACCAAACACATGGCGGTTTATCTGTAGCTTTTCGATAGTGTATGTCTTAGCCAGAGTTTCCTCTATGATTCCACTCTTTAAGGCTTTCTTTTCTATTGGCAAACATTGCCACTACCACTGGTGGTGCTTCACCTATCCCCATAAAGGGTAGTGTCCCTTGATTCAAGGCAATCCTTCTTCCATTCACTATTGGAAGAAGCAATTCTTTTTTGTAAGACACTAGAATGTCAATGATTGGGATTTTATGCGATGGGGTGCCTAATCGCATCAGTTGACTCATCCTGCTCTTTTGTTCGGGGAGGAGGAGTGGGTTAGTGTTCTTCGATACTCTCAAGTCCCTAGCTTGAAAGTGTCGTTCTTTGAGGTGACCCTTTTTAAAGTGGAGGTTAGCCAAGTTCAGTTGAGAGGTAAGAAGAATTTTGATCCATTAGAATTTTGATCCATTCCTTTTGCTTCCTACTTCAATCCTTTTTTCTTCTAAGTGCATTTTTCTTTGTTTCCAAACATGAATCCTTCGAACACATGCAACTTGAGAATGGCAATCCTGAAGAAGAGGAAAGTTAGTTCCACTTCAACTGTTGGAGAGCCATCGGTGGTCCAAGTTATGGTCACCCCCAAATTTGAGAGTGCCTTAGACGTCTCCCTAAAGGCTGCACCCCCAGTTGTCTCAAAGAACTCCTGAGAGTTGAAGGTAGGGGCTTCCTCCTTTGCCCATCCTTTGGTCACTTTCGAGGGGATCTCGAACGATCGAGTGCCAGGGTCCAAGATTTATATTTTCGATAATTGAGAAGTCACTAAGGGCATCTTCAAAGGCTTCATCCATCCTATCGATACAGACCGAGTCGTGGGAGAGGGCAACTAGTAGAATCTAAGGGATGCAATTTTGTGTTATGCAGGTTAGTTCTTCTTCTTACTTTTAAATCTGGCTTTTATCATTCAGCGACTAATCATTGGATTCATTATTTTACATGTATGGCACTTTATCAAAGATTACTATGACTTGAGAGGTCATTGGATAATCGAAGAGGGAAAGAAGAAGGATTTGGTGACATGCCTGAAGGAGGCAAAAGCTAGCCAAAAAATAGCCGAGGCTATCTTGAGCAGGTCGAGATTGAGAAAAGCAGGTTAACCAAGAGGTTGAGAAATTGCAGAAGGAGATATATTTAAAAAAAATCTCTGGAGGTTGCACAATGAGAGAAGCGGGCTTCAAGATGCCAAAAGAAGAGGTGGCACAAAAGGTGGTAAAGCTTACAAAGCTTTTGAAGAATGCTATCAAGAAAAAACTAGCTTTCATAGAGCAACCTTTGCCAAAGGCATCGATGACACTAGAAGGAGGTTCACTAAGTGCTATCCTTTCCTTAACCTAGGCTTCCTGGATGAGGAGGATCATGACATGGATGCCCCCATCAAAGGTGTGCCAACTTACAAGGCTGAAGCCATTAGGATCGAAGGAGTCACAAGTGCCCCACCCCAGGCCTGCCTGAACCATTCATGTCTCATTTTTTTCTTTTTGTCCATGTATCTTTACCGGCCAATCTCATAGAGATGATCATTTTGTAGAATCTTTGGGTTCTTTTTTGAGTATTATCAATGAAATATTTTGGTTCTTTTTTATTTTGATTAAGTATTGTGATTTAGTGTGTATGGTTGTGAGTGCCTTCTGATGTCATATTCGATATCAAAAAATTAAAAACTCACTGGCCATTGGTAAGGGCCTATAGTTGTGTTGTCATGTTGAGTTTGGCATGGCCTTCATGATAGAATGCAACACCACATCCATCCTTAAGCAACAGCATGCACTATGGCATAGGTGATTCTCACCAGAATGGGTTGTCCAACACTGAATGTCCACTAGACTGGGAATTTCTTGTTATAAAGCTTAAAATGATTTGGTCTGGGCCTGATTAGGAAAGTTGGGGTGCTCAGAGTTGCTCTCATTCTGATACCAATTTCCTAAGGTTGGCTTAGTTTCTCGAGGTGCTGGTATCAAGTTGCAAGCTTTCCAGGACTAAGTATAGGGTTTTGTTATTGGCTTCCAAGTGCTCGTTAATGTGGGCCTGGCTAGAAGCTTCAGACACTTCCAGATATTAGCTTGGTTGGAAACTTTCAGGCATCAAATCTTTATATCTCGGCTAAAGGCTTTCAAGCTTTAAGCATCAGGATAAAGGCTTTCCAACATTGGCCTGGCTAAAGGCTTTCGGGCATTGATTCTTCTTGTCTTGGTAAAAAATTTTCAGGAGTTGAGCATTAAGCCAAAAGCTTTCCAATACTGGCCCAGCCCTCTTGTCCTAGCCAAAGGCATTTAGAAGTTGAGTGTTAAGCCAAAGGACTTCCAATGTTGTCCTAGCCAAAGGTTTTTGAGCATTGATTCTTTTTATCCTGGTCAAAGGCTTTCGGGAGTTGAGTACTGTAAAGATTCCTAGGCTCTAATACCAATCTCCATCTTGGTGCCCCCAAGCTTTGGCAAACCTAGCAATGTCCTGCTGCATAACCCTGCTGTAACTGCGTGTCTTGACAGTCTCTTGTGTGGACCTCCTTGTCTCTACCAATGCCCTTCAGCTGCTAAGCTTCCTTGGAGGCCTTTAGGATGATCGCCTCCATAGCTGAAGATCCTTGCTCGTACCTTGTCACCACCATTGTAGCCTTCCTTCTGCTTGGCAGCTGTATCAGTCTTTTTCTTGGACTTCCTTGGAGAGACCACAGCGAACCTGAGCCGGCACTCGTTGTAACTAGAGCTCTACCTGACACCATCTCCTCAGAGCCATGCCAATCTCTGCACACTCTGCTCCACCTAGCTAAGTGCACCCCTAGCACTCGTGCTAGGATATGGCTAGTATCCCTGCACCTCCCGCTTTGAACTCGCGTCGAATCCTGCTCCACCTATGAAGCCACCTCTCCCCGGTGCTCCACCTGAAACTGAAGTCCCCCTGATGCCATAGAAAGAAATCCTGAGGCTAGCCACTCAACGCTATCCTGTTGAGCCTGCCACTGCACCTCGTACTCCATCGCTACCTCCTCGGACCCTTCGTATCCCGCGAACCTTTTCGAGACCGTTTCAGATACACTACACCCCGTAAGCTCCTCCAAAATAAAGAGCTCATCCTACTCTTCCTTTGACCCAGCAACTGAACTTAAGAAATCCGGGCTTTTTCTCTATCCTTGCACTCCGTGTGACTGTCTACACCCTTCTTGCTATCTCTAAAGCTGACATCTTTCCATCGAAGCCACCTCGCCTCCCTAGCTGGAACATCAACCTGTGCACCACAGCTCCTGAGACTCATGCTCCATCGCACTCTTGACCTTGAACTGATGTCTTCCTGCTCTGTCCCTGTGACTGCAACACCAACCCGTGCTTCTGTAGTGCACCCAAACAGCTGTGCAAACCTACTGCCATTGTCAGACCTCTTTTGAAAAGATAACCAATCCCGATCCATCATCCCCTATGGCTTGTCTTCCAAAGCCATGTCTAGAAACTTCTGCACCATCAAATCCTCCTCCCGAACCTTCCACGTAGAAAAGCTTCTCTTCCCATTAAATTTCTCAAACTCCACCTTGCTGGCGCTATTCATGGTTGATCAAGCCACGAAGAACAACTCCAAAAGGCTGGATTTCAGAAATACCTCGAAGGGATCCTAGGGTAGAAATCCATAATGCGCAGACAGCGTGCAGACAGGTGTAGCAGAAGACTGACATCTTCTTCCTTCTTAGGGATAAACCAGGGAGCATGCCTCCTTGCCTTGAATCCTCCTCTCCCAATGCTCGAACATGGCTCTGATACCAATTATAGAGATTCCAAGGCACTGATATCACTTGTTGGGAGAATCCAGACTAGTGCCAATATTGCGAAAGCAACATGTTCTTGGATTTAAGATTCACAAGAAGATAGAAGAAGAGAAGTAGAAGAGACATATCGGAGAAAAAGAGAGATTGCTTTTTTAATTCCTTGGAGAAGAACCCTTGATACAATCAAGACACCCACCTCTTCTCAAAATCGAGAAGAAGCCTTATGCATGAAGTCCCCTCACGTGCCCCTTCTCCAAACAAGAAGTCCACGGTCAAACCAGAGAGAAGAACCTCCACGTATGGACAAAAGCTCATGCATGCCCTTCTCTCTTTCTCTTGATCCGTTTTCCTCCCAAATCGTGAAGCCCCCATGGTCTCTCAAGCCCCTCCTCATGCACGTCCAAGAAACCACACGCGGTCACGCCCCAAGGGGCAATCCAAGCCCACTCAAAAATGTCCCCCCTCCCTTCTTTATATAATAGGGCAGGCGATTATGAGTTCTTGATCTTGTTAGACTTCTTGGACCAATTCGATTAGGACTCCTGGTCTTGGGCCAATCCAGTTAGGACTCCTTAGGTGGTTGGGCTTTCTAAGTTGGTTACAAATAACCAACTAACCTCATAACCAACTAAGCTAGGACTCAATCCCATAACCCAACTGGGTTATGTTACAATCTCTCAAGAAACTTTTCCCAATAAGTCAATGTGAGAAAACACTCAAACCTCAAGTCCATGTACACCCATTTCTTACATGTTCTCTCAACCCTAGGTCAAGCCCCCCTGACCCAACATGACTCTTAGGGACCTTTGGAACACCTCTAGAAATCGCTTGGTATCCCTCTAATGGTGCGGACACCAGAGGCACCATAATAAGACAGAGGCTTCTCAACCCTCTGTGGATTACTTAGTAGCATTTGAGTCTATTTGTAATAAAAGCTTAGCCAACTTGAGTTGTCTTTTATTATTTGAGTCCTGTACCAATCAGCTCATGTTGAGCTAGTCTTCTTTCTGAGTCCTGTACATGTTAGTCCAAGTCCAGTGAAAACTCATACAAGTGAAGACCAAGCCAGTCCAAGTGAAGACCAACCCAACTAAAAGCTATAAAGACCGTGGAAGGCCTAGGAGAAGAAATCAGAAGCCCAAGAGACAAATCAGAAGCCCTGGAGCCCTAGATCACAACCTGAAGCAAAATGGGCTAGCCAAGGCCCAGGAGGGGAACCAAGGGATGCCAAGCCTTATGCTCACCAACCCTTGGTCGGCCATTAGGGTCACCTCTTTTGGTCGACCAAGACAAGAGAGGGGAGAGTGATTTGAGGAATTTTAAATCCTAGTCCTTCCATGTATTCTAGCTAGGGTTTGGGTGGGATTCAAATACCTAGAAAATGTCTATTGTAACCTTACTTGGGGGCTAAGTTTAAGAGTCTATTTAAGAGACTCTACTCTCTCGTATCAAGGCACTTCTTTTTCATGAAATATAACTGAGTTCTTCCAATTGCTGTGTGCTACCTGTTGTGTGCAAAGAGGATTCTATGTGAGCCCCTCCTTCCTGGTGTCCTGTGCCCTGTCTCCAGCCACCAGCCATCTCTCCAAGCCCTGGCCACCCACCCTCTAACCTTCCTTCCCCTTGCCATTTTACATTTAATCCTCCATATTTTCTTTGTTTTCTAACCCTAGAATAGTTATTTGTAGGTCCCTTGGTTTCTACGAATCCAACGACTCCAGCCGGACAGCGAACGGGTCACCGGGTAGAAAGCCGAGAATACGTGGCTCTCTGGCTTGATTTTCTAGGCCGCATCCGGGAGCGAGAGCGATCCCTTCATCTACGATCTGCACCAGACACATCAACCGTTGTCAGGCACACCTCCTCTACCTGCTATTCACTTTATTGGAGTTGAACTTGCCCAACCGAGACTTCTCAGCCTCGGTGATCCACTTTTTCTATTAATTTTAGGTTCCACTTTGCATGCTTTAGTTTCTTACTTGCACAAAATTCTCTACTTAGGTTCTTGATCTATTCTTTGGGAATTAAACACACCACTTAATTAAAAAAATTACAAAAATAATTTGCATGTAATTTTAGTTCCACATCATTTGATATCAGAGCCTGTTTTGGGCTCAGTTCTTTTTGGATATTCGGATCGGGTGCTTCACCATAGCCATCCGGTCATAGGAGACTAGTAGGGCTGCAAGACCCTCTCTTCCCAATCTATGGGATCTCCTATGGTGGTAGGGGTGCCGCTATGAATTGACCCCTGAAGAAGAACACAAAGAGTTCCATTAGAGTTTTTGCATCTCGGCCTTCTCAGTACATCCCCTATTTCTTCAATTGTTTCTATTTGTATAAAACTCAAAAAAATATACTTTTTTTTTGAATTCCTTATAATTGAATTTAATTTTTAAAATTTTATAAAGAATTATTTCAATCTGTGAATTTTCTTCTAGTTGAAACACTGTCTGAGAACAATTCTGCTCTATTTTGGCAGCAAAGCTGATTTCGGAAAGTTTAGGATTCTTTTAGTATGATTTTTTCATATCTTTAATTTTATCATGTTCCCTACATATTAGGTCATAATCTGCAAGTTATCTTTCTATTTTAAAAAATTCCAAAAAAAAAAAGTACATATATTCATAAAACTCCAAAAATAGCTAAACCCTAATTTGCATTTTCATCTACTTACCATCATTGCATAAAATACTTTAAGGGCACTTTCTATATGTCAGATAAGGGGAGGAGTTGATAACCTCTCCTTATCCCAAAACCACATCCCTTGCATTTGGTTCCAAGCCTAATCTAAAATTAATTAGACTTAATATTTCCTAGTGGGCCAAGGACACCAATCGGTCGGGTTTCGATCATTATGGGATGACTAGTGCATCCAATTCATCTCCTATTACTGGATTCTGGTGTCTAGGCTAGAGGTACAGTGTCAAACGACCTAAGCGGATCAGTGGTTCCTTAATTGGGTCCCTGCGAGAGCAGGGGGCTTCCCACCATCCCACCTCTTACTTGGCCAGTTGAAGGACTAGGATATGAGTTGTAAGTTGAGTCAACCCATTCTGATTGGGCTCTAAGTCCAGGTGGCTATAGTCAAGTCAGTGTTGAGCCTTGCATGTGCACTAGATCAAGAGTCCCTTTTCATCCTCCATGTCCACCTTTGGCTGAACCCATGGATAAGCTGGAAGTCCAGCTTCAAGCCCTTGTAGACCAAGTGGCCCAGATGAACCATAAGTTTGGCCGCATGGATAACTGGTTAGAAGCCCGTAGGACCTAGATTAGATCCAAACCTGAGCCACCTTTATCCACACTACCCCAAACCTATGAACCTAGGACCTATGCATCTAGATCCTATGCACCCACACCCTTTAAGCCCAGTAGACCCATGACCTATCGACATGAACCCTATAAGATTAGTATCCCTAGATATGAACCCAGTAGTAGTCCACTACCCCTTAGTCAACCTGAACCCACTAGGAATAGTACCCATAATCAGAAACCAGGACCTAACCAATTTTCCCTGAGCTGACCTTCTCCTACCACTCCTGTGATTCACAAGGCTTACATTAAAGCGGAAGTGTATGAAGCTGATGTGAACTTAGTGGATGAGTATGAGAGAGAAGATGAGACACCTCTAGAAGATCTAGAATTAGTTGACCCTGTAAGTACCCAGGTAGAAGCCAATCTAGAGTTAGTTGACCCTGACTATACCCAGTCTAAAGCTATAATGGAAGAACAATTAGAGGAAGATAAATTAGAGATTGCTGCTAGAACCTTACCTAAGAAAACCATAGAGGAGAGCCAAATTACAGAGTCTAGTCCTACAATACAAGAACCAAAATAATTTATTAAGGACATGATCTCTTTATATCAGTACCCTCAAGAAAATCTCCCTCCTATAGTTTCCATTAAGGACCTCTTTCCTAAGATTAGTAACCCATCATTCCATTATACAAACCCTATAGATATATCTCAATCTCGTAAGGTTAGCCTCATTAGTCTAGGATTAGTCCCTGACATCCCTTCTTATATCCTACTGTATCCAACTAACCCTGAACCTTTTTCCCTACCCTACTAGACTAATTCTGAACCCACTTCTTATTTTCTGTCCTTTCTAGATACCACCAGCATTTCTAGGATCATTAGATTGTATTTAGTTGAGATTATCATATTGCATGCATTCATTACGCATGTTAGGTTTGTATTTTACTTCTAGCATACCCTATGGAATTTGCTAGGAGACCATTGTAAGTTTTCATATGCATGTCAAGCTAGGATCAATCCTAGAGAACCTATAATCTATTAGGTTTAGGTCCAAAGAGTTTAATAAAATTTCCTTCAATAGGAATGCTTAGTCAAGTCTGTTAGGTGTTGGTTAGGAGTTTGCATGTGCCCAGCATGTTCACCACCTGCACTAATTTTGAAACAAACTGGCTATTTCCCGAAGAAGGGCCAAGGAATTTGATGTAGGGGATTCCATCATGGTTAGGCTTAGGCCTAAAAGAGAAGTTTCATGCTTGCAGAGTCGGACCTTTTAAAGTGATAGAGAAGGTTGGACCAAATACCTATGTGTTAGATTTGCCTCTAGATTTGGGCATCAGTTCTACCTTCAATGTCGCAGACTTGGTTGAGTATAGGGAACTAGCAGCGATACCCAATGAGACCTTCGAACCTATTCCTTCCATTGAGAGTGACCCTAGCCCAGAGTATCCACCAATAAATTGGCCTAAGAAAGGAGAACGGATCAAGCGTATCTTGGACGATCAAGCCATAATGACCCGGGGTCGTGGCTATCAATGCTACTTGGTCCGATGGCAAGGCCGGTCAGAGTTGGATGATTCATGGATTTCTCGAAAGGACTTGCAGCGCCTTGACCCAGACCTTCTCGAGAGATATATAAGCCAGTATGACCCTTACTCGACAGGGTCGAGCTCCTCCCATCCCTAGAGAATTGGTACGGACACCAGAGGTACCAGAATAAGAAAGAGGCTTCTCAACCCTCTATGGATTACTTAGTAGCATTTGAGTCCATTTGTAATAAAGACTTAGCCAACCTGAGTTGTCTTTTATTATTTGAGTCCTGTACCAGTCAGCTCATGTTGAGCTAGTCTTCTTTCTAAGTCCTGTGCATATTAGTCCAAGTCTAGTGAAGACTCATACAAGTGAAGACCAAGCCAGTCCAAGTGAAGACCAATCCAACTAGAAGCTATGAAGACTATGGAAGGCCTAGGAGAAGAAATCAGAAGCCCGAGAGATAAATTAGAAGCCTTGGAGCCCTGGATCACAGCCTGAAGCAAAATGGGCCAGCCAAGGCCCAGGAGGGGAACCAAGGGGCGCCAATCCTTATGCTCACCACCCCTTGGTCGGCCACTAGGGTCACCTCCCTTGGCCGACCAAGGCAATAGAGGGGAGAGTGATTTGAGGGATTTTAAATCCTAGTCCTACCATGTATTTTAGCTAGGATTTGGGTGGGATTCAAATACCTAGAAAATGTCTATTGTAATCTTACTTGGGGGCCAAGTCTAAGAGTCTATTTAAGAGACTATACTCTCTTATATCAAGATACTTTTTTTTCATAAAATATAACTGAGTTCTTACAATTACTGTGTTCTACCTGCTGTGTGCTAAGGGGATTCTGTGTGAGCCCCTCCTTTTTCCTGGTGTCTTGTGCCCTGTCTCCAACTGCCAGCCATCTCTCCAAGCCCTGGCCGCCCACCCTCTAAACTTCCTTCCCCTTGCTATTTTTTATTTAATCCTTCATCTTTTATTTGTTTTCTAAACCTATAATGGCTGTTTGCAGGTCCCTCGGCTTCTACGAATCCAACGACTCCAACCTAGCAGCGATCGGGTCACCAAGTAGAAAGCCGAGAATTCGCGAGTCTCTGTCTTGATTTTCTAGGATGCATCCGGGAGCGAGAGCGATCCCTTCATCTACGATCTGCATCAGGCACATCAACCATTGTCAGGTACACCCCCTCTACCTGCCAGTCGCTTTATTGGAGTTGAACTAGCCCAACCGAGACCTCTCAGCCTCGGCGATCCACTTTTTCTATTACTTTTAGGTTCTACTTTGCATGCTTTAGTTTCTTACTTGCACAAAATTCTCTACTTAGGTTCTTGATCTATTCTTCGGGAATTAAACACACCACTTAATCAAAAAAATTACAAAAATAATTTAAATGCAATTTTAGTTCCACATCATCTAAGCACCCAGTGATCGCCTCGAACATCCCTTCCATGGCCTTCCAAGTCTCTCCAAAGCTTGGAAGTACCACACAAAACCCTACAAACATCAAGCCAAAGGCTTTCTAACACTGGCTCGATCAAAGGCTTTCATACATTGATTCTTCTTATCCTGTCCAAAAGCTTTCAAAATTTAAGTGTTAGGCCAAAGGCTTTCCAATACTGGCTCGGTCAAAGAATTTTGGGCATTGGATCATGGGTACTAGTATTGAAAATGGAAGATTTTCTTTCTAGGTAGGTGACTGTCTTCATAGAAAGATGTATAAAGGAGGCTAGTGGCATGGTAAAATGGTGTTTACCTTGGAATGGAAGGTATTGAAAATGGCTGGTGGCTTGGCTATGTTGATGCTACCATCACTAGCCAGAGGATGAAACTGGAGGAGGGTTCCCGTGGTGAATCACCTCTCCCAGTTCTTCCTTATCACCTAGTGTCGATGGACACTTGAGTAGAGGGAGAGGTGGAGGATGCTCCCCTGGGGCTTTTGTCACAAGCAGCAGGCGGTCCAGAGTCTCCAGGATGTTCTTCTCCCTTTCCTTCTTATAACAGGTGGGGCTTTTGTCCACATGAGCTCCCTTTTCTGTACTCACTAGTAGACTGGAGGGAACCTTTTTGTTGCCTTAACACCATGCGACAAGGGCCCGGACGTGTCAATCATCAGCTTCACTTGATTGCATGGTGTACCTCCTTGCCATAGCATGGTCTTCTTACCAATTTTCTATGTCCCAGATGTATTTCACAAAATGCTTCCAATAGAAGTGTAACTTAACCAAAATATAAATATATGTGTCTCAGGACTTTATGATGAGAAAAGATTATTTTCTATGTTTTTTATGCATGATATTATATGTTTGCTACTTGTTGAATCTCGGCACTTGTGGTCGCCCATGTTTTCATTGATGGTCTATCTCTTAGTTCCGTGAACTTTAGCAAGTATCCCATTTCTCCTTCAGAATCTTTGATTTGGTAGTTGCTTTAGCTTTTAAGATATCCTGCTAGCAAAAACATGATTTTTATATAAAACTTGTCAGAAAAAAGGTATACTATTTGGCAATACATTCATAAGTTTTTTGAATTCCAAGGTCGAGGTAGGGCATGCCATCTAGTTATGTCAGGTGATAGGTGCCAAGTCGAATAATCTCCTTCACATAATATGACCCCTCCAAATTTTAGGAGAGCTTCTCTTAATGTGTTGGCTAGGATACTTCAGCTCTCCTCAAAACTAGGTCCCCAGCTTTAGAAAAACATGTCCTAAACATGGATGTTGTGGTAGTGGGTGACCCGCCATCGGTAAGCAGCTATTCTTATAGAAGCATGCTCTTAAACTTTTTCCAGCAAGTCTAAGTTTGTTCAAAGTTATTTAAAGTTGCTACTTTTGTCAAAAATTTTCACCCTTGGTGATGGAGTTTAACTTCCAAAGGGATGACGGCTTCAATACTGAAGGCAAGATTAAAGCGGTATTCACCTATTAGAGTCCTCAATGTGGTTCAATAAGCCCAAAGGATATGATACAGCTCGCATGCCCACCATCCTTTTGCTCAATCCATGTATGTCTTCAACCCCTGCAAGAGAATATGATTAGCAACTTTGACCTCCATGTTAACTTGGGGATGGCAAAAGAAGTAAAACATTGGGTTATGCCCAGATCCTGACAAAATTTGGCAAGTTTGAAACACTAGACTGCCGACCATTGTTAGTAATGATGGTCTGGGATAGTCCAAAGTGGTAGATGATGGACTTCCAAATAAAGTCTTTGACTTTAGCTTCAATAATTTTAGCAAGTGGTTCAGTCTCTATCCATTTGGTGAAGTAATCGATCGCTACAAATAAAAACTTTCATCCTCCAGTGGCCAGGGGAAAAGGTTCCAATATGTCCATACCCCATTAAGTGAAAGGCCATGGTATGCTTAAGGGAGTGAGTGGAGCGACTATATGTTGGAGTGGTGCTGGCACCGATCGCACTTTCGGATCATGTCCTTTGTATCTTGTTCCATGGTTGGCCAATAATATCCCTATCTCAGGATTTTGAGGGATAAGACCCTACCTCCCAAGTGGATGCAATAAATTCTTTCATGAACTTCTTGGAAGGTGTATGCCATTTCAAAAGGGTGTAGGCATTTCGGTAAGGGTTGGAAAAATCCCCTCTTATAGAGTTTCTCTTCATAGAGTATAAATCTAGAGGCTCATTTTTGCATTTTACAGGCTTTTTCTCTATTTGAAGGAAGGCTTCCATCATGAAGATACTAGATGAATAGGTCCATCTAGCAAGGCTCAGTATCTATTTGGAGCACTAGTGTCGGCTTATTGATGTTGGGCACCTTCAAAACTTCAAAGAAGACTTGCACACACAAGTCATTGGGCACAAATGTAGCAAGCTTAGATTGAGTGTCATCCTAAAAATTCTTGCTGAATTTCAAAACTATAAAAGGCCAAAGTCAGGTCCTTAGCCTTTTAGAGATACTACTTCATGTTTTCTTCATGGGCCTCATACTCATTTAGAATGTGGCTCACCACAAGCTAGGAGTCACTATGGACTTTTAAGTGCCAAACTTCCAATTCTTTAGCAATGGCAAGGCTGAAAATTAAGGCCTTATATTTGGCTTCATTGTTGATAGAAGAGAACCCAAAGTAGAGGGCGTACTAGATGTCCCATCCTTCTGGGTTGATGAGTACGAGCCTTGCTCCGAAGCCATTAGCATTTGAGGTCCCATCCACATAAATCGTCCATTGGTTCTCCAGATCTTCAAGCATTGGATCTTCTTCTTTGGGTTCTTTCTCAAGGATGGTACATTTGGTGATAAAATCAATGAGCACTTACACCTTGATGGAAGGTCTCGAGCAAAACACCAAATCAAACTCAAAGAGTTCAAGAGCTCATTTGGCCATCCTGCCTAGAGTATCAGGTCGGTGTAAAGCCATTTAAAGGGGTTGGTTCATGAGGACTACCACTGAATTGGCTTAGAAATATAGTCAAAGCTTTCTGGCTAATGTCACAAGGGCAAAGATGAGTTTTTCCAGTCAGGTATACCTAGTTTCAGTATTTTGTAGAACTCGATTGACATAATACACTGGCTTCTATGTCAATCTTCTTCTTGAATGATGACTGAGCCAATGATAAAAAGGAAAACTGTCATGTACAGATATAGCTCCTCACTTTCTTTTGGCTTGCTAAAAGGTGGATGGGTACCGAGATAGGCTTTGAGCTCGTCAAATGCCTTCTAACATTTCTTAGTCCATTGGAAATCCTTCTACCATTTTAGTATCTGGAGAGGGGTAAACATTGTTCGGCCAATTTGCAAACAAATCGGCTAAGGACTATAATTCATCTAGTGAGCCTCTGGATGCCTTTCACAATCTTTGGGGCAGCCATCTATCTCATGGCCTGAATTTTTTTCAGATTGGCTTCGATCCCTTAGCCAAATACCATAAACCCAAGGAATTTTCTTGGAGGTCCCTTCAAACACACATTTGGCAGGGTTTAGTTTCAACCGGTATCCAGTATTGATACAATATGGCAAAAGTTTCCTCAAGATCTTCCACATGACTCCAGGAGGTATGGCTCTTGACTAGCATGCCATCAATATAAGCATCCATATTGTGGCCAATCTGGTCCCTAAAGATCTTATTCACCATCCACTAGTAGGTTGCTCCTGCATTTTTCAAATCAAACGACATCATCTTGTAACAAAATAAACCTTAGTTGTTAATAAAGGAGGTTTTTTTTCGTCTTCAGGAACCATTCGGATTTGGTTATATCCTGAAAATGCATCTATGAAGGTTAGGAGTTCGTGGCCAGCCATTGGGTCTATTAGTTGGTCAATGGGGGAGAGGATAAATGTCCTTCAGACAGGCCTTGTCAAGGCCTCTGAAGTCTATGCACATCCATCATTTTTCATTGATCTTTTCTACTAGCACTACATTGGCCAACCATTCAAGATAGTCGACCTCTCTGATGAACCCGGTGCTGGTTGGCTTTTGCACTTCTTCTATTATGGCTCTTTGATGTTCCGGTGCAAAGCTTCTTTTCTTCTGCTTCACGGATGATGATTTAGGTGTACCTTCAAGTGGAGTGTCATCACTTTAGGATTACTTTCTGGCATATTTGCTAAAGTCCAAGCAAAGATATTAGCATTTTTTTATAAAAAGACCATCAACCACTACTTTATATCTTCATCTAATCTTGAACAAATTTGGACAACATTTTGGGAGTCCCCATCATGCAGGGATATGGTAACAAGGTTTTCTACAAGCTATCCTCTTTCTTTGATTAATTTTTTCATGGTGTCCAATCTTTCGACTAGAAGACCATTCAGAAGCTTGATTTGCTTGGCTTGGTGGGCCACCAGGTAGCATTGTCTTTCCAGGGCTTAGTTTCTGTGCACCTCTCCTACTCCACGCAACATAGGAAATCTCATTAGCAAGTAGTAAATCGACACTATTGCTAGAAGAGCATTCAATCCCGATCAGCCAAATATAACATTATAAGCTGAAGGAGTCTTCACAACTATAAAAGTGAAACATACTTGGAATCGTCGGGGGGCATTTCTTGCTATTACTAGTAAAGTGACAATATTTCAATAGGGACCAATTTCCTCAAAAATCTTGCTATTGATGTATCTATCTTTTTTAGTCATTTGAGAGGAATGTTCATCTTTAAGAATGCATCATAAATAAAATATCTACCAAACTTTCACTATCAACAAGTACACGATGGATGTTACCATCATCAATATTGAGTGTTACGATGATAGGATCATGATGGGGATATTGGACCCCTCTTGCATCAGCCCAAGGTTATAGCTTCGTCAAAAAGTTTCCTTTTGGCTACTAGCCTCAACTTCTTCCTCAATCTCTTGGTGATAATGTTGATGTCATCTCTAGTGGGTCAATCAATGGGTTCTTCCACTCTTGGCGATGGTTCTGGTAGGTGCGGGACAGGAGCATCACATCACTCCCCTCGATCCTAAAAGAACCTATTCAACTTCCCATGGAGAATGAGCGTCTTAATTTTGTCTTGAAGTTTCATAAATTCTTCCATGTCATGGTCATGATCTTAGTGAAAAAGATAGTACTTATTATGGTTCATTCTTTTTAGCTTTGCTTGCATCTTTTGGGCTTCAAGAAACTATCCCTGAATTTGCATCAAAACATAAGCACATGGAACATTGAGAGGGATATATTGATCAAATTTCCATGGTGGTAGGATGCCTAGCTAGTCAAGGCTTCGTAGACACCGGATTTGGGGAGGCATCCTTCGGCATCATGGAGGTGACTAGCTTCTTGGCCTTTTTTCCTAATTCGCTCTTTTTGAGGGAAGCCCTGATATCGAGGATTATTCCTTAGGCATTGTGGTGGGTGGCAAAGTAGAAGATGGAGAAGAGCCAAGGTAGATGGAGTAGTTGGAAGAACATGAGCACCATATGCTTCTTTCGCTTGCACGTATTTTTTTGCTCTAGCGAGCATCTTGAAAAAACTCACTAATAGTTTCTTTTCTAGGGAGAAAAGAAAGGGACTCTATTGAAGATCATTCTTCAAGGTGATCATAGCAATTGCATGGTCAAGATTGTACACCTCCAAAGTCACTTTATTGAACTAGCTTACACATGATTTTAGGGATTCTCCCCTTCTTTGCTTGATATGAATTAGGGAGTCGGAACTCCATTGTGGCTTTCTGCTACTAACAAAATGGGAAGCAAAAGATCGACTTAACTGATCAAAGGAGTAGATGGAACCTAGCTTTAAACTGGAATACTAGTATCATACCAATTTTTTAAGAGTTAAAGGAAAGGCATGACATAACACCATGTTAGTGGCTCCATACAAGAGCATCATTATCTTGAAGCCCTGTAACTGGTCCACAAGATCGGTAGACCTGTCATATGTCTTCAACTATAGCATCTTGAAATATCTTGGCAATGGCTTTTGCATGATAGGGCCTCGAAGGGTGGCTAAGTGGTAAAGCTAAGATCATCATCTTTGGATGGTGCTAAGCCTCACAAGGCTTCAATGTATCAATCTATCTCTTGAAATTTGTGATCCACCCCGACATCTTTAGCTGGGTGTGCTTCAAAAAGTCATGGGAGTGAATGGGCCAAAGTAGGCCCTTCATCTAATCAAGGCAAAGGGGAGCACCTCCTCACCTGCCTGGGATTCTTTGGTGCCATAAGAGGGATAGGCTCCTCCTACACAACATCTTGCAGGAGTGGGAGTTATTGTGGCTCTAAGCATGCAGTTCCCAGAGGCACGGGAGTTTGCAGTGGCATGGCTTGATCTACTTTTGGCTATAGTGTAGTGGCTAGTGCCGTAGACACTACTGGGTGCTGGATCACTTGGATAGCAGTTGTTAACTCATAAACTTGCTGAGTGAGTCATTCTATAGGGTTAGGTTGATTTCCTTGTGGGATAGTGTCAACCTGAGCCCCTAGAGCCAGGTTTCCAGCAAGTTGACTATCCCATTGGAAAGTGGTAGCGTCGAAATGATGAGTAGACACACCTTTTGGTGGCATGTGATTTGCACTAGAGATCTTTTTCAAATAGTGGGTGAATAGAAAGCCCTTCCTCTATTTGATGATTTTGGAATCTGCTCGAAAGCTAGAGTAAGCTAAGGTGGGATGCCAGTGGCTATACCTGTAATAGAAACCCTGGTCAGAAGTGGCTCCAGTGAAGGCCCTCTGATGCTCAAGTTAGTATCTCAGACCATAGAGCAGAAATGGAGTGGTGAAAATAGAGTGAAGGCACATGAATGCACATAAGGGGGTGCGTATCTTTGGGGGGTTCCTGAGAATCCTCTTTTATGCTCAAGCCTTAAAAGTAGTCTAAGGACATCTTGAAATGATGGCTGGTGGATAGGAGGCAATCGGATTTTGGCCTTCATCATGATTACTGGAAGGAAATCATCCTTTGTCTGGGATATCCTCTCTCCATTAATGAAGGGTTTTGTCTTATCTATCTTCCTGCCATGTGCCTTAATGGCTCCAGGAGTTATGGCCCAAAGAGGGGTCATGCTTTTTTAAAGGCTGAGATCTACTCTTGACTATGGAATTTGACTGTTTGTTTATTGTGATAGGTATATTAAGGTGAGCATCGATAGACTTTTTCCTTGGTCATTTGGTGGGATACCTTGGTAGGGTGCTACCGGTGAGGTTTTGATTCCAAGTAGAGAGATTTGATAGTTCTAGAAGCCCTTCGAGGTTGGGGACCCATAGGACCTAAGAGTCGGAGAGGCTAGCCATTACTTATGCCAAAGGGATTCGATCAAACAATTCCTGACTGCAAATTTATGATACAGTAACTCAAATGGCCGAATGTCTATTTGGGAGGGGTCTGAAAGACTCAAAGGTTAGGCCTGTCAAGAGGCTAGGAGATCAAAGGTTTATATCGATAAGGAGCCGTAAGGTCAGAGGTTAGGTCTGGTGAAGACCGAGAGGGCCAAATGTATTTTAGTGTGATGATCGATAGGGCCAAGAGTTAAAGTATCACTCTTGACTTCTGCTCTTAAGAAGTGGGACTAGATGACCAGTGAAATGCTTTGGAGGAATATCTCAAAATAGGACCTATCTTTTGAATGATACGATAGCATACTACTATGATTATACAGATTTGGCTATTTTTGGATTGTTCGGATGTTTGTTTTGCATATCTCCATCCAAAATATCATGGACCCAGTATTGGAGGTAGAAATAGCCAGGTGTAGCTCCATCCTATCCTAAAATAGATTTGATCATTTCCTTCCAAGTCCTTCAAGATCTCAGGGGTGGGGTCTCCCTCTACATCATGGATGAAGCAAATTTTGAAAAAATCTCTAATACCAAAGCTTCAAATGAGTCATAAAAAATTCTAAAGAATGCATAGGGGTGTTGACAAAGTTATGAAGGTGAAGCTTCAAATTTTGAGAAGATAATTTGAGTTGAACATGAATGAATAGGAGTCCATTTCTAATTATTTTTCAAGTGATGTCAATAGTGAATGAAATGAAAAGAAATGGTGAGAAGATTGATGATGTTAGGGTGATGGAAAAAAAATTATATTTTTCGACTCCAAAATTTTAGCATGTGATGGTAGTCATTGAAGAAGCCAAAGACTTAGCACCATGATAATTGATCATTTGATGGGAATGCTACAAGTTCATGAGCATAGATTGAGTAAGAAATCTTCTAACTTCTTGGAACAAGCTCTCCAAATCAAGCTTTCTTTGCAAGATATTAAGGAAAAATGTCATGTTACTAGCACTAAAAGAGGCTGTGGTAGAAGCTATCAGAATTGAGGAAGAATTTATAGATGCCGTGGAATTAGCAATCAAAGAAAAGGATTTAGCAAGGAAGAGGATCCGGCTATGGATGAAGAGGTGGAAGGCATGGTGGAAGAGGCCAATTCTCATTTCCTCCAAAAGGAAGGTCAAGAGGCAATTTTAATCATCATTCTAATCAACAAGGCTTCAACAAGAGGAACATACAATGCTTCAATTATCATAATTACGGGAATTATATCAATAAATATTGGACAAAGCAAGGCAATAAAGTCAAAGAACAAGCCAATATCATTGAGAAAGAGAGTAATGATAAGATGACTTCTACTTTGTTGTTGGCTCATAATGGAAGGAGGATGAAAACAATGTATGGCTTCTTGATACCGGTGCAAGCAACCACATGATGGGAAAGAAAGAATTGTTTGTTGATTTGGATGAAAGTATACAAGCCTAAGTTACTTTTGATGATAATTCCAAAATTCTGGTGCATGTGAAAGATAATGTTCTCATCAAGCTCAAGAATGGTAATCATGATTTCTTTTTTGATATCTATTATATTTAAAATTTGCATAGAAATCTTTTGAGCTTAGGTCAATTTTTGAAAAAAAAATTTGTGTTGATAAGAAAAATTGCTCTATTACTTTGTGGGATAGTCATTATAATTTGATTACGTATATAAAAATGTTTCATAGTAGAATGTTTCCTTTGCATATTCAATATGATGTATTTTAATGTTTTAGCTCCATCCTATATAATAATTCTTGGTTGTAGCATTTGAGATATGGGTATCTCAACTTAATTTGGAGGCATGAAGCTCTTGGTTACAAAGAACATGGTGAAGGGATTGCCAATCATTGATCATCCACATCAAGTGTTTGAAGGTTATATTCTTGGCAAGCTTCAAAGATAAAGATTCACTAAAGCAATGAAATGGAAAGCATCAAAGCCATTGGATCTTGTGCACACTGATATTTGTGGCCCTTTGAAGTCTATGTCACATGGCAAGAATCGATACTTCCTTAGGTGGAAGACATTGGTGTATTTCTCGAGGAGGAAATCCAATCCATTTGATGTGTTTAAAGAGTTTAAAGTTTTTATTAAGAAGCAAAATAGCTACTAATTGAAAGTTCTAAGGTCTGATAAAGGTAAAGAGTATACATCCAATCTCTTTGAAGATTATTCTAAGAAGTATGGTATTATACACAAGTAACTCCATCATATACATCTCAACTTAATGGTGTTGCCGAAAGGAAGAACCATACAATCTTAGATTTGGCAGGGAGTATGATAAAAGGAAAAAATATGCCTAGAAAATTTTGGGATAAAGCGGTTTTATATGCTATCTACTTATTGAATATATGTCCTACAAAAAAATGTTCACTTAAAGACACTGGAAGAGGTTTGGAACTCTTTTAATCCAAATATCTCTCATTTTAGAGTTTTTGGATGCATTGCTTATGCTAAAATTTTGGGCACTAAAGACAAAGCTTGATGATAAAGGTGAAAAGTACATTTTCCTTGGCTATGATGAGCAAACTAATTGCTAAAAATGAGTTCACGAGTATACATGTTATGTTGACTCCAACCTTGATTTTGGTGAATGACATAATGTTTGAGTATGTACAAGGTACTAATATCTTGTTAGAATTTCAAGATCAATATTTTAGATACCCTTCAAATCAAATAGAAGACAAGCTAAAATATTCAATCCTTAAACAAGATTATTATATGTCTTTGGATGTCTTCATAATATAGAAAAAACAAGGAAATCATGAGTTATTGGAAAATTAAAAGTTGGAATGGAAGAAATCATGTCAAAACTTTAAAATTTCATATTTGACATGCATTTTTCAGATGGCACAAATTAAGTATCTACTCAAGGAAGAGGTGAGTTAATCTTTAGAAAAGATCCAAAAAAGAAAGAAGGTTTGGTATGCAAAAATTCAGTTAGCATGGTCAAGTGTCGACACCTGGACTCAAAGTATCAACTCAAGATATCGACTCAAAGATCATCTCAAGTTCCAAGTGTCGAAGTCACAGGAAATAAAAAAAGTAAAATTTTTGGCACAGGTTCAAACACCGATATGTGGACTCAGAGTATCAACGTAAGGTATCAACTCAAGGATCGACTCATATTCCAAGTGTCGAAGTCACAGGATAATCCAGAGAGTAAATTTTTTTAGAATATCTCAAGTATCGATACTTGGACTAGAAGTGTCGATTCAAGTACCAATACTTTCATTTTTGATAGCACAGTAATGGTTATATTTTCTGAATTGTAGAAAGTTGTACAAATGTTTAAATAGCTAGTTTTCACTCTCTAATAGCCATAAATGGATTTTTGAAGGTTCTAAGAGTATTTATTCCTCATCAAATACATTAAAAAAGTAAGAGAGAATCAAAGATAAATCTAATACTTCCAAGAGAGAATCTTTCAAAGTACAAACATCCAAACAAAAGCCTAGTTCTTAAACAGTATGCCATCAGTTCTCAACCATCAGTCTTCAAGCAATCATTAGAGGCATTTTATCGAAGAAGACAACAAAAAGAGATTCCACCAAGAGCTTCATCGACTTTTCTTTTGCTCTTTTTGAAAGCTTTTAGTTTCATTATTTCTTGTACTTTGTTTTGAGTTGTAACTAGTTTCAGAGAGATTGAAACAAGGGGATAGGCTTATCTAAGCCTTGAAATTGGATTGCAAGCCTATGGTTGGCTTGTTGTAAAGTTGTAGTTGGTGAGCCTAAGAAAAAATTAACTAGGTTAGGTTTGTGAGCTTGCAAAACAAACTAACTATAATCTTAAAAGATTATAATAAAATTTTCAAGAGATTCTTGGGGAGTGGACATAGGTACTTGGGATACAACGAACCACTATAAATCTTATATATTTGTTACACCTTGCTTTTATCTTCTTCCTCTCTCAAGCATTGTATATAGTTATAATCTACACACATACATTACAACACAATCAATTCACTATTTTTTAAATTCAGTACGTACTTATCAAATGTTTTAAAAAATCTAATTAACCCCTCCTTTTAGGTTACTTTGCTAGGAAATAAGTGGTATCAGAGCTTAGTACTCAGCAAATTAGATATAATAATCAAGAGTCAAAGATTAAATGGTAATCCAATTTGGTTCTTGTGTTATCGATGGGCAAACTTCAAACCATCCACCTTTGTTCAATAGAACAAATTATACATACTGAAAAACTCACATGCTCATTCATATACAAGCCATAGACTATAACCTTTGGAAGGCCCTTACAAATCAACAATTATGGTAGATAGTATTGCTGTTCCCAAGCTTGAGGATATTGGGATGAGCAAAACATAAAACAAGCTAAATTGAATGCAAAAGTTATAAACTTATTTTATTATACTTTAGATTTTAGTGAGTTCAATAGGATTTTTACTTGTTCTCAATCAAAGAAATATGGGATATACTTGAAGTTATCCATGAGAGTACTAATCAAGTAAAATAATCTAAGATTAATATGCTTGTTCATACATATGAAATGTTTAGGATGGAGCATAGTGAATCTATAACTGAAATATATACTAGATTTACTAACATCATAAATAGTTTAAAAAGTTTGGGCCAGTCTTACTGTAATACTGAATTTGTTAATAAAATTCTCAGATCTCTTTCGACTTCATAGGATGTGAAGGTCATCACCATATAAGAGGCCAAAGATATTGACACACTTATTCTTGACCAACTTCTAGGTTCTCTTATGACTTATGAGCTATCCTTGAAGCAAAAGATGACCGAAAATGAGAAGAAAAAGAAGACATCACCCTCAAGTCTACAACTACTAAAGAAGAATCTAGTGAAGACTTAAATAAAGGAGATAAAGATAATGAAACAGTCTTTGTATCAAGAAAGTTCAGAAGGTTCATGAGAAAGAAGAAGCATGGCTATAAGAAGAAGTCTCATAAAGGAGAGCTAAGCAAGGAGAAGGAAAAGGAGAAAGAGAATGAGCAACCTATTTGCTTTGAATGCAAGAAGCTGAATCACTATAAGATAGACTACCCCCTTCTCAAGAAAACCTCAAGAAAATACAAGAGGTAATGATGGTAACATGGAGTGAGAGTGAGGACTCTAGCCTTAACAAAGAAATACAACAGATTGCAAACCTATGCTTCATGGCTCATGAGAAAGAGGTAAGGTCTAAAATCGAAGTTGATTTTATATTTGAAGAACTGCAAGATGCTTTTGCTAAACTCATGGATGATTTTAAGAAGCTAAAATTAAAAAATAAAGAAATAAAAAAAAAAGGTTCTTCAGTTAACTAATGCAAATGAAAAGCTATAAAAAAAGAATGATATCTTAACTCAAGAAAACAAGAGTTAAAGGATCAAAAGCTTGCCTTAACTAGTGAAAATGAAGAGTTATCAAAAGTAAATAAAAGCTTAATTCAAGAAAACATGAATTTGAAAAAGCAAAAGCTAGCATTAACAAATAAAAAGCTTTCAAAAGAAAATAAAGCCTTAACCAAAGATAATAAAAGATTGAAAGAAGAACTTGATAAAGTTATATCATTTGTTGAAAAGTTTACCTATAGTTTCAAAAAACTAAAAATGCTTTTAAATAATCAGATAGCTATTTTTAATTAAGTCATATTAGATTTTAAATAACAAAAATAGCAAAAATATTTCAAAAGTTTTTTTGTTCCTACATCTTTTAGCATCATATGTTATTGTTGAAGTGGATTAGTATATCAAGCTTATTTATGTGATCATAAAAAACTAAATAATATAAAAAAAGTTTGGGTTCCAAAAAGAACCACCTCGACTAACCTTAAAGGATCCAAGATGGCTTAAGTATCTAAAGTTCTACTTGATTGATTTTGTAGGTATGACCTGTAATCAAGGAGAATAAAAGATTGTGGTATCTAGATAGTAGTTCCTCAAGATACATGACTGAAGATATGAAGCAATTCACATCTCTTGAAGCATTGAATTGAGATAATATTACTTTTGGTGACAATGGAAAGGGAAAAATTATTGGAATTAGTAAAGTTTGTATCACCCCCTCTATCTATTAGAAAATGTTTTACTTGTAGATGGATTGAATCATAATTTACTTAGTATTAGTCAATTTTATGATAAAAGATTTAAAATAATTTTTGAATTTTTATTATACATTATTTCCAGACTCAATGATAATAGAATCATGTTCATTGGACATAGATATGCAAACATCCATATGGTAGATCTTGATGATCTTCCTATAGAAGATAGTCAATGTCTAGTTACAATGAAAATCAAAGTCAATGAAACTAGTTGGTTATGGCATCGTAAATTAGGACATGTTAGTATGCATTCACTTTCCAAAATAAATAAAAAGGATCTTATAAAAGATTAGTCAAAACTCAATTTTGAAAAGAACAAAATTTGTGATGCATGCCAATTTGAAAACAAACTAATTTTTTTTAAAATTAAAAATTATAGTCTCAATTTCTAGACCTTTGGAATTACTTCATATAGATTTATTTACACCCTCCAAGGATCCTGAAAAAAATCAAAAGGAGGAAGAAGAAAGAACCTCACCTAAATACAAAGACTAGAGGTATGCCCATGGATATCCTAAAGAACTAATCATAGGTGATCTATCAAAAGGGATAAGGACTTAATCCTCTCTTAAAAATATTTATGATTATTTGACTTTTATATCACACGTTGAATCTAAAAGTACTGAAGAAGCTGAAAAAGATCCTAACTGAATAAATACAATGCAAGAAAAATTAAATCGGTTTAAAAGAAGTAAGGTTTGTACTTTAGTAGAAATACCACCTAATACATCAATTATTAGAACTAAATAGGCTTTTAGAAATAAGTTAAATAAAAATAGAATAGTAATTAGAAACAAAACTAGAAGCAATTTGATTATTACTTATATTTGCATGTTTCATAGATTTTAAACTATTTCATATGGGTATTAAAAGTGCATTATTAAATAGATACATACTAGAGGAGATTTATGTTGAACAACTACCTGATTTTGAAGATCATACCTATCCAAATCATATTTTTAAACTTCATAAAGCTCTTTATAGTTTAAAAACAAACTCCATGTATATGGTATGTTAGGTTAAGCAAATTCTTACTTGAAAATGGTCTTACAAGAGGAAACATAAATACTACTTTATTTTTCAAAACAAAAAATTATGATCTATTAGTGGTTCAAATTTATGTTGATGATATTATCTTTAGTGTCACTAATGAATTTCTTTATCAAAAGTTTGCCAAGTTAATATAGGGAGAGTTCGAGGTGAGCGTGATGGAAGAGCTAAACTTCTTTCTCAGACTTCAAATCAAGCAAATTAAAGAAAGAATCTTCATCAAACAAGTGAAATATACTATAGAGATGCAAAAGAAGTTTGGAATGGAGACAACAAAGCCAATGACATACATATGAGTCCCTTTTTGTAAGCTTGATAAAGATGAGAATGGTAAAAGTATTGATCAAAAATTATATAGAGATATTATTGGCTCTTTTTTATATCTTACTGTAAGTAGATCGGGTATTATATTTAGTGTTTGCATGTATGCTAGATATCAGTCAAACTCTAAGGAATCACATTTATTGGCTATTAAATGTATACTCGGATATTTGTCTAGCACTTTTGATATTGGATTATGGTACTTCAAAAATTCATCAATTAAGCTTATTGCATATTCAAATACTGATTTTGCTAGATATAAGTTAGATAAAAAGAGCACAAGTGGTACTTATCAATTTCTTGGAATTAATTTAATCTCTTGGTTTAGAGAAAAATAAAATTTAGTTGCATTATCTATGACTAAGATCGAATATAAGATCGAATATTTAGCAACTAGAAGTTATTATGCTTAAATCTTGTAGATTAAATAATAACTCAAAGATTTTGGTATTAAATTAAATAATTTTTTTATTAAATGTAACAATACAAGTGCAATTAATCTAAGAATCATGTTCAACATTCAAAAAGTAAGCACATTGAGATAAGACACTAATTCATAAGAGATCATGTATAAAATAATGATGTATTACTTGATTTTGTATCTATGATGGATAATTAGCATATATCTTTACCGAATCCCTTAGTGAAAATAGGTTTTGTATAATTATGAAAGAACTAGGAGTGATGGTTCTATTTGAGTAGACCTTTCATATTCTCTTAATTCTAACTCTTGGCAATCTCAACTTAATTAAAAACACCTCTCTTTGAACTATTCGTGGCTTCGTAACATCATTAGTAAAACCCCTTTGATTTCTTTTTTGAAGAAAAATCAATTTCTAATCAAAAGTGACCAAATGTCGACACTTGAGTTTTTACTAAGTGTTGACTCATCGAAGTGTCAACACTTGGACAAATCGCAAGTGTCGACTCACTAGCGGAACATGACTTTACTTAGAGCTCGACAGTGACCATTTTTTCACTTCTTTTCACTCTTTCTCTCCTCTAATCTTTTTCAAAAAGACTCCATAGCCCTCTAATAGTGGAATCTTTGATCATCACCTTCCAATTTGAGAATTTTCCATCTCATTCATTCAGATTCAAGCTTGATGGGTCCCCAAAAACAACTTGCCTATTATGGGAAGAAGGCTAGACCAGCTTCAGGTGATTCTAGGGAAACCAAGCGGCGATCCAAAGCTTGCATGACCTAGAGGAAGAGTGAGAGACCCTACCTCATCCACCTCCTTCACTGGTGGCAGAGAGGGTCTACGGGAAGGCCATCTAAACTGGGCAATAATCGATTTCACATATTTTAATTGCAAGGGGTTTTTCATTGGAGCATGGATTTGAGCTTTGGGGGTATGAGGCCTTTTACTCATTGAGGGAGAGATATTACCCTTATCTCATGAGAAAGTTCTATGGATCCATGGTTCGAGGAGCAGATGAGTGGACTACAATGGTCAGAGGGATTTCGATGCCTATCACTAGACAGATGCTGAGTAGAAGATCCCCCTCCGAGGAGTTACTGCAAACTACTTGGGAGATAAAATAGATGGATCCAGATATATACTCGAGAGGGAGGACATACATGGTGTTTGTATGATGGTAGCCAATCAATTATCAATCGACATGCAACTCCTGCACCAGATCATTACTAGGATTTTAGTTTCAAAGACTGGCCAATTTGATTTCATCATGGAGAGGGAGGTTATACTCATGACTATACTTTTACGAGGGATTGTGGTATACCTGCATGGGATCATGGCCAAGCAAATGCAGGAGGCAGCCGCTAATAGGAGACTTTGTCTACCATACAGGATGGATTTGACCTGTATCTTTAGGGATTTAGGTGTTCCTCTTGAAGGTGAAGCCTTCAAGGAGATATATATAGATATGTATGCTGAAAAGTCTCTGCATAGGATAGGCTACAGAAAGATTGATGGATAATGGACTGTAGAGGTTCGAGACAGGAGGCAAGCTTGACTTGGAGGATGAGATTAGAGCTACAAAGGCAAGACCATCTGAGCCAGTCACTCGCACTACAACAGAGGTAGGTCCATCTGAGCTAGCTACACCTCCTACAACCCTTGTAGATACAAAGACAACTGATCAGCTTCACCACAGACACCCACTACACCCCAAGCAAGTGCTTAGGTTGATGGCAAGCTAGGACAGAGGATCACATCTATGGTTAGCTCGATCAGGGAGGAGATCTATGGTTTATCCATCAAAGTAGACCATATGCAAACTGAGCTGCATGTTCTGAGAATAGATATGCATCACTCTTTGAAGCATCTCAGGGGGAGAGTGGAGACTGGGTTTACCGAGATTCTTGCAGCCATCCAGTGTCTAGCACCCATTACAGCTCCTATAGGACCTTTTGATCCTCCTCCAAACTCTCCACCATAACCACCTCCAGTAGGTTAACCTCCAACAGCAGATCAACCACCTCTAGTATCTGACCCTACTCTTCTTGTAGACCATTCTACTGATCAGCCTGTCTCACCTCCTGACCATCCTACCCAACCAGCCTCTAGGATTCTAAGCTTCCACACACTTGGCTTTCATTGCTCTGGTCCCTCTAGTAAAACTAGAAGCTTGACTTATAAGAAGCCTAGATATTCAGCTTCTAAAGTCATGGCTCCTATAGTCACAGATTTTTTTTGATGAGGATTAGCCTTATTGGTACTATCCATAGGATTTTAGGTCTTATCTTTATCTATCTAACTTGATATTTTTGTAGAACAAGCATTTTATATTCTGGTATCTACAAAATATCGATTTTGTACTGATACATATATCTATATACATTGTGTTATCTTTATATTTTCAGGTCTCATGAAATTTTATATGAATGAATCTCTTTCTTTCTCATATGTTCACTCTGATAATCTGTATAAATGAAATGTTTTTAATTATGCACACAAATAGGGGAAGCTAATAACCAAAAGAGAGAATAGAAAGGTTAATAATAAGCAAAGACTTAAGTTATTGCATTTGTATTATTTAACATAATCGAATGATGATAAAAAGGGGGAGTAGAAGTATTGTATATAAGTAAATAAAAGTTAAATGCACATTTACACATGAAAGGGAGAGAAAAATTAAAAATTTAAGTCTATTTTTTATCATTTGATCTACTTTGATATATTAGTGATAAACCCCGATACATTCATTTTGTATAACGATACGTCTCAAAACATTCTAAAACATACCAAAACTTCTATCCTATATGCTCTAAATATCAATATATGCTATGATACATTGATACATTCCTTGAAACATTACCCTGAAACATTGATATTTAATAATGTCTTTATAATTCTAATATATCTGTGCTCTGATACATCAGTTTATTATGAGCAATTATATTCCTATACGATCATGCTCTGATATTTTGAGGAACATTATCAATAAATTACTCTAACATCTTGACAAACCAAAAAAT
Organism: Areca catechu; assembly: GCA_021397845.1. Lineage (NCBI taxonomy): Eukaryota > Viridiplantae > Streptophyta > Magnoliopsida > Arecales > Arecaceae > Areca > Areca catechu. The sequence goes on along the minus strand of CM038050.1, from coordinate 154,906,902 downwards.
CAATCTCATTCTGATACCAAAATTTATAATTAAAATTTACAAGCTCTGATACTCTAAATTTATGAGCTTATATATTTAATATTTTGTCATCATCAAAAAGGAAGATATTATTGACTCTAGCCTTGATTTTGATGAATACACAATATTTGAGTATATATGAGGTACTAATATCATGTTGGAGTTTCAAGATCAATGTTTCAGGTACCCATCAAATCAAATAGAAGATGAGCTAAAATAATCAATCCTTAAGCAAGATAATTATATGTCTTTGGATATCTTCATAATATGAAAAGTCAAGAAAATCATGAGTTATTAGGAACTTGTTGCCCAAGTGGCTTTTTCCCAAGAGGGGGGTGAATTGGGAATTACAAAATTTTTGCAAGTATGTGCACAAATAATTCCTTTTAGTGGTTAGGTGCTGTGTTAATCAGAGAATAAATGCAGAAGCTAAAAGGTAAATCAAACATAACACAAAGAAAGCAGGTTTATAGTGGTTCGGAGCAACCCAGCTCCTACGTCCACTACCCAAGTTCACCACTCGGGATTTTCACTATATCCCCCAAACCGGAATACAGTCGGATTGTTTTACAGGCTCACAATCCCAACCTCTACACTTGGGTTTTTAAAAGCGGGCTCACCAAAGAAACCCAAACTAGGTTTTCACAGGCTCACCTAGAACCTCTACACTTTGGTTTTTAAATAGGCTCACCAAAGAAACCTCTACACTCTGGTTTTTACAGGCTCACCAAAGAAACCTATTTGGTTTTTAAAACCGGGCTCACTAATAACCCAGATATTCTAAAAAATAGAATAAAGAAGCAACAATAAAGACAAACTCTGTTGTCTGGGTGGTTGCCAATGTAGCTCGAGTGAAGATCCACTGAATGCTCTTCAATGCATTTCAATGGCTTCCTTGCTTTTCTCAAAAGATGCTTCAAGCTTCTGGTAAGAGTTGTTGCAGGCTTGAAAGTAGACTTTAAAGCTCAAGTGCTCTCTCTCTTCTCACTTCAATAAGTGTTCAATAAATGTCCAATAATTCATTAGTCTCTTCAAAGATGTTCTCATACCTTATTTATAGAGACTTCAACTACCTTCCCTTGATTTTGAACGTTGTAGACCATTGGAAGGTGACAGGTTACCGTTAGAGCACTTTTGGAATTCAAAAACTAGGAACTGGAACTAGCCATTGGAGGTGACCCCGTCATTCCAGTCGGCTCAAACAATCTTCGAGTCAGCTCGGATCAAGTTCGGGTCGACTAGGCTGAATGCCAGTTGGCTAGCTTCCACAGTTGAGAAAATACCTTACTCTGGACAAGTCGGCTAGGTTGGAATCCAGTCAGCTTGGATCTCAGAGGCTCTTAGACCATTCTCAACCAAGTTCTGGACGAGTTATCTGGGCTGAATTCTAGTCAGCTCGGATCCCTGAGAATCTCATAATGTTCTCAACTATGTTCTGGACGAGTCGGCTGGGCCTTGGTGCCAGTCGGCTGGATCTGTGTGCCAGAGAACTTCTTTCCTGTGCTAGTGCCAGAGTCGGCTGGGTCCTCCATCCAGTCGGCTCGAAATTGGTTCTTCAGCCAGATCAACCTCTATCTTCCAGAACACTTGTCCCATACTTTGAAGACTTCTTTCAAGGACTTCTTACAATAAATTCAAGAAAAATTAAAGCTTGAAAACTACTAGAAGTAATCCTTAAACTTGATTTGCGTAGGAATCTTTTGTAGGGTTCTTCTTCACAAGATTCTAAACATTTTACAACTCAATACAAAGCAATAAAGATTGTAGGATTTAGAAAGTGTGTCAATGTAGTTGTCCTACAAAAACTTGTCAATCATTTGAAGAGTTGTTATTTAACCAAATGTATGCTCCAATATTTTGTTATCATCAAAATCACTTTAGGGGTCAACAATTTTTCCCTTTTTGATGATGACAAAACACTGGGCATGAAAAGAATCTATTCTATTCACAAGTATGGATGTATATCAAGTTAAGCATTTACATTTGTTTGACAATTCATAAAATCAACTGTAATCTCAAATGTGTATCAATATATGCTATATAGTTATGCACAAAGTTTATTTTATAAACTGTAAGTATCAGAGAATGATTGCTTGTATGTATCAAGCAGCATTAAGTATTAACAGATAGATGTAGTAAGTAGAGAGCATCATAGTAATCATTGAAGCATGTAAATTGAACATGTAAATCTCCCCCTTTTTATAAAATTTCTAAACAATAAGAAATTTCTCAAGTTTCTCCCCCTTTATCATTCAATTGAACATTTTAACAGAATAATATGCAAAAGATCATTCAAAAATGCAAAGATCATTCAGAAATTCTTTAAAACTCCCCCTGTCTACTTTGCTTTAGTAGTTCTATTGCAATTCATTAAGCTTTTTCTTTCATGCACTCTATGGTTCTCCCCCTTTTTGTCATCAATACAAAAAGGTTAAACAAATAAGTTCAGAATTTTAAATAGATTGAGAAAGTTTTAAGATTTGTTTGAGATAATTTCACTTTCTCAAATTAGAGAGAGAATTCTATTTAAACAAATGGAGAGAGTAAACAAGATAATACATATACACACATTACACAGTGACCAAAAAGATGTTCATTTCATTTCTATCAAAAAGGTATTCAGTACATCAACCATTACACAAGTTTTAAAAAGCATTCAAAAAGTACTGAAACTACAAAACATCTACTCAGAGTCATCTTTAGGAACATTGGCACCATGCCAAGAAGTGGGTCTAGGTGATCGACTAGATGAAGCATGAGGAGGATGAGCCCTAGGGTGATGAGAGGTACTAGGAGCCTTAGTGGAAATGGGAGGTGGATCATACAATGGTCTAGTCCTAGCTGTGACCTCCAAGGATCTGACAATGCCACAGATAGACACCATCTCCATCCAAATTGCTCCAAGCTGTTGCTCCATGTCCTTGAGGTTAACTGGCACTATGTTCACTGCCTCCTTCATCTCACCTATTTCTTTCTGCATTGATATAAGCTCAGAAGCTTGGACATTGGCGAATGCCTCAGCTAATCCTCGAAGTCTACCAAGCTCCGACCTGATGATCCCAATGCCTATAGTGTAATCATCAGCCATACTTCTTGTATCAACAATAGTTTTCACTTTGCCTCTAAGTTCCCTCAACTCAGTTTGATATTCATTTAATGTAGTGTCCACAGACTTCAAAATTGCTTCAGAACTTGAAGAGATACAATTCAAAATTGGTTGAAGTTCTATCTGAGGAGTTGATCTTGAAGTTTCCATAGCTTCAACCTTTCCTTATAGATTTGAATCATGCACTTCCAGTCTATCCAATCTGCTATCCATTGAATTTTTCAAATCACTAAATAAAGAAGTTATTGTACCTGTCAGTGTATCTGTCAAGCTTCTCATCTGTTCTTCAATCTGAACTTGATTCATTTGAGGCTGTGGTGCTGCAGAAGGGTAGTCAGGTAAAGGAACATCAGCTGCAGGCAAGTCAAACTCTAGTGCAGGCAAATCAAACTTCGGTGTAGGCAAATCAAACTCTGCTGCAAGCATATCAAACATAGGAGAAGGTGCTCTAGTCTCCTCAACAATAGCAGCAGGCTTAGATACAAGTGACTCAGGCTCAGGTACTGGTGTAGAAGAAGTTCCAACTGCTTCTATATTCTCTTCCTCTTCTTCTTCTTCACTACTACTTGAGCTGCCAATAGCCCTTACATTGGTGCCTTTCTTTCTCCATACTCCTTCTAATTGGAAGTACCCCATCCTCTCTAGAGTTTTAGAAGTGTAGACATATGCATGATGCAATTCCAATCCATCTTCATCATCTAAACTGACTTTATGAGATTTAAACAAGAGGGTAAGCATCATTCCATAGGGTAGATAGGATTTGGCCTTCATAACTGTCTCCTTCATTTGCATGATTATAATATATGATAGATTGACAGGAGTTTTCTCTAAAATGTGCTCCATAAGGCATAAATCCTTTTCACTCACCCGATCAAATCTCCTGGTTCTTTGCAAGAAAATTCTACAAATAAAATTGTAAAGCAATCTCATTTCCAATGACAGGGTGTTAGCAAAAACTATACCAATTCCTCCTACATCTTCTTTGTTCAGTATTGTTCTTAGAGTCTTTTTTCTGTTGCCAATTACTAGAAATCACAGTCCATCAGAAGGTATGTTCAGTAATTCATGTAGAGATTCCTCATTGACTATAATCCTCTTTCCTTTTACAGTGGACTCCACATGATTAGTTTCCAGTCTTAAATTTTCATAAAAACTTCTAACCAAAGTGGGATAGGTCTTTTCATTCAAAGAACAAAATTTTCTCCACCCTTGAACTTCAATTAAATCTCCTATTTTTAACCCAATGCCTTTAATAAACTTAGAGTTAATTCATCGGCCAGAGGTTACCGGACGCGTAGACATCGAAGGCACTTGGCTAAGAGCGGTTGGAGCATCTCTTGTGGCTTCCTCTGCAAATTTTTCACTGTGAAAGGTGCTACTTGGCTCTTCTTGCCACCTTTTGGACCTTCTTTCCTTTTCAACAGTTGGAGCAACCCTAATGGAGCATTTACCCGTCGCACGCTTGGGTGCCATTGCTAGAAAAGATGGAAAATCAAGAAATTAGAATGCTTGGAAGGGAGAAGGAAGTCTTTGGAACAGGTTTTGGAGATGAATGAACCGTTAGAGAAGACAATTTAAAGGTTAAATGGTTCAGAGAAGAGTTTATAACCTTAAGCAAAATACTTTGGTGCGAAATTCAAGTCGACTCGAGTAGCCCTAAAAAGGCTTGAGTCGGCTCGGCCAGAGCTCTCCTAAAACCATCAGAGGATCTAGTCGACTCAAAACTGCTCGAGTCGGCTAGGCCAGAACTTGCTCAAAATTCTCAGAAAATCCAATCGACTCAGATTAAGATCTAGTCGAGTCGAACAGAGAAAATAAAGTTTTAAAAAATTCGAACATAAATTAGAAAGATTTTGAATAGAATTTCGAAGGAAATTAAGGCTCAATAAAATAGAATAAATTGAGGAGGTTCTCTAGATAAAATTTTATTAGATTTGAAGGAATTAGGTTAGAGAATTTAGAAGGGATCGCAAAGTCCTAATTCATTCCTAATTAGCTCAAATCTATCTTGATTGAGTGGCTTAGTAAATATGTCAGCTAATTGATCTTCAGTAGGAACAAAATCAAGCACAATATTATCATTAGAAATATGATCTCTAATAAAATGATGTCTAATTTCAATGTGCTTGGTTTTAGAGTGTTGAATTGGATTCTTTGTCAAATTAATAGCACTTGTGTTATCACATTTAATTAGAATTTTAGATTGTGATACACAAAAATCTTCTAGTTGTTGTTTAATCCATAACACTTGAGCACAACAACTACCAGCAACCACGTACTCAGCCTCAGTTATGGACAAGGCTACAGAGTTTTGCTTCTTACAGTACCATGAAATTAAATTCAACCCTAGAAATTGGCATGTATTGCTAGTGCTTTTTCTATCTATTTTACAACTAGCATAATTAGCATCAGAGAATCCAATCAAATTCAAAGTAGAATGTTTAGAATACCAAATTCCTAAATTACTTCTTCATTTCAAATATTTAATTATTCTTTTAACAGCAAGCATATGTGTTTCTTTTGGTGATGACTGAAATCTAGCACATACACATACACTATATAATATGTCAGGTTTACTTGCAGTCAAATACAATAAGGATCCGATCATACCTCTATATAGCTTTTGGTCAACATTGGATCCATTCTCATTTTTGTCTAATCTGCAAGCTGGGCTCATGGGTATGCTCATTGATTTGTTAATCTCCATACCAAACTTTTTGATGATTTCCTTGATGTATTTGGCTTGGTTGATGAAGATGCATTCCTTTGTTTGTTTTACTTAAAGTCCAAGGAAGTAGTTTAGCTCACCCATTAAGCTCATTTCAAATTATCCCTGCATAAGCTTAGCAAATTCTTTACATAGTGATTCGTTAGTTGCACCAAAAATGATGTCATCAACATATATTTGTACAACTAAGATGTCATTATTCTTCTTTTTGATAAATAGAGTTTTGTCTACATTATCTCTTGAAAACTCATTTTCAATCAAGAAAGTGCTAAGTCTATCATACCAGGCTCTAGATGCTTGTTTCAAACCATACAATGCTTTGTTTAATTTAAATACATGGTTTGGAAAAGTGTGATTTTCAAAACCTGGTGATTGTTCCACAAAAACTTGTTCAGAGATAAAATCATTAAGAAATGCACTTTTTACATCCATTTGAAAGAGTTTAAAGTTCATGTAGCAAGCAAATGCAAGTAGTAATCTAATGGCTTCTAGTCTTGCTACGGGTGCATAAGTTTCATCAAAATCAATACCTTCTTCTTGGTTATATCCCTTAGCCACTAATCTAGCTTTGTTTCTTATAATGTTTCCTTGCTCATCTAATTTATTCCTATAGACCCATTTGGTTCCTATTATTGGATGGTCGGTAGGTCTATCTACAAGTGTCCATACCTTATTTCTTTCAAACTGGTTTAATTCTTCATGCATTGCCATCATCCAGTTTGGGTCAGTCTCAGCCTCTTCTAAGCTATGGGGTTCTATTTGTGACATAAAGGCTAGGTAATCATGTGCATCCTTATGTGCAACCCTAGTCCTAACACCATGTGAAGGATCTCCTATTATTAATTCTTTAGGGTGAGATGTAACATATCTCCAGTCCCTCGGTAGATCGGTGTGATCCTTACTTACCGCTTCTTCTCCATCTTGAGTGTCTTTGTTTTGAATGCTTAAGTCATCCATTCCTTTTTGCAATGTACCTGCATCATTGTCTATGCACTCTTCTTGTCTAAAAGGTGTAGGGTTAGTTTCAATAAATACAACATGAATTGACTCTTCAACAGTAAGAATCCTTTTATTAAAAACCCGATATGCTTTGCTATGTAATGAATAACCTAGGAAAATTGCATCATCAGCTTTAGAATCAATTTTTTATAAATTATCTTTTCTATTATTATGCACAAAGCATTTACATCCAAACACATGAAAATAACTAATATTGGGTTTTTTGTCATTCCAAAGCTCATAGGGGGTTTTTTTTAAAATAGGACGGATCAAAACGCAGTTTAAAATATAACATGCAGTATTCACTGCTTCTGCCCAAAAGTACTTTGGAAGATTGCCTTCACACAACATTGTACGAGCTATTTCTTCCAATGTCCTATTTTTTCTCTCTACAACACCATTTTGTTGAGGTGTTCTAGGAGTGGAGAAGTTGTGATCAATGCCAAATTCAGTATAATAATCTTCAAAAAATTGATTTTCAAACTCAGTTCCATGATCACTTCTAATTGAAATCAAAGATAAGTTATTTTGGTTTGAAACCTTTTTATGAAATTTTCTGAAAACATGAAAAGTTTCATCTTTCGAAGCAATGAACAAAACCCAAGTAAATCTCGAAAAATCATCTACTATCACAAGAGCATATTTCATCCCTCCTAGGCTTGTGGTCCTAGTAGGTCCAAAAAGATCCATGTGAAGTAGTTCAATAGGTCTTGTTGTAGAAACTATATTCTTTGATTTAAAACTCCCCCTTGTTTGTTTATCCATTTGACATGCATCACAAACATGATTTAAATCAACTTTAAACTTAGGCATGCATCTAACAAGATCTTTAGAAATTAATTTGGCAATTGTATGCATGCTAGCATGACCTAATCATCTATGCCATAGTAAACCTGACTCTTTGGTCTTAGCATTCATTGCAACTAGACTAGGGCTACTTGACATGGCAAGATCATTAAGATCTACCACATAGATATTCTCGAGTCTATGTCCAATGAACTTATTGCTAGAATCTAACGAGTTAGTTACTATACACATAGAACATTCAAAGACAACCTTGAAGCCTTTATCACATAATTGACTCATACTTAAGAGATTATACTTTAATTTGTCTACTATCAAGACATTTTCAATAAAAGTAAAGGGAGTTATTTTGATCTTACCAATACCGATTATTCTCCCTTTGCCATTATCTCCAAAGGTGACCAAGCCTCCTTCTTTAATTTCAAGGATGATGAATTGGTCCTTGTCACCCGTCATATGTCTTGAGCAGCCACTGTCTAAGTACCACCTTTTCTTCAATTTTTGGGCTGCAAGACATTCCTGCAAAACAGTCAATGAGTTCTTTTAGGTACCCAAGCTACCTTGGATCCTTGCAGGTCAGTAGAGATGGTTCCTTTGGGAACCCAAATCTTTCTTACTTTCTTAAGGACATTTCTAACATTATTGCATTCAAAAGCTTTATGTCCTATTCTTTTACAAATATAGCAAACAACTTTAGAATTTTTGATTGAAACAGAATTTGAAGATCTAAAGGTTGATGCACTTGATGCAGATTTTGAACTTTTTGAAATGTATGCATTTTTTCTCAAATTCTTAGGAACATATAACAAAGACTTTGAAGTAGAAACAATTTTTGGTGTGGCTGAAACTTTTTGAGATAAAACATTTTGAGCAGGTGTTTTGGATTTCACAAAAGTGGTTGCTAAAATTTCATTCATAAAAGAAGTTTTAAACCCAATTCCAGCTTTATTTCCTAAAATTTATTGTTCTTTTAAAATTAACTCAAGCTTATTTGAAGATAAAGTGAGTTTTTCAACTAAAGGCTTGAGTTTTGTAACCTCCTTTTTCAATTCATTATTTTCAGCAAGTAAATCATTGTTCTTCCTTTCACATGAAAGATTTTCATTTTTTAGCTTTTCAAATTTTTCAGAAAAGTCATGCAATTCTTTTTATAATAAAATATTTTTTTCTGAAATTTCATCCTTTTGTTTGAGTAAAAAATCATTCATATTTTTCAATGATTTTATCTTTACTCCAGCTTTCTTAAATTTAGATAATAATTCATGAAAAGCAGAATTTAATTCATCAAATATAAATTCAGTGAAATTGTTAGGGGATGTTACCTCATCTTCGAGACCCATTAAGCATAAATTTACGGTCTTGGTGGTCTCTTCTTCTTCAGATGATGATGAGTCTTCACTGTCGGATCATGTGGCAACCATGGCTTTCTTTTTCTTCTTCTATTTGAAGGATTTCTTTAACAATGGACAGTCTGGACGTATGTGTCCCGGCTTCTTGCATTCAAAGCATGTGGGGACTACCTCTTTATCTTTCTCTCTATTATTTTCCTTTTCCTTACCATAATCCTTCCTATAAAATTTTCGATTATACCTTCCTTTCTTTCTTCCCATAAATTTTCTGAATCTCCTCACAACCATGGCGATGTCATCGTCTTCTAGGTCGTCATTGGAGGAAGTGATTTCTTCTTCAGATTCTTCATCATCCCTCTTAGATTCAGAAGCAACTTTGAAGGCTATTGTCTTCTTTTTCTTTTACTCATCTTCCATTCTGTGCTGCATTGTCAGCTCGTGGGTGATGAGTGATCCCAGTAGTTCATCCAGCAGCAATGTGTTTAGATCTTTGGCTTCTTGGATTGCGGTTACTTTGGGATCCCATTTGTTGGGCAAAGAACGAAGGATCTTTTGAACTAGATCTGTATTAGAGTATACCCTGCCAAGACTCTTCAAACCATAATAATATCTGTAAATCTAGAGAACATGGCAGAAATTGTTTTAGAAGGTTCCATTTTAAACAATTCATAATTATGAACTAAAAGATTTATCTTGGAGGTTTTCACTTGAGAAGTTCCCTCATAGGTCACTTCGAGTTTATCCCAAATTTTCTTTGCTGAAAAGCAAGTGAAAATTCGGTTGAACTCGTTTGCATCCAAAGCACAATATAACAAATTCATTGCTTTGGCATTTAATTCCCCCATCTTCATGTCATGATCATCCCAGTCCTCTTCAAGCTTAGGGATGTCCACGCCATCAACTTTAATTGTGGAAATGTGTGGCCCTTTCAAGATGACCTTCCATAATTGAAAATCTACTGCTTGTATGTAAATCTTTATTCATGCTTTCCAATATGAATAATTAGTGCCTGTGAATAGTGGAGGTCTATTTGTTGACTGGCCTTCAGCCAAGGATGTACTCATGGGATGAGCCATCAATCTTTACTCAAGTAATTAGAGACACTGCTCTGATACCAGCTGTTGCCTAGGTGACTTTTTTCTAAGAGGGGGTGAATTGGGAATTATAAAATTTTTGCAAGTATGTGCACAAGTAATTCTTTTTAGTGGTTAGGTGCTGTGTTAATCTGAGAATAAATGCAGAAGCTAAAAGGTAAATCAAACACAACACAAACAAAGCAGGTTTATAGTGGTTCGGAGCAACCCAGCTCCTACGTCCACTACCCAAGTTCACCACTCGGGATTTCCACTATATCTTCCAAACTGGAATACAGTCGATTATTTTACAGGCTCACAATCTCAACCTCTACACTTTGATTTTTAAAAACGGGCTCACCAAAGAAACCCAAACTAGGTTTTCACAGGCTCACCTAGAACCTCTACACTTTGGTTTTTAAATAGGCTCACCAAAGAAACCTCTAAACTCTGGTTTTTATAGGCTCACCAAAGAAACCTATTTGGGATTTAAAACCGGGCTCACCAATAACCCAGATATTCTAAAAAATAGAATAAAGAAGCAATAATAAAGACAAACTCTGTTGTCTGGGTGGTTGCCAATGTAGCTCGAGTGAAGATCCACTGAATGCTTTTCAATGCACTTCAATGGCTTCCTTTCTTTTCTCAAAAGATGCTTCAAGCTTCTGGTAAGAGTTGTTGCATGCTTGAAAGCATACTTTAAAGCTCAAGTGCTCTCTCTCTTCTCACTTCAATAAGTGTTCAATAAATGTCCAATAATTCATTAGTCTCTTCCAAGATGTTCTCATATCTTATTTGAAGAGACTTCAACTACCTTTCCTTGATTTTGAACATTGTAGACCGTTGGGAGGTGACAAGTTACCGTTAGAGCACTTTTGGAATTCAAAAACTAGAAACTGGAACTAGCTATTGGAGGTGACCCTATCATTCCAGTCGGCTTGGACAATCTTCGAGTCGGCTCGGACATGTTCAGGTCAACTGGTCTGAATGCCAGTCGGCTAGCTTCCACAGTTGAGAAAATACCTTACTCTGGACGAGTTGGTTAGGTTGGAATCCAGTCGGCTCGGATCTCAGAGGCTCTTAGACCATTCTCAACCAAGTTCTGGACGAGTCGGCTGGGTTGAATTCCAGTCGGCTCGGATCCTTGAGAATCTCAGACGTTCTCAACCATGTTCTAGTTGAGTCGGCTAGGCCTTGGTGCCAGTCGGCTGGATCTGTGTGCCAGAAAACTTCTTTCCTGTGCTAGTGCCAGAGTCGGCTTGGTTCTCCATCCAGTCGGCTCAAAATTGGTTCTTCAACCAGAGCAACCTCTATCTTCCAGAACACTTGTCCCATGCTTTGAAGACTTCTTTTAAGGACTTCTTACAATAAATTCAAGAAAAATTGAAGCTTGAAAACTACTAGAAGTAACCCTTAAACTTGATTTGCATAGGAATCTTTTGTAGGGTTCTTCTTTACAAGATTCTAAATACTTTACAACTCAACACAAAGCAATAAAGATTGTAGGATTTAGAAAGTGTGTCGATATAGTTGTCCTACAAAAACTTGTCAATCATTTGAAGAGTTGTTAGATAACCAAATGTATGCTCCAATGTTTTGTTATCATCAAAATCACTTTAGGGGTCAACAAAACTTAAAAGTTGGAATGAAAGAAATCATGTCAAAGCTTTAAAATTTCATATTTAGCATACATCTTTCTGATGGCATAGGTCAAGTGTTGACTTAAGGAAGTGGGAAATCGACCTTTAAAAAAGATCCATAAAAGAAAGAAGGTTCGGCATGCAAAATTTTACCTAACATAATTAAGTGTCGACACATGGACTCAAAGTGTTGATTTAAGGATCAGCCCAGCTCCAAGTGTCGAAGTCACAAGAAATAACAAAAAATAAAATTTTCAGCATAGACTCAAGCATCGATACCTAGACTTAAAGTATCGACTCAAGGTATTGACTCAAGGATTAACTCATGCTCCAAATGTTGAAGTCACAAAATAATCTAGAGAGCAAAATTTTTCAGAATAGCTCATGTCGACACTTGGACTTGAAGTATCGATTTAATATATCGACTCATAGATGCAAGTGTCGATACTTCAGCTTTTGACAGCACGATAATTACTATATTTTTTGAACTGCAGAAAGCCAAATAAAGATTCAATGGCTAGTTTTCACTCTCTAATAGCTATAAATGAATTTTTGAAGATTCTAAAAATATTTACTCCTTACCAAATATATTGAAGAAGTAAGAAAGAATAAAGACAAAGCTAATACTTTCAAGAGAGAATCTTCCAAAGCACAAGTATCCAAACAAAAGCCTAGTTCTTAAAGAGCGCGCCATCAATTCTCAACCACCAACATTCAAGCAATTATTAGAGGCTTTTTATTGAAGAAGACCACAAAAAAGATTCCACCAAGAGCTTCATCAACTTTTCTTTTGCTCTTTTTGAGAACTTTAGTTTCATTACTTCTTGTACTTTGTTTTGAGTTGTAAATGGTTTCAAGAGGATTAAAACTAGGAGATAGGTATATCCAAGTCTTGAAATTGGATTGCAATCCTAGGGTTAGCATGTTGTGAGGTTATAGTTGGTGAGCCTAAGGAAAACTAATCGAGTTAAGTTTGTGAGCCCAGAAAATAAATCGACTGTAATCTTGGAAGATTATAGTAAAATTTTTAAGGGATTCTTGGAGAGTGGACATAGGTACTTGGGGTTCACCGAGCCACTATAAACTTTATATATGTATTATGCTTGCTTTCATCTTCTTCCTCTCTTAAGTATTTTATATAATTATAGTCTGCACATATACATTGCAGCACAATCACTTCACTATTTTTCAAATTCAGTACATACTTGTTAAAAGCTTTGAAAAATTCAATTTACCCTCCTCTTGGATTGCTTCATTGGATAACATGTTATATTTGAAAAGAACACATGTGGGGTTGGAACCAAAATGAGATTACTCTAGTTAAGCTACAACTTAAACAAGAAGTACCAAGATAAATTAAGAATAAATCACAATCACCACCGCAAGGATCTCCTTCCTCATCATTATCATCCTCATCATTGGGAAAGCTCAAGTGAAAGGCCACTTAAAGTAAAAAACTTGAGAGAAGTCTATGAAGTTATGAAGAATCAAGTTGATGATCTAAATTTGTGATTTTTGTTCATGGATTGTGATCCTATATGTTTTGAAAAAGCTATTCAAGAAGACAATTAAAAGAAAGCAATGGATGAAGAGATCAAGGCAATTGAAAAGAATGACTCTTGAACTATGACATGCTTACCACAAGGCAAAATGGCAATTGGTATGAAGTGAATGTACAAGACAAAGAAAGATGCAAAAGAAGAAGTTCAAAAAAATAGAGCAAGGTTAGTGGCAAAGGGTTACAAGCAATAACCTTGAGTTGATTTTGGTAAAGTATTTGCTCTCATTGTCCAGTTAAAGACAATTGGATTGGTTCTTTCTTTGATGGCTCAACATGATTAAGTGGAAGATCTATCAATTTGATGTACATAAAATTGGCTTTCTTGAAGAATAAATTTATGTGGAACAACCTTTAGGGTATGCTAAAGTAGGTCATAAAGATAACGTATACAAGTTGAAGAAGGCCCTTTATAGATTGAAGTAAGCACCAAAAGCATGAAATGAAAGAATTGATAAGTATTTTCATGACAACGGCTTTGAAAAATATCTTTATAATCATGTTTTTATATGAAGGTAACTACTAATAGAGATCTAGATGCATTGATTGTATGTCTTTATATTGATGACTTGATCTTCACCAGCAACAATCCAACTTCATTCAACGAATTCAAGAAAAGCATGATTTGAGAATTTGAAATTCCGTACATTGGTTTGATGGCTCACTTTCTTGGTATTCAAATACCATAAATGGAAGATGGGATTTTCATTTTTCGAAGTGGCTATGCAAAGAAGATTCTCAAGAGATTTGGAACAGAGTCTTACAATCTAGTTAATATCCCCCTTGATAGTAGCTTGGAGTTGAGAAAGATTATTGAAAATGGTAATGTTGATCCTATATACTTCAAAAGCTTAGTATCTCACTTGCAAAATACTGGATATTCTTTATGATGTTGGATTGATTATTTGATATATGGAATCACCAAATGATCATTCACATCTCAATGCCACCTAGAGGGTCCTTTGCTATATCAAAGGTATACTTAATAATGGATTATTCTCTCATTCACATGATTTTAGACTTGTAAGTTATTCCTATAGTGATTGGGGTAGAGAGATTTAGATGAAAGAAAGAGCACCTCCAATTATATTTTCTTTATAAAAATAGTGTATTCACTTTGTCCTTCAAGAAGCAACCAATTGTAACTTTGTCAACTTGTGAGACAGAATATGTGGCCGCAAATTATACCATTTGTTATGCTATTTAGTTGAAAAATTTGTTGAAGTATTTGGATTTTCTTAACAAATTGTTATGGAGATTTTTGCTGATAATCAATTAGCAATTATTTTGGCTAAGAACTCGATGTTCTATAAGAGAAGTATTTAATACTCGTTTCCATTTCATCTGAGAGCATATGAAGGAGAAAAGAGTGAAATTAGTACATTACAAGTCTCAAAACTAAGTGGTCGACATCTTTACCAAGCCATTAAAGCATCATGTATTTAGAAGATAGAAGATCATGTTAGGTATGAAGACTTTTGGAAATTGGGTTTAAGGGGATGTTAAGAATGTAAACCCAATTAAATGAGTTTCTTTTGTCCTTTTGCTTAGTGGCGTTTATATAATTTTTTGGCTTTATAATGTACTAAATAGTCTTTTAATTGTTTTCCACTTAATGTAATTAATTGGAGAGGAACAAACCCATGAGTTGTAATGAAAAGGGTGTCTATTGAGTTTTTTTGAAAAAAAGAAGATTATGGTGAAAGTTTTGTAAAAGAAGCCCCCCAAATGCAGTTTTCTAATGAAAAAAGAAGAAAGATTGCGAGAAAAAAATCATCTACTAGTTGCTGATTTTTTCAGGACATTTGTAAGTTATATTTTTTGATTTCTCATGTTCGAAATGAAAGTTTTAAAAGTTGATTTGATGTCATCTTGTATCCCATTATTTGGCTTTATCTTTGATTGTTTATGTGATGCCATTTGCATATTATTAGCATCTATTTAGCTCCAACAGTTCTAAGGTTCCAGAATTCTTGATAGTTTGCTTTGTCTTCATTGTCAATTGGTTGAGTTAGGTTTTAATTGGATATGTAAATAGTTTTTTCATTTGACATTTATGAGATGTAATGATGTTTAAACTAGGAAGACTTGAGAACGCACCAATTTCTCATAGGGGAAAAAAATGATATTTCACTAATTAAAAAGCCTACTCTTGAAGTGACTCCTACTCTTCCTCCATCCTCTCTGCAAACTTTATGGTATTTTTCTCAGCACTAAAATTTGGCTACTATCATCCCATGTATAATACAAAATTTTTCATAAATTTTTAAGTCTATCATTTAATCTAAACTCTAATAATTGTTAGCTCAATTAGTTGGCATCTTTGTCCCATCTAATCGCTGCTTCAACTATCACGCCCCGAATCCAGCATCGAAATCGGCTATGCGACCGACTACACAAACCCTAGATTTTATCTTAGAGATCATGCGAGGCCTAGGTATACAAGAGTCACTTACCTCAAAAAAATATCATTCATCACCAAGCTCACATTCCTGCCGAACTCTGTGAAAGAAGAAAGTAGGGTTGTGAACTCTACAGCCCAGTAAGGTTCCCTCACAAT
This sequence comes from Areca catechu, assembly GCA_021397845.1. NCBI lineage: Eukaryota > Viridiplantae > Streptophyta > Magnoliopsida > Arecales > Arecaceae > Areca > Areca catechu. The sequence continues at coordinate 154,891,067 of CM038050.1, read as the reverse complement.
CACATCAGTATTAATATAAAAACTGAAAACAGTAAGATCATAATCATATAATGGAAAATGATAAATTTTTCAATCATGTAACCAAAACTAATCACATATCAAGTATATCAAAAACCTTTTATAACATTATAATTACTTTATATGTTTTCATTAATTTTCCTCCTTCTTCAGGATTTTGGACTAGCAATTATCATGCGATGCCCATGATTGGCAACCACACAATCAACCATGTATTCTAAACCCATGGCCAAGCTAGCTCACGTACAAACCCCGTGACTCTGGTTGTCCCATGTTTTAAATGCCCATGGCCAGCTATTCTACGTACAAAGCCCGTGGCTCTGGCAACTTTAGATCCATGGCTAGTCCAGACACCGTTATCACTTTATCCATCCACATCATCTTATCAAATCGTATCACGATGTCAAACCTGAAATCTCAAACTTCTTAATTATCGGCATCACGGTCCAAACCATCAAAAGTAATTTTTGTCCGATAAACACAGTATCCAGAAATATAAAATAATAACAACCATATTCATATTGTCCTTCATAAAAACTCAACTACACCATGCAACAATAAATCATGCATGCCAATGCTCATGTATTCGGATCAAAACCATGCCATGTAAAATAATATGTAAAACTGGTGATCATGTCCAGAATCTTTACCTTCAAGAGCTAACCCAAAATATCCAATATCAATCTATACCCGGAGTTCGCTCAACACTTCCTGCTCAGGAGACTATTCCCCTACAACATAAATAACTCTTAATGTAAATAATAATCCTAAATCAATTATAAAATCCTGAAACCTCTTACCTGGATTTTTCATCAGTAGTCCATCCAAAAAATTCTATCCTCACGATTTCCGAGAAAGGAGACTTTCTAATCATCTCTCTTCATATTCTCTCTTCTCATCTTCTTTTCTCTTTCTCCTTTTCTCCTCTTATTCTCTCTTCTTTCTCTCTCCTCATTCTCCTCCTCTTCTCTCTTCTTTCTCTCTCTTTGGGTTACAGGCTTTTTTCCTGCTCTCTGTCGACGTCCCTTAATAAAAGAGAAGGAACCGATCTACAATCAAATAGAACCCCTCGTCTAAGAAATCCTAAACCACCAGAAAAGCTCCCAGACCATTAGACCTAAGGTCGACATCTCAAACTGTATCAAAATCCAAATCCAAAAGCTCTTGATCAAGCCTAAACTCAGTCGGACTCATCCCAGCCATTTGATCAAGTGATCTGACGGTCCAAATCGCTCAGAAGAGTCATAGACCGCAGTGGACCACGAGAAACCCCATGGAAAATATTTGAGAAATGTGGGGAATACCCAGAGCAGCTACCGCTCCAAGCTGGGCTGAGCCCACGCGCCCGTGCACATCGCAGGAGTCACCTTCTCCCCTACCGACTTGAAGCCCGCCGGCAGCGAGAACTCTTAAAGACCTAACAATGGAGAAAAAAGAAAGAAATCTCTAAACTGAGAAGGATGGAAAGATCTAGAAGAACAAAGACTTGGAGTTAAGGCAGAAATGAAGACCTCTTCAAAAAAGCTGAGAGAGTAGGAAGATTCATTCTAAGAGGGTGAAGCCCTTTATATAAGCAACGGCAATGGCCTTAATGTCCCCCTCAAATAATGTGAAGCTCTTCCGATCGTGCCACATACACCTGTGCCGATCGTGGGTATGAACTACCAAGAGGCAGAAGTTGATTCGATAGGAGGAAAAATAACAGGTCAACCTTGATCCTTGAAAAACTAAATGATGGCCAAGATGAAATCTTCGTATAGTACTAGATGTCTGTAATGGTGCCACATTTTACAATCCGAGCCAGAGACGAAGAGTCGACCTAAGCGCCAAAATAAAAAGAGCCGATGTGACCCTTAAATTCGTGCCAACTCTTCCAATGTTAATGAAAGCCTGACATCTGTTCAAAGCATGACACTCAAAATGGAAGGCAGTTAAGATGGCCAGCCAAGCCTGAGATTTGTCATCATTAGCAATCTGTTCCTTTCCCGGGAGAAGACAAAAATTAATACTCCCATCTTTCAAAGTAATAAATTGTCTTGAAATTGGGAGTGGGGGGCAAGTGTTATGATAAATCAGATCGAAGATTTAATTGACCCACTAGACCGATCGACCCCGCAACTAGAAGACCAATCGACCCCGCAACTAGAAGACCAATCTGACATGAGGATAGATTGGCATAGCACTTCGGTCGATGACAACATACAACCTACGGTTGGTCGGCCATCGACATGCTTCAAAATAATTGGCCGACCTGCAGTCAGCCAATCCACTTCGACTTATGGTCTATCGGCTTTAAGGCCCACCAAGAATAGCCTGGTTGTTATAACCAACAAACCATATAACTGATAGCCATTGCATTAGCAAAAACTGAGAGGAATAACCACCAACAGTAACTATAATTAGCTGAGAGAAAGTTATCTTAATTAACCTCCCTAACAGCAATCAGTTATAAGAGAGCATTAACCACTTTCAGTTGGATCAATGCCTATAAAAAGAGGTAAGAGGAGATCTCCGAGGTAAACAAGTCTAAGTCTATCTTAAACAAAGTCAATTTGATATATTTTTATTTTCTATCTATGTCCTCTTTAAACTCTCCATTCTATTGCCTAAACTCTACTGATTTAGGTATCAGAGTATTCCCCGCTAGAAAAATTCCGGTCTCGAATTTATTTTGTAGGAATCCAAGACGGCGAACTGGCAATCTACACATTCTATCTGATCCATAAAGATCAGCGTCAACAGAAGTAATTATAAGGTTATCAAACCAATTAAATTTTGAAACTTCCCATCCTTTACATTACTATGTGTCTGAAAATCATATTCTACTTTTTCTTCTTTATAAAGTGACATATTTAAACAAACTAATAATGTTGTTGATTGAATGACAATATATATATAGGATTTTATTTTTTAAAATCTTTCTATTTTTTTTTGAAATATTTTCTAAATTTGTTTAATATTTTATTTTATGATTCTATTTTTTAAAAATAAATAAAAAAAATTGACTTTATGAAAAAAAAAGGCACTTACTCAACAGGCCCAGAGTGATGGGGAACTAATATGCATGCAATTTTTCTTGTATGTTTTACATGTTGAGTTAGGTGATTAATTCCCAAATTTCAGATCAAAATTATTTATAGGGAATTTTGTATGAATTTTTGAAGATCAGCATGCAGATTAGGACCTAGAAAAGTAGTAAAGAAGGACCGCCGGGGCTGAGAAGCCTCGGTTAGGGCAAGTTCTCCTACAATAAAACTACTGGAGGTAGAGGGGTGTACCTGACAATGTCTGTGAAGATCGCCGCAAAGGGCTCTCTCGTTTCTCGACGGATGCGGCCTGGAAAACCGAGCCAAAGACCCGCGGATACCCGGCTTTCTGCTCGGTGATCCGATTGAGGCTTGGCTGGAGTCGTTGGATTCGTAGGAACTCAGGGACCTGCAAACGACCTGTCAGGGGTTAGAAAGCTCACAAAGGAACAAGAAAACAAAGTAAAAATAGCAAGGGAAGGCTTCTTTTGGAGTGGGCGTCCAGGGATCTGGAGGGTTTGTTGGCAGCAGGAAGATGATTGCAAACACCGGGAAGAAGAACTCTCACAAACCCCTTTATGCACACAGCAGGGTATCACACCACTCAATAGAAGAACTCAAGGTTTTCATTCATCAAAAATTCTCGTCATACAAGAGGCTAGGGTCCCTTAAATAGACCCTTAACCTTGGGCTCCAAGTAAGGGTACATAAGTCTTTACATAAGAATCCTTTTCCCTCTCAAACCCTAGCTAGAAAATAAAGAAATATTAGGTAGAAAAATCTCTAAAAATTTTCTTGACTTGGTCAAGACTCCAAGGATGCCTAGGGGGGCGTGTTGGGCTTCTAGGAGCAGCAAAAGGCCAGCCCAAAGGGGCTCGGGTGCATGGGTTTGGGCCTCTGGAAGCTGGGGTGGCCTGGTAGCCAGGTAGCAGGAATATTCCCTGGTATCTTGCTTCTTAGGGGCTTGGGCTTGGCACCTGGGCTTGATTTCTTTGGGCTAGGATGCAGATGGACCTCTGGAATCATGGATGCCATTATCTATGAATATACTTTGGCATCTGGAAGGGAATCTGGGCATCTGGAGGGCATCTGCAAGAAATCAGGGTTTTCTGAATTTTCCTCCTGGGGTCTTCAAATCTTCAAGCTGGGTTGGACTTGTGCTATACTTCCATGTCTTCAATCTAGTTGGACTTGGTCTTCACTTGTATGATATAGTCTTGAGTCTTCAGTATGCTTGGACAGGACTCAAAAAAATAAAATTAGCTCAACATGAGCTGACTAGCATTGGACTGAACTAGCTCAAAATGAGCTGACTAGTACAGGACTGAAATAACCACTAAAAATACTCAAATAACAACTAAAATGGACTCAGATGAGCTAAGCTCTTATTACAGATGGACTCATAAATTATTGATGAATTTACAGAGGGTTGAAAAAGCCTCTGTCTTATTCTGGTGCCTCCGGTGTCCCCACCAATTCTCCCGGGGTGGGAGGAACTCGACCCTGTCGAGTGAAGGTCAGACTGGCTCACATATCTCTCGAGAAGGTCTGGGTTGAGGCGTTGCAAGTCCTCTCGAGAAATCCACGAATCGTCCGACTCTGGCCGGCCTTGCCATCGGACCAGGAAGCATTGATAGTCATGGCCCTGGGTCGTGATGGCTTGATCGTCCAGGATACGCTCGATCCGTTCTCCTCTCTCAGGCCAAATTTGTTTGTGGACACTCTAGGTTAGGGTCACTCACAATGAAAAGGAATAGGTCCAAAGGCCTCACTAGGTAGCGCTGCCGGTTCCCTATACTCAACCAGGTCTGTAATATTGAAGGTAGAACTAATGCCCAAATCCGAAGGCAAGTATAACACCTAGGCATTTGATCCAACCTTCTCTATCACTTTAAAAGGTCCGGCTCTAAGAGCATGAAGCTTCTTTTAGGCCTAAGCCTAACCAAGATAAAATCCACTACATCAAATTTTTTTGACCCTTCTTCGGGAATTAGCCAGTTGTTTTAAGATTAGTGCAGGTGGTGAACATGCTAGGCACATGCAGACTTCTAACAAATGATGCAAAGGACTCATACTGACACCTAACAGACTCGACTATGCATTCCTATTGAAGAAAATTTTATTGAACTCTTTGGATCTAAACCTAATAGATTATAGGTTCTCTAGGTTTGATCCTAGCTTGACATGCACATGAAAATTTACAGTGAACTCCTAGCAAATTCCAAAGAGTATGCCAGAAGTAAGATGCAAACCTAACATGCGTGATGAATGCATGCAGTATGCTAATCTCAGCTAAATGCAATCTAATGATCCTAGAAATGCTGGAGGTGTCAGGAAAGGGCAGAAAATAGGAAGTGGGTTCAGAATTAGTTTGGTAAGGTAAAGAAAAAGGTTCATGGTTAGTTGGATAAAGTAGGATAAAAGACAGGGTGTCAGGAACTAATCCTATACTAATGAGGTTAACCTTACGAGGTTGAGCTATATCTACAGGGTTTGCATAATGGAAGGATGGGTCGCTAATTTCAGGGAAGAGGTCCTTAATGGAAACTATAGGAGGGGACTCATCTTGAAGGTATTGATTCAAAGAGATCAGGTCCTTAATAAATTCTTCAGGTTCTTGTATTTTAGGACAAGACTCTATAATTTGGCTCTTCTCTATGGTTTCCTCAGGTAAGGCTCTAGTAGCAGTACCTATGTTCTCTTCCTCTATTTGTTCTTCCATTATAGCTTTAGGTTGGATATGGTCAAGGTCAACTAGCTCTGGGTTGGTTTCTACCTGGGTATCTACTGGGTCAGCTAATTCTAGGTCTACTAAAGGTGTCTCCTCTTCTTCCTCATACTCATCCACTAGGCTCACATCAGCTTCATACACTTTCGCATTAATGTAAGCCTTGTGAATCTCAGGAATGGTTGGAGAAGGTCGGCTAGCAGGAAATTGGTTAGGTTCTGGTCTCTGATTATGGGTACTACTCATAGTAGGTTCAGGTTGTATAAGAGGTAGTGGCTCACTATTGGGTTCATATTTAGGGATACTAATCCTATGGGGTTCAAGTTGACTAGGAGAAGCATGACTAGTACTAGGTTGATACTTAGGGGTTATGGGTTCTCTAGGCTCATAGGACAAGGGTGCAGATCTATGGGTCATGGGATTATAGGATCTGGGGTCATATGATTTTGGGTCAGCTCTATGATCAGGTTATAAGGATGGATCAAGGTATGGGGTCCTCCTAAGGTTGGGCTCTCTATATGGGTCAGGATATTGGGTCCTCCTAGGATTGGACTCCCTATATGGGTCAGAATACTGGGTTCTCCTAGGGTTGGACTCCCTATATAGGTCAGAATATTGGGTCCTCCTAGGGTTGGACTCCCTATATGGGTCAGAATATTGGGTGTTGGGTCTACTAGGCTCATAGGGTGTGGGTGCATAGGATCTATGATCATGGGATCTAGAGTCATAGGATCTAGGTTCATAGGTTATGGATTCATAGGTTCTAGGTTCATAGGATTTGGAGTCATAAGATCTATAGGTTGTAGGTATACTAGGCTTGTAGGGAGAGGGTAAATAGGATCTATCTTCCTGGTCTATAAAATCCTGATTGAGTCTTCTAGGACTAACCTTAGGGATTGGGTCATGACGATGGGCTCTCCTAGGTTCAGCCTCAAGGTATGGATCAGGGTTTGGGGTCCTCCTAGGTTGAGGATTGTAGTACGGGTCAGGATAAGGGGCTCTCCTAGGTTCGACCTCATGGTATAGATCAGGGTTTGGGGTCCTCCTAGGTTGAGGGGAATCAGGATCTGGCTCAGACTGTGACCCATGGGTTTTTCTTGGGGTCCCTACCCGGACTTTTAACTGATCAAACCTATTGGCAAGATGGTCAATTCTATCATTGGTTTGAATACGAGACTGAGTTAACTGGGTCATCTGGGTAGTTATCTGGGCCATTTGATCAGCTAGGGCTTTTATTTGGGCTTGTAAATTTTCCATGGGTTCAGACATTTATGAAGGAGGTGGGTGATATGAAACTCCTGATCTAGTGCTCATGCAAGACTCGATCAGACCGACTATAGCTGACTAGACCTAAAGTCCAAACTAGATGCTCAATCAGGGTGGCAAACTAGCCTATAGTAACCCTGTACTCAGCCAGGCAGGTGTAAGGAGAGTGTTAGGTCCCTGATTGCCAATCCTAGACACCAATCAGAGATTGGCCAGGTAGGCGGACCAGCACACAAGCCCTTCGGGATTGAGTCCCTAAACCACCGTTCTAGACACTGAGCACAAGGCACACACAGGTTAACTTGACACAGTGATCTAACACTAGCTCGGACCCGACCAGTTGGTGTCCCTAGCCCATTAGGGCAAATTAAGTCTAATTAATTTTAGGTTAAGGCTTGGGACTGAATGCAAGGGATGTGGTTTTGGGCTAAGGAGAGGTGATCAAATCCTCCCCCCATCTGATATAGCAAGAGTGCCCTTAAAAGTAAATTATGCAATGATGGCAGGCAGATGAGGATGCAAATTAGGATTTAAATATTTTTTTTTTGGTATTTTTAGAAAATATGTATTTTTTTTTTGGTATTTTTTTAAATAGAAGAAAACTTGCAAATCATGGCCTAATATACTGGAAATATACTAAAATTAAGAAATATGCAAAAACTCCTAAACAAAACCCTAAAACTTCCAAACTTGTCTTGCTAAAAAAAACAGAGCCGAAAATTTGTAGGCCCTATTTCGGCTTTCAGAAAATTCACAGGCCATAATAAAATCTGGAAAAATTTCTAAAATTACTGTGAATTATGATAAATCCAGGAAAATAAATTTCAGAATTTTTGGAGTTTCTAACAGGGAGAAATAATTAAAATAACAGAGTATATACGGACTGAGAAATTGCAGAAAACAAGCCCTAATCTAAGCTCTGATACCAAATGATGGGGAACTAATATGCATGCAATTTTTTTTGTATGTTTTACATGTTGAGTTAGGTGATTAATTCCCAAATTTTCAGATCAAAATTATTTGTAGGGAATTTTGTATGAATTTTTGAAGATCAGCATGCAGATTAGGACCTAGAAAAGTAGCAAAGAAGGACCGCCGGGGCTGAGAAGCCTCGGTTAGGGCAAGTTCTCCTACAATAAAACTACTGGAGGTAGAGGGATGTACCTGACAATGTCTGTGAAGATCGTCGCAAAGGGGTCTCTCGTTTCTCGACGGATGCGGCCTGGAAAACCGAGCCAAAGACCCGCGGATACCTGGCTTTCTGCTCGGTGATCCGATTGAGGCTTGGCTGGAGTCGTTGGATTCGTAGGAACTCAGGGACCTGCAAACGACCTGTCAGGGGTTAGAAAGCTCACAAAGGAACAAGAAAACAAAGTAAAAACATCAAGGGAAGGCTTCTTTTGGAGTGGGCGTCCAGGGATCTGGAGGGTTTGTTGGCAGCAGGAAGATGATTGCAAACACCAGGAAGAAGAACTCTCACAAACCCCTTTATGCACACAGCAGGGTATCACACCACTCAATAGAAGAACTCAAGATTTTCATTCATCAAAAATTCTCGTCATACAAGAGGCTAGGGTCCCTTAAATAGACCCTTAACCTTGGGCTCCAAGTAAGGGTACATAAGTCTTTACATAAGAATCCTTTTCCCTCTCAAACCCTAGCTAGAAAATAAGGAAATATTAGGTAGAAAAATCCCTAAAAATTTTCTTGACTTGGTCAAGACTCCAAGGATGCCTAGGGGGGCGTGTTGGGCTTCTAGGAGCAGCAAAAGTCTGGCCCAAAGGGGCTCGGGTGCATGGGTTTGGGCCTCTGGAAGCTGGGGTGGCCTGGTAGCCAGGTAGCAGGAATATTCCCTGGTATCTTGCTTCTTAGGGGCTTGGGCTTGGCACCTGGGCTTGATTTCTTTGGGCTAGGATGCAGATGGACCTCTGGAATCATGGATGCCATTATCTATGAATATACTTTGGCATCTGGAAGGGAATCTGGGCATCTGGAGGGCATTTGCAAGAAATCAGGGTTTTTTGAATTTTCCTCCTGGGGTCTTCAAATCTTCAAGCTGGGTTGGACTTGTGCTATACTTCCATGTCTTCAATCTAGTTGGACTTGGTCTTCACTTGTATGATATAGTCTTGAGTCTTCAGTATGCTTGGACAGGACTCAAAAAAATAAAATTAGCTCAACATGAGCTGACTAGCATTGGACTGAACTAGCTCAACATGAGCTGACTAGTACAGGACTGAAATAACCACTAAAAATACTCAAATAACAACTAAAATGGACTCAGATGAGCTAAGCCCTTATTACAGATGGACTCATAAATTATTGATGAATTTACAGAGGGTTGAAAAAGCCTCTGTCTTATTCTGGTGCCTCCGGTGTCCCCACCACAGAGCCAACCGGTTACAAATCTTTGGAGATCGCTCATTGACATATGTAATAAAAATCCAGATGATAAGTGCACAACCATACATTATCTGTGTAGAAAGTTAAATTCATGATATCATTATGCTTGAGATTCATCCCATTAAATATACACATGAGGATCTATATAAAGTAAATGCCTACCAAAATATCCTAATTAGGATTAGCCAAACATGGTTACATATTAATATACATCCCAAATAAGAGCAACTAAACATGGAAGGATATCTCTTAGGACGGAATATGTTTAACACCCCCCCCTCAAACTGAAGGTGCTTCTTGCAGATGAAGTTTGGAAAGAAGGTAGCGGTGACACTCCTTGCTATGACACTATGTGAGTAAATCAATAATTTGATTGGTGGAGGAGATATGATATAGATCAATAATACGCTGTTGATAGTGATGGCGAGTAAAGTGACAGTCAATTTCAATATGTTTGGTACGCTCATGAAAGACAGCATTACGGGTGATTTGGATAGCACTATGACTATCACAATAAATGGGTGTTGGAGCAGATAGCTGAATGCCCATATCATTAAGGAGCCAGCGAAGCCAGACAATCTCAGCAGTAGTATGAGCAAGGGCACGGTATTCAGCTTTGGTGCTGGAGCGAGATACAACTGAATGCTTTTTACTTTTCCAGGTAATCAATTAGTTTCCCAAAAATATGTAATAGCCAGTGATAGAGTGTCGATCAGTGATATCCCCAGCCCAATCTGAATCAGAGTATGCATGAAGATTTAGACGAGAAGGGGAAAGAAGAAGCCCATGATTTAGCGTGCCTTTGATATATCGCAGGATCCGAAGCATAGAGGCATAGTGAGTAGATTGAGGCGTAGACATAAACTGACTGACAACATGAACTACATGAAAAATATCTGGCCGAGTATTACTGAGGTAGTTGAGACTACCTACAAGTTGTCGATACTTAGTGGGATCACTGAGAATCTTTCCATCAGTAGGCTGAAGCTTCAAATTTATCTCAAGAGGGGTATCAATAGTTTTATTATCAGAAATGCCAGCATGAATGAGTAGATCAGAGGCATATTTAGCTTGAGAAATGAAAAGACCATCAGATTGATGGTTGACTTCAATACCAAGAAAGAAGTGTAATAAGCCAAGATCTTTCATTTCGAAGCACTTGTGCAAGTATTGCTTGGTATCATAAATACCTTGGTGGTCATCTCCAGTGATAACCATATTATCAACATAAAGAAGAAGTAAAACTATCCCATGAGAGGAGCGGCGATAGAAGAAAGCTGAGTCATGAAGGCTCTGGAGAAATCCATAACCAAGAAGAGTGATTTGGAATTTTTCAAACCAAGCACGAGATGCCTGTTTGAGACCATAAAGAGTGATGAGGCTGATGAGGTAAGCCAAGAGGCGGCATCATGTATACTTCTTCAGATAGATCTCCATGAAGAAAAGCATTCTTGACATCAAGTTTATGTAAGGACCATCTTTTGGCAGCAGATATAGCAAGTAGAGTCCGGATTGAAGTCATATGGGCAACAGGAGCAAAGGTCTCTTCATAGTCGATGCCATATTCCTGTATAAATTCTTTGGCAACAAGACGAGCCTTATAGTGCTCGATGGAACCATCAGCCTTAGTTTTGATCTTGTATATCCATTTGCAACCCATAATTGATTTCCCAGGTGGCAGATCGACCAGGTCCCATGTATGGATCTTCTGTAGAGCCTCAAGTTCTTATGACATAGCATTCTGCCAGGAAGGATTAGATGATGCCTCTTGATATGACTTAGGTTCATGTAAGGGCAAAATGGTGGACAAGTAACAATGATAGTCTGTCAACCAGGGTGGTGGATTGTGGTTGCGAGCAGGATACCATCTCTCAGTGGTTGCCAGATTACTTGCAGGGGGATTGGTTGCGGGGATGACAGTAGGCCTGTCTGGTTGGTCATGTGGTCCATGTTCCTCACGAAGTGGTGAAAAAGGATCTAGCAGATATTCTTGACACGAAAATAGAGATGCTTTGTGGGGTAATGAGAAAAAAGGAATAGTTTTTCAGAATGTGACATGTCGAGAAATGTGTAATTTGCGTGTGGTAGGATCATAACACCGATATCCTTTTTGTTGGAGGCCATAACCTAAGAACATGCAGATTGCATTTTTCTAGAAAAGTTTGTCACACTCATGTTTGGGAAGAAGAACAAAGCAAGTATAGCCAAAAACACGAAGATGGTCATAAGAAGGGGGAGAATGATAAAGGCGTTCAAAGGGTGAAAGATTGGAAATAACACTAGAGGGAAGGCGATTGATGTGATATACTGCAGTAATCATGGCTTCTCCCCAAAAGACTTTTGGAACAGAAGAGGAAAGAAGCAAGGTATGGGTGGTTTCAACAATATGGCGATGTTTGCATTCAGATACACCATTTTATTGAGGGGTCTCAACACAAGATAATTCCAAAAGAGTGTCTTGGGATTTAAGGTATTCGTTAAAAGCTTTTAAGAGATATTCGGCATTAGAATCAGAATAAAATTTTTTTATAGGTTTAGAAAATTGGGTTCTAATCATGGTGGCAAATTTAATATAGACCTTTAGAACATCAAAATGAATAGGTAAAAGATAGAGCCATGTAAAACGTGTGAAATCATCAATAAAAATAACATAATATTTAGAGCCATCCATAGAAGAGACAGGGGCAGGACTCCAAACATCAGAATGAATAAGATCAAAAGGAGCAGTAGCAGTAGAGTGCCTCAATGAGAAAGGTAAAACTACTTGTTTAGATAATATACAATGAATACAGGATGATTCTTTTGCTTCAGAGACAGAGCCTAACAAGCCTTTATTAAATAAGTAGGATAACTTGGAAAATGAAGGATGACCTAAACGATTGTGCCAAGAGTATTTATTGAGAGAAACAGTAGCAATAGAGTGAATACCAAGGCTGGAGGAACATAAAGCCGATCCAGAACAAAAAGATGACCAACCTTACGGCCGGTCCCAACTTCCTTCCCCATCGAGCAATCCTGCACAACACAGCCAGAAGAAGAAAAGATAACGGTAAGGCCTTGCTCACATAATTGGCCAATTAAAATAAGATTCAGAGAGAGTTGTGGAGCAAGGAGAACATTAGAAAGGCATAGGGTGTCAGAATGAATGGTTCCATTATGGCTAGCAGTAATGAGAGAACCATTTGCAGTTTGAACCTAGGGCGGATAATGAAGAGGAGAAACATGCTGAAAAATATCGGCGTGGAATGTCATATGGTTTGAGGCACCGGAATCAAAAAACCACTTACCTGGCAAAGGAGATGTGTTAGAAGAAGAGGTTACAGGATTACCAATAGAGAGAGCCCGATGTATCATCGCCTGGATATCATCGTGAGTAAGAGAGGTGACCGCCTGTGCAGGAGGGGCTGGCATGACAGTAGCAGCAATAGAAGAAGGGCGATCTCCAGAACTTCGAGTCTTAGCTCGCATGTGGTTGGAGTTTGGATGGGGACATTGCGAAACAATATGTCCAACCTTCTTACAATATATGCACTGCATGGAAGAGGTATCCGGAATACAAGAATCAGAGCCTAGACAATTTCGAGCAAGATGGCCAAATTTCTTGTATGAGTGACACTGAAGTTGAGACAATCCCTTTGATTTGACCCGTGCAGATAAAAGTATAGGGGTATCATAATTGGAAGAAACGATCTGCCTGCGAGTTTCTTCAGCAATCAACTCAGAAAGAGCAGCGACAATAGAAGGAAGAGGAGAGCGGTACAGAATCGATGCTCAAACAAGCTCAAACTCATCACGAAGAGCCATTAAGAACTGGATAAGGCAAAATTCTTCTCGAAACTGATAATAAAGTTCTGCATCATGGGTCCAATTAGGCTCCATGAGAGCAAGTTGATCCCAAATCAGAGACATCTGAGAATGAAAATCAGCTACAGATTGCGCCAGTTGTTGCTTGAGATTGCGAATATCCAGTTCAGGTTTGCACTTCAGGACAAAATTTGTCTGATTGTACCGCTTAGTAAGAAAGTCCCAAATTGCCTATGCAGTATCAAACTTGCTGAAGTGTAGGCTGATAGATGGACTCACAGAATTGGAAATCCAAGTCCTGATCTTGTTGTTGTTGATCTTCCATTGATCAAAAGCATCCCCATATTCAACTGGACATGGAAGTGCACCCGTGACATATTTTCATAGTCTGGACCTTTCAAAAAGATGCGCATCATATAGGACCATTGACTGTAATTGGCCCTATCTAGTTTGATAATAATAGGTTGCACGAGATCAGCTGCCATGGACAAGAAGGAAGAGAGCAAACCCAATGATCACGAAACAATAACAGGTGGCACGACTGCAGAGCCCGGCGGAGAAGATCAAAGGCACCGTCAGCAGAGGAGCAATCGCCGGAGTTGGATCAGGCCGGTGAAGACACGCACGGAGGAAGGAGGACTCGTCGAGGTCGGAGGAGGATCTGCGAAGGCCGGCAGATCCGGCAGGTAGATCCAACAGATCTGCCGCAAAGCTCCCGCGAAGAGGCGTGCCACAAAGGAGCAGAGCAGGGTGGCGACGAAAGACGTCGACGGGGGGCGACTGACAGCCGGATCTGGAGACTAATCGATGATTGGAGGGACGAACGCGCGGTGGCGAGCAGCAATCTGGAGACCGACCTGCGCCGGAGCGTGGGCGGAAGCACAGGGCGACACGATGGTCGGATATAGGGATTGATTGGAGGCGGAGACCGGCGGGCGACGCCGGTCAGCTGTTGGGATAGATCTGACGGGAGGGGGCGGTTGGGGCTCCGGTCCGGAGAGAGGGGGTTGCAAGGTGGGGCGATGGCTGCAGGTGGTCAAGAGCACAAGGGGTGGGCGGCAGGGTTCCGGTCGGAGGCGGGGTTCCGGTTGGAGAGAGGGGGTTGCGGGGTGGGGCGACGGCTGCAGGCGGTCAAGAGCACAGGGGGTGGGCGGTAGGGTTCCGGTCAGAGGGTTTCGGTTGGAGGCGAGGGCCGAGAGAGGAGGTCCGGCGGGAGGCGGCGTCCAAGAGAGGAGGGAGATCCGGTGACGGCCAGTGATGGTGGGAAGGGGAGGCATGGCGGTGAAGAGGGCAGCATGGAGAGATTAGGTCTTCTTTGGAGAAAAGGAAAGGGACCGGAATAAGCTCGGAATAATATTGAAATAGGTTTGGGATACGCAAGAATAAGATGGAATAGCAACCCTCTCTGATACCATGTAGAAAGTTGAATTCATGATATCATTATGCTTGGAATTCATCCCATTAAATATACACATGAGGATCTACATAAGGTAAGTGTCTACCAAAATATCCTAATTAGGATTAGCCAAACATGATTACATATCAATATACATCCCATATAAGAGTAACTAAACATGAAAAAATATCTTTTTGGAGGAAAATATATTTAACAACCTGCAGGTCCTATATACAGGCTCGTCACTCGTCAGTCAGATGACAAGTTAAACAAGCGAACGCATCATATTTTTACCTTGTATCCATTAATTTTTATTCATAACCAACAATGCAATAAAAGCAACTAAACATGAAAAAATATCTTTTAGGAGGAAAATATGTTTAACAATATGCATGTCCTGTATACAGGCTCGTCACTCATCAGTCAGATGACAAGTTAAACAAGCGAACGCATCATATTTTTGCCCTCGATCGTATGTATCCATTAATTTTTATTCATAACCAACAATGCATCCACGGATACAGACTATGGAGGATCCAAGCACCATTTATATAACTAGCCATGAATGCACATTATATACCATGCTCACCCAAAATGAAACCATCACATATATATATATACCACCAACACCCGGGCCATCAAAACCAGTTGCACCCGAACCACTACGTACATCTCGTTCCGTAACCCTTCAGCCGTTCACAACTGTACCACCTGCATCAATCACAAGATATAACCCAACAACATATTATAAATAAACCATAAATTAATCAAATTAAGATTACTTCCAACCCAGCAGACGCGCATGCAACGAGAACGGAGAACTGGTCGACGATACGTACCGTTGGCGTGGATGACCTGGCCGGTGATGTAGGAGGAATCCTGGGAGCTGGCGAGGAAGACGTAGGATGGCGCGATCTCGTGCGGCTGCCCGGGGCGGCCCAGCGGCACCTCCTTCCCGAAGTTGGCCACCATCTCCTCCGGCATCGAGGCCGGGATAAGCGGCGTCCACACCGGCCCCGGCGCCACACCGTTGACGCGTATCCCCTTCTCCGCCAGCTGCAGCGCCAGCCCCCTCGTGAACCCCACCACGGCCCCCTTGGTCGCCGTGTAGTCCAGCAGCTTCGCGTTGCCTTTGTACGCGTTCACCGACGACGTGTTGATGATGATGCTTCCCTCCTTCATGTACTTCACCGCATGCCTGCAACAATCCGGCAATTTATATATATAGATATATATAATCTCGGTTATGACTACCACGATCGATGATGACAATAAAAGAGATAGAGAATTCGATGATGACTTGGTTGTAAGGAAGTAGGAGAAGATGTTGGTCCGGAAGACGCGCTCGAGCTGCTCCTCGGTGATGTCGGTGATGCAGGTGTTGACATACTGCTCGGCGGAGTTGTTGACGAGGATGTCGATGCGGCCATACGTGCCGGCCACCTTCTCCACCACCTTGCGGCAATTCTCCTCGAAACCGAGGTCGGCGGGAATGGCGATCGGGTCCTTGGCGTCGTCTCCCTTCTTTATCTCCCGGAGCATCCGGAGGGTGTCCTCAGCGTCCTTGTCCTCCTGCGACTTGACGTAGGTGAACGCGACGGTCGCGCCCTCCATGGCGAAGCAATAGCACACGGCGCGACCGATGCCGGAGTCTCCTCCCGTCACCAGCGCCACCTTTCCCTGCTCACCGAGCCACCGCCACGGTCAAAATGCATGATTCAATCCGAGTGAAGGAAGGTCATTAATCAAGTTCAATTAAGTAGAGGGAGAAAGAGGGGAGAAGTGGACTTGGAGCTTGTTGGCGGCTTTGTAGTCATGGCAGGTGGCTTGCGGGGTGGGTTCCATGAGATGCTCCTTTCCGGGCTGGCGCTCCTGGGTTTGAGGATGGAACTGCTGGCCGCCTGAGGCCATGGTGGCGAAAGAAGGTCGAAAAGATCTCCGTCGAGGATTGAAGGCGCCTGAGACTGGTTGGACTGGTGGATTTTTCTTAACGGAGGAGAGGTGGAAGTAGACTGAAGGATATATAGAGAGAGGAACGATGAGAAAATACTTTACAACCGTGGGTGCGGTGGCTCTGGATGCGGGGTTGATCAAGAACGTACGAAGAGAAAGAAGAGGAGAGAGGGTGATGCGGGGGGAGATGGAGTGGAGGAGGTGGGAGGGGGTTATGGCAGAGAGGGAGTGGAGTGGGGGTGTTAGCACCTGTCAAGCTGCGTGGCGGGAGAAGCTGGTTTACGTCGCCGTTGAGGCAAGATCACGCCGCACGCGTCGCGTGCGGGAGGGGGGAGCGGTCCTCGTTGGACCACGTTAAGGATGAATCATGAACGGTGGAGTGGATGCATAAACGTCTTTTTGGTCCCTCTTCTCTCTCTGGCAATTCGGGATAATGATAGATCTAGATAGCTCGGATTAGAGGGATAGCCGGATGGGACAAGACCATAGAATGCTTGGTCTTATATATATATATAATTTTTTGGTTATATATATAGGACATGTCCGCAAAATTTTCTAGGCAGTCGACAGCATGGTTCCTGTCCAGCGCTTTAAGATCCAGAATCTGCAACCTGTTGCTCCAAAATTTCAATAAGGAGGTTCGATATTTGTGTGATTTAGATGAATACCTGTTAATCCAAGAAATCGCAGTGGGAGAATCTTCTCTAACCTAAATGTCAAAGAAGGAGGTATATAACTTGCCTAAATCTTGAAAATTATCTATAAGTTTTTGGTAATTATAGATAATTATATCGAAAATTATTTATAATTAGTAAGGAGTAAACTAGATAGATTTGGAAGAATTGGTATACCTTTTTGGAGCGAACGGTATCCTTACAATCTGATGGTTCTCTTCTCAAATTATTGCCCTCTCTGATCAATAGATGGATCTAGTTTTTTTTTTTTTTTCCCCATTGGAATGGTCTTGGTTGAATCAATTTCCATGTTGATGCGTCATATGATAATATATGATTGCTATTATAATGAACTGGACGGATCGACAGACATTGGGTTTGATCGAATCGGTCGGGTTGATGAACCCCAAGCCAAAGAGCCTAATGATACAATAGCCAACCAATATAATGATCGACCCACTCATCTTTAGAGTATGTTTATCCGACTGACTATAGATTGGATGAATAACCTCAAAATGGAATCGGCAAGAAAGGACATGGTTGTTATAACTGAACGATGTCACAACTGCTATTCATTATGATAGGTTAAAGTTAACTAACTACCATAAATTTATCCTAACGGTAGTTAGTTACTTAACTTCTCTAACAATAATTAGTTTATCTTAACAGATTTTTGTTAAGACTAGCCTATAAAAAGAGGTAAAAGGAGACTTCCAGAGGTAAGCCAAGCTAAGAGTGCTATTTATCCCTTTCGTTTGGTTTTTTTTCACATTCTCCTTCTATTGACCAAACTCTATTGACTTAGGCATCGGAGTGTCCCCATCGGAAAATCTCCGGTCAGGGATTTGTTTTGTAGGGATCGAAGGCTATCAACCAGAGGCTTAGGAAGTGCAATACGGTCCGTAGAGATTCAGTATCAACAGATTAGCACGTCAAGTAGGGGGATCTTGTAGGATTACATGAGGTTACCCCTCTTGAAAAGGAAAATTTTGAAAGAAAAAATGGTGAACGGAAGAGCACAAATCATCTTAGCCAGTAAGGGCTGACAGTCATCTAAGAGGGATGATCCACCCAACCCCTCATTAGAAAGTAATGTTGTACCCCCCACATTAAATGTGGGGCAACATTAGATTGAAGCCCTCTTGAATCGTATAGAAGCCGTAACCGTTATCGTGCAAAATCTTCAAAAGCCACCATTAGTGAGCAGCATTAATGACCGCATCCAAAATAAGTCGACGATCTCTAGAGAGGAAAAGCTGGTGCCAAAAACCAATCCAACATCATCAATATCGATCTTCTTGGGATCGAGGATCCCCCAGACAGCAAGATTCTCAACGTCGAGGATATAAAGAAAGTCGATATAAGAGGAAGCGAGTGAGATCTCCATCAGAATCTTCAAAGGACTCCACCCTAGAAAATATCTAATGAGGTGGTGGAAATCGGCAATATGAGAATTACGAAAGAAAGTTTAGAAAACTGGAGATGCAAATTACAAAGTTCGATGAAAAACGGAAGAGCATAGAGTTGGTGGCTTATGACTTGTGACCTCCGTTCTTCCAAAGAATCATGGAGAAACTGATTCCACATCATTTCAAAATTTTCCAATTGGAACCCTATGATGGCACCACTGACCCTCTGACCATCTAGGCAGCTTCAAAGCCTACATGATAATACAGGGAGTCTTTGATGGCCTGCACTATCTGGCTTTCTCGACTACCTTGAAGAAGGTTGCTCAAATGTGGTATTCGAGCCTCCGACCAGGTACAATCCATTATTTTAATCAACTAAAAAAATTATTTGTGTCTCATTTCAGGACATGCAGAAAGATGCCATGCAATTTGGATAGTCTCTTCCTTATACAGTAAAAGGAGGGCAAAAGTTTGAGGAATTATGTCGCTCGCTTCAACTATACCATGCTTGAGATCCTGGATCTTAACGAACATGTGGCTATGTCTGCAATAAAAAAGGGACTTCGGTCATCCAAATTTATCTTTTTCCTGGACAAGAAGATCCCTACCAGTTATTCGGAGCTATTAGCACGTGCGTAGAAATATGCGCTAGCTAAAGAACAAGCTGCCAACCAACAGCATGCTGAAGAGAGATCAATTTCCAAGAAGAAAAACCAAAAGAATGGGGATCCCTAACCTGCCAATGACAATGATGTTCCTGCTCGATGACATAGTCCAAAGCCAAAGAATTTAACTAGCAAATTTGATACATACACCCCTCTGTCCTTGCCAAGAGAGAAGATTCTGATGGAGATAGAAAAAGAAAACTTCCTACAAAGATCTCAGCTAATGCGAGCACCTCCCGTATCAAGAAATAGAAATAAATACTACTGATTCCACCATGACCATGGGCATATCACTGAAGAATGTATCCAACTTAAAAATAAGATAGAAGACCTGATCAAACATAGATATCTAAAAAAATATGTCCGTAATCAAGAACACTGAGCTGAAGTTGTGCCCCCAAGAGGCAACAGAAGAAGCGAAGCTTCCCAACAATGGCCTACAGATGGAATGGTTGGCATGTTGCACCGTCGATTGGATTGGAGAAGGGAAGAAGTTGAAGAAGTGTTTTGAAGAGATGTAAGAGCAGTAATGTGATCAGCTTCTTTAATGATGACTTGCGAGAAATTCAAATGCTCCGCGATGACCCTGTAGTTATTTTTGCTATCATTGCCAAGTATGATGTAACAAGAATTCTGGTGGATAATGAAAGTTCAACCGAGATATTACTCTATGATGCTTTTATTAGAATGAACTTATATGAGGATAAATTACAAAAAAACCCAACACCCTTAATGAGATTTGAGGGAAACCCAGTTGGAGTGCAGTAACCATCGGTATAGAACCTTTTCAAAAAATACTCCCCATTAACTTTATGGTTGTTCGAACAACCTCCTCATACAATGCCATATTGGGACAACCATTTTTGAATAAGTTCCGTGCCATTGTATTGACCTACCATCTCTTAGTACGATTCCTATCCAGAAATGGGATCGGAGAAATGAAGGGAGATTAGAGAGTAGCCTGACAATGTTTGATGATCCAAGACAAGCAGTCGGTCGACCAAATGACATTAGAATAGCTAGATTAAAGGATCAGATGGAAGGGTGTGGTGAACCAATCGAAAAAACTGTCTCTATACCATTGGAGATGAAGATTCGATAAAAGTTATGCATATTGGAAGTATGCTAGATGACGAAATGCGGGCAAAACTAATTAATTTTCTATGAAGCAATGCTAATATTTTTGCATGGTCTGCCGCTGATATGCTTGGAATTCCATCGAAAGTTATTACTCACTAGTTGAAGGTCGACCCAGAATATAGGCCCATTCGGTAAAAGACAAGAAACTTCACCCCCAAAAGGTAGAAACTGGTTAATGAAGAGGTAAACAAGCTTGTTGATGCTAGATTCATAAGGGAGGTCCACTATTTAGATTGGTTAGCCAACATAGTTATGGTAAGGAAAGCTAATAGTAAATGAAAATTTTGCATTGATTATACTGACCTTAACAAAGTCTATCCAAAGAATAGCTTTTCCTTACCAAAGATAGACCAGTTGTTCAATGCCACCACTGGGCATAAGCTTTTAAGCTTTATGGATGCTTTCTTGGACTATAATCAGATTTAAATGGAGTCTGAGGATGAAGAGAAGATGGCTTTTGTAATTGAGAAGGGACTGTATTGCTACAAGGTAATGTCGTTCGGCTTAAAAAATGCTAGGGCAATGTACCAAAGATTAGTCAACAAGATTTTTGAAAAGCAGCTCAGGAGGAATATGAAAGTCTACGTCAACGATATGATTGTGAAGAGCCTCCTAACAACCATCACATCAAGGACTTGGAGGAGACTTTCAGCATATTACAATGCCATCGGGTGAAATTGAATCCGACCAACTGCATCTTCGATGTAACTTTGAGGAAGTTCCTAGGATTCCTCATTACTAATCGAGGAATAGAAGCCAACCTAGAGAAAAATCTGGGCGATCCACGATATGATGCACCCATCTAATAAAAAAGAAGTACAATAACCTATCGGACATATCACCTCGTTAAGCCAATTTATTTCTCGGTCGGCTGAAAGGTGCCTTCTGTTCTTCAAAGCTCTACACCAAGTGAGAAGCTTTAAGTGGTCGGAGGATTGTCAGCGAGCATTTAAAGTGTTAAAGAAGTACCTGATTAATCCCCCTACTCATGAAGCTCCAAGAAGGAGAAACTTTATATTTATACCTCTCTGCTTCAGACGAGGTTATTAGCTCGGTACTTGTGTGGAAGGAGACCAGCAATGCTCATAGGCCTATTTACTATACCAGCAAGGTCTTACAAGATACCGAAACAAGATATCTGTGGGTGCAAGAACTCATCTATGCATTGGTAATCACAACGAAGCATTTGAGGCCCAATTTTCAGATCCACTCGGTCGTAGTGTTGACAGACCAACTGTTAAAGGCTATCTTACGATGCCAAGATACATCAGGAAGGATAGCTAAGTGGGCTATCAACCTGGGTAAGTTCGACATAACATATCAACCAAGACCGGCAATGAAGGCACAGGTGCTAGCCAATTTCGTTGCTGAATGCACCTGGGGTGAGGATAGTCCTCAGATGGTTGATGAAGGGGAAAGGGTTGAAATAAATATAGATTCTATATGGATACTTCATGTGGATGGGGTATCTAACTCCACCGGTTGTGGAGCTGGGTTAATAGTAACTAACCCTGAAGGAGATGCTGTTGAATACGCTCTTCGCTTCTCCTTCCAAGCATCAAATAATCATGCAAAGTATGAGGCCCTTCTGGCATGGCTTAACATTTCCAAAGAGCTGGGAATTCATAAGTTAAAAGTCTTCTCGGATTCTCAATTAGTGGTAAACCAGGTAAAGGAAGAGTTAGAAGCCCAGGTGCCACCATGATAAAATATTTAGAAAGGGTACGAGATTTTGTCACCCGACTGGACTTCTTCGAGAGATCCCATGTCCCACGGACTAAGCAGAAAAATCAATCTATAAACACATCATTTTCACCTCTCTGAAAGACAAAGTATCTTTTATTTACATTTTATAAATATTATTTATGATGCTATAAATAATAATTATAATAATAAGTCCTTAGTTTGGAAATACCCCTTAAAGCCAAGATTAAATCCTAAGTTTGCTTGATAGCTTGATCGATATTATTGTTTTGGATGATGCCTAAGATTAAGACCATAGAACCAACATATTTATGCATGATTAGTGATTATAAAAATCGAAGCTATAAACTAAGGCCTACATATGAATTGGATTTGGATGTGGTGACAATTAATCTAAGCCCAACTTATTTATCAAAAATGTTTGGTCTGGTCTAAGCTGATTAATCAAATAGATTGATCAAATATCAATCCTATCAAACTCCACTAAAATCAGATATTCAACTTGATAGATCCAACCCAATCAAATACGAAAGTAATAAGAAGAGAAGGCTGCTTGATTTTCACATGAATAGACAATGGTTCAATGGTTCAGTTGATGCCATTAGCCAAAATCAAATTATTTAAATAAAAATAATTAAAATTATAAAATTAGTTTTTAATCTCTAAAGTAAATAATAGGTTAACAAGTATTACTAAGAACTTGTTGAATGCATTGAACTTTCCCTATTCCCATGTGTTGCCGATCTTACCGCGGTGGCCTGTAGCTTGTGAGCTGGTGCCGGTTCTCGGACTCTCCTACCTCGAGATCTCCAAGCCTCTGGTCCTGCAAAACAAGGTCTGAGATCCGGGCCGGGGATTCCGGCGGGGGCACTCCAACGATCAAGTTAGAGAGCGGCAAGATGGAACAGATCCACTAAGGCAGGTTCCCAAAGGATTCATGTGCTTAGAGGAGATTTAGATGAAAGCAGTGTGAGGAAGAGAAGGGTTGAAGCCCAGCTTCCTGCGCTGGGTTCATACGAGCTCGTGCCTGAGGACTTCTTGGAGGTCCTAGGATCGTTCTCTCGGTACTTATCCCTCTTGTTGACTTACCTTTCCATCTGCTTTTACCGTCTCTTTTATACCACCGGATCGCCTTCAACCCCCGTCCCCTCCCCCCAGGCTTCCGGAGATCTCTGGATCCTGTTTCTCCCCCTCGCCTTCAAGTCCGGGAGTTAAGTGGCCGGCATGCCTCATCCGTCATGTATCACGAAAGGAGAAAAGCTGGTGAGACCTCGAGCCAAGCACGGGAGCCCTCCTTTCGAGGCGTTGACGGTGGGCCTCCACTGTTTCAGGCCCCTGCCCACAAGGATTTTATTCTTCGATTGTGGGGCCCTGCTTGACTGATGTAAATAAGATTTCACGTACCGCTGCAAGTCGTACTGGCACCCTGTACGGGCATGATGCACGCCGATTCTAGTGGCAACCTCGTGACCCATGCCTCTGCCTCCCCGGGGCTTTGCAGAGTAAGGCTGACTTCGGCCGAGGTGGACCCATCAGGGGGTGCCACCTGGCAGAGGAGCAGGGGCTGCCAGCTTCAGCCACGGTGGACCCCTCCTGGGTGAATACCTGACGAAGTGGCAGAGAGAGGCTCGACTTTGGCCAAGGTGGACCCGTCTTGGGGTGCCACCTGGCGGAGGAGCAGGAGAGCCCGGCTCGACCTCGGTAGAGGTGGACCCATCTTGGGGTGCCACCTAGCGAGGGAGCAGGGGGCCGCCAGCTTCGGTCGAGGTGGACCCCTCCTGGGTGGACACCTGATAAAGTAGTAGAGAGAGGCTCGACTTCGACCGAGGTGGACCCGTCTTGGGGTGCCACCTAGTGAAGGAGCAGGAGAGCCCGGCTCGACCTTGGTAGAGGTGGACCCGTCTTGGGGTGCCACCTAGTGAGGGAGCAGGGGGCCACCAGCTTCGGCCGTGGTGGACTCCTCCTGGGTGGATACCTGGCGAAGTGGCAAAGAGAGGGTCGACTTCGATCGAGGTGGACCCGTCTTGGGGTGCCACATGGCGAAGGAGTAGGAGAGCGTGGCTCGACCTCGATAGAGGTGGACCCGTCTTGGGGTGCCACCTGGAGAGGGAGCAGAGGGCCGCCAGCTTTGATCGAGGTGGACCCCTCCTGGGTGGACACCTGGTGAAGTGGCAGAGAGAGGCTCGACTTCGATCGAGGTGGACCCGTCTTGGGGTGCCACCTAGCGAAGGAGCAGGAGAGCCCGGCTCGGTCTCAACAGAGGTGGATCCATCTTGGGGTGCCACCTAGCGAGGGAGCAGGGGGCCGCCAGCTTCGGCCGAGGTGGACCCCTCCTGGGTGGACACCTGGCGAAGTGGTAGAGAGAGGCTCGACTTTGGCCGAAGTGGACCCATCTTGGGGTGCCACCTGGCGAAGGAGCAGGAGAGCCCCGCTCAACCTCGACAGAGGTGGACCCGTCTTGGGATGCCACCTGGCGAGGGAGTAGGGGGCCGCCAGCTTCGGCCGAGGTGGAGCCCTCCTGGGTGGCTCGACTTCGACCGAGGTGGACCCATCTTGGGGTGCCGCCTAGCAAAGGAGCAGGAGAGCCCGGCTCGACCTCGACAGAGGTGGACCCATCTTGGGATGCCACCTGGCGAGGGAGCAGGGGGCTGCCAGCTTCGACCGATGTGGACCCCTCCTGGGGGGACACCTGGCGAAGTGGCAGAGAGGCTCGACTTCGGCCGAGGTGGACCCGTCTTGGGGTGCCACCTGGTGAAGGAGCAGGAGAGCCCGGCTCGACCTCGGCAGAGGTGGACCCGTCTTGGGGTGCCACCTGGTGATGGAGCAGGGGGCCGCCAGCTTCGGCCAAGGTGGACACCTAGCGAAGTGGCAGAGAGAGGCTTGACTTCGGCCGAGGTGGACCCATCTTGGGGTGCCACCTGGCGAAGGAGCAGGAGAGCCCCGCTCGACCTCGGCAGAGGTGGACCCATCTTTGGGTGCCAGCTGGTGAAGGAGCAGGGGGCCGCCAACTTCGATCGATGTGGACCCCTCTTGGGTGGACACCTAGCGAAGTGGCAGAAGGGGGCTCGACTTCGGCCGAGGTGGACTCGTCTTGGGGTGCCGCCTGGCGAAGGAACAGGAGAGCCTGGCTCGACCTCGGTAGAGGTGGACCTATCTTGGGGTGCCACCTGGCGAGGGAGCAGGGGGCCGCCAGCTTCGGCCGAGGTGGACCCCTCCTAGGTGGACACCTGGCGAAGTGGCAGAGAGAGGCTCGACTTCGACCGAGGTGGACCCATCTTGGGATGCCACCTGGCAAAGGAGCAGGAGAGCCCGGCTCAACCTTGACAGAGGTGGACCCATCTTGGGGTGCCACCTGGCGAGGAAGCAGGGGGCCACCATCTTCGACCGAGGTGGACCCCTCCTGGGTGGACACCTGGCGAAGTGGCAGAGGGGGGCTCGACTTCGATCGATGTGGACCCGTCTTGCGATGCCACCTGGCGAAGGAGCAGGAGAGCCCGACTCGACCTCGGTAGAGGCGGACCCGTCTTGGGGTGCCACCTGGTGAGGGATCAGGGGGCCGTCAGCTTCAGCCGAGTTGGACCCCTCTTGGGTGGACACCTGACGAAGTGGTAGAGGGGGGGCTCATCTTCGGTCGAGGTGGACCCGTCCTGGGGTGCCGCCTGGCGAAGGAGCAGGAGCACCATTTTTCGAGCAGGAAATTTTAAAAGAAAAATCCACGTGATGATGGCATCCAGCTAGATCTGACACACATTCCACGTCAGTGATGTAGCCATATCAGTGGCCCCCCATCCCCAGGTCCCATCGAAGCATCGCGGCTTAGGGCGTGGGGAGTTAATGCGGAGATGATGTAGAAAAGGTGAAAATCTCGTGTCATAATTGCCATGATCGCTGCCGCCACTTCTATTGCACCCGAGACCTTGTGGGAAGTTGCCACATGCGCATGTCTGATGTGCCATTAATGCACCATTTCGAAACTGAGACAGTTTCTATCGGATCGAAGCATCGATGTCTGGGGTGCCTCCATGTGGCGGTCATCTGATGGATCGGGACGGAAAGAGGCATATGGCTGCTGTTGATTGAGTTTGAAAAGGAGGGGGACTTTCCAGAAACGAGGCCTCTCGGCTTTCTCACACCTCGCCGGCAGTTGCAGTGATCTCCCTTCATCTCCCAGGGGTTGCCAATCCTTTGGTACAAAACATCCCGGTGAGTGCCTGTGCCCTCTTTCCTTCTTCTTCCGTCTCCCGACTCTTGTGCTAGTTCTTCTTGCTTCTTCTTCCTTGATGGCGCATCACCGTCATGTTTCTTCAAACCTGGACGAGGCCGGTCCTTCTCGGCTGAGGACTCCTTTGTCTCCCTCCTCAGAGGGGGAAGAGATTCCGGTCGAGGTTCGGAGGCAGCTTCGGCCGGGGGATGTGACCATAGGCGTCCCTAGGGGTCCTAGGTCTCCCCCTATAGTTTCCGTAAGTCCCATTTCCTCTCTTCCTCCTCCGGTGGTGGAGGTCTCTTTTTCGAGTCCCTCCGGTTTTGCCTCGACGATGACTGGAGATGACCTTTCCTGGATTCGGGATACTTATGGGGTCCCGGATTCAATCCGTCTTTCACTCCCAGGACCCAGGGACCGAGTAACCTCTAGTGGCCCTGGGAGGGTCGCCTTCTACGAAGACTTCCTTGTCGGGGGTCTTCGTTTCCCCCTTCATCCCTTCTTTCTTTCCTTTCTCAATCACTTTCGTCTCGTCCCGGCCCAGTTGGCTCCCAATGCCATCCGGGTCATCTTTGCCTTCATCGTCTTCTGTCATTTCCACGGGTTTGTTGCCCATTTCTCTCTGTTCAGGGCCTTCTTCATCCTGAAGCACTATTCTACCGATGATGGCTGGTGGTATATTTCATCCCGGTCTAGGTGCCTCAGGTTCGACCTCCCCTCATCGATCAAGGATTGGAAGAACCTCTTCCCCTCAGTTGAGGATGTCGACTTGGCCTGGAGTGAGCCAGACTGTCCCCGAACCGGAACTCCCAGGTTGAGCCAGCGGACCAAGAGGTCTACACACAGATGCTGGGTGACATGGTCCCGGCTCTTGATGTTCTTCTTTCAGAGCAAAATTTATTCAAGGCAGGAATCAGTCCCATCCGGGAGTTGGGTGAGGCCCCGGATCTTCTTCTTTTACCTTTGCCTTCATTTTCTACTCTGCACTTCTACTCTTTTAAACTGGCCTAACTATCTTTTTCCTTTAGGTATGAAGTTCTCCGTCGAAAGCTTGTTGGAGGGTGCCCAGAAGAGGGACGCCGCTGAGGGGGCCCAGGAGGCTCCAGTGAAGAGGGCTCGTATTGAGGCGAGCCAGGGGCCCGCGCCCACTCCTGCCGCTACCGGCCCCGGAGCAATGGGTCCTGCTCCCAGGTTGCCTCAGTCCCATGCGCCCGATGTCCCTGTCGTTGAGCTCGACAGGGTCGGGGGAGAGAGGAGGTCGGAACCCCCTCGGGCGATGCCTGCTCCGATTGCCTCGCCGGTCATCTCCATGATGTCCATCAGGGTGACGGCAGCCCCACCGGCGGTCGCACCGCCCAGCGGAGGGACGGCCACCTAGCCTGCTGCCGATGCCCACATTCCACCCCCAGTTCTCGCCACCAGCTCCTCGAATATCCATGATCAGGGGCTCGTGGAGAGGGTGATGGAATTCGCAAGCACCCCTCGGGACCGCCGTCTGAGGGGCGGCCAGGACTATGCTGATGCACTGCTCGGGATTGGTGCGGGCACCAGACTCAGAAGAAGACTTCAGAGCTCCATCTGGATCTCTGATTAACCTTGCCCGAAGAATTAGGATTTTTGGTTTGTAATAAGAGTTGACTAGATCAACTCAATTTAGCTTGAGTCTACATTACCTGCATTTTATTTTGTTGAGTCATGTTGACTCAATAGTGGACTAGGGTTTCAACCTGGGATGTTACATTTTCTCCCAAGACCAGGCAAGTAGACACCACACTCCCAGCCACACTCCCAGTCCAAGGGGTGCCATATCTACATCCAGCAGCCTTTGGTCCCCACTCCACAGATGGCAACTTCCTTCTCTCATGCGCCAGATAAAGAGAAGTCCACCAAGAGACCACAAATCAAGGGGGCGGCCAAGACTTTCCCAAGAAACACAAAGCAAAGAAGGGAAGAAATTCTCTTGGAAGAGAACTTCAAGGGGGCGCCCACTACCTGCCAAAGACATCCGAAACAAAGATGAGAAGGACCTTGACTTAGGGAGGAAGAAAAGGAGGAGTCCAAAAGAGTTGATCCATGGAAGGGAAGAATTTTTTCTTGAAAATCCAAGCAAGGTGGCGCCATCTACCTGCCTTTTATAACCCAAATCCAATTTTTTGGTACCTTGGCCGACCATATGTGAAGGATTTGCCCTAATTTGTAGATCCCCTCCTTTAGTCCCACATGGGAAGATGTGAAACCCTCATCCCTTGTAAAGCCTTATAAATTAAACCCCTCTTGTAAGTTTAAATCAATCAGATGAATGAAAGAAATTTTTTTATGAGCAAACTTGTGTTTTCTCTTTTCCGCACTTGCTTCCAGGTGTTGAGCTCCGTGAAGGAGTAAATCCGGGTTCCCCTGGAACCTTGAGGAGGTGAGAGATCTCCAAAACCCCAAACCCTAGGTTAGCCACTCCACTCCCAAATCCTAGCCGCCATCACCCTTCTCTTTCCACCAAGCCTAGTCTATTCCTCTTCTCACGGCCACCCTCTCCAAGTCCAGGCCGGCCACCAGCATCCAGCTCCAGTCCAGATACTGCAGATCTACAACAATTCTAAGAGGAAGTCAGATCGGCCTCCAGGAGAATTCGATTTCAGCAACTTCGGCTTTCAAGTTCTTCAACCTGGTAAAATCTTTTCTTGAGTTTCTGAATTCCTTCACTTGTTCCTCTTCTTTCCCAGATCTTGAGTCCAGAAGAAGCCGACAAAACCACGAGACCAGTATTAGAGGATCCATTGTGAAGATAGCTGACTCCGAGGATCCCACAATCTGCTCGAGAGAGTTCTTCCACCAAAATCCTGAGAAGATCACTGTCTGGTTAGTAGACCATCTCTCCTCTCTATTTCTGTTCTGTTGAAAGTTCAGAGCGAAACCCTAGGTCTGGGAGTTTCTCAACCCCCAACGATCCGTTACTTCTGAACTACTCTGATAATTTAGTTTCTTCTAAACTGTGCTTTCAATCCTTACCTAGTTTCCTTCAACGTAGTTTAGCTTTACTTTGAGTCGAAGCCAATTTCTGAAATATATATATATAAAAAAAAAAAGAATTAATCTTAATTTTACTTCCGCATACGCTTCTTTGTTCTTTGTTCTGCATCAGGGATCCTTCCATTGCTCTTCACAGTAGGCCCCGGACTCTTATCTTTTAATGTTCCAGTTGGATCTTTTTGACATCCTGTCTCTTCTTTGACGCAGATCGGGACTGATGTTCTATTGCTGAGGAACTTCCTCTCGGGCTATGCCAAGAAAGATGCCGAGTAGGAGAAGAGGCTCGGCAAACTTGCATCTGACGTCAAGGACCTCATGGAAAAGGGGGTCGATCTACGGGAGAGCAACCAGGCCCTTCGGATGGACCTGGGTCGCGCCGAGGGGCGCGTGAGGGAGCTCGAGACCTCTCTGTCGAAGGAGAGGATCTCGAACCAGTGCCGTGCTGAGGATGATGCAGCGAAGGTGTCACGCCTCAAGGCCCAATCCCGGTCGCTGGAGCGTTGGGTCAAAGAGGTCCTCAAGGAGCTGAGCGCAGCCAAGGAGAAGAACTCCTATGTCAACAGGCTACTGGAGGCGTCCAAGTAGGAGGCGCAGGAGGCTGTGCCGAAGTTCCGGGTGTCCGAGGAGTTCATGGCCGAGCTGCACGAGGCGGCCGTCAACTCCTTCATGAAGGGTTTCAAGGTGTGCCGGGAGAAAGTAAGTTCCTTCTTCCCTAAGCTCAACCTCAGCGGAGTCGTTCTGAGCGGCCAGAGGGAGGATCCCGGCGAGGGAGCTTCAATTATGGCGGTTGCTGAGGTGGCGGCTCCCGAATAGCCTTCAGACAACGCCGCCGGTGGAGAGGGTGCCCCCCAGCCGGAGGAGGATGCGGCTGCAGTGAAGCAGCCCGATGGTGCCTTTTGTTTTGTTTTCCTGAATTCACTTCTTGTTTCTTCGAGTCACCCGACCTGTCGGGGCCCTCTTTTATAAGAAATCTTTTAATAGAAATGAAGATTTCCTTATATTAATTCTTTTGTTCTCATTTCTCTTTTCTTTGTCTTCCTTTTTTTTTTTTTGCATCTTCCGGACTGAACCCCGGCGCAAGCCACAGGGACTAAGTCCCGTGGTGCTTTCTGGGCTGAACTCCGGGATTGCGTGGGCGAACTAGGTTCTGCTCCACCTTCCAGATCGAGGTCTGGGACTTCGCTTTGGAACCAGGTTCCCTGCGAACTTCTGGACTGAACCCCATGGCCGCAGGCTGGGATTGAGCCTTGCGCAACCTACCGAGCTATTCTCCAGGATTTTTGTAGGACCGAGACCTAAGTCTCCGGGACCTTTTCTAGACTGAACTCTGGGGCCGCATGTCAGAATTTAATTCCGTGCAACATTCCAGACTGAACTCTGAGATTTTTGAGAGAGGGGACTTCGTGCCTTCACGGATCTTTCACCATGCCCTTGCTCGTCGAATCTAGAGCTGGATGGCGATTGTCCTACGAGACGAGAACAGGCATTTGGTGAAACAAGATTTTATTGTTGAAATTTAAGGAGTCTTACACTATTGGTAATACATCCTCAAGTTTGAGGCGTTCCAAGTGCGTGGAAACCGGGATCCGCCTAGCTCCTCTAGGTAGTATGCCCAGTGGGGAAGTGCCTCCGTCACTCTATAAGGGCCTTCCCAATTTGGGAGAGCTTACCGCACTCCCGTATCTGGGAAGCCTCAGCACGGTGTAGCACTAAGTCTCCCTAGAGGAAGGACTTCGGTCGCACCCTAGAGTTGTAGTATCTGGCCACTCGTTGCTGATAAGTCACCATCCGAACTCGGGCCATATCCCTCGTTTCTTCAAGGAGGTCCAGGTTCAGTAGCAGCCGCGCCGGGATCTCGGCCTCGTCGTACTGCTCCACGTGCAAGGTCGGCAGGCTGAGCTCCACTAGAATAACCACTTTCGCTCCAAAGACGAGGTTGAAAGGGGTCTCGTCCATGGCCATCCTCGGGATAGTAAGGTACGTCCACAGGATTCTCGGGAGCTCTTTTGCCCACCTCCCCTTGGCTTGGTCTAATCTTGTCCGGAGGCCTTGTATGATAGTGCTGTTTGTAACCTCGGTTTCTCCATTTGTCTGAGGATGTGCCACCGAGGTGAAACGGTGATGGATTCTGAGGTCATCACAGAACTCCTCGAACTCTCGACAATCAAACTGGCATCCGTTGTCGGTGATGATGGTGTGGGGAAAGCCGAAACGACAAATAATCGACTTCCAAAGGAACTTGGTGACATTTGCCTCCGTGAGTCGGGCCAAGGGCTCAGCCTCGACCCACTTCGTGAAGTAGTCGATGGCCACAATTAGGAACTTCCGTTGCCCGGATGCTAGAGGAAAAGGTCCGAGGAGATCGATGCCCCACTGAGCGAACGGCCACGGGGCGGAGAGTTGGGAGAGCGGAGCAACAGGTTGGCATTGCACCACAGCATGTCGCTGACATTGGTCGCACCTTTTCATGAAGTTAGCTGCGTCTTCTCTCATTGTTTCCCAGAAATAACCTTGACGGAGGGCCGTATACGCCAGCATCCTGCCCCCCACATGGTTCCCGCAGAAGCCCTCGTGGATCTCCTGGAGTAGGAGTGCAGCTTCGGTGGGTCTTAGGCACTTGAGGAGCGGGTAGGAGTAGGACCTCCGATACAATAGCCTATCCATCAATACGAACCATGCGGCCTTCCTTTTAATGAGGCCGGCCATTACGCGATCCTCTGGTAAGGTGCCGTTGGTGATGTACTCGATGTACTTGTCCATCCAGCTGGGCTTTGGGTTGACCTGCTGGACCTCCATGGGTGTCTAATAGCTCGGGGCTTTAAGATGCTCGATGTAAGCGCAGCCCAGTGATGAGTCCGGTAGGGTTGCCAGGCGGGAGAGGGCGTCTACGCGAGCATTTTGCCTGCGAGGAATATGGGAGATGTTGAAGCGCCTAAAACCTATCGTGCTCGTTCGTACGAGCTCCAAGTATCTCACCATTTGGGGATCTCGCACCTCGTACTCCCCCGAGACCTGCCCGACCACTAGCTACGAGTCGATGAAGACCCTGAGGCAGGCTATGCCCAGCTTGCGAGAAACTCGTAGCCCCGCGAGGAGCACCTCATACTCTGTCTGGTTATTGGTGGCGGCGAACTAGAAACAGAGCGCACACTCGACGACGACCCCTTCACCGTTGGCAAGGATGAGTCCGACTCCACTCCCACCAGAGTTCGAGGCTCCATCTACGTGAAGGATCCAAACGTCTTCCTCCGATCAAGGCCCTGGCTACCGATCTTGGGGACCTTCTTCTGGCCCCTCACCCAGGCCGCACACTCAACCAAGAAATCAGCGAGTACCTGTGCCTTCAAGGCCAACCTCGGCCAGTAGGTGATGTCGAACTCGCTGAGCTTGAGCACCCACTTTACAAGGCGCCCAGACGTGTCAGGTCGGCTTATCACCACTTTCAGTGGTTGATCCATCAGGACCACAATGGGGTGCACTTGGAAGTAAGGCCTAAGATGCTGGGCAGACACGATTAGCGCAAAAATTAGTTTCTCAGACCGAGAATACCTGAGCTCCGTGTCGCGGAGAAGTTTGCTTGTGTAATACACCGGCCTCTGCATCCCTTTGTCATCCTTCCAAACCAGGACCGAACTGACGGCCTCCGGTATGACAACCAGGTACAGGAGGAGCTCCTCTCCCTCTTTCGGCCGGGAAAGCAATGGCAGCGACGCCAATATCTTCTACAGCTCTTCAAATGCCTCCTGGCACTCCTTCATCCTGGCGATGTTGTGCATCTTCCTTAGCACCTTGAAGAAGGGCCGGCAGCGGTCAGCGGACCTTAAGATAAACCAGCTCAGAGCAGCTACCCGACCAGTGAGTCGATGAACTTGCTTCTTGGAAGTGGGCTGCTCCATGTCTAGGATCGCTTGAACCTTCTCCGGGTTGGCCTCTATCCCTCTTTGGGTCACCATGAAGCCCAGGAACTTCCTCGCGGATACGCCGAAAGCGTACTTCACGAGGTTCAACTTCATTTGGTGAAGACGAAGGTTATTGAAGGTCTCCGCCAGGTCATCGACGTGGTCCAAAGTTGGCTTGCTCATCACCAGCATGTCATCCACGTACACTTGCATGTTGCGGCCAATTTGGTCTTTGAAGACCTTGTTGACCAAGCATTGGTATGTGGCATCTGCATTCTTGAGGCCGAACGACATCATCTTATAGAAGTAGGTCCCGCGATCGGTGATGAAGGCGATGTGCTCCTCATCCTCTAGGTGCATTCGAATCTGGTTGTACCCGTAGAAAGCGTCCATGAAAGAGAGGAGACGATGCCCCGAGGTAGTGTCCACGAGCTGGTCAATCTTAGGAAGAGAAAAACTGTCCTTCGGGCAAGCTCGGTTGAGGTCGTTGTAGTCCACACAGATCCTCCACTTGTCGATGCTCTTCTTCACCATTACCACGTTCACCAGCCAACTGGGATACTGTACTTCTCGTATAAAGCCGGCGGCGAGAAGCTTTTCCACTTCCTCATTGATGGCCTTCTATCTCTCTACAGCAAAACTTCTATTCTTCTGGCTGACTGGGCGGCATCTTGGATCAATCTTCAGTTGGTGGGTGATAACCTTCGAGGGGATACCTTGCATGTTCGCAGCAGACCAGGCAAACACATCGGCATTCATTTGGAGGAATTCCAGCAAGCGAGCCCGCTCTTCTTCCGGGAGTTGGGCTCCTATCTGCACCATTTTCTGAGGGTCTGAGCCGAGGGGATATGTCAATAAGCGCTCTATTGGGCCTCCCCTGGGGTCTTGTGCTCTTAGGTCGAGATCGTCGACGTTGGAGCCGAGCTCGGCACTCTGGGCCCCTGGGACCGTCTGCAAGCAATGCGAGACAGGTTGGGCCATCCCTCTCATCACTCCCATCCCAGAAGCAGTAGGGAACTGCACCAGCAACCTCTTGGTGGAAATGACCACGTCCAGCTGGTTAAGCCCTGGACGGCCTAGGATAGCATTGTAAGGTGATGGGAGCCTGACAACGGTAAACGTCATCATGACCGTGCTCTGCCGGGGTGGGGATTCGGTGGTAACAGGGAGAGTGATCTCTCCTTCGACCCCCATAGAATCTTCGGTGAAGCCCATAAGAGGGGTGTGCATTGGCTTCAACTGATCATGAGACAAATTCAATTGGGAGAAAGCATCATAAAAAAGTATGTCAGTAGAGCTCCCACTATCCACCATAATGTGATATACAGGATGCTTTGCGATGGTCATCTCGACCACCACTACATCATTGTTTATATTTTTATTTTCATTCTCCTTTTCAAAGGGAAGTACATTCTCCAGGTCTCCCGCCTCCCAGGCTCTCTTCGAGGTGCGCCCTATCCCCACGAGATCATGCCCACCGGCTTCTCCGTTGGACGGTTGTCAATTGCAGGGATGGGGGGAAGGGCCGTGAGTGGCTAGCCCTCCACCGGGGTCTTATTCCTTACGAACTTCTTAAGGTAGCCCCTCTTGATCAGCTCCTCGATCTCCCACTTCAGATTACGGCAATCCTCCATGTCGTGGCCGTGCTCGCGGTGAAACTGGCAATACTT
This sequence comes from Areca catechu, assembly GCA_021397845.1. NCBI lineage: Eukaryota > Viridiplantae > Streptophyta > Magnoliopsida > Arecales > Arecaceae > Areca > Areca catechu. The sequence continues at coordinate 154,856,087 of CM038050.1, read as the reverse complement.
CGTCTTGTCATGGGTGTACCTTGGGTTCTAAGGAGGAGGTCGGCGGAGGTAGTTCTCACCCTCAATTTTCATGAGGATCTTCATTCTAGGAGGGAGGAGAGGGGTGAAGGCTCGCTCCGGGGTAGCACCATTTTTTGGCTTCGGTCCCAGACGGAAGTCTGCAAGTGGTCCAGGCCTCCTGGTCCCAGGGACATCCCTCGGGGTAGGCTTCTTCAAGGGCTTCCCGTCCAGCTCTCGCCTGGTACGGTCGGTCTTCTCAGCTCGGATGTACTTATGGACGCGGAGGAGAAGCTTAGAATAAGTCTTGGGGGGCTTCTTGTCCAAGGAATACGTCAGGCGAGAGGTCTTGAGCCCACGCTTTAGCGCCAGCATTGTGATAGACTCATCCAGGATATAAATCTCCAGGGCGGCGGTCTTGAAGCGGGTGACGTAGTCCCGCAGCAGTTCCTGGTCTTGCTGGCAGATAGAGAAGAGGCTATCCACCTTTCTTGACACCTTTTGGCAGGCATCGAAGTGTGCCACAAACTTTCCTTCCAGTTGTTGGAAGGAGCTGATGGATTCTGGCTCGAGACGGGTGAACCAAACTCGAGCAGCCTTCCGAAGGATGGCCGGGAAGGCGATGCATAAAAGAGCATCCGTCGCTCCTTGGACCCTCATGAGAGCTTTATAGCTCTATAAATGGTCCAAGGGGTCGATGGTCCCATCGTAGGGATCCACCTAAGGCATGCGGAACAGATTCGGGATCGGTTCCTCTTGGATTTCCCGGGAGAATGGTGGTTGGGTGTTATAGCCCACTGGCTCGGCTGGGGAGCTCTGCAAGTTGGCAAAATGGTGGGAGAACTCCGCCAACTTGCGCTCGTGCTCTTCTAGACGCCTCTCGGCCAGGCGCCTGATGGCCTCATCGGTAGAACCTTCCACCAAGGCCGCTGGAGAAGGAGGTGCCGATCGATCATGGCGAGGGGCCTTGCCTCGATGGCACCTGCTGCGCCGTACTACTTCAGCATCGTCGGCAGGGGATCGACTCTCGTGATCTGCCGAACTGGTGTGGTTTCTCTTCGCGGGAGTTTGATGGCTCCCGCGAGGATTGGTAACTGCCCGCGGATGGGAAGGCCTACCTTGGATGGAACGCAGGCTTCCACGGGGCCCGTGGCTCGAGCCGCGGGGGTGCCCGGCTGGGGCTGGGTGGCCAAAGAGCACTGTTGGTGCTGCAGCTGCCGCACGGCCGTAGTCAGTGTTTGTAGCTACTGGACGACAGCTGCGAAAGGATCATCCACCGAGGATGGCTGAGGAGGAAGAGGTGGAGCAAGAAGTTCCCTCTCCGGGCTGCGCGGGCCCGAGGGAGAGGGAACCTCTCCTGCTCGGTTGGTGGATGCTTCGTGCCCACGCATCACCACCATGGTTGATGCATAGTCTTGCTTACGGAGAGCTTGCTTGTGCAGGGTTCTACTTGTAATAATATCTTTTGTTACCATATCAACTCTATCTCTCTTCCTCTATACATGGCAGTTGGATGATTGGGTGGTGTGCAAGATTTACTTGAGGCTAAGAACTTGCGAAGAACCTTCTGGTATCAAAGTCACTGCAATGAAAATCAGAAATTTGGAGAGGCTAGAAATAAGGAATCAGCCTTCTATAACCTCAAAACAGGATAGCTTGATTTCTCAGATAGCCAACAACACCCTCCCACATCTCATCGATGCATCTGATAGAGAAATGGTGTCTTTCCAAGCTCCTTGTATATTGCTTGATGATGAATTACCTCAATATCTGGCTCCTCAGTATATGGATAGTTTTGGATCACTCCATCCTGAACATCTAGCTGGTGCACATAATGAAGACCTTGATTATGCTCTTCAACACGAGACAGCTGGTCTTCTGGAGATTCCTCATCCGCTCTATCATGAACAACTAGCTGACGCACCTAATGAAGTGCTTCATTGTGCCACTCAACATGATATGGGCAGCCTTCATAAGATTCTTCATCCATTCTATCACGAACAGCTGGATGATGCCCCTAACGAAGGCCTTCATTATGCTCCTCAACATGATACGGGCGAACAACTAGCTGGTGAACCTGATGAAGGCCTTCGTTATGCTCCTCAACATGATATGGGCAGCCTTCATGAGGTTCTTCATCCATTCTACTGCAAACATCCAGCCGATGCACCTAATAAAAGCCTCCATTATTCTCCACAACATGATGCGGGCATTCTTCATCCATTTTGCCATGAACAGCTTGCTAGTGCCTATGATGAAGGCCATGATTGTGAGCCCACCAGCATGAAGCAACTTGATTTGGGGAGCCTTCCTGAGGTTCTTCCTCCACTCGACCTCTCCGAGCTATCCATTGGAGAGATGCTCAAAATATTAGATGATCTGCTTGATGAAGCCCCCAGCGGGCATTGAAGAGCATCATATAAAAAGCCCTTCTCTTTCTTGGTTGCTTGATTAGATGTTGCAGGCAACACTTCCTAGTTTTTCATAGGCTGGTGATTTCTGAAGTTTTGTAATGTATTTATCATCATTATATGGGCATTAGCATAGTGTACATGTGATTGAAGATGAATGTTAGGGCTATGTATGTTGAGTTTGTAATGGTTGTGTTAGGAACATACAAGCAGTTTTGCATAGCAAGAAGTTAAAAAATTGTGTGCGTTGTAACATATATTTATTTTGTATCTATGTGATATTTTACAATCATTTTGGATATTTAATCATGAATGGATTCAATAAATCATAGCTTTTGTAACTCTTAATTGATTCATTAGACAGCTAGCACCACCCAAAGGGACAAAGATGCAAAGCTTTGCTTTGAGAATAAACAGAGGTACAACAACTGCTGTCCAAAACTCTGATTGATTTTGAAGGCTGCTGAAATTTGATTAACACTTGAACCTGAAGGCTAAAAGATGCTATTCTAGAGCTATAACAGAACCTGAGATTGAATGGATTAGAAAGGATCATCATCTATACGGTACCAATAACATTCATCGAGGGGTACAGCAGCGTAGCAGAAAGTATCTACATGGCTGAAGGCAGTAGGATGGGAATTGAAGAGAGACGGGTGTGCTTCAATTTTAGTTGTAGAAACTGACTTTTTAGTCATCATTTGTCAGTGAGGAGCCAAATCTTAACAAATTTGGTATGAAGCTTTTGGCTACAAAGGGAGGACCAGTCTTTTTATAAATTAAGCCCCTTTAAAGCTATGTCCATAATTGACATGGAGGAATACTCTTGCATTCCATTCCTTTTAGTATACCCATGCCATAGCTGCAAGGAGAAAGAGAACAATAGGTTGAGCTGGTTTGTTGAAAGATCTATCTCTCCATGCTAAATGATATCGTCTGGATGTTCATAGCCATTTGTGTAGGATAGTTGCTGCAGGTTGCCCTTAGATGATCTGCCTACATGGTTGTGTAAGTGGGATGCTTCCTGTGATAATATACACATAGCTGTAACCTGTGAACCTGTAAAGCGTAATCCTTGCCCACATTGTATGTGTCATATATTAAATTTGCATGTGTGCATAAAGTTTGAGACATTCGTCACTTTGGACTTGTATGAATTTTGAAATATGTACACTAGATGGATGTTCAAGTCATGAAGACACCCTCATTTGTTGCACAATGTGTGATGCCCCATTTTAAATTTTGATGAGAGGTTATTATGAGAGGTTTTTAGACTAGCATGAGGTCATTGTGTGAGGTTTGGTTGCACCATTGATGGGTCATGGAAATCTATCCCAAGGACAGCAACTCAATAACATCTTAAGAAACTCATCTCTATACTCTATTATTTTATTTTTTCTTGTTCTCATTTTCTTGTGTTTTGCATTTAAAGGGTATGAGTCTTTTGCTTATGTATATGGATTTATGTTCCAGCGAGTGGTGAAACATTTCAAAACTTGTAAATAAATTGCTCTAGCTAATCTTATTAATATTTTCCAATTTAATTGATGGCTATCTCGCCCTTGTTTTGAACCTGTAGCTTTGCGGGCTCCATTTCTGCTGTTTGGTAGCCTCCCTGTCACCTTCTCCTCCTTTCTTTTCTTTCCCTCCCCCTATCTCTATCTCTCTCTAGCTCATGGAGGACCAAAGAGCCCCAAAGACCTCAACACCGCTTCGAGGGTCTCCACAGCCCTTCCCCCTCCAGCCTCCCCCTCCCTCCCTCTCCCCTCAATCCTCCCCCTCTTTCCCTCTTTTCCTTACTAGTTCCCTCATTTCTATGTTGGTTCAAGACCAATATAGTCCGATATGGGGGTATACCGACTCATACCACTAGCCAGCCATCATGGGTCTAGTTTCAAGTTGGCAAACCTTGATGAAGGCCCATTTAGAAAATTTAGAAGTCATGTAAGGTTTGAGAACTTAGAATCAAGACCAACGAGAGGTTCTCCTATATGTTCATTTGTAGGTTGAGCCAATATATGGTTGATGGATAGGCTTTCCTCTTAGTGGTGTACTAGCACGATCTAATGTCTCATAGTACAATCCGATATGGAGCATTTTTTTGGGCTTTGCAGTTTACTTACGATGAGTGCTCATTCACCATGTTGGTTTATAGGCTTACAGTGGGCTAGTTTGGATGGTACAGAATTAAAGCAACTTATTTCTTGGTTATCCCAACATGGTACATGATTAATGAATTATGGTACAAAGTTAATTTGTTATGGCACATAGTTAACTTGTATTGGTACATAGTTAAAGTATCATGGTACACAATTGAGGAATCATTGTACACTATTAATGTATCATGGTACACAGTTATTCTAGCATGGTATATAATTACTATAGCAGTGTACATAGTTAAGGAATCATTAAACATAATTAAATTAACATTATACACAATTTAATGTATTATTGTATACAATTAATTAAATATAGTATGCAAGTAATGTATCATGGTACAAGGGTAAATGTATCATGGTAAATAGTTAACATAGAATGGTACATAGTTAATCTAACATGGTACATAGTTAAAATATCATGGTAATATAAAATGGTATACAATATAAAATGCTACATAGTTACTTTATCATGGTACACAATTAATCCAAGTAGCTTAATTTGTGTTCTAGGTTAAATGCACCATGTACCATGTTTATTTAAATATTCCAGAATCCATTGACTATGTACCATGACACAATAACAATATACCATGATATATTAACTACGTACCATGAAACATTAATTATGTACCATGATACATCAACTGTGTACCAATCTATATTCAACTAATTGAATACTTAGATAGTGCCAACAAGAGAGAGACTCTTTATGTGCATTCATTGAATCCTCAGCGTAAATTTTTGCTATCAAGGATTGTAATCCAGAATGCCTTTTCTAAGAATTGACATGCCATTGTAGGAGCACTAACTAGCACATTAGTTAGCCTTTGTCTCATCTTTTTGATATAGTTGAAAGTTCAAACCAAGGTTCACTATCTTAGTATTGGACCACATACTGGTAAAATCCTAAGATAGTGTTGGTTTGCGATACAATAGATACGGTAATGTCAATATGGAGTGGTATGGCATATCAGTATAGTACGGTATGTCATGTACTAGGCGGTATACGATAGTATATCAAACTATGATTCATACCAAGATTTACCATCCTGGTGCCAAACCTCATAGTCTCATACTAGTACCATCCTTTATAATGTCGATACATAGTATGGTACGACAATGTCCATATGGTTAGGTATGGTGTACCAATATGTTATGGTGTACCGGTGTTACAATATTCCCTGTATCGGATGGTATGAGGTGCTATGGCAAACAACAGTTCAAACTATCATTCAGATTAATGCCATGGGTCAAAAACAATTAAAGCAACTTGGTACACAATTAACCAAACATGGTACAATCAAATATCTCACAAAAGGGTTCAGCACATAGCTCTTTCTCTCACTTCATAGTTTACTTATGATGCATTCTCATCCTCCATGGTGTAGTCCAATAACATTAACCTATTGCACATTCGAACATACATAGTGAATATAACATTAACCTGCTGCACATTCGAACATACATAGTGAATATAACATTAACTTGCTGCACATTCAAACATGCAAAGTGAAGATAAAATTTGGAATGTATTAAGATGTACAAAATGATATTCAATCTATTATAACATTAGATTTTACAATATGACATTAACTCACTGCACTGGTTAATGTTATATTCATTGTGAATGTTTGAATATGCAGCAAGGTTGATGTTATATTCACTGTGTATGTTTGAATGTGCAACAAGTTAATGTTATGTTCACCATGTATGTTCGAATGTGCAATATCATTCAAACAAACACAGTGAATATGACATTAACCAACTGCACATTCATACAAAGTGAAGATAAGTTTTGGAATGTTTTAAGATTTATAAAATGATACTCAATCAGTTATAACATCAGATTTTACAAGTGACATTAAGTAACAAGGCTGTTTACACAATCATTATGTCATAATCTTTTGTACTAGACATCTTCTTGTTATACAATTAGACCTTATTTTGCCCTCTTCGTGGTTCCTCAAGAAATGTCCTCTTCGTGATCTTTACATTTAGACCTTCTTTTGTGCCTTCAAGCTTCTCTATATATTTTAGTACATTTCAAACCACCTTCCACATATTGATTTAAACCATACATCATCCAGAAGGAAAACAATTGTCTGTTAAAACAAAACAACATTTCCTTTTCAAGTATGCTTTACAAATAGTTGAATAAGTTAGAAGACATCTTTGAAGTGCATTTTGGAAATATGTGGATTGTTCTCCTTCCTCTGTTAAACAAGAGAACAATGCAAAATATAGCCAGTTTGGGTAGCTTTTGTGACACCATGATTTGACATTTAATGTTGGATTTTGAGTACCAGTTGCATAAACTCATCCTAGTTATCATGTACATCATGTATCATAACCATTTTCTTTTTGAGTGTATAGTTAATAAATGACATGAAAGACCACCTCAAGTATGAAAGTATATACTATATAGTTCTTATGTGTTTCCTTGGTGATCCCTGAACTTGAGTTCACCAAGAAATCTTGGAAGATCACCATCATTAGAAATCAGAACAATACATCATCTAATCCTCCCAAATCTTCTAGTTGTGCTCCTAGTACATTAAATAGTATACTGAAAACATTATTCAACCAGACCTCCAATTAGCCAAATGTTTGTGGATCCTAATCTTCTATAATATATCATTTCAATTATAGCCTTATACGATCTTTCATGTAGACTTTCTTACTAACATTAATATCTCCAACCCTTTACTTTTAGTGAGTGAATTTTTGTTAAACAAGTAAAACAAAAACTTGGTATATCCTTACAGCCACCAAGCTCCCCCAGCCCGAAACCTTGTGGGTTGAAGGTGACTTGTAGGTAATCACCTTCTAATCAATGACTCTAAACTATTTCATGAGGACATTAACTATGCAAAAATATTCCACATCTATAAAGAAGCTAACCAACCTTTGAATTGGTTATCTAAACATGTGCTATCCTCAAGGTCAACTTTCTTGACTTTGCATTATCCTACCAATCTCCAGGACATGGTCAAGTTGGATTATGTTGCTCTTATACAGGACAAAATGGAAAATAATCCCACATATATGTTTAGATTTGGTTAAGTATTTGACTAATAAGAGGCCTAACATCCTTTCCAATTCATTAGCAATCAGGGAAACTTAATCTATCTGCTTAACTATTTCTCTTTCTTTTCTTTTCCCAACATAAAAGATAGACTACTAATATTACTCTTACCATTACCTGTATCTTTTGATTCATGCTGATTTTTGAACCATTTTATTGCTGGTAATTCCTTAAATTTTAGTTACTTGCTTTTTTTATGAACAATTTTACTTTTTTCTTTATTTTGAGTCCTAAATGCTATTTTTAAGTTTGGATAGTTTGTACAAGAGAATAATGTGTCTAATTTTTCAAAAACTTCAGTTATGGGCTACCTCAATGGTTGGCTGATACCAAGATGAATTGAGATACTTGTTTATTTTGGCTAAGATAGTGAGTTGGCAAAATCTAGAAAGAACTGAGATGTTTCAACTTTCAAGATCATATCTGATAGTACCAAAAACAAGATCTTGAAATATTGGCATATTTGATAAAATCAAGATTAATGTCATTTCAAGTTATTGATTTTCATGGCTTTCTATCACTAAAATATTTATTTATAATGTTTAGTAAAAAATGATATGTATCAGCCAACATCTTGGAATATATTTAGTTTATATCTATGAAATAAACAGTTATTTTGGTGTAAATATGAAAACACATATATACAACTTGTATATGATGAGTATCTTGTAAAAGAAAAATAACTAATTTGACCTTGACTATCTAGCAGAAAGGACTTTATATAGGCAACAAAAGTAAAATAACTTTCTTAGTTATCCTTGTTATGACATAATAACATAATAATTACTCAAGGATGAAATAGATAAAGTGAGAAATAAATTATATAAATAACTAAATCTTAACACCCCCCTCAATCTGAAATATATAGATCTTCTAGACCCAACTTGAAGCAGCAATTCTGAAATGAAGATTTGGGTAAAGCTTTCGTGAAAATGTCCATAGCCAGATCTACTAAAGGAACAAAGGTACAGGTTATAATTTTCTTAAGAATAGCATCACGAACAAGGCAACAATCAACTTCGATATGTTTTGTTCATTCTTGAAAAATTGGATTGGCAGCAATATAGACATCCAATTGATTATTATAGAACATTTCCATAGGATCAAGATAAGAAAAACCATGTTCAAGCAAGAGTGTTTTCAGCCACATAAGTTCACTGTATGAGCAATTACACGATATTCTACTTCTGAACTAAAATGGGCAAGCATAATCTATTACTTTTCCAAGTCACTAGATTTCCACCTAAAAAATATAATAGCTTGTAGTGAAGCATCAACTACCCCAGTCAACATTAATAAAGGTAGTAAGCTGATAGTGACCACTTTTCTTGTAAACAATTCTTTTATCAGGAGAATTCTTTAGATACCATAACACCCTACAAGCAGCTTCCTAATGATATTGTTTGGGTGAATCCATAAACTGGCTTAGAACACTAACAGAGAAAGAGATATTGATCAGGCCTAGTCACTATAAGATATATCAACTTTCCAATCAACCATCTATATTAGGTACAATGAGATTTAGTTATTTATGTTATTTATTTCTCACTTTACCTATTTTATCCTTGAGTATTTATTATGTTATGGTGTTATAGCAAGGATGACTTCGTAAGTTATTTTACTTATATTACCTAAATAAAGACCTTTCCACTTGATAGTTTAGGTCAGGTTAGCTATTTTTTTCAACACATCCCAAGATCATAGGGTGGATTTTTTTACATGAGGATGTTGTGTTTTGTTACAACAAGAAGATATGTTGATATAGTTGACATGGGAAGTGTGTGTTTGACTCCATCAAATATCATATGAATTTGAATATGATTCAGACTCCCCCTCAAGTTGGACACCCAATATCATGAACTCCATACTAAGGAATTGAATGATGAAATCAATGATGTCATATTTGATGAAGACATCATGGACTTGTAAATTGGTTAGTGCATACATGATAATAATTAAGCCAGATTGTAGATTTTCACAAATAAAATTAATGACAATTTATATTGATGTGATTTGTGCTTTCATAAAACACTGGATTTGTTGTGGCCCAGCTTGGCTTGGCCCATTAGACTGGCCTAGCCATGCCAACCACACCTAGCCGAGGTTGGACACGATTGTTGGAAGGAAGGACTCCCAAAAAAAGTCTTCCTTCCCTCTAATTCCTCCAAGCTAAGTATAGGTCCAGGGCCATTAAAACTATAGATCTCTTCTATAAAATGGCTCCTCCATCCCCTAAAGCACTCCACCCCAAGCAAGCCTTCTTCTTCCTCCTTCCTTCTGATTTCTTCAATTCATAGTCGACCTCCCTTCTCATCGCATTCCCCGAAAATGGAGCTGATAAACCCTTGAAACCAAGGTACGAAACCTAATTCATCTTCCCCTCCTTCTTTGCCAACTTTCCTTTGCCGATTGCACCCTGTCGACCATCGATTTTGCCTGAAAAATCCATGAAAGATATCCATGTTTTTCCCTTATTTTTGGTCAAGCTTTCTTCCCTTTTTTCGACCATCCCTAGCCCCATGCCTCGAGTCATGATGATCCACCTCCTTGCTACCTTCCCCAGACATCTTAGCTACTGATGATCGGCCAATAGCTAGAAATATCAAAGAAAAGGGGATGGATCCCCTATTTTTCCATGAATTTCCATGTCTTCTGGCCAGCCAATCACTATCACTAGCCATCCACCTTTGCCCACCACTGGCTTCCACCCAATCATTGCTGATTAAACCGCCTCCCTTCCACCCCTATTCAGCCAAAAGATAGGAATAAAGAAGAAGAAAAGTAAAAGAAAGAATGAAAAAAGAAAACAAAAGCGAGAGTTTCTCTCTCATCCCCTTCTCTCTTTCCCACTCTCTTGGTTCCCTTACTTTCTCTCTCTGAAAGGTCTACTTTCTCTCTCTAAAATTATCTCTCTCTACTCTCTCCTCTCTAGGTTGAACAAAGATCCAATTGAAAATCTTGATTCCTTGTTTATAAACCCAAGAAATCCATCAAAAAGGATACCCAAAATTGCTTTGATATCCGTGTAACATGTTGGCTTCTTTGTTTTTCAAGTTTTTTCATGTTTTTCATTGATCGGTCATCACCATCGACTATCCACGATCCTCGAACCACGACTAGGCCCTCTGACATAATTATCATGGAATCCGATGTGAATTTCTTCCTTTAGAAGAGTTGAGATTTCTTTCTCTTTCTTTTTTATTTTATCTCTCCTCACTCATTTTCTCTCTCTAAAAATTCACGATCCTAGTATGATCCATGTTTCCCATTATAAGAACTCGTGTTGATCCTAGTAAAGAGATCTTGAGTCAGTTTGGTGCCCAATTGGTCTATCGGATTGATCACTCAGCTAACAATCCCCTTTTATTATTATTTAAATATTATTAAGTTCATTGAATGAAGATAGATTATAATTTAATATTATAACTAGGATTAACAAAATCTTTCAATGAAGTTTAAAAATCTAGGATGAATGAGGTCAATAAATCTCGCACTTCATATTTCTTTAAATTATTATGTGTTAATGCATATAATTTGTTATTATTTATGAATCCATATTTTACATAAAATAAAGGATTAGCATTTGTATATAAAAATTTATGTTTTATTATGAAAAATGGCTTCATACATGTTTTTTATGAAAAAGACATGTTTATGAAGCATAAATTAGATTATGCCATTTAATATTTTTCTATCTACGTACATGTATTTTGAAGAAAAAGAAATAAGGATTTCAAAGACTCGGATAGCTATGAATGAATTCCTGTAATTAGGAAGGTCAACATCCGAAGCTAGCATCTACAAGAAACATGGCCCCATCTATGGATATAAATTGCCACAAGAAATAAAAACTCTATTGATTAAGAAACACTGCCTTATCATGGATACAAAGTGACCCTAGCATGAATATCTGTGAGCACTATTTTTGAAATATAATAAGAATATATGAGATGAAAGATTATGAATTTTATGATAATCATGTTTATGAAATGTTCATAATTTATTCATGCATGACTGGTTTTATAAATTACTTTATTTTATTATATAATGAAAAGCTCTAATTGTGCTACCTATTACTTTTATAATGATGCATTATTCATATAAAAACTTATGCTTATCCAATAAAGATGCGTAAAATTTAATTATTGAGCTGGTGTAGCTTATACTCTTTTTTTACTTTTCTTTTATAAAGAAGTAAGGTTAGGAATGATGAACGATCCAAGCTTATGTCTACACTAGCGAGCTTGGAGTTTTTGCAATTGAAATTAGTGTTTTGAATACCTATGAACCGGTAGTTAAGTAATTATGAATCATGAGACTTGGTTCTAGTATTTTATTTCGGATTTAGATACTCTGAACTGATGTTGATTTAAATAATGATTTGAATTAGACCTCTTATTTCTATTTTAATTGTAATGGATCCTTGAATTATATAAAATTGGACCATCACTAAGAAAAATGCAGTACCTTAAGATAGAACACCTTGTAGTGGGACAAAGAAAAAAAGACTTTAATAGTCACTAGACTCACTATATTAGTCGGTCTAGTTGCTCTTGCTTAAATCATTACTCTTCATTCTCCCATGCTCTAGCAATCGCACCTTCTTCAATATAAATCACAACATGCTCATTAGAGTGAGAGAACTTGAAGAGGAAATAGAAGAGAAATTTCTATACGAGATCATATATAATCCACACCTATGTTAAGGTAGATCTAGAAAAAATGTGATTGTGAAGCAAAGAGCAGTCATGTGATGAGGATCATGAGTATTGTCTGTCTACTCCATTCTAGTTGTAGAAGCCAAAACAAGAAGGCTGCATGAAGCAAGGCCACAAATGTGTGGTATTCTGGATTTTTAATGGATGAGGTATTAGCTTTCATGGTGGCTCAAATCCCAAAAGTAGCAAACAAAAACAACACCTAATATAACAAAACAAGCAAAATGATGAACATCAGGCAAGTAACTGATGGAAAGATGGCAACATAAATTCATTTAAAGGGCTGAAAGCACAAACAAAAACAATAATCAATTAAAGTGTACCATGTTCAGAAAAAAGATTATTGCATTAGATGATAGCCTCATCAAAGAATCACAAACAAGTACATGAAGGGGGCTGATAAAATTGAAATTTCACATAGATATATTTTCTATAAATATTAGAATTTGAGGAGAAATATCGCCCTAGAGTATCGGGCCATAACTAAAAAGACAAGCCAAATCATTCTAGGTAATTCAGATGATTGGGATTTGATAGGAGATGCAAGGGTCAAAAATAAAAATTCCCTGCCGAGCGTGGTATGTTCTTTTGAAGGCCAACAGTAAGCAAGAAGAATTGACTGACATTATCCATTAGCTCATGACCACTAGGGATAAACATTGTGGATAGGTGTTCTTGCTTGGATTTACCATGCAGAGGTATACACCCAGGCCAAGCTTAGCCCAAAGAGTTATAATTGCAATTGGGGTAAAATTTAGCTAGTCCAAGCAAACAAATGCATGATAAAATATTTCATCCCTTGCATTCATGATTTGATGAGATTGATGAGCGCTTCAAGGAATAATGGCTTATTATTGCTTAAAAAGGCAAGTTTTTTTAGTGATGTATCCGAGTGGGGGTTGGCTTGGCAAGGTGATGCCAAGCCAGGCACACACAAGAGGTGTGCAAGGCGGCGCTGGCCCGGGTGAGGTTCTTAGGGGCGTGCACAGGCATGACCTCGCATACACTGGCATGGAGGCAGCCGGGCGTGGCACAAGGCACACGGTGCGTGCAAGGCTACGCGCACACAAAGGCTCGGGCAAACAGCAGGCCAGGACTCGAGCCTGGGCAGCCTGGGACGCGCACGGCGCGCGCACAGGCAAAATCGATCCAGGACTAGAGTACGGGCGGCCTGGGACGTGCACAGGCACGCGCACAGGCGAAATCGGGCCAGGACTCGCGTCCGGATGGCCTGGGACGCGTGCAGATGTGGGCACAGGCGCACACTAGCCGGGACGTGCATGGACGCGGGTCAGGACGTGCGTGGACGCGGGTCAAGACGCGAGCGGACGCGGGTGCGCGCAGGCGAGTGCAGGCCAGGATGCGCGCAGTCATGGCCAGGACGCGCGCGGAAGCGGGCGCGAGCGTGCGCGGGGGCGCGCAGGCCGGGACGCGTGCGGATGCGGGGGCGCGCAGGCCATGACACGCGCAGGCATGCTCAGGACGTGCGCGGACGCGGGCACGGGCGTGCGCGGGGGCACGCAGGCCGGGACGCGGGTTTGGGCGTGCCTGGACGCGGGCACGCGCGGGCGAGCGCAGGCCAGGACACTCGCAGGAACGGCCAGGACGCGGGTCAGGACGCGCGCGGACGCGGAGGTGCGCAGGGGCGTGCAGGCCGGGACTCGCTTGCACGCGGGTCTGGGCACGCATGGACGCGGGCGCGCACAGGCCGGGACGCGCGCGGACGCGAGTCTGGGTGCACGTGGACGCGGGACCGGACGCGGGCGCGGGCACAGGCGTGCATGGACCGAGGCTGCAGTTGGCTAGGAGGTTACCAACGGTTGCTGGGCAGTTTCCAGTAACTTCCCACCATGGCCAAGTGGCAAATGGGCAGAAACCACCAGCCAAGGTGGCTGGGTGGTTGGCAGCAGTTGCTAGGTGGTGGGCAGCAGTTTCTGGGAGTGCTGCAGTTCCAGCCAACAGTAGGGAGGTGTTTTTATCCTGCAGCAAGGTAGCAGCAAGGAAGGGGGCTCCAGAAGGGGCTCCAAAAGGGGATCCAGAAGCAGGGATGGAGGACCCTGCTGGGAGAAGGAGATCTTCTGCTGCTGGGCAGCAGGGAGAGGCCATGGATGGCTGTTCCAGCAAGAGAAGTTTGTGGGAAAACCTGAGTGACTTGTTGGGGGTTCTGCTAGGGGGCAGAACAGAGAGCCTTGTATCCAGGTTGAGAGGTGAATGCAATCTGGTTGGGGGTTTTTCCCTGTAAGATCCGAGTCTTTCTCTTGGGTTGGTTGTGTGCTCGGATTCGGGGACAGCAAGGAGATTCTGTGAAGGGACTCGAGACAACCAGCATTGGACTCGGGACATTAGGTAGCTGACTGCAGCAAGCTCCAACAAAGCTGCAAGCACCTGGGAGAAGGCTGACTAAGGAAGGGATCCTTAGTGCCGCACGCCGAAAAATCGGTGCCAAGGAGATTCGGCGTGACAAATTGGTATCAAAGCATCGTTTGAGGCCGGGGTTGCAAAATTTTGGCGCCAAGATGATGCTAACCAAAACTAAGGAGAGGATTCGGGGCTGCAACAATGGGCACAAGCCGAGCAGTGGAGGCCACGGTCGGGCCGAGCGCACGGAGGAGCGCATGCTGCTGGGCGAGAGTAGCCAAATCAGAGGGGCGCGCGGGTGTGCGCGCGGTGCCGAGTGGGCGCGCGGAGGTGCGCATGTTGCTAGGCAAGAGTAGCCAAACCCGAGCACAGCCAAGGCCAAGTGTGGGCACTTGGGCTGTGTGTGCCATGTCCAGACCAAAGCTGGAGCAGCTGGGCGTGGTGCATGCGACGGTTGCGGAGCGATTGCGGGGCAGTTGCCAGAAACCTGGACCCGGGTCATGTGATCGCTGGACTCGAACGGACTCGAGTCAGTTGGTGACCAGTAGGCTGGACAGTTGGTGGAGGGTTACCGGCGGTTGGCTAGGCAGTGGAGCGTGTCCACTGCGTGTGAGGGATGGTTAACCTCACAAAACTGCATGGTGACAGTTTGGAGATAGATGGAGGAGCTCTCGAGTGTGAGAGGAAGAATGGAGAGCCAACTTCCTTGGCTCGGGACACGACGAGGACGTCGTCCATTTCAGTTGCGGGGGAATTGTTAGACCCTCGCTGCTCGGCATAGCCAAAGGCCGAGTGGGGGTTGGCTTGGCAAGGTGATGCCAAGCCAGGCACACACAGGAGGTGTGCAAGGCGGCGCTGGCCCGAGTGAGGTTCTTAGGGGCGTGCACAGGCATGACCTCGCATACATCGGCATGGAGGCAGCCGGGCGTGGCACAAGGCACATGGTGCGTGCAAGGCTGCGCGCACACAAAGGCTCGGGCAAACAGTAGTCCAGGACTCGAGTCTGGGCGGCCTGGGACGTGCACAGGCGCGCGTACAGGCAAAATCGGGCCAGGACTCGCATCCGGATGGCATGGGACGCGCGCAGACGCGGGCACAGGCGCACACTGGCCGGGACGTGCGCGGACATGGGTCAGGACGTGCGCGGACGCGGGTCAAGACGCGAGCGGACGCGGGCGCGCGCAGGCGAGCACAGGCCTGGATGCACACAGGCACGGCCAGGATGCGCGCGGACGCGGGCATGCACGGGGGCACGCAGGCCGGGACACGTGCGGACGCGGCGGCGCGCAGGCCAGGATGCACGTAGGCACGGCCAGGATGTGCGCGGACGTGGGCATGCGCGGGGGCGCGCAGGCCGGGACGCGGGTCTGGGCGCGCGTGGACGCGGGCTCGGGCACGCGCGGGCGAGCACAGGCCAGGACGTGCGCAGGCATGGCCAGGACGCGGGTCAGGACGCGCGCGGACACGGGCACAGGGGTGCGCGGGGGCGCGCAGGCCGGGACGCGCTTGGACGCGGGTCTGGGGGCGTGTGGACGTGGGCGCGGGCGCGCACAGGCCGGGACATGCACGGACGCGAGTCTGGGTGCACGTGAACGCGGGCACAGGCATGCATGGACCGAGGCTGCAGTTGGCTGGGAGGTTACCAACGGTTGCTGGGCAGTTTCCAGCAACTTCCCACCATGGGCAAGTGGCAAATGGGCAGAAACCACCAGCCAAGGTGGCTAGGTGGTTGGCAGCAGTTGCTAGGTGGTGGGTAGCAGTTTCTGGGAGTGCTGCAGTTCCAGCCAACAGCAGGGAGGTGTTTTTAGCCTGCAGCAAGGCAGCAGCAAGGAAGGGGGCTCCAGAAGGGGATCCAGAAGTAGGGACGGAGGACCCTGCTGGGAGAAGGAGATCTTCTGCTGCTGGGCAGCAGGGAGAGGCCATGAATGGCTGCTCCAGCAAGAGAGGTTTGTGGGAAAACCTGAGTGACTTGTTGGGGGTTCTGCTAGGGGGCAGAACAGAGAGCCTTGTATCCAGGTTCAAAGGTGAATGCAATCTGGTTGGGGGTTTTTCCCTGTAAGATCCGAGTCTTTCTCTTGGGTTGGTTGTGACGCTGGAATATCCCCTTCTGGATCCCCTTCTGGAGCCCCCTTCCTTGTTGCTGCCTTGCTGCAGCAAGGGGGCTCCAGAAGGGGCTCCAGAAGGGGATATTCCGGCATGACAAATTTGTATCAGAGCCTCATTTGAGGCCGGGGTTGCAGATTTTGGCACCAAGATGATGCTAACCAAAACTAAGGAGAGGATTCGGGGCTGCAACAATGGGCACAAGCCGAGCAATGGAGGCCATGGCCGGGCCGAGTGCATGGAGGAGCGCGTGCTGCTGGGCGAGAGTAGCAAAATCGGAGGGGCGCGTGGGTCTGGGCGCGCGTGGACGCGGGCACGGGGCATAACCGAGAGCCTTGTATCCAGGTTGAGAGGTGAATGCAATCTGGTTGGGGATTTTTTCCTGTAAGATCCGAGTCTTTCTCTTGGGTTGGTTGTGTGCTGGGATTCGGGGACAGCAAGGAGATCCTGTGAAGGGACTCGAGACAACCAGCGCTGGGACTTGGGATATTAGGTAGCTGACTGCAGCAAGCTCCAGCAAAGCTGCAAGCACCTGGGAGAAGGCTGACTAAGGAAGGGATCCTTAGTGCCACACGCCGAAAAATCTGTGCCAAGGATATCCGGCGTGACAAATTGGTATCAGAGCCTCGTTTGAGGCCGGGGTTGCACATTTTGGCGCCAAGATGATGCTAACCGAAACTAAGGAGAGGATTCGGGGCTGCAACAATGGGCACAAACCGAGCAGTGGATGCCATGGCCGGGCCGAGTGCATGGAGGAGCGCGTGCTGCCGGGCGAGAGTAGCCAAACCGGAGGGGCGCGCGCAGTGCCGAGTGGGCGCGCGGAGGTGCGCATGTTGCTAGGCAAGAGTAGCCAAACCCGAGCACAGCCAAGGCCAAGTGTGGGCACTTGGGATGTGTGTGCCATGTCCAGACCAAAGCTGGAGCAGCTGGGCGTGGTGCATGCGACGGTTGCGGAGCGATTGCGGGGCAGTTGCCAGAAACCCGGACGCGGGTCATGTGATCGCTAGACTCGAACGGACTCGAGTCACTTGGTGACCAGTAGGCTGGATAGTTGGTGGAGGGTTACCGGTGGTTGGCTAGGCAGTGGTGCATGTCCAATGCGTGTGAGGGATGGTTAACCTCACAAAACTGCATGGTGACAGTTTGGAGATAGATGGAGGAGCTCTCGAGTGTGAGAGGAAGAATGGAGAGCCAACTTCCTTGGCTCGGGACACGACGAGGACGTCGTCCATTTCAGTTGCGCTGGAATTGTTAGACCCTCGCTGCTCGGCATAGCCAAAGGCCAAGTGGGGCTTGGCTTGGCAAGGTGATGCCAAGCCAGGCGCACACAGGAGGTGTGCAAGGTGGCGCTGGCCCGGGTGAGGTTCTTAGGGGTGTGCACAGGCATGACCTCGCATACACCGGCATGGAGGTAGCCGGGCATGGCACAAGGCACACGGTGCGTGCAAGGCTGCGCGCACATAAAGGCTCGGGCAAACAGCAGGCCAGGACTCGAGTCTGGGTGGCCTGGGATGCGCACAGGCACGCGCACAGGCGAAATCGGTCCAGGACTCGAGTCCGGGCGGCCTGGGATGCGCACAGGCACGCGCACAGGCGAAATCGGGCCAGGTCTTGCATCCGGATGGCCTAGGACGTGCGCAGACGCGGGCACAGGCGCACACTGGCCGGGACGTGCACGGACGCGGGTCAGGATGTGCACGGATGCGGGTCAAGACACGAGCAGACGCGGGCGCGTGCAGGCGAGCGCAGGCCAGGATGCGCGCAGGAACGGCCAGGACGCGGGTCAGGACGCGCGCGGACGCGGGCGCGGGCGTGCGCAGGGGCGCGCAAGCCGGGACGCGCGTGGACGTAGGTCTGGGCACGCGTGGACGCGGGCGCGGGCGCGCGCGACCGAGCGCAGGCCAGGACGCGCGCAGGCACAGCCAGGATGCGGGTCAGGATGCGCGCGGACGAGGGCACGGGGTTGCGCGGGGGTGCGCAGGCTGGGACGCGCTTGGACGCGGGTCTGGGCACGCGTGGACGCGGGCGCACATAGGCTTGGACGCTCGCGGACGCGAGTCTGGGCGTACGTGGATGCGGGACCGGACGCGGGCGCGGGCACAGGCGTGCATGGACCGAGGCTGCAGTTGGCTGGGAGGTTACCAACGGTTGCTGGGCAGTTTCCAGCAACTTCACACCATGGGCAAGTGGCAAATGGGCATAAACCACCAGCCAAGGTGGCTGGGTGGTTGGCAGCAGTTGCTAGGTGGTGGGCAGCAGTTTCTGGGAGTGCTGCAGTTCCAGCCAATAGCAGGGAGGTGTTTTTAGCCTGCAGCAAGGCAGCAGCAAGGATGGGGGCTCCAGAAGGGGATCCAGAAGCAGGGACGGAGGACCCTGCTGGGAGAAGGAGATTTTCTGCTGCTGGGCAGCAGGGAGTGGCCATGAATGGCTGCTCCAGCAAGAGAGGTTTGTGGGAAAACCTGAGTGACTTGTTGGGGGTTCTGCTAGGGGGCAGAATAGAGAGCCTTGTATCCAGGTTGAGAGGTGAATGCAATCTGGTTGGGGATTTTTCCCTGTAAGATCCGAGTCTTTCTCTTGGGTTGGTTGTGTGCTCGGATTCGGGGACAGCAAGGAGATCCTGTGAAGGCACTCGAGACAACCAGCACTGGGACTCGGGACGTTAGGTAGCTGACTGCAGCAAGCTCCAGCAAAGCTGCAAGCACCTGGGAGAAGGCTGACTAAGGAAGGGATCCTTAGTGCCGCACGCCGAAAAATCTGTGCCAAGGATATCCGGCGTGACAAATTGGGTCACCCCGATGGGCTTCGGGATGGTGCGAAGTCGAGCCGGGTTCGGGCCAAGCCCGAAGTAGTTTAGGCCAGGCTTGGGCCTAAAATCAGAACCTATTTAATTTTCAGGCCGGGCTTGGGCTTCCCCTTGGCCCGACCCGGCCCAGCCCGAACCCGGTCCGAAAAAGGCCCGACCCAAGCCTGGCCCGTCAGCTGTTAATTTTAAGATTTTAATATTTTAAATTTTTTTGGAATATGTATTAGTAATTAAAAGAACTTTATTTTTTCATTTCATATTTAATTTGGCATGTCCAATCAGGCTTTAATTTGGACTGGCCCGAATCAAAGCCTAGTTTGGGTCGGCGCATCGGGCTCGGGATGGTTTCAGGTTTGGCTTGGGCCGAATATTTTCAAAATAAATTGGGCCTAAGCTCGGTCCGAAGGCTATTTTTCTTTTGGGTCGAGCTCGTGTAGGGCTTTGGCCTGGCCCGGCCCGGCCCACTTCCAGCCCTAATTGTACATACATCAGATTATGCTGCAGTGGGCTATCTGGCTATCAACTTTGTATTATATTTTATCAAATTTTTAATATGTATGTCTAAATTATAATTCATTATCATTTGTGTCACACCCCATTTTATATTTGCCATATTGGCATATACACTCATATCCATATCCCTTATATGAGCATGTGCTCCATACGTTTGCAAGGACTTTGTTTGTTTATCAAGAAAAGAAAAAGGAATTTGTCTACAACTTGTCACTTAAATGATGGAATTTGTCAGCTAAACTTCAAATATAAGATAAATAGAAGTTCTAACCTAATATGTGATGTCCTAGTCTACTAGATTGGCCCATCACAAAACCAGCCCAAAACCCCACCCAAACCTTTAAAAAAAAATTGTGGGACTCTTCTTCTTCCTTGATTCGGGTGAGATGAGAACTCTTAGGCAAGGTTTTAAATCCCATGGAAGGACTATCCTAATTTTTTCATGAAATAGGATGCACTGCTATCCCCTTCCATCCTGACACTTGGATCAGGGGATGTGTCGAGACATCCTGATCGAGTTGCTGGGATACTAGCGGGACATCCTATCCTAAATACATGAAATTATACCTGTTATGGTCGTTACGATGACATGGCGTGTCTCAGATTCCGTCGGGCGAGATTCGAACCACGTAGATTTTTCCGACAGAACAGGAACGGTCCAGAAAGGTCGGATGTGGCTCGACCTCGACCGAAGTCAAGGTCGGGCCGGGCCTGCTTGCGCCTTCGCCAGGTGGCGCCCGGACACTGTTCCACCTCAGCCAAAGTCGAGCGCTCCTCTGCTGCTCCTTCGCCAGGTGTCTGCCCAGGAGGGGTCCACCTCGGCCGAAGTCGAGCGCCCCTCTGCTGCTCCGCTAGGTGTCTGCCCAGGAGGGGTCCACCTCGACCGAAGTCGAGCACCCCTCTGGTGCTCCTTCGCCAGGTGTCCGCCCAGGAGGGGTCCACCTCGGCCGAAGTCGAGCGCTCCTCTGCCACTCCGCCAGGTGTCCGCCGAGGAGGGGTCCACCTCGGCCGAAGCCGGCGGCCCCTTGCTCTCTCGCCGAGTGGCGCCCTGAGACGGTTCCACCTCGACCGAGGTCGAGCCGGGCCCTCTTTCTCCTTCGCCAGGTGGCGCCCGGACACGGGTCCACCTCGGCCGAATTCGAGCGCCCCTCTGCTGCTCCCTCGCCAGGTGTCCGCCCAGGAGGGGTCCACCTCAGCTGAAGTCGAGTGCCCCTCTGCCGCTCCGCCAGGTGTCCGCCCAGGAGGGGTCCACCTCGGCCGAAGCCGGTGGCCCCTTGCTCCCTCGCCGGGTGGCTCCCTGAGACGGTTCCACCTCGGCCGAGGTCAAGCCGGGCCCTCTTGCTCCTTCGCCAGGTGGCGCCCGGACACGGGTCCACCTCGGCCAAAGTCGAACGCCCCTCTGCTGCTCCTTCACCAGGTGTCCGCCTAGGAGGGGTCCGCCTCAGCCGAAGTCGCGCGCCCCTCTGCCGCTCCACCAGGTGTCCGCCCAGGAGGGGTCCACCTCGGCCGAAGCCGGCGGCCCCTTGCTCCCTTGCCGGGTGGCACCCTGAGACGGTTCCACCTCGGCCGAGGTCGAGCCGGGCCCTCTTGCTCTTTCGCCAGGTGGTGCCCGGACACGGGTCCACCTCGGCTGAAGTCGAGCGCCCTCTGCTGCTCCTTCGCCAGGTGTCCACCCAGGAGGGGTCCACCTCGGTCGAAGTCGAGCGCCCCTCTGCCGCTCTGCCAGGTGTCCGCCCAGGAGGGGTCCACCTCGGTCGAAGCCGGCAGCCCCTTGCTCCCTCGCCGGGTGGCGCCCTGAGTCGGTTCCACCTTGGCCGAGGTCGAGCCGGGCCCTCTTGCTCCTGCGCCAGGTGGCGCCCGGACACGGGTCCACCTCGGCCGAAGTCGAGCACCCCTCTGCCGCTCCGGCAGGTGTCTACCCAGGAGGGGTCCACCTCGGTCGAGGCCGGCTACCCTGCATGGTGAGGTCACCGAGGAGCAGGAGCACGAGTTTCGAGATCGCCCCTCGAGCAGCGTGCGCCACACCCCGAGAGGAGCGCCGGTATGGTCGGCAGTAACACGCGAAACCTCGTTTACATCGGCCCGACAGGTTTCGCAGCCGAGAGGCGATGTCCTGGCAAGACAGAACCTGGTAACGGACGTTGTTGGCGCCTGGGAAGGAGAGCGCTCGCGCTCGGCCCAAGGTCTGGTCGGTGTCGTCCCTCTATCCTTTCCTCGCTGGGCTCGGCAAGCAAGATAAGGAGGTCGCCGGGTTCTTGGACCCAAAGGGGAAAGGGGAAAGAGAGGGAGAGAAGGAGGTGAAAGCAAAGAGGGGGCCTCCCAAGGGCGGGAAGCCGGAGGCAGCGTGATGGAATAAAAGGATGGGAAGAGCAGACGACCAGGTTAGGAAAAAAAGAGGCCGGGAAAAGAAAAGGCACCAAGAGCAGGATCCAAGATTCGGAGAGGGGTCCCTTGGCGCAAGCTCGGTGGAGGAACCTGGCCCAATTTCCACTCTTCCTGAGACCTTTTTTGCTAAGATAATCTCTAAGTCTGGGACTCCTTCGGGGGCCCGCCTTGGAGACTCTGTTCCATCTCGCCATTTTCTAACTTGACCGTTGGAGCTCCCTCGCCGGGATCCCCGGCTAGGGTTTCTGACCTTGTCTTGCAGGATCGAGAGCCCGGAGACCTCGAGGCGAGACAGTCTGATCAAATCAGCAGCTCTAAAGCCACAGGTGCGGCGGCGAGATCGGCAACAGATTAGCGCGCCAGGAAGGGGTGCAGGACAACACCCCCAGTGCGAGCTAGCTCTCTGTGGGACGAAGCGCGCTCCGGCCATGGTGGTCACACGCGGGCGCGAAGCATCCACCAGCCGAGTAGGGGAGGTCCCCTCCCCTCGGGGGCCACACAGCCCAGAGAGGGAGCTTCCTGGTCCACCCCCTCTTCCACCGCAGCCGACCTCGGTGGATGAGCCTTTTGCAGCTATCATCCAACAGCTGCAAACCCTGACTACAGCAGTTCGGCAGCTACAGCATCAGCAGCGCTCCTTGGCCACGTAGCCCCAGCCAGGGACCCCCGCGGCTCGGGCCGCGGGGCCGCGCGGAAGCCTGCACTCCATCCATGGCAGGCCATCCCAACCGCGGGTAGCCTCCAACCCCCTTGGAAGCCACCAAACCTCCACGAAGAGAAATTACTCCGGTTCGGTGGATCACGAGAGTCGATCCCCGGCCGATGATGCCGAGACGGCGCGCCGTAGTAAGTGAAGTCGAGGCAAAGCCCCCCGCCGAGACCGATCGGTGCCCCCTTCACCAGCGGCCTTGGTGGAAGATTCCACTGACGAGGCCATCAGGTGCCAGGCCGAGAGGCGCCTAGAGGAGCACGAGCGCAAACTGGCAGAGTTCGCCCGTCGATTTGCCGACCTACAGAACTCCTCGGCGGACCCAGCGGGCTACGACTCCCGGCCACCCTTCTCCCGGGAAATCAAAGAGGAGCCGATTCCGAGCTGGTTCCGCATGCCGCAGGTGGATCCCTACGATGGGACCACCGACCCTTTGGACCATCTGGAGAGCTACAAGGCTCTCATGAGGGTCCAGGGGGCCACGGATGCTCTTTTATGCATTGCCATACCCGCTACCCTCCGGAAGGCTGCTCGAGTCTGGTTCACCCGCCTCGAGCCAGGATCTATTTGCTCCTTCCATCAACTGGAAGGAAAGTTCGTGGTGCACTTCGATGCTTGTCGGAAGGTGCCGAGAGAGGTTGACAGCCTCTTCTCCTTCCGCCAGCAGGACTAGGAGCTGCTTCGGGACTACATCACCCGTTTCAAGATCGTTGCCCTGGAGATCTACAGCCTGGACGAGCCCGTTGCCATGCTGGCTTTAAAGTGCGGGCTCAAGACGTCCCGCCTGACTTATTCTCTAGACAAGAAACCCCCCAGGATGTATTCCGAGCTCCTCCTTCGTGTCCACAAGTATATCCGAGCGGAGGAGGCCGATCGCACCCGGCGAGAGCTAGACGAGAGGACCTTGAAGAAGCCGGCCCCGAGAGATGTTTCCGGGACCCGAAGGCCCGGGCCACCTGCTAACCCCCGTCCGAATCCGAAGCCGAAGGGCGGAGCCACCCCGGAGTGAAGGTTCACTCCTCTCCTTGCTCCCAGGATGAAGATCCTCATGGAAATTGAAGGCGAGCACTACCTCCGCCGACCTCCCCCTCAGAACCCAAGGAGCACCCGCGATAAGTCAAAGTACTGCCAGTTCCACCGTGAGCATGGCCGTGACACGGAAGAGTGTCGCAATCTGAAGCGGAAAATCGAGGAGCTGATTAAAAGAGGCTACCTCAGGAAGTTCATGAGGAAAGATGCTCCGGTGGAGGGATAGCTGCTCGCGGCCCTCCACCCGGTCCCTGCGATCGATAATCGCCCGATGGAGAAGCCAGTGGGCATGATCTCTTGTGGAATCGGGCGGGTAGTAACGAGAGCCCGGGAGGTGGGGGACCCGGAGAATGTATCCCCTTTTGAGAAAGGGAATGAAAACAAGAATGTAAATAATGATGCTGTGGTGGTCGAGATGACCATCGCAAAGCATCCTGTACATCGCATTATGGTAGATAGTGGAAGCTCCACTGACGTGCTTTTTTATGATGCTTTCTCCCGAATGAACCTGTCCCATGATCAGCTAAGGCTGGTGCACACCCCTCTTGTGGGCTTTATCGGGGACTCGGTGGGGGTCGACAAGCAGATCACTCTCCCTGTCACCTCTAGATCCCCACCTCGACAGACCACCATCATGATGACGTTCACCGTCGTCAAGCTCCCCTCGTCTTATAATGCGATCCTCGGTCGTCCGGGGCTCAACCAGCTGGATGCCATGATCTCCATGAAACGGTTGCTAGTACAATTCCCCACGGCCTCTGGGCCTGGGGTGATGAGGGGGACGACCCAGCCAGTCCAGCATTGCCTTCGGGCGGTCCCGGGTGCCCGAGGCGCCGGGCTCAGCCCCAACATCGACGACCTCGACTTCAGGGAGAAGGAACTCAGGGGAGGACCCGTGGAACATCTGTTTGCATATCCCCTCGGTTCAGACCCTCAGAAGACCGTGCAGGTGGGGGCCCAGCTCCCAGAGGGAGAGCAGACCCGCCTGCAGGTGTGTTTGCATGGTCCGCGACCGACATGCCGGGCATCCCCCCTGAAGTCATCACCCACAGGCTAAACGTGGATCTGAGGTGCCGCCCGGTCCACTAGAAGAATAGGAGCTTCGTCGCAGAAAGGCAGAGGGCCATCAACGAAGAGGTGGAAAAGCTCCTCACCGCCGGCTTCGTGCGGGAAGTACAATATCCCAGCTGGTTGGCGAATGTGGTCATGGTGAAGAAGAGTAGTGGCAAGTGGAGGATCTGTGTGGACTACACCGACCTCAACCGAGCATGCCCAAAGGACAGCTTCTCTCTTCTGAAGATTGACCAGCTGGTGGACACTACTTCGGGGCATCGCCTCCTCTCTTTCATGGATGCCTTCTCCGGGTACAACCAGATTTGAATGCACCCGGAAGACTAAGAGCACACCACCTTCATCACCGACCGCGGAACTTACTGCTACAAGATGATGCCATTTGGCCTCAAGAATGCCGGGGCCACGTACCAGCGACTGGTCAACAAAGTCTTCAAGGATCAGATCGGCCGCAACATGCAGGTGTACGTGGATGATATGCTGGTAATGAGCAAGCCCCTTTCGGATCATGTTGGCGACCTGGCGGAGACCTTCGGCAACCTCCGACTTCACCAGATGAAGCTGCACCCGGCGAAGTGCGCCTTCGGTGTCTCCGCCAAAAAATTCCTGGGGTTCATGGTGACCCAAAGAGGGATAGAGGCCAACCCGGAAAAGGTCCAGGCCATCTTGGACATGGAGCAACCCACCTCCAAGAAGCAAGTGCAGCGACTCACCGGCCGGATAGCCGCTCTGAGTCGGTTTATCTCGAGGTCGGCCGACCGCTACCGGCCCTTCTTCAAAGTGCTGAGGAAGATGAGCGACTTCACCTGGACCGAGGAGTGCCAGGAGGCGTTTGACAAGCTGAAGAAGATGCTTGCATCGCCCCCACTGCTTTCCAGGCTCGAAGAGGGAGAGGAGCTCGTCCTCTACCTGGCGGTCACCCCAGAGGCCGTTAGCTCGATCCTGGTTTGGATCGATGACCAGGGAGTCCAGAGGCCGGTGTACTACACAAGCAAGCTCTTCCGCGATGCGGAGCTCAGGTATTCCCGGCCTGAAAAGCTCATTTTTGCATTAATAGTGTCTGCTTAGTATCTCAGGCCATATTTCTAAGCACATCCCATTGCCGTCCTGACTGATCAGCCGCTGAAAGCGATACTTAGCCGACCCGACACATTCGGGCGATTGGCGAAGTGGGCACTCAAGCTCAACGAGTTCGATATCACTTATCGGCCAAGGTCGGCCATGAAAGCGCAAGTGCTCGCCGACTTCTTGGTCGAGTGCGCAGGCCCAGGCAAGGGGATAGAGGAGGACCCTCTGCACCGGCAATTGAAACCAGGACCCGAGGAGGAGGCATGGATCCTTCACGTGGATGGAGCTTCAAGCTCCGGTGGGAGCGGAGCTGGTCTCATCCTCGCCAACGGCGATGGGGTCGTCGCCGAATGTGCACTCCGTTTCCAGTTCGCCACAACTAACAACCAGGCGGAATACGAGGCGCTCCTCGCCGGGCTGAGAGTTTCCCGCGAGTTGGGCGCGGCCAACCTCAAGGGCTTCACTGATTCCCAACTGGTGGCCGGACAGATCTCCGGAGAGTACGGTGCGCACGACCCTCAAATGGTGAAATACCTAGAGCTCGTGAGAACGAGCGCGGCCGGATTTCGGCGCTTCAGCGTCTCCCATATACCTCACGGGAAAAATGCTCGTGCGGACGCTCTCTCCCGGTTGGCGACCCTGCCGGACTCGTTGCTGGGTCGCGCTCATGTTGAGCGCCTCAAGGCCCCGAGCTACGAGACCCCTGTGGAGGTCCAACAGGTCAGCCAAGAGCCCAGTCGGATGGACAAGTACGTTGAGTACATTACCGGCGGCACCTTGTCGGAGGATCGTGCAGCGGCCTGCCTTATCAAGAAGAAGGCCGCGGTGTTCGTCCTAATGGATGGGCAGCTATTTCGGAGGTCCTACTCCTACCCCCTCCTCAAATGCCTGAGACCCACAGAGGCCACACTCGTACTCCAGAAAATCCACGAAGGCATCTGCGGGAACCACGTGGGGGGCAGAACGCTAGCGTATAAGGCCCTCCACTAAGGTTATTTCTGGGAGACGATGAAGGAGGATGCCGCCGACTTCGTGAAGTGGTGTGATCGGTGCCAGCGGCACGCCGTGGTGCAGCGGTAGCCCTCCACTCCGCTTTCCCAGCTCTCGGCTCCATAGCCGTTCGCCTAGTGGGGGATGGATCTCTTAGGACACTTTATCCTGGCATCCGAGCAGTGGAAGTTCCTGATCGTGGCTATTGACTACTTCACGAAGTGAGTCGAGGCCGAACCCCTGGCATGGATCACGGAGGCAAACATCGCCAAGTTTCTCTGGAAATCAATCATTTGCCATTTCGGCCTACCCCACACCATAATCACCGATAATGGACGTCAATTTGACTGTCAATAGTTTGAAGAATTCTGCAGCGACCTCGGCATCCACCATCGCTTCACCTCGGTGGCGCATCCGTAGACAAATGGAGAAGCCGAGGTGACGAATAGGACTATCTTGCAAGGCCTCCGGATGAGGCTGGATCAGGCCAAAGGTGGTTGGGCAGAAGAGCCTTCGAGCATCCTGTGGACGTACCACACCATCCCGAGGACGGCCACCGACGAGACCCCGTTCAACCTCATCTTCGGAGCCGAGGCGATTATCCCGATTGAGCTCAGCCTACCCACCCTGCGCGTGGAGCAGTACGACGAAGTGGAGAACCCCACCAGGATGATGCTGAACCTGGACCTCCTCAAGGAGATGAGGGACAAGGCCCGAGTCCGGATGGCGGCGTACAGGCAGCGAGTGGCCAAGTACTACAACTCCCGGGTACGACCGAAGTCCTTTCGCCCAGGAGATCTGGTGCTCTAGTGTGCTGAAGCTTCCCAGCCATGGGAGTGCGGGAAGCTCTCCCCGAACTGGGAGGGTCCGTATAGGGTGGCGGAAGTTCTCCTTCATGGGGCCTATTACCTGGAGGAGTTAGGAGGGTCCAGGTTCCCTCGGACCTGGAATGCCTCGAACCTGAGGGTGTACTACCAATAATGTAAGGTTCCTCGAACTCCTGCAATAAAATTCCTTTACTTCAAATGCTTCTTCTCACCTCGTAGGAAGAGAGACACTTAGTTCTGAGTTTGGCAAACACGGCTGTGGCCAAAGACCCGAGGAGGCGAGAAGTCCCGGACTTCGGTCCGGAAGGCGGGGCAGAGCCAAGCTCGCCCATGCAATCATGGAGAACAGCTCGGCAAGCCTCGCAGGGCTCGGATAAAGCCTGTGGCCTCGGGGTTCAGTCCGGAAGTCCCGGACTTCGGTCCGGAAGGCGGGGCAGAGCCAAGCTCGCCCACGCAATCATGGAGAACAGCTCGGCAAGCCGCGCAGGGCTCGGATAAAGCCTGTGGCCCCGGGGTTCAGTCCGGAAGTCCCGGACTTCGGTCCGGAAGGTGGGGCAGAGCCAAGCTCGCCCACGCAATCATGGAGAATAGCTCGGCAAGCCGCGCAGGGCTCGGATAAAGCCTGCGGCCCTGGGGTTCAGTCCGGAAGGCGGGGCAGAGCCAAGCTCGCCCACGCAATCACGGAGAATAGCTCGGCAAGCTGTGTAGGGTTTGGATAAAGCCTGCGGCCCCGGGGTTCAGTCCGGAAGTCCCGGACTTCGGTCTGGAAGTCCCGGACTTCGGTCTGGAAGTCCCGGACTTTGGTCCGGAAGGTGGGGCAGAGCCAAGCTTGCCCATGCAATCATGGAGAACAGCTCGGCAAGCCGCGCAGGGCTCGAATAAAGCCTGCGGCACCGGGGTTCAGTCCGGAAGTCCCGGACTTCAGTCCGGAAGGCGGGGTAGAGCCAAGCTCGCCCATGCAATCACGAAGAACAGCTCAGCAAGCCGCGCAAGGCTCGGATAAAGCCTGTAGCCCCGGGGTTCAGTCCGGAAGTCCCGGACTTCGGTCCGGAAGGTGGGGTAGAGCCAAGCTCGCCCACGCAATCACGGAGAACAGCTCGGCAAGCTCGAAGGACTCGTGCAAGGCCTTCTCCACTGGCGTCCAACCCGGAAGCTCCGAACTTCGATCTAAATGCTGGACGGGACTCAGTTTACCTGCGAGCTCAGCTCGGAGCAAACCACAGGACTTATTCTCGGCACTCGAAACAAACATCTCAACAAAAAAAAAAAGAAGAGAGAACACAAAGAAGACAAAGTTGGGACTTGGCAAAGAGCATATTCTTCATTAACTGGAAGGAGGATTACAATGAAGGAGTCCCGACAGGCCGGGAGTCTTAAAAAAAAAAAAGAAGTGAAGTAAAAGAAAAGAAATACAAGTGGAAGCTAGTTTGGCGCGGTGGCACTGTCCTCGGGCGGGGGTGCGCGCTTTCCACCTGCATCGTCGACGGGTGGCTGCTCGGAGGGCTGCTCTGGAGTTACAGCCGCGTCGCCTGCTGCAACCGGAGCCTCGCCGCTGGGCTCCTGCCTCCTTCCATCGAGAACCACCCTGCTGAGGTCGAACTCGGGGTAGAAGGAGCTCACCTTCTCCTGGCACACCTGGAAACCCTTCAGGAAGGAGTCCACGGCGGCCTCCCGAACCTCCGCGATATACTTCTCGGAGGCCCGGAATTTCAGGACGGCCTCCTGCGCCTCCCGCTTTGAAGCTTCCAGCATCCCGTTGACATAGGAGCTCCGCTCCTTGGCTGCGCTCATCTCCCTCCGAGCCTCCTCCACCCGGCGCTCCAGCGACTGGGACTGAGCTCGTAGGCGAGCCTTCTCCGCTGCATCCTCCTCCACGCGGTGCTGGTTGGAGATCCTCTCCTCAGACAGAGAGGTCTCCAATTCTTTGATGCACCCCTCGGCGCGTGCCAGGTCGGATTGAAGGGCCTAGTTGTTCCCCCGTAGCTCGACCCCCTTCTCCATGAGGTCCTTCACGTCGGCTGCGAGTTTGCCGAGCTTTTCCTCCTTCTCGGCATCCTTCTTGGCGTACCCTGCGAGAAAATTCCTCAGCAGCAGTACGTCGGTCCCGATCTGCACCAGAGAGAGAGGTCAGTCAAAATCCAACTGGAACTTTAAAAGGGAGGGTTCCGAGTCCGGGACTTACTGTGAAGAGCTGTGGAAGGATCCCGAGCAGGGCATCGGCGTAGTCCCGGCCGCCCCTCAGTCGGCGGTCCCGGGAGGTGCAGGCGAACTCCATGACCCTCTCCACGAGGCCCTGATCGCGGATCACGGAGCACTGACTAGTGAGGTTCGGCGGCGGGGTGGATAGATCAGCAGCGGTAGGAGCGACCGTCCCCCCGCCTGGTGGAACTGCCACCGACGGGGTAGCTGGAGCCACCGGGGGCACCGTCGGAGCAGCGGTGGAGGCGGGCGCTGCCCGGGAGGGAGCTGGCCCTCCCTCTTCTGCAGCCCTATCGAGGCTGATGATAGGAAAGTCGGCAGCCAGGGCCCGAGGTGGCCTGGATGCGGGAGCTGCCGCCATTGGACCGGAGGCGGGCATCGGCACGGCCTCCCGGCTCGCCTCGGTGCGAGCCCTCTTTGCCACGGGCTCATCTCCCTCGGCAACATCCCTCTGAGCGGTGCCCTCCAGGAGGTTTTCTAGGGAAAACTTCATACTTGAAAGAGAACGGAGGTCGGTCAGCCCAGTGAAAAAGAAAGAGGGAGAAAAGGGGGGTGCGGAGTAGAAAGGAAGGCTGAGCCTCACCCGGCTCCCGGATGGGACTGATCCCCGCCTCGAACAAGTTCTGCTCTGAGAGCAGAACATCGAGCATAGGGACCGCATCGCTCAGCAGTAAGGAATAGGCCTCTTGGTCTACTGGCTCGACTTGGGAGTTCCGGTTCGGGGACCGATCCGGCTCGCTCCAGGCCCAGTCGACATCCTCGATCGAGGCAAAAAAGAACCGGTTCTTCCAACCCTTAATAGAGGAAGGGAGGTCGAACCGGAGACACCTAGGTCGAGGTGAAATGTACCACCAGCCATCATCGGTGGAATAACGCTTCATGGTGAAAAGAGCCTTGAAGAGAGAGAAGCGGGCAACAAACCCGTGAAAGTGGCAGAAGACAATGAAGGCAAAGATGACCCGGATGGCGTTGGGAGCCAACTGGGCCGGGACCAGGTGGTAGTGACTGAGAAAGGTGAGGAAGAAAGGGTGTAGGGGGAACCGAAGACCCCCAAGGAGGAAGTCTTCGTAGAAGGCTATTCGGCCCGGGTCGCTTAAGGTGACGCGATCCCCGGGCCGCGGGAGAGAGATGGATCAACTCCGGGATGCCATAGACTTCCCGAAGCAAAGAAAGGTCACCTTCGGTCATCGATGAGACATGACCGGAGGGACCAGCAGAAGAAATGGCAGGAGGAGGAAGAGAAGAGATGGGACGGGCAGAAACTACGGGGGGAGACGTAGGACCCCTAAGGACACCTATGGTTACACCCCCAGGCTGGAGCCGCCTGCGGATCTCTTCGGGGATCACCTCCCCTTCCGAGGAAGAGGACGATGAAGTCCTCGGCCGGGATGGACCAGCCTCGTCCGGATTAGACGAAACATGTTAACGGCGCGCTATGTGGAAGGAAATGGTGAAGAGAAGTTGCTAAGGAAAGGGGACGATGGAAGGAAGCAGGCGAAGGCACTCACCGAAACACACTGCACAAAAGAAGCGACAACCCAGGGAAGTGAAGGATAGCCCAATGCAACCGCCGGCGGAGCGCGAGAAAGGGAAAGGGCCTCGTTCCAGAAAGTCCCCATCCTTTTCAAATTCGATCGACAGCGGCCGTACCCCTCATTCTGTTCCGGACCACTAGATGGATTGAGATACTTGTTTATTTTGGCTAAGATAGTGAGTTGGCAAAATCTAGAAAGAACTGAGATGTTACAACTTTCAAGATCATATCTGATAGTGCCATAAACAAGATCTTGAAATATTGGCATATTTGGTAAAATCTAGATTAATGTCATTTCAAGTTATTGATTTTCTTGGCTTTCTATCACTAAAATATTTATTTATAATGTTTAGTAAAAAATGATATGTATCAGCCAACATCTTGGAATATATTTAGTTTATATCTATGAAATAAACAGTTATTTTGGTGTAAATATGAAAACACATATATACAACTTGTATATGATGAGTATCTTGTTAAAGAAAAATAACTAATTTGACCAAGACTATCTAGCAGAAAGGACTTTATATAGGCAACAAAAGTAAAATAACTAAGTTATCCTTGGTATGACATAATAACATAATAATTACTCAAGGATAAAATAGATAAAGTGAGAAATAAATTATATAAATAACTAAATCTTAACACCCCCCTCAATCTGAAATATATAGATCTTCTAGACCCAACTTGAAGCAGCAATTTTGAAATGAAGATTTGGGTAAAGCTTTCGTGAAAATGTCCATAGCCAGATCTACTAAAGGAACAAAGGTAAAGATTATAAT
This sequence comes from Areca catechu, assembly GCA_021397845.1. Lineage (NCBI taxonomy): Eukaryota > Viridiplantae > Streptophyta > Magnoliopsida > Arecales > Arecaceae > Areca > Areca catechu. The sequence goes on along the minus strand of CM038050.1, from coordinate 154,823,346 downwards.
TTTCTTAAGAATAGCATCATGAACAAGGCAACAATCAACTTCGATATGTTTTGTTCATTCTTGAAAAATTGGATTGGCAGCAATATAGACATCCAATTGATTATCATAGAACATTTCCATAGGATCAAGATAAGAAAAACCATGTTCAAGCAAGAGTGTTTTCAGCCACATAAGTTCACTGTATGAGCAATTGCACGATATTCTACTTCTGAACTAAAATGGGCAAGCATAATCTATTACTTACTTTTCCAAGTCACTAGATTTCCACCTAAAAAATATAATAGCTTGTAGTGAAGCATCAACTACCCCAGTCAACATTAATAAAGGTAGTGAGCTGATAGTGACCACTTTTCTTGTAAACAATTCTTTTATCAGGAGAATTCTTTAGATACCATAACACCTTATAAGCAGCTTCCTAATGATATTGTTTGGGTGAATCCATAAATTGGCTCAGAACACTAATAGAGAAAGAGATATTGATCAGGCCTAGTCACTATAAGATATATCAACTTTCCAATCAACCATCTATATTCGATACAATGAGATTTAGTTATTTATGTTATTTATTTCTCACTTTACCTATTTTATCCTTGAGTATTTATTATGTTATGATGTTATAGCAAGGGTGACTTCGTAAGTTATTTTACTTATATTACCTAAATAAAGACCTTTCCACTGGATAGTTTAGGTCAGGTTAGCTATTTTTTTCAACACATCCCAAGATCATAGGGTGGACTTTTTTACATGAGGATGTTGTGTTTTGTTACAACAAGAAGATATGTTGATATAGTTGACATGGGAAGTGTGTGTTTGACTCCATCAAATATCATATGAATTTGAATATGATTCAGACTCCCCCTCAAGTTGGACACCCAATATCATGAACTCCATACTAAGGAATTGAATGATGAAATCAATGATGTCATATTTGATGGAGACATCATGGACTTGTAAATTGGTTAGTGCATACATGATAATAATTAAGCCAGATTGTAGATTTTCATAAATAAAATTAATGACAATTTATATCGATGTGATTTGTGCTTTCATAAAACACTGGATTTGTTGTGGCCCAGCTTGGCTTGGCCCATTAGACTGGCCTAGCCATGCCAACCACACCTAGCCGAGGTTGGACACGATTGTTGGAAGGAAGGACTCCCAAAAAAAGTCTTCCTTCCCTCTAATTCCTCCAAGCTAAGTATAGGTCTAGGGCCATTAAAACTATAGATCTCTTCTATAAAATGGCTCCTCCATCCCCTAAAGCACTCCACCCCAAGCAAGCCTTGTTCTTCCTCCTTCCTTCTGATTTCTTCAATTCATAGTCGACCTCCCTTTTCACCGCATTCCCCGAAAATGGAGCTGATAAACCCTTGAAACCAAGGTACGAAGCCTAATTCATCTTCCCCTCCTTCTTTGCCAACTTTCCTTTGCCGATTGCACCCTGTCGACCATCAATTTTGCCTCAAAAATCCATGAAAGATATCCATGTTTTTCCTTTATTTTTGGTCAAGCTTTCTTCCCTTTTTTCGACCATCCCTAGCCCCATGCCTCGAGTCATGATGATCCACCTCCTTGCTACCTTCCCCAGACATCTTAGCTACCGATGATCGGCCAATGGCTAGAAATATCAAAGAAAAGGGGATGGATCCCCTATTTTTCCATGAATTTCCATGTCTTCTGGCCAGCCAATCACTATCACTAGCCATCCACCAACGCCCACCACTGGCTTCCACCCAATCATTGCTAATTAAACCGCCTCCCTTCCACCCCTATTCAGCCAAAAGAAAGGAAGAAAGAAGAAGAAAAGAAAAAGAAAGAATGAAAAAAGAAAACAAAAGCGAGAGTTTCTCTCTCTTCCCCTTCTCTCTTTCCCACTCTCTTGGTTCCCTTACTTTCTCTCTCTGAAAGGTCTACTTTCTGTCTCTAAAATTATCTCTCTCTACTCTCTCCTCTCTAGGTTGAACAAAGATCCAATTGAAAATCTTGATTCCTTGTTTATAAACCCAAGAAATCCATCAGAAAGGATACCCAAAATTGCTTTGATATACATGTAACATGTTGGCTTCTTTGTTTTTCAAGTTTTTTCATGTTTTTCATCGATCGGTCATCACCATCGACTATCCATGATCCTCGAACCACGACTAGGCCCTCTGGCATAATTATCATGGAATCCGATGTTAATTTCTTCCTTTAGAAGAGTTGAGATTTCTTTCTCTTTCTTTTTTATTTTCTCTCTCCTCACTCATTTTCTCTCTCTAAAAAATTCACGATCCTAGTATGATCCATGTTTCCCATTATAAGAACTCGTGTTGATCCTAGTAAAGAGATCTTGAGTCAGTTTGGTGCCTAATTGGTCTATCGGATTGATCACTCAGCTACCAATCCCCTTTTATTATTATTTAAATATTATTAAGTTAATTGAATGAAGATAGATTATAATTTAATATTATAACTAGGATTAACAAAATCTTTTAATGAAGTTTAAAAATCTAGGATGAATGAGGTCAATAAATCTCGCACTTCATATCTCTTTAAATTATTATATGTTAATGCATATAATTTGTTATTATTTATGAATCCATATTTTACATAAAATAAAGGATTAGCATTTGTATATAAAAATTTATGTTTTATTATGAAAAATGGCTTCATACATGTTTTTTATGAAAAAGACATGTTTATGGAGCATAAATTAGATTATGCCATTTAATATTTTTCTATCTACGTACATGTATTTTGAAGAAAAAGAAATAAGGATTTCAAAGACTCGGATAGCTATGAATGAATTCCTGTAATTAGGAAGGTCAACATCCGAAGCTAGCATCTACAAGAAACATGGCCCCATCTATGGATATAAATTGCCACAAGAAATAAAAACTCTATTGATTAAGAAACACTGCCTTATCATGGATACAAAGTGACCCTAGCATGAATATCTGTGAGCACTATTTTTGAAATATAATAAGAATATATGAGATGAAAGATTATGAATTTTATGATAATCATGTTTATGAAATGTTCATAATTTATTCAAGCATGACTGGTTTTATAAATTACTTTATTATATTATATAATGAAAAGCTCTAATTGTGCTACCTATTACTTTTATAATGATGCATTATTCATATAAAAACTTATGCTTATCCAATAAAGATGCGTAAAATTTAATTATTGAGCTGGTGTAGCTTATACTCTTTTTTTTCTTTTCTTTTATAAAGAAGTAAGGTTAGGAATGATGAACGATCCAAGCTTATGTCTACACTAGCGAGCTTGGAGTTTTTGCAATTGAAATTAGTGTTTTGAATACCTATGAACCGGTAGTTAAGTAATTATGAATCATGAGACTTGGTTCTAATATTTTATTTCGGATTTAGATACTCTGAACGGATGTTGATTTAAATAATGATTTGAATTAGACCTCTTATTTCTATTTTAATTGTAATGGATCTTTGAATTATATAACATTGGACCATCACTAAGAAAAATGCAGTACCTTAAGATAGAACACCTTGTAGTGGGACAAAGAAAAAAAGACTTTAATAGTCACTAGACTCACTATAGTAGTCAGTCTAGTTGCTCTTGCTTAAATCATTACTCTTCATTCTCCCATTCTCTAGCAATCGCACCTTCCTCAATATAAATCACAACATGCTCATTAGAGTGAGAGAACTTGAAGAGGAAATAGAACAGAAATTTCTATACGATATCATATATAATCCACACCTATGTTAAGGTAGATCCAGAAAAAATGTGATTGTGAAGCAAAGAGCAGTCATGTGATGAGGATCATGAGTATTGTCTGTCTACTCCATTATAGTTGTAGAAGCCAAAACAAGAAGGCTGCATGAAGCAAGGCCACAAATGTGTGGTATTCTGGATTTTTAATGGATGAGGTATTAGCTTTCATGGTGGCTCAAATCCCAAAATTAGCAAACAAAAACAACACCTAATATAACAAAACAAGCAAAATGATGAACATCAGGCAAGTAACAGATGGAAAGATGGCAACAGAAATTCATTTAAAGGGCTGAAAGCACAAACAAAAATAATAATCAATTAAAGAGTACCATGTTCAAAAAAAAGATTATTGCATTAGATGATAGCCTCATCAAAGAATCACAAACAAGTACATGAAGGGGGCTGATAAAATTGAAATTTCACATAGATATATTTTCTATAAATATTAGAATTTGAGGAGAAATATCGCCCTAGAGTATCGGGCCATAACTAAAAAGACAAGCCAAATCATTCTAGGTAATTCAGATGATCAGGATTTGATAGGAGATGCATGGGTCAAAAATCAAAATTCCCTGCTGAGCGTGGTATGTTTTTTTGAAGGCCAATAGTAAGCAAGAAGAATTGACTGACATTATCCATTAGCTCATGACCACTAGGGATAAACATTGTGCATAGGTGTTCTTGCTTGGATTTACCATGCAGAGGTAGACACCCTGTCCAAGCTTAGCCCAAAGAGTTATAATTGCAATTGGGGTAAAATTTAGCTAGTCCAAGCAAACAAATGCATGATAAAATATTTCATCCCTTGCATTCATGATTTGATGAGATTGATGAGCGCTTCAAGTAATAATGGCTCATTATTGCTTAAAAAGGCAAGTTTTTTTAGTGATGTATCCTTACCATATATTGAGATGTATACCAAATATCATATTAATATAGTACATAGGGCTGGAACAGGGCTTTGGTCAACCCGATGGGCTTCGGGATGGTGCGAAGTCGAGCCGGGTTCGGGCCAAGCCCGAAGTAGTTTAGGCCAGGCTTGGGCCTAAAAACATAACCTATTTAATTTTCAGGCCGGGCTTGGGCTTCCCCTTGGCGCGACCCGGCCCAGCCTGAACCGGTCCGAAAAAGGCCCGACCCAAGCCTGGCCCGTCAGCCGTTAATTTTAGGATTTTAATATTTTAATTTTTTTTGGAATATGTATCAATAATTAAAAGAACTTTATTTTTTCATTTCATATTTAATTTGGGATGTCCAGTCAGGCTTTAATTTGGACTGGCCCAAATCAAAGCCTAGTTTGGGTCGGCCCATCGGGCTCGGGATGGTTTCAGGTTTGGCTTGGGCCGAATATTTTCAAAATAAATTGGACCTAAGCTCGGTCCGAAGGCTATTTTTTTTTTGGGTCGAGCTCGTGTAGGGGTTAGGCCTGGCCCAGCCCGGCTCACTTCCAGCCCTAATTATACATACATCGGATTATGCTGCAGTGGGCTATCTGGCTATCAACTTTGTATTATATTTTATCAAATTTTTAATATGCATGTCTAAATTATAATTCATTATCATGTGTCACACCTCATTTTATATTTGCCATATTGGCATATACACTCATATCCATATCCCTTATATGAGCATGTGCTCCATACGTTTGCAAGGACTTTGTTTGTTTATCAAGAAAAGAAAAAGGAATTTGTCGGCAACTTGCCACCTAAATGATGGAATTTGTAAGCTAAACTTCAAATATAAGATAAATAGAAGTTCTAACCTAATATGTGATGTCCTAGTCTATTAGATTGGCCCATCACAAAACCAGCCCAAAACCCCACCCAAACCTTTAAAAAAAAATTATGGGACTCTTCTTCTTCCTTGATTCGGGTGAGATGAGAACTCCTAGGCAAGGTTTTAAATCCCATGGAAGGACTATCCTAATTTTTTCATGAAATAGGATGCACTGCTATCCCCTTCCATCCCGACACTTGGATCAGGAGATGTGTCGAGACATCCTGATCGAGATGCTGGGATACTAGCGGGACATCCTATCCTAAATACATGAAATGATACCTTTTTTGGGAATGTTCTAGTGTCCCATGGGACATCCTGCTAGACCTGAATGCTTGCTCCTAGGACCATAAAAATCCTAGGAAATTTCCTATATGAATCCCTTTTACCCTCCCACAAGGAGTATTGCACCTCCTCTTCTCTTTCTCCCATTCATAGCTTCCTATTCTTAAGCCTGCCAGAAATCAAGGCTAACGAGCTCGCCAGAGCAAAGGTAAGACCTCGATCTTTCTCCTCTTTGATTTCTCTTCCTTCCATGATCTTAAACCATCCTACACGGTCAAAGAATCAGTCAAAAAATTGACCAAAAAAGGCCCAACACTTGTTTTCCCTATTTTTTAGTCTTCTTTCTCCCTTTTTTCGACCACGGGTGCCGCCGCTACTTGACATCGGACTCCTAGTCAATTCACCTGGCCTCCATACAACTCTCCATGGCCAAGCCATGGCCAACGGTGAGTGACTAATAGCCCAAAAATGAAAAAAGGACTTGGTTCCCCTATTTTCCAAGCTCTTTTTTCATTATTTTCTACTAGCTGGTCACTGCCACCGACCGTCCACCACTAACCACCACTGGCTGCCATCATCGGCCACCATCCTTTGATCACAGCCACTGCTTCACCAGCCTCCCTTCCTCCGTTGTTCGGCCAAAGAAGAAGAAAGAAACGAAGGAAGAAAAGTGGCAAAGAGAGAGAAGAGTTATCTCTCTCCTTTCTAGGATTTCTCTCTCTACCTTCTCTCTTCCTTTCTATCTGAACCATGGATCCCAGTGCTTATTGTCATATTTTTCTATTATGAATACAAATTTTTTAGAAAAAGTGACCTGGAATTTCTTTGATATCCATGTAGTATGCATGATCCCCTATTCTTTGAACATTTTCCATGTTTTTTGCTGGCCAGTCATCGCTGCCAGTTGTCCATAGTAACCAACCTCGGCTAGACCCTCAAGCACAACTCCTATTGGACCCAATCTAAATTTTCTTCTTTTGGAAAGATATGGATTGTCTCCCTTTCTCTCTATCTTATTTTCTCTCCTCACCCACTTTCTCTCTCTAAGAAGATTATAAATCTTGCTATTGAGTCTTATCTTCATTTCTTATGGATCCATGTTGATCCTTAACTAAGTCCTAAACCAACTTGGTGCCCAAGTAGCTAAGCTGATCATCCCAATCTTGATTTGAAATCCATTATTGATGAACCCTATTGATCAATCTATCTAATTCATGCTTCATAATTTCTTGATCAAGTCACATAAATCTGACCCACCCAATTTATTAGACCAATCACCCAATCAATAATTTCCTTTCTTATTATTTAAATCTATTGAATTTATTGAATAAGAATTGATTATGATTTTAATATTTTAAATAGGATTAGGAAATTCGCTTAACGATGTCTAAAGATCTAGGATGGATGAGATAAATAAATTTTACGATCCTTATTTATTTAAATTATCATGTTTTAATGCATAATTTCTGTTATTGAAAAAATCATGTTTTTTCTTAGAAACCAAGATCAACATATATATTATGAACATCATGCATTATTATAAAAAAGTGATTTTATGAATCTTCTAATGAAGTTGGCATGCTTATGAATTATGAATTTGATCATGTCTTTTAGTTGCTTTTCATTTATTTATATGTATGTTTTAAGAAAAAGTATAAGAGTTTTAAAAGCTCTCAGGTAGCTATGAATGAATGACCATAATTGAGAAGGTCAACACCTGAAGCTAGCATCCAAAAGAAATATAGCTCCGCCAACTGGTTTAAAGTTGGTACAAGAAACAAAAACTTTATCGATTAAGAAACATGACGTTGTTACGAGTACAAAGTGATCATAGCAAGAATATCCATAAGCACTATTTTTGGAACATGATAAAGATTATAGTAGATTTGAGTTCTTTGATTGATTATAAATCTATAGTTGGCAACTTTCTAAAATTTAAGGTTATGGATTTTGATATTTTATTTTATATTTAGTTGCTTTGAATTGGTATTATTTAATTATTCAATAGATAAAGATTTGATCTTTTATTTTTATCTAAGATTATGAATGACCGACTTCGAGTTATCATTGGTTGTACCCCTTAGTAGCATGGCTATGTTATGTCGGATTTAAGGCATGATATTTAATGGTATCAAAGCTTAGGTTATAATCATTAGGGACTATGGCTTAAATTATTTTTGAGCTTAAGGTTATGATCACTCGAGACATAATAGTAGTAGCAAAAATGAATTAAAAATTTAGATTTCTAAGCATAGGTATTGTGATAATTTGTGCATAAGGTTTGGCATATGAAGAGTACAAAAGAGCTGCATGATTGTTATCCCTGATCTTAGTGATGAGGTTAACCTAACATGGGTGTAAGAGAGCTGGATTAGTTATGCTTCTAATTTTGATTAGTAGGGCTGACCTAAGGTAGGTACAAGAGGCGGTAGCTAGTAATTAAGTTATATTATAGCAAGTGTACTTAATAAAAATTCCAAACTTGTTATGGGTGTAAACTATGATAACATTTTGGTTTTATTTGGATGCAAATTTGAGCTTATCAACAAGGAGAAGTGTTTTAGAGTATGACCTAAGAAAAAAATTATACATGAGAGAGGAATATTCTTCAAGCATCAACTCTATAAGATGGTCATGTATGAAACTCACATGTAGATGAAAAAATTATTTGGTTCTATTGGTGGATTAGGTTTTATTGTGAAGACATGGATATTCATCTTAATGAAATCTTTGATCATTTAAATTACTATGTTTGGATAGGATTACTTGATTTTTTATATATTTGTTCGAATTTATGGGGAGTGTTGGACTTTAAGTCTAAGTTTAGGCTTATGAGAAGATCTAGGATATGTTGCTACCGTTGTTGAATTACATAGAGAAATTAGTTGTAGAAGACTGAAATGAGTTTAACATGTAAGGGACAGGATTTCATGTGAGTGTATTGATTGATGTTAGGGATCATGGTATAGATAGCTCTATGAGAAATAGTATGATTAATTTTACTCATATGGGCATTGACTTGGAGTTATCTAATCTGCTAGAGTTTAGAGTCAACCATCTAAGAGAATAATTGATCTTGATTATCTAACTAAACTATCATGATTAATTTAAATTGGACTAGAGTTATTGAGTCTTGGCAGAGGTGGACCCATCTTGGGGTGCCACCTGGCGAGGGAGCAGGGGGCCGCCAGCTTCGGTCGAGGTGGACCCCTCCTGGGTGGACACCTGGCGAAGTGGCAAAGATAGGCTCGACTTCGACCGAGGTGGACCCGTCTTGGGGTGCCACCTGGCGAAGGAGCAGGAGAGCCCGGCTCGACCTCGACAGAGGTGGACCTGTCTTGTGGTGCCACCTGGCGAGGGAGCAGGGAGCCGCCAGCTTCAGCCGAGGTGGACCCTCCTAGGTGGACACCTGGCGAAGTAGCAGAGGGGGGGCTCGACTTCGGCCGAGGTGGACCCGTCCTGGGGTGCCGCCTAGCGAAGGAGCAGGAGCACCATTTCCCGAGCGGGGAATTTTGAAATAAAAATCCACGTGGCAACGGCATCCAGCTGGATCTGACACACGTTCCACGTTAGCGATGTAGCCATATCACCATGCAATCACTCTCTTCCACTTAAAATCATCTTAATCCTTCTACGTCCTTTGTGAAACTTTTTGGTTTTTTTTTTCACTCCCCTTTCTAGAATCAAAACAATTCCCTTGACTCCCTTCTCCACTATCCGCACCACTTCTCCTTCTCTTCCCTAAAATTTCTACATTCCTAAAATAATTTATGCACTTCCTAAATAAAGCTTGATAAAAAATAAATAAGAAGATTTTCTACATTTCTTAAAATAGTTAATAGGAGTTCGTATATTTCCTAGAATAATTAACAATTTTTTCATATTTTTTTCTAAAATAATTAACAATGGTCCGGTGATGATGTTTTTAATGACTTAAGATGCATGGGGACTCTAAATGGACGGTTTTAAATATTTTATAAAATTTCTACATCCCTAAAATAATTTGTGCATTTTTTAAATATCTCGATAAAATATTAATAGGTACATAAATTATTAATAATTAAGAATAGTCCCACTCAACTCCTCTTAGAGATGATGAGGCTTAGCTTGGCCTTGGAGCAAGCCAAACCCTTTACGGTCCAGATGGCTTATGTGGCCTATTATATTTGGCTCTCCAGGAACAGATGGGTGTTTGAATCAAGAAGGCTATCTATGCTGTTTGTCTCGGGGCATACCCTGATTCAGGTGATGGAAGTGCTTCACTTGGAATCAGCTAATTTAACCTTGATGATTTGGACCGGTAGGGTTTCCGACCAACTCTTCGAGCGACCCATAGGATATTTATTTCCTGAGAGTTCCCAACTCTGACTTTTCTTAAGGTCAATTTTGATGACAGCGTGGTGGGTGGCGATAGAGAAGCAGGCTTCATAATCAGAGGCCCAGACTCGAGATTGGTGGCAGCGGGAGGTAGCCATTTATTTGGACCCTCTATGACCGGTGATTGAGAGCAACTCTTCTTCTGTTGTTGATTGGATTCGGTCCTATATTAAGGAAGCTGTCATCCATCCTTTGCTGCAAGATATTTTCTTTTTATTGTAGGGAATTATTTTGCTGTTCATCCAGCATATTTACCATGAAACAGACTCTGCTACCGATTTGTTCATTTCTTTTATTGCCCAGTATTTTGAAAATGTGCTTTGAACTATCTCCGATTCCTTTCCTAGCCCATTTAGAGATGTTTTATACTTTGATCTTTGTAATTATATTCGTATCAAATTTGTATGAGTACTCTATCTAATTAAATAAATAAATAAATAAGGATAGGATGCTTTACTTGGATATTGGTGGTGCCACCGGTGCTTACGGAATAAAAAAATTCTCCCACAATACAAATCCAGAATAAAAGAAAGGAGGTAAGGAAAATTGAAAAAGAAAAGGGCTGGCTCAAAGCCCCGTCCAGGGAACAATGGTTCTTGTCCAAAGTCAACAGCCCGTTGATAGAACATGATGTCATTAACGTTGCCCATGACGTGTCATTCTCCAATACGTTTGTATTTGCTTGAAGACAGTACACGTGAGGAACATCACTCTGCTTGCTTGGTCCAAAGTCCGCAGAACCCTTCGACAGTTCGTTCCAAACCCAACTTCAATTTCAAAATACGAAACCGGCAGCCGCCCAGTCTCGCCTCCATCGGTAATCGCCGGCTTTTAACGGTCTTTCCCAAACCGAGTCGAAGATCGAAGACGGTCTTTCCCAAAACAAATCGAGGACGGAAGACTGTTGTTATATTTAAAGCGCGTATATTCAGATATCGTTCGCTCCATCCAGAAACCGTGTCCTTCTTTCTGATCACCGACGGAGTCTCCGTCTCGTCTTCTTGGGCGGTCATCTTTTTCCCCTTCTTATCCTCGAGTCCCTGATCTTTGTTTGCTCTGCTCGCTCCTCAGCTGAAGCCAGCCAGCAAACATGGCAGTCTTGCCACCGGCACCTGGTTATATATTCTATCCAACGGACGAGGACATCTTAAATTCCTTCCTCAAGAAGAAGCTCCAACATCTGCCACTCCCGTCCAACATGATCCAAGAAGCCGATGTTTATGGAACCCACCCGAGCAACCTTACCGGTAATTAGTAGAGATATATAAAGATTAGCGCACATGAACCTTACTTTCTCATCTTCTTTTATCTGTATTCGGTGCCTGGTTGGGTTCCTAACTCGTCAGGCTTTCTTGGATTCCTCTTTTTCAGCTCAGTTTGTCATGACAAATAAATTTTTTCAATGGTTCTTCTTCACATGGACCACACAAAAGCACCCGGATGCAAAAAACAGCACCAGAGCTTCTCGGGTTGCAGGCCCAGGTCGATGGAAATCCACCCAATCTGTGAGACTGGTTCACAATGACTTTGGCCGGGTCATTGGCTCCAAGCAAAAATTTTGCTACATGGAACACACCACCCAGGGCAAGGAGGAGAAAACCATATGGCTCATGGAGGAGTATTCCATCAAGAGCCTTAGGACCGGAGGTGGTGCAGATATGCCCAAGGACAAAAAGAAGGTACTTGTTATGTTTTCAGAAATATCACATGCCTCTTATCATGGTTCTACTTGTAATAATATCTTTTGTTACCATATCAACTCTATCTCTCTTCCTCTATGCATGGCAGTTGGATGATTGGGTGGTGTGCAAGATTTACTTGAGGCCAATAACTTGCGAAAAACCTTCTGGTATCAAAGTCACTGCAATGAAAATCAGAAATTTGGAGAGGCCAGAAATAAGGAATCAGCCTTCTATAACCTCAAAACATGATAGCTTGATTTCTCAGATAGCCAACGACACCCTCCCACATCTCATCGATGCATCTGATAGAGAAATGGTGTCTTTCCAAGCTCCTTGTATATTGCTTGATGACGACATACCTCAATATCTGGCTCCTCAGTATATGGATAGTTTTGGATCACTCCATCCTGAACATCTAGCTGGTGCACATAATGAAGACCTTGATTATGCTCTTCAACACGAGACAGCTGGTCTTCCGGAGATTCCTCATCCGCTCTATCATGAACAACTAGCTGACGCACCTAATGAAGTGCTTCATTGTGCCACTCAACATGATATGGGCAGCCTTCATAAGATTCTTCATCCATGCTATCACGAGCAGCTGGATGATGCCCCTAACGAAGGCCTTCATTATGCTCCTCAACATGATACGAGCGAACAACTAGCTGGTGAACCTGATGAAGGCCTTCGTTATGCTCCTCAACATGATATGGGCAGCCTTCATGAGGTTCTTCATGCATTCTACTGCAAACATCCAGCCGATGCACCTAATAAAAGCCTCCATTATTCTCCTCAACATGACACGGGCATTCTTCATCCATTTTGCCATGAACAGCTTGCTAGTGCCTATGATGAAGGCCATGATTGTGAGCCCACCAGCATGAAGCAACTTGATTTGGGGAGCCTTCCTGAGGTTCTTCCTCCACTCGACCTCTCCGAGCTATCCATTGGAGAGATGCTCAAAATATTAGATGATCTGCCTGATGAAGCCCCCAGCGGGCATTGAAGAGCATCATATAACAAGCCCTTCTCTTTCTTGGTTGCTTGATTAGAAGTTGCAGGCAACACATCCTAGTTTTTCATAGGCCGGTGATTTCTGATGTTTTGTAATGTATTTATCATCATTATTTGGGCATTAGCATAGTGTACATGTGATTGAAGATGAATGTTAGGGCTATGTATGTTGAGTTTGTAATGGTTGTGTTAGGAAGATACAAGCAGTTTTGCATAGCAAGAAGTTAAAAAATTGTGTGCTTTGTAACATATATTTATTTTGTATCTATGTGATATTTTACAATCATTTTGGATATTTAATCATGAATGGATTCAATAAATCATAGCTTTTGTAACTCTTAATTGATTCATTAGATAGCTAGCACCACCCAAAGGGACAAAGATGCAAAGCTTTGCTTTGAGAATAAACAGAGGTACAACAACTGCTGTCCAAAACTCTGATTGATTTTGAAGGCTGCTGAAATTTGATTAACACTTGAACCTGAAGGCTGAAAGATGCTATTCTAGAGCTATAACAGAACCTGAGATTGAATGGATTAGAAAGGATCATCATCTATACGGTACCAATAACATTCATCGAGGGGTACAGCAGCGTAGCAGAAAGTATCAACATGGCTGAGGGCAGCAGGATGGGAACTGAAGAGAGACGGGTGTGCTTCAATTTTAGTTGCAGAAACTGACTTTTTAGTCATCATTTGTCAGTGAGGAGCCAAATCTTAACAAATTTGGTATGAAGCTTTTGGCTGCAAAGGGAGGACCAATCTTTTATAAATTAAGCCCCTTTAAAGCTATGTCCATAATTGACATGGAGGAATACTCTTGCATTCCATTCCTTGTAGTATACCATGCCATAGCTGCAAGGAGAAAGAGAACAATAGGTTGAGCTGGTTTGTTGAAAGATCTATCTCTCCATGCTAAATGATATGGTCAGGATGTTCATAGCCATTTGTGTAGGATAGTTGCTGCAGGTTGCCCTTAGATGATCTGCCTACATGGTTGTGTAAGTGGGATGCTTCCTGTGATAATATACACATAGCTGTAACCTGTGAACCTGTAAAGTGTAATCCTAGCCCACATTGTGTGTGTCATATGTTAAATTTGCATGTGTGCATAAAGTTTGAGACATTCGTCACTCTGGACTTGTATGAATTTTGAAATATGTACACTAGATGGATGTTCAAGTCATGAAGACACCCTCATTTGTTGCTCAATGTGTGATGCCCCATTTTAAATTTTGATGAGAGGTTATTATGAGAGGTTTTTAGACTAGCATGAGGTCATTGTGAGAGGTTTGGTTGCACCATTGATGGGTCATGGAAATCTATCCCAAGGACAGCAACTCAATAACATCTTAAGAAACTCATCTCTATACTCTATTATTTTATTTTTTCTTGTTCTCATTTTCTTGTGTTTTGCATTTAAAGGGTATGAGTCTTTTGCTTATGTATATGGATTTATGTTCCAGCGAGTGGTGAAACATTTCAAAACTTGTAAATAAATTGCTCTAGCTAATCTTATTAATATTTTCCAACTTAATTGATGGCTATCTCGCCCTTGTTTTGAACCTGTAGCTTTGCGGGCTCCATTTCTGCTGTTTGGTAGCCTCCCTGTCACCTTCTCCTCCTTTCTTTTCTTTCCCTCCCCCTATCTCTATCTCTCTCTAGCTCATGGAGGACCAAAGAGCCCCAAAGACCTCAACACCCCTTCGAGGGTCTCCACAGCCCTTCCCCCTCCAGCCTCCCCCTCCCTCCCTCTCCCCTCAATCCTCCCCCTCTTTCCCTCTTTTCCTTACTAGTTCCCTCATTTCTATGTTGGTTCAAGACCAATATAGTCCGATATGGGGGTATACCGACTCATACCACTAGCCAGCCATCATGGGTCTGGTTTCAAGTTGGCAAACCTTGATGAAGGCCCATTTAGAAAATTTAGAAGTCATGTAGGGTTTGAGAACTTAGAATCAAGACCAACGAGAGGTTCTCCTATATGTTCATTTGTAGGTTGAGCCAATATATGGTCGATGGATAGGCTTTCCTCTTAGTGGTGTACCAGCACGATCTAATGTCTCATAGTACAATCCGATATGGAGCATTTTTTTGGGCTTTGCAGTTTACTTACGATGAGTGCTCATTCACCATGTTGGTTTATAGGCTTACAGTGGGCTAGTTTGGATGGTACAGAATTAAAGCAACTTATTTCCTGGTTATCCCAACATGGTACATGATTAATGAATTATGGTACAAAGTTAATTTGTTATGGCACATAGTTAACTTGTATTGGTACATAGTTAAAGTATCATGGTACACAATTGAGGAATCATTGTACACTATTAATGTATCATGGTACACAGTTATTCTAGCATGGTATATAATTACTATAGCAGTGTACATAGTTAAGGAATCATTAAACATAATTAAATTAACATTATACACAATTTAATGTATTATTGTATACAATTAATTAAATATAGTATACAAGTAATGTATCATGGTACAAGGGTAAATGCATCATGGTAAATAGTTAACATAGAATGGTACATAGTTAATCTAACATGGTACATAGTTAAAATATCATGGTAATATAAAATGGTATACAATATAAAATGCTACATAGTTACTTTATCATGGTACACAATTAATCCAAGTAGCTTAATTTGTGTTCTAGGTTAAATGAACCATGTACCATGTTTATTTAAATATTCCAGAATCCATTAACTATGTACCATGACACAATAACAATGTACCATGATTGTGAGGGCCGGTTCTTTTGGGCTGGATTTGGGCTGAAGTCGGCGGCCCTTGCCGACTTCAGTTCAAAATTCCTATGGGTTCGGAAGATCGGATTTTCCGGCGAGAAATCCGGACAAATCCGACGACGCCGCCGGAGAAGGGGGAGATAAGGATTCTTCCTCGGGTTTATAGGGACTGGGGTTACCTCTGTTGATCCAGGAATATCTTCCTGTGGTGGAGCGTCGACGGTTCTTCGAGTGCCCTTGCCCTCGCCGGAACGCTCTTCGCCGGAGGTCGTGCGATCGGAGCCGCCCTCGCCGGTAAGTCCTCCCTCCTTGGAATGGGTAGTGGGTGTTCGTGCGGCTGGACGGAGGGGAGAATCCGGTTGATTCTTCCTCTCCGGCAACCGTCTTGGGCGACCGATCACGGGGATTGACGCCGTCCCTTCGCTTGCTTGGGGGGGGGAGAGTGAGGGAGGGAGAGATGGATTTTGGTCGGCCGAGAGGTCCTGTTGCAGGCGGCAGTCTCCGGCTCAGTGCTCGCCGGCTGTTGGTCGGACGGCCACCGTAGGGGTCGCCGGACCTTCTTCCTTCTTCGGCGAGAACTCCGTGATGGTCGGACGGGAGGATCGCCGTCGATCCTCCCTGCTTCTTCCATGGGTTTGGGTAATGCCATGGCCGTTGGAGGCGGGGCTCGATTTGATCAAGCTTGGCTGGGCCAAGCCTGTTATGGGCCGGGCTGGGCCGGGCTTGGCTGGGCCGGGCCGGGCTGGGCTGGGCTTGGCTAGGCCGGGCCTCGTTGGGCCGGACTTGGTTGAGCCATGCCCTGTTGGGCTAGGCCTTTTATCTTGAATGGGCCAACCCAGTACCGGCAAGAAGGAAAGTATTGTTTGGGGTTGCCCCAAGGGATTTATTTTATTTTTTAAAATTAATGATATTAAATAATAAACAAAATAAATTGTGATGCAGGATCGTCATCCTCCTTGGAAAATCAGGATTAGTGCTGAGTTGGTGAAACGGTAAGTTATCACTCACCGATAAAATTTTGCCATGCATGCTGTGAACCCATTACTTGACTTGTTAATAAATTTTATTGTTTATGTTCATGCTACATACATATATCCTGATGCGTTATGAAATTTAACCTTAGGCTAAAATGTAACGAATCATGGGGTGAGTTGGTTGTATTTGCTCCCTAGTTCGACTATGATCACACGAGGATCTAGACTCCTTTTGGGCCTCCAGCGGGGCTATCGCTGGCACATGACCGACGTGCGGTATGTGACACAGGAGTTGTTGTTTTATTCTAGCCCATGCTGGGAAGCATGTCCCTCGTGTGATACTCAGAGCTAGATTCCTTTTGGGCCTCCAGCGGGGCTATCGCTGGCACATGACCGGTGTGCGGCATGTGACACAGGGTCTAGACTCTTTTGGGGCGAGCCACGGGCCGATCGTGGCCATAGTATGAGGGACTAAGTGAGTGTGTTCGGATGGCCATCCTAAAAATTTGTATGATGTCAGAAAAATAAATAAAAAGGTTAATAATGGGAAATGGCTTATATATTTTGGTTGCTCCTATGTATGGAATTACTCTAGATTCATGGTAAATTTATATTTGTGACATGTGATGACTTACTGAGTTTAAGGGAAACTCATTCTTTTCCCTTGCATTTTTTTTTCAGGATCAGAGGAACATGTGGGCCAGGGATTCAATCAGTGAGGCATAGGATCTAGTGGACACTATCATTTTTTTTTTATTTTATGAAATTAGATCATGATAAATGTATGACGGTTGGCTTTATGACAATTGAATCTACTTGCCTACTTTTGCTTTATTAATATAATGCCTGGTACTCATTTTTTTGTAAGAAATGGTTGGTACAGGCCTAGTATGTTCCTGGAAAATATTGAATTCCCAGAACATACGGCCGTCTGTCGCACTTCTGGCCCTGGTCTTGGGTTTGGGGCGTGACAGATTTAGTGGTATCAGAGCCAGGCTTGTCTCAGAAACTAAAATGTTTTAGATAGTGAGAGCGGGGTAGAGATAATTAGGGCAAGTTTAAGTAAGGTCATATTATTTAACTAACTAACATTTGTGCTATAGGTTTAATGGCTCGGACCCGATCCATGAGGACATCGAATCAAAATGATCATGCATCTCGAGCTCATGATACTTCGCAGGCAGCGGGTCCATCTCGGGCGGCCGGCGCTTACATGACTCGTAGCCTATCACCTGATCAGGGCGAGAGTCGAGCAGTTAGTCCTCCTCCTCTGCAGCATGATATGAGGACAGCCAATTCTGATGGTCAGGTGGTAGGTCTTATCCAGGCTCTAACTGGACTTGTGCAGGAATTGAGGCAGCAGGGGAATAAGGGTGGTCAGTCATCTAAAATGGATCGGGGGATCACTGAATTTAAGAAGTTGGCGCCTCCTACATTTGAGGGTTCTACTGAACCTACTGAATCCTTGAAGTGGCTGAAAGAAATGGAGAAGGTCTTTGTCAGCATGGACTGCACGGATCGGGAAAAAGTTCGCTTTGCAGCTTATCAACTGCAAGGCGAAGCTTCGGAATGGTGGGATGCTGTCAGAAGACAATATGGCAATGAAGAGTCGATAACTTGGGATATTTTTTGCCAAGAGTTTTTGGATATGTATTTTCCTGAAAGTCTCAGATTTGAGAAGGAGAGTGAATTTACCAGATTAATACAAGGAGGCTTGACCGTGACACAATATGAAGCCAAGTTTATTGAACTGTCCCGCTTTGCTCCGGAGTTGGTGGCCACGGACTATATCAAGGCACGGAAGATTTGAAAAAGGGCTTAAACCCAGGATTCGTGCTGGAGTAAGACCCATGCAGCTGGCCTCATACCGGGACGTCGTTAGTAAAGCAAAAATTGTAGAGCAAGAGGTTGATAATATGCAACAAGAGAGGGAACGGCAGCTGAGGAAGAGATCCAGACCTGATGGGCAGCGAGGGAACCAACACTCTGGCAAACAACCTAGACAGAGGGGAAATCAAAGGCAAGATCCAGGTCCTCAGCAGGGTAATGGTCCTCGTTGCAGAAGATGTCAAGGTTTTCATCTAGAGCAGGATTGTCATTGGTTTTCTGGGGCTTGTTTTAATTGTGGTCAGCAGGGCCACAAAGCTATGAATTGCCCACGTTCTCAGAATCCTGGGAATCAGTATACCTTCCAGAATGCACCGCGACCGCCAGCACCTCCTCCTTCAAATGTTCCAGCTTTTAACCAAGGACAACCTATAGCTTATGATCTGGTGAGCGCCAGAAGCAGAAGACCCAGGCTCGTGTGTATGCTCTAACTCAGCAAGATGCTCAGGCATCGAATGCTGTGGTGACAGGTAATTTCACAAGTTTTTTTTTAGTTGATTTAATTGAGTGCAAATAATTATAAGTAAGAATTATCTGGTAGGTACCATCAAAGTAGTCTCTTCATATGCCCGTGTTTTATTTGATTCCGGAGCAACACACTCTTTTATCTCAACCGGATTTGCTAAGAAGGCTGGTATGGAACCAGTACCTCTAAATTTCGAGATCGGAGTATCCATTCCAAATGGGGGCATTATCATGGTCAACATGATTTGTCCATCCTGCACTCTAAGCATTGGAAACCATGAATTTTCATCCGATCTAATGGTATTGGAAATGGAAGAGTTTGATATTATTTTGGGAATGGATTGGCTAGCTTCTTATCATGCCACAGTAGATTGTTTCGGGAAGAGAGTAGTTTTCTACCCTCCAGGTCAGGAACCTTTTGGTTTCTTTGGCAGTGAAGGGAAGACCCCTACGAGAATGATTACAGCTATGCAAGCTAAACGGATGCTGAGGCAAGGTTGTGCAGGATATTTGGCCAATGTTATGGATCTCCAGCAAGAAGGAAAAGGGTTGGAAAATATTCCTATTGTGAAAGAATTTTCGGATGTATTTCCATATGAATTGCCGGGATTACCTCCTGACAGAGAGATGGAATTTTCTATTGATCTCTTACCTAGTGCAGAACCTGTGTCTAAAGCTCCCTATAGAATGGCACCAGCTGAATTGAAAGAACTCAAAGGAACAACTCCAGGATCTGCTCGATAAGGGATTCATCAGGCCGAGTGTTTCACCATGGGGTGCTCCGGTACTATTTGTCAGGAAGAAGGATGGGAGTCTGAGGTTGTGTATTGATTATCGAGAATTGAACAAGTTGACAATTCGAAATAAGTATCCCCTTTCCAGAATTGATGATCTTTTTGACCAGTTGCAAGGCGCTCGGGTGTTCTCAAAAATCGACTTGCGGTCCGGATATTATCAGTTGAAAATTAAGAATGAAGACATATCCAAAACAGCCTTTCGGACTAGATATGGGCATTATGAATTTCTGGTGATGCCTTTCGGACTGATGAATGCTCCGGCAGCTTTCATGGACATGATGAACAGGATATTCAAATCATATTTGGATCAGTGTGTAGTAGTTTTTATTGATGACATTCTAGTTTATTCCAAGAACCCGGAGGAGCATGAAAAACATTTAAGGAAAATCTTACAAATACTAAGGGAGCAGAGATTGTATGCAAAGCTGAAGAAATGTCAATTCTGGCTTGATAATATTTCTTTTCTTGGCCACACAGTCTCTAAGGAAGGAATATCTATTGATCCAGCAAAGATTGAAGCAATTGTTGAATGGAATAGACCAACTAATGTGATAGAAGTCCGTAGTTTTCTGGGTCTAGCTGGTTATTACCGAAGGTTTGTGGAGGGATTTTCCTGTATAGCCTTGCCGCTGACCCAGCTAACCCATAAAGGGATTAAATTTGTTTGGTCTGATGATTGTGAGAAAAGCTTCCAAGAGTTGAAGAAGCGCTTGGTATCAGCTCCTATTCTTACCTTACCAACTGGAAGTGAGGGTTTTCTATTTACAGTGATGCCTCCAGAAAAGGGTTAGGATGTGTTCTTATGCAAAAGGAGAAGGTGGTGGCCTACGCATCTAGGCAACCTAAAACACATGAATTAAACTACCCTACTCATGATTTGGAGCTAGCTGCTGTAGTCTTTGCCTTGAAAATTTGGAGACATTACCTGTATGGTGTATCTTGTGAAATTTTTACTGATCATAAAAGTCTTAAGTATTTATTTACTCAGAAAGAGTTAAACTTGAGGCAAAGGAGATGGTTGGAGCTGATCAAAGACTATGATTTGAAAATAAGTTATCATCCGGGAAAAGCAAATGTAGTGGCTGATGCGTTGAGCAGAAAGGCCGGAGGTAGCTTGGCAACCTTAATCACTTCTCAAGGAGAAATTCTTCAAGATCTTGGAAAGCTGAATTTGGAAATCCAGATGCGTAACTCTACATTCTCACTTGCTACTCTTAAGATACAATCTACCCTGATTGATAGAATTAAGGCATCGCAGATGTGTGATTCAGAATTTCAAAAGATTAGAGAGAAGATACAATCTGGGATAATCTCAGAATTCCGAATTCATGAGGATGGATCCTTAAGATTTGGAAACAGGTTGTGTGTTCCAGGGGATGCAAGTCTAAAGAAGGAAATCTTGATCGATGCCCACAATGCTATTTACATTATTCACCCTGGAAGCACAAAAATGTATAGAGATCTTAAGGAGAACTTCTGGTGGAAAGGTATGAAAAGGGAAATAGCCATGTTTGGCTCAATGCTTAACTTGTCAGCAAATAAAGGCTGAGCATCAGAGACCAGCAGGACCTCTACAAACCCTAGCTATCCCTGTATGGAAATGGGAGAATGTCACAATGGACTTTGTTTCAGGATTGCCAAGGACTCTCAAAGGATTTGATGCTATATGGATTGTTGTAGATCGATTGACAAAGTCAGCTCATTTTCTACCTATCAAGGTCAATTTCTCCATGGAAAGGCTAGCAAAATTATATATCGATGAGATTGTTAGATTGCATGGTATTCCTGTATCAATTGTATCTGATAGGGACACTAGATTTATTTCTCAATTTTGGAGGAGTTTGCATCAAGCTATGAAAACCAAGCTGGAGTTTAGTACAGCCTTTCATCCTCAAACAGATGGGCAGTCAGAGAGGACGATTCAGACATTAGAAGATATGTTGAGAGCATGTGTTCTTGATTTAAAAGGATCTTGGGATGATCATCTGTCACTGATAGAATTTGGATATAACAACAGTTATCAAGCAACCATTAAGATGGCACCTTTTGAAGCTCTCTATGGGAGGAGATGTAGGACCCGGTATGTTGGGATGATGTTGGCGAGAGGAAACTTTTTGGACCGGATATTGTGGTGCAGACCACAGATAAAATTCAACTTATTAGGAAGCGACTGTTTACAGCTCAGAGTCGACAAAAGAGTTATGCAGATAATCAGAGAAGGAACTGAATTTTCAGGAGGGGGACCATGTGCTTCTTAAGGTGTCCCCTACTAAAGGAGTTATGAGATTTGGGTGCGAGGGAAGCTAAGCCCTCGGTATGTAGGTCCTTTGAAATCTTGGAGAAAATTGGAGCTGTGGCTTATCGGCTTGCTTTACCACCATCTCTTGCTGGTGTACATAATGTTTTTCATGTTTCTATGCTGAGGAAGTATGTACCTGATCCAAATCATGTAATTGAATTGGGACCACTTCAATTCAAGGAAAATTTGTCTTATGAGGAACAACCAGTGAAGGTGGTGGATAGAAAGGAACAAGTCTTGAGGCGACGCGTCATTCCTTATGTTAAAGTCCAGTGGAGTAATCATTCAGAACGAGAAGCCACTTGGGAGTTAGAAGAAATCATGAAAGTTAAATATCCTCAACTTTTCCAGGACTCAGGTATGTAAATTTCGAGGGCGAAATTTTTTTTTAGGTGGGGAGAATGTGAGGGCCGGTTCTTTTGGGCTGGATTTGGGCTGAAGTCGGTGGCCCTTGCCGACTTCAGTTCAAAATTCCTATGGGTTCGGAAGATCGAATTTCCGGCGAGAAATCCGGACAAATCCGACGACGCCGCCGGAGAAGGGGGAGATAAGGATTCTTCCTCGGGTTTATAGGGACTGGGGTTACCTCTGTTGATCCAAGAATATCTTCCTGTGGTGGAGCGTCGACGGTTCTTCGAGTGCCCCTGCCCTCGCCGGAACGCTCTTCGTCGGAGGTCGTGCGATCGGAGCCGCCCTCGCGGTAAGTCTTCCTCCTTGGAATGGGTAGTGGGTGTTCGTGCGGCTGGACGGAGGGGAGAATCCGGTTGATTCTTCCTCTCCGTTGAAGCCATGGGTTGTGGCCGGTAGTGAGAAAGCCACCGCCGGACTCCTCCTCTCCGGCAACCATCTTGGGCGGCCGATCACGGGGATTGCCGCCGTCCCTTCGCTTGCTTGGGGGGGGGGAGAGAGAGGGAGGGAGAGATGGATTTTGGTCGGCCGAGAGGTCCTGTTGCAGGCGGCAGTCTCCGGCTCAGTGCTCGCCGGCTGTCGGTCGGACGGCCACCGTAGGGGTCGCCGGACCTTCTTCCTTCTCCGGCAAGAACTCCGTGATGGTCGGACGGGAGGATCGCCGTCGATCCTTCCTGCTTCTTCCATGGGTTTGGGTAATGCCATGGCCGTTGGAGGCAGGGCTCGATTTGATCAAGCTTGGCTGGGCCAAGCTGTTATGGGCTGGGCTTGGCTGGGCCGGCCGGGCTGGGGGGGCTTGGCTGGGCCGGGCCACGTTGGGCCGGACTTGGTTGAGCCATGCCCTTGGGCTAGGCCTTTTATCTTGAATGGGCCAACCCAGTACCGGCAAGAAGGAAAGTATTATTTGGGGTTGCCCCAAGGGATTTATTTTATTTTTTTAAAATTAATGATATTAAATAATAAAAAAATAAATTGTGATGCAGGATCGTCATCCTCCTTGGAAAATCAGGATTAGTGCTGAGTTGGTGAAACGGTAAGTTATCACTCACCGATAAAATTTTGCCATGCATGCTGTGAACCCATTACTTGACTTGTTAATAAATTTTATTGTTTATGTTCATGCTACATACATATATCCTGATGCGTTATGAAATTTAACCTTAGGCTAAAATGTAACGAATCATGGGGTGAGTTGGTTGTATTTGCTCCCTAGTCCGACTATGATCACACGAGGATCTAGACTCCTTTTGGGCCTCCAGCGGGGCTATCGCTGGCACATGACCGACGTGCGGTATGTGACACAGGAGTTGTTGTTTTATTCTAGCCCATGCTGGGAAGCATGTCCCTCGTGTGATACTCAGAGCTAGATTCCTTTTGGGCCTCCAGCGGGGCTATCGCTGGCACATGACGGTGTGCGGCATGTGACACAGGGTCTAGACTCTTTTGGGGCGAGCCACGGGCCGATCGTGGCCATAGTATGAGGGACTAAGTGAGTGTGTTCGGATGGCCATCCTAAAAATTTGTATGATGTCAGAAAAATAAATAAAAAGGTTAATAATGGGAAATGGCTTTATATTTTGGTTGCGCTATGTATGTGTATGGAATTACTCTAGATTCATGGTAAATTTATATTTGTGACATGTGATGACTTACTGAGTTTAAGGGAAACTCATTCTTTTCCCTTGCATTTTTTTTCAGGATCAGAGGAACATGTGGGCCAGGGATTCAATCAGTGAGGCATAGGATCTAGTGGACACTATCATTTTTTTTTTATTTTTTGAAATTAGATCATGATAAATGTATGACGGTTGGCTTTATGACAATTGAATCTACTTGCCTACTTTTGCTTTATTAATATAATGCCTGGTACTCATTTTTTGTAAGAAATGGTTGGTACAGGCCTGGTATGTTCCTGGAAATATTGAATTCCCAGAACATACGGCCGTCTGTCGCACTTCTGGCCCTGGTCTTGGGTTTGGGGCGCGACAATGATATATTAACAACGTACCATGAAACATTAATTATGTACCATGATACATCAACTGTGTACCAATCTATATTCAACTAATTGAATACTTAGATAGTGCCAACAAGAGAGAGACTCTTTATGTGCATTCATTGAATCCTCAGCGTAAATTTTTGCTATCAAGGATTGTAATCCAGAATGCCTTTTCTAAGAATTGACATGCCATTGTAGGAGCACTAACTAGCACATTAGTTAGCCTTTGTCTCCTTTTTGATATAGTTCAAAGTTCAAACCAAGGTTCACTGTCTTAGTATTGGACCACATACTGGTAAAATCCGAAGATAGTGTTGGTTTGCGATACAATAGATACGGTAATGTCAATATGGAGTGGTATGGCATACAGTATAGTGCGGTATGTCATGTACTAGGCGGTATAGGATAGTATATCAAAGATTCAGACTAAGATTTACCCCTTGGTGCCAAACCTCATAGTCTCGTACTAGTACCATCCTTTTATTGTCGATACATAGTATGGTACGACAATGTCCATATGGTTAGGTATGGTGTACCAATATGTTATGGTGTACCTATGTTATGGTGTACCGGTGTTACAGTATTCCTTGTATCGGATGGTATGAGGTGCTATGGCAAACAACAGTTCAAACAATCATTCAGATTAATGCCATGGGTCAAAAACAATTAAAGCAACTTGGTACACAATTAACCAAACATGGTACAATCAAATATCTCACAAAAGGGTTCAGCACATAGCTCTTTCTCTCACTTCATAGTTTACTTATGATGCATTCTCATCCTCCATGGTGTAGTCCAATAACATTAACCTATTGCACATTCGAACATACATAGTGAATATAACATTAACTTGCTGCACATTCGAACATACATAGTGAATATAACATTAACTTGCTGCATATTCAAACATGCAAAGTGAAGATAAAATTGGAATGTATTAAGATGTACAAAATGATATTCAATCTATTATAACATTAGATTTTACAATATGACTTTAACTCACTGCACTGGTTAATGTTATATTCATTGTGAATGTTTGAATATGCAGCAAGGTTGATATTATATTCACTGTGTTTGTTTGAATGTGCAACAAGTTAATTATGTTCACTATGTATGTTTGAATGTGCAATATCATTCAAACATACACGGTGAACATGACATTAACCTACTACACAATCAATCATACAAAGTGAAGATTAAATTTGGAATGTATTAAGATTTATAAAATGATATTAAATCTGTTATAGCATCAGATTTTACAAGTGACATTAAGTAACAAGGCTATTTACACAATCATTATGTCATAATCTTTTGTACTAGACTTCTTCCTGCTATACAATTAGACCTTATTTTGCCCTCTTCGTGGTTCCTCAAGAAATGTCCTCTTCGTGATCTTTACATTTAGACCTTCTTTTGTGCCTTCAAGCTTCTCTATATATTTTAGTACATTTCAAACCACCTTCCACATATTGATTTAAACCATACATCATCCAGAAGGAAAACAATTGTCTGTTAAGACAAAACAACATTTCCTTTTCAAGTATGCTTTACAAATAGTTGAATAAGTTAGAAGACATCTTTGAAGTGCATTTTGGAAATATGTGGATTGTTCTCCTTCCTCTGTTAAACAAGGAAGAGAACAATGCAAAATATAGCCAGTTTGGGTAGCTTTTGTGACACCATGATTTGACATTTAATGTTGGATTTTGAGTACCAGTTGCATAAACTCATCCTAGTTATCATGTACATCATGTATCATAACCATTTTCTTTTGAGTGTATAGTTAATAAATGACATGAAAGACCACCTC
Organism: Areca catechu; assembly: GCA_021397845.1. Classification (NCBI taxonomy): domain Eukaryota; kingdom Viridiplantae; phylum Streptophyta; class Magnoliopsida; order Arecales; family Arecaceae; genus Areca; species Areca catechu. The sequence goes on along the minus strand of CM038050.1, from coordinate 154,797,083 downwards.
AAGTATGAAAGTATATACTATATAGTTCTTATGTGTTTCCTTGGTGATCCCTGAACTTGAGTTCACCAAGAAATCTTGGAAGATCACCATCATTAGAAATCAGAACAATACATCATCTAATCCTCCCAAATCTTCTAGTTGTGCTCCTAGTACATTAAATAGTACACTGAAAACATTATTCAACCAGACTCCAATTAGCCAAATGTTTGTGGATCCTAATCTTCTATAATATATTATTTCAATTATAGCCTTATACGATCTTTCATGTAGACTTTCTTACTAACATTAATATCTCCAACCCTTTACTTTTAGTGAGTGAATTTTTGTTAAACAAGTAAAACAAAATCTTGGTACATCCTTACAGCCACCAAGCTCCCCCAGCCCGAAACCTTGTGGGTTGAAGGTGACTTGTAGGTAATCACTGGTTTCTTGAGAAACTCCATCCAAAACAAACTTGTGCCAACCTTCTAATCAATGACTCTAAACTATTTCATGAGGACATTAACTATGCAAAAATATTCCACATCTATAAAGAAGCTAACCAACCTTTGAATTGGTTATCTAAACATGTACTATCCTCAAGGTCAACTTTCTTGACTTTGGATTATCCTACCAATCTCCAGGACATGGTCAAGTTGGATTATGTTGCTCTTATACAGGACAAAATGGAAAATAATCCCACATATATGTTTAGATTTGGTTAAGTATTTGACTAATAAGAGGCCTAACATCCTTTCCAAATCATTAGCAATCAGGGAAACTTAATCTATATGTGTTGCCGATCTCACCGCCGCGCCCGTGCTTCGGAACCGCCGATCCTACTAGACCGCCTCGCTCCTGGGGCCTCCTGGCTAGACCGAACCTGCAAGGCAAGGTCAGAACACCCCGGCCGGGGATTCCGGCAAGGGAGCTCCAACGATCAAGTCAGTAGACGGCGAGAGGGAACAGATTCTCTGGGATGGGCCCCCACCGGAGTCCCGGACTCAGAGAATGTGCTAGCAAGAAAAGTGCTCGGGAGACCAGAAACCCGGCTGGGCTCCTTTGCCGAGCTCACGCCAAACGATCCCTCTTGGGACCTTGGATCTCGCTCTTGAAGCAGAGTTTTCTAGCCTTTGTTTCTGGTTGGCTTTACCTCACCTACCTTGTTGTCTCTTCTCTCCTTCCTTTTATTTCCTCCCGTTGCCTGCTCGTTTCCTTCTCTCCATCCCTTTTCTTTTCCATTCTGGCTCAGAGGGCCAGACGGCTTTCGGCCTCGTTTGCCAAGCCTAGCGGGGAAAGAGTAAGGGAGGGGGGCGCTGGCCAGGCTACCGACCAGACATCGGGCCGAGTGTGAGCGCTCTCCTTCCCAGGTGCCGGCGCTGTCCGTCATCGGGTCCTATTTTGTCAGAGCCACGTCTCTCGACTGCGAAACCTGTCGGGCCGACGTAAGTGATGTTTCGCGTGCCCGCCATCCGTACGGGGCGCCTTTCTCGGGGTGCGACGCGCACGACTCGAGGGTCAACCTCGGAGCCTGCGCCTCCGCTCTTCGGGACCTTCTCTGTACGAGCTGGCCGACCTCGGCCAGGTGGACCCCTCCTGGGTGGACACTTGGCGGGGTGGCAGAAGGGCGTTCGGCTTCGGCCGAGGTGGTCCCGTCTCCGAGCGCCACCTGGCGAAGGAGAGAAGGGGCCCGGCTCGACCTCGGCCGAGGTGGGACCGTCTCGGGGTGCCATCTGGCGAGGGAGCGGGGGAGCAGCAGTCGACCTCGGCCGAGGTGAACCCCTCCTGGGTGGACACCTGGCATGGCGGGGCGGTAGTAGAAGGACGTTCGGCTTCGGCCGAGGTGGTCCCGTCTCCGGGCGCCACCTGGCGAAGGAGAGAAGGGGCCCGGCTCGACCTCGGCCGAGGTGGGACCGTCTCGGGGTGCCACCTGGCGAGGGAGCGGGGGGAGCAGCCGACCTTGGCCAAGGTGGACCCCTCCTAGGTGGACACCTGGCGGGGCGGCAGAAGGACGCTCGCCTTCGGCCGAGGTGGTCCCGTCTCCGAGAGCCACCTGGCGAAGGAGCGAAGGGGCTCGGCTCGACCTCGGCCGAGGTGGGACCGTCTCGGGGTGCCACCTGGCGAGGGAGCGGGGGAGCAGCCGACCTTGGCTGAGGTGGACCGCTCCCGGGTGGACACCTGGCGGGGCGCAGAAGAGGACGCTCGGCTTCGGCCAAGGTGGTCCCATCTCCGGGGGCGACCTGGCGAAGGAGCGAAGGGGCCCGACTCGACCTCGGCCGAGGTGGGACCGTCTCATGGTTGCCACCTGGCGAGGGAGCGTGGGAGCAGCCGACCTCGGTCGAGATGCACCCTCCTGGGTGGACACCTGGCGGAGCGACAGGAGGGCACAGGGAGCTCAACTTCGACAAGGGGGTAACGTCTCAGGGTGCCATCTGGCGAAGCGGCCGGAGAGCCCGGGCCGGGCTCGACTTCGGACGTGTGGGAGCCGCAGCTGACTTGGCCGAAAAACCTCACGTGGCTCGAATCATACCCGACGTAATCTGAGACCGGCCACGTCATCATTACGGCCGTAACAATATGCTTTACTATTTCTCTTTCCTTTCTTTTCCCAACATAAAAGATAGACTACTAATATTACTCTTACCATTACCTGCATCTTTTGATTCATGCTGATTTTGAACCATTTTATTGCTGGTAATTCCTTAAATTTTAGTTACTTTCTTTTTTATGAATAATTTTACTTTTTTCTTTATTTTGAGTCTTAAATGCTATTTTTAAGTTTGGATAGTTTGTACAAGAGAATAATGTGTCTAATTTTTCAAAAACTTCAGTTATGGGCTACCTCAATGGTTGGCTGATACCAAGATGAATTGAGATACTTGTTTATTTTGGCTAAGATAGTGAGTTGGCAAAATCTAGAAAGAACTGAGATGTTTCAACTTTCAAGATCATATCTGATAGTACCAAAAACAAGATCTTGAAATATTGGCAGATTTGGTAAAATCAAGATTATTGTCATTTCAAGTTATTGATTTTCATGGCTTTCTATCACTAAAATATTTATTTATAATGTTTAGTAAAAAATGATATGTATCAGCCAACATCTTGGAATATATTTAGTTTATATCTATGAAATAAACAGTTTTGGTGTAATATGAAAACACATATATACAACTTGTATATGATGAGTATCTTGTAAAAGAAAAATAACTAATTTGACCTAGACTATCTAGCAGAAAGGACTTTATATAGGCAACAAAAGTAAAATAACTTTCTTAGTTATCCTTGTTATGACATAATAACATAATAATTACTCAAGGATGAAATAGATAAAGTGAGAAATAAATTATATAAATAACTAAATCTTAACACCCCCCTCAATCTGAAATATATAGATCTTCTAGACCCAACTTGAAGCAGCAATTTTGAAATGAAGATTTGGGTAAAGCTTTCGTGAAAATGTCCATAGCCAGATCTACTAAAGGAACAAAGGTACAGGTTATAATTTCTAAGAATAGCATCACGAACAAGGCAACAATCAACTTCGATATGTTTTGTTCATTCTTGAAAAATTGGATTGGCAGCATATAGACATCCAATTGATTATCATAGAACATTTCCATAGGATCAAGATAAGAAAAACCATGTTCAAGCAAGAGTGTTTTCGGCCACATAAGTTCACTGTATGAGCAATTACATGATATTCTACTTCTGAACTAAAATGGGCAAGCATAATCTATTACTTACTTTTCCAAGTCACTAGATTTCCACCTAAAAAAATAATAGCTTGTAGTGAAGCATCAACTACCCCAGTCAACATTAATAAAGGTAGTGAGCTGATAGTGACCACTTTTCTTGTAAACAATTCTTTTATCAGGAGAATTCTTTAGATACCATAACACCCTACAAGCAGCTTCCTAATGATATTGTTTGGGTGAATTCATAAACTGGCTCAGAACACTAACAGAGAAAGAGATTGATCAGGCCTAGTCACTATAAGATATATCAACTTTCCAATCAACCATCTATATTAGGTACAATGAGATTTAGTTATTTATGTTATTTATTTCTCACTTTACCTATTTTATCCTTGAGTATTTATTATGTTATGGTGTTATAGCAAGGGTGACTTCGTAAGTTATTTTACTTATATTACCTAAATAAAGACCTTTCCACTTGATAGTTTAGGTCAGGTTAGCTATTTTTTTCAACACATCCAAGATCATAGGGTGGATTTTTTTACATGAGGATGTTGTGTTTTGTTACAACAAGAAGATATGTTGATATAGTTGACATGGGAAGTGTGTGTTTGACTCCATCAAATATCATATGAATTTGAATATGATTCAGACTCCCCCTCAAGTTGGACACCCAATATCATGAACTCCATACTAAGGAATTGAATGATGAAATCAATGATGTCATATTTGATGAAGACATCATGGACTTGTAAATTGGTTAGTGCATACATGATAATAATTAAGCCAGATTGTAGATTTTCACAAATAAAATTAATGACAATATATATCAATGTGATTTGTGCTTTCATAAAACACTGGATTTGTTGTGGCCCAGCTTGGCTTGGCCCATTAGACTGGCCTAGCCATGCCAACCACACCTAGCCGAGGTTGGACACGATTGTTGGAAGGAAGGACTCCCAAAAAAAGTCTTCCTTCCCTCTAATTCCTCCAAGCAAAGTATAGGTCTAGGGCCATTAAAACTATAGATCTCTTCTAAAAAATGGCTCCTCCATCCCCTAAAGCACTCTACCCCAAGCAAGCCTTCTTCTTCCTCCTTCCTTCTGATTTCTTCAATTCATAGTCGACCTCCCTTTTCACCGCATTCCCCGAAAATGGAGCTGATAAACCCTTGAAACCAAGGTACGAAGCCTAATTCATCTTCCCCTCCTTCTTTGCCAACTTTCCTTTGCCGATTGCACCCTGTCGACCATCGATTTTGCCTGAAAAATCCATGAAAGATATCCATGTTTTTCCCTTATTTTGGTCAAGCTTTCTTCCCTTTTTTCGACCATCCCTAGCCCCATGCCTCGAGTCATGATGATCCACCTCCTTGCTACATTCCCCAGACATCTTAGCTACCGATGATCGGCCAATGGCTAGAAATATCAAAGAAAAGGGGATGGATCCCTATTTTTCCATGAATTTCCATGTCTTCTGGCTAGCCAATCACTATCACTAGCCATCCACCTTTTCCCACCATTGGCTTCCACCCAATCATTGCTGATTAAACCGCCTCCCTTCCACCCCTATTCAGCCAAAAGATAGGAAGAAAGAAGAAGAAAAGAAAAAAAGAAGAATGAAAAAAGAAAACAAAAGCGAGAGTTTCTCTCTCTTCCCTTCTCTCTTTCCCACTCTCTTGGTTCCCTTACTTTCTCTCTCTGAAAGGTCTACTTTCTCTCTCTAAAATTATCTCTCTCTACTCTCTCCTTTCTAGGTTGAACAAAGATCCAACTGAAAATCTTGATTCCTTGTTTATAAACCCAAGAAATCCATCAAAAAGGATACCAAAATTGCTTTGATATCCGTGAACATGTTGGCTTCTTTGTTTTTCAAGTTTTTTCATGTTTTCATCGATCGGTCATCACCATCGACTATCCACGATCCTCGAACCACGACTAGGCCCTCTGGCATAATTATCATGGAATCCGATGTGAATTTCTTCCTTAGAAGAGTTGAGATTTCTTTCTCTTTCTTTTTTATTTATTTCTCCTCACTCATTTTCTCTCTCTAAAAAAATCACGATCCTAGTATGATCCATGTTTCCCATTATAAGAACTCGTGTTGATCCTAGTAAAGAGATCTTGAGTCAGTTTGGTGCCCAATTGGTCTATCGGATTGATCACTCAGCTAACAATCCCCTTTTATTATTATTTAAATATTATTAAGTTAATTGAATGAAGATAGATTATAATTTAATATTATAACTAGGATTAACAAAATTTCAATGAAGTTTAAAAATGTAGGATGAATGAGGTCAATAAATCTCGCACTTCATATTTCTTTAAATTATTATGTGTTAATGCATATAATATTGTTATTATTTATGAATCCATATTTTACATAAAATAAAGGATTAGCATTTGTATATAAAAATTTATGTTTTATTATGAAAAATGGCTTCATACATTTTTATGAAAAAGACATGTTTATGAAGCATAAATTAGATTATGCCATTTAATATTTTTCTATCTACGTACATGTATTTGAAGAAAATGAAATAAGGATTTCAAAGACTCGGATAGCTATGAATGAATTCCTGTAATTAGGAAGGTCAACATCCGAAGCTAGCATCTACAAGAAACATGGCCCCATCTATGGATATAAATTGCCACAAGAAATAAAAACTCTATTGATTAAGAAACACTGCCTTATCATGGATACAAAGTGACCCTAGCATGAATATCTGTGAGCACTATTTTTGAAATATATAAGAATATATGAGATGAAAGATTATGAATTTTATGATAATCATGTTTATGAAATGTCATAATTTATTCATGCATGACTGGTTTTATAAATTACTTTATTATATTATATAATGAAAAGCTCTAATTGTGCTACATATTACTTTTATAATGATGCATTATTCATATAAAAACTTATGCTTATCCAATAAAGATGCGTAAAATTTAATTATTGAGCTGGTGTAGCTTATACTCTTTTTTTTCTTTTCTTTTATAAAGAAGTAAGGTTAGGAATGATGAACGATCCAAGCTTATGTCTACACTAGCGAGCTTGGAGTTTTTGCAATTGAAATTAGGTTTTGAATACCTATGAACCGATAGTTAAGTAATTATGAATCATGAGACTTGGTTCTAGTATTTTATTTCGGATTTAGATACTCTGAACTGATGTTGATTTAAATAATGATTTGAATTAGACCTCTTATTTCTATTTTAATTATAATGGATCTGTGAATTATATAAAATTGGACCATCACTAAGAAAAATGCAGTACCTTAAGATAGAACACCTTGTAGTGGGACAAAGAAAAAAAGACTTTAATAGTCACTAGACTTACTATAGTAGTCGGTCTAGTTGCTCTTGCTTAAATAATTACTCTTCATTCTCCCATGCTCTAGCAATCGCACCTTCCTCAATATAAATCACAACATGCTCATTAGAGTGAGAGAACTTGAAGAGGAAATAGAAGAGAAATTTCTATACGAGAACATATATAATCCACACCTATGTTAAGGTAGATCCAGAAAAAATATGATTGTGAAGCAAAGAGCAGTCATGTGATGAGGATCATGAGTATTGTCTGTCTACTCCATTCTAGTTATAGAAGCCAAAACAAGAAGGCTGCATGAAGTAAGGCCACAAATGTGTGGTATCCTGGATTTTTAATGGATGAGGTATTAGCTTTCATGGTGGCTCAAATCCCAAAAATAGCAAACAAAAACAACACCTAATATAACAAAACAAGCAAAATGATGAACATCAGGCAAGTAACAGATGGAAAGATGGCAACATAAATTCATTGAAAGGGCTGAAAGTACAAACAAAAACAATAATCAATTAAAGAGTACCATGTTCAGAAAAAAAGATTATTGCATTAGATGATAGCCTCATCAAAGAATCACAAACAAGTACATGAAGGGGGCTGATAAAATTGAAATTTCACATAGATATATTTTCTATAAATATTAGAATTTGAGGAGAAATATCGCCCTAGAGTATCGGGCCATAACTAAAAAGACAAGCCAAATCATTCTAGGTAATTCAGATGATCATGATTTGATAGGAGATGCAAGGGTCAAAAATCAAAATTCCCTGCCGAGCGTGGTATGTTTTTTTGAAGGCCAACAGTAAGCAAGAAGAATTGACTGACATTATCCATAGCTCATGACCACTAGGGATAAACATTGTGCATAGGTGTTCTTGCTTGGATTTACCATGTAGAGGTAGACACCCAGGCCAAGCTTAGCCCAAAGAGTTATAATTGCAATGGGGTAAAATTTAGCTAGTCCAAGCAAACAAATGCATGATAAAATATTTCATCCCTTGCATTCATGATTTGATGAGATTGATGAGCGCTTCAAGGAATAATGGCTCATTATTGCTTAAAAAGGCAAGTTTTTTTAGTGATGTATCCATACCATATATTGAGATGTACCAGATATCATATAATATAGTGCATAGGGCTGGAACAGGGCTTGGGTCAACCCGATTGGCTTCGAGATGGTGCGAAGTCGAGCTAGGTTTGGGCCAAGCCCGAAGTAGTTTAGACCAGGCTTGGGCCTAAAAACAAAACTATTTAATTTTCAGGCCGGGCTTGGGCTTCCCCTTGGCCCGACCCGGCCCAGCCCGAACCCTGTCCGAAAAAGGCCCGACCCAAGCCTGGCCCGTCAGCCATTAATTTTAGGATTTTAATATTTTAATTTTTTGGAATATGTATCAGTAATTAAAAGAACTATATTTTTTCATTTCATATTTAATTTGGCATGTCCAATCAGGCTTTAATTTGGACTGGCCCGAATCAAAGCCTAGTTTGGGTCGGCCCATCGGGCTCGGGATGGTTTCAGGTTTGGCTTGGGCCGAATATTTTCAAATTAATTGGGCCTAAGCTCGGTCCGAAGGCTATTTTTTTTTGGGTCGAGCTCGTGTAGGGGTTTGGCCTGGCCTGCCCGGCCCAATTCCAACCCTAATTGTACATACATCGGATTATGCTGCAGTGGGCTATTTAGCTATCAACTTTGTATCATATTTATCAAGTTTTAATATGTATGTCTAAATTATAATTCATTATCATTTGTGTCACACCCCATTTATATTTGCCATATTGGCATATACACTCATATCCATATCCCTTATATGAGCATGTGCTCCATACGTTTGCAAGGACTTTGTTTGTTTATCAAGAAAAGAAAAAGGAATTTGTCTGCAACTTGTCACTTAAATGATGGAATTTGTCAGCTAAACTTCAAATATAAGATAAATAGAAGTTCTAACCTAATATGTGATGTCCTAGTCTACTAGATTGCCCATCACAAAACCAGCCCAAAACCCACCCAAACCTTAAAAAAAATTGTGGGACTCTTCTTCTTCCTGATGGGTGGAGATGAGAACTCCTAGGCAAGGTTTTAAATCCATGGAAGGACTATCCTAATTTTTTCATGAAATAGGATGCACTGCTATCCCCTTCCATCCCGACACTTGGATCAGGGGATGTGTCGAGACATCCAGATCGAGATGCTGGGATACTAGCGGGACATCCTATAAAAATACATGAAATGATACCTTTTTGGGAATGTTCTAGTGTCCCATGGGACATCCTGCTAGACCTGAATGCTTGCTCCTAGGACCATAAAAATCCTAGGAAATTTTTATAGAATCCCTTTTACCCTCCCACAAGGAGCATTGCACCTCCTCTTCTCTTTCTCCCATTCATAGCTTCCTATTCTTAAGCCTGCCAGAAATCAAGGCTAACGAGCTCGCCAGAGCAAAGGAAAGACCTAGATCTTTCTCCTCTTTGATTTCTCTTCCTTCCATGATCTTAAAACCATCCCACGGTCAAAGAATCAGTCAAAAAATTGACCAAAAATGGCCCAACACTTGTTTTCCCTATTTTTTAGTCTTCTTTCTCCCTTTTTTCGACCACGGGTGCCGCCGCTACTTGACATCGGACTCCTAGTCAATTCACCTGGCCTCCATACAACTCTCCATGGCCGAGCCATGGCCAACGGTGAGTGACTAATAGCCCAAAAATGAAAAAAGGACTTGGTTCCCCTATTTTCCAAGCTCTTTTTTCATTATTTTCTACTAGCTGGTCACTGCCACCGACCGTCCACCACTAACCACCACTGGCTGCCATCATCGGCCATCCTTTGATCACAGCCACTGCTTCACCAGCCTCCCTTCCTCCGCTGTTCGGCCAAAGAAGAAGAAAGAAACGAAGGAAGAAAAGGGGCAAAGAGAGAGAAGAGTTATCTCTCTCCTTTCTAGGATTTCTCTCTCTACCTTCTCTCTTCCTTTCTATCTGAACCATGGATCCCAGTGCTTATTGTCATATTTTTCTATTATGAATACAAATTTTTAGAAAAAGTGACCTGGAATTTCTTTGATATCCATGTAGTATGCATGATCCCCTATTCTTTGAACATTGTCCATGTTTTTTGCTGGCCAGTCATCGCTGCCAGTTGTCCATAGTAACCAACCTCGGCTAGACCCTCAAGCACAACTCCTATTGGACCCAATCTAAATTTTCTTCTTTTGGAAAGATATGGATTGTCTCCCTTTCTCTCTATCTTATTTTCTCTCCTCACCCACTTTCTCTCTCTAAGAAGATTATAAATCTTGCTATTGAGTTATCTTCATTTCTTATGGATCCATGTTGATCCTCAACTAAGTCCTAAACCAACTTGGTGCCCAAGTAGCTAAGCTGATCATCCCAATCTTGATTTGAAATCCATTATTGATGAACCCTATTGATCAATCTATCTAATTCATGCTTCATAATTTCTTGATCAAGTCACATAAATCTGACCCACCCAATTTATTAGACCAATCACCCAATCAATAATTTCCTTTCTTATTATTTAAATCTATTGAATTTATTGAATAAGAATTGATTATGATTTTAATATTTTAAATAGGATTAGGAAATTCGCTTAACGAAGTCTAAAGATCTAGGATGGATGAGATAAATAAATTTTACGATCCTTATTTATTTAAATTATCATGTTTTAATGCATAATTTCTGTTATTGAAAAAATCATGTTTTTTCTTAGAAACCAAGATCAACATATATATTATGAACATCATGCATTATTATAAAAAAGTGATTTTATGAATCTTCTAATGAAGTTGGCATGTTTATGAATTATGAATTTGATCATGTCTTTTAGTTGCTTTTCATTTATTTATATATATGTTTTAAGAAAAAGTATAAGAGTTTTAAAAGCTCTCAGGTAGCTATGAATGAATGACCATAATTGAGAAGGTCAACACCTGAAGCTAGCATCCAAAAGAAATATAGCTCCGCCAACAGGTTTAAAGTTGGTACAAGAAACAAAAACTTTATCGATTAAGAAACATGACCTTGTTACGAGTACAAAGTGATCATAGCAAGAATATCTATAAGCACTTTTTGGAACATGATAAAGAAGATTATTATTTTATTATACATGTTTATGAAGTGTTCAAGAATTATGCATACATGATTATCCTTATTACTTTTTGTATCATGCTATGCTATGAAATGCTTTACTTTGTAATCTCAATTAATTTTATAATGATGTATTATTCACGGAAAAACCTATACTTGATGCAATAAGAAAATGTACATTTTACTTATAGAGCTGGTATAGTTCATCTCTCTTTTCCTTTTTTTAGAGAAATTGGATTACTAAGGATGAAAAGTGGTTCAAGCTTTGGATATCATGTTAGAAAAATAATTTTACAGTAGATTTGAGTTCTTTGATTGATTATAAATCTATAGTTGGCAACTTTCTAAAATTTAAGGTTATGGATTTTGATATTTTATTTTATATTTAGTTGCTTCGAATTGGTATTATTTAATTATTCAATAGATAAAGATTTGATCTTTTATTTTTATCTAAGATTATGAATGACCGACTTCGTGTTATCATTGGCTGTACCCCTTAGTAGCATGGCTATGTTATGTCGGATTTAAGGCATGATATTTAATGGTATCAAAGCTTAGGTTATAATCATTAGGGACTATGACTTAAATTATTTTTGAGCTTAAGGTTATGATCACTCGAGACATAATAGTAGTAGCAAAAATGAATTAAAAATTTAGATTTCTAAGCATAGGTATTGTGATAATTTGTGCATAAGGTTTGGCATATGAAGAGTACAAAAGAGCTGCATGATTGTTATCCCTGATCTTAGTGATGAGGTTAACCTAACATGGGTGTAAGAGAGCTGGATTAGTTATGCTTCTAATTTTGATTAGTAGGGCTGACCTAAGGTAGGTACAAGAGGCGGTAGCTAGTAATTAAGTTATATTATAGCAAGTGTACTTAATAAAAATTCCAAACTTGTTATGGGTGTAAACTATGATAACATTTTGGTTTTATTTGGATGCAAATTTGAGCTTATCAACAAGGAGAAGTGTTTTAGAGTATGACCTAAGAAAAAAATTATACATGAGAGAGGAATATTCTTCAAGCATCAACCCTATAAGATGGTCATGTATGAAACTCACGTGTAGATGAAAAAATTATTTGGTTCTACTGGTGGATTAGGTTTTATGGTGAAGACATGGATATTCATCTTAATGAAATCTTTGATCATTTAAATTACTATGTTTGGATAGGATTACTTGATTTTTTATATATTTGTTCGAATTTATGGGGAGTGTTGGACTTTAAGTCTAAGTTTAGGCTTATGAGAAGATCTAGGATATGTTGCTACCGTTGTTGAATTACATAGAGAAATTAGTTGTAGAAGACTGAAATGAGTTTAACATGTAAGGGACAGGATTTCATGTGAGTGTATTGATTGATGTTAGGGATCATGGTATAGATAGCTCTATGAGAAATAGTATGATTAATTTTACTCATATGGGCATTGACTTGGAGTTATCTAATCTGCTAGAGTTTAGAGTCAACCATCTAAGAGAATAATTGATCTTGATTATCTAACTAAACTATCATGATTAATTTAAATTGGACTAGAGTTATTGAGTCTTGGCAGAGGTGGACCCGTCTTGGGGTGCCACCTGGCATGGGAGCAGGGTGCCGCCAGCTTCGGCCGAGGTGGACCCCTCCTGGGTGGACACCTGGCGAAGTGGCAAAGATAGGCTCGACTTCTACCGAGGTGCACCCGTCTTCGGGTGCCACCTGGCGAAGGAGCAGGAGAGCCCGACTCGATCTCGGCAGAGGTGGACCCGTCTTGTGGTGCCACCAGGCGAGGGTGCAGGGGGCCGCCAGCTTCAGCCGAGGTGGACCCTCCTAGGTGGACACCTGGCGAAGTGGCAGAGGGGGGGCTCGACTTCGGTCGAGGTGGGCCCGTCCTGGGGTGCCGCCTAGCGAAGGAGCAGGAGCGCCATTTCCCGAGCGGGGAATTTTGAAAGAAAAATCCACGTGGCAACGGCATCCAGCTGGATCTGACACACGTTCCACGTTAGCGATGTAGCCATATCACCATGCAATCACTCTCTTCCACTTAAAATCATCTTAATCCTTCTGCGTCCTTTGTGAAACTTTTTGGTTTTTTTTTTCACTCCCCTTTCTAGAATCAAAACAATTCCCTTGACTCCCTTCTCCACTATCCGCACCACTTCTCCTTCTCTTCCCTAAAATTTCTACATTCCTAAAATAATTTATGCACTTCCTAAATAAAGCTTGATAAAAATAAATAAGAAGATTTTCTACATTTCTTAAAATAGTTAATAGGAGTTCGTATATTTCCTAGAATAATTAACAATTTTTCATATTTTTTTTCTAAAATAATTAACAATGGTCCGGTGATGATGTTTTAATGACTTAAGATGCATGGGGACTCTAAATGGATGGTTTTAAATATTTTATAAAATTTCTACATCCCTAAAATAATTTGTGCATTTTTTAAATATCTCGATAAAATATTAATAGGTACATAAATTATTAATAATTAAGAATAGTCCCACTCAACTCCTCTTAGAGATGATGAGGCTTAGCTTGGCCTTGGAGCAAGCCAAACCCTTTACGGTCCAGATGGCTTATGTGGCCTATTATATTTGGCTCTCCAGGAACAGATGGGTTTGAATCAAGAAGGCTATCTATGCTGTTTGTCCCGGGGCATACCCTGATTCAGGTGATGGAAGTGCTTCACTTGGAATCAGCTAATTTAACCTTGATGATTTGGACCGGTAGGGTTCCGACCAACTCTTCGAGCGACCCATAGGATATTTATTTCCTGAGAGTTCCCAACTCTGACTTTTCTTAAGGTCAATTTTGATGACAGCGTGGTGGGTGGCGATAGAGAAGCAGGCTTCATAATCAGAGGCCCAGACTCGAGATTGGTGGCAGCGGGAGGTAGCCATTTATTTGGACCCTCTATGACCGGTGATTGAGAGCAACTCTTCTTCTGTTGTTGATTGGATTCGGTCCTATATTAAGGAAGCTGTCATCCATCCTTTGCTGCAAGATATTTTCTTTTTATTGTAGGGAATTATTTTGCTGTTCATCCAGCATATTTACCATGAAACAGACTCTGCTACCGATTTGTTCATTTCTTTTATTGCCCAGTATTTTGAAAATGTGCTTTGAACTATCTCCGATTCCTTTCCTAGCCCATTTAGAGATGTTTTATACTTTGATCTTTGTAATTATATTCGTATCAAATTTGTATGAGTACTCTATCTAATTAAATAATAAATAAATAAGGATAGGATGCTTTACTTGGATATTGGTGGTGCCACCGGTGCTTACGGAATAAAAAAATTCTCCCACAATACAAATCCAGAATAAAAGAAAGGAGGTAAGGAAAATTGAAAAAGAAAAGGGCTGGCTCAAAGCCCCGTCCAGGGAACAATGGTTCTTGTCCAAAGTCAACAGCCCGTTGATAGAACATGATGTCATTAACGTTGCCCATGACGTGTCATTCTCCAATACGTTTGTATTTGCTTGAAGACAGTACACGTGAGGAACATCACTCTGCTTGCTTGGTCCAAAGTCCGCAGAACCCTTCGACAGTTCGTTCCAAACCCAACTTCAATTTCAAAATACGAAACCGGCAGCCGCCCAGTCTCGCCTCCATCGGTAATCGCCGGCTTTTAACGGTCTTTCCCAAACCGAGTCGAAGATCGAAGACGGTCTTTCCCAAACAAATCGAGGACGGAAGACTGTTGTTATATTTAAAGCGCGTATATTCAGATATCGTTCGCTCCATCCAGAAACCGTGTCCTTCTTTCTGATCACCGACGGAGTCTCCGTCTCGTCTTCTTGGGCGGTCATCTTTTTCCCCTTCTTATCCTCGAGTCCCTGATCTTTGTTTGCTCTGCTCGCTCCTCAGCTGAAGCCAGCCAGCAAACATGGCAGTCTTGCCACCGGCACCTGGTTATATATTCTATCCAACGGACGAGGACATCTTAAATTCCTTCCTCAAGAAGAAGCTCCAACATCTGCCACTCCCGTCCAACATGATCCAAGAAGCCGATGTTTATGGAACCCACCCGAGCAACCTTACCGGTAATTAGTAGAGATATATAAAGATTAGCGCACATGAACCTTACTTTCTCATCTTCTTTTATCTGTATTCGGTGCCTGGTTGGGTTCCTAACTCGTCAGGCTTTCTTGGATTCCTCTTTTTCAGCTCAGTTTGCCATGACAAATAAATTTTTTCAATGGTTCTTCTTCACATGGACCACACAAAAGCACCCGGATGCAAAAAACAGCACCAGAGCTTCTCGGGTTGCAGGCCCAGGTCGATGGAAATCCACCCAATCTGTGAGACTGGTTCG
This sequence comes from Areca catechu, assembly GCA_021397845.1. NCBI lineage: Eukaryota > Viridiplantae > Streptophyta > Magnoliopsida > Arecales > Arecaceae > Areca > Areca catechu. Next base: position 154,781,670 of record CM038050.1, on the reverse strand, counting down.
CAATGACTTTGGCCGGGTCATTGGCTCCAAGCAAAAATTTTGCTACATGGAACACACCACCCAGGGCAAGGAGGAGAAAACCATATGGCTCATGGAGGAGTATTCCATCAAGAGCCTTAGGACCGGAGGTGGTGCAGATATGCCCAAGGACAAAAAGAAGGTACTTGTTATGTTTTCAGAAATATCACATGCCTCTTATCATGGTTCTACTTGTAATAATATCTTTTGTTACCATATCAACTCTATCTCTCTTCCTCTATGCATGGCAGTTGGATGATTGGGTGGTGTGCAAGATTTACTTGAGGCCAAGAACTTGCGAAGAACCTTCTGGTATCAAAGTCACTGCAATGAAAATCAGAAATTTGGAGAGGCCAGAAATAAGGAATCAGCCTTCTATAACCTCAAAACATGATAGCTTGATTTCTCAGATAGCCAACAACACCCTCCCACATCTCATCGATGCATCTGATAGAGAAATGGTGTCTTTCCAAGCTCCTTGTATATTGCTTGATGACGACATACCTCAATATCTGGCTCCTCAGTATATGGATAGTTTTGGATCACTCCATCCTGAACATCTAGCTGGTGCACATAATGAAGACCTTGATTATGCTCTTCAACACGAGACAGCTGGTCTTCCGGAGATTCCTCATCCGCTCTATCATGAACAACTAGCTGACGCACCTAATGAAGTGCTTCATTGTGCCACTCAACATGATATGGGCAGCCTTCATAAGATTCTTCATCCATGCTATCACGAGCAGCTGGATGATGCCCCTAACGAAGGCCTTCATTATGCTCCTCAACATGATACGGGCGAACAACTAGCTGGTGAACCTGATGAAGGCCTTCGTTATGCTCCTCAACATGATATGGGCAGCCTTCATGAGGTTCTTCATCCATTCTACTGCAAACATCCAGCCGATGCACCTAATAAAAGCCTCCATTATTCTCCTCAACATGACACGGGCATTCTTCATCCATTTTGCCATGAACAGCTTGCTAGTGCCTATGATGAAGGCCATGATTGTGAGCCCACCAGCATGAAGCAACTTGATTTGGGGAGCCTTCCTGAGGTTCTTCCTCCACTCGACCTCTCCGAGCTATCCATTGGAGAGATGCTCAAAATATTAGATGATCTGCCTGATGAAGCCCCCAGCGGGCATTGAAGAGCATCATATAACAAGCCCTTCTCTTTCTTGGTTGCTTGATTAGAAGTTGCAGGCAACACATCCTAGTTTTTCATAGGCCGGTGATTTCTGATGTTTGTAATGTATTTATCATCATTATATGGGCATTAGCATAGTGTACATGTGATTGAAGATGAATGTTAGGGCTATGTATGTTGAGTTTGTAATGGTTGTGTTAGGAAGATACAAGCAGTTTTGCATAGCAAGAAGTTAAAAAATTGTGTGCTTTGTAACATATATTTATTTTGTATCTATGTGATATTTTACAATCATTTTGGATATTTAATCATGAATGGATTCAATAAATCATAGCTTTTGTAACTCTTAATTGATTCATTAGACAGCTAGCACCACCCAAAGGGACAAAGATGCAAAGCTTTGCTTTGAGAATAAACAGAGGTACAACAACTGCTGTCCAAAACTCTGATTGATTTTGAAGGCTGCTGAAATTTGATTAACACTTGAACCTGAAGGCTGAAAGATGCTATTCTAGAGCTATAACAGAACCTGAGATTGAATGGATTAGAAAGGATCATCATCTATACGGTACCAATAACATTCATCGAGGGGTACAGCAGCGTAGCAGAAAGTATCTACATGGCTGAGGGCAGCAGGATGGGAACTGAAGAGAGACGGGTGTGCTTCAATTTTAGTTGCAGAAACTGACTTTTTAGTCATCATTTGTCAGTGAGGAGCCAAATCTTAACAAATTTGGTATGAAACTTTTGGCTGCAAAGGGAGGACCAATCTTTTTATAAATTAAGCCCCTTTAAAGCTATGTCCATAATTGACATGGAGGAATACTCTTGCATTCCATTCCTTTTAGTATACCGATGCCATAGCTGCAAGGAGAAAGAGAACAATAGGTTGAGCTGGTTTGTTGAAAGATCTATCTCTCCATGCTAAATGATATGGTCAGGATGTTCATAGCCATTTGTGTAGGATAGTTGCTGCAGGTTGCCCTTAGATGATCTGCCTACATGGTTGTGTAAGTGGGATGCTTCCTGTGATAATATACACATAGCTGTAACCTGTGAACCTGTAAAGTGTAATCCTAGCCCACATTGTGTGTGTCATATGTTAAATTTGCATGTGTGCATAAAGTTTGAGACATTCGTCACTCTGGACTTGTATGAATTTTGAAATATGTACACTAGATGGATGTTCAAGTCATGAAGACAGCCTCATTTGTTGCACAATGTGTGATGCCCCATTTTAAATTTTGATGAGAGGTTATTATGAGAGGTTTTTAGACTAGCATGAGGTCATTGTGAGAGGTTTGGTTGCACCATTGATGGGTCATGGAAATCTTTCCCAAGGACAGCAACTCAATAACATCTTAAGAAACTCATCTCTATACTCTATTATTTTATTTTTTCTTGTTCTCATTTTCTTGTGTTTTGCATTTAAAGGGTATGAGTCTTTTGCTTATGTATATGGATTTATGTTCCAGCGAGTGGTGAAACATTTCAAAACTTGTAAATAAATTGCTCTAGCTAATCTTATTAATATTTTCCAACTTAATTGATGGCTATCTCGCCCTTGTTTTGAACCTGTAGCTTTGCGGGCTCCATTTCTGCTGTTTGGTAGCCTCCCTGTCACCTTCTCCTCCTTTCTTTTCTTTCCCTCCCCCTATCTCTATCTCTCTCTAGCTCATGGAGGACCAAAGAGCCCCAAAGACCTCAACACCCCTTCGAGGGTCTCCACAGCCCTTCCCCCTCCAGCCTCCCCTCCCTCCCTCTCCCCTCAATCTCCCCCTCTTTCCCTCTTTTCCTTACTAGTTCCCTCATTTCTATGTTGGTTCAAGACCAATATAGTCCGATATGGGGGTATACCGACTCATACCACTAGCCAGCCATCATGGGTCTGGTTTCAAGTTGGCAAACCTTGATGAAGGCCCATTTAGAAAATTTAGAAGTCATGTAGAGTTTGAGAACTTAAAATCAAGACCAACGAGAGGTTCTCCTATATGTTCATTTGTAGGTTGAGCCAATATATGGTCGATGGATAGGCTTTCCTCTTAGTGGTGTACCAGCATGATCTAATGTCTCATAGTACAATCTGATATGGAGCATTTTTTGGGCTTTGCAGTTTACTTACGATGAGTGCTCATTCACCATGTTGGTTTATAGGCTTACAGTGGGCTAGTTTGGATGGTACAGAATTAAAGCAACTTATTTCCTGGTTATCCCAACATGGTACATGATTAATGAATTATGGTACAAAGTTAATTTGTTATGGCATATAGTTAACTTGTATTGGTACATAGTTAAAGTATCATGGTACACGATTGAGGAATCATTGTACACTATTAATGTATCATGGTACACAGTTATTCTAGCATGGTATATAATTACTATAGCAGTGTACATAGTTAAGGAATCATTAAACATAATTAAATTAACATTATACACAATTTAATGTATTATTGTATACAATTAATTAAATATAGTATACAAGTAATGTATCATGGTACAAGGGTAAATGCATCATGGTAAATAGTTAACATAGAATGGTACATAGTTAATCTAACATGGTACATAGTTAAAATATCATGGTAATATAAAATGGTATACAATATAAAATGCTACATAGTTACTTTATCATGGTACACAATTAATCCAAGTAGCTTAATTTGTGTTCTAGGTTAAATGAACCATGTACCATGTTTATTTAAATATTCCAGAATCCATTAACTATGTACCATGACACAATAACAATGTACCATGATTGTGAGGGCCGGTTCTTTTGGGCTGGATTTGGGCTGAAGTCGGCGGCCCTTGCCGACTTCAGTTCAAAATTCCTATGGGTTCGGAAGATCGGATTTTCCGGCGAGAAATCCGGACAAATCCGACGACGCCGCCGGAGAAGGGGGAGATAAGGATTCTTCCTGGGTTTATAGGGACTGGGGTTACCTCTGTTGATCCAGGAATATCTTCCTGTGCCCTTCGCGGTGGGGTGGCTTTTCAGGATGAAAACTGGGGTTTACAAGGAGAATGGGCAACAATCTCATGAAAGTGACACCTGTGGAGCGTCGACGGTTCTTCGAGTGCCCCTGCCCTCGTCGGAATGCTCTTCACCGGAGGTCGTGCGATCGGAGCGCCCTCGCGGTAAGTCCTCCTCCTTGGAATGGGTAGTGGGTGTTCGTGCGGCTGGACGGAGGGGAGAATCTGGGTGATTCTTCCTCTCCGTTGAAGCCATGGGTTGTGGCCGGCAGTGAGAAAGCCACGCCGGACTCCTCCTCTCCGGCAACCGTCTTGGGCGGCTGATCACGGGGATTGCCGCCGTCCCTTCTCTTGCTTGGGGGGGGGGGAGAGTGAGGGAGGGAGAGATGGATTTGTGGTCGGCGAGGAGGTCCTGTTGCAGGTGGCAGTCTCCGGCTCAGTGCTCGTCGACTGTCGGTCGGACGGCCACCGTATGGGTGCCGGACCTTCTTCCTTCTCCGGCGAGAACTCCGTGATGGTCGGACGGGAGGATCGCCGTCGATCCTCCCTGCTTCTTCCATGGGTTTGGTAATGCCATGGCCGTTGGAGGCGGGGCTCGGTTTGATCAAGCTTGGCTGGGCCAAGCCTGTTATGGGCCGGGCTGGGCCGGGCTTGGCTGGCGGCCAGGCCGGGTGGGCTTGGTTGGGTCGGGCTCGTTGTGCCGGACTTGGTTGAGCCATGCCTGTTGGGCTAGGCCTTTTATCTTGAATGGGCCAACCCAGTACCGGCAAGAAGGAAAGTATTGTTTGGGGTTGCCCCAAGGGATTTATTTTATTTTTTAAAAATAATGATATTAAATAATAAACAAAATAAATTGTGATGCAGGATCGTCATCCTCCTTGGAAAATCAGGATTAGTGCTGAGTTGGTGAAACGGTAAGTTATCACTTACGATAAAATTTTGCTATGCATGCTGTGAACCCATTACTTGACTTGTAAATAAATTTTATTGTTTATGTTCATGCTACATACATATATCCTGATGCTTTATGAAATTTAACCTTAGGCTAAAATGTAACGAATCATGGGATGAGTTGGTTGTATTTGCTCCCTAGTCCGACTATGATCACACGAGGATCTAGACTCCTTCTGGGCCTCCAGCGTGGCTATCGCTGGCACATGACCGACGTGCGATATGTGACACAGGAGTTGTTGTTTTATTCTAGCCATGCTGGGAAGCATGTCCCTCGTGTGATTCTCAGAGCTAGATTCCTTTTGGGCCTCCAGTGGGGCTATCGCTGGCACATGACCGGTGTGCGGCATGTGACACAGGGTCTAGATCTTTTGGGGCGAGCCACGGGCCGATCGTGGCCATAGTATGAGGGACTAAGTGAGTGTGTTCGGATGGCCATCCTAAAAATTTGTATGATGTCAGAAAAATAAATAAAAAGGTTAATAATGGGAAATGGCTTATATATTTTGGTTGCTCCTATGTATGGAATTACACTAGATTCATGGTAAATTTATATTTGTGACATGTGATGACTTACTGAGTTTAAGGGAAACTCATTCTTTTCCCTTGCATTTTTTTTTCAGGATCAGAGGAACATGTGGGCCAGGGATTCAATCAGTGAGGCATAGGATCTAGTGGACACTATCATTTTTTTTTTATTTTATGAAATTAGATCATGATAAATGTATGACGGTTGGCTTTATGACAATTGAATCTACTTGCCTACTTTTGCTTTATAATATAATGCCTGGTACTCATTTTATTGTAAGAAATGGTGGTACAGGCCTGGTATGTTCCTGGAAAATATTGAATTCCCAGAACATACGGCCGTCTGTCGCACTTCTGGCCCTGGTCTTGGGTTTGGGGCATGACAGATTTAGTGGTATCAGAGCCAGGCTTGTCTCAGAAACTAAAATGTTTTAGATAGTGAGAGCGGGGTAGAGATAATTAGGGCAAGTTTAAGTAAGGTCATATTATTTAACTAACTAACATTTGTGCTATAGGTTTAATGGCTCGGACCGGATCCATGAGAACATCGAATCAAAATGATCATGCATCTCGAGCTCATGATACTTCGCAGGCAGCGGGTCCATCTCGGGCGGCCGGCGCTTACATGACTCGTAGCCTATCACCTGATCAGGGCGAGAGTGAGCAGTTAGTCCTCCTCCTCTGCAGCATGATATGAGGACAGCCAATTCTGATGGTCAGGTGGTAGGTCTTATCCAGGCTCTAACTGGACTTGTGCAGGAATTGAGGCAGCAGGGGAATAGGGGTGGTCAGTCATCTAAAATGGATCGGGGGATCACTGAATTTAAGAAGTTGGCGCCTCCTACATTTGAGGGTTCTACTGAACCTACTGAATCCTTGAAGTGGCTGAAAGAAATGGAGAAGGTCTTTATCAGCATGGACTGCACGGATCGGGAAAAAGTTTGCTTTGCAGCTTATCAACTGCAAGGCAAAGCTTCGGAATGGTGGGATGCTGTCAGAAGATAATATGGCAATGAAGAGCCGATAACTTGGGATATTTTTTGCCAAGAGTTTTTGGATATGTATTTTCCTGAAAGTCTCAGATTTGAGAAGGAGAGTGAATTTACCAGATTAATACAAGGAGGCTTGACCGTGACACAATATGAAGCCAAGTTTATTGAAGTGTCCCGCTTTGCTCCGGAGTTGGTGGCCACGGACTATATCAAGGCACGGAGATTTGAGAAAGGGCTTAAACCCAGGATTCGTGCTGGAGTAAGACCCATGCAGCTGGCCTCATACCGGGACGTCGTTAGTAAAGCAAAAATTGTAGAGCAAGAGGTTGATAATATGCAACAGGAGAGGGAACGGCAGCTGAGGAAGAGATCCAGACCTGATGGGCAGCGAGGGAACCAACACTCTGGCAAACAACCTAGACAGAGGGGAAATCAAAGGCAAGATCCAAGTCCTCAGCAGGGTAATGGTCCTCGTTGCAGAAGATGTCAAGGTTTTCATCTAGAGCAGGATTGTCATTGGTTTTCTGGGGCTTGTTTTAATTATGGTCAGCAGGGCCACAAAGCTATGAAATGCCCACGTTCTCAGAATCCTGGGAATCAGTATACCTTCTAGAATGCACCGCGACCGCCAGCACCTCCTCCTTCAAATGTACCAGCTTTTAACCAAGGACAACCTATAGCTTATGGATCTGGTGAGCGCCAGAAGCAGAAGACCCAGGCTCGTGTGTATGCTCTAACTCAGCAAGATGCTCAGGCATCGAATGCTGTGGTGACATGTAATTTCACAAGTTTTTTTTTAGTTGATTTAATTGAGTGCAAATGATTATAAGTAAGAATTATCTGGTAGGTACCATCAAAGTAGTCTCTTCATATGCCCGTGTTTATTTGATTCCGGAGCAACACACTCTTTTATCTCAACCGGATTTGCTAAGAAGGCTGGTATGGAACCAGTACCTCTAAATTTCGAGATCGGAGTATCCATTCCAAATGGGGGCATTATCATGGTCAACGTGATTTGTCCATCCTGCACTCTAAGCATTGGAAACCATGAATTTCATATCGATCTAATGGTATTGGAAATGGAAGAGTTTGATATTATTTGGGAATGGATTGGCTAGCTTCTTATCATGCCACAGTAGATTGTTTCGGGAAGTGAGTAGTTTTCTACACTCCAGGTCAGGAACCTTTTGGTTTCTTTGGCAGTGAAGGAAGACCCTACGAGAATGATTACAGCTATGCAAGCTAAACGGATGCTGAGGCAAGGTTGTGCAGGATATTTGGCCAATGTTATGGATGTCTAGCAAGAAGGAAAAGGGTTGGAAAATATTCCTATTGTGAAAGAATTTTCGGATGTATTTCCATATGAATTGCCGGGATTACCTCCTGATAGAGAGATGGAATTTTCTATTGATCTCTTACCTAGTGCAGAACCTGTCTAAAGCTCCCTATAGAATGGCACAAGCTGAATTGAAAGAACTCAAGGAACAACTCCAGGATCTGCTCGATAAGGGATTCATCAGGCCGAGTGTTTCACCATGGGGTGCTCCGGTACTATTTGTCAGGAAGAAGGATGGGAGTCTGAGGTTGTGTATTGATTATCGAGAATTGAATAAGTTGACAATTCGAAATAAGTATCCCCTTCCCAGAATTGATGATCTTTTTGACCAATTGCAAGGCGCTCGGGTGTTCTCAAAAATCGACTTGCGGTCCGGATATTATCAGTTGAAAATTAAGAATGAAGACATATCCAAAAACAGCCTTTGGACTAGATATGGGCATTATGAATTTCTGGTGATGCCTTTCGGACTGATGAATGCTCGGTAGCTTTCATGGACATGATGAACAGGATATTCAAATCATATTTGGATCAGTGTGTAGTAGTTTTTATTGATGACATTCTAGTTATTCCAAGAACCCGGAGGAGCATGAAAAACATTTAAGGAAAATCTTACAAATACTAAGGGAGCAGAGATTGTATGCAAAGCTGAAGAAATGTCAATTCTGGCTTGATAATATTTCTTTTCTTGGCCACACAGTCTCTAAGGAAGGAATATCTATTGATCCAGCAAAGATTGAAGCAATTGTTGAATGGAATAGACCAACTAATGTGACAGAAGTCCATAGTTTTTGGGTCTAGCTGGTTATTACCGAAGGTTTGTGGAGGGATTTTCCCGTATAGCCTTGCCGCTGACCCAGCTAACCCATAAAGGGATTAAATTTGTTTGGTCTGATGATTGTGAGAAAAGCTTCCAAGAGTTAAAGAAGCGCTTGGTATCAGCTCCTATTCTTACCTTACCAACTGGAAGTGAGGGTTTTTCTATTTACAGTGATGCCTCCAGAAAGGGTTAGGATGTGTTCTTATGCAAAAGGAGAAGGTGGTGGCCTACGCATCTAGGCAGCCTAAAACACATGAATTAAACTACCCTACTCATGATTTGGAGCTAGCTGCTGTAGTCTTTGCCCTGAAAATTTGGAGACATTACCTGTATGGTGTATCTTATAAAATTTTTACTGATCAAAAAGTCTTAAGTATTTATTTACTCAGAAAGAGTTAAATTTGAGGCAAAGGAGATGGTTGGAGCTGATCAAAGACTATGATTTGAAAATAAGTTATCATCCGGGAAAAGCAAATGTAGTGGCTGATACGTTGAGCAGAAAGGCCGGAGGTAGCTTGGCAACCTTAATCACTTGTCAAGGAGAAATTCTTCAAGATCTTGGAAAGCTGAATTTGGAAATCCAGATGCGTAACTCTACATTCTCACTTGCTACTCTTAAGATACAATCTACCCTGATTGATAGAATTAAGGCATCGCAGATGTGTGATTCAGAATTTCAAAAGATTAGAGAGAAGATACAATCTGGGATAATCTCAGAATTCCGAATTCATGAGGATGGATCCTTAAGATTGGAAACAGGTTGTGTGTCCAGGGGATGCAAGTCTAAAGAAGGAAATCTTGATCGATGCCTACAATGCTATTTACACTATTCACCCTGGAAGCACAAAAATGTATAGAGATCTTAAGGAGAACTTCTGGTGGAAAGGTATGAAAAGGGAAATAGCCATGTTTGTGGCTCAATGCTTAACTTGTCAGCAAATAAAGGCTGAGCATCAGAGACCAGCAGGACCTCTACAACCCTAGCTATCCCTGTATGGAAATGGGAGAATGTCACAATGGACTTTGTTTCAGGATTGCCAAGGACTCTCAGAGGATTTGATGCTATATGGGTTGTTGTAGATCGATTGACAAAGTCAGCTCATTTCTACCTACCAAGGTCAATTTCTCCATGGAAAGGCTAGCAAAATTATATATCGATGAGATTGTTAGATTGCATGGTATTCCTGTATCAATTGTATCTGATAGGGACACTAGATTTGTTTCTCAATTTTGGAGGAGTTTGCATCAAGCTATGAAAACCAAGCTAGAGTTTAGTACAGCCTTTCATCCTCAAACAGATGGGCAGTTAGAGAGGACGATTCAGACATTAGAAGATATGTTGAGAGCATGTGTTCTTGATTTAAAAGGGTCTTGGGATGATCATCTGTCACTGATAGAATTTGCATATAACAACAGTTATCAAGCAACCATTAAGATGGCACCTTTTGAAGCTCTCTATGGGAGGAGATGTAGGACCCCGGTATGTTGGGATGATGTTGGCGAGAGGAAACTTTTTGGACCGAATATTGTGTTGTAGACCACAGATAAAATTCAACATATTAGGAAGCGTCTGCTTACAGCTCAGAGTCGACAAAAGAGTTATGCAGATAATCGGAGGAGGGAACTAAATTTTCAGGAGGGGGACCATGTGCTTCTTAAGTGTCCCTACTAAAGGAGTTATGAGATTTGGGGTGCGAGGGAAGCTAAGCCCTCGGTATGTAGGTCCTTTTGAAATCTTTGAGAAAATTGGAGCTGTGGCTTATCGGCTTGCTTTACCACCATCTCTTGCTGGTGTACATAATGTTTTTCATGTTTCTATGCTGAGGAAGTATGTACCTAATCCAAATCATGTAATTGAATGGGACCACTTCAATTCAAGGAAAATTTGTCTTATGAGGAACAACCAGTGAAGGTGCTGGATAGAAAGGAACAAGTCTTGAGGCGACGCGTCATTCCTTATGTTAAAGTCCAGTGGAGTAATCATTCAGAACGAGAAGCCACTTGGGAGTTAGAAGAAATCATGAAAGTTAAATATCCTCAACTTTTCCAGGACTCAGGTATGTAAATTTCGAGGGCGAAATTTTTTTTTTTAGGTGGGGAGAATGTGAGGGCCGGTTCTTTTGGGCTGGATTTGGGCTGATGTCGGTGGCCCTTGCCGACTTCAGTTCAAAATTCCTATGGGTTCGGAAGATCGGATTTCCGGCGAGAAATCCGGACAAATCCGACGATGCCGCCGGAGAAGGGGGAGATAAGGATTCTTCCTCGGGTTTATAGGGACTGGGGTTACCTCTGTTGATCCAGGAATATCTTCCTGTGGTGGAGCGTCGACGGTTCTTCGAGTGCCCCTGCCCTCGCCGGAACGCTCTTCGCGGAGGTCGTGCGATCGGAGCCGCCCTCGCCGGTAAGTCCTCCCTCCTTGGAATGGGTAGTGGGTGTTCGTGCGGCTGGACGGACGGGAGAATCCGGTTGATTCTTCCTCTCCGTTGAAGCCATGGGTTGTGGCCGGTAGTGACAAAGCCACCGCCGGACTCCTCCTCTCCAGCAACCATCTTGGGCGGCCGATCACGGGGATTGCCGCCGTCCCTTCGCTTGCTGGGGGGGGGGGGGGAGAGTGAGGGAGGGAGAGATGGATTTGGTCGGCCGAGAGGTCCTGTTGCAGGCGGCAGTCTCCGGCTCAGTGCTCGCCGGCTGTCGGTCGGACGGCCACCGTAGGGGTCACCGGACCTTCTTCCTTCTCCGGCGAGAACTCCGTGATGGTCGGACGGGAGGATCGCCGTCGATCTTCCTGCTTCTTCCATGGGTTTGGGTAATGCCATGGTCGTTGGAGGCGGGGCTCGGTTTGATCAAGCTTGGCTGGGCCAGGCTGTTATGGGCCGGGCTTGGCTGGGCCGGGCGGGGCTGGCGGGCTTGGCTGGGCCGAGCCGGGCTGGGCATGGCTGGGCCGGGCCTCGTGGGCCGGACTTGGTTGAGCCATGCCCTGTTGGGCTAGGCCTTTTATCTTGAATGGGCCAACCTAGTACTGGAAAGAAGGAAAGTATTATTGGGATTGCCCCAAGGGATTTATTTTATTTTTTTTAAAATTAATGATATTAAATAATAAACAAAATAAATTGTGATGCAGGATCGTCATCCTCCTTGAAAAATCAGGATTAGTGCTGAGTTGGTGAAACGGTAAGTTATCACTCACCGATAAAATTTTGCCATGCATGCTGTGAACCCATTACTTGACTTGTTAATAAATTTATTGTTTATGTTCATGCTACATACATATATCCTGATGCGTTATGAAATTTAACCTTAGGCTAAAATGTAACGAATCATGGGGTGAGTTGGTTGTATTTGCTCCCTAGTCCGACTATGATCACACGAGGATCTAGACTCCTATTGGGCCTCCAGCGGGGCTATCGCTGGCACATGACCGACATGCGGTATGTGACACAGGAGTTGTTTTATTCTAGCCCATGCTGGGAAGCATGTCCCTCGTGTGATACTCAGAGCTAGATTCCTTTGGGCTCCAGCGGGACTATCGCTGGCACATGACCGGTGTGCGGCATGTGACACAGGGTCTAGACTCTTCTGGAGCGAGCCACGGGCCGATCGTGGCCATAGTATGAGGGACTAAGTGAGTGTGTTCGGATGGCCATCCTAAAAATTTGTATGATGTCAGAAAAATAAATAAAAGGGTTAAAAATGGAAAATGGCTTATATATTTGGTTGCTCCTATGTATGGAATTACTCTAGATTCATGGTAAATTTATATTTGTGACATGTGATGACTTACTGAGTTTAAGGGAAACTCATTCTTTTTCCTTGCATTTTTTTTCAGGATCAGAGGAACATGTGGGCCAGGGATTCAATCAGTGAGGCATAGGATCTAGTGGACACTATCATTTTTTTTTTATTTTATGAAATTAGATCATGATAAATGTATGACGGTTGGCTTTATGACAATTGAATCTACTTGCCTACTTTTGCTTTATTAATATAATGCCTGGTACTCATTTTTTTGTAAGAAATGGTTGGTACAGGCCTGGTATGTTCCTGGAAAATATTGAATTCCCAGAACATACGCCGTCTGTCGCACTTCTGGCCCTGGTCTTGGGTTTGGGGCACGACAGATTTAGTGGCATCAGAGCCAGGCTTGTCTCAGAAACTAAATGTTTTAGATAGTGAGAGCGGGGTAGAGATAATTAGGGCAAGTTTAAGTAAGGTCATATTATTTAACTAACTAACATTTGTGCTATAGGTTTAATTGCTCGGACCGGATCCATGAGGACATCGAATCAAAATGATCATGCGTCTCGAGCTCATGATACTTCGCAGGCAGCAGCGGGTCCATCTCGGGCGGCCGGTGCTTACATGACTCGTAGCCTATCACCTGATCAGGGCGAGAGTCGAGCAGTTAGTCCTCCTCCTCTGCAGCATGATATGAGGACAGCCAATTCTGATGGTCAGGTGGTAGGTCTTATCCAGCTCTAACTGGACTTGTGCAGGAATTGAGGCAGCAGGGGAATAGGGGTGGTCAGTCATCTAAAATGGATCGGGGGATCACTGAATTTAAGAAGTTGACGCCTCCTACATTTGAGGGTGTTCTACTGAACCTACTGAATCCTTGAAGTGGCTGAAAGAAATGGAGAAGGTCTTTATTAGCATGGACTGCACGGATCGGGAAAAAGTTTGCTTTTTAGCTTATCAACTGCAAGGCGAAGCTTCGGAATGGTGGGATGCTGTCAGAAGACAATATGGCAATGAAGAGCCGATAACTTGGGATATTTTTTGCCAAGAGTTTTTGGATATGTATTTTCCTGAAAGTCTCAGATTTGAGAAGGAGAGTGAATTTACCAGATTAATACAAGGAGGCTTGACCGTGACACAATATGAAGCCAAGTTTATTGAATTGTCCCGCTTTGCTCCGGAGTTGGTGGCCACGGACTATATCAAGGCACGGAGATTTGAGAAAGGGGCTTAAACCCAGGATTCGTGCTGGAGTAAGACCCATGCAGCTGGCCTCATACCGGGACATCGTTAGTAAAGCAAAAATTGTAGAGCAAGAGGTTGATAATATGCAACAGGAGAGGGAACGGCAGCTGAGGAAGAGATCCAGACCTGATGGGCAGCGAGGGAACCAACACTCTGGCAAACAACCTAGACAGAGGGGAAATCAAAGGCAAGATCCAAGTCCTCAGCAGGGTAATGGTCCTCGTTGCAGAAGATGTCAAGGTTTTCATCTAGAGCAGGATTGTCGTTGGTTTTCTGGAGCTTGTTTTAATTGTGGTCAGCAGGGCCACAAAGCTATGAATTGCCCACGTTCTCAGAATCCTGGGAATCAGTATACCTTCCAGAATGCACCGCGACCGCCAGCACCTCCTTCTTCAAATGTACCAGCTTTTAACCAAGGACAACCTATAGCTTATGGATCTGGTGAGCGCCAGAAGCAGAAGACCCAGGCTCGTGTGTATACTCTAACTCAGCAAGATGCTCAGGCATCGAATGCTGTGGTGACAGGTAATTTCACAAGTTTTTTTTTAGTTGATTTAATTGAGTGCAAATAATTATAAGTAAGAATTATCTGGTAGGTACCATCAAAGTAGTCTCTTCATATGCCCGTGTTTTATTTGATTCCGGAGCAACACACTCTTTTATCTCAACCGGATTTGCTAAGAAGGCTGGTATGGAACCAGTACCTCTAAATTTCGAGATCGGAGTATCCATTCCAAATGGGGGCATTATCATGGTCAACATGATTTGTCCATCCTGCACTCTAAGCATTGGAAACCATGAATTTTCATCCGATCTAATGGTATTGGAAATGGAAGAGTTTGATATTATTTTGGGAATGGATTGGCTAGCTTCTTATCATGCCACAGTAGATTGTTTCGGGAAGAGAGTAGTTTTCTACCCTCCAGGTCAGGAACCTTTGGTTTCTTTGGCAGTGAAGGGAAGACCCCTACGAGAATGATTACAGCTATGCAAGCTAAACGGATGCTGAGGCAAGGTTGTGCAGGATATTTGGCCAATGTTATGGATCTCCAGCAAGAAGGAAAAGGGTTGGAAAATATTCCTATTGTGAAAGAATTTCCGGATGTATTTCCATATGAATTGCCGGGATTACCTCCTGACAGAGAGATGGAATTTTCTATTGATCTCTTACCTAGTGCAGAACCTATCTAAAGCTCCCTATAGAATGGCACCAGCTGAAATGAAAGAACTCAAGGAACAACCTCCTGCTCGATAAGGGATTCATCAGGCCGAGTGTTTCATCATGGGGTGCTCCGGTATTTGTCAGGAAGAAGGATGGGAGTCTGAGGTTGTGTATTGATTATCGAGAATTGAACAAGTTGACAATTCGAAATAAGTATCCCCTTCCCAGAATTGATGATCTTTTTGACCAGTTGCAAGGCGCTCGGGTGTTCTCAAAAATCGACTTGCGGTCCGGATATTATCAGTTGAAAATTAGAATGAAGACATATCCAAAACAGCCTTTCGGACTAGATATGGGCATTATGAATTTCTGGTGATGCCTTTCGGACTGATGAATGCTCCGGCAGCTTTCATGGACATGATGAACAGGATATTCAAATCATTTTGGATCAGTGTGTAGTAGTTTTTATGATGACATTCTAGTTTATTCCAAGAACCCGGAGGAGCATGAAAAACATTTAAGGAAAATCTTACAAATACTAAGGGAGCAGAGATTGTATGCAAAGCTGAAGAAATGTCAATTCTGGCTTGATAATATTTCTTTTCTTGGCCACACAGTCTCTAAGGAAGGAATATCTGTTGATCCAGCAAAGATTGAAGCAATTGTTGAATGGAATAGACCAACTAATGTGACAGAAGTCCGTAGTTTTCTGGGTCTAGCTGGTTATTACCGAAGGTTTGTGGAGGGATTTTCCCGTATAGCCTTGCCGCTGACCCAGCTAACCCATAAAGGGATTAAATTTGTTTGGTCTGATATTGTGAGAAAAGCTTCCAAGAGTTAAAGAAGCGCTTGGTATCAGCTCCTATTCTTACCTTACCAACTGGAAGTGAGGGTTTTTCTATTTACAGTGATGCCTCCAGAAAAGGGTTAGGATGTGTTCTTATGCAAAAGGAGAAGGTGGTGGCCTACGCATCTAGGCAGCATAAAACACATGAATTAAACTACCCTACTCATGATTTGGAGCTAGCTGCTGTAGTCTTTGCCCTGAAAATTTGGAGACATTACCTGTATGGTGTATCTTTGAAATTTTTACTGATCATAAAAGTCTTAAGTATTTATTTACTCAGAAAGAGTTAAATTTGAGGCAAAGGAGATGGTTGGAGCTGATCAAAGACTATGATTTGAAAATAAGTTATCATCCGGGAAAAGCAAATGTAGTGGCTGATACGTTGAGCAGAAAGGCCGGAGGTAGCTTGGCAACCTTAATCACTTCTCAAGGAGAAATTCTTCAAGATCTTGGAAAGCTGAATTTGGAAATCCAGATGCGTAACTCTACATTCTCACTTGCTACTCTTAAGATACAATCTACCCTGATTGATAGAATTAAGGCATCGCAGATGTGTGATTCAGAATTTCAAAAGATTAGAGAGAAGATACAATCTGGGATAATCTCAGAATTCCGAATTCATGAGGATGGATCCTTAAGATTTGGAAACAGGTGTGTGTTCCAGGGGATGCAAGTCTAAAGAAGGAAATCTTGATCGATGCCTACAATGCTATTTACACTATTCACCCTGGAAGCACAAAATGTATAGAGATCTTAAGGAGAACTTCTAGTGGAAAGGTATGAAAAGGGAAATAGCCATGTTTGTGGCTCAATGCTTAACTTGTCAGCAAATAAAGGCTGAGCATCAGAGACCAGCAGGACCTCTACAACCCCTAGCTATCCCTGTATGGAAATGGGAGAATGTCACAATGGACTTTGTTTCAGGATTGCCAAGGACTCTCAGAGGATTTGATGCTATATGGGTTGTTGTAGATCGATTGACAAAGTCAGCTCATTTTCTACCTATCAAGGTCAATTTCTCCATGGAAAGGCTAGCAAAATTATATATCGATGAGATTGTTAGATTGCATGGTATTCCTGTATCAATTGTATCTGATAGGGACACTAGATTTGTTTCTCAATTTGGAGGAGTTTGCATCAAGCTATGAAAACCAAGCTAGAGTTTAGTACAGCCTTTCATCCTCAAACAGATGGGCAGTTAGAGAGGACGATTCAGACATTAGAAGATATGTTGAGAGCATGTGTTCTTGATTTAAAAGGGTCTTGGGATGATCATCTGTCACTGATAGAATTTGCATATAACAACAGTTATCAAGCAACCATTAAGATGGCACCTTTTGAAGCTCTCTATGGGAGGAGATGTAGGACCCCGGTATGTTGGGATGATGTTGGCGAGAGGAAACTTTTTGGACCGGATATTGTTGTAGACCACAGATAAAATTCAACTTATTAGGAAGCGACTGTTTACAGCTCAAAGTCGACAAAAGAGTTATGCAGATAATCGGAGAAGGGAACTAATTTCAGGAGGGGGACCATGTGCTTCTTATGGTGTCCCCTAATAAAGGAGTTATGAGATTTGGGTGCGAGGGAAGCTAAGCCCTCGGTATGTAGGTCCTTTTGAAATCTTGGAGAAAATTGGAGCTGTGGCTTATCGGCTTGCTTTACCACCATCTCTTGCTGGTGTACATAATGTTTTTCATTTTCTATGCTGAGGAAGTATGTACCTGATCCAAATCATGTAATTGAATTGGGACCACTTCAATTCAAGGAAATTTGTCTTATGAGGAACAACCAGTGAAGGTGGTGGATAGAAAGGAACAAGTCTTGAGGCGACGCGTCATTCCTTATGTTAAAGTCCAGTGGAGTAATCATTCAGAACGAGAAGCCACTTGGGAGTTAGAAGAAATCATGAAAGTTAAATATCCTCAACTTTTCCAGGACTCAGGTATGTAAATTTCGAGGGCGAAATTTTTTTTTAGGTGGGGAGAATGTGAGGGCCGGTTCTTTTGGGCTGGATTTGGCTGAAGTCGGTGGCCCTTGCCGACTTCAGTTCAAAATTCCTATGGGTTCGGAAGATCGGATTTTCCGGCGAGAAATCTGGACAAATCCGACGACGCCGCCGGAGAAGGGGGAGATAAGGATTCTTCCTTGGGTTTATAGGGACTGGGGTTACCTCTGTTGATCCAGGAATATCTTCCTGTGGTGGAGCGTCGACGGTTCTTCGAGTGCCCCTGCCCTCGCCGGAACGCTCTTCGCCGGAGGTCGTGCGATCGGAGCCGCCCTCGCCGGTAAGTCCTCCCTCCTTGGAATGGGTAGTGGGTGTTCGTGCGGCTGGACGGAGGGGAGAATCGGTTGATTCTTCCTCTCCGTTGAAGCCATGGGTTGTGGCCGGTAGTGAGAAAGCCACCGCCGGACTCCTCCTCTCCGGCAACCGTCTTGGGCGGCCGATCACGGGGATTGCCGCCGTCCCTTCGCTTGCTTGGGGGGGGGGAGAGTGAGGGAGGGAGAGATGGATTTTGGTCGGCCGAGAGGTCCTGTTGCAGGCGGCAGTCTCCGGCTCAGTGCTCGCCGGCTGTCGGTCGGACGGCCACCGTAGGGGTCGCCGGACCTTCTTCCTTCTCCGGCGAGAACTCCGTGATGGTCGGACGGGAGGATCGCCGTCGATCCTCCCTGCTTCTTCCATGGGTTTGGGTAATGCCATGGCCGTTGGAGGCGGGGCTCGGTTTGATCAAGCTTGGCTGGGCCAAGCCTGTTATGGGTCGGGCTTGGCTGGGCGGGCCGGGCTGGGCCGGGCTTGGCTGGGCGGGGGGCTGGGCTTGGCTGGGCCGGGCCGGGCCTCGTTGGGCCGGACTTGGTTGAGCCATGCCCTGTTGGGCTAGGCCTTTTATCTTGAATGGGCCAACCCAGTCCCGGCAAGAAGGAAAGTATTGTTTGGGATTGCCCCAAGGGATTTATTTTATTTTTTTAAAATTAATGATATTAAATAATAAACAAAATAAATTGTGATGCAGGATCGTCATCCTCCTTGGAAAATGGATTAGTGCTGAGTTGGTGAAACGGTAAGTTATCACTCACCGATAAAATTTTGCCATGCATGCTGTGAACCCATTACTTGACTTGTTAATAAATTTTATTGTTTATGTTCATGCTACATACATATATCCTGATGCGTTATGAAATTAACCTTAGGCTAAAATGTAACGAATCATGGGGTGAGTTGGTTGTATTTGCTCCCTAGTCCGACTATGATCACACGAGGATCTAGACTCCTTTTGGGCCTCCAGCGGGGCTATCGCTGGCACATGACCGACATGCGGTATGTGACACAGGAGTTGTTGTTTTATTCTGCCCATGCTGGGAAGCATGTCCCTCGTGTGATACTCAGAGCTAGATTCCTTTTGGGCCTCCAGCGGGGCTATCGCTGGCACATGACCGGTGTGCGGCATGTGACACAGGGTCTAGACTCTTTTGGGCGAGCCACGGGCCGATCGTGGCCATAGTATGAGGGACTAAGTGAGTGTGTTCGGATGGCCATCCTAAAAATTTGTATGATGTCAGAAAAATAAATAAAAGGTTAATAATGGAAATGGCTTATATATTTTGGTTGCTCCTATGTATGGAATTACTCTAGATTCATGGTAAATTTATATTTGTGACATGTGATGACTTACTGAGTTTAGGGAAACTCATTCTTTTCCCTTGCATTTTTTTTTCAGGATCAGAGGAACATGTGGGCCAGGGATTCAATCAGTGAGGCATAGGATCTAGTGGACACTATCATTTTTTTTTTATTTTATGAAATTAGATCATGATAAATGTATGACGGTTGGCTTTATGACAATTGAATCTACTTGCCTACTTTTGCTTTATTAATATAATGCCTGGTACTCATTTTTTTGTAAGAAATGGTTGGTACAGGCCTGGTATGTTCCTGGAAAATATTGAATTCCCAGAACATACGGCCGTCTGTCGCACTTTTGGCCCTGGTCTTGGGTTTGGGGCACGACAGATTTAGTGGTATCAGAGCCAGGCTTGTCTCAGAAACTAAAATGTTTTAGATAGTGAGAGCGGGGTAGAGATAATTAGGGCAAGTTTAAGTAAGGTCATATTATTTAACTAACTAACATTTGTGCTATAGGTTTAATGGCTCGGACCGGATCCATGAGGACATCGAATCAAAATGATCATGCATCTCGAGCTCATGATACTTCGCAGGCAGCGGGTCCATCTCGGGCGGCCGGCGCTTACATGACTCGTAGCCTATCACCTGATCAGGGCGAGAGTCGAGCAGTTAGTCCTCCTCCTCTGCAGCATGATATGAGGACAGCCAATTCTGATGGTCAGGTGGTAGGTCTTATCCAGGCTCTAACTGGACTTGTGCAGGAATTGAGGCAGCAGGGGAATAGGGGTGGTCAGTCATCTAAAATGGATCAGGGGATCACTGAATTTAAGAAGTTGGCGCCTCCTACATTTGAGGGTTCTACTGAACCTACTGAATCCTTGAAGTGGCTGAAAGAAATGGAGAAGGTCTTTATCAGCATGGACTGCACGGATCGGGAAAAAGTTTGCTTTGCAGCTTATCAACTGCAAGGCGAAGCTTCGGAATGGTGGGATGCTGTCAGAAGACAATATGGCAATGAAGAGCCGATAACTTGGGATATTTTTCGCCAAGAGTTTTTGGATATGTATTTTCCTAAAAGTCTCAGATTTGAGAAGGAGAGTGAATTTACCAGATTAATACAAGGAGGCTTGACCGTGACACAATATGAAGCCAAGTTTATTGAATTGTCCCGCTTTGTTCCGGAGTTGGTGGCCACGGACTATATCAAGGCACGGAGATTTGAGAAAGGGCTTAAACCCAGGATTCGTGCTGGAGTAAGACCCATGCAGCTGGCCTCATACCGGGACGTCGTTAGTAAAGCAAAAATTGTAGAGCAAGAGGTTGATAATATGCAACAGGAGAGGGAACGGCAGCTGAGGAAGAGATCCAGACCTGATGGGCAGCGAGGGAACCAACACTCTGGCAAACAACCTAGACAGAGGGGAAATCAAAGGCAAGATCCAAGTCCTCAGTAGGGTAATGGTCCTCGTTGCAGAAGATGTCAAGGTTTTCATCTAGAGCAGGATTGTCGTTGGTTTTCTGGAGCTTGTTTTAATTGTGGTCAGCAGGGCCACAAAGCTATGAATTGCCCACGTTCTCAGAATCCTGGGAATCAGTATACCTTCCAGAATGCACCGCGACCGCCAGCACCTCCTCCTTCAAATGTACCAGCTTTTAACCAAGGACAACCTATAGCTTATGGATCTGGTGAGCGCCAGAAGCAGAAGACCCAGGCTCGTGTGTATGCTCTAACTCAGCAAGATGCTCAGGCATCGAATGCTGTGGTGACAGGTAATTTCACAAGTTTTTTTTTAGTTGATTAAATGAGTGCAAATAATTATAAGTAAGAATTATCTGGTAGGTACCATCAAAGTAGTCTCTTCATATGCCCGTGTTTTATTTGATTCCGGAGCAACACACTCTTTTATCTCAACCGGATTTGCTAAGAAGGCTGGTATGGAACCAGTACCTCTAAATTTCGAGATCGGAGTATCCATTCCAAATGGGGGCATTATCATGGTCAACATGATTTGTCCATCCTGCACTTAAGCATTGAAACCATGAATTTTCATCCGATCTAATGGTATTGGAAATGGAAGAGTTTGATATTATTTTGGGAATGGATTGGCTAGCTTCTTATCATGCCACAGTAGATTGTTTCGGGAAGAGAGTAGTTTTCTACCCTCCAGGTCAGGAACCTTTTGGTTTCTTTGGCAGTGAAGGGAAGACCCCTACGAGAATGATTACAGCTATGCAAGCTAAACGGATGCTGAGGCAAGGTTGTGCAGGATATTTGGCCAATGTTATGGATCTCCAGCAAGAAGGAAAAGGGTTGGAAAATATTCCTATTGTGAAAGAATTTCTGAATGTATTTCCATATGAATTGCCGGGATTACCTCCTGACAGAGAGATGGAATTTTCTATTGATCTCTTACCTAGTGCAGAACCTGTCTAAAGCTCCCTATAGAATGGCACCAGCTGAAATGAAAGAACTCAAGGAACAACTCCAGGATCTGCTCGATAAGGGATTCATCAGGCCGAGTGTTTCACCATGGGGTGCTCCGGTACTATTTGTCAGGAAGAAGGATGGGAGTCTGAGGTTGTGTATTGATTATCGAGAATTGAACAAGTTGACAATTCGAAATAAGTATCCCCTTCCAGAATTGATGATCTTTTTGACCAGTTGCAAGGCGCTCGGGTGTTCTCAAAAATCGACTTGCGGTCCGGATATTATATAGATTGAAAATTAAGAATGAAGACATATCCAAAACAGCCTTTCGGACTAGATATGGGCATTATGAATTTCTGGTGATGCCTTTCGGACTGATGAATGCTCCGGCAGCTTTCATGGACATGATGAACAGGATATTCAAATCATATTTGGATCAGTGTGTAGTAGTTTTTATTGATGACATTCTAGTTTATTCCAAGAACCCGGAGGAGCATGAAAAACATTTAAGGAAAATCTTACAAATACTAAGGGAGCAGAGATTGTATGCAAAGCTGAAGAAATGTCAATTCTGGCTTGATAATATTTCTTTTCTTGGCCACACAGTCTCTAAGGAAGGAATATCTGTTGATCCAGCAAAGATTGAAACAATTGTTGAATGGAATAGACCAACTAATGTGACAGAAGTCCGTAGTTTTCTGGGTCTAGCTGGTTATTACCGAAGGTTTGTGGAGGGATTTTCCCGTATAGCCTTGCCGCTGACCCAGCTAACCCATAAAGGGATTAAATTTGTTTGGTCTGATGATTGTGAGAAAAGCTTCCAAGAGTTAAAGAAGCGCTTGGTATCCTCCTATTCTTACCTTACCAACTGGAAGTGAGGGTTTTTCTATTTACAGTGATGCCTCCAGAAAAGGGTTAGGATGTGTTCTTATGCAAAAGGAGAAGGTGGTGGCCTACGCATCTAGGCAGCCTAAAACACATGAATTAAACTACCCTACTCATGATTTGGAGCTAGCTGCTGTAGTCTTTGCCCTGAAAATTTGGAGACATTACCTGTATGGTGTATCTTGTGAAATTTTACTGATCATAAAAGTCTTAAGTATTTATTTACTCAGAAAGAGTTAAATTTGAGGCAAAGGAGATGGTTGGAGCTGATCAAAGACTATGATTTGAAAATAAGTTATCATCCGGGAAAAGCAAATGTAGTGGCTGATACGTTGAGCAGAAAGGCCGGAGGTAGCTTGGCAACCTTAATCACTTCTCAAGGAGAAATTCTTCAAGATCTTGGAAAGCTGAATTTGGAAATCCAGATGCGTAACTCTACATTCTCACTTGCTACTCTTAAGATACAATCTACCCTGATTGATAGAATTAAGGCATCGCAGATGTGTGATTCAGAATTTCAAAAGATTAGAGAGAAGATACAATCTGGGATAATCTCAGAATTCCGAATTCATGAGGATGGATCCTTAAGATTTGGAAACAGGTTGTGTGTTCCAGGGGATGCAAGTCTAAAGAAGGAAATCTTGATCGATGCCTACAATGCTATTTACACTATTCACCCTGGAAGCACAAAAATGTATAGAGATCTTAAGGAGAACTTCTGGTGGAAAGGTATGAAAAGGGAAATAGCCATGTTTGTGGCTCAATGCTTAACTTGTCAGCAAATAAAGGCTGAGCATCAGAGACCAGCAGGACCTCTACAACCCCTAGCTATCCCTGTATGGAAATGGGAGAATGTCACAATGGACTTTGTTTCAGGATTGCCAAGGACTCTCAGAGGATTTGATGCTATATGGGTTGTTGTAGATCGATTGACAAAGTCAGCTCATTTTCTACCTATCAAGGTCAATTTCTCCATGGAAAGGCTAGCAAAATTATATATCGATGAGATTGTTAGATTGCATGGTATTCCTGTATCAATTGTATCTGATAGGGACACTAGATTGTTTCTCAATTTGGAGGAGTTTGCATCAAGCTATGAAAACCAAGCTGGAGTTTAGTACAGCCTTTCATCCTCAAACAGATGGGCAGTCAGAGAGGACGATTCAGACATTAGAAGATATGTTGAGAGCATGTGTTCTTGATTTAAAAGGGTCTTGGGATGATCATCTGTCACTGATAGAATTTTTATATAACAACAGTTATCAAGCAACCATTAAGATGGCACCTTTTGAAGCTCTCTATGGGAGGAGATGTAGGACCCCGGTATGTTGGGATGATGTTGGCGAGAGGAAACTTTTTGGACCGGATATTGTGCTGTAGACCACAGATAAAATTCAACTTATTAGGAAGCGACTGTTTACAGCTCAGAGTCGACAAAAGAGTTATGCAGATAATCGGAGGAGGGAACTGAATTTTCAGGAGGGGGACCATGTGCTTCTTAAGGTGTCCCCTACTAAAGGAGTTATGAGATTTGGGGTGCGAGGGAAGCTAAGCCCTCGGTATGTAGGTCCTTTTGAAATCTTGGAGAAAATTGGAGCTGTGGCTTATCGGCTTGCTTTACCACCATCTCTTGCTGGTGTACATAATGTTTTTCATGTTTCTATGCTGAGGAAGTATGTACCTGATCCAAATCATGTAATTGAATTGGGACCACTTCAATTCAAGGAAAATTTGTCTTATGAGGAACAACCAGTGAAGGTGGTGGATAGAAAGGAACAAGTCTTGAGGCGACGCGTCATTCCTTATGTTAAAGTCCAGTGGAGTAATCATTCAGAACGAGAAGCCACTTGGGAGTTAGAAGAAATCATGAAAGTTAAATATCCTCAACTTTTCCAGGACTCAGGTATGTAAATTTCGAGGGCGAAATTTTTTTTTTAGGTGGGGAGAATGTGAGGGCCGGTTCTTTTGGGCTGGATTTGGGCTGAAGTCGGTGGCCCTTGCCGACTTCAGTTCAAAATTCCTATGGGTTCGGAAGATCGGATTTTTCGGCGAGAAATCCGGACAAATCCGACGACGCCGCCGGAGAAGGGGGAGATAAGATTCTTCCTCGGGTTTATAGGGACTGGGGTTACCTCTGTTGATCCAGGAATATCTTCCTGTGGTGGAGCGTCGACGGTTCTTCGAGTGCCCCTGCCCTCGCCGGAACGCTCTTCGCCGGAGGTCGTGCGATCGGAGCCGCCCTCGCCGGTAAGTCCTCCCTCCTTGGAATGGGTAGTGGGTGTTCGTGCGGCTGGACGGAGGGGAGAATCCGGTTGATTCTTCCTCTCGTTGAAGCCATGGGTTGTGGCCGGTAGTGAGAAAGCCACCGCCGGACTCCTCCTCTCCGGCAACCGTCTTGGGCGGCCGATCACGGGGATTGCCGCCGTCCCTTCGCTTGCTTGGGGGGGGGGGGAGAGTGAGGGAGGGAGAGATGGATTTTGGTCGGCCGAGAGGTCCTGTTGCAGGCGGCAGTCTCCGGCTCAGTGCTCGCCGGCTGTCGGTCGGACGCCCACCGTAGGGGTCGCCGGACCTTCTTCCTTCTCCGGCGAGAACTCCGTGATGGTCGGACGGGAGGATCGCCGTCGATCCTCCCTACTTCTTCCATGGGTTTGGGTAATGCCATGGCCGTTGGAGGCGGGGCTCGGTTTGATCAAGCTTGGCTGGGCCAAGCCTGTTATGGGCCGGGCTTGGCTGGGCCGGGCCGGGGGGGCCGGGCTGGCTGGGCTGGGCCGGGCTCGTTGGGCCGGACTTGGTTGAGCCATGCCCTGTTGGGCTAGGCCTTTTATCTTGAATGGGCCAACCCAGTACGGCAAGAAGGAAAGTATTGTTTGGGATTGCCCCAAGGGATTTATTTTATTTTTTAAAATTAATGATATTAAATAATAAACAAAATAAATGTGATGCAGGATCGTCATCCTCCTTGGAAAATCAGGATTAGTGCTGAGTTGGTGAAACGGTAAGTTATCACTCACCGATAAAATTTTGCCATGCGTGCTGTGAACCCATTACTTGACTTGTTAATAAATTTTATTGTTTATGTTCATGCTACATACATATATCCTGATGCGTTATGAAATTTAACCTTAGGCTAAAATGTAACGAATCATGGGGTGAGTTGGTTGTATTTGCTCCCTAGTCCGACTATGATCACACGAGGATCTAGACTCCTTTTGGGCCTCCAGCGGGGCTATCGCTGGCACATGACCGACATGCGGTATGTGACACAGGAGTGTTGTTTTATTCTAGCCCATGCTGGGAAGCATGTCCCTCGTGTGATACTCAGAGCTAGATTCCTTTTGGGCCTCCAGCGGGGCTATCGCTGGCACATGACCGGTGTGCGGCATGTGACACAGGGTCTAGACTCTTTTGGGGCGAGCCACGGGCCGATCGTGGCCATAGTATGAGGGACTAAGTGAGTGTGTTCGGATGGCCATCCTAAAAATTTGTATGATGTCAGAAAAATAAATAAAAGGTTAATAATGGGAAATGGCTTATATATTTTGGTTGCTCCTATGTATGGAATTACTCTAGATTCATGGTAAATTTATATTTGTGACATGTGATGACTTACTGAGTTTAAGGGAAACTCATTCTTTTCCTTTGCATTTTTTTTCAGGATCAGAGGAACATGTGGGCCAGGGATTCAATCAGTGAGGCATAGGATCTAGTGGACACTATCATTTTTTTTTTATTTTATGAAATTAGATCATGATAAATGTATGACGGTTGGCTTTATGACAATTGAATCTACTTGCCTACTTTTGCTTTATTAATATAATGCCTGGTACTCATTTTTTTGTAAGAAATGGTTGGTACAGGCCTGGTATGTTCCTGGAAAATATTGAATTCCCAGAACATACGGCCGTCTGTCGCACTTCTGGACCTGGTCTTGGGTTGGGGCGCGACAATGATATATTAACTACGTACCATGAAACATTAATTATGTACCATGATACATCAACTGTGTACCAATCTATATTCAACTAATTGAATACTTAGATAGTGCCAACAAGAGAGAGACTCTTTATGTGCATTCATTGAATCCTCAGCGTAAATTTTTGCTATCAAGGATTGTAATCCAGAATGCCTTTTCTAAGAATTGACATGCCATTGTAGGAGCACTAACTAGCACATTAGTTAGCCTTTGTCTCATCTTTTTGATATAGTTCAAAGTTCAAACCAAGGTTCACTGTCTTAGTATTGGACCACATACTGGTAAAATCCGAAGATAGTGTTGGTTTGCGATACAATAGATACGGTAATGTCAATATGGAGTGGTATGGCATACAGTATAGTGCGGTATGTCATGTACTAGGCGTATAGGATAGTATATCAAAGATTCAGACTAAGATTTACCATCTTGGTGCCAAACCTCATAGTCTCGTACTAGTACCATCCTTTATAATGTCGATACATAGTATGGTACGACAATGTCCATATGGTTAGGTATGGTGTACCAATATGTTATGGTGTACCTATGTTATGGTGTACCGTGTTACAGTATTCCTGTATCGGATGGTATGAGGTGCTATGGCAAACAACAGTTCAAACTATCATTCAGATTAATGCCATGGGTCAAAAACAATTAAAGCAACTTGGTACACAATTAACCAAACATGGTACAATCAAATATCTCACAAAAGGGTTCAGCACATAGCTCTTTCTCTCACTTCATAGTTTACTTATGATGCATTCTCATCCTCCATGGTGTAGTCCAATAACATTAACCTATTGCACATTCGAACATACATAGTGAATATAACATTAACCTGCTGCACATTCGAACATACATAGTGAATATAACATTAACTTGCTGCATATTCAAACATGCAAAGTGAAGATAAAATTTGGAATGTATTAAGATGTACAAAATGATATTCAATCTATTATAACATTAGATTTTACAATATGACATTAACTCACTGCACTGGTTAATGTTATATTCATTGTGAATGTTTGAATATGCAGCAAGGTTGATATTATATTCACTGTGTTTGTTTGAATGTGCAACAAGTTAATGTTATGTTCACTATGTATGTTTGAATGTGCAATATCATTCAAACATACACGGTGAACATGACATTAACCTACTACACAATCAATCATACAAAGTGAAGATTAAATTTGGAATGTATTAAGATTTATAAAATGATATTAAATCTGTTATAGCATCAGATTTTACAAGTGACATTAAGTAACAAGGCTATTTACACAATCATTATGTCATAATCTTTTGTACTAGACTTCTTCCTGCTATACAATTAGACCTTATTTTGCCCTCTTCGTGGTTCCTCAAGAAATGTCCTCTTCGTGATCTTTACATTTAGACCTTCTTTTGTGCCTTCAAGCTTCTCTATATATTTTAGTACATTTCAAACCACCTTCCACATATTGATTTAAACCATACATCATCCAGAAGGAAAACAATTGTCTGTTAAGACAAAACAACATTTCCTTTTCAAGTATGCTTTACAAATAGTTGAATAAGTTAGAAGACATCTTTGAAGTGCATTTTGGAAATATGTGGATTGTTCTCCTTCCTCTGTTAAACAAGGAAGAGAACAATGCAAAATATAGCCAGTTTGGGTAGCTTTTGTGACACCATGATTTGACATTTAATGTTGGATTTTGAGTACCAGTTGCATAAACTCATCCTAGTTATCATGTACATCATGTATCATAACCATTTTCTTTTGAGTGTATAGTTAATAAATGACATGAAAGACCACCTCAAGTATGAAAGTATATACTATATAGTTCTTATGTGTTTCCTTGGTGATCCCTGAACTTGAGTTCACCAAGAAATCTTGGAAGATCACCATCATTAGAAATCAAAACAATACATCATCTAATCCTCCCAAATCTCTAGTTGTGCTCCTAGTACATTAAATAGTACACTGAAAACATTATTCAACCAGACCTCCAATTAGCCAAATGTTTGTGGATCCTAATCTTCTATAATATATTATTTCAATTATAGCCTTATACGATCTTTCATGTAGACTTTCTTACTAACATTAATATCTCCAACCCTTTACTTTTAGTGAGTGAATTTTTGTTAAACAAGTAAAACAAAATCTTGGTACATCCTTACAGCCACCAAGCTCCCCCAGCCCGAAACCTTGTGGGTTGAAGGTGACTTGTAGGTAATCACTGGTTTCTTGAGAAACTCCATCCAAAACAAACTTGTGCCAACCATCTAATCAATGACTCTAAACTATTTCATGAGGACATTAACTATGCAAAAAATATTCCACATCTATAAAGAAGCTAACCAACCTTTGAATTGGTTATCTAAACATGTACTATCCTCAAGGTCAACTTTCTTGACTTTGGATTATCCTACCAATCTCCAGGACATGGTCAAGTTGGATTATGTTGCTCTTATACAGGACAAAATGGAAAATAATCCCACATATATGTTTAGATTTGGTTAAGTATTTGACTAATAAGAGGCCTAACATCCTTTCCAATTCATTAGCAATCAGGGAAACTTAATCTATATGTGTTGCCGATCTCACCTTCGCGCCCGTGCTTCGGAACCGCCGATCCTACTAGACCGCCTCGCTCCTGGGGCCTCCTGGCTAGACCGAACTGCAAGGCAAGGTCAGAACACCCCGGCCGGGGATTCCGGCGAGGGAGCTCCAACGATCAAGTCAGTAGACGGCGAGAGGGAACAGATTCTCTGGGATGGGCCCCCACCGGAGTCCCGGACTCAGAGAATGTGCTAGCAAGAAAAGTGCTCGGGAGACCAGAAACCCGGCTGGGCTCCTTTGCCGAGCTCACGCCAAACGATCCCTCTTAGGACCTTGGATCTCGCTCTTGAAGCAGAGTTTTCTAGCCTTTGTTTGGTTGGCTTTACCTCACCTACCTTGTTGTCTCTTCTCTCCTTCCTTTATTTCCTCCCGTTGCCTGCTCGTTTCCTTCTCTCCGTCCCTTTCTTTTCCCTTCTGGCTCAGAGGGCCAGATGGCTTTCCGGCCTCGTTTGCCAAGCCTAGCGGGGAAAGAGTAAGGGAGGGGGGTGCTGGCCAGGCTACCGACCAGACATCGGGCCGAGTGTGAGCGCTCTCCTTCCCAGGTGCCGGCGCTGTCCGTCATCGGGTCCTATTTTGTCAGAGCCACGTCTCTCGACTGCGAAACCTGTCAGGCCGACGTAAGTGATGTTTCGCGTGCCGCCGCCATCCGTACGGGGCGCCTTTCTCGGGGTGCGACGCGCACGGCTCGAGGGTCAACCTCGGAGCCTGCGCCTCCGCTCTTCGGGACCTTCTCTGTACGAGCTGGCCGACCTCGGCCAGGTGGACCCCTCCTGGGTGGACACTTGGCGGGGTGGCAGAAGGGCGTTCGGCTTCGGCCGAGGTGGTCCCGTCTCCGAGCGCCACCTGGCGAAGGAGAGAAGGGGCCCGGCTCGACCTCGGCCGAGGTGGGACCGTCTCGGGGTGCCATCTGGCGAGGGAGCGGGGGAGCAGACCTCGGTCGAGGTGAACCCCTCCTGGGTGGACACCTGGCGGGGGGGTAGAAGAAGGACGTTCGGCTTCGGCCGAGGTGGTCCCGTCTCCGGGCGCCACCTGGCGAAGGAGAGAAGGGGCCCGGCTCGACCTCGGCCGAGGTGGGACCGTCTCGGGGTGCCACCTGGCGAGGGAGCGGGGGAGCAGCCGACCTTGGCCAAGGTGGACCCCTCCTAGGTGGACACCTGGCGGGGCGGCAGAAGGACGCTCGGCTTCGGCGAGGTGGTCCCGTCTCCGGGGGCCACCTGGCGAAGGAGCGAAGGGGCTCGGCTCGACCTCGGCCGAGGTGGGACCGTCTCGGGGTGCCACCTGGCGAGGGAGCGGGGGAGCAGCCGACCTTGGCTGAGGTGGACCGCTCCCGGGTGGACACCTGGCGGGGCGGCAGAAGGACGCTCGGCTTCGGCCAAGGTGGTCCCATCTCCGGGGGTGACCTGGCGAAGGAGCGAAGGGGCCGGCTCGACCTCGGCCGAGGTGGGACCGTCTCAGGGTTGCCACCTGGCGAGGGAGCGTGGGAGCCGCCGACCTCGGTCGAGATGGACCCTCCTGGGTGGACACCTGGCGGAGCGACAGGAGGGCACAGGCCGAGCTCGACTTCGACAGGGCAGTAACGTCTCAGGGTGCCATCTGGCGAAGCGGCCGGAGAGCCCGGGCCGGGCTCGACTTCGGACGTGTGGGAGCCGCAGCTGACTTGGCCGAAAAACCTCCACGTGGCTCGAATCGTACCCGACGTAATCTGAGACCGGCCACGTCATCATTACAGCCGTAACAATATGCTTTACTATTTCTCTTTCCTTTCTTTTCCCAACATAAAAGATAGACTACTAATATTACTCTTACCATTACCTGCATCTTTTGATTCATGCTGATTTTTGAACCATTTTATTGCTGGTAATTCCTTAAATTTTAGTTACTTTCTTTTTTATGAACAATTTACTTTTTTCTTTATTTTGAGTCTTAAATGCTATTTTTAAGTTTGGATAGTTTGTACAAGAGAATAATGTGTCTAATTTTTCAAAAACTTCAGTTATGGGCTACCTCAATGGTTGGCTGATACCAAGATGAATTGAGATACTTGTTTATTTTGGCTAAGATAGTGAGTTGGCAAAATCTAGAAAGAACTGAGATGTTTCAACTTTCAAGATCATATCTGATAGTACCAAAAACAAGATCTTGAAATATTGGCAGATTTGGTAAAATCAAGATTATTGTCATTTCAAGTTATTGATTTTCATGGCTTTCTATCACTAAAATATTTATTTATAATGTTTAGTAAAAAATGATATGTATCAGCCAACATCTTGGAATATATTTAGTTTATATCTATGAAATAAACAGTTATTTTGGTGTAAATATGAAAACACATATATACAACTTGTATATGATGAGTATCTTGTAAAAGAAAAATAACTAATTTGACCTAGACTATCTAGCAGAAAGGACTTTATATAGGCAACAAAAGTAAAATAACTTTCTTAGTTATCCTTGTTATGACATAATAACATAATAATTACTCAAGGATGAAATAGATAAAGTGAGAAATAAATTATAAATAACTAAATCTTAACACCCCCCTCAATCTGAAATATATAGATCTTCTAGACCCAACTTGAAGCAGCAATTTGAAATGAAGATTTGGGTAAAGCTTTCGTGAAAATGTCCATAGCCAGATCTACTAAAGGAACAAAGGTACAGGTTATAATTTTCTTAAGAATAGCATCACGAACAAGGCAACAATCAACTTCGATATGTTTTGTTCATTCTTGAAAAATTGGATTGGCAGCAATATAGACATCCAATTGATTATCATAGAACATTTCCATAGGATCAAGATAAGAAAAACCATGTTCAAGCAAGAGTGTTTTCGGCCACATAAGTTCACTGTATGAGCAATTACATGATATTCTACTTCTGAACTAAAATGGGCAAGCATAATCTATTACTTACTTTTCCAAGTCACTAGATTTCCACCTAAAAAATATAATAGCTTGTAGTGAAGCATCAACTACCCCAGTCAACATTAATAAAGGTAGTGAGCTGATAGTGACCACTTTTCTTGTAAACAATTCTTTTATCAGGAGAATTCTTTAGATACCATAACACCCTACAAGCAGCTTCCTAATGATATTGTTTGGGTGAATTCATAAACTGGCTCAGAACACTAACAGAGAAAGAGATATTGATCAGGCCTAGTCACTATAAGATATATCAACTTTCCAATCAACCATCTATATTAGGTACAATGAGATTTGTTATTTATGTTATTTATTTCTCACTTTACCTATTTTATCCTTGAGTATTTATTATGTTATGGTGTTATAGCAAGGGTGACTTCGTAAGTTATTTTACTTATATTACCTAAATAAAGACCTTTCCACTTGATAGTTTAGGTCAGGTTAGCTATTTTTTTCAACACATCCCAAGATCATAGGGTGGGTGGATTTTTTACATGAGGATGTTGTGTTTTGTTACAACAAGAAGATATGTTGATATAGTTGACATGGGAAGTGTGTGTTTGACTCCATCAAATATCATATGAATTTGAATATGATTCAGACCCCCTCAAGTTGGACACCCAATATCATGAACTCCATACTAAGGAATTGAATGATGAAATCAATGATGTCATATTTGATGAAGACATCATGGACTTGTAAATTGGTTAGTGCATACATGATAATAATTAAGCCAGATTGTAGATTTTCACAAATAAAATTAATGACAATATATATCAATGTGATTTGTGCTTTCATAAAACACTGGATTTGTTGTGGCCCAGCTTGGCTTGGCCCATTAGACTGGCCTAGCCATGCCAACCACACCTAGCCGAGGTTGGACACGATTGTTGGAAGGAAGGACTCCCAAAAAAAGTCTTCCTTCCCTCTAATTCCTCCAAGCAAAGTATAGGTCTAGGGCCATTAAAACTATAGATCTCTTCTAAAAATGGCTCCTCCATCCCCTAAAGCACTCTACCCCAAGCAAGCCTTCTTCTTCCTCCTTCCTTCTGATTTCTTCAATTCATAGTCGACCTCCCTTTTCACCGCATTCCCGAAAATGGAGCTGATAAACCCTTGAAACCAAGGTACGAAGCCTAATTCATCTTCCCCTCCTTCTTTGCCAACTTTCCTTTGCCGATTGCACCCTGTCGACCATCGATTTTGCCTGAAAAATCCATGAAAGATATCCATGTTTTTCCCTTATTTTTGGTCAAGCTTTCTTCCTTTTTTCGACCATCCCTAGCCCCATGCCTCGAGTCATGATGATCCACCTCCTTGCTACATTCCCCAGACATCTTAGCTACCGATGATCGGCCAATGGCTAGAAATATCAAAGAAAAGGGGATGGATCCCCTATTTTTCCATGAATTTCCATGTCTTCTGGCTAGCCAATCACTATCACTAGCCATCCACCTTTTCCCACCACTGGCTTCCACCCAATCATTGCTGATTAAACCGCCTCCCTTCCACCCCTATTCAGCCAAAAGATAGGAAGAAAGAAGAAGAAAAGAAAAAGAAAGAATGAAAAAGAAAACAAAAGCGAGAGTTTCTCTCTCTCCCCTTCTCTCTTTCCCACTCTCTTGGTTCCCTTACTTTCTCTCTCTGAAAGGTCTACTTTCTCTCTCTAAAATTATCTCTCTCTACTCTCTCCTCTCTAGGTTGAACAAAGATCCAACTGAAAATCTTGATTCCTTGTTTATAAACCCAAGAAATCCATCAAAAAGGATACCCAAAATTGCTTTGATATCCGTGTAACATGTTGGCTTCTTTGTTTTTCAAGTTTTTTCATGTTTTCATCGATCGGTCATCACCATCGACTATCCACGATCCTCGAACCACGACTAGGCCCTCTGGCATAATTATCATGGAATCCGATGTGAATTTCTTCCTTTAGAAGAGTTGAGATTTCTTTCTCTTTCTTTTTTATTTTTTTCTCCTCACTCATTTTCTCTCTCTAAAAAATCACGATCCTAGTATGATCCATGTTTCCCATTATAAGAACTCGTGTTGATCCTAGTAAAGAGATCTTGAGTCAGTTTGGTGCCCAATTGGTCTATCGGATTGATCACTCAGCTAACAATCCCCTTTTATTATTATTTAAATATTATTAAGTTAATTGAATGAAGATAGATTATAATTTAATATTATAACTAGGATTAACAAAATCTTTCAATGAAGTTTAAAAATCTAGGATGAATGAGGTCAATAAATCTCGCACTTCATATTTCTTTAAATTATTATGTGTTAATGCATATAATTTGTATTATTTATGAATCCATATTTTACATAAAATAAAGGATTAGCATTTGTATATAAAATTTATGTTTTATTATGAAAAATGGCTTCATACATGTTTTTTATGAAAAAGACATGTTTATGAAGCATAAATTAGATTATGCCATTTAATATTTTTATCTACGTACATGTATTGAAGAAAATGAAATAAGGATTTCAAAGACTCGGATAGCTATGAATGAATTCCTGTAATTAGGAAGGTCAACATCCGAAGCTAGCATCTACAAGAAACATGGCCCCATCTATGGATATAAATTGCCACAAGAAATAAAAACTCTATTGATTAAGAAACACTGCCTTATCATGGATACAAAGTGACCCTAGCATGAATATCTGTGAGCACTATTTTTGAAATATAATAAGAATATATGAGATGAAAGATTATGAATTTTATGATAATCATGTTTATGAAATGTTCATAATTATTCATGCATGACTGGTTTTATAAATTACTTTATTATATTATATAATGAAAAGCTCTAATTGTGCTACTATTACTTTTATAATGATGCATTATTCATATAAAAACTTATGCTTATCCAATAAAGATGCGTAAAATTTAATTATTGAGCTGGTGTAGCTTATACTCTTTTTTTTCTTTTCTTTTATAAAGAAGTAAGGTTAGGAATGATGAACGATCCAAGCTTATGTCTACACTAGCGAGCTTGGAGTTTTTGCAATTGAAATTAGTGTTTTGAATACCTATGAACCGGTAGTTAAGTAATTATGAATCATGAGACTTGGTTCTAGTATTTTATTTCGGATTTAGATACTCTGAACTGATGTTGATTTAAATAATGATTTGAATTAGACCTCTTATTTCTATTTTAATTATAATGGATCTGTGAATTATATAAAATTGGACCATCACTAAGAAAAATGCAGTACCTTAAGATAGAACACCTTGTAGTGGGACAAAGAAAAAAAGACTTTAATAGTCACTAGACTACTATAGTAGTCGGTCTAGTTGCTCTTGCTTAAATAATTACTCTTCATTCTCCCATGCTCTAGCAATCGCACCTTCCTCAATATAAATCACAACATGCTCATTAGAGTGAGAGAACTTGAAGAGGAAATAGAAGAGAAATTTCTATACGAGAACATATATAATCCACACCTATGTTAAGGTAGATCCAGAAAAAATATGATTGTGAAGCAAAGAGCAGTCATGTGATGAGGATCATGAGTATTGTCTGTCTACTCCATATCTAGTTGTAGAAGCCAAAACAAAAGGCTGCATGAAGTAAGGCCACAAATGTGTGGTATCCTGGATTTTTAATGGATGAGGTATTAGCTTTCATGGTGGCTCAAATCCCAAAAATAGCAAACAAAAACACACCTAATACAAACAAGCAAAATGATGAATCAGGCAAGTAACAGATGGAAAGATGGCAACATAAATTCATTGAAAGGGCTGAAAGTACAAACAAAAACAATAATCAATTAAAGAGTACCATGTTCAGAAAAAAAGATTATTGCATTAGATGATAGCCTCATCAAAGAATCACAACAAGTACATGAGGGGGCTGATAAAATTGAAATTTCACATAGATATATTTTCTATAAATATTAGAATTTGAGGAGAAATATCGCCCTAGAGTATCGGGCCATAACTAAAAGACAAGCCAAATCATTCTAGGTAATTCAGATGATCATGATTTGATAGGAGATGCAAGGGTCAAAAATCAAAATTCCCTGCCGAGCGTGGTATGTTTTTTTGAAGGCCAACAGTAAGCAAGAAGAATTGACTGACATTATCCATTAGCTCATGACCTAGGGATAAACATTGTGCATAGGTGTTCTTGCTTGGATTTACCATGTAGAGGTAGACACCCAGGCCAAGCTTAGCCCAAAGAGTTATAATTGCAATTGGGGTAAAATTTAGCTAGTCCAAGCAAACAAATGCATGATAAAATATTTCATCCCTTGCATTCATGATTTGATGAGATTGATGAGCGCTTCAAGGAATAATGGCTCATTATTGCTTAAAAAGGCAAGTTTTTTTAGTGATGTATCCATACCATATATTGAGATGTATACCAAATATCATATTAATATAGTGCATAGGGCTGGAACAGGGCTTGGGTCAACCCGATTGGCTTCGGGATGGTGCGAAGTCGAGCTAGGTTCGGGCCAAGCCCGAAGTAGTTTAGACCAGGCTTGGGCCTAAAAGTAGAACCTATTTAATTTTCAGGCCGGGCTTGGCTTCCCCTTGCCCGACCCGGCCCAGCCCGACCCTGTCCGAAAAAGGCCCGACCCAAGCCTGGCCGTCAGCCGTTAATTTTAGGATTTTAATATTTTAAATTTTTTTGGAATATGTATCAGTAATTAAAAGAACTATATTTTTTCATTTCATATTTAATTTGGCATGTCCAATCAGGCTTTAATTGGACTGGCCCGAATCAAAGCCTAGTTTGGGTCGGCCCATCGGGCTCGGGATGGTTTCAGGTTTGGCTTGGGCCGAATATTTTGAAAATAAATTGGCCTAAGCTCGTCCGAAGGCTATTTTTTTTTTTGGGTCGAGCTCGTGTAGGGGTTTGGCCTGGCCCTGCCCGCCCAATTCCAACCCTAATTGTACATACATCGGATTATGCTGCAGTGGGCTATTTAGCTATCAACTTTGTATCATATTTTTATCAAGTTTTTAATATGTATGTCTAAATTATAATTCATTATCATTTGTGTCACACCCCATTTTATATTTGCCATATTGGCATATACACTCATATCCATATCCCTTATATGAGCATGTGCTTCCATACGTTTGCAAGGACTTTGTTTGTTTATCAAAAAGAAAAAGGAATTTGTCTGCAACTTGTCACTTAAATGATGGAATTTGTCAGCTAAACTTCAAATATAAGATAAATAGAAGTTCTAACCTAATATGTGATGTCCTAGTCTACTAGATTGGCCCATCACAAACCAGCCCAAACCCCACCCAAACCTTTAAAAAAAAATTGTGGGACTCTTCTTCTTCCTTAATTCGGGTGAGATGAGAACTCCTAGGCAAGGTTTTAAATCCCATGGAAGGACTATCCTAATTTTTTCATGAAATAGGATGCACTGCTATCCCCTTCCATCCCGACACTTGGATCAGGGGATGTGTCGAGACATCCAGATCGAGATGCTGGGATACTAGCGGGACATCTATACTAAATACATGAAATGATACCTTTTTTGGGAATGTTCTAGTGTCCCATGGGACATCCTGCTAGACCTGAATGCTTGCTCCTAGGACCATAAAAATCCTAGGAAATTTTCTATATGAATCCCTTTTACCCTCCCACAAGGAGCATTGCACCTCCTCTTCTCTTTCTCTCTCCTCATTCATAGCTTCCTATTCTTAAGCCTGCCAGAAATCAGGCTAACGAGCTCGCCAGAGCAAAGGAAAGACCTCGATCTTTCTCCTCTTTGATTTCTCTTCCTTCCATGATCTTAAACCATCCTACACGGTCAAAGAATCAGTCAAAAAATTGACCAAAAAGGCCCAACACTTGTTTTCCCTATTTTTTAGTCTTCTTTCTCCCTTTTTCGACCACGGGTGCCGCCGCTACTTGACATCGACTCCTAGTCATTCACCTGGCCTCCATACAACTCTCCATGGCCGAGCCATGGCCAACGGTGAGTGACTAATAGCCCAAAAATGAAAAAAGGACTTGGTTCCCCTATTTTCCAAGCTCTTTTTTCATTATTTTCTACTAGCTGGTCACTGCCACCGACCGTCCACCACTAACCACCACTGGCTGCCATCATCGGCCGCCATCCTTTGATCACAGCCACTGCTTCACCACCTCCCTTCCTCCGCTGTTCGGCCAAAGAAGAAAAAGAACGAAGGAAGAAAAGGGGCAAAGAGAGAGAAGAGTTATCTCTCTCCTTTCTAGGATTTCTCTCTCTACCTTCTCTCTTCCTTTCTATCTGAACCATGGATCCCAGTGCTTATTATCATATTTTTCTATTATGAATACAAATTTTTAGAAAAAGTGACCTGGAATTTCTTTGATATCCATGTAGTATGCATGATCCCCTATTCTTTGAACATTGTCCATGTTTTTTGCTGGCCAGTCATCGCTGCCAGTTCCATAGTAACCAACCTCGGCTAGACCCTCAAGCACAACTCCTATTGGACCCAATCTAAATTTCTTCTTTTGGAAAGATATGGATTGTCTCCCTTTCTCTCTATCTTATTTTCTCTCCTCACCCACTTTCTCTCTCTAAGAAGATTATAAATCTTGCTATTGAGTCTTATCTTCATTTCTTATGGATCCATGTTGATCCTCAACTAAGTCCTAAACCAACTTGGTGCCCAGTAGCTAAGCTGATCATCCCAATCTTGATTTGAAATCCATTATTGATGAACCCTATTGATCAATCTATCTAATTCATGCTTCATAATTTCTTGATCAAGTCACATAAATCTGACCCCCCAATTTATTAGACCAATCACCCAATCAATAATTTCCTTTCTTATTATTTAAATCTATTGAATTTATTGAATAAGAATTGATTATGATTTTAATATTTTAAATAGGATTAGGAAATTCGCTTAACGAAGTCTAAAGATCTAGGATGGATGAGATAAATAAATTTACGATCCTTATTTATTTAAATTATCATGTTTTAATGCATAATTTCTGTTATTGAAAAAATCATGTTTTTTCTTAGAAACCAAGATCAACATATATATTATGAACATCATGCATTATTATAAAAAAGTGATTTATGAATCTTCTAATGAAGTTGGCATGTTTATGAATTATGAATTTGATCATGTCTTTTAGTTGCTTTTCATTTATTTATATATATGTTTTAAGAAAAAGTATAAGAGTTTTAAAAGCTCTCAGGTAGCTATGAATGAATGACCATAATTGAGAAGGTCAACACCTGAAGCTAGCATCCAAAGAAATATAGCTCCGCCAACAGGTTTAAAGTTGGTACAAGAAACAAAAACTTTATCGATTAAGAAACATGACCTTGTTACGAGTACAAAGTGATCATAGCAAGAATATCTATAAGCACTATTTTGGAACATGATAAAGAAGATTATTATTTTTATTATACATGTTTATGAAGTGTTCAAGAATTATGCATACATGATTATCCTTATTACTTTTTGTATCATGCTATGCTATGAAATGCTTTACTTTGTAATCTCAATTAATTTTATAATGATGTATTATTCACGGAAAAACCTATACTTGATGCAATAAGAAAATGTACATTTTACTTATAGAGCTGGTATAGTTCATCTCTCTTTTCCTTTTTTTAGAGAAATTGGATTACTAAGGATGAAAAGTGGTTCAAGCTTTGGATATCATGTTAGAAAATAATTTTACATAGTATTTGAGTTCTTTGATTGATTATAAATCTATAGTTGGCAACTTTCTAAAATTTAAGGTTATGGATTTTGAT
This sequence comes from Areca catechu, assembly GCA_021397845.1. Lineage (NCBI taxonomy): Eukaryota > Viridiplantae > Streptophyta > Magnoliopsida > Arecales > Arecaceae > Areca > Areca catechu. The sequence continues at coordinate 154,741,742 of CM038050.1, read as the reverse complement.
ATTTTATTTTATATTAGTTGCTTCGAATTGGTATTATTTAATTATTCAATAGATAAAGATTTGATCTTTTATTTTTATCTAAGATTATGAATGACCGACTTCGTGTTATCATTGGCTGTACCCCTTAGTAGCATGGCTATGTTATGTCGGATTTAAGGCATGATATTTAATGGTATCAAAGCTTAGGTTATAATCATTAGGGACTATGACTTAAATTATTTTGAGCTTAAGGTTATGATCACTCAAGACATAATAGTAGTAGCAAAAATGAATTAAAATTTAGATTTCTAAGCATAGGTATTGTGATAATTTGTGCATAAGGTTTGGCATATGAAGAGTACAAAAGAGCTGCATGATTGTTATCCCTGATCTTAGTGATGAGGTTAACCTAACATGGGTGTAAGAGAGCTGGATTAGTTATGCTTCTAATTTTGATTAGTAGGCTGACCTAAGTTAGGTACAAGAGGCGGTAGCTAGTAATTAAGTTATATTATAGCAAGTGTACTTAATAAAAATTCCAAACTTGTTATGGGTGTAAACTATGATAACATTTTGGTTTTATTTGGATGCAAATTTGAGCTTATCAACAAGGAGAAGTGTTTTAGAGTATGACCTAAGAAAAAAATTATACATGAGAGAGGAATATTCTTCAAGCATCAACCCTATAAGATGGTCATGTATGAAACTCACGTGTAGATGAAAAAATTATTTGGTTCTACTGGTGGATTAGGTTTTATGGTGAAGACATGGATATTCATCTTAATGAAATCTTTGATCATTTAAATTACTATGTTTGGATAGGATTACTTGATTTTTTATATATTTGTTCGAATTTATGGGGAGTGTTGGACTTTAAGTCTAAGTTTAGGCTTATGAGAAGATCTAGGATATGTTGCTACCGTTGTTGAATTACATAGAGAAATTAGTTGTAGAAGACTGAAATGAGTTTAACATGTAAGGGACAGGATTTCATGTGAGTGTATTGATTGATGTTAGGGATCATGGTATAGATAGCTCTATGAGAAATAGTATGATTAATTTTACTCATATGGGCATTGACTTGGAGTTATCTAATCTGCTAGAGTTTAGAGTCAACCATCTAAGAGAATTGATCTTGATTATCTAACTAAACTATCATGATTATTTAAATTGGACTAGAGTTATTGAGTCTTGGCAGAGTGGACCCGTCTTGGGGTGCCACCTGGCATGGGAGCAGGGTGCCGCCAGCTTCGGCCGAGGTGGACCCCTCCTGGGTGGACACCTGGCGAAGTGGCAAAGATAGGCTCGACTTCTACCGAGGTGCACCCGTCTTGGGGTGCCACCTGGCGAAGGAGGAGGAGAGCCCGACTCGATCTCGGCAGAGGTGGACCCGTCTTGTGGTGCCACCAGGCGAGGGTGCAGGGGGCCGCCAGCTTCAGCCGAGGTGGACCCTCCTAGGTGGACACCTGGCGAAGTGGCAGAGGGGGGCTCGACTTCGGTCGAGGTGGGCCCGTCCTGGGGTGCCCCCTAGCGAAGGAGCAGGAGCGCCATTTCCCGAGCGGGGAATTTGAAAGAAAAATCCACGTGGCAACGGCATCCAGCTGATCTGACACACGTTCCACGTTAGCGATGTAGCCATATCACCATGCAATCACTCTCTTCCACTTAAAATCATCTTAATCCTTCTGCGTCCTTTGTGAAACTTTTTGGTTTTTTTTTTTCACTCCCCTTTCTAGAATCAAAACAATTCCCTTGACTCCCTTCTCCACTATCCGCACCACTTCTCCTTCTCTTCCCTAAAATTTCTACATTCCTAAATAATTTGGCACTTCCTAAATAAAGCTTGATAAAAAATAAATAAGAAGATTTTCTACATTTCTTAAAATAGTTAATAGGAGTTCGTATATTTCCTAGAATAATTAACAATTTTTTCATATTTTTTTTCTAAATAATTAACAATGGTCCGGTGATGATGTTTTTATGACTTAAGATGCATGGGGACTCTAAATGGATGGTTTTAAATATTTTATAAAATTTCTACATCCCTAAAATAATTTGTGCATTTTTTAAATATCTCGATAAAATATTAATAGGTACATAAATTATTAATAATTAAGAATAGTCCCACTCAACTCCTCTTAGAGATGATGAGGCTTAGCTCGGCCTTGGAGCAAGCCAACCCTTTACGGTCCAGATGGCTTATGTGGCCTATTATATTTGGCTCTCCAGGAACAGATGGGTGTTTGAATCAAGAAGGCTATCTATGCTGTTTGTCCCGGGGCATACCCTGATTCAGGTGATGGAAGTGCTTCACTTGGAATCAGCTAATTTAACCTTGATGATTTGGACCGGTAGGGTTTCCGACCAACTCTTCGAGCGACCCATAGGATATTTATTTCCTGAGAGTTCCCAACTCTGACTTTTCTTAAGGTCAATTTTGATGACAGCGTGGTGGGTGGCGATAGAGAAGCAGGCTTCATAATCAGAGGCCCAGACTCGAGATTGGTGGCAGCGGGAGGTAGCCATTTATTTGGACCCTCTATGACCGATGATTGAGAGCAACTCTTCTTCTGTTGTTGATTGGATTCGGTCCTATATTAAGGAAGCTGTCATCCATCCTTTGCTGCAAGATATTTTCTTTTTATTGTAGGGAATTATTTTGCTGTTCATCCAGCATATTTACCATGAAACAGACTCTGCTACCGATTTGTTCATTTCTTTTATTGCCCAGTATTTTGAAAATGTGCTTTGAACTATCTCCGATTCCTTTCCTAGCCCATTTAGAGATGTTTTATACTTTGATCTTTGTAATTATATTCGTATCAAATTTGTATGAGTACTCTATCTAATTAAATAAATAAATAAATAAGGATAGGATGCTTTACTTGGATATTGGTGGTGCCACCGGTGCTTACGGAATAAAAAAATTCTCCCACAATACAAATCCAGAATAAAAGAAAGGAGGTAAGGAAAATTGAAAAAGAAAAGGGCTGGCTCAAAGCCCCGTCCAGGGAACAATGGTTCTGTCCAAAGTCAACAGCCCATGAACATCATTAACGTTGCCCATGACGTGTCATTCTCCAATACGTTTGTATTTGCTTGAAGACAGTACACGTGAGGAACATCACTCTGCTTGCTTGGTCCAAAGTCCGCAGAACCCTTCGACAGTTCGTTCCAAACCCAACTTCAATTTCAAAATACGAAACCGGCAGCCGCCCAGTCTCGCCTCCATCGGTAATCGCCGGCTTTTAACGGTCTTTCCCAAACCGAGTCGAAGATCGAAGACGGTCTTTCCCAAACAAATCGAGGACGGAAGACTGTTGTTATATTTAAAGCGCGTATATTCAGATATCGTTCGCTCCATCCAGAAACCGTGTCCTTCTTTCTGATCACCGACGGAGTCTCCGTCTCGTCTTCTTGGGCGGTCATCTTTTCCCCTTCTTATCCTCGAGTCCCTGATCTTTGTTTGCTCTGCTCGCTCCTCAGCTGAAGCCAGCCAGCAAACATGGCAGTCTTGCCACCGGCACCTGGTTATATATTCTATCCAACGGACGAGGACATCTTAAATTCCTTCCTCAAGAAGAAGCTCCAACATCTGCCACTCCCGTCCAACATGATCCAAGAAGCCGATGTTTATGGAACCCACCCGAGCAACCTTACCGGTAATTAGTAGAGATATATAAAGATTAGCGCACATGAACCTTACTTTCTCATCTTCTTTTATCTGTATTCGGTGCCTGGTTGGGTTCCTAACTCGTCAGGCTTTCTTGGATTCCTCTTTTTCAGCTCAGTTTGCCATGACAAATAAATTTTTTCAATGGTTCTTCTTCACATGGACCACACAAAAGCACCCGGATGCAAAAAACAGCACCAGAGCTTCTCGGGTTGCAGGCCCAGGTCGATGGAAATCCACCCAATCTGTGAGACTGGTTCGCAATGACTTTGGCCGGGTCATTGGCTCCAAGCAAAAATTTTGCTACATGGACACCACCCAGGGCAAGGAGGAGAAAACCATATGGCTCATGGAGGAGTATTCCATCAAGAGCCTTAGGACCGGAGGTGGTGCAGATATGCCCAAGGACAAAAAAGGTACTTGTTATGTTTTCAGAAATATCACATGCCTCTTATCATGGTTCTACTTGTAATAATATCTTTTGTTACCATATCAACTCTATCTCTCTTCCTCTATGCATGGCAGTTGGATGATTGGTGGTGTGCAAGATTTACTTGAGGCCAAGAACTTGCGAAGAACCTTCTGGTATCAAAGTCACTGCAATGAAAATCAGAAATTTGGAGAGGCCAGAAATAAGGAATCAGCCTTCTATAACCTCAAACATGATAGCTTGATTTCTCAGATAGCCAACAACACCCTCCCACATCTCATCGATGCATCTGATAGAGAAATGGTGTCTTTCCAAGCTCCTGTATATTGCTTGATGACGACATACCTCAATATCTGGCTCCTCAGTATATGGATAGTTTTGGATCACTCCATCCTGAACATCTAGCTGGTGCACATAATGAAGACCTTGATTATGCTCTTCAACACGAGACAGCTGGTCTTCCGGAGATTCCTCATCCGCTCTATCATGAACAACTAGCTGACGCACCTAATGAAGTGCTTCATTGTGCCACTCAACATGATATGGGCAGCCTTCAAAAGATTCTTCATCCATGCTATCACGAGCAGCTGGATGATGCCCCTAACGAAGGCCTTCATTATGCTCCTCAACATGATACGGGCGAACAACTAGCTGGTGAACCTGATGAAGGCCTTCGTTATGCTCCTCAACATGATATGGGCAGCCTTCATGAGGTTCTTCATCCATCTACTGCAAACATCCAGCCGATGCACCTAATAAAAGCCTCCATTATTCTCCTCAACATGACACGGGCATTCTTCATCCATTTTGCCATGAACAGCTTGCTAGTGCCTATGATGAAGGCCATGATTGTGAGCCCACCAGCATGAAGCAACTTGATTTGGGGAGCCTTCCTGAGGTTCTTCCTCCACTCGACCTCTCCGAGCTATCCATTGGAGAGATGCTCAAAATATTAGATGATCTGCCTGATGAAGCCCCCAGCGGGCATTGAAGAGCATCATATAACAAGCCCTTCTCTTTCTTGGTTGCTTGATTAGAAGTTGCAGGCAACACATCCTAGTTTTTCATAGGCCGGTGATTTCTGATGTTTTGTAATGTATTTATCATCATTATATGGGCATTAGCATAGTGTACATGTGATTGAAGATGAATGTTAGGGCTACGTATGTTGAGTTTGTAATGGTTGTGTTAGGAAGATACAAGCAGTTTTGCATAGCAAGAAGTTAAAAAATTGTGTGCTTTGTAACATATATTTATTTTGTATCTATGTGATATTTTACAATCATTTTGGATATTTAATCATGAATGGATTCAATAAATCATAGCTTTTGTAACTCTTAATTGCATTAGACAGCTAGCACCACCCAAAGGGACAAAGATGCAAAGCTTTGCTTTGAGAATAAACAGAGGTACAACAACTGCTGTCCAAAACTCTGATTGATTTTGAAGGCTGCTGAAATTTGATTAACACTTGAACCTGAAGGCTGAAAGATGCTATTCTAGAGCTATAACAGAACCTGAGATTGAATGGATTAGAAAGGATCATCATCTATACGGTACCAATAACATTCATCGAGGGGTACAGCAGCGTAGCAGAAAGTATCTACATGGCTGAGGGCAGCAGGATGGGAACTGAAGAGAGACGGGTGTGCTTCATTTTAGTTGCAGAAACTGACTTTTTAGTCATCATTTGTCAGTGAGGAGCCAAATCTTAACAAATTTGGTATGAAACTTTTGGCTGCAAAGGGAGGACCAATCTTTTTATAAATTAAGCCCCTTTAAAGCTATGTCCATAATTGACATGGAGGAATACTCTTGCATTCCATTCCTTTTAGTATACCGATGCCATAGCTGCAAGGAGAAAGAGAACAATAGGTTGAGCTGGTTTGTTGAAAGATCTATCTCTCCATGCTAAATGATATGGTCAGGATGTTCATAGCCATTTGTGTAGGATAGTTGCTGCAGGTTGCCCTTAGATGATCTGCCTACATGGTTGTGTAAGTGGGATGCTTCCTGTGATAATATACACATAGCTGTAACCTGTGAACCTGTAAAGTGTAATCCTAGCCCACATTGTGTGTGTCATATGTTAAATTTGCATGTGTGCATAAAGTTTGAGACATTCGTCACTCTGGACTTGTATGAATTTTGAAATATGTACACTAGATGGATGTTCAAGTCATGAAGACAGCCTCATTTGTTGCACAATGTGTGATGCCCCATTTAAATTTTGATGAGAGGTTATTATGAGAGGTTTTTAGACTAGCATGAGGTCATTGTGAGAGGTTTGGTTGCACCATTGATGGGTCATGGAAATCTTTCCCAAGGACAGCAACTCAATAACATCTTAAGAAACTCATCTCTATACTCTATTATTTTATTTTTTCTTGTTCTCATTTTCTTGTGTTTTGCATTTAAAGGGTATGAGTCTTTTGCTTATGTATATGGATTTATGTTCCAGCGAGTGGTGAAACATTTCAAAACTTGTAAATAAATTGCTCTAGCTAATCTTATTATATTTTCCAACTTAATTGATGGCTATCTCGCCCTTGTTTTGAACCTGTAGCTTTGCGGGCTCCATTTCTGCTGTTTGGTAGCCTCCCTGTCACCTTCTCCTCTTTTCTTTTCTTTCCCTCCCCCTATCTCTATCTCTCTCTAGCTCATGGAGGACAAAGAGCCCCAAAGACCTCAACACCCCTTCGAGGGTCTCCACAGCCCTTCCCCCTCCAGCCTCCCCCTCCCTCCCTCTCCCCTCAATCCTCCCCCTCTTTCCCTCTTTTCCTTACTAGTTCCCTCATTTCTATGTTGGTTCAAGACCATATAGTCCGATATGGGGTATACCGACTCATACCACTAGCCAGCCATCATGGGTCTGGTTTCAAGTTGGCAAACCTTGATGAAGGCCCATTTAGAAAATTTAGAAGTCATGTAGAGTTTGAGAACTTAAAATCAAGACCAACGAGAGGTTCTCCTATATGTTCATTTGTAGGTTGAGCCAATATATGGTCGATGGATAGGCTTTCCTCTTAGTGGTGTACCAGCATGATCTAATGTCTCATAGTACAATCTGATATGGAGCATTTTTTTGGGCTTTGCAGTTTACTTACGATGAGTGCTCATTCACCATGTTGGTTTATAGGCTTACAGTGGGCTAGTTTGGATGGTACAGAATTAAAGCAACTTATTTCCTGGTTATCCCAACATGGTACATGATTAATGAATTATGGTACAAAGTTAATTTGTTATGGCATATAGTTAACTTGTATTGGTACATAGTTAAAGTATCATGGTACACGATTGAGGAATCATTGTACACTATTAATGTATCATGGTACATAGTTATTCTAGCATGGTATAATTACTATAGCAGTGTACATAGTTAAGGAATCATTAAACATAATTAAATTAACATTATACACATTTAATGTATTATTGTATACAATTAATTAAATATAGTATACAAGTAATGTATCATGGTACAAGGGTAAATGCATCATGGTAAATAGTTAACATAGAATGGTACATAGTTAATCTAACATGGTACATAGTTAAAATATCATGGTAATATAAAATGGTATACAATATAAAATGCTACATAGTTACTTTATCATGGTACACAATTAATCCAAGTAGCTTAATTTGTGTTCTAGGTTAAATGAACCATGTACCATGTTTATTTAAATATTCCAGAATCCATTAACAATGTACCATGACACAATAACAATGTACCATGATTGTGAGGGCCGGTTCTTTTGGGCTGGATTTGGGCTGAAGTCGGCGGCCCTTGCCGACTTCAGTTCAAAATTCCTATGGGTTCGGAAGATCGGATTTTCCGGCGAGAAATCCGGACAAATCCGACGACGCCGCCGGAGAAGGGGGAGATAAGGATTCTTCCTCGGTTTATAGGGACTGGGGTTACCTCTGTTGATCCAGGAATATCTTCCTGTGGTGGAGCGTCGACGGTTCTTCGAGTGCCCCTGCCCTCGCCGGAACGCTCCTCGCCGGAGGTCGTGCGATCGGAGCGCCCCGCCGGTAAGTCCTCCCTCCTTGGAATGGGTAGTGGGTGTTCGTGCGGCTGGACGGAGGGGAGAATCTGGTTGATTCTTCCTCTCCGTTGAAGCCATGGTTGTGGCCGGCAGTGAGAAAGCCACCGCCGGACTCCTCCTCTCCGGCAACCGTCTTGGGCGGCTGATCACGGGATTGCCGCCGTCCCTTCTATTGCTTGGGGGGGGGGGAGTGAGGGAGGGAGAGATGGATTTTGGTCGGCCGAGAGGTCCTGTTGCAGGCGGCAGTCTCCGGCTCAGTGCTCGCCGGCTGTCGGTCGGACGGCCCCGTATGGGTCGCCGGACCTTCTTCCTTCTCCGACGAGAACTCCGTGATGGTCGGACGGGAGGATCGCCGTCGATCCTCCCTGCTTCTTCCATGGGTTTGGGTAATGCCATGGCCGTTGGAGGCGGGGCTCGGTTTGATCAAGCTTGGCTGGGCCAAGCCTGTTATGGGCCGGGCTGGGCCGGGCTTGGCTGGGCCGGGCCGGGCTGGCTGGGCTTGGCTGGGCCGGGCCTCGTTGGGCCGGACTTGGTTGAGCCATGCCCTGTTGGGCTAGGCCTTTTATCTTGAATGGGCCAACCCAGTACCGGCAAGAAGGAATATTGTTTGGGTTGCCCCAAGGGATTTATTTTATTTTTTTAAAATTAATGATATTAAATAATAAACAAAATAAATTGTGATGCAGGATCGTCATCCTCCTTGGAAAATCAGGATTAGTGCTGAGTTGGTGAAACGGTAAGTTATCACTCACCGATAAATTTTGCCATGCATGCTGTGAACCCATTACTTACTTGTTAATAAATTTTATTGTTTATGTTCATGCTACATACATATATCCTGATGCGTTATGAAATTTAACCTTAGGCTAAAATGTAACGAATCATGGGATGAGTTGGTTGTATTTGCTCCCTAGTCTGACTTTGATCACACGAGGATCTAGACTCCTTTTGGGCCTCCAGCGTGGCTATCGCTGGCACATGACCGACGTGCGGTATGTGACACAGGAGTTGTTGTTTTATCTAGCCCATGCTGGGAAGCATGTCCCTCGTGTGATTCTCAGAGCTAGATTCCTTTGGGCCTCCACGGGGCTATCGCTGGCACATGACCGGTGTGCGGCATGTGACACAGGGTCTAGACTCTTTTGGGCGAGCCACGGGCCGATCGTGGCCATAGTATGAGGGACTAAGTGAGTGTGTTCGGATGGCCATCCTAAAAATTTGTATGATGTCAGAAAAATAAATAAAAAGTTATAATGGAAATGGCTTATATATTTTGGTTGCTCCTATGTATGGAATTACTCTAGATTCATGGTAAATTTATATTTGTGACATGTGATGACTTACTGAGTTTAAGGGAAACTCATTCTTTTCCCTTGCATTTTTTTTTCAGGATCAGAGGAACATGTGGGCCAGGGATTCAATCAGTGAGGCATAGGATCTAGTGGACACTATCATTTTTTTTTTTATTTTATGAAATTAGATCATGATAAATGTATGACGGTTGGCTTTATGACAATTGAATCTACTTGCCTACTTTTGCTTTATTAATATAATGCCTGGTACTCATTTTTTTGTAAGAAATGGTTGGTACAGGCCTGGTATGTTCCTGGAAAATTTGAATTCCCAGAACATACGACCGTCTGTCGCACTTCTGGCCCTGGTCTTGGGTTTGGGGCACGACAGATTTAGTGGTATCAGAGCCAGGCTTGTCTCAGAAACTAAAATGTTTTAGATAGTGAGAGCGGGTAGAGATAATTAGGGCAAGTTTAAGTAAGGTCATATTATTTAACTAACTAACATTTGTGCTATAGGTTTAATGGCTCGGACCGGATCCATGAGGACATCGAATCAAAATGATCATGCGTCTCGAGCTCATGATACTTCGCAGGAAGCGGTCCATCTCGGGCGGCTGGCGCTTACATGACTCGTAGCCTATCACCTGATCAGGGCGAGAGTCGAGCAGTTAGTCCTCCTCCTCTGCAGCATGATATGAGGACAGCCAATTCTGATGGTCAGGTGGTAGGTCTTATCCAGGCTCTAACTGGACTTGTGCAGGAATTGAGGCAGCAGGGAATAGGGGTGGTCAGTCATCTAAAATGGATCGGGGGATCACTGAATTTAAGAAGTTGGAGCCTCCTACATTTGAGGGTTCTACTGAACCTACTGAATCCTTGAAGTGGCTGAAAGAAATGGAGAAGGTCTTTATCAGCATGGACTGCACGGATCGGGAAAAAGTTTGCTTTGCAGCTTATCAACTGCAAGGCGAAGCTTCGGAATGGTGGGATGCTGTCAGAAGACAATATGGCAATGAAGAGCCGATAAATTGGGATATTTTTTGCCAAGAGTTTTTGGATATGTATTTTCCTGAAAGTCTCAGATTTGAGAAGGAGAGTGAATTTACCAGATTAATACAAGGAGGCTTGACCGTGACACAATATGAAGCCAAGTTTATTGAACTGTCCCGCTTTGCTCCGGAGTTGGTGGCCACGGACTATATCAAGGCACGGAGATTTGAGAAAGGGCTTAAACCCAGGATTCGTGCTGGAGTAAGACCCATGCAGCTGGCCTCATACCGGGACGTCGTTAGTAAAGCAAAAATTGTAGAGCAAGAGGTTGATAATATGCAACAGGAGAGGGAACGGCAGCTGAGGAAGAGATCCAGACCTGATGGGCAGCGAGGGAACCAACACTCTGGCAAACAACCTAGACAGAGGGAAATCAAAGGCAAGATCCAAGTCCTCAGCAGGGTAATGGTCCTCGTTGCAGAAGATGTCAAGGTTTTCATCTAGAGCAGGATTGTCTTGGTTTTCTGGGGCTTGTTTTAATTGTGGTCAGCAGGGCCACAAAGCTATGAAATGCCCACGTTCTCAGAATCCTGGGAATCAGTATACCTTCTAGAATGCACCGCGACCACCAGCACCTCCTCCTTCAAATGTACCAGCTTTTAACCAAGGACAACCTATAGCTTATGGATCTGGTGAGCGCCAGAAGCAGAAGACCCAGGCTCGTGTGTATGCTCTAACTCAGCAAGATGCTCAGGCATCGAATGCTGTGGTGACAGGTAATTTCACAAGTTTTTTTTTAGTTGATTTAATTGAGTGCAAATAATTATAAGTAAGAATTATCTGGTAGGTACCATCAAAGTAGTCTCTTCATATGCCCGTGTTTTATTTGATTCCGGAGCAACACACTCTTTTATCTCAACCGGATTTGCTAAGAAGGCTGGTATGGAACCAGTACCTCTAAATTTCGAGATCGGAGTATCCATTCCAAATGGGGGCATTATCATGGTCAACGTGATTTGTCCATCCTGCACTCTAAGCATTGGAAACCATGAATTTTCATCCGATCTAATGGTATTGGAAATGGAAGAGTTTGATATTATTTTGGGAATGGATTGGCTAGCTTCTTATCATGCCACAGTAGATTGTTTCGGGAAGAGAGTAGTTTTCTACCCTCCAGGTCAGGAACCTTTTGGTTTCTTTGGCAGTGAAGGGAAGACCCCTACGAGAATGATTACAGCTATGCAAGCTAAACGGATGCTGAGGCAAGGTTGTGCAGGATATTTGGCCAATGTTATGGATGTCTAGCAAGAAGGAAAAGGGTTGGAAAATATTCCTATTGTGAAAGAATTCCGGATGTATTTCCATATGAATTGCCGGGATTACCTCCTGAGAGAGATGGAATTTTCTATTGATCTCTTACCTAGTGCAGAACCTGTCTAAAGCTCCCTATAGAATGGCACCAGCTGAATTGAAAAACTCAAGGAACAACTCCAGGATCTGCTCGATAAGGATTCATCAGGCCGAGTGTTTCACCATGGGGTGCTCCGTACTATTTGTCAGGAAGAAGGATGGGAGTCTGAGGTTGTGTATTGATTATCGAGAATTGAACAAGTTGACAATTCGAAATAAGTATCCCCTTCCCAGAATTGATGATCTTTTTGACCAATTGCAAGGTGCTCGGGTGTTCTCAAAAATCGCTTGCGGTCCGGATATTATCAGTTGAAAATTAAGAATGAAGACATATCCAAAATAGCCTTTTGGACTAGATATGGGCATTATGAATTTCTGGTGATGCCTTTCGACTGATGAATGCTCTGGCAGCTTTCATGGACATGATGAACAGGATATTCAAATCATATTGGATCAGTGTGTAGTAGTTTTTTATGATGACATTCTAGTTTATTCCAAGAACCCGGAGGAGCATGAAAAACATTTAAGGAAAATCTTACAAATACTAAGGGAGCAGAGATTGTATGCAAGCTGAAGAAATGTCAATTCTGGCTTGATAATATTTCTTTTCTTGGCCACACAGTCTCTAAGGAAGGAATATCTATTAATCTAGCAAAGATTGAAGCAATTGTTGAATGGAATAGACCAACTAATGTGACAGAAGTCCATAGTTTTCTGGGTCTAGCTGGTTATTACCGAAGGTTTGTGGAGGAATTTTCCTATAGCCTTGCCGCTGACCCAGCTAACCCATAAAGGGATTAAATTTGTTTGGTCTGATGATTGTGAGAAAAGCTTCCAAGAGTTAAAGAAGCGCTTGGTATCAGCTCCTATTCTTACCTTACCAACTAGAAGTGAGGGTTTTTCTATTTACAGTGATGCCTCCAGAAAAGGGTTAGGATGTGTTCTTATGCAAAAGGAGAAGGTGGTGGCCTACGCATCTAGGCATCTAAAACACATGAATTAAACTACCCTACTCATGATTTGGAGCTAGCTGCTGTAGTCTTTGCCCTGAAAATTGGAGACATTACCTGTATGGTGTATCTTGTGAAATTTTCTGATCATAAAAGTCTTAAGTATTTATTTACTCAGAAAGAGTTAAATTTGAGGCAAAGGAGATGGTTGGAGCTGATCAAAGACTATGATTTGAAATAAGTTATCATCCGGGAAAAGCAAATGTAGTGGCTGATACGTTGAGCAAAAGGCCGGAGGTAGCTTGGCAACCTTAATCACTTCTCAAGGAGAAATTCTTCAAGATCTTGGAAAGCTGAATTTGGAAATCCAGATGCGTAACTCTACATTCTCACTTGCTACTCTTAAGATACAATCTACCCTGATTGATAGAATTAAGGCATCGTAGATGTGTGATTCAGAATTTTAAAAGATAGAGAGAAGATACAATCTGGGATAATCTCAGAATTCCGAATTCATGAGGATGGATCCTTAAGATTTGGAAACAGGTTGTTGTTCCAGGGGATGCAAGTCTAAAGAAGGAAATCTTGATCGATGCCCACAATGCTATTTACACTGTTCACCCTGGAAGCACAAAAATGTATAGAGATCTTAAGGAGAACTTCTGGTGGAAAGGTATGAAAAGGGAATAGCCATGTTTGTGCTCAATACTTAACTTGTCAGCGAATAAGGCTGAGCATCAGAGACCAGCAGGACCTCTACAACCCCTAGCTATCCCTGTATGGAAATGGGAGAATGTCACAATGGACTTTGTTTCAGGATTGCCAAGGACTCTCAGAGGATTTGATGCTATATGGGTTGTTGTAGATCGATTGACAAAGTCAGCTCATTTTCTATCTATCAAGGTCAATTTCTCCATGGAAAGGCTAGCAAAATTATATATCGATGAGATTGTTAGATTGCATGGTATTCCTGTATCTTGTATCTGATAGGGACACTAGATTGTTTCTCTCATTTTGGAGGAGTTTGCATCAAGCTATGAAAACCAAGCTGGAGTTTAGTACAGCCTTTCATCCTCAAACAGATGGGCAGTCAGAGAGGACGATTCAGACATTAGAAGATATGTTGAGAGCATGTGTTCTTGATTTAAAAGGGTCTTGGGATGATCATCTGTCACTGATAGAATTTGCATATAACAACAGTTATCAAGCAACCATTAAGATGGCACCTTTCGAAGCTCTCTATGGGAGGAGATGTAGGACCCCGGTATGTTGGGATGATGTTGGCGAGAGGAAACTTTTTGGACCGATATTGTGCTGTAGACCACAGATAAAATTCAACTTATTAGGAAGCTCTGCTTACAGCTCAAGTCGACAAAAGAGTTATGCAGATAATCGGAGGAGGGAACTGAATTTTCAGGAGGGGGACCATGTGCTTCTTAAGGTGTCCCCTACAAAAGGAGTTACCAGATTTGGGTGCGAGGGAAGCTAAGCCCTCGGTATGTAGGTCCTTTTGAAATCTTGGAGAAAATTGGAGCTGTGGCTTATCGGCTTGCTTTACCACCATCTCTTGCTGGGTACATATGTTTTTCATGTTTCTATGCTGAGGAGTATGTACCTGATCCAAATCATGTAATTGAATTGGGACCACTTCATTCAAGGAAAATTTGTCTTATGAGGAACAACCAGTGAAGGTGGTGGATAGAAAGGAACAAGTCTCAGGCGACGCGTCATTCCTTATGTTAAAGTCCAGTGGAGTAATCATTCAGAACGAGAAGCCACTTGGGAGTTAGAAGAAATCATGAAAGTTAAATATCCTCAACTTTTCCAGACTCAGTATATAAATTTCGAGGGCGAAATTTTTTTTTAGGTGGGGAGAATGTGAGGGCCGGTTCTTTTGGGCTGGATTTGGGCTGAAGTCGGTGGCCCTTGCCGACTTCAGTTCAAAATTCCTATGGGTTCGGAAGATCGGATTTTCCGGCGAGAAATCCGGACAAATCCGACGACGCCGCCGGAGAAGGGGGAGATAAGGATTCTTCCTCGGGTTTATAGGGACTGGGGTTACCTCTGTTGATCCAGGAATATCTTCCTGTGGTGGAGCGTCGACGGTTCTTCGAGTGCCCCTGCCCTCGCCGGAACGCTCTTCGCCGGAGGTCGTGCGATCGGAGCCGCCCTCGCCGGTAAGTCCTCCCTCCTTGGAATGGGTAGTGGGTGTTCGTGCGGCTGGACGGAGGGAGAATCCGGTTGATTCTCCTCTCCGTTGAAGCCATGGGTTGTGGCCGGCAGTGAGAAAGCCACCGCCGGACTCCTCCTCTCCGGCAACCGTCTTGGGCGGCCGATCACGGGGATTGCCGCCGTCCCTTCGCTTGCTTGGGGGGGGGGGAGAGTGAGGGAGGGAGAGATGGATTTTGGTCGGCCGAGAGGTCCTGTTGCAGGCGGCAGTCTCCGGCTCAGTGCTCGTCGGCTGTCGGTCGGACGGCCACCGTAGGGGTCGCCGACCTTCTTCCTTCTCCGGCGAGAACTCCGTGATGGTCGACGGGAGGATCGCCGTCGATCCTCCCTGCTTCTTCCATGGGTTTGGGTAATGCCATGGCCGTTGGAGGCAGGGCTCGGTTTGATCAAGCTTGGCTGGGCCAAGCCTGTTATGGGCCGGGCTTGGGGCGGCTGGCGGGCTTGGCTGGGCCGGGCCGGGCTGGGCTTGGCTGGGCCGGGCCGGGCTGGGCTTGGCTGGGCCGGCCGGGCCTCGTTGGGCCGGACTTGGTTGAGCCATGCCCTGTTGGGCTAGGCCTTTTATCTTGAATGGGCCAACCCAGTACCGGCAAGAAGGAAAGTATGTTTGGGATTGCCCCAAGGGATTTATTTTATTTTTTTAAAATTAATGATATTAAATAATAAACAAAATAAATTGTGATGCAGGATCGTCATCCTCCTTGGAAAATCAGGATTAGTGCTGAGTTGGTGAAACGGTAAGTTATCACTCACCGATAAATTTTGCCATGCATGCTGTGAACCCATTACTTGACTTGTTAATAATTTTATTGTTTATGTTCATGCTACATACATATATCCTGATGCGTTATGAAATTTAACCTTAGGCTAAAATGTAACGAATCATGGGTGAGTTGGTTGTATTTGCTCCCTAGTCCGACTATGATCACACGAGGATCTAGACTCCTTTTGGGCCTCCAGCGGGGCTATCGCTGGCACATGACCGACATGCGGTATGTGACACAGGAGTTGTTGTTTTATTCTAGCCCATGCTGGGAAGCATGTCCCTCGTGTGATACTCAGAGCTAGATTCCTTTTGGGCCTCCAGCGGGGCTATCGCTGGCACATGACCGGTGTGCGGCATGTGACACAGGGTCTAGACTCTTTTGGGGCGAGCCACGGGCCGATCGTGGCCATAGTATGAGGGACTAAGTGAGTGTGTTCGGATGGCCATCCTAAAAATTTGTATGATGTCAGAAAAATAAATAAAAGGTTAATAATGGGAAATGGCTTATATATTTTGTTGCTCCTATGTATGGAATTACTCTAGATTCATGGTAAATTTATATTTGTGACATGTGATGACTTACTGAGTTTAAGGGAAACTCATTCTTTTCCCTTGCATTTTTTTTTCAGGATCAGAGGAACATGTGGGCCAGGGATTCAATCAGTGAGGCATAGGATCTAGTGGACACTATCATTTTTTTTTTTATTTTATGAAATTAGATCATGATAAATGTATGACGGTTGGCTTTATGACAATTGAATCTACTTGCCTACTTTTGCTTTATTAATATAATGCCTGGTACTCATTTTTTTGTAAGAAATGGTTGGTACAGGCCTGGTATGTTCCTGGAAAATATTGAATTCCCAGAACATACGGCCGTCTGTCGCACTTCTGGCCCTGGTCTTGGGTTTGGGGCACGACAGATTTAGTGGTATCAGAGCCAGGCTTGTCTCAGAAACTAAAATGTTTTAGATAGTGAGAGCGGGGTAGAGATAATTAGGGCAAGTTTAAGTAAGGTCATATTATTTAACTAACTAACATTTGTGCTATAGGTTTAATGGCTCGGACCGGATCCATGAGGACATCGAATCAAAATGATCATGCATCTCGAGCTCATGATACTTCGCAGGCAGCGGGTCCATCTCGGGCGGCCGGCGCTTACATGACTCGTAGCCTATCACCTGATCAGGGCGAGAGTCGAGCAGTTAGTCCTCCTCCTCTGCAGCATGATATGAGGACAGCCAATTCTGATGGTCAGGTGGTAGGTCTTATCCAGGCTCTAACTGGACTTGTGCAGGAATTGAGGCAGCAGGGGAATAGGGGTGGTCAGTCATCTAAAATGGATCGGGGGATCACTGAATTTAAGAAGTTGGCGCCTCCTACATTTGAGGGTTCTACTGAACCTACTGAATCCTTGAAGTGGCTGAAAGAAATGGAGAAGGTCTTTTCAGCATGGACTGCACGGATCGGGAAAAAGTTTGCTTTGCAGCTTATCAACTGCAAGGCGAAGCTTCGGAATGGTGGGATGCTGTCAGAAGACAATATGGCAATGAAGAGCCGATAACTTGGGATATTTTTTCCAAGAGTTTTTGGATATGTATTTTCCTAAAAGTCTCAGATTTGAGAAGGAGAGTGAATTTACCAGATTAATACAAGGAGGCTTGACCGTGACACAATATGAAGCCAAGTTTATTGAATTGTCCCGCTTTGTCCGGAGTTGGTGGCCACGGACTATATCAAGGCACGGAGATTTGAGAAGGGCTTAAACCCAGGATTCGTGCTGGAGTAAGACCCATGCAGCTGGCCTCATACCGGGACGTCGTTAGTAAAGCAAAAATTGTAGAGCAAGAGGTTGATAATATGCAACAGGAGAGGGAACGGCAGCTGAGGAAGAGATCCAGACCTGATGGGCAGCGAGGGAACCAACACTCTGGCAAACAACCTAGACAGAGGGGAAATCAAAGGCAAGATCCAAGTCCTCAGTAGGGTAATGGTCCTCGTTGCAGAAGATGTCAAGGTTTTCATCTAGAGCAGGATTGTCGTTGGTTTTCTGGAGCTTGTTTTAATTGTGGTCAGCAGGGCCACAAAGCTATGAATTGCCCACGTTCTCAGAATCCTGGGAATCAGTATACCTTCCAGAATGCACCGCGACCGCCAGCACCTCCTCCTTCAAATGTACCAGCTTTTAACCAAGGACAACCTATAGCTTATGGATCTGGTGAGCGCCAGAAGCAGAAGACCCAGGCTCGTGTGTATGCTCTAACTCAGCAAGATGCTCAGGCATCGAATGCTGTGGTGACAGGTAATTTCACAAGTTTTTTTTTAGTTGATTTAATTGAGTGCAAATAATTATAAGTAAGAATTATCTGGTAGGTACCATCAAAGTAGTCTCTTCATATGCCCGTGTTTTATTTGATTCCGGAGCAACACACTCTTTTATCTCAACCGGATTTGCTAAGAAGGCTGGTATGGAACCAGTACCTCTAAATTTCGAGATCGGAGTATCCATTCCAAATGGGGGCATTATCATGGTCAACATGATTTGTCCATCCTGCACTCTAAGCATTGGAAACCATGAATTTTCATCCGATCTAATGGTATGGAAATGGAAGAGTTTGATATTATTTTGGGAATGGATTGGCTAGCTTCTTATCATGCCACAGTAGATTGTTTCGGGAAGAGAGTAGTTTTCTACCCTCCAGGTCAGGAACCTTTTGGTTTCTTTGGCAGTGAAGGAAAGACCCCTACGAGAATGATTACAGCTATGCAAGCTAAACGGATGCTGAGGCAAGGTTGTGCAGGATATTTGGCCAATGTTATGGATCTCCAGCAAGAAGGAAAAGGGTTGGAAAATATTCCTATTGTGAAAGAATTTCTGAATGTATTTCCATATGAATTGCCGGGATTACCTCCTGACAGAGAGATGGAATTTTCTATTGATCTCTTACCTAGTGCAGAACCTGTCTAAAGCTCCCTATAGAATGGCACCAGCTGAATGAAAGAACTCAAGGAACAACTCCAGGATCTGCTCGATAAGGGATTCATCAGGCCGAGTGTTTCACCATGGGGTGCTCCGGTACTATTTGTCAGGAAGAAGGATGGGAGTCTGAGGTTGTGTATTGATTATCGAGAATTGAACAAGTTGACAATTCGAAATAAGTATCCCCTTCCCAGAATTGATGATCTTTTTGACCAGTTGCAAGGCGCTCGGGTGTTCTCAAAAATCGACTTGCGGTCCGGATATTATCAGTTGAAAATTAAGAATGAAGACATATCCAAAACAGCCTTTCGGACTAGATATGGGCATTATGAATTTCTGGTGATGCCTTTCGGACTGATGAATGCTCCGGCAGCTTTCATGGACATGATGAACAGGATATTCAAATCATATTTGGATCAGTGTGTAGTAGTTTTTATTGATGACATTCTAGTTTATTCCAAGAACCCGGAGGAGCATGAAAAACATTTAAGGAAAATCTTACAAATACTAAGGGAGCAGAGATTGTATGCAAAGCTGAAGAAATGTCAATTCTGGCTTGATAATATTTCTTTTCTTGGCCACACAGTCTCTAAGGAAGGAATATCTGTTGATCCAGCAAAGATTGAAGCAATTGTTGAATGGAATAGACCAACTAATGTGACAGAAGTCCGTAGTTTTCTGGGTCTAGCTGGTTATTACCGAAGGTTTGTGGAGGGATTTCCCGTATAGCCTTGCCGCTGACCCAGCTAACCCATAAAGGGATTAAATTTGTTTGGTCTGATGATTGTGAGAAAAGCTTCCAAGAGTTAAAGAAGCGCTTGGTATCAGCTCCTATTCTTACCTTACCAACTGGAAGTGAGGGTTTTTCTATTTACAGTGATGCCTCCAGAAAAGGGTTAGGATGTGTTCTTATGCAAAAGGAGAAGGTGGTGGCCTACGCATCTAGGCAGCCTAAAACACATGAATTAAACTACCACTCATGATTTGGAGCTAGCTGCTGTAGTCTTTGCCCTGAAAATTTGGAGACATTACCTGTATGGTGTATCTTATGAAATTTTTACTGATCATAAAAGTCTTAAGTATTTATTTACTCAGAAAGAGTTAAATTTGAGGCAAAGGAGATGGTTGGAGCTGATCAAAGACTATGATTTGAAAATAAGTTATCATCCGGAAAAGCAAATGTAGTGGCTGATACGTTGAGCAGAAAGGCCGGAGGTAGCTTGGCAACCTTAATCACTTCTCAAGGAGAAATTCTTCAAGATCTTGGAAAGCTGAATTTGGAAATCCAGATGCGTAACTCTACATTCTCACTTGCTACTCTTAAGATACAATCTACCCTGATTGATAGAATTAAGGCATCGCAGATGTGTGATTCAGAATTTCAAAAGATTAGAGAGAAGATACAATCTGGGATAATCTCAGAATTCCGAATTCATGAGGATGGATCCTTAAGATTTGGAAACAGGTTGTGTGTTCCAGGGGATGCAAGTCTAAAGAAGGAAATCTTGATCGATGCCTACAATGCTATTTACACTATTCACCCTGGAAGCACAAAAATGTATAGAGATCTTAAGGAGAACTTCTGGTGGAAAGGTATGAAAAGGGAAATAGCCATGTTTGTGGCTCAATGCTTAACTTGTCAGCAAATAAAGGCTGAGCATCAGAGACCAGCAGGACCTCTACAACCCTAGCTATCCCTGTATGGAAATGGGAGAATGTCACAATGGACTTTGTTTCAGGATTGCCAAGGACTCTCAGAGGATTTGATGCTATATGGGTTGTTGTAGATCGATTGACAAAGTCAGCTCATTTTCTACCTATCAAGGTCAATTTCTCCATGGAAAGGCTAGCAAAATTATATATCGATGAGATTGTTAGATTGCATGGTATTCCTGTATCAATTGTATCTGATAGGGACACTAGATTTGTTTCTCAATTTTGGAGGAGTTTGCATCAAGCTATGAAAACCAAGCTGGAGTTTAGTACAGCCTTTCATCCTCAAACAGATGGGCAGTCAGAGAGGACGATTCAGACATTAGAAGATATGTTGAGAGCATGTGTTCTTGATTTAAAAGGGTCTTGGGATGATCATCTGTCACTGATAGAATTTGTATATAACAACAGTTATCAAGCAACCATTAAGATGGCACCTTTTGAAGCTCTCTATGGGAGGAGATGTAGGACCCCGGTATGTTGGGATGATGTTGGCGAGAGGAAACTTTTTGGACCGGATATTGTGCTGTAGACCACAGATAAAATTCAACTTATTAGGAAGCGACTGTTTACAGCTCAGAGTCGACAAAAGAGTTATGCAGATAATCGGAGGAGGGAACTGAATTTTCAGGAGGGGGACCATGTGCTTCTTAAGGTGTCCCCTACTAAAGGAGTTATGAGATTTGGGGTGCGAGGGAAGCTAAGCCCTCGGTATGTAGGTCCTTTTGAAATCTTGGAGAAAATTGGAGCTGTGGCTTATCGGCTTGCTTTACCACCATCTCTTGCTGGTGTACATAATGTTTTTCATGTTTCTATGCTGAGGAAGTATGTACCTGATCCAAATCATGTAATTGAATTGGGACCACTTCAATTCAAGGAAAATTGTCTTATGAGGAACAACCAGTGAAGGTGGTGGATAGAAAGGAACAAGTCTTGAGGCGACGCGTCATTCCTTATGTTAAAGTCCAGTGGAGTAATCATTCAGAACGAGAAGCCACTTGGGAGTTAGAAGAAATCATGAAAGTTAAATATCCTCAACTTTTCCAGGACTCAGGTATGTAAATTTCGAGGGCGAAATTTTTTTTTTAGGTGGGGAGAATGTGAGGGCCGGTTCTTTTGGGCTGGATTTGGGCTGAAGTCGGTGGCCCTTGCCGACTTCAGTTCAAAATTCCTATGGGTTCGGAAGATCGGATTTTTCGGCGAGAAATCCGGACAAATCCGACGACGCCGCCGGAGAAAGGGGAGATAAGGATTCTTCCTCGGGTTTATAGGGACTGGGGTTACCTCTGTTGATCCAGGAATATCTTCCTGTGGTGGAGCGTCGACGGTTCTTCGAGTGCCCCTGCCCTCGCCGGAACGCTCTTCGCCGGAGGTCGTGCGATCGGAGCCGCCCTCGCCGGTAAGTCCTCCCTCCTTGGAATGGGTAGTGGGTGTTCGTGCGGCTGGACGGAGGGGAGAATCCGGTTGATTCTTCCTCTCCGTTGAAGCCATGGGTTGTGGCCGGTAGTGAGAAAGCCACCGCCGGACTCCTCCTCTCCGGCAACCATCTTGGGCGGCCGATCACGGGGATTGCCGCCGTCCCTTCGCTTGCTTGGGGGGGGGGGAGTGAGGGAGGGAGAGATGGATTTTGGTCGGCCGAGAGGTCCTGTTGCAGGCGGCAGTCTCCGGCTCAGTGCTCGCCGGCTGTCGGTCGGACGGCCACCGTAGGGGTCGCCGGACCTTCTTCCTTCTCCGGCGAGAACTCCGTGATGGTCGGACGGGAGGATCGCCGTCGATCCTCCCTACTTCTTCCATGGGTTTGGGTAATGCCATGGCCGTTGGAGGCGGGGCTCGGTTTGATCAAGCTTGGCTGGGCCAAGCCTGTTATGGGCCGGGCTGGCTGGCTGTGGGCCGGGCCGGGCCTCGTTGGGCCGGACTTGGTTGAGCCATGCCCTGTTGGGCTAGGCCTTTTATCTTGAATGGGCCAACCCAGTACCGGCAAGAAGGAAAGTATTGTTTGGGATTGCCCCAAGGGATTTATTTTATTTTTTTAAAATTAATGATATTAAATAATAAACAAAATAAATTGTGATGCAGGATCGTCATCCTCCTTGGAAAATCAGGATTAGTGCTGAGTTGGTGAAACGGTAAGTTATCACTCACCGATAAAATTTTGCCATGCATGCTGTGAACCCATTACTTGACTTGTTAATAAATTTTATTGTTTATGTTCATGCTACATACATATATCCTGATGCGTTATGAAATTTAACCTTAGGCTAAAATGTAACGAATCATGGGGTGAGTTGGTTGTATTTGCTCCCTAGTCCGACTATGATCACACGAGGATCTAGACTCCTTTTGGGCCTCCAGCGGGGCTATCGCTGGCACATGACCGACATGCGGTATGTGACACAGGAGTTGTTGTTTTATTCTAGCCCATGCTGGGAAGCATGTCCCTCGTGTGATACTCAGAGCTAGATTCCTTTTGGGCCTCCAGCGGGGCTATCGCTGGCACATGACCGGTGTGCGGCATGTGACACAGGGTCTAGACTCTTTGGGGCGAGCCACGGGCCGATCGTGGCCATAGTATGAGGGACTAAGTGAGTGTGTTCGGATGGCCATCCTAAAAATTTGTATGATGTCAGAAAAATAAATAAAGGGTTAATAATGGGAAATGGCTTATATATTTTGGTTGCTCCTATGTATGGAATTACTCTAGATTCATGGTAAATTTATATTTGTGACATGTGATGACTTACTGAGTTTAAGGGAAACTCATTCTTTTCCTTTGCATTTTTTTTTCAGGATCAGAGGAACATGTGGGCCAGGGATTCAATCAGTGAGGCATAGGATCTAGTGGACACTATCATTTTTTTTTTTTATTTTAAAATTAGATCATGATAAATGTATGACGGTTGGCTTTATGACAATTGAATCTACTTGCCTACTTTTGCTTTATTAATATAATGCCTGGTACTCATTTTTTTGTAAGAAATGGTTGGTACAGGCCTGGTATGTTCCTGGAAAATATTGAATTCCCAGAACATACGGCCGTCTGTCGCACTTCTGGACCTGGTCTTGGGTTTGGGGCGCGACAATGATATATTAACTACGTACCATGAAACATTAATTATGTACCATGATACATCAACTGTGTACCAATCTATATTCAACTAATTGAATACTTAGATAGTGCCAACAAGAGAGAGACTCTTTATGTGCATTCATTGAATCCTCAGCGTAAATTTTTGCTATCAAGGATTGTAATCCAGAATGCCTTTTCTAAGAATTGACATGCCATTGTAGGAGCACTAACTAGCACATTAGTTAGCCTTTGTCTCATCTTTTTGATATAGTTCAAAGTTCAAACCAAGGTTCACTGTCTTAGTATTGGACCACATACTGGTAAAATCCGAAGATAGTGTTGGTTTGCGATACAATAGATACGGTAATGTCAATATGGAGTGGTATGGCATACAGTATAGTGCGGTATGTCATGTACTAGGCGGTATAGGATAGTATATCAAAGATTCAGACTAAGATTTACCATCTTGGTGCCAAACCTCATAGTCTCGTACTAGTACCATCCTTTATAATGTCGATACATAGTATGGTACGACAATGTCCATATGGTTAGGTATGGTGTACCAATATGTTATGGTGTACCTATGTTATGGTGTACCGGTGTTACAGTATTCCTTGTATCGGATGGTATGAGGTGCTATGGCAAACAACAGTTCAAACTATCATTCAGATTAATGCCATGGGTCAAAAACAATTAAAGCAACTTGGTACACAATTAACCAAACATGGTACAATCAAATATCTCACAAAAGGGTTCAGCACATAGCTCTTTCTCTCACTTCATTTTACTTATGATGCATTCTCATCCTCCATGGTGTAGTCCAATAACATTAACCTATTGCACATTCGAACATACATAGTGAATATAACATTAACTTGCTGCACATTCGAACATACATAGTGAATATAACATTAACTTGCTGCATATTCAAACATGCAAAGTGAAGATAAAATTTGGAATGTATTAAGATGTACAAAATGATATTCAATCTATTATAACATTAGATTTTACAATATGACATTAACTCACTGCACTGGTTAATGTTATATTCATTGTGAATGTTTGAATATGCAGCAAGGTTGATATTATATTCACTGTGTTTGTTTGAATGTGCAACAAGTTAATGTTATGTTCACTATGTATGTTTGAATGTGCAATATCATTCAAACATACACGGTGAACATGACATTAACCTACTACACAATCAATCATACAAAGTGAAGATTAAATTTGGAATGTATTAAGATTTATAAAATGATATTAAATCTGTTATAGCATCAGATTTTACAAGTGACATTAAGTAACAAGGCTATTTACACAATCATTATGTCATAATCTTTTGTACTAGACTTCTTCCTGCTATACAATTAGACCTTATTTTGCCCTCTTCGTGGTTCCTCAAGAAATGTCCTCTTCGTGATCTTTACATTTAGACCTTCTTTTGTGCCTTCAAGCTTCTCTATATATTTTAGTACATTTCAAACCACCTTCCACATATTGATTTAAACCATACATCATCCAGAAGGAAAACAATTGTCTGTTAAGACAAAACAACATTTCCTTTTCAAGTATGCTTTACAAATAGTTGAATAAGTTAGAAGACATCTTTGAAGTGCATTTTGGAAATATGTGGATTGTTCTCCTTCCTCTGTTAAACAAGGAAGAGAACAATGCAAAATATAGCCAGTTTGGGTAGCTTTTGTGACACCATGATTTGACATTTAATGTTGGATTTTGAGTACCAGTTGCATAAACTCATCCTAGTTATCATGTACATCATGTATCATAACCATTTTCTTTTGAGTGTATAGTTAATAAATGACATGAAAGACCACCTCAAGTATGAAAGTATATACTATATAGTTCTTATGTGTTTCCTTGGTGATCCCTGAACTTGAGTTCACCAAGAAATCTTGGAAGATCACCATCATTAGAAATCAAAACAATACATCATCTAATCCTCCCAAATCTTCTAGTTGTGCTCCTAGTACATTAAATAGTACACTGAAAACATTATTCAACCAGACCTCCAATTAGCCAATGTTTGTGGATCCTAATCTTCTATAATATATTATTTCAATTATAGCCTTATACGATCTTTCATGTAGACTTTCTTACTAACATTAATATCTCCAACCCTTTACTTTTAGTGAGTGAATTTTTGTTAAACAAGTAAAACAAAATCTTGGTACATCCTTACAGCCACCAAGCTCCCCCAGCCCGAAACCTTGTGGGTTGAAGGTGACTTGTAGGTAATCACTGGTTTCTTGAGAAACTCCATCCAAAACAAACTTGTGCCAACCATCTAATCAATGACTCTAAACTATTTCATGAGGACATTAACTATGCAAAAATATTCCACATCTATAAAGAAGCTAACCAACCTTTGAATTGGTTATCTAAACATGTACTATCCTCAAGGTCAACTTTCTTGACTTTGGATTATCCTACCAATCTCCAGGACATGGTCAAGTTGGATTATGTTGCTCTTATACAGGACAAAATGGAAAATAATCCCACATATATGTTTAGATTTGGTTAAGTATTTGACTAATAAGAGGCCTAACATCCTTTCCAATTCATTAGCAATCAGGGAAACTTAATCTATATGTGTTGCCGATCTCACCTTCGCGCCCGTGCTTCGGAACCGCCGATCCTACTAGACCGCCTCGCTCCTGGGGCCTCCTGGCTAGACCGAACTTGCAAGGCAAGGTCAGAACACCCCGGCCGGGGATTCCGGCGAGGGAGCTCCAACGATCAAGTCAGTAGACGGCGAGAGGGAACAGATTCTCTGGGATGGGCCCCCACCGGAGTCCCGGACTCAGAGAATGTGCTAGCAAGAAAAGTGCTCGGGAGACCAGAAACCCGGCTGGGCTCCTTTGCCGAGCTCACGCCAAACGATCCCTCTTAGGACCTTGGATCTCGCTCTTGAAGCAGAGTTTTCTAGCCTTTGTTTCTGGTTGGCTTTACCTACACCTACCTTGTTGTCTCTTCTCTCCTTCTTTTATTTCCTCCCGTTGCCTGCTCATTTCCTTCTCTCCGTCCCTTTCTCTTTCCCTTCTGGCTCAGAGGGCCAGATGGCTTTCCGGCCTCGTTTGCCAAGCCTAGCGGGGAAAGAGTAAGGGAGGGGGGTGCTGGCCAGGCTACCGACCAGACATCGGGCGAGTGTGAGCGCTCTCCTTCCCAGGTGCCGGCGCTGTCCGTCATCGGGTCCTATTTTGTCAGAGCCACGTCTCTCGACTGCGAAACCTGTCAGGCCGACGAAAGTGATGTTTCGCGTGCCGCCGCCATCCGTACGGGGCGCCTTTCTCGGGGTGCGACGCGCACGGCTCGAGGGTCAACCTCGGAGCCTGCGCCTCCGCTCTTCGGGACCTTCTCTGTACGAGCTGGCCGACCTCGCCAGGTGGACCCCTCCTGGGTGGACACTTGGCGGGGTGGCAGAAGGGCGTTCGGCTTCGGCCGAGGTGGTCCCGTCTCCGAGCGCCACCTGGCGAAGGAGAGAAGGGGCCCGGCTCGACCTCGGCCGAGGTGGGACCGTCTCGGGTGCCATCTGGCGAGGGAGCGGGGGAGCAGCCGACCTCGGCCGAGGTGAACCCCTCCTGGGTGGACACCTGGCGGGGCAGTAGAAGGACGTTCGGCTTCGGCCGAGGTGGTCCCGTCTCCGGGCGCCACCTGGCGAAGGAGAGAAGGGCACGGCTCGACCTCGGCCGAGGTGGGACCGTCTCGGGGTGCCACCTGGCGAGGGAGCGGGGGAGCAGCCGACCTTGGCCAAGGTGGACCCCTCCTAGGTGGACACCTGGCGGGGCGGCAGAAGGACGCTCGGCTTCGGCCGAGGTGGTCCCGTCTCCGAGGGCCACCTGGCGAAGGAGCGAAGGGGCTCGGCTCGACCTCGGCCAAGGTGGGACCGTCTCGGGGTGCCACCTGGCGAGGGAGCGGGGGAGCAGCCGACCTTGGCTGAAGTGGACCGCTCCCGGTGGACACCTGGCGGGGCGGCAGAAGGACGCTCGGCTTCGGCCAAGGTGGTCCCATCTCCGGGGGTGACCTGGCGAAGGAGCGAAGGGGCCCGGCTCGACCTCGGCCGAGGTGGGACCGTCTCAGGGTTGCCACCTGGCGAGGGAGCGTGGGAGCCGCCGACCTCGGTCGAGATGCACCCCTCCTGGGTGGACACCTGGCGGAGCGACAGGAGGGCACAGGCCGAGCTCAACTTCGACAGGGCAGTAACGTCTCAGGGTGCCATCTGGCGAAGCGGCCGAGAGCCCGGCCGGGCTCGACTTCGGACGTGTGGGAGCCGCAGCTGACTTGGCCGAAAAACCTCCACGTGGCTCGAATCATACCCGACGTAATCTGAGACCGGCCACGTCATCATTACAGCCGTAACAATATGCTTTACTATTTCTCTTTCCTTTCTTTTCCCAACATAAAAGATAGACTACTAATATTACTCTTACCATTACCTGCATCTTTTGATTCATGCTGATTTTTGAACCATTTTATTGCTGGTAATTCCTTAAATTTTAGTTACTTTCTTTTTTTATGAACAATTTTACTTTTTTCTTTATTTTGAGTCTTAAATGCTATTTTTAAGTTTGGATAGTTTGTACAAGAGAATAATGTGTCTAATTTTTCAAAAACTTCAGTTATGGGCTACCTCAATGGTTGGCTGATACCAAGATGAATTGAGATACTTGTTTATTTTGGCTAAGATAGTGAGTTGGCAAAATCTAGAAAGAACTGAGATGTTTCAACTTTCAAGATCATATCTGATAGTACCAAAAACAAGATCTTGAAATATTGGCAGATTTGGTAAAATCAAGATTATTGTCATTTCAAGTTATTGATTTTCATGGCTTTCTATCACTAAAATATTTATTTATAATGTTTAGTAAAAAATGATATGTATCAGCCAACATCTTGGAATATATTTAGTTTATATCTATGAAATAAACAGTTATTTTGGTGTAAATATGAAAACACATATATACAACTTGTATATGATGAGTATCTTGTAAAAGAAAAATAACTAATTTGACCTAGACTATCTAGCAGAAAGGACTTTATATAGGCAACAAAAGTAAAATAACTTTCTAGTTATCCTTGTTATGACATAATAACATAATAATTACTCAAGGATGAAATAGATAAAGTGAGAAATAAATTATATAAATAACTAAATCTTAACACCCCCCTCAATCTGAAATATAGATCTTCTAGACCCAACTTGAAGCAGCAATTTTGAAATGAAGATTTGGGTAAAGCTTTCGTGAAAATGTCCATAGCCAGATCTACTAAAGGAACAAAGGTACAGGTTATAATTTTCTTAAGAATAGCATCACGAACAAGGCAACAATCAACTTCGATATGTTTTGTTCATTCTTGAAAAATTGGATTGGCAGCAATATAGACATCCAATTGATTATCATAGAACATTTCCATAGGATCAAGATAAGAAAAACCATGTTCAAGCAAGAGTGTTTTCGGCCACATAAGTTCACTGTATGAGCAATTACATGATATTCTACTTCTGAACTAAAATGGGCAAGCATAATCTATTACTTACTTTTCCAAGTCACTAGATTTCCACCTAAAAAATATAATAGCTTGTAGTGAAGCATCAACTACCCCAGTCAACATTAATAAAGGTAGTGAGCTGATAGTGACCACTTTTCTTGTAAACAATTCTTTTATCAGGAGAATTCTTTAGATACCATAACACCCTACAAGCAGCTTCCTAATGATATGTTTGGGTGAATTCATAAACTGGCTCAGAACACTAACAGAGAAAGAGATATTGATCAGGCCTAGTCACTATAAGATATATCAACTTTCCAATCAACCATCTATATTAGGTACAATGAGATTTTGTTATTTATGTTATTTATTTCTCACTTTACCTATTTTATCCTTGAGTATTTATTATGTTATGGTGTTATATCAAGGGTGACTTCGTAAGTTATTTTACTTATATTACCTAAATAAAGACCTTTCCACTTGATAGTTTAGGTCAGGTTAGCTATTTTTTTCAACACATCCCAAGATCATAGGGTGGATTTTTTTACATGAGGATGTTGTGTTTTGTTACAACAAGAAGATATGTTGATATAGTTGACATGGGAAGTGTGTGTTTGACTCCATCAAATATCATATGAATTTGAATATGATTCAGACTCCCCCTCAAGTTGGACACCCAATATCATGAACTCCATACTAAGGAATTGAATGATGAAATCAATGATGTCATATTTGATGAAGACATCATGGACTTGTAAATTGGTTAGTGCATACATGATAATAATTAAGCCAGATTGTAGATTTTCACAAATAAAATTAATGACAATATATATCAATGTGATTTGTGCTTTCATAAAACACTGGATTTGTTGTGGCCCAGCTTGGCTTGGCCCATTAGACTGGCCTAGCCATGCCAACCACACCTAGCCGAGGTTGGACACGATTGTTGGAAGGAAGGACTCCCAAAAAAAGTCTTCCTTCCCTCTAATTCCTCCAAGCAAAGTATAGGTCTAGGGCCATTAAAACTATAGATCTCTTCTAAAAAATGGCTCCTCCATCCCCTAAAGCACTCTACCCCAAGCAAGCCTTCTTCTTCGCCTTCCTTCTGATTTCTTCAATTCATAGTCGACCTCCCTTTTCACCGCATTCCCGAAAATGGAGCTGATAAACCCTTGAAACCAAGGTACGAAGCCTAATTCATCTTCCCCTCCTTCTTTGCCAACTTTCCTTTGCCGATTGCACCCTGTCGACCATCGATTTTGCCTGAAAAATCCATGAAAGATATCCATGTTTTTCCCTTATTTTTGGTCAAGCTTTCTTCCCTTTTTTCGACCATCCCTAGCCCCATGCCTCGAGTCATGATGATCCACCTCCTTGCTACATTCCCCAGACATCTTAGCTACCGATGATCGGCCAATGGCTAGAAATATCAAAGAAAAGGGGATGGATCCCCTATTTTTCCATGAATTTCCATGTCTTCTGGCTAGCCAATCACTATCACTAGCCATCCACCTTTTCCCACCACTGGCTTCCACCCAATCATTGCTGATTAAACCGCCTCCCTTCCACCCCTATTCAGCCAAAAGATAGGAAGAAAGAAGAAGAAAAGAAAAAGAAAGAATGAAAAAAGAAAACAAAAGCGAGAGTTTCTCTCTCTTCCCCTTCTCTCTTTCCCACTCTCTTGGTTCCCTTACTTTCTCTCTCTGAAAGGTCTACTTTCTCTCTCTAAAATTATCTCTCTCTACTCTCTCCTCTCTAGGTTGAACAAAGATCCAACTGAAAATCTTGATTCCTTGTTTATAAACCCAAGAAATCCATCAAAAAGGATACCCAAAATTGCTTTGATATCCGTGTAACATGTTGGCTTCTTTGTTTTTCAAGTTTTTTCATGTTTTTCATCGATCGGTCATCACCATCGATTATCCACGATCCTCGAACCACGACTAGGCCCTCTGGCATAATTATCATGGAATCCGATGTGAATTTCTTCCTTTAGAAGAGTTGAGATTTCTTT
The DNA here is from genome assembly GCA_021397845.1 of Areca catechu. Lineage (NCBI taxonomy): Eukaryota > Viridiplantae > Streptophyta > Magnoliopsida > Arecales > Arecaceae > Areca > Areca catechu. The sequence goes on along the minus strand of CM038050.1, from coordinate 154,710,695 downwards.
CTCTTTCTTTTTTATTTTATTTCTCCTCACTCATTTTCTCTCTCTAAAAAAATCACGATCCTAGTATGATCCATGTTTCCCATTATAAGAACTCGTGTTGATCCTAGTAAAGAGATCTTGAGTCAGTTTGGTGCCCAATTGGTCTATCGGATTGATCACTCAGCTAACAATCCCCTTTTATTATTATTTAAATATTATTAAGTTAATTGAATGAAGATAGATTATAATTTAATATTATAACTAGGATTAACAAAATCTTTCAATGAAGTTTAAAAATCTAGGATGAATGAGGTCAATAAATCTCGCACTTCATATTTCTTTAAATTATTATGTGTTAATGCATATAATTTGTTATTATTTATGAATCCATATTTTACATAAAATAAAGGATTAGCATTTGTATATAAAAATTTATGTTTTATTATGAAAAATGGCTTCATACATGTTTTTTATGAAAAAGACATGTTTATGAAGCATAAATTAGATTATGCCATTTAATATTTTTCTATCTACGTACATGTATTTTGAAGAAAATGAAATAAGGATTTCAAAGACTCGGATAGCTATGAATGAATTCCTGTAATAAGGAAGGTCAACATCCGAAGCTAGCATCTACAAGAAACATGGCCCCATCTATGGATATAAATTGCCACAAGAAATAAACACTATTGATTAAGAAACACTGCCTTATCATGGATACAAAGTGACCCTAGCATGAATATCTGTGAGCACTATTTTTGAAATATAATAAGAATATATGAGATGAAAGATTATGAATTTTATGATAATCATGTTTATGAAATGTTCATAATTTATTCATGCATGACTGGTTTTATAAATTACTTTATTATATTATATAATGAAAAGCTCTAATTGTGCTACATATTACTTTTATAATGATGCATTATTCATATAAAAACTTATGCTTATCCAATAAAGATGCGTAAAATTTAATTATTGAGCTGGTGTAGCTTATACTCTTTTTTTCTTTTCTTTTATAAAGAAGTAAGGTTAGGAATGATGAACGATCCAAGCTTATGTCTACACTAGCGAGCTTGGAGTTTTTGCAATTGAAATTAGTGTTTTGAATACCTATGAACCGGTAGTTAAGTAATTATGAATCATGAGACTTGGTTCTAGTATTTTATTTCGGATTTAGATACTCTGAACTGATGTTGATTTAAATAATGATTTGAATTAGACCTCTTATTTCTATTTTAATTATAATGGATCTGTGAATTATATAAAATTGGACCATCACTAAGAAAAATGCAGTACCTTAAGATAGAACACCTTGTAGTGGGACAAAGAAAAAAAGACTTTAATAGTCACTAGACTTACTATAGTAGTCGGTCTAGTTGCTCTTGCTTAAATAATTACTCTTCATTCTCCCATGCTCTAGCAATCGCACCTTCCTCAATATAAATCACAACATGCTCATTAGAGTGAGAGAACTTGAAGAGGAAATAGAAGAGAAATTTCTATACGAGACATATATAATCCACACCTATGTTAAGGTAGATCCAGAAAAAATATGATTGTGAAGCAAAGAGCAGTCATGTGATGAGGATCATGAGTATTGTCTGTCTACTCCATTCTAGTTGTAGAAGCCAAAACAAGAAGGCTGCATGAAGTAAGGCCACAAATGTGTGGTATCCTGGATTTTTAATGGATGAGGTATTAGCTTTCATGGTGGCTCAAATCCCAAAAATAGCAAACAAAAACAACACCTAATATAACAAAACAAGCAAAATGATGAACATCAGGCAAGTAACAGATGGAAAGATGGCAACATAAATTCATTGAAAGGGCTGAAAGTACAAACAAAAACAATAATCAATTAAAGAGTACCATGTTCAGAAAAAAAGATTATTGCATTAGATGATAGCCTCATCAAAGAATCACAAACAAGTACATGAAGGGGGCTGATAAAATTGAAATTTCACATAGATATATTTTCTATAAATATTAGAATTTGGGAGAAATATCGCCCTAGAGTATCGGGCCATAACTAAAAGGACAAGCCAAATCATTCTAGGTAATTCAGATGATCATGATTTGATAGGAGATGCAAGGGTCAAAAATCAAAATTCCCTGCCGAGCGTGGTATGTTTTTTTGAAGGCCAACAGTAAGCAAGAAGAATTGACTGACATTATCCATTAGCTCATGACCACTAGGGATAAACATTGTGCATAGGTGTTCTTGCTTGGATTTACCATGTAGAGGTAGACACCCAGGCCAAGCTTAGCCCAAAGAGTTATAATTGCAATTGGGGTAAAATTTAGCTAGTCCAAGCAAACAAATGCATGATAAAATATTTCATCCCTTGCATTCATGATTTGATGAGATTGATGAGCGCTTCAAGGAATAATGGCTCATTATTGCTTAAAAAGGCAAGTTTTTTTAGTGATGTATCCATACCATATATTGAGATGTATACCAGATATCATATTAATATAGTGCATAGGGCTGGAACAGGGCTTGGGTCAACCCGATTGGCTTCGAGATGGTGCGAAGTCGAGCTAGGTTCGGGCCAAGCCCGAAGTAGTTTAGACCAGGCTTGGGCCTAAAAACAAAACCTATTTAATTTTCAGGCCGGGCTTGGGCTTCCCCTTGGCCCGACCCGGCCCAGCCCGAACCCTGTCCGAAAAAGGCCCGACCCAAGCCTGGCCCGTCAGCCGTTAATTTTAGGATTTTAATATTTTAATTTTTTTGGAATATGTATCAGTAATTAAAAGAACTATATTTTTTCATTTCATATTTAATTTGGCATGTCCAATCAGGCTTTAATTTGGACTGGCCCGAATCAAAGCCTAGTTTGGGTCGGCCCATCGGGCTCGGGATGGTTTCAGGTTTGGCTTGGGCCGAATATTTTGAAATAAATTGGGCCTAAGCTCGGTCCGAAGGCTATTTTTTTTTTGGGTCGAGCTCGTGTAGGGGTTTGGCCTGGCCCTGCCCGCCCAATTCCAACCCTAATTGTACATACATCAGATTATGCTGCAGTGGGCTATTTAGCTATCAACTTTGTATCATATTTTATCAAGTTTTTAATATGTATGTCTAAATTATAATTCATTATCATTTGTGTCACACCCCATTTTATATTTGCCATATTGGCATATACACTCATATCCATATCCCTTATATGAGCATGTGCTCCATACGTTTGCAAGGACTTTGTTTTTTATCAAGAAAAGAAAAAGGAATTTGTCTGCAACTTGTCACTTAAATGATGGAATTTGTCAGCTAAACTTCAAATATAAGATAAATAGAAGTTCTAACCTAATATGTGATGTCCTAGTCTACTAGATTGGCCCATCACAAAACCAGCCCAAAACCCCACCCAAACCTTTAAAAAAAAATTGTGGGACTCTTCTTCTTCTTTGATTCGGGTGAGATGAGAACTCCTAGGCAAGGTTTTAAATCCCATGGAAGGACTATCCTAATTTTTTCATGAAATAGGATGCACTGCTATCCCCTTCCATCCCGACACTTGGATCAGGGGATGTGTCGAGACATCCAGATCGAGATGCTGGGATACTAGCGGGACATCCTATACTAAATACATGAAATGATACCTTTTTTGGGAATGTTCTAGTGTCCCATGGGACATCCTGCTAGACCTGAATGCTTGCTCCTAGGACCATAAAAATCCTAGGAAATTTTCTATATGAATCCCTTTTACCCTCCCACAAGGAGCATTGCACCTCCTCTTCTCTTTCTCCCATTCATAGCTTCCTATTCTTAAGCCTGCCAGAAATCAAGGCTAACGAGCTCGCCAGAGCAAAGGAAAGACCTCGATCTTTCTCCTCTTTGATTTCTCTTCCTTCCATGATCTTAAACCATCCTACACGGTCAAAGAATCAGTCAAAAATTGACCAAAATGGCCCAACACTTGTTTTCCCTATTTTTTAGTCTTCTTTCTCCCTTTTTTCGACCACGGGTGCCGCCGCTACTTGACATCGGACTCCTAGTCAATCACCTCACCTGGCCTCCATACAACTCTCCATGGCCGAGCCATGGCCAACGGTGAGTGACTAATAGCCCAAAAATGAAAAAAGGACTTGGTTCCCCTATTTTCCAAGCTCTTTTTTCATTATTTTCTACTAGCTGGTCACTGCCACCGACCGTCCACCACTAACCACCACTGGCTGCCATCATCGGCCGCCATCCTTTGATCACAGCCACTGCTTCACCAGCCTCCCTCCTCCGCTGTTCGGCCAAAGAAGAAGAAAGAAACGAAGGAAGAAAAGGGGCAAAGAGAGAGAAGAGTTATCTCTCTCCTTTCTAGGATTTCTCTCTCTACCTTCTCTCTTCCTTTCTATCTGAACCATGGATCCCAGTGCTTATTGTCATATTTTTCTATTATGAATACAAATTTTTTAGAAAAAGTGACCTGGAATTTCTTTGATATCCATGTAGTATGCATGATCCCCTATTCTTTGAACATTGTCCATGTTTTTTGCTGGCCAGTCATCGCTGCCAGTTGTCCATAGTAACCAACCTCGGCTAGACCCTCAAGCACAACTCCTATTGGACCCAATCTAAATTTTTTCTTTTGGAAAGATATGGATTGTCTCCCTTTCTCTCTATCTTATTTTCTCTCCTCACCCACTTTCTCTCTCTAAGAAGATTATAAATCTTGCTATTGAGTCTTATCTTCATTTCTTATGGATCCATGTTGATCCTCAACTAAGTCCTAAACCAACTTGGTGCCCAAGTAGCTAAGCTGATCATCCCAATCTTGATTTGAAATCCATTATTGATGAACCCTATTGATCAATCTATCTAATTCATGCTTCATAATTTCTTGATCAAGTCATATAAATCTGACCCACCCAATTTTAGACCAATCACCCAATCAATAATTTCCTTTCTTATTATTTAAATCTATTGAATTTATTGAATAAGAATTGATTATGATTTTAATATTTTAAATAGGATTAGGAAATTCGCTTAACGAAGTCTAAAGATCTAGGATGGATGAGATAAATAAATTTTACGATCCTTATTTATTTAAATTATCATGTTTTAATGCATAATTTCTGTTATTGAAAAAATCATGTTTTTTCTTAGAAACCAAGATCAACATATATATTATGAACATCATGCATTATTATAAAAAAGTGATTTTATGAATCTTCTAATGAAGTTGGCATGTTTATGAATTATGAATTTGATCATGTCTTTTAGTTGCTTTTCATTTATTTATATATATGTTTTAAGAAAAAGTATAAGAGTTTTAAAAGCTCTCAGGTAGCTATGAATGAATGACCATAATTGAGAAGGTCAACACCTGAAGCTAGCATCCAAAAGAAATATAGCTCCGCCAACAGGTTTAAAGTTGGTACAAGAAACAAAAACTTTATCGATTAAGAAACATGACCTTGTTACGAGTACAAAGTGATCATAGCAAGAATATCTATAAGCACTATTTTTGGAACATGATAAAGAAGATTATTATTTTATTATACATGTTTATGAAGTGTTCAAGAATTATGCATACATGATTATCCTTATTACTTTTTGTATCATGCTATGCTATGAAATGCTTTACTTTGTAATCTCAATTAATTTTATAATGATGTATTATTCACGGAAAAACCTATACTTGATGCAATAAGAAAATGTACATTTTACTTATAGAGCTGGTATAGTTCATCTCTCTTTTTCCTTTTTTTAGAGAAATTGGATTACTAAGGATGAAAAGTGGTTCAAGCTTTGGATATCATGTTAGAAAAATAATTTTATAGTAGATTTGAGTTCTTTGATTGATTATAAATCTATAGTTGGCAACTTTCTAAAATTTAAGGTTATGGATTTTGATATTTTATTTTATATTTAGTTGCTTCGAATTGGTATTATTTAATTATTCAATAGATAAAGATTTGATCTTTTATTTTTATCTAAGATTATGAATGACCGACTTCGAGTTATCATTGGCTGTACCCCTTAGTAGCATGGCTATGTTATGTCGGATTTAAGCTAGTAGCAGGTATGTTAGGTCAGATTAGGCATGATATTTATATGGTATCAAAGCTTGGTTAGATAATATAGGGACTATGACTTAAGGATTTTGATTACGGTTATGATCACTCGAGCATAATAGTAGATTTAGCAAAAATGAATTAAAAAATTTAGACTTTCTAGCATAGGTATTGTGATCATTTGTGCATTGATAAGGTTTGGCAATATGAAGAGTACAAAGAGCTGCATGATTGTTATCCTGATCTTAGTGATGAGGTTAACCTAACATGGGGTTGTAAGAGCTGGATTAGTTATGCTTCTAATTTGGATTAGTGGGGCTGACTAAGGTAGGTACAAGAGGCGTAGTAGCTAGTAATTAAGTTATATTATAGCAAGTGTATCTAATAAAAATTCCAAACTGTTATGGGTGTAAACTATGATAACAGTTTGGGTTTATTTGGATGCAAATTTGAGCTTATCAACAAGGAGAAGTGTTTTAGAGTATGACCTAAGAAAAAAATTATACATGAGAGGGAATATTCTTCAAGCATAACCCTATAAGATGGTCATGTATGAAAACTCACGTGTAATGAAAAAAATTATTTGGTTCACTGGTGGATTAGGTTTTATGGTGAAGACATGGATATTCATCTTAATGAAATCTTTGATCATTTAAATTACTATGTTGGATAGGATTACTTGATTTTTATATATTTGTTCGAATTTATGGGGAGTGTTGGACTTTAAGTCTAAGTTTAGGCTTATGAGAAGATCTAGGATATGTGTTACCGTTGTTGAATTACATAGAGAAATTAGTTGTAGAAGACTGAAATGAGTTTAACATGTAAGGGACAGGATTTCATGTGAGTGTATTGATTGATGTTAGGGATCATGGTATAGATAGCTCTATGAGAAATAGTATGATTATTTTACTCATATGGGCATTGACTTGGAGTATCTAATCTGCTAGAGTTTAGAGTCACCATCTAAGAGAATAATTGATCTTGATTATCTAACTAACTATCATGATTAATTTAAATTGGACTAGAGTTATTGAGTCTTGGCAGAGTGGACCCGTCTGGGGTGCCACCTGGCATGGGAGCAGGGTGCCGCCAGCTTCGGCCGAGGTGGACCCCTCCTGGGTGGAACCTGGCGAAGTGGCAAAGAGAGGCTCGACTTCACCGAGGTGCACCCGTCTTCGGGTGCCACCTGCGAAGGAGCAGGGAGAGCCCGACTCGATCTCGGCAGAGGTGGACCCGTCTTGGTGCCACCAGGCGAGGGTGCAGGGGGCCGCCAGCTTCAGTCGAGTGTGGACCCTCCCTGGTGGACACCTGGCGAAGTGGCAGAGGGGGGGCTCGACTTCGGTCGAGGGTGGGCCGTCCTGGGGTGCCGCCTAGCGAAGGAGCAGGAGCGCCATTTCCCGAGCAGGAAATTTGAAAGAAAAATCCACGTGGCAACGGCATCCAGCTGGATCTGACACACGTTCCACGTTAGCGATGTAGCGATGTAGCCCATATCACCATGCAATCACTCTCTTCCACTTAAAATCATCTTAATCCTTCTGCGTCCTTTGTGAAACTTTTTGGTTTTTTTTTTTCACTCCCCTTTCTAGAATCAAAACAATTCCCTTGACTCCCTTCTCCACTATCCGCACCACTTCTCCTTCTCTTCCCTAAAATTTCTACATTCCTAAAATAATTTATGCACTTCCTAATAAAGCTTGATAAAAATAAATAAGAAGATTTTCTACATTTCTTAAAATAGTTAATAGGAGTTCGTAATTTCCTAGAATAATAACAATTTTTTCTATTTTTTTTCTAAAATAATTAACAATGGTCCGGTGATGAAGTTTTTAATGACTTAAGATGCATGGGGACTCTAAATGGATGGTTTTAAATATTTTATAAAATTTCTACATCCCTAAAATAATTTGTGCATTTTTTAAATATCTCGATAAAAAATATTAATAGGTACATAAATTATTAATAATTAAGAATAGTCCCACTCAACTCCTCTTAGAGATGATGAGGCTTAGCTTGGCCTTGGAGCAAGCCAAACCCTTTACGGTCCAGATGGCTTATGTGGCCTATTATATTTGGCTCTCCAGGAACAGATGGGTGTTTGAATCAAGAAGGCTATCTATGCTGTTTGTCCCGGGGCATACCCTGATTCAGGTGATGGAAGTGCTTCACTTGGAATCAGCTATATTTAACCTTGATGATTTGGACCGGTAGGGTTTCCGACCAACTCTTCGAGCGACCCATAGGATATTTATTTCTGAGAGTTCCCAACTCTGACTTTCTTAAGGTCAATTTTGATGACAGCGTGGTGGGTGGCGAGAGAGAAGCAGGCTTCATAATCAGAGGCCCAGACTCGAGATGGTGGCAGCGGGAGGTAGCCATTTATTTGGACCCTCTATGACTGGTGATTGAGAGCAACTCTTCTTCTATTGTTGATTGGATTCGGTCCTATATAAGGAAGCTGTCATCCATCCTTTGCTGCAAGATATTTTCTTTTTATTGTAGGGAATTATTTGCTGTTCATCCAGCATATTTACCATGAAACAGACTCTGCTACCGATTTGTTCATTTCTTTTATTGCCCAGTATTTTGAAAATGTGCTTTGAAACTATCTCCGATTCCTTTCCTAGCCCATTTAGAGATGTTTTATACTTTGATCTTTGTAATTATATTCGTATCAAATTTGTATGAGTACTCTATCTAATAAATAAATAAATAAATAAGGATAGGATGCTTTACTTGGATATTGGTGGTGCCACCGGTGCTTACGGAATAAAAAATTCTCCCACAATACAAATCCAGAATAAAAGAAAGGAGGTAAGGAAAATTGAAAAAGAAAAGGGCTGCTCAAAGCCCCGTCCAGGGAACAATGGTCTTGTCCAAAGTCAACAGCCCATCATTAACGTTGCCCATGACGTGTCATTCTCCAATACGTTAGTATTTGCTTGAAGACAGTACACGTGAGGAACATCACTCTGCTTGCTTGGTCCAAAGTCCGCATAACCCTTCGACAGTTCGTTCCAAACCCAACTTCAATTTCAAAATACGAAACCGGCAGCCGCCCAGTCTCGCCTCCATCGGTAATCGCCGGCTTTTAACGGTCTTTCCCAAACCGAGTCGAAGATCGAAGACGGTCTTTCCCAAAACAAATCGAGGACGGAAGACTGTTGTTATATTTAAGCGCGTATATTCAGATATCGTTCGCTCCATCCAGAAACCGTGTCCTTCTTTCTGATCACCGACGGAGTCTCCGTCTCGTCTTCTTGGGCGGTCATCTTTTCCCCTTCTTATCCTCGAGTCCCTGATCTTTGTTTGCTCTGCTCGCTCCTCAGCTGAAGCCAGCCAGCAAACATGGCAGTCTTGCCACCGGCACCTGGTTATATATTCTATCCAACGGACGAGGACATCTTAAATTCCTTCCTCAAGAAGAAGCTCCAACATCTGCCACTCCCGTCCAACATGATCCAAGAAGCCGATGTTTATGGAACCCACCCGAGCAACCTTACGGTAATTAGTAGAGATATATAAAGATTAGCGCACATGAACCTTACTTTCTCATCTTCTTTTATCTGTATTCGGTGCCTGGTTGGGTTCCTAACTCGTCAGGCTTTCTTGGATTCCTCTTTTTCAGCTCAGTTTGCCATGACAAATAAATTTTTTCAATGGTTCTTCTTCACATGGACCACACAAAAGCACCCGGATGCAAAAAACAGCACCAGAGCCGTTCTCGGGTTGCAGGCCCAGGTCGATGAAATCCACCCAATCTGTGAGACTGGTTCGCAATGACTTTGGCCGGGTCATTGGCTCCAAGCAAAAATTTTGCTACATGGAACACACCACCCAGGGCAAGGAGGAGAAAACCATATGGCTCATGGAGGAGTATTCCATCAAGAGCCTAGGACCGGAGGTGGTGCAGATATGCCCAAGGACAAAAAGAAGGTACTTGTTATGTTTTCAGAAATATCACATGCCTCTTATCATGGTTCTACTTGTAATAATATCTTTTGTTACCATATCAACTCTATCTCTCTTCCTCTATGCATGGCAGTGGATGATTGGGTGGTGTGCAAGATTTACTTGAGGCCAAGAACTTGCGAAGAACCTTCTGGTATCAAAGTCACTGCAATGAAAATCAGAAATTTGGAGAGGCCAGAAATAAGGAATCAGCCTTCTATAACCTCAAAACATGATAGCTTGATTTCTCAGATAGCCAACAACACCCTCCCACATCTCATCGATGCATCTGATAGAGAAATGGTGTCTTTCCAAGCTCTTGTATATTGCTTGATGACGACATACCTCAATATCTGGCTCCTCAGTATATGGATAGTTTTGGATCACTCCATCCTGAACATCTAGCTGGTGCACATAATGAAGACCTTGATTATGCTCTTCAACACGAGACAGCTGGTCTTCCGGAGATTCCTCATCCGCTCTATCATGAACAACTAGCTGACGCACCTAATGAAGTGCTTCATTGTGCCACTCAACATGATATGGGCAGCCTTCATAAGATTCTTCATCCATGCTATCACGAGCAGCTGGATGATGCCCCTAACGAAGGCCTTCATTATGCTCCTCAACATGATACGGGCGAACAACTAGCTGGTGAACCTGATGAAGGCCTTCGTTATGCTCCTCACATGATATGGGCAGCCTTCATGAGGTTCTTCATCCATTCTACTGCAAACATCCAGCCGATGCACCTAATAAAAGCCTCATTATTCTCCTCAACATGACACGGGCATTCTTCATCCATTTTGCCATGAACAGCTTGCTAGTGCCTATGATGAAGGCCATGATTGTGAGCCCACCAGCATGAAGCAACTTGATTTGGGGAGCCTTCCTGAGGTTCTTCCTCCACTCGACCTCTCCGAGCTATCCATTGGAGAGATGCTCAAAATATTAGATGATCTGCCTGATGAAGCCCCCAGCGGGCATTGAAGAGCATCATATAACAAGCCCTTCTCTTTCTTGGTTGCTTGATTAGAAGTTGCAGGCAACACATCCTAGTTTTTCATAGGCCGGTGATTTCTGATGTTTTGTAATGTATTTATCATCATTATATGGGCATTAGCATAGTGTACATGTGATTGAAGATGAATGTTAGGGCTACATATGTTGAGTTTGTAATGGTTGTGTTAGGAAGATACAAGTAGTTTTGCATAGCAAGAAGTTAAAAAATTGTGTGCTTTGTAACATATATTTATTTTGTATCTATGTGATATTTTACAATCATTTTGGATATTTAATCATGAATGGATTCAATAAATCATAGCTTTTGTAACTCTTAATTGATTCATTAGACAGCTAGCACCACCCAAAGGGACAAAGATGCAAAGCTTTGCTTTGAGAATAAACAGAGGTACAACAACTGCTGTCCAAAACTCTGATTGATTTTGAAGGCTGCTGAAATTTGATTAACACTTGAACCTGAAGGCTGAAAGATGCTATTCTAGAGCTATAACAGACCTGAGATTGAATGGATTAGAAAGGATCATCATCTATACGGTACCAATAACATTCATCGAGGGGTACAGCAGCGTAGCAGAAAGTATCTACATGGCTGAGGGCAGCAGGATGGGAACTGAAGAGAGAGGGTGTGCTTCAATTTTAGTTGCAGAAACTGACTTTTTAGTCATCATTTGTCGTGAGGAGCCAAATCTTAACAAATTTGGTATGAAACTTTTGGCTGCAAAGGGAGGACCAATCTTTTATAAATTAAGCCCCTTTAAAGCTATGTCCATAATTGACATGGAGGAATACTCTTGCATTCCATTCCTTTTAGTATACCGATGTCATAGCTGCAAGAGAGAAAGAGAACAATAGGTTGAGCTGGTTTGTTGAAAGATCTATCTCTCCATGCTAAATGATATGGTCAGGATGTTCATAGCCATTTGTGTAGGATAGTTGCTGCAGGTTGCCCTTAGATGATCTGCCTACATGGTTGTGTAAGTGGGATGCTTCCTGTGATAATATACACATAGCTGTAACCTGTGAACCTGTAAAGTGTAATCCTAGCCCACATTGTGTGTGTCATATGTTAAATTTGCATGTGTGCATAAAGTTTGAGACATTCGTCACTCTGGTGTATGAATTTTGAAATATGTACACTAGATGGATGTTCAAGTCATGAAGACAGCCTCATTTGTTGCACAATGTGTGATGCCCCATTTTAAATTTTGATGAGAGGTTATTATGAGAGGTTTTAGACTAGCATGAGGTCATTGTGAGAGGTTTGGTTGCACCATTGATGGGTCATGGAAATCTTTCCAAGGACAGCAACTCAATAACATCTTAAGAAACTCATCTCTATACTCTATTATTTTATTTTTTCTTGTTCTCATTTTCTTGTGTTTTGCATTTAAAGGGTATGAGTCTTTTGCTTATGTACATGGATTTATGTTCCAGCGAGTGGTGAAACATTTCAAAACTTGTAAATAAATTGCTCTAGCTAATCTTATTAATATTTTCCAACTTAATTGATGGCTATCTCGCCCTTGTTTTGAACCTGTAGCTTTGCGGGCTCCATTTCTGCTGTTTGGTAGCCTCCCTGTCACCTTCTCCTCCTTTCTTTTCTTTCCCTCCCCCTATCTCTATCTCTCTCTAGCTCATGGAGGACCAAAGAGCCCCAAAGACCTCAACACCCCTTCGAGGGTCTCCACAGCCCTTCCCCCTCCAGCCTCCCCCTCCCTCCCTCTCCCCTCAATCCTCCCCTCTTTCCCTCTTTTCTTACTAGTTCCCTCATTTCTATGTTGGTTGGGGGGTATACCGACTCATACCACTAGCCAGCCATCATGGGTCTGGTTTCAAGTTGGCAAACCTTGATGAAGGCCCATTTAGAAAATTTAGAAGTCATGTAGGTTTGAGAACTTAAAATCAAGACCAACGAGAGGTTCTCCTATATGTTCATTTGTAGGTTGAGCCAATATATGGTCGATGGATAGGCTTTCCTCTTAGTGGTGTACCAGCATGATCTAATGTCTCATAGTACAATCTGATATGGAGCATTTTTTTGGGCTTTGCAGTTTACTTACGATGAGTGCTCATTCACCATGTTGGTTTATAGGCTTACAGTGGGCTAGTTTGGATGGTACAGAATTAAAGCAACTTATTTCCTGGTTATCCCAACATGGTACATGATTAATGAATTATGGTACAAAGTTAATTTGTTATGGCATATAGTTAACTTGTATTGGTACATAGTTAAAGTATCATGGTACACGATTGAGGAATCATTGTACACTATTAATGTATCATGGTACACAGTTATTCTAGCATGGTATATAATTACTATAGCAGTGTACATAGTTAAGGAATCATTAAACATAATTAAATTAACATTATACACAATTTAATGTATTATTGTATACAATTAATTAAATATAGTATACAAGTAATGTATCATGGTACAAGGGTAAATGCATCATGGTAAATAGTTAACATAGAATGGTACATAGTTAATCTAACATGGTACATAGTAAAATATCATGGTAATATAAAATGGTATACAATATAAAATGCTACATAGTTACTTTATCATGGTACACAATTAATCCAAGTAGCTTAATTTGTGTTCTAGGTTAAATGAACCATGTACCATGTTTATTTAAATATTCCAGAATCCATTAACTATGTACCATGACACAATAACAATGTACCATGATTGTGAGGGCCGGTTCTTTTGGGCTGGATTTGGGCTGAAGTCGGCGGCCCTTGCCGACTTCAGTTCAAAATTCCTATGGGTTCGGAAGATCGGATTTTCCGGCGAGAAATCCGGACAAATCCGACGACGCCGCCGGAGAAGGGGGGATAAGGATTCTTCCTCGGGTTATAGGGACTGGGGTTACCTCTGTTGATCCAGGAATATCTTCCTGTGGTGGAGCGTCGACGGTTCTTCGAGTGCCCCTGCCCTCGCCGGAACGCTCTTCACCGGAGGTCGTGCGATCGGAGCCGCCCTCGCCGGTAAGTCCTCCCTCCTTGGAATGGGTAGTGGGTGTTCGTGCGGCTGGACGGAGGGGAGAATCTGGTTGATTCTTCCTCTCCGTTGAAGCCATGGGTTGTGGCCGGCAGTGAGAAAGCCACCGCCGGACTCCTCCTCTCCGGCAACCGTCTTGGGCGGCTGATCACGGGGATTGCCGCCGTCCCTTCTCTTGCTTGGGGGGGGAGAGTGAGGGAGGGAGAGATGGATTTTGGTCGGCCGAGAGGTCCTGTTGCAGGTGGCAGTCTTGCTCAGTGCTCGCCGGCTGTCGGTCGGACGGCCACCGTATGGGTCGCCGGACCTTCTTCCTTCTCCGGCGAGAACTCCGTGATGGTCGGACGGGAGGATCGCCGTCGATCCTCCCTGCTTCTTCCATGGGTTGGGTAATGCCATGGCCGTTGGAGGCGGGGCTCGGTTTGATCAAGCTTGGCTGGGCCAAGCCTGTTATGGGCCGGCTGGGCCGGGCTTGGCTGGGCCGGGCCAGCCGGGCTGGGCTTGGCTGGGTCGGGCCTCGTTGGGCCGGACTTGGTTGAGCCATGCCCTGTTGGGCTAGGCCTTTTATCTTGAATGGGCCAAACCAGTACCGGCAAGAAGGAAAGTATTGTTGGGGTTGCCCCAAGGGATTTATTTATTTTTTTAAAATTAATGATATTAAATAATAAACAAATAAATTGTGATGCAGGATCGTCATCCTCCTTGGAAAATCAGGATTAGTGCTGAGTTGGTGAAACGGTAAGTTATCACTCACCGATAAAATTTGCTATGCATGCTGTGAACCCATTACTTGACTTGTTAATAAATTTTATTGTTTATGTTCATGCTACATACATATATCCTGATGCTTTATGAAATTTAACCTTAGGCTAAAATGTAACGAATCATGGGATGAGTTGGTTGTATTTGCTCCCTAGTCCGACTATGATCACACGAGGATCTAGACTCCTTTTGGGCCTCCAGCGTGGCTATCGCTGGCACATGACCGACGTGCGGTATGTGACACAGGAGTTGTTGTTTATTCTAGCCCATGCTGGGAAGCATGTCCCTCGTGTGATTCTCAGAGCTAGATTCCTTTTGGGCCTCCAGTGGGGCTATCGCTGGCACATGACCGGTGTGCGGCATGTGACACAGGGTCTAGACTCTTTTGGGGCGAGCCACGGGCGATCGTGGCCATAGTATGAGGGACTAAGTGAGTGTGTTCGGATGGCCATCCTAAAAATTTGTATGATGTCAGAAAAATAAATAAAAGGTTATAATGGGAAATGGCTTATATATTTGGTTGCTCTATGTATGGAATTACTCTAGATTCATGGTAAATTATATTTGTGACATGTGATGACTTACTGAGTTTAAGGGAAACTCATTCTTTTCCCTTGCATTTTTTTTTCAGGATCAGAGGAACATGTGGGCCAGGGATTCAATCAGTGAGGCATAGGATCTAGTGGACACTATCATTTTTTTTTATTTTATGAAATTAGATCATGATAATGTATGACGGTTGGCTTTATGACAATTGAATCTACTTGCCTACTTTTGCTTTATTAATATAATGCCTGGTACTCATTTTATTGTAAGAAATGGTTGGTACAGGCCTGGTATGTTCCTGGAAAATATTGAATTCCCAGAACATACGGCGTCTGTCGCACTTCTGGCCCTGGTCTTGGGTTTGGGGCACGACAGATTTAGTGGTATCAGAGCCAGGCTTGTCTCAGAAACTAAAATGTTTTAGATAGTGAGAGCGGGGTAGAGATAATTAGGGCAAGTTTAAGTAAGGTCATATTATTTAACTAACTAACATTTGTGCTATAGGTTTAATGGCTCGGACCGGATCCATGAGGACATCGAAAAAATGATCATGCGTCTCGAGCTCATGATACTTCGCAGGCAGCAGGTCCATCTCGGGCGGCCGGCGCTTACATGACTCATAGCCTATCACCTGATCAGGGCGAGAGTCGAGCAGTTAGTCCTCCTCCTCTGCAGCATGATATGAGGACAGCCAATTCTGATGGTCAGGTGGTAGGTCTTATCCAGGCTCTAACTGGACTTGTGCAGGAATTGAGGCAGCAGGGGAATAGGGGTGGTCAGTCATCTAAAATGGATCGGGGATCACTGAATTTAAGAAGTTGGCGCCTCCTACATTTGAGGGTTCTACTGAACCTACTGAATCCTTGAAGTGGCTGAAAGAAATGGAGAAGGTCTTTATCAGCATGGACTGCACGGATCGGGAAAAAGTTTGCTTTGCAGCTTATCAACTGCAAGGCGAAGCTTCGGAATGGTGGGATGCTGTCAGAAGATAATATGGCAATGAAGAGCCGATAACTTGGGATATTTTTGCCAAGAGTTTTTGGATATGTATTTTCCTGAAAGTCTCAGATTTGAGAAGGAGAGTGAATTTACCAGATTAATACAAGGAGGCTTGACCGTGACACAATATGAAGCCAAGTTTATTGAAGTGTCCCCTTTGCTCCGGAGTTGGTGGCCACGGACTATATCAAGGCACGGAGATTTGAGAAAGGGCTTAAACCTAGGATTCGTGCTGGAGTAAGACCCATGCAGCTGGCCTCATACCGGGACGTCGTTAGTAAAGCAAAAATTGTAGAGCAAGAGGTTGATAATATGCAACAGGAGAGGGAACGGCAGCTGAGGAAGAGATCCAGACCTGATGGGCAGCGAGGGAACCAACACTCTGGCAAACAACCTAGACAGAGGGGAAATCAAAGGCAAGATCCAAGTCCTCAGCAGGGTAATGGTCCTCGTTGCAGAAGATGTCAAGGTTTTCATCTAGAGCAGGATTGTCATTGGTTTTCTGGGGCTGTTTTAATTGTGGTCAGCAGGGCCACAAAGCTATGAAATGCCCACGTTCTCAGAATCCTGGGAATCAGTATACCTTCTAGAATGCACCGCGACACAGCACCTCCTCCTTCAAATGTACCAGCTTTTAACCAAGGACAACCTATAGCTTATGGATCTGGTGAGCGCCAGAAGCAGAAGACCCAGGCTCGTGTGTATGCTCTAACTCAGCAAGATGCTCAGGCATCGAATGCTGTGGTGACAGGTAATTTCACAAGTTTTTTTTTAGTTGATTTAATTGAGTGCAAATAATTATAAGTAAGAATTATCTGGTAGGTACCATCAAAGTAGTCTCTTCATATGCCCGTGTTTATTTGATTCGGAGCAACACACTCTTTTATCTCAACCGGATTTGCTAAGAAGGCTGGTATGGAACCAGTACCTCTAAATTCGAGATCGGAGTATCCATTCCAAATGGGGGCATTATCATGGTCAACGTGATTTGTCCATCCTGCACTCTAAGCATTGGAAACCATGAATTTTCATCCGATCTAATGGTATTGGAAATGGAAGAGTTTGATATTATTTTGGGAATGGATTGGCTAGCTTCTTATCATGCCACAGTAGATTGTTTCGGGAAGAGAGTAGTTTTCTACACTCCAGGTCAGGAACCTTTTGGTTTCTTTGGCAGTGAAGGGAAGACCCCTACGAGAATGATTACAGCTATGCAAGCTAAACGGATGCTGAGGCAAGGTTGTGCAGGATATTGGCCAATGTTATGGATGTCTAGCAAGAAGGAAAAGGGTTGGAAATATTCCTATTGTGAAAGATTTTCGGATGTATTTCCATATGAATTGCCGGGATTACCTCCTGATAGAGAGATGGAATTTTCTATTGATCTCTTACCTAGTGCAGGCAACACATCCTAGTTTTTCATAGGCCGGTGATTTCTGATGTTTTGTAATGTATTTATCATCATTATATGGGCATTAGCATAGTGTACATGTGATTGAAGATGAATGTTAGGGTATGTATGTTGAGTTTGTAATGGTTTGTTAGGAAGATACAAGCAGTTTGCATAGCAAGAAGTTAAAAAATTGTGTGCTTTGTAACATATATTTATTTTGTATCTATGTGATATTTTACAATCATTTGGATATTTAATCATGAATGGTTCAGTAAAAATCATGCTTTTGTAACTCTTAATGCTTCATTAGACAGCTAGCACCACCCAAAGGGACAAAGATGCAAAGCTTTGCTTTGAGAATAAACAGAGGTACAACAACTGCGGTCCAAAACTCTGATTGATTTTGAGGCTGCTGAAATTTGATTAACACTTGAACCTGAAGGCTGAAAGATGCTATTCTAGAGCTATAACAGAACCTGAGATTGAATGGATTAGAAAGGATCATCATCTATACGGTACCAATAACATTCATCGAGGGGTACAGCAGCGTAGCAGAAGTATCTACATGGCTAAGGGCAGCAGGATGGGAACTGAAAGAGAGAGAGAGGGTGTGCTTCAATTTTAGTTGCAGAAACTGACTTTTTAGTCATCATTTGTCAGTGAGGAGCCAAATCTAACAAATTGGTATGAAGCTTTTGGCTGCAAAGGGAGGACCAATCTTTTTATAAATTAAGCCCCTTTAAAGCTATGTCCATAATTGACATGGAGGAATACTCTTGCATTCCATTCCTTTAGTATACCGATGCCATAGCTGCAAGGAGAAGAGAACAATAGGTTGAGCTGGTTTGTTGAAAGATCTATCTCCATGCTAAATGATATGGTCAGGATGTTCATAGCCATTTGTGTAGGATAGTTGCTGCAGGTTGCCCTTAGATGATCTGCCTACATGTTGTTGTAAGTGGGATGCTTCCTGTGATAATATACACATAGCTGTAACCTGTGAACCTGTAAAGTGTAATCCTAGCCCACATTGTGTGTGTCATATGTTAAATTTGCATGTGTGCATAAAGTTTGAGACATTCGTCACTCTGGACTGTATGAATTTTGAAATATGTACATAGAGGATGTTCAAGTCATGAAGACAACCTCATTTGTGGACAATGTGTGATGCCCCATTTTAAATTTGATGAGAGGTTATTATGAGGGTTTTTAGACTAGCATGAGGTCATTTGAGAGGTTTGGTTGCACCAGATGGGTCATGGAAATCTTCCCAAGGACAGCAACTCAAAACATCTTAAGAAACTCATCTCTATACTCTATTATTTATTTTTCTTGTTCTCATTTTCTGTGTTTTGCATTTAAAGGGTATGAGTCTTTTGCTTAGTACAGGATTTATGTTCCAGCGAGTGGTGAAACATTTCAAAACTTGTAAATAATTGCTCTAGCTAATCTTATTATATTTTCCAACTTAATTGATGGCTATCTCGCCCTTGTTTTGAACCTGTAGCTTTGCGGGCTCCATTTCTGCTGTTTGGTAGCCTCCCTGTCACCTTCTCCTCCTTTCTTTTCTTTCCCTCCCCCTATCTCTATCTCTCTCTAGCTCATGGAGGACCAAAGAGCCCCAAAGACCTCAACACCCCTTCGAGGGTCTCCACAGCCCTTCCCCCTCCAGCCTCCCCTCTCCCTCTCCCCCTCAATCCTCCCCCTCTTTCCCTCTTTTTCCTTACTAGTTCCTCATTTTATGTTGGTTCAAGACCAATATAGTCCGATATGGGGGTATATCCGACTCATACCACTAGCCAGCCATCATGGGTCTGGTTTCAAGTTGGCAAACCTTGATGAAGGCCATTTAGAAAATTTAGAAGTCATGTAGGTTGAGAACTAAAATCAAGACCAACGAGAGGTTCTCCTATATGTTCATTTGTAGGTTGAGCCAATATATGGTCGATGGATAGGCTTTCCTCTTAGTGGTGTACCAGCACGATCTAATGTCTCAGTACAATCTGATATGGAGCATTTTTTTGGGCTTTGCAGTTTACTTACGATGAGTGCTCATTCCATGTGGTTTATAGGCTTACAGTGGGCTAGTTTGGATGGTACAGAATTAAAGCAACTTTTTCCTGGGTATCCCAACATGGTACATGATTAATGAATTATGGTACAAAGTTAATTTGTTATGGCATATAGTTAACTTGTAGGTACATAGTTAAAGTATCATGGTAAACGATTGAGGAATCATTGTACACTATTAATGTATCATGGTACACAGTTATTCTAGCATGGTATATAATTACTATAGCAGTGTACATAGGTAAGGAATCATTAAACATAATTAAATTAACATTATACACAATTTAATGTATTATTGTATACAATTAATTAAATATAGTATACAAGTAATGTATCATGGTACAAGGGTAAATGCATCATGTAAATAGTTAACATAGAATGGTACATAGTTAATCTAACATGGTACATAGTTAAAATATCATGGTAATATAAAATGGTATACAATTAAAATGCTACATAGTTACTTTATCATGGTACACAATAATCCAAGTAGCTTAATTTGTGTTCTACTTAAATGAACCATGTACCATGTTTATTTAAATATTCCAGAATCCATAAACTATGTACCATGACACAATAACAATGTACCATGATTGTGAGGGCCGGTTCTTTTGGGCTGGATTTGGGCTGAAGTCGGCGGCCCTTGCCGACTTCAGTTCAAAATTCCTATGGGTTCGGAAGATCGGATTTTCCGGCGAGAAATCCGGACAAATCCGACGACGCCGCCGGAGAAGGGGGAGATAAGGATTCTTCCTCGGGTTTATAGGGACTGGGTTACCTCTGTTGATCCAGGAATATCTTCCTGTGGTGGAGCGTCGACGGTTCTTCGAGTGCCCCTGCCCTCGCCGGAACGCTCTTCGCCGGAGGTCGTGCGATCGGAGCCGCCCTCGCCGGTAAGTCCTCCCTCCTTGGAATGGGTAGTGGGTGTTCGTGCGGCTGGACGGAGGGGAGAATGGTTGATTCTTCCTCTCCGTTGAAGCCATGGGGTGTGGCCGGCAGTGAGAAAGCCACCGCCGGACTCCTCCTCTCCGGCAACCGTCTTGGGCGGCCGATCACGGGGATTGCCGCCGTCCCTTCGCTTGCTTGGGGGGGGGGGGGAGAGTGAGGGAGGGAGAGATGGATTTTGGTCGGCCGAGAGGTCCTGTTGCAGGCGGCAGTCTCCGGCTCAGTGCTCGCCGGCTGTCGGTCGGACGGCCACCGTAGGGGTCGCCGGACCTTCTTCCTTCTCCGGCGAGAACTCCGTGATGGTCGGACGGGAGGAT
Source organism: Areca catechu (assembly GCA_021397845.1). NCBI lineage: Eukaryota > Viridiplantae > Streptophyta > Magnoliopsida > Arecales > Arecaceae > Areca > Areca catechu. Next base: position 154,689,700 of record CM038050.1, on the reverse strand, counting down.
CGCCGTCGATCCTCCCTGCTTCTTCCATGGGTTTGGGTAATGCCATGGCCGTTGGAGGCGGGGCTCGGTTTGATCAAGCTTGGCTGGGCCAAGCCTGTTATGGGCCGGGCTGGGCCGGGCTGGCTGGGCCGGGGCGGGCTGGGCTGGGCTTGGCTGGGCCGGGCCTCGTTGGGCCGGACTTGGTTGAGCCATGCCCTGTTGGGCTAGGCCTTTTATCTTGAATGGGCCAACCCAGTACCGGCAAGAAGGAAAGTATTGTTTGGGGTTGCCCCAAGGGATTTATTTTATTTTTTTAAAATTAATGATATTAAATAATAAACAAAATAAATTGTGATGCAGGATCGTCATCCTCCTTGGAAAATCAGGATTAGTGCTGAGTTGGTGAAACGGTAAGTTATCACTCACCGATAAAATTTGCCATGCATGCTGTGAACCCATTACTTGACTTGTTAATAAATTTTATTGTTTATGTTCATGCTACATACATATATCCTGATGCGTTATGAAATTTAACCTTAGGCTAAAATGTAACGAATCATGGGGTGAGTTGGTTGTATTTGCTCCCTAGTCCGACTATGATCACACGAGGATCTAGACTCCTTTTGGGCCTCCAGCGGGGCTATCGCTGGCACATGACCGACGTGCGGTATGTGACACAGGAGTTGTTGTTTTATTCTAGCCCATGCTGGGAAGCATGTCCCTCGTGTGATACTCAGAGCTAGATTCCTTTTGGGCCTCCAGCGGGGCTATCGCTGGCACATGACCGGTGTGCGGCATGTGACACAGGGTCTAGACTCTTTTGGGGCGAGCCACGGGCCGATCGTGGCCATAGTATGAGGGACTAAGTGAGTGTGTTCGGATGGCCATCCTAAAAATTTGTATGATGTCAGAAAAATAAATAAAAAGGTTAATAATGGGAAATGGCTTATATATTTTGGTTGCTCCTATGTATGGAATTACTCTAGATTCATGGTAAATTTATATTTGTGACATGTGATGACTTACTGAGTTTAAGGGAAACTCATTCTTTTCCTTGCATTTTTTTTTCAGGATCAGAGGAACATGTGGGCCAGGGATTCAATCAGTGAGGCATAGGATCTAGTGGACACTATCATTTTTTTTTTATTTTATGAAATTAGATCATGATAAATGTATGACGGTTGGCTTTATGACAATTGAATCTACTTGCCTACTTTTGCTTTATTAATATAATGCCTGGTACTCATTTTTTGTAAGAAATGGTTGGTACAGGCCTGGTATGTTCCTGGAAAATATTGAATTCCCAGAACATACGGCCGTCTGTCGCACTTCTGGCCCTGGTCTTGGGTTTGGGGCTACGACAGATTTAGTGGTATCAGAGCCAGGCTTGTCTCAGAAACTAAAATGTTTTAGATAGTGAGAGCGGGGTAGAGATAATTAGGGCAAGTTTAAGTAAGGTCATATTATTAACTAACTAACATTTGTGCTATAGGTTTAATGGCTCGGACCGATCCATGAGGACATCGAATCAAAATGATCATGCATCTCGAGCTCATGATACTTCGCAGGCAGCGGGTCCATCTCGGGCGGCCGGCGCTTACATGACTCGTAGCCTATCACCTGATCAGGGCGAGAGTCGAGCAGTTAGTCCTCCTCCTCTGCAGCATGATATGAGGACAGCCAATTCTGATGGTCAGGTGGTAGGTCTTATCCAGGCTCTAACTGGACTTGTGCAGGAATTGAGGCAGCAGGGGAATAGGGGTGGTCAGTCATCTAAAATGGATCGGGGGATCACTGAATTTAAGAAGTTGGCGCCTCCTACATTTGAGGGTTCTACTGAACCTACTGAATCCTTGAAGTGGCTGAAAGAAATGGAGAAGGTCTTTGTCAGCATGGACTGCACGGATCGGGAAAAAGTTCGCTTTGCAGCTTATCAACTGCAAGGCGAAGCTTCGGAATGGTGGGATGCTGTCAGAAGACAATATGGCAATGAAGAGCCGATAACTTGGGATATTTTTTGCCAAGAGTTTTGGATATGTATTTTCCTAAAAGTCTCAGATTTGAGAAGGAGAGTGAATTTACCAGATTAATACAAGGAGGCTTGACCGTGACACAATATGAAGCCAAGTTTATTGAACCGCTTTGTCCCTTGGCCGGAGTTGGTGGCCACGGACTATATCAAGGCACGGAGATTTGAGAAAGGGCTTAAACCCAGGATTCGTGCTGGAGTAAGACCCATGCAGCTGGCCTCATACCGGGACGTCGTTAGTAAAGCAAAAATTGTAGAGCAAGAGGTTGATAATATGCAACAGGAGAGGGAACGGCAGCTGAGGAAGAGATCCAGACCTGATGGGCAGCGAGGGAACCAACACTCTGGCAAACAACCTAGACAGAGGGGAAATCAAAGGCAAGATCCAGGTCCTCAGCAGGGTAATGGTCCTCGTTGCAGAAGATGTCAAGGTTTTCATCTAGAGCAGGATTGTCGTTGGTTTTCTGGGGCTTGTTTTAATTGTGGTCAGCAGGGCCACAAAGCTATGAATTGCCCACGTTCTCAGAATCCTGGGAATCAGTATACCTTCCAGAATGCACCGCGACCGCCAGCACCTCCTCCTTCAAATGTTCCAGCTTTTAACCAAGGACAACCTATAGCTTATGGATCTGGTGAGCGCCAGAAGCAGAAGACCCAGGCTCGTGTGTATGCTCTAACTCAGCAAGATGCTCAGGCATCGAATGCTGTGGTGACAGGTAATTTCACAAGTTTTTTTTAGTTGATTTAATTGAGTGCAAATAATTATAAGTAAGAATTATCTGGTAGGTACCATCAAAGTAGTCTCTTCATATGCCCGTGTTTTATTTGATTCCGGAGCAACACACTCTTTTATCTCAACCGGATTTGCTAAGAAGGCTGGTATGGAACCAGTACCTCTAAATTTCGAGATCGGAGTATCCATTCCAAATGGGGGCATTATCATGGTCAACATGATTTGTCCATCCTGCACTCTAAGCATTGGAAACCATGATTTTTCATCCGATCTAATGGTATTGGAAATGGAAGAGTTTGATATTATTTTGGGAATGGATTGGCTAGCTTCTTATCATGCCACAGTAGATTGTTTCGGGAAGAGAGTAGTTTTCTACCCTCCAGGTCAGGAACCTTTTGGTTTCTTTGGCAGTGAAGGGAAGACCCCTACGAGAATGATTACAGCTATGCAAGCTAAACGGATGCTGAGGCAAGGTTGTGCAGGATATTTGGCCAATGTTATGGATCTCCAGCAAGAAGGAAAAGGGTTGGAAAATATTCCTATTGTGAAAGAATTTCCGGATGTATTTCCATATGAATTGCCGGGATTACCTCCTGACAGAGAGATGGAATTTTCTATTGATCTCTTACCTAGTGCAGAACCTGTGTCTAAAGCTCCCTATAGAATGGCACCAGCTGAATGAAAGAACTCAAGGAACAACTCCAGGATCTGCTCGATAAGGGATTCATCAGGCCGAGTGTTTCACCATGGGGTGCTCCGGTACTATTTGTCAGGAAGAAGGATGGGAGTCTGAGGTTGTGTATTGATTATCGAGAATTGAACAAGTTGACAATTCGAAATAAGTATCCCCTTCCCAGAATTGATGATCTTTTTGACCAGTTGCAAGGCGCTCGGGTGTTCTCAAAAATTGACTTGCGGTCCGGATATTATCAGTTGAAAATTAAGAATGAAGACATATCCAAAACAGCCTTTCGGACTAGATATGGGCATTATGAATTTCTGGTGATGCCTTTCGGACTGATGAATGCTCCGGCAGCTTTCATGGACATGATGAACAGGATATTCAAATCATATTTGGATCAGTGTGTAGTAGTTTTTATTGATGACATTCTAGTTTATTCCAAGAACCCGGAGGAGCATGAAAAACATTTAAGGAAAATCTTACAAATACTAAGGGAGCAGAGATTGTATGCAAAGCTGAAGAAATGTCAATTCTGGCTTGATAATATTTCTTTTCTTGGCCACACAGTCTCTAAGGAAGGAATATCTGTTGATCCAGCAAAGATTGAAGCAATTGTTGAATGGAATAGACCAACTAATGTGACAGAAGTCCGTAGTTTTCTGGGTCTAGCTGGTTATTACCGAAGGTTTGTGGAGGGATTTTCCCGTATAGCCTTGCCGCTGACCCAGCTAACCCATAAAGGGATTAAATTTGTTTGGTCTGATGATTGTGAGAAAAGCTTCCAAGAGTTAAAGAAGCGCTTGGTATCAGCTCCTATTCTTACCTTACCAACTGGAAGTGAGGGTTTTTCTATTTACAGTGATGCCTCCAGAAAGGGTTAGGATGTGTTCTTATGCAAAAGGAGAAGGTGGTGGCCTACGCATCTAGGCAGCCTAAAACACATGAATTAAACTACCCTACTCATGATTTGGAGCTAGCTGCTGTAGTCTTTGCCCTGAAAATTTGGAGACATTACCTGTATGGTGTATCTTGTGAAATTTTACTGATCATAAAAGTCTTAAGTATTTATTTACTCAGAAAGAGTTAAATTGAGGCAAAGGAGATGGTTGGAGCTGATCAAAGACTATGATTTGAAAATAAGTTATCATCCGGGAAAAGCAAATGTAGTGGCTGATACGTTGAGCAGAAAGGCCGGAGGTAGCTTGGCAACCTTAATCACTTCTCAAGGAGAAATTCTTCAAGATCTTGGAAAGCTGAATTTGGAAATCCAGATGCGTAACTCTACATTCTCACTTGCTACTCTTAAGATACAATCTACCCTGATTGATAGAATTAAGGCATCGCAGATGTGTGATTCAGAATTTCAAAAGATTAGAGAGAAGATACAATCTGGGATAATCTCAGAATTCCGAATTCATGAGGATGGATCCTTAAGATTTGGAAACAGGTTGTGTGTTCCAGGGGATGCAAGTCTAAAGAAGGAAATCTTGATCGATGCCTACAATGCTATTTACACTATTCACCCTGGAAGCACAAAAATGTATAGAGATCTTAAGGAGAACTTCTGGTGGAAAGGTATGAAAAGGGAAATAGCCATGTTTGTGGCTCAATGCTTAACTTGTCAGCAAATAAAGGCTGAGCATCAGAGACCAGCAGGACCTCTACAACCCCTAGCTATCCCTGTATGGAAATGGGAGAATGTCACAATGGACTTTGTTTCAGGATTGCCAAGGACTCTCAGAGGATTTGATGCTATATGGGTTGTTGTAGATCGATTGACAAAGTCAGCTCATTTTCTACCTATCAAGGTCAATTTCTCCATGGAAAGGCTAGCAAAATATATATCGATGAGATTGTTAGATTGCATGGTATTCCTGTATCAATTGTATCTGATAGGGACACTAGATTTGTTTCTCAATTTGGAGGAGTTTGCATCAAGCTATGAAAACCAAGCTGGAGTTTAGTACAGCCTTTCATCCTCAAACAGATGGGCAGTCAGAGAGGACGATTCAGACATTAGAAGATATGTTGAGAGCATGTGTTCTTGATTTAAAGGGTCTTGGGATGATCATCTGTCACTGATAGAATTTGTATATAACAACAGTTATCAAGCAACCATTAAGATGGCACCTTTTGAAGCTCTCTATGGGAGGAGATGTAGGACCCCGGTATGTTGGGATGATGTTGGCGAGAGGAAACTTTTTGGACCGGATATTGTGCTGTAGACCACAGATAAATTCAACTTATTAGGAAGCGACTGTTTACAGCTCAGAGTCGACAAAAGAGTTATGCAGATAATCGAAGGAGGGAACTGAATTTTCAGGAGGGGGACCATGTGCTTCTTAAGGTGTCCCCTACTAAAGGAGTTATGAGATTTGGGGTGCGAGGGAAGCTAAGCCCTCGGTATGTAGGTCCTTTTGAAATCTTGGAGAAAATTGGAGCTGTGGCTTATCGGCTTGCTTTACCACCATCTCTTGCTGGTGTACATAATGTTTTTCATGTTTCTATGCTGAGGAAGTATGTACCTGATCCAAATCATGTAATTGAATTGGGACCACTTCAATTCAAGGAAAATTTGTCTTATGAGGAACAACCAGTGAAGGTGGTGGATAGAAAGGAACAAGTCTTGAGGCGACGCGTCATTCCTTATGTTAAAGTCCAGTGGAGTAATCATTCAGAACGAGAAGCCACTTGGGAGTTAGAAGAAATCATGAAAGTTAAATATCCTCAACTTTTCCAGGACTCAGGTATGTAAATTTCGAGGGCGAAATTTTTTTTTTTAGGTGGGGAGAATGTGAGGGCCGGTTCTTTTGGGCTGGATTTGGGCTGAAGTCGGCGGCCCTTGCCGACTTCAGTTCAAAATTCCTATGGGTTCGGAAGATCGGATTTTCCGGCGAGAAATCCGGACAAATCCGACGACGCCGCCGGAGAAGGGGGAGATAAGGATTCTTCCTCGGGTTTATAGGGACTGGGGTTACCTCTGTTGATCCAGGAATATCTTCCTGTGGTGGAGCGTCGACGGTTCTTCGAGTGCCCCTGCCCTCGCCGGAACGCTCTTCGCCGGAGGTCGTGCGATCGGAGCCGCCCTCGCCGGTAAGTCCTCCCTCCTTGGAATGGGTAGTGGGTGTTCGTGCGGCTGGACGGAGGGGAGAATCCGGTTGATTCTTCCTCTCCGTTGAAGCCATGGGTTGTGGCCGGTAGTGAGAAAGCCACCGCCGGACTCCTCCTCTCCGGCAACCATCTTGGGCGGCCGATCACGGGGATTGCCGCCGTCCCTTCGCTTGCTTGGGGGGGGGGGAGAGTGAGGGAGGGAGAGATGGATTTTGGTCGGCCGAGAGGTCCTGTTGCAGGCGGCAGTCTCCGGCTCAGTGCTCGCCGGCTGTCGGTCGGACGGCCACCGTAGGGGTCGCCGGACCTTCTTCCTTCTCCGGCGAGAACTCCGTGATGGTCGGACGGGAGGATCGCCGTCGATCCTCCCTGCTTCTTCCATGGGTTTGGGTAATGCCATGGCCGTTGGAGGCGGGGCTCGGTTTGATCAAGCTTGGCTGGGCCAAGCCTGTTATGGGCCGGGCCGGCCGGGCTTGGCTGGGCCGGGCCGGGCTGGGCTGGGCTTGGCTGGGCCGGGCCTCGTTGGGCCGGACTTGGTTGAGCCATGCCCTGTTGGGCTAGGCCTTTTATCTTGAATGGGCCAACCCAGTACCGGCAAGAAGGAAAGTATGTTTGGGGTTGCCCCAAGGGATTTATTTTATTTTTTAAAATTAATGATATTAAATAATAAACAAAATAAATTGTGATGCAGGATCGTCATCCTCCTTGGAAAATCAGGATTAGTGCTGAGTTGGTGAAACGGTAAGTTATCACTCACCGATAAAATTTTGCCATGCATGCTGTGAACCCATTACTTGACTTGTTAATAAATTTATTGTTTATGTTCATGCTACATACATATATCCTGATGCGTTATGAAATTTAACCTTAGGCTAAAATGTAACGAATCATGGGGTGAGTTGGTTGTATTTGCTCCCTAGTCCGACTATGATCACACGAGGATCTAGACTCCTTTTGGGCCTCCAGCGGGGCTATCGCTGGCACATGACCGACGTGCGGTATGTGACACAGGAGTTGTTGTTTTATTCTAGCCCATGCTGGGAAGCATGTCCCTCGTGTGATACTCAGAGCTAGATTCCTTTTGGGCCTCCAGCGGGGCTATCGCTGGCACATGACCGGTGTGCGGCATGTGACACAGGGTCTAGACTCTTTTGGGGCAAGCCACGGGCCGATCGTGGCCATAGTATGAGGGACTAAGTGAGTGTGTTCGGATGGCCATCCTAAAAAATTTGTATGATGTCAGAAAAATAATAAAAAGGTTAATAATGGGAAATGGCTTATATATTTTGGTTGCTCCTATGTATGGAATTACTCTAGATTCATGGTAAATTTATATTTGTGACATGTGATGACTTACTGAGTTTAAGGGAAACTCATTCTTTTCCCTTGCATTTTTTTTCAGGATCAGAGGAACATGTGGGCCAGGGATTCAATCAGTGAGGCATAGGATCTAGTGGACACTATCATTTTTTTTTTATTTTATGAAATTAGATCATGATAAATGTATGACGGTTGGCTTTATGACAATTGAATCTACTTGCCTACTTTTGCTTTATTAATATAATGCCTGGTACTCATTTTTTGTAAGAAATGGTTGGTACAGGCCTGGTATGTTCCTGGAAAATATTGAATTCCCAGAACATACGGCCGTCTGTCGCACTTCTGGCCCTGGTCTTGGGTTTGGGGCGCGACAATGATATATTAACTACGTACCATGAAACATTAATTATGTACCATGATACATCAACTGTGTACCAATCTATATTCAACTAATTGAATACTTAGATAGTGCCAACAAGAGAGAGACTCTTTATGTGCATTCATTGAATCCTCAGCGTAAATTTTTGCTATCAAGGATTGTAATCCAGAATGCCTTTTCTAAGAATTGACATGCCATTGTAGGAGCACTAACTAGCACATTAGTTAGCCTTTGTCTCATCTTTTTGATATAGTTCAAAGTTCAAACCAAGGTTCACTGTCTTAGTATTGGACCACATACTGGTAAAATCCGAAGATAGTGTTGGTTTGCGATACAATAGATACGGTAATGTCAATATGGAGTGGTATGGCATACAGTATAGTGCGGTATGTCATGTACTAGGCGGTATAGGATAGTATATCAAAATTCAGACTAAGATTTACCATCTTGGTGCCAAACCTCATAGTCTCGTACTAGTACCATCCTTTATAATGTCGATACATAGTATGGTACGACAATGTCCATATGGTTAGGTATGGTGTACCAATATGTTATGGTGTACCTATGTTATGGTGTACCGGTGTTACAGTATTCCTTGTATCGGATGGTATGAGGTGCTATGGCAAACAACAGTTCAAACTATCATTCAGATTAATGCCATGGGTCAAAAACAATTAAAGCAACTTGGTACACAATTAACCAAACATGGTACAATCAAATATCTCACAAAAGGGTTCAGCACATAGCTCTTTCTCTCACTTCATAGTTTACTTATGATGCATTCTCATCCTCCATGGTGTAGTCCAATAACATTAACCTATTGCACATTCGAACATACATAGTGAATATAACATTAACTTGCTGCACATTCGAACATACATAGTGAATATAACATTAACTTGCTGCATATTCAAACATGCAAAGTGAAGATAAAATTTGGAATGTATTAAGATGTACAAAATGATATTCAATCTATTATAACATTAGATTTTACAATATGACATTAACTCACTGCACTGGTTAATGTTATATTCATTGTGAATGTTTGAATATGCAGCAAGGTTGATATTATATTCACTGTGTTTGTTTGAATGTGCAACAAGTTAATGTTATGTTCACTATGTATGTTTGAATGTGCAATATCATTCAAACATACACGGTGAACATGACATTAACCTACTACACAATCAATCATACAAAGTGAAGATTAAATTTGGAATGTATTAAGATTTATAAAATGATATTAAATCTGTTATAGCATCAGATTTTACAAGTGACATTAAGTAACAAGGCTATTTACACAATCATTATGTCATAATCTTTTGTACTAGACTTCTTCCTGCTATACAATTAGACCTTATTTTGCCCTCTTCGTGGTTCCTCAAGAAATGTCCTCTTCGTGATCTTTACATTTAGACCTTCTTTTGTGCCTTCAAGCTTCTATATATTTTAGTACATTTCAAACCACCTTCCACATATTGATTTAAACCATACATCATCCAGAAGGAAAACAATTGTCTGTTAAGACAAAACAACATTTCCTTTTCAAGTATGCTTTACAAATAGTTGAATAAGTTAGAAGACATCTTTGAAGTGCATTTTGGAAATATGTGGATTGTTCTCCTTCCTCTGTTAAACAAGGAAGAGAACAATGCAAAATATAGCCAGTTTGGGTAGCTTTTGTGACACCATGATTTGACATTTAATGTTGGATTTTGAGTACCAGTTGCATAAACTCATCCTAGTTATCATGTACATCATGTATCATAACCATTTTCTTTTTGAGTGTATAGTTAATAAATGACATGAAAGACCACCTCAAGTATGAAAGTATATACTATATAGTTCTTATGTGTTTCCTTGGTGATCCCTGAACTTGAGTTCACCAAGAAATCTTGGAAGATCACCATCATTAGAAATCAGAACAATACATCATCTAATCCTCCCAAATCTTCTAGTTGTGCTCCTAGTACATTAAATAGTACACTGAAAACATTATTCAACCAGACCTCCAATTAGCCAAATGTTTGTGGATCCTAATCTTCTATAATATATTATTTCAATTATAGCCTTATACGATCTTTCATGTAGACTTTCTTACTAACATTAATATCTCCAACCCTTTACTTTTAGTGAGTGAATTTTTGTTAAACAAGTAAAACAAAATCTTGGTACATCCTTACAGCCACCAAGCTCCCCCAGCCCGAAACCTTGTGGGTTGAAGGTGACTTGTAGGTAATCACTGGTTTCTTGAGAAACTCCATCCAAAACAAACTTGTGCCAACCTTCTAATCAATGACTCTAAACTATTTCATGAGGACATTAACTATGCAGCAAAAATATTCCACATCTATAAAGAAGCTAACCAACCTTTGAATTGGTTATCTAAACATGTACTATCCTCAAGGTCAACTTTCTTGACTTTGGATTATCCTACCAATCTCCAGGACATGGTCAAGTTGGATTATGTTGCTCTTATACAGGACAAAATGGAAAATAATCCCACATATATGTTTAGATTTGGTTAAGTATTTGACTAATAAGAGGCCTAACATCCTTTCCAATTCATTAGCAATCAGGGAAACTTAATCTATATGTGTTACCGATCTCACCGCCGCGCCCGTGCTTCGGAACCGCCGATCCTACTAGACCCCCTCGCTCCTGGGGCCTCCTGGCTAGACCGAACCTGCAAGGCAAGGTCAGAACACCCCGGCCGGGGATTCCGGCGAGGGAGCTCCAACGATCAAGTCAGTAGACGGCGAGAGGGAACAGATTCTCTGGGATGGGCCCCCACCGGAGTCCCGGACTCAGAGAATGTGCTAGCAAGAAAAGTGCTCGGGAGACCAGAAACCCGGCTGGGCTCCTTTGCCGAGCTCACGCCAAACGATCCCTCTTGGGACCTTGGATCTCGCTCTTGAAGCAGAGTTTTTCAGCCTTTGCTTCTGGTTGGCTTTACCTCACCTACCTTGTTGTCTCTTCTCTCCTTCCTATTATTTCCTCCCGTTGCCTGCTCGTTTCCTTCTCTCCGTCCCTTTCTCTTTTCCCTTCTGGCTCAGAGGGCCAGATGGCTTTCCGGCCTCGTTTGCCAAGCCTAGCGGGGAAAGAGTAAGGGAGGGGGGCGCTGGCCAGGCTGCCGACCAGACATCGGGCCGAGTGTGAGCGCTCTCCTCCCCAGGTGCCGGCGCTGTCCGTCATCGGGTCCTATTTTGTCAGAGCCACGTCTCTCGACTGCGGAACCTGTCGGGCCGACGTAAGTGATGTTTCGCGTGCCGCCGCCATCCGTACGGGGCGCCTTTCTCGGGGTGCGACGCGCACGGCTCGAGGGTCAACCTCGGAGCCTGCGCCTCCGCTCTTCGGGACCTTCTCTGTACGAGCTGGCCGACCTCGGCCGAGGTGGACCCCTCCTGGGTGGACACTTGGGGGGGTGGCAGAAGGGCGTTCGGCTTCGGCCGAGGTGGTCCCGTCTCCGAGCGCCACCTGGCGAAGGAGAGAAGGGGCCCGGCTCGACCTCGGCCGAGGTGGGACCGTCTCGGGGTGCCATCTGGCGAGGGAGCGGGGGAGCAGCCGACCTCGGCCGAGGTGGACCCCCTGGTGGGGCGTGGTAGTAGAAGGACGTTCGGCTTCGGCCGAGGTGGTCCCGTCTCCGGGCGCCACCTGGCGAAGGAGAGAAGGGGCCCGGCTCGACCTCGGCCGAGGTGGGACCGTCTCGGGGTGCCACCTGGCGAGGGAGCGGGGGAGCAGCCGACCTTGGCCAAGGTGGACCCCTCCTAGGTGGACACCTGGCGGGGCGGCAGAAGGACGCTCGGCTTCGGCCGAGGTGGTCCCGTCTCCGGGGGCCACCTGGCGAAGGAGCGAAGGGGCCCGGCTCGACCTCGGCCGAGGTGGGACCGTCTCGGGGTGCCACCTGGCGAGGGAGCGGGGGAGCAGCCGACCTTGGCGAGGTGGACCCCTCCCGGGTGGACACCTGGCGGGGCGGCAGAAGGACGCTCGGCTTCGGCCAAGGTGGTCCCATCTCCGGGGGCGACCTGGCGAAGGAGCGAAGGGGCCCGGCTCGACCTCGGCCGAGGTGGGACCGTCTCAGGGTTGCCACCTGGCGAGGGAGCGTGGGAGCAGCCGACCTCGACCGAGGTGGACCCCTCCTGGGTGGACACCTGGCGGAGCGACAGGAGGGCACAGGCCGAGCTCGACTTCGAGGGCAGGGGTAACGTCTCAGGGTGCCATCTGGCGAAGCGGCCGGAGAGCCCGGGCCGGGCTCGACTTCGGACGCGTGGGAGCCGCAGCTGACTTGGCCGAAAAACCTCCACGTGGCTCGAATCGTACTCGACGTAATCTGAGACCGGCCACGTCATCATTACAGCCGTAACAATATGCTTTACTATTTCTCTTTCCTTTCTTTTCCCAACATAAAAGATAGACTACTAATATTACTCTTACCATTACCTGCATCTTTTGATTCATGCTGATTTTTGAACCATTTTATTGCTGGTAATTCCTTAAATTTTAGTTACTTTCTTTTTTATGAACAATTTTACTTTTTTCTTTATTTTGAGTCTTAAATGCTATTTTTAAGTTTGGATAGTTTGTACAAGAGAATAATGTGTCTAATTTTTCAAAAACTTCAGTTATGGGCTACCTCAATGGTTGGCTGATACCAAGATGAATTGAGATACTTGTTTATTTTGGCTAAGATAGTGAGTTGGCAAAATCTAGAAAGAACTGAGATGTTTCAACTTTCAAGATCATATCTGATAGTACCAAAAACAAGATCTTGAAATATTGGCAGATTTGGTAAAATCAAGATTATTGTCATTTCAAGTTATTGATTTTCATGGCTTTCTATCACTAAAATATTTATTTATAATGTTTAGTAAAAAATGATATGTATCAGCCAACATCTTGGAATATATTTAGTTTATATCTATGAAATAAACAGTTATTTTGGTGTAAATATGAAAACACATATATACAACTTGTATATGATGAGTATCTTGTAAAAGAAAAATAACTAATTTGACCTAGACTATCTAGCAGAAAGGACTTTATATAGGCAACAAAAGTAAAATAACTTTCTTAGTTATCCTTGTTATGACATAAACATAATAATTACTCAAGGATGAAATAGATAAAGTGAGAAATAAATTATATAAATAACTAAATCTTAACACCCCCTCAATCTGAAATATATAGATCTTCTAGACCCAACTTGAAGCAGCAATTTTGAAATGAAGATTTGGGTAAAGCTTTCGTGAAAATGTCCATAGCCAGATCTACTAAAGGAACAAAGGTACAGGTATAATTTTCTTAAGAATAGCATCACGAACAAGGCAACAATCAACTTCGATATGTTTTGTTCATTCTTGAAAAATTGGATTGGCAGCAATATAGACATCCAATTGATTATCATAGAACATTTCCATAGGATCAAGATAAGAAAAACCATGTTCAAGCAAGAGTGTTTTCGGCCACATAAGTTCACTGTATGAGCAATTACATGATATTCTACTTCTGAACTAAAATGGGCAAGCATAATCTATTACTTACTTTTCCAAGTCACTAGATTTCCACCTAAAAAATATAATAGCTTGTAGTGAAGCATCAACTACCCCAGTCAACATTAATAAAGGTAGTGAGCTGATAGTGACCACTTTTCTTGTAAACAATTCTTTTATCAGGAGAATTCTTTAGATACCATAACACCCTACAAGCAGCTTCCTAATGATATTGTTTGGGTGAATCATAAACTGGCTCAGAACACTAACAGAGAAAGAGATATTGATCAGGCCTAGTCACTATAAGATATATCAACTTTCCAATCAACCATCTATATTAGGTACAATGAGATTTAGTTATTTATGTTATTTATTTCTCACTTTACCTATTTTATCCTTGAGTATTTATTATGTTATGGTGTTATAGCAAGGGTGACTTCGTAAGTTATTTTACTTATATTACCTAAATAAAGACCTTTCCACTTGATAGTTTAGGTCAGGTTAGCTATTTTTTTCAACACATCCCAAGATCATAGGGTGGGTTTTTTTACATGAGGATGTTGTGTTTTGTTACAACAAGAAGATATGTTGATATAGTTGACATGGGAAGTGTGTGTTTGACTCCATCAAATATCATATGAATTTGAATATGATTCAGACTCCCCCTCAAGTTGGACACCCAATATCATGAACTCCATACTAAGGAATTGAATGATGAAATCAATGATGTCATATTTGATGAAGACATCATGGACTTGTAAATTGGTTAGTGCATACATGATAATAATTAAGCCAGATTGTAGATTTTCACAAATAAAATTAATGACAATATATATCAATGTGATTTGTGCTTTCATAAAACACTGGATTTGTTGTGGCCCAGCTTGGCTTGGCCCATTAGACTGGCCTAGCCATGCCAACCACACCTAGCCGAGGTTGGACACGATTGTTGGAAGGAAGGACTCCCAAAAAAAGTCTTCCTTCCCTCTAATTCCTCCAAGCAAAGTATAGGTCTAGGGCCATTAAAACTATAGATCTCTTCTAAAAAATGGCTCCTCCATCCCCTAAAGCACTCTACCCCAAGCAAGCCTTCTTCTTCCTCCTTCCTTCTGATTTCTTCAATTCATAGTCGACCTCCCTTTTCACCGCATTCCCCGAAAATGGAGCTGATAAACCCTTGAAACCAAGGTACGAAGCCTAATTCATCTTCCCCTCCTTCTTTGCCAACTTTCCTTTGCCGATTGCACCCTGTCGACCATCGATTTTGCCTGAAAAATCCATGAAAGATATCCATGTTTTTCCCTTATTTTTGGTCAAGCTTTCTTCCCTTTTTTCGACCATCCCTAGCCCCATGCCTCGAGTCATGATGATCCACCTCCTTGCTACATTCCCCAGACATCTTAGCTACCGATGATCGGCCAATGGCTAGAAATATCAAAGAAAAGGGGATGGATCCCCTATTTTTCATGAATTTCCATGTCTTCTGGCTAGCCAATCACTATCACTAGCCATCCACCTTTTCCCACCATGGCTTCCACCCAATCATTGCTGATTAAACCGCCTCCCTTCCACCCCTATTCAGCCAAAAGATAGGAAGAAAGAAGAAGAAAGAAAAAGAAAGAATGAAAAAAGAAAACAAAAGCGAGAGTTTCTCTCTCTTCCCCTTCTCTCTTTCCCACTCTCTTGGTTCCCTTACTTTCTCTCTCTGAAAGGTCTACTTTCTCTCTCTAAAATTATCTCTCTCTACTCTCTCCTCTCTAGGTTGAACAAAGATCCAACTGAAAATCTTGATTCCTTGTTTATAAACCCAAGAAATCCATCAAAAAGGATACCCAAAATTGCTTTGATATCCTGTATGTTGGCTTGGTTTTGTTTTTCAAGTTTTTTCATGTTTTTCATCGATCGGTCATCACCATCGACTATCCACGATCCTCGAACCACGACTAGGCCCTCTGGCATAATTATCATGGAATCCGATGTGAATTTTTCCTTTAGAAGAGTTGAGATTTCTTTCTCTTTCTTTTTTATTTTATTTCTCCTCACTCATTTTCTCTCTAAAAAAATCACGATCCTAGTATGATCCATGTTTCCCATTATAAGAACTCGTGTTGATCCTAGTAAAGAGATCTTGAGTCAGTTTGGTGCCCAATTGGTCTATCGGATTGATCACTCAGCTAACAATCCCCTTATTATTATTTAAATATTATTAAGTTAATTGAATGAAGATAGATTATAATTTAATATTATAACTAGGATTAACAAAATCTTTCAATGAAGTTTAAAAATCTAGGATGAATGAGGTCAATAAATCTCGCACTTCATATTTCTTTAAATTATTATGTGTTAATGCATATAATTTGTTATTATTTATGAATCCATATTTTACATAAATAAAGGATTAGCATTTGTATATAAAATTTATGTTTTATTATGAAAAATGGCTTCATACATGTTTTTATGAAAAAGACATGTTTATGAAGCATAAATTAGATTATGCCATTTAATATTTTTCTATCTACGTACATGTATTTTGAAGAAAATGAAATAAGGATTTCAAAGACTCGGATAGCTATGAATGAATTCCTGTAATTAGGAAGGTCAACATCCGAAGCTAGCATCTACAAGAAACATGGCCCCATCTATGGATATAAATTGCCACAAGAAATAAAAACTCTATTGATTAAGAAACACTGCCTTATCATGGATACAAAGTGACCCTAGCATGAATATCTGTGAGCACTATTTTTGAAATATAATAAGAATATATGAGATGAAAGATTATGAATTTTATGATAATCATGTTTATGAAATGTTCATAATTTATTCATGCATGACTGGTTTTATAAATTACTTTATTATATTATATAATGAAAAGCTCTAATTGTGCTACCTATTACTTTTATAATGATGCATTATTCATATAAAAACTTATGCTTATCCAATAAAGATGCGTAAAATTTAATTATTGAGCTGGTGTAGCTTATACTCTTTTTTTTCTTTTCTTTATAAAGAAGTAAGGTTAGGAATGATGAACGATCCAAGCTTATGTCTACACTAGCGAGCTTGGAGTTTTTGCAATTGAAATTAGTGTTTTGAATACCTATGAACCGGTAGTTAAGTAATTATGAATCATGAGACTTGGTTCTAGTATTTTATTTCGGATTTAGATACTCTGAACTGATGTTGATTTAAATAATGATTTGAATTAGACCTCTTATTTCTATTTTAATTATAATGGATCTGTGAATTATATAAAATTGGACCATCACTAAGAAAAATGCAGTACCTTAAGATAGAACACCTTGTAGTGGGACAAAGAAAAAAAGACTTTAATAGTCACTAGACTCACTATAGTAGTCGGTCTAGTTGCTCTTGCTTAAATAATTACTCTTCATTCTCCCATGCTCTAGCAATCGCACCTTCCTCAATATAAATCACAACATGCTCATTAGAGTGAGAGAACTTGAAGAGGAAATAGAAGAGAAATTTCTATACGAGAACATATATAATCCACACCTATGTTAAGGTAGATCCAGAAAAAATATGATTGTGAAGCAAAGAGCAGTCATGTGATGAGGATCATGAGTATTGTCTGTCTACTCCATTCTAGTTGTAGAAGCCAAAACAAGAAGGCTGCATGAAGTAAGGCCACAAATGTGTGGTATCTGGATTTTTAATGGATGAGGTATTAGCTTTCATGGTGGCTCAAATCCCAAAAATAGCAAACAAAAACAACACCTAATATAACAAAACAAGCAAAATGATGAACATCAGGCAAGTAACAGATGGAAAGATGGCAACATAAATTCATTGAAAGGGCTGAAAGTACAAACAAAAACAATAATCAATTAAAGAGTACCATGTTCAGAAAAAAAGATTATTGCATTAGATGATAGCCTCATCAAAGAATCACAAACAAGTACATGAAGGGGGCTGATAAAATTGAAATTTCACATAGATATATTTTCTATAAATATTAGAATTTGAGGAGAAATATCGCCCTAGAGTATCGGGCCATAACTAAAAGACAAGCCAAATCATTCTAGGTAATTCAGATGATCATGATTTGATAGGAGATGCAAGGGTCAAAAATCAAAATTCCCTGCCGAGCGTGGTATGTTTTTTGAAGGCCAACAGTAAGCAAGAAGAATTGACTGACATTATCCATTAGCTCATGACCACTAGGGATAAACATTGTGCATAGGTGTTCTTGCTTGGATTTACCATGTAGAGGTAGACACCCAGGCCAAGCTTAGCCCAAAGAGTTATAATTGCAATTGGGGTAAATTTAGCTAGTCCAAGCAAACAAATGCATGATAAAATATTTCATCCCTTGCATTCATGATTTGATGAGATTGATGAGCGCTTCAAGGAATAATGGCTCATTATTGCTTAAAAAGGCAAGTTTTTTAGTGATGTATCCATACCATATATTGAGATGTATACCAAATATCATATTAATATAGTGCATAGGGCTGGAACAGGGCTTGGGTCAACCCGATTGGCTTCGGGATGGTGCGAAGTCGAGCTAGGTTCGGGCCAAGCCCGAAGTAGTTTAGACCAGGCTTGGGCCTAAAAACAGAACCTATTTAATTTTCAGGCCGGGCTTGGGCTTCCCCTTGGCCCGACCCGCCCAGCCCGAACCCTGTCCGAAAAAGGCCCGACCCAAGCCTGGCCCGTCAGCCGTTAATTTTAGGATTTTAATATTTTAAATTTTTTGGAATATGTATCAGTAATTAAAAGAACTATATTTTTTCATTTCATATTTAATTTGGCATGTCCAATCAGCTTTAATTTGGACTGGCCCGAATCAAAGCCTAGTTTGGGTCGGCCCATCGGGCTCGGGATGGTTTCAGGTTTGGCTTGGGCCGAATATTTTGAAAATAAATTGGGCCTAAGCTCGGTCCGAAGGCTATTTTTTTTTTGGGTCGAGCTCGTGTAGGGGTTTGGCCTGGCCCTGCCCGGCCCAATTCCAACCCTAATTGTACATACATCGGATTATGCTGCAGTGGGCTATTTAGCTATCAACTTTGTATTATATTTTATCAAGTTTTAATATGTATGTCTAATTATAATTCATTATCATTTGTGTCACACCCCATTTTATATTTGCCATATTGGCATATACACTCATATCCATATCCCTTATATGAGCATGTGCTCCATACGTTTGCAAGGACTTTGTTTGTTTATCAAGAAAAGAAAAAGGAATTTGTCTGCAACTTGTCACTTAAATGATGGAATTTGTCAGCTAAACTTCAAATATAAGATAAATAGAAGTTCTAACCTAATATGTGATGTCCTAGTCTACTAGATTGGCCCATCACAAAACCAGCCCAAACCCCACCCAAACATTTAAAAAAAAATTGTGGGACTCTTCTTCTTCCTTGATTCGGGTGAGATGAGAACTCCTAGGCAAGGTTTTAAATCCCATGGAAGGACTATCCTAATTTTTTCATGAAATAGGATGCACTGCTATCCCCTTCCATCCCGACACTTGGATCAGGGGATGTGTCGAGACATCCAGATCGAGATGCTGGGATACTAGCGGGACATCCTATACTAAATACATGAAATGATACCTTTTTTGGGAATGTTCCAGTGTCCCATGGGACATCCTGCTAGACCTGAATGCTTGCTCCTAGGACCATAAAAATCCTAGGAAATTTCTATATGAATCCCTTTTACCCTCCCACATGGAGCATTGCACCTCCTCTTCTCTTTCTCCCATTCATAGCTTCCTATTCTTAAGCCTGCCAGAAATCAAGGCTAACGAGCTCGCCAGAGCAAAGGAAAGACCTCGATCTTTCTCCTCTTTGATTTCTCTTCCTTCCATGATCTTAAACCATCCTACACGGTCAAAGAATCAGTCAAAAAATTGACCAAAAATGGCCCAACACTTGTTTTCCCTATTTTTTAGTCTTCTTTCTCCCTTTTTTCGACCACGGGTGCCGCCGCTACTTGACATCGGACTCCTAGTCAATTCACCTGGCCTCCATACAACTCTCCATGGCCGAGCCATGGCCAACGGTGAGTGACTAATAGCCCAAAAATGAAAAAAGGACTTGGTTCCCCTATTTTCCAAGCTCTTTTTTCATTATTTTCTACTAGCTGGTCACTGCCACCGACCGTCCACCACTAACCACCACTGGCTGCCATCATCGGCCGCCATCCTTTGATCACAGCCACTGCTTCACCAGCCTCCCTTCCTCCGCTGTTCGGCCAAAGAAGAAGAAAGAAACGAAGGAAGAAAAGGGGCAAAGAGAGAGAAGAGTTATCTCTCTCCTTTCTAGGATTTCTCGCTCTACCTTCTCTCTTCCTTTCTATCTGAACCATGGATCCCAGTGCTTAGTGTCATATTTTCTATTATGAATACAAATTTTTTAGAAAAAGTGACCTGGAATTTCTTTGATATCCATGTAGTATGCATGATCCCCTATTCTTTGAACATTGTCCATGTTTTTTGCTGGCCAGTCATCGCTGCCAGTTGTCCATAGTAACCAACCTCGGCTAGACCCTCAAGCACAACTCCTATTGGACCCAATCTAAATTTTCTTCTTTTGGAAAGATATGGATTGTCTCCCTTTCTCTCTATCTTATTTCTCTCCTCACCCACTCTCTCTCTAAGAAGATTATAAATCTTGCTATTGAGTCTTATCTTCATTTCTTATGGATCCATGTTGATCCTCAACTAAGTCCTAAACCAACTTGGTGCCCAAGTAGCTAAGCTGATCATCCCAATCTTGATTTGAAATCCATTATTGATGAACCCTATTGATCAATCTATCTAATTCATGCTTCATAATTTCTTGATCAAGTCATATAAATCTGACCCACCCAATTTATTAGACCAATCACCCAATCAATAATTTCCTTTCTTATTATTTAAATCTATTGAATTTATTGAATAAGAATTGATTATGATTTTAATATTTTAAATAGGATTAGGAAATTCGCTTAACGAAGTCTAAAGATCTAGGATGGATGAGATAAATAAATTTTACGATCCTTATTTATTTAAATTATCATGTTTTAATGCATAATTTCTGTTATTGAAAAAATCATGTTTTTTCTTAGAAACCAAGATCAACATATATATTATGAACATCATGCATTATTATAAAAAAGTGATTTTATGAATCTTCTAATGAAGTTGGCATGTTTATGAATTATGACTTTGATCATGTCTTTTAGTTGCTTTTCATTATTTATATGTATGTTTTAAGAAAAAGTATAAGAGTTTTAAAAGCTCTCAGGTAGCTATGAATGAATGACCATAATTGAGAAGGTCAACACCTGAAGCTAGCATCCAAAAGAAATATAGCTCCGCCAACAGGTTTAAAGTTGGTACAAGAAACAAAAACTTTATCGATTAAGAAACATGACCTTGTTACGAGTACAAAGTGATCATAGCAAGAATATCTATAAGCACTATTTTGGAACATGATAAAGAAGATTATTAATTTATTATACATGTTTATGAAGTGTTCAAGAATTATGCATACATGATTATCCTTATTACTTTTTGTATCATGCTATGCTATGAAATGCTTTACTTTGTAATCTCAATTAATTTTATAATGATGTATTATTCACGGAAAAACCTATACTTGATGCAATAAGAAAATGTACATTTTACTTATAGAGCTGGTATAGTTCATCTCTCTTTTCCTTTTTTTAGAGAAATTGGATTACTAAGGATGAAAAGTGGTTCAAGCTTTGGATATCATGTTAGAAAAATAATTTTATAGTAGATTTGAGTTCTTTGATTGATTATAAATCTATAGTTGGCAACTTTCTAAAATTTAAGGTTATGGATTTTGATATTTTATTTTATATTTAGTTGCTTCGAATTGGTATTATTTAATTATTCAATAGATAAAGATTTGATCTTTTATTTTTATCTAAGATTATGAATGACCGACTTCGAGTTATCATTGGCTGTACCCCTTAGTAGCATGGCTATGTTATGTCGGATTTAAGGCATGATATTTAATGGTATCAAAGCTTAGGTTATAATCATTAGGGACTATGACTTAAATTATTTTTGAGCTTAAGGTTATGATCACTCGAGACATAATAGTAGTAGCAAAAATGAATTAAAAATTTAGATTTCTAAGCATAGGTATTGTGATAATTTGTGCATAAGGTTTGGCATATGAAGAGTACAAAAGAGCTGCATGATTGTTATCCCTGATCTTAGTGATGAGGTTAACCTAACATGGGTGTAAGAGAGCTGGATTAGTTATGCTTCTAATTTTGATTAGTAGGGCTGACCTAAGGTAGGTACAAGAGGCGTTTGCTAGTAATTAAGTTATATTATAGCAAGTGTACTTAATAAAAATTCCAAACTTGTTATGGGTGTAAACTATGATAACATTTTGGTTTTATTTTGATGCAAATTTGAGCTTATCAACAAGGAGAAGTGTTTTAGAGTATGACCTAAGAAAAAAATTATACATGAGAGAGGAATATTCTTCAAGCATCAACTCTATAAGATGGTCATGTATGAAACTCACATGTAGATGAAAAAATTATTTGGTTCTACTGGTGGATTAGGTTTTATGTGAAGACATGGATATTCATCTTAATGAAATCTTTGATCATTTAAATTACTATGTTTGGATAGGATTACTTGATTTTTTATATATTTGTTCGAATTTATGGGGAGTGTTGGACTTTAAGTCTAAGTTTAGGCTTATGAGAAGATCTAGGATATGTTGCTACCGTTGTTGAATTACATAGAGAAATTAGTTGTAGAAGACTGAAATGAGTTTAACATGTAAGGGACAGGATTTCATGTGAGTGTATTGATTGATGTTAGGGATCATGGTATAGATAGCTCTATGAGAAATAGTATGATTAATTTTACTCATATGGGCATTGACTTGGAGTTATCTAATCTGCTAGAGTTTAGAGTCAACCATCTAAGAGAATAATTGATCTTGATTATCTAACTAAACTATCATGATTAATTTAAATTGGACTAGAGTTATTGAGTCTTGGCAGAGGTGGACCCTCTTGGGGTGCCACCTGGCGAGGGAGCAGGGGGCCGCCAGCTTCGGCCGAGGTGGACCCCTCCTGGGTGGACACCTGGCGAAGTGGCAAAGATAGGCTCGACTTCGACCGAGGTGCACCCGTCTTGGGGTGCCACCTGGCGAAGGAGCAGGAGAGCCCGGCTCGATCTCGGCAGAGGTGGACCCGTCTTGGGGTGCCACCAGGCGAGGGTGCAGGGGGCCGCCAGCTTCAGTCGAGGTGGACCCTCCTAGGTGGACACCTGGCGAAGTGGCAGAGGGGGGGCTCGACTTCGGTCGAGGTGGGCCCGTCCTGGGGTGCCGCCTAGCGAAGGAGCAGGAGCGCCATTTCCCGAGCGGGGAATTTTGAAAGAAAAATCCACGTGGCAACGGCATCCAGCTGGATCTGACACACGTTCCACGTTAGCGATGTAGCCATATCACCATGCAATCACTCTCTTCCACTTAAAATCATCTTAATCCTTCTGCGTCCTTTGTGAAACTTTTTGGTTTTTTTTTTCACTCCCCTTTCTAGAATCAAAACAATTCCCTTGACTCCCTTCTCCACTATCCGCACCACTTCTCCTTCTCTTCCCTAAAATTTCTACATTCCTAAAATAATTTATGCACTTCCTAAATAAAGCTTGATAAAAAATAAATAAGAAGATTTTCTACATTTCTTAAAATAGTTAATAGGAGTTCGTATATTTCCTAGAATAATTAACAATTTTTTCATATTTTTTTTCTAAAATAATTAACAATGGTCCGGTGATGATGTTTTAATGACTTAAGATGCATGGGGACTCTAAATGGATGGTTTTAAATATTTTATAAAATTTCTACATCCCTAAAATAATTGTGCATTTTTTAAATATCTCGATAAAATATTAATAGGTACATAAATTATTAATAATTAAGAATAGTCCCACTCAACTCCTCTTAGAGATGATGATGCTTAGCTTGGCCTTGGAGCAAGCCAAACCCTTTACGGTCCAGATGGCTTATGTGGCCTATTATATTTGGCTCTCCAGGAACAGATGGGTGTTTGAATCAAGAACGCTATCTATGCTGTTTGTCCCGGGGCATACCCTGATTCAAGTGATGGAAGTGCTTCACTTGGAATCAGCTAATTTAACCTTGATGATTTGGACCGGTAGGGTTTCCGACCAACTCTTCGAGCGACCCATAGGATATTTATTTCCTGAGAGTTCCCAACTCTGACTTTTCTTAAGGTCAATTTTGATGACAGCGTGGTGGGTGGCGATAGAGAAGCAGGCTTCATAATCAGAGGCCCAGACTCGAGATTGGTGGCAGCGGGAGGTAGCCATTTATTTGGACCCTCTATGACTGGTGATTGAGAGCAACTCTTCTTCTGTTGTTGATTGGATTCGGTCCTATATTAAGGAAGCTGTCATCCATCCTTTGCTGCAAGATATTTTCTTTTTATTGTAGGGAATTATTTTGCTGTTCATCCAGCATATTTACCATGAAACAGACTCTGCTACCGATTTGTTCATTTCTTTTATTGCCCAGTATTTTGAAAATGTGCTTTGAACTATCTCCGATTCCTTTCCTAGCCCATTTAGAGATGTTTTATACTTTGATCTTTGTAATTATATTCGTATCAAATTTGTATGAGTACTCTATCTAATTAAATAAATAAATAAATAAGGATAGGATGCTTTACTTGGATATTGGTGGTGCCACCGGTGCTTACGGAATAAAAAAATTCTCCCACAATACAAATCCAGAATAAAAGAAAGGAGGTAAGGAAAATTGAAAAAGAAAAGGGCTGGCTCAAAGCCCCGTCCAGGGAACAATGGTTCTTGTCCAAAGTCAACAGCCCGTTGATAGAACATGATGTCATTAACGTTGCCCATGACGTGTCATTCTCCAATACGTTGTATTTGCTTGAAGACAGTACACGTGAGGAACATCACTCTGCTTGCTTGGTCCAAAGTCCGCAGAACCCTTCGACAGTTCGTTCCAAACCCAACTTCAATTTCAAAATACGAAACCGGCAGCCGCCCAGTCTCGCCTCCATCGGTAATCGCCGGCTTTTAACGGTCTTTCCCAAACCGAGTCGAAGATCGAAGACGGTCTTTCCCAAAACAAATCGAGGACGGAAGACTGTTGTTATATTTAAAGCGCGTATATTCAGATATCGTTCGCTCCATCCAGAAACCGTGTCCTTCTTTCTGATCACCGACGGAGTCTCCGTCTCGTCTTCTTGGGCGGTCATCTTTTTCCCCTTCTTATCCTCGAGTCCCTGATCTTTGTTTGCTCTGCTCGCTCCTCAGCTGAAGCCAGCCAGCAAACATGGCAGTCTTGCCACCGGCACCTGGTTATATATTCTATCCAACGGACGAGGACATCTTAAATTCCTTCCTCAAGAAGAAGCTCCAACATCTGCCACTCCCGTCCAACATGATCCAAGAAGCCGATGTTTATGGAACCCACCGAGCAACCTTACCGGTAATTAGTAGAGATATATAAAGATTAGCGCACATGAACCTTACTTTCTCATCTTCTTTTATCTGTATTCGGTGCCTGGTTGGGTTCCTAACTCGTCAGGCTTTCTTGGATTCCTCTTTTTCAGCTCAGTTTGCCATGACAAATAAATTTTTTCAATGGTTCTTCTTCACATGGACCACACAAAAGCACCCGGATGCAAAAAACAGCACCAGAGCTTCTCGGGTTGCAGGCCCAGGTCGATGGAAATCCACCCAATCTGTGAGACTGGTTCGCAATGACTTTGGCCGGGTCATTGGCTCCAAGCAAAAATTTTGCTACATGGAACACACCACCCAGGGCAAAGGAGAGAAAACCATATGGCTCATGGAGGAGTATTCCATCAAGAGCCTTAGGACCGGAGGTGGTGCAGATATGCCCAAGGACAAAAAGAAGGTACTTGTTATGTTTTCAGAAATATCACATGCCTCTTATCATGGTTCTACTTGTAATAATATCTTTTGTTACCATATCAACTCTATCTCTCTTCCTCTATGCATGGCAGTTGGATGATTGGGTGGTGTGCAAGATTTACTTGAGGCCAAGAACTTGCGAAGAACCTTCTGGTATCAAAGTCACTGCAATGAAAATCAGAAATTTGGAGAGGCCAGAAATAAGGAATCAGCCTTCTATAACCTCAAAACATGATAGCTTGATTTCTCAGATAGCCAACACACCCTCCCACATCTCATCGATGCATCTGATAGAGAAATGGTGTCTTTCCAAGCTCCTTGTATATTGCTTGATGACGACATACCTCAATATCTGGCTCCTCAGTATATGGATAGTTTTGGATCACTCCATCCTGAACATCTAGCTGGTGCACATAATGAAGACCTTGATTATGCTCTTCAACACGAGACAGCTGGTCTTCCGGAGATTCCTCATCCGCTCTATCATGAACAACTAGCTGACGCACCTAATGAAGTGCTTCATTGTGCCACTCAACATGATATGGGCAGCCTTCATAAGATTCTTCATCCATGCTATCACGAGCAGCTGGATGATGCCCCTAACGAAGGCCTTCATTATGCTCCTCAACATGATACGGGCGAACAACTAGCTGGTGAACCTGATGAAGGCCTTCGTTATGCTCCTCAACATGATATGGGCAGCCTTCATGAGGTTCTTCATCCATTCTACTGCAAACATCCAGCCGATGCACCTAATAAAAGCCTCCATTATTCTCCTCAACATGACACGGGCATTCTTCATCCATTTTGCCATGAACAGCTTGCTAGTGCCTATGATGAAGGCCATGATTGTGAGCCCACCAGCATGAAGCAACTTGATTTGGGGAGCCTTCCTGAGGTTCTTCCTCCACTCGACCTCTCCGAGCTATCCATTGGAGAGATGCTCAAAATATTAGATGATCTGCCTGATGAAGCCCCCAGCGGGCATTGAAGAGCATCATATAACAAGCCCTTCTCTTTCTTGGTTGCTTGATTAGAAGTTGCAGGCAACACATCCTAGTTTTTCATAGGCCGGTGATTTCTGATGTTTTGTAATGTATTTATCATCATTATATGGGCATTAGCATAGTGTACATGTGATTGAAGATGAATGTTAGGGCTATGTATGTTGAGTTTGTAATGGTTGTGTTAGGAAGATACAAGCAGTTTTGCATAGCAAGAAGTTAAAAAATTGTGTGCTTTGTAACATATATTATTTTGTATCTATGTGATATTTTACAATCATTTTGGATATTTAATCATGAATGGATTCAGTAAATCATAGCTTTTGTAACTCTTAATTGATTCATTAGACAGCTAGCACCACCCAAAGGGACAAAGATGCAAAGCTTTGCTTTGAGAATAAACAGAGGTACAACAACTGCTGTCCAAAACTCTGATTGATTTTGAAGGCTGCTGAAATTTGATTAACACTTGAACCTGAAGGCTGAAAGATGCTATTCTAGAGCTATAACAGAACCTGAGATTGAATGGATTAGAAAGGATCATCATCTATACGGTACCAATAACATTCATCGAGGGGTACAGCAGCGTAGCAGAAAGTATCTACATGGCTGAGGGCAGCAGGATGGGAACTGAAGAGAGACGGGTGTGCTTCAATTTTAGTTGCAGAAACTGACTTTTTAGTCATCATTTGTCAGTGAGGAGCCAAATCTTAACAAATTTGGTATGAAGCTTTTGGCTGCAAAGGGAGGACCAATCTTTTTATAAATTAAGCCCCTTTAAAGCTATGTCCATAATTGACATGGAGGAATACTCTTGCATTCCATTCCTTTTAGTATACCGATGCCATAGCTGCAAGGAGAAAGAGAACAATAGGTTGAGCTGGTTTGTTGAAAGATCTATCTCTCCATGCTAAATGATATGGTCAGGATGTTCATAGCCATTTGTGTAGGATAGTTGCTGCAGGTTGCCCTTAGATGATCTGCCTACATGGTTGTGTAAGTGGGATGCTTCCTGTGATAATATACACATAGCTGTAACCTGTGAACCTGTAAAGTGTAATCCTAGCCCACATTGTGTGTGTCATATGTTAATTTGCATGTGTGCATAAAGTTTGAGACATTCGTCACTCTGGACTTGTATGAATTTTGAAATATGTACACTAGATGGATGTTCAAGTCATGAAGACACCTCATTTGTTGCACAATGTGTGATGCCCCATTTTAAATTTTGATGAGAGGTTATTATGAGAGGTTTTTAGACTAGCATGAGGTCATTGTGAGAGGTTTGGTTGCACCATTGATGGGTCATGGAAATCTTTCCCAAGGACAGCAACTCAATAACATCTTAAGAAACTCATCTCTATACTCTATTATTTTATTTTTTCTTGTTCTCATTTTCTTGTGTTTTGCATTTAAAGGGTATGAGTCTTTTGCTTATGTATATGGATTTATATTCCAGCGAGTGGTGAAACATTTCAAAACTTGTAAATAAATTGCTCTAGCTAATCTTATTAATATTTTCCAACTTAATTGATGGCTATCTCGCCCTTGTTTTGAACCTGTAGCTTTGCGGGCTCCATTTCTGCTGTTTGGTAGCCTCCCTGTCACCTTCTCCTCCTTTCTTTTCTTTCCCTCCCCCTATCTCTATCTCTCTCTAGCTCATGGAGGACCAAAGAGCCCCAAAGACCTCAACACCCCTTCGAGGGTCTCCACAGCCCTTCCCCTCCAGCCTCCCCCTCCCCCCTCTCCCCTCAATCCTCCCCCTCTTTCCCTCTTTTCCTTACTAGTTCCCTCATTTCTATGTGGTTCAAGACCAATATAGTCCGATATGGGGGTATACCGACTCATACCACTAGCCAGCCATCATGGGTCTGGTTTCAAGTTGGCAAACCTTGATGAAGGCCCATTTAGAAAATTTAGAAGTCATGTAGAGTTTGAGAACTTAAAATCAAGACCAACGAGAGGTTCTCCTATATGTTCATTTGTAGGTTGAGCCAATATATGGTCGATGGATAGGCTTTCCTCTTAGTGGTGTACCAGCGATCTAATGTCTCATAGTACAATCCGATATGGAGCATTTTTTTGGGCTTTGCAGTTTACTTACGATGAGTGCTCATTCACCATGTTGGTTTATAGGCTTACAGTGGGCTAGTTTGGATGGTACAGAATTAAAGCAACTTATTTCCTGGTTATCCCAACATGGTACATGATTAATGAATTATGGTACAAAGTTAATTTGTTATGGCACTAGTTAACTTGTATTGGTACATAGTTAAAGTATCATGGTACACAATTGAGGAATCATTGTACACTATTAATGTATCATGGTACACAGTTATTCTAGCATGGTATATAATTACTATAGCAGTGTACATAGTTAAGGAATCATTAAACATAATTAAATTAACATTATACACAATTTAATGTATTATTGTATACAATTAATTAAATATAGTATACAAGTAATGTATCATGGTACAAGGGTAAATGTATCATGGTAAATAGTTAACATAGAATGGTACATAGTTAATCTAACATGGTACATAGTTAAAATATCATGGTAATATAAAATGGTATACAATATAAAATGCTACATAGTTACTTTATCATGGTACACAATAATCCAAGTAGCTTAATTTGTGTTCTAGGTTAAATGAACCATGTACCATGTTTATTTAAATATTCCAGAATCCATTAACTATGTACCATGACCCAATAACAATGTACCTTGATATATTAACTAGGTACCATGAAACATTAATTATGTACCAGATACATCAACTGTGTACCATCTATATTCAACTAATTGAATACTTAGATAGTGCCAACAAGAGAGAGGACTCTTTATGTGCATTCATTGGATCCTCAGCATAATTTTGCTATCAAGGATTGTAATCCAGAATGCTTTTCTAAGAATGGACATGCCATTGTAGGAGCACTAACTAGCATATTAGTAGCCTTTGTATCATCTTTTGATATAGTTCAAAGTTCAAACCAAGGTTCATTGTCTTAGTATTGGACCACTACTGGAAAAATCCTAGATAGTGTTGGTTTGCGAACAATAGATATGGTAATGTCAATAGGAGTGGTATGGCATATCAGTATAGTGCGGTATGTCATGTACTAGGCGGTATAGGATAGTATATCAAACTATGATTCAGACCAAGATTTACCATCCTGGTGCCAAACCTCATAGTCTCATACTAGTACATCCTTTATAATGTCGATACATAGTATGTACGACAATGTCCATATGGTTAGGTATGGTGTACCAATATGTTTGGTGTACCTATGTTTGGTGTACCGGTGTTACAGTATTCCCTGTATCGGATGGTATGAGGTGCTATGGCAAACAACAGTTCAAACTATCATTCAGATTAATGCCATGGGTCAAAAACAATTAAAGCAAGGTACACAATTAACCAAACATGGTACAATCAAATATCTCACAAAAGGGTTCAGCACATAGCTCTTTCTCTCACTTCATAGTTTACTTATGATGCATTCTCATCCTCCATGGTGTAGTCCAATAACATTAACCTATTGCACATTCGAACATACATAGTGAATATAACATTAACCTGCTGCACATTCGAACATACATAGTGAATATAACATTAACTTGCTGCATATTCAAACATGCAAAGTGAAGATAAAATTTGGAATGTATTAAGATGTACAAAATGATATTCAATCTATTATAACATTAGATTTTACAATATGACATTAACTCACTGCACTGGTTAATGTTATATTCATTGTGAATGTTTGAATATGCAGCAAGGTTGATATTATATTCACTGTGTTTGTTTGAATGTGCAACAAGTTAATGTTATGTTCACTATGTATGTTTGAATGTGCAATATCATTCAAACATACACGGTGAACATGACATTAACCTACTACACAATCAATCATACAAAGTGAAGATTAAATTGGAATGTATTAAGATTTTAAAATGATATTAAATCTGTTATAGCATCAGATTTTACAAGGACAAGTGACAAGGCTATTTACACAATCATTATGTCATAATCTTTTGTACTAGACTTCTTCCTGCTATACAATTAGACCTTATTTTGCCCTCTTCGTGGTTCCTCAAGAAATGTCCTCTTCGTGATCTTTACATTTAGACCTTCTTTTGTGCCTTCAAGCTTCTCTATATATTTTAGTACATTTCAAACCACCTTCCACATATTGATTTAAACCATACATCATCCAGAAGGAAAACAATTGTCTGTTAAGACAAAACAACATTTCCTTTTCAAGTATGCTTTACAAATAGTTGAATAAGTTAGAAGACATCTTTGAAGTGCATTTGGAAATATGTGGATTGTTCTCCTTCCTCTGTTAAACAAGGAAGAGAACAATGCAAAATATAGCCAGTTTGGGTAGCTTTTGTGACACCATGATTTGACATTAATGTTGGATTTTGAGTACCAGTTGCATAAACTCATCCTAGTTATCATGTACATCATGTATCATAACCATTTTCTTTTTGAGTGTATAGTTAATAAATGACATGAAAGACCACCTCAAGTATGAAAGTATATACTATATAGTTCTTATGTGTTTCCTTGGTGATCCCTGAACTTGAGTTCACCAAGAAATCTTGGAAGATCACCAT
This sequence comes from Areca catechu, assembly GCA_021397845.1. NCBI lineage: Eukaryota > Viridiplantae > Streptophyta > Magnoliopsida > Arecales > Arecaceae > Areca > Areca catechu. The sequence goes on along the minus strand of CM038050.1, from coordinate 154,658,412 downwards.
CATTAGAAATCAGAACAATACATCATCTAATCCTCCCAAATCTTCTAGTTGTACTCCTAGTACATTAATAGTACACTGAAAACATTATTCAACCAGACCTCCAATTAGCCAAATGTTTGTGGATCCTAATCTTCTATAATATATTATTTCAATTATAGCCTTATACGATCTTTCATGTAGACTTTCTTACTAACATTAATATCTCCAACCCTTTACTTTTAGTGAGTGAATTTTTGTTAAACAAGTAAAACAAAATCTTGGTACATCCTTACAGCCACCAAGCTCCCCCAGCCCGAAACTTGTGGGTTGAAGGTGACTTGTAGGTAATCACTGGTTTCTTGAGAAACTCCATCCAAAACAAACTTGTGCCAACCTTCTAATCAATGACTCTAAACTATTTCATGAGGACATTAACTATGCAGCAAAAATATTCCACATCTATAAAGAAGCTAACCAACCTTTGAATTGGTTATCTAAACATGTACTATCCTCATGGTCAACTTTCTTGACTTTGGATTATCCTACCATCTCCAGGACATGGTCAAGTTGGATTATGTTGCTTATACAGGACAAATGGAAAATAATCCCACATATATGTTTAGATTTGGTTAAGTATTTGACTAATAAGAGGCCTAACATCCTTTCCAATTCATTAGCAATTAGGGAAACTTAATCTATCTGCTTTACTATTTCTCTTTCTTTTCTTTTCCAACATAAAGATAGACTACTAATATTACTCTTACCATTACCTGTATCTTTTGATTCATGCTGATTTTGAACCATTTTATTGCTGGTAATTCCTTAAATTTTAGTTACTTGCTTTTTTTATGAACAATTTTACTTTTTTCTTTATTTTGAGTCTTAAATGCTATTTTAAGTTTGGATATTTGTACAAGAGAATAATGTGTCTAATTTTTCAAAAACTTCAGTTATGGGCTACCTCAATGGTTGGCTGATACCAAGATGAATTGAGATACTTGTTTATTTTGGCTAAGATAGTGAGTTGGCAAAATCTAGAAAGAACTGAGATGTTTCAACTTTCAAGATCATATCTGATAGTACCAAAACAAGATCTTGAAATATTGGCAGATTGGTAAAATCAAGATTAATGTCATTTCAAGTTATTGATTTTCATGGCTTTCTATCACTAAATATTTATTTATAATGTTTAGTAAAAAATGATATGTATCAGCCAACATCTTGGAATATATTTAGTTTATATCTATGAAATAAACAGTTATTTGGTGTAAATATGAAAACACATATATACAACTTGTATATGATGAGTATCTTGTAAAAGAAAAATAACTAATTTGACCTAGACTATCTAGCAGAAAGGACTTTATATAGGCAACAAAAGTAAAATAACTTTCTTAGTTATCCTTGTTATGACATAATAACATAATAATTACTCAAGGATGAAATAGATAAAGTGAGAAATAAATTATATAAATAACTAAATCTTAACACTCCCCCTTAATCTGAAATATATAGATCTTGTAGATCTAGCTTGAAGCAGCAATTCTGAAATGAAGATTTGGGTAGAGCTTCGTGAAAATGTCTGTAGCTTGATCAACTGAAAGAATAATGGTAGAGGTCATAATTTTCTTAAGAACAATATCATGAACAAAGCAACAGTCAACTTCCATATGTCGTTCATTCATGAAAAACTGGATTGGCATCAATATAAATAGCCAATTGATTATCACAGGACATTTCCATTGGGATCATGATAAGAAAAACCAAGTTCAAGCAAGAGTGTTTTCAGCCACATAAGTTCACTGTATGAGCTATTGCATGATATTCTACTTCTAAACTAAAATGAGCAAACATACTCTATTACTTACTTTTCCAAGTCACTAGATTTCTACCTAAAAAGTATAATAGCTTGTAGTGGAGCATCTATCATCGCAAGAACTAACCCAATCAACATCAGTAAAGGTAGTGAGCTAATTTTGACAACTTTTCTTGTAAGTAATTCCTTTATTAGGAGAGTTCTTATCGTAACACCCTACAAGCAGTTTGCTAGTGATATTGTTTGGGTGAATTCAAAAATTGGCTCAGAACACTAACAGAGAAAGAGATATTGATTAGGCCTAGTCACTGTAAGATAGATCAACTTTCCAATCAACCATCTATATTAGGTACAATGAGATTTAGTTATTTATGTTATTTATTTCTCACTTTACCTATTTTATCCTTGAATATTTATTATGTCATGGTATTATAGCAAGGGTGACTTCGTAAGTTATTTTACTTATATTTCCTATATAAAGACCTTTCTAACTGATAGTTTAAGTCAGGTTGGCTATTTTTTTCAACACATCCCAAGATCATAAGGGTGGATTTTTTTACATGAGGATGTTGTGTTTTGTTACAGCAAGAAGATATGTTGATATAGTTGACATGGGAAGTGTGTGTTGACTCCATCAAATATCATTTGATTTTAATATGATTCGGACTCCCCCTCAAGTTGGACACCAATATCATGAACTCCATACTTGGAAATGAATGATGAAATCAATGATGTCATATTTGATGAAGACATCATGGACTTAAATTGGCTAGGGCATACATGATAATAATTAAGGTAGATTGTAGTTTTTCACAAATAAAATTAATGACAATTTATATCGATGTGATTTGTGCTTTCATAAAACACTGGATTTGTTGTGGCCCAGCTTGGCTTGGCCCACTAGACTAGCCTAGCCATGCCAACCACACCTAGCCGAGGCTAGATACGACTGTTGGAGGAAGGACTCCCAAAAGGAGTCTTCCTTCCCTCTAATTCCCAAGCTAAGTACAGGTCTAGGGCCATTCAAACTGTAGATCTCTTCTATAAAATGGTTCCTCCATCCCCTAAAGCCCTTCACCCCAAGCAAGCCTTCTTCCTCCTTTCTATTTCTTCAAATCATAGCCGATCTCCCTTTTCACCACATTCACCAAAAATTGGAGCTGATAAACCCTTGAAACCAAGGTACGAGGTCTGATTCATCTTCCCCTCCTTCGCCATCTTTCCTTTGCTGATTGCACCCTGTCAACCATCGATTTTGCCCGAAAAATTCATGAAAGATATCTATATTTTTCCTTATTTTTGGTCAAGTATTCTTTCCTTTTTTTGACCACGGTGTCGCCATCCCTAGCCCCATGCCTCGAGTCATGAAAACCCACCTCCTTGCTACCTTCCCAAGCATCTTAGCTACCGATGATCATCTAATGGCTAGAAAAATCCAGGGGATGAATCCCCTATTTTTCATGAATTTCCATGTCTTTGGCCAGCCAATCACTATCGCTAGCCATCCGCCATTGCCACCACTGGCTTCCACCGATCATTGCTAATTAAACCACCTCTCTCTTGGTTCCCCTACTTTCTCTCTCTAGAAAGTTTTACTTTCTCTCTCTAAAGTTATCTCTCTCTACTCTTTCCTCTCTAGGCTGAACAAAGATCCAATTCAAAATCTTGATTCCTTGTTTATAAACCCAGGAAATCCATTAAAAAGGATACTCGAATTGCTTTGATATCCATGTAACATGTTAGCTTCTTTGTTTTTCAAGTTTTTTCATGTTTTTCATTGATCGGTCATCATCGTTGACTATCCACGATCCTCGAACCTCGACTAGGCCCTCTAGCATAATTATCATGGACCCCAATGTGGATTTCTTCCTTTAGAAGAGTTGATATTTCTTTATCTTTCTTTTTTTATTTTTTCTCTCCTCACTCATTTTCTCTCTCTAAGAAGATTCACGATCCTAGTAAGAGCCATGTTTTTCATTATAGGAACTTGTGTTGATCCCAGTAAAGAGATCTTGAGTCAGTTTGGTGCCAAGTTGGTCTATCGGATATATTGATCACTCAGCTAACAATCCCCATTTATTATTTTTAAATATTATTAAGTTGCTGAATGATGGTTGATTAAATTTAATATTAACTAGGATTAACAAAATATTTCAATAAAGTTTGAAAATCTAGGATGAATGAGGTATGTAAATCATGCACTTCTTTTTCTTTAAATTATTATGTTTTAATGCATATAATTTGTTATTATTTATGAATCCATTTTACATAAAATAAAGGATTAGCATATGTATATAAAAATTTATGTTTTATTATGAAAAATGATATCATAAATGTTTTTTTATGAAAAAGACATGTTTATGAAGTATAAATTAGATTATGCCATTTAGTATTTTTCTATCTATGTACATGTATTTTGAAGAAAAAGAAATAAGGATTTTAAAGACTCAGATAGCTATGAATGAATTCATGTAATTAAGAAGGTCAACATCCCAAGCTAGCATCTACAAGAAACATGGCCCCATCTATGGGTATAAATTGCCACAAGAAATAAAAACTCTATCGATTAAGAAACACTGCTCTATCATGGATACAAAGTGACCCTAGCACAAATATCTGTGAGCACTATTTTTGAAATATAATATGAATAGATGAGACGAAAGATTATGAATTTTATGATAATCATGTTTATGAAATGTTCATAATTTATACATGCATGACTGGTTTTATAAATTATTTTTATATTATATAATGAAAAGCTCTAATTGTGCTACCTATTACTTTATAATGATGCATTATTCATATAAAAATTTATGCTTACCCAATAAAGATGCATAAATTTTACTTACTGAGCTGGTGTAGCTTATACTCTTTTTTTTTTCCTTTATAAAGAAGGTTAGGAATGATGAACGATCTAGGCTTAGTGTCTACACTAGCGAGCTTGGAGTTTTTGCAATTAAATTAGTTTTTTGAATACCTATGAACCGGTAGTTAAGCAATTATGAATCATGAGACTTGGTTCTAGTATTTTATTTTGGATATAGATACTCTAAACCGATGTTGATTTAAATAATGATTTGAATTAGATCTCTTATTTCTATTTTAATTGTAATGGATCTTTGATTTATATAAAATTGGACCATCACTAAGAAAAATGCAGTACCCTAAGATAGAACACCTTGTAGTGGGACAAAGAAAAAAAAGGCTTTAGTAGTCACTAGACTCACTATAGTAGTCTGTCTGGTTGCTCTAGCTTAAATCATTACTCTTGATTTCCCATGCTCTAGCAATCGCACCTTCCTCAATATAAATCACAACATGCTCATTAGAGTGAGAGAACTTGAAGAGGAAATAGAGGAGAAATTTCCATATGAGATCATATTAATCCACACCTATGTTAAGGTAGATCAAAAAAAAATATGATTGTGAAGCAAAGAGCAGTCATTTGTAGTATTCTGGATTTCAAATGGATGAGGTATTAGCTTTCATGGTGGCTCAAATCCCAAAAGTAGCAAACAAAAACAACACCTAATATAACAAAACAAGCAAAGTGATGAACATCAGGCAAGTAACAGATAGAAAGATGGCAACAGAGATTCATTTAAAGGGCTGAAAGTACAAACAAAAATAATAATCACTTAAAGAGTACCATGTTCAAAAAAAAGATTATTGCATTAGATGATAGCCTCATCAAAGAATCACAAACAAGTACATGAGGGGGCTGATAAAATTGAAATTTCACATAGATTTATTTTCTATAAATATTAGAATGTGAGGAGAATATCACCCTAGAGTATCGGGCCATAACTAAAAAGACAAGCCAAATCATTCTAGCTAATTCAGATGATCGAGATTTGATAGGAGATGCAAGGGTCAAAAATCAAAATTTCCAATCGAGCATGGTATGTTATTTTGAAGGCCAACAGTAAGCAAGAAAAATTGACTGACATTATTCATTAGCTCATGACTGCTAGGGATAAAACATTGTGCATAGGTGTTCTTACTTGGATTTACCATGCAGAGGTAGACACCTAGCCCAAGCTTAGCCCAAAAGCTATAATTGCAATTGGGGTAAAATTTAGCTAGTCCAAGCAAACAAATGCATGATAAATTATTCATCCCTTGCATTCATGATTTGATGAGATTGATGAGCGCTTCAAGGAATAACCGCTCATTACTACTTAAAAAGGCAAGTTTTTTTAGCGATGTATCTATACCATATATTGTGATGTATACAAATATCATATTAATATTGTACATATGGTTGGAACTGGCTTGGGCCAGCCCGATGGGCTTTGGGACGGTGTGAAGTCGAGCCAGATTCAGGCTAAGCCCGAAGTAGTTCAAGCTATGCTTGGGTCTAAAAATAGAATCCATTTAATTTTTAGGCCAGGCTCGAGCTTCCCTTGGCTTAACCTAGCCTAGCCCAACCCGACCCGAAAAAAGGCCCGACGCGAGCCTAGCCCATCAACTGATAGTTTTAGGATTTTAATCTTTAAATTTGTTTTGGCAATGTAGCAGTAATTAAAAGAACTTTATTTTTTCATTTCATATTTAATTGGCAGGCCCAATCAGGTTTTAATTTGGGCTGGTCCGAATCAAAGCCTAATTCGGGTTGGCCCAATCGGGCTCGGACTAGGCTCAAGTTTGGCTTGGGCCGAGTATTTTCAAAATAAATCGAGCCTAAGCCCGGCCCGAAGCCTGAATTTTTTTGGATCGAGCTCGTGTAGGGTTATGGCCTAGCCCAGCCTGGCCCACTTCTAGCCTAATTGTACATATATCAGATTATTCTGCAATGGGCTATCTGGCTATCAACTTCATATTATATTTTATCAAGTTTTAATATATGTCTAAATATAATTCATTATCATTTGTGTCACACCCCATTTTATATTTCCATATTGGCATATTCACTCTATCCATCCCTTATATGAGCCAGTGCTCCATATGTTTGCAAGGACTTGGTTGTTTATCAAGAAAAGAAAAAGGAATTTGTCTGCAACTTGTCACTTAAATGATGGAATTTATTAGCTAAACTTCAAAAATAAGATAAATAGAAGTTCCAACCTAATCTGTGATGTCCTCGTCTACTTGATCAGCCCATCACAAAACCAAACCCAAAACCCCACCCAAACCTTAAAAAAAAAAGCCATGGGACTCTTCTTCTTCCTGATTCGGGTGAGATGAGGACTCTTAGACAAGGTTTTAAATTCCATGGAAGGGCTATCCCAATTTTTTCATGAAATAAGATGCATGTTGTCCCGCCCATCCCAACACTTGGATCAAGGGATGTCTCAAGGCATCCTAGTCAAAATGCTGGGATACTAGTAGGACATCCTATCCTGATACATGAAATGATACCTTTTTTAGAGATTTCCCAGTACCCTACGGGACATCCTGCTGGACCTAAATGCTTACTCCTATGACCACAAAAGTACTAGGAATTTTTATATGAACCCTTTTACCCTCCCACAAGGAGCACTGCACCTCCTTTTCTCTCTTTCTCCCATTCACAACTTCCTATTTTTAAGCCCGCCAGAAATCAAGGCTAAGGAGCTTGCTAGAGCAAAGGTAAGATCTTGATCTTCCTCCTCTTTGATTTCTCTTCCTTCCACAACCCTAAACCACCCTACCCAATCAAAGAATCAGTCAAAAAATTGACCAAAAAAGGCCCAATGCTTTCTTTCCCTATTTTTTAGTCTTCTTTCTCCCTTTTTTCAGCCATGGGTGCCATCGCCACTTGACATCGAACCCATAATCAGGTCACCTGGCCTCCATACAACTCTCTATGGCTGAGCCATGGCCACCGATGAGTGATTAATAGCCCAAAAATGAGAAAAGAACTCGATTCCCCTATTTTTCCAAGCTCCTTTTCCATTATTTCCTGCTAGCTAGTCACTGCCACCGGCCATCCACCATTGCCCACCATTGGCTGCCACTATGGGCCGCCATCTTTTGATCACAGCCACTGCTTCACCAGCCTCCCTTCCCTGTTCGGCCAAAGAAGAAGAAAGAAACAAAGGAAAAAAAGGGGCAAAGAGAGAGAAGAGTTATCTCTCTCCTTTCTAGGATTTCTCTCTCTACCTTCTCTCTTCCTCTCTATTTGAACCATAGATCCCAATGCTTATTGTCATATTTTTCTATTATGAATACAATTTTTTTAGAAAAAGTGACATGGAATTGCTTTGATATCCGTGTAGTATGCATGATCTCCTATTTTTGAACATTTTCCTTGTTTTTTGCTAGTCAGTAATCGCTGCCGGTTGTCTATAGTAACCAACTTCGACTAGACCCTCTAGCACGACTCCTATAGGACCCAACCTAAATTTTCTTCTTTTGGAAAGATATGGATTGCCTCCCTTTCTCTCTATCTTATTTTCTCTCTCCTCACCTACTTTCTCTCTATAAGAAGATCTATAAATCTTGCTATTGAGTCTTATCTTCATTTCTTATGGATCCATGTTGATCCTCAACTAAGAAGCCCTAAACCATCTTGGTGCCCAAGTAGCTAAGTTGATCATCCCAGTCTTGATTGGAAATCCATTATTGATAAACCCTATTGATCAATCTATCTAATTTGTGCTTCATAATTTCTTGATCAAGTCACATAAATCTGACCCACCCGATTTATTGGACCAATCACCCGATTAATAACCTCCTTTCTTTTTATTTAAATCTATTGAATTTATTGAATAAGAATTGATTATACTTTTAATATTTTAAATAGGATTAGGAAATTCAATTAACGAAGTCTAAAGATCTGGGATGGATAAGATAAACAAATTTTACAATCCTTATTTATTTAAATTATCATGTTTTAATGCATAAGATCTGTTATTGAAAAAATCATGTTTTTTCTTAGAAACCAAGATCAACATATATATTATGAACATCATGCATTATTATAAAAAAGTGATTTTATGAATATTCTAATGAAGTTGGCATGTTTATAAATTATGAATTTGATCATGTCTTTTAGTTACTTTTCATTTATTTATATGTATGTTTAAAGAAAAAGTATAATAGTTTTAAAAGCTCTCAAGTAGCTATGAATGAATGACTATAATTGGGAGGGTCAACACTAGAAGCTAGCATCCATAAGAAATATAGCTCTGCCAACAAGTATAAAGTTGGTACAAGAAACAAAAACTTCATCGATTAAGAAATATGACCTTGTTATGAGTACAAAGTAATCATAGCATAAATATCTATAAGCACAATTTTTGGAACATGATAAAAATGATTATTAATTTTATTACACATGTTTATGAAGTGTTCATGAATTATGCATACACGATTATCCTTATTATTTTTTTATTATACTATGCTATGAGATGCTTTATTTTGTACTCTCAATTAATTTTATAATGATGTATTATTCATAGAAAAACTTATACTTGATCCAATAAAAAAATATATATTTTACTTACTGAGCTGGTGTAGCTTATATCTCTTTTTTCTTTTTTTAGAGAAATTAGATTACTAGGAACGAAAAATGGTTCAAGCTTTGGATATCATGTTAGCAAATTAATTTTATAGTAGATTTTAGTTCTTTGATTGAATATAAATCTATAGTTGGCAACTTTCTAAAATTTAAGGTTATGGATTTAATATTTTATTTTAGATTTAGTCGCTTAGAACCGGTATTATTTAATTATTCAATAGATAATGATTTGATCTTTTACTTTTATCTAAGATTGTGAATGATTGACTTTGTGTTATCCTGGGTTGTACCTCTTAATAGCATGGCCATGTTATGCCTTGGATTTAAGGCATGATATTTAATGGTATCAATGCTTAGGTTATAATCATTAGGGGCTATGGCTTAAATTATTTTTGAGCTTAAGGTTATGATCACTTGAGACATAATAGTAGCAGAAATGAATTCAAAATTTGGATTTCTGAGCATAGGTATTGTGATAATTTGTGCATAAGGTTTCGCATATGAAGAGTGCAAAAGAGTTGCATGATTGTTCTCCCTGATCTTAGTGATGAGGTTAACCTAAAATGGGTGTAAGAGAGTTGGATTAGTTATGCTTCTAATTTTGATTAGTAGGGCTGACCTAAGCTAGGTACAAGAGGTGTTAGCTAGTAAGTTATATCATGGCAAGTGTACTTAATAAACATTCCAAACTTGTTATGGGTGTAAAGTATAAACTATGATAACATTTTGGTTTTATTTTGATGCAGATTTAGCTTATCAACAAGAAGTGTTTTAGAGTATGACCAAAGAAAAAAATTATACATGAGAGAGGAATATTCTTCAAGCATCAACCCCAAAAGACGATCATGTATGAAACTCACATGTAGATGAAAAAGATATTTGGTTTTATTAGTGCATTAGGTTTTATTGTGAAAACATGGATATTCATCTTAATGAAATCTTTGATCATTTAAATTACTATGTTTGGATAGGATTACTTGATTTTTAATATATTTGTTGGAAATTATGGGGAGTGTTGGGTTTTAAGTCTATGTTTAGGCTTATGAGAACTAGGATACGTTGCTATTATTGTTGAATTACATAGAGAAATTAGTTGTAGAAGACAGATATGAGTTTAACATGTAAGGGACAGGATTTCATGTGAGTGTATCGACTGATGTTAGGGATCATGGTATAGATAGATCTTTGAGAAATAGTATAATTAATTTTACTCATATGGGCATTGACTTGGAGCTATCTAATCTGCTAGAGTTTAGAGTCAATCATCTAAGAGAAAAATTGATCTTGATTATCTAACTAAACTATCATGATTAATTTAAATTGGACTAGAGTTATTGAGTCTTGGAAGGATGGTGAAGTTTATGCAAGGATTTCATACATGGAAAGTGGCTCAACTTTTAATATTGATGTGGTATGTTTAAGGCAAAGTAAGGGCAAAATGACTTAAAGTTTTACTCTAGTTCTACCTAAAAATTTGAAATATTGGATTATTTTAGTTCTAATGTAAAGTGGTATCTTTATCAAAATTTATTTAGGGAACTTAGAGGGTTTAGTGGGTTTAGATCAGAGTGCACAGCGGAAGTATAGTAGATTGAGTTATTTTAAAATTAGTCAAGAAACATTAATTCTAACTCAATAAGTACTATGATGGGAGACTTAATTTGAATTTTATTATAAAGACTTTCATTGTAGAATGAAAGGAGAATATTATTGATTCTTAAGCTAATCTAGATGTAGCATCATCTTTGATGATAAGTTTCTTCTTTTTTTTGTGGACAATGATAAGAACAATTTTGGACTTCTTAAGTTGAGGATTAACAGATTGATAATCTTTGGTTGAGCTCGTATCTAGAATGTTATAGCATAGATTGATCTCCTTCTACTAGCCTTGACATTATTATTTCATATACTTGAAGAGACTTGAGGTTTTTCTATGATAAAGGTCTAAACATTAAAATATGAGAAACATTAAGAGAAGAAAGAAGGCTATAGATCATAAGAAGCATGTAATGCTCAAGACTTCTTCTAATTTTGTTAAGAGTGGTTTGGAGCATCATGATTTTTATATTGAATTGATCAAGAGTAATTAATTTCATGAAAAAGAAATTATGATATTTTAATCCAAGGTTAGGAGGTTAGTGTTCTTTTGAAAAAGATTAAGAGAATTCGATATGTATCATAAATAAAAAGATTGAGTTTTAGGATGTCATATTATTCTTTATGTTAAGATCTTGTGAAGTAAGTTCTATGAGAGGTAGACTACTTGGAAGCTCAAGGATAACATGATGGATGTGTGCTTTTGTAGTTTGAGTCTTGAGCAAATTAATTGCCAAAATAAAATTATTTTAAGAGGAGGAGAATATGAGACCTGACCCAATAGTTGGCCTAATCCTATAGACATAAACTAGTCTAAAGTATTAAATTCTAGAAGCATGAGTTCAGAGACCAATTGCATAGCAAAAATATCGTAAAGATTATATGAAAGCTAAGTACTTTCATTTGTTTGGAGAATGAAGGTATGTTAAGTTTCAAGGATGAAACTTTTTTAAAGGGGTAGAATGTGATCTCCAAATCTACTAGATTGGTCCATCACAAAACCAGCTCAAAACCCCACCCAAACTAGAAAAAAAAAGAATTGGGAGGAAGACTTTCGATGGGAGTCTTCTTTGTTGAGTCAAGTGAGATGAGAACTCCTAGGGCCATAAAAATCCTAGGAATTCCCCTATATAAAACCCTTTTATCCTTCCACAAAGAGCATTACACCTCTTCTCTCTTTCTCCCATTCACGGCTTCCTATTCTTAAGCCTACTGGAAATCAAGGCTAAGGAGCTTGTCGGAGCCAAGGTAAGACCTCGATCTTCATCCTCTTTAATTCCTCTTCCTTCTATGGCCTTAAACTACCCTCCGCAACCAAAGAATAAGCCAACGAATTGGCCAAAAAAGGCCAAATGCTCACTTCTCCTGTTTTTTAGTATTCTTTTCTCCCTTTTTGTTGCCACAAGTGCCATCATCGCTTGATGCCGGACCCCTAGTCAGGTCACCTGATCTCCCTTACAACCCTCCATAGCCATCGATGAGCAACCAATAGCCCAAAAATGAGAAAATGACTAGATTCCCCTATCCTTCCAAGTTTTTTTTTTCATGATTTCCACTGGCTGTCCACCACTGCCCATCGTAGGCTGCCACCATGGGCCACCATCCTTTAATCACAGCCACTATTTCACCACCCTCTCTTCCTCCCCTATTCGTCCAATGAAGAAGAATGAAAAGAAGAAAAAAAATGGAAAAGAGAGAGAAGAGTTCTTCATTGGGTTTATATAATGCTCCCTAATGGTCATTACCTAGAGAAATTAAGGGGTATTCATGAAAATTTTCTTTTACTAAAAAATCACCTTTAGGTATTAACCTTGCCGAATTGTCCAGTTCTAGGTTACGTGAACATGAAATAGTTAAGGAATTACTTGGGAAGGTTAAAGAGGTGGAAGAGAAGTTCATGCTTTTGCCAAAAGGTTTTGATTTAGTGAAACTTGGGAATAACAAGTTATGCCCAACAACATTGCATCAAATGATTCAAGACATCAGAGAAGATGTGAAGTACCTGGCACTTAAACTCTTCACAAATTAAGTGTCACACCCCTAACCTGAGACATGGAGAACTCTCTCCACAATCTTGTAAGGCATCTCTTCACGATATCACAATGCAAATAACAGAATAAATAATCAATAATTTAGCATTCAAACTTAATTCAAATATCTAAATCAAATATCTTATAAAAAAATACTCCAAATTCTTACATTAAATTTCAATGAATCCTAATCTAAAAATAAAGATATCAAATTTCACTTCTAATCACTCTATCATAATGTAACCATAAATCAAGCTAGTTCTCTACATCTATAAAAATAGTAAGAATATAGAGTAATGAGCTAGATAGAATAGTAAACAATGAATACATAAGCTAAATAAATGCAGCAATAATTATATATTAAAAATATGCATGAATGGTACATTAATTTATAATCTAATTCAAAATATAAAGTACTATCAATATAAGATGCATATGGATATGACCTTTTTAAGATTCATAATCTATTCATAAATCAATTTCTTTAAAAATATCATATTCATCTTGATAGCCATGAACTCAATCAAAGTGTCACTGTATAATCCCTAATAACAGGATATCAAAATACTAGCACATGACTCCTACTGGCAAGATATCGAAATACCATCACACGATCCCTACTAGCAGGGTATTGAAATCCTAGCACACAACCCCTACTAATAGGGTATTGAAATATTAGCATACAATCTTCACTAGTAGAATATCAAAATACCAATACACGATCCCTACTGGCAGGGTATCAAAATACTAGCACATAATCCCCATTGGCATGGTATCAATGTACTAATATTTGATTCCCACTAAAAGGGTTCAAATCATAGTCAGGCTGAGTTAAATCTATTTTAAATCCAAACACCTTTTTTAAAGATATTTCACAATCCAAATCAAATATTTGTAAAATAATGCAACATCTAAATCAATCGGGTACAATCGTTACTAAATTTAACACATTACATTGTAAATCATTTAATATTCTAGAAAAAGGATATATTCAATATTAAAAATACAATGCATCAATCTTATAAATCATGATAGAAATTTACTTTATAATTTATTGATGAATTTGAAAAAATTGTTACATTACTTTGTAGAAATGATAAACAAACATATTCAATCAATCCAGAGATTCTCCTTCAAAACCTTATCTTTGATAATGTTTGAACATAATTCTAGCAAACTTGGTGAGGAATCTTGGAAGAAGAAGAGAGAAAAAAGGCTTCTCCCAGTGATGAATGGTGGCCAGTGATGGGGGACTTCACAAGGGACTTCAACCCTTTAAATAAAGGTGGATGGGGGAAGAGTTAGGTTCCTTCCCAGCCTCAGATTTTGACTGCAATCAAGAGTCCAATAGGAGAAGACTCCTTCCTAAAGTTGTTTATCAATTTCGATCGAGAGTCCAAAGGAAAGAAAACTCCTAACAAAAGTCTTTTCTACTTTTTTTGTTGCTTTAAATTCATGCAACTAAGTTGGAGTATTACATTATTTCCTCATTGTTGGCTTTGGCCCTTGATTTTGATGAATAACAAAACGCTGAGTATATATTTTGTACTAATATTATAATTGGTATTATGAATTTTAGGTTATAGGTATATCAAATTCATTGACATTAATGCAAGATGAATTTCAGAGTTTTAGAAGTCTTCTCACCTTGGAAAGCCATGAATTAGATCACTTTGGTCTTTATAAAGAAGAAACTGGAAGTTTATTGGACAATTTTTAAGAGTTTCAGATTTTTTTTTTTGGCATATATTTTGGAAATGGCATAGATCAAGTATTGACCCAAGTGTCGACTCAAGTGTCGACTCATGAAGGCAAGTATCAACATCTATGAAGACTAGCACGTAAAATTTTTGCTAGCATGCTAAGTGTCGACCCAAGTATCGAATCACAAATAGACTCAAGGCCTGAGAACAGAAATGGACAGAACATCATTTTTGGACTTCAGTGAAGTGTTGACTCAAGTGTTGACTCACAAGTTCAAGTATCGACTCACAGATCAACTCATGGCCTAAGACAAGAAAGTTACAGAATAGTATCATTCCGGGAATTTTTGTCAAGTACTGATTTAAGTGTCGACTCACAAAACTCAAGTGTCGACTCACAAGATTCAAGTGTCGACTCATAGAATGACTCATAGCCTGAGACCAGAAATAAAGCAAAACCATGTTTTTCAAAGAATTATACCTGGTGTCGATCCAAGTGTTGACTCATGAAAACTCAAGTGTCGACCAAGTGTCAACTCACAGGTTCTGATAACAGTAATGGCTATATTTTCAGAAGTTCAGAATTTGCTCAAATAATCTAAAATGACTAGATTCTCCACTCCAATAGTCACAAACAATTTTTGAAGGTTTTTGGAGTATTTATCACTCACAAAACTCATTGAAGATATAAGAGAAAAAGAGAAAACACAAGAGATAAATTCTATCTTTTGAGAAAGCTTTTAAAAAGACAAGAGTGAGCCATAAAGAAAAATTCACCAAAAAAAGCCTCCATTCTTGCTGTTGAGCCCTCAAATCAATATCCAAAAGTATTCATTGAAAGCTTCCAAGAAGAAGAAGACAATTCAAGCATTCAAGAAGAGCTTCATCGACTTTATTTCTGCTCTTTTGAGAGTTTTATTCCTATGCTTAAATATGTACTTTGGTTTTATTTGTTGTGATTAGTTTCAAGGCTATTGAAACTAGGGTTAGGCCCTTCCAAGCCATGAATTGGAATTCAAGCCTAGGGTTGGCTTGAGGGAAAGGTTATTGGTGAGCCTAAGTGGCAAAACCAACAACGAGTTTTAACCTATGAGCCCGAAAAACAAGTTGGCTATAATCTTAGTGATTATAGTAAAAATTTTCAAGGGATAGCTTGGAGAGTGGATGTAAGTGCTTGATGTGCACCGAACTATTATAAACTTCTTGTGTTTGTGTGTGTGCTTTATCTTCTCATTACTTTCTCTTGCATTGCTGCTTATTCTTTAAAAGCACTGCATCTAGATTATATTCAGCACATTCACTTTGTTTCACAAACACATTAGTTCAGCACATGTTTAAAATTTTGAAAACCCAATTCACCCCCCCTCTTGGATTGCTATACTGGGCAACAAGTGGTACCAGAGCTTGGTTCTCAGTGTGTAGTGATCTTGAGTTAAAGATTTAATGGCAGCCTAAATTGGTGTTGGTATTGTTGAGGGTCAAGCCTCAAACCATCCCCCACTTTTTAGTGGCACAAATTACATATACTTGAAGACACGCATGCGCATCTACATTCAACCAATAGATTACAATATTTAGAAGACCATAATTAAAGGTCCTCATCAGCCTACTGTCTTGATTAATGGAATTCCCACTCCCAAATCAGAAGAAGATTGGGATGAGAATGACATTAAGCAAGCTGAGCTTAATGCAAAGGCTATGAATTTATTATTTTATGCATTAGATCCTAGTAAATTGAATAGAATATCTAATTATACCTCCACCAAGAAAATCTAGGACATACTTGAAGTTATCCATGAGGGAACACATCAAGTGAATACTACCAAAGTTAACATGCTCATTCATACTTATGAGATGTTTATGATGGAACCAAATGAATCAATTAGTGAAATGTACACTAGGTTTACTAACATTGTTAATGGTATGAGAAGTTTGGGAAAAGTTATATCTAATGCTAAACTTGTTAACAAAATTCTCAGGTCTCTTCCATCATCTTGGGATCCAAAAGTTGCCACTATTAAAGAAGCCAAGGATGTCAACACTCTTCTACTTGAGCAGCTCTTGGGATTACTCATGACATACGAGCTGTCCTTAAAGCAGAAAGTTGTGGACAATGACAAGAAAAAGAAGACTATTGCATTCAAGTCCATAAACAAGGAGGATTCTAGTGATGATTCTGATGAAAAAGATGAGGAAGATGAAATGGCTCTCATCTCAAGAAAATTTAAAAGGTTCATGAGGAAGAAAAGATTCAACTACAAGAAGAAGCCACAAAGAGGAGAGCCCAATAAGGAGAAGGAAAAAGAAAAGGAAAGGGAGCAACCAATATGTTTTGAGTGTAAGAAGCCTGGACATTATAAAATGGATTGCCCCACTCTCAAGAAGGCCAAAAAGAAATTCAAAAAGAAAGCGATGATGGTGACATGGAGTGAGAGTGAAGATTCAAGCTCTGATGAAGAGCAGCAAGAGGTGGCCAACATCTGCTTCATGGCAAATGAAGAAGAGGTAAGGTCTGAACTTTAAAGTGAATTTACTTTTGAAGAATTATATGATATTTTTAATAAACTTATTGTAGAATATCAAAAATTTAAAATAAAAAATAAATAATTGAAAAAGTAAAACTTGGAGCTTTCTAAAACAAATGATAAGTTTTTGATAGAGAATGATAGTTTACTTCAAGAAAATAGAAAATTGAATGATCAAATTACCTCTTGAAAATTGTGAAGGATGATCTTTTGAAAGAAAAAGAAGCTTTAAAAAAGGATAGAGTTTTTGTAACAAATGAGAAACTTATCAAACAAAACAAAGAATTTTTGTAAGAAAACAAGAAATACAAAGAAGAGATTGAAAAAGTAAAACCGTTTGTTAAAAATTTATGTATAGCTTAGAAAAACTTAACATGCTTTTGAATAGCTAAAGAGCAGTTTTCAACAAAGCAAGCCAAGATTTTAAATCTCAAAAATAATAAAAATATTTCAAAAAAGTTTTTATGCCTGTATCTTCTAGCATTACATGTTATTCTTGTGGTAAGTTAGGACATAAATCTTACATGTGTGATAAAAGAAAATTGAATAGTGTTAAAAAAGTTTGGGTTCCAAAAGGAACCACATCAACTAATCCTAAAAGATCCAAGATGACTTGGATACCTAAAGTCTCCACCTGATTTATTTTTGTAGGTGTGTTGACTCCGTTATTGATTTTGATGATAAGCAAAATGGTTAAGTATAAGTTGAGGACTAATGATTTTCTTTAAGTGTATTTTTATTGAAAAAGGTGCTTACAAATTTGAAGAAGTTCATTTTGTTTGAAGAAGCCAAGTTTGAATGAAAAGATTGCTCAAAGAAGACTTGGACACTCAAGAGTTGGTTGATTTGATAGTTAAGTTAAATGAAAATATGTTTCAGCTAAAGTTCAGGCCTTTCTATGAAGTTTTCAGAAAAGTGTCGACTCAAAGTGTTGACACATGACATGAAGTGTCGACACATGAAAGTGAAGTGTCGACTTAGGCCGGTATGCAAGAATGTTTTAAATGGCACAGATGAAGTGTCAACACATGGACCTGAAGTGTCGACACATGGATCAACACATCGCCTGAGATTTTCAAGCCACAGAACTTATAGAAATTGAAGGAATAGCTGAAGTGTCGACACATGGAAGCAATGTGTCGACTCAAGGTATCGACTCAACTGAGTAAGTGTCGACATATCTGAGATTTCCAGAGAATCAGACTGGAGCAATTTGAACTGGGTGTCGACTCAAGAAGTTCAAGTGTTGACCTTATGTATCAACTCACAGCCGAAAGTGTCGATGTATGGAGTTCTGGCAACAATAATGGCTAGTTTTTCAAATGCAGAACTCGCCCATTTTGCCCTCCAATGGCTAGTTTTTCAAGTCTAATGGCTAGAAATAGGATTTGAGACCTTGGAAAAATATTTATATGCTCCAAATCAAATCAAAACAAGAATTATTGAAGACCATTAAAGAGTTTTGAGAAGAGAGAAGAAAAGTGAGCTTTAACTCCTATTCTTTGAAGTTTCAACCACTCTCAAGCTAAAGCAAGCCTCTAAGCATTCAAGAGCCTTCAAGAGCATTGAAGATCATCCATTCTTGAGCATTCAAGAGGCTTCAACAAGTTCAAAGCATCTCTATATCGAACTTCAAAGAGATACCCACTTTGTTTTAGAAAACTTACTTGGGTTCATTATTTCTAAACCTTATTTGTTGTAAGGGTTCTTGGTTAACCAATTATAAAACCAAGGGAGGTTATTGGTGAGTCTTTGTAAAACCAATTAGGTTGGTGGTTAGCCCGCAAAACCACTAAGGTTCTTGGTTAGCCCGGAAAACCAAGGAAGGTTATTGGTTAGCCTTTGAAAACCAATTAGGTTCTTGGTTAGCCCGTAAAACCAAGTGAGGTTTTGACTTATTGGCCTTGTGAAAACTAGTTGGGTTTTTTATTAGTGAGCCCGCAAAACTAATCAACTGTAATTGGGTGTAATTATAGTGAATTCCCAAGAGGATCTTGGGGAGTGGATGTAGGTGCATTAGATAGCACCGAACCACTATATTTCTTGGTCTTTGTGATTGCTTGATCTCTCTTCTTGCTCTTTACTTATTGCTCTTTATTTTTGCTGTACTTTTATTTTAGAGCATTACAATTGAATTAATAGTACCTTGCTAATTTATTTGTTGAATTGGATTGCATTGCTTAGTATCAAGTAATCTTAAGTTTTAATTTTTAGAGACCCAATTCACCCCCTCTCTTGGATTGCTTACTGGGCAACAAGGTGTGTCTTACATCCAAGGTAAAAGAAGATTATGGTATCTTGATAGCGGTTGCTCAAGATACATGACTGGAGATGTAAAGCAATTTACATCTCTTGAGGCTTTAAATGATGGAAATGTGATATTTGGTGATAATGGAAAGGATAAAATTATCGGTATCGATAAAGTCCATATCACCTCCTTTACTTATGTTAATAATATTTTACTTGTTGATGGTTTGAAACATAATTTGTTTAGTATAAGTCAATTTTGTGATAAAGGTTTCAAAGTAGTTTTTGAATCTTTCATGTGCATTGTATCTAGTCTTGATGACAATGGCATTAAGTTCATTGGTCATAGGTACGGAAACATTTACATGGTTAATCTTGATGATCTACCTATGCAAAATGGTCAATGCCTAGTGGCAATGGAAGCCAAAATCAATAAAACTAGTTAGCTTTGGCATCGTAGATTAGGACATGCAAGTATGCATTTGCTTTCAAAATTGAATAAAAGGAATCTTATAAAAGATTTGCCAAAACTTACTTTTGAAAAAGAAAAGATTTGTAGTGCACGTCAACTTGGAAAACAAACAAAATCATCTTTCAAATCAAAAGGAGTAGTCTCTACATCTATACCCTTAGAATTATTTCATATAGATCTCTTTAGACCTACTAGAATAACTAGTTTGGGAGGCAAGAAGTATGGTCTAGTAATTGTAGATGATTTCTCACATTTTACATGAGTAATGTTTTTAGTACATAAAGATGAAATATTTTCTGTATTCATTAAGTTTCATAAGAAAGTTTCAAATGAAAAATGTATTTCAATTGTTTCTTTATGTAGTGATCATGGCACCGAGTTCGAAAATCATGATTCTGAAATATTTTGCAAAAAAAAATGGAATTCATCATAACTTTTCTGCACCTAGGACACCTCAATAAAATAGGATGGTAGAAAAAAAGAATATGATACTAGAAGAAATGACACGCACCATGCTTTATAAAAATGATTTACCTAGATATTTTTGGATAGAAGTCATAAACATTACATTCTATGTTTTAAATCGTGTTTTAATCCGATCGATTTTGAAAAAAACACCTTATGAGCTTTGGAAAGGTAGAAAACCAACTATCAAGTATTTTTGTATTTTTGGATGTCGTTGTTTTATTCTAAACAATGGCAAAGACAACCTAAGTAAATTTGATACCAAGTCACATGAGGGTATCTTCTTAGGATATTCTACTTCTAGCAAGGCATACGGGTCTTCAACAAAAAAACACTTCTTGTTGAAGAGTCCATTCAAGTTTTTGATGATACTAATGAAAAATCTTGTAGAAATGAAGATGTTCTTGATGATGAAATAAGTATTCAAAGGGTTGAAAAATTATAAATCAATGAAGGACCTTCCAAAGAGCAAGAAGGTAATCAAAATCATGAAGAAGAATAAGTACAAAAAGTTGGAGCTTCATCAACACCCAAGCCTTTACCTAAAGAATGGAGGTATACCCATGGATACCCTAAAGAACTTATAATTGGTGATCCATCGAAAGGGGTAAGTACTCATTCCTCTCTAAGAAATATGTGTGATTATTTAGCTTTTGTATCACAAATAGAACCTAAATCAATTGAAGAAGTTGAAAAAGATACTAATTTGATAAATGCCATGCAAGATGAACTAATTCAATGAAAAAAAAAAAATTTGGACTTTAGTTGAAAGACCTTCTAATGTTTTAATAATTGGAACCAAATGGGTTTTCAGAATAAACTTAATGAAAATGGAGTAGTAACTAGAAATAAAGCTAGATTGGCAGCAAAAGGTTATAATCAACAAGAGAGTATTGATTTTGATGAAACCTTTGATTTAGTTGCTAGATTAGAAGTAATTAGATATTACTTGCTTTCACTTGCTTTATGAATTTTAAATTATTTCAAATGGATGTCAAAAATATATTTTTAAATGATTTTATTGAAGAGGAAGTGTATGTTGAACAGCCCCCTGATTTTGAAAATCATGAATATCCTAACTATGTTTTAAACTTCACAAGACTTTGTATAGTTTAAAATAAGCTCCAAGAGCTTGGTTTGATAGATTAAATAAATTTTTACTTAAAAAGGTTTTTCTAGAGGAAATGTAGATACTACACTTTTTTTGAAAAGAAAAAATGATGATCTCTTAGTAGTACAAGTTTATGTTGATGGTATTATTTTTGGTGCTACTAATGAAATACTTTGTCAAGAGTTTGCCAAGCTTATATAGGGAGAGTTCGAGATGAGCATGATGGGAGAACTAAACTTCTTCCTCGGACTCCAAATCAAGCAAACTAAAGAAGGAATCTTCATCAACTAAGCTAAATACACAAAGAAAATCTTAAAGAAGTTTGGGATGGAGATAACCAAGCCATTAAGTACACCTACGAGCCCTTCTTGCAAACTTGACAAAAATGAATCAGGTAAAAATATTGATAAAAAATTATATAGGGGTATCATTGGTTCATTATTGTACTTAACTACAAGTAGACCAGATATCATGTTTAGTGTATGTATGTATGCTAGATACCAGTCTACTCAAAAATCTCATTTATTGGCTGTAAAGCGCATTCTTAGATATTTATCTAGCATAATTGATATTGGACTATGGTATTCTAGAGATTCATCAATTGAATTAATTGCCTATTCTGATGCTGACTTTGCTGGATGTAAACTAGATAGGAAAAGTACTAGTGGAACTTGTCAATTTCTTGGAGTTAATTTGATTTCATGGTTTAGCAAGAAACAAAATTTAGTTGCTCTATCTATGGCAGAAGCCGAATATATAGCAGCTGGAAGTTACTGTGCTCAAATCTTATGGATCAAACAACAACTCAAAGACTTTGGCATTAAGTTAAATAAAACTTCCATAAGATGTGATAACACAAGTATAATTAATTTAACTAAAAATCCAGTTCAACATTCAAGAAGCAAACACATTGAAATAAAACATCATTTTATAAGAGACCATGTACAAAATAATGATGTAATGCTTGATTTTGTATGTATTGATAGACAATTAGCAGACATTTTTACTAAGCTCCTTAGTGAAGATAGATTCTGCATGATTAGAAGAGAATTAGGCATCATTTACCCCTTTGATTGAAACTCTTTCAAATTCTTTGTTAAATTCCTTCAAATGTTCCAATTCCTTCAAATAATGCTTAGTATAATCCCTAGAACCCCCCTTGATTTTTTGCAAATTTATTAAAATTTTTCCTGTTTTTTCTTGGTTTTCTTGATCAAGTGTCAACACTTGCAATTTGCCCAAGTGTCAACTCACCGAAGTGTTGACACTTGAGCAAATCACAAGTATCGACTCACGACCGATTGGACTGTTTATCTAGGGCATCACCAAGAGGATTTTCTTACTTGTTTTTCACTTTCCTCTCTCCGTTGTCATCCCCAAACTTCTCCTATCACCCTCAAATAGTGTTTTCTCCTCTCAATCCTTCCACTTTTAGCAAAATCCCCCTTCTCTCCTTCAAACCTGTTCGTTTCTAGCAGTTTTGGTGGCCATGAGTCCGAGAAAACAAGTTGCATTCCATATGAAGAGGACCCATTTTGAGCAAGGAGATGCTCAAGTGAAAGGAGGTCAAAGGCCCAACAAGACCCAGTAGAGCAGCATGAGGAGCCCGAGGCTCAGGCAGCAGCTAGGGCAACCCCTCCTTAGCTATCCCCCATAGCTGAGCGAGTGGCAGGGAAAGTTATTGCATGCGGGAGGAGGATTGATTTGCCTTTCTTGGATTCTGAGGGGTTTGTTATTGGAGATTTGCTTAGAGCTATTGGTTTGGTACCATTCTGTACTACAAGGGAGCGGTATTATCCTCACTTGATGAGAGAGTTCTATGGTAGCATGGCTACTAATGGGATCAGATGGACTGCATAGGTCAGAGGAGTTCAGATCTCAGTCATACCTGATACACTTAGCAAAGTTTGGGAGATCCCACTGCGAGATTTGGCAGCTAACTGTGTTGGAGACAGGGATGCAACCTTCAGATGTATCTTGGAGCGTGATGACATTAAAGGAGTATCCATTGTCTTAACCAGTCATCTATCCATGGAGATGAGGTTGTTGCACCACATCATTGCATGGATTTTGCTTTCGAAGACAGACAGGTTTGACTTCATTATGGAGTGGGAGCTAGTGTTGATGGTTACCCTGACTCAGTGGACGGCCATCAACCTACCTGCATTGATGGTTCACCGGGGGTCAGGTAGCCACCCAGAGGAGATTATGCTTGCCATACATGATGGGTCTGACCCGTATCTTTAGAGCTTATGGGATACCATTAGAGGGAGAGGCCTCCAAAGAGATTCTGCATACAAATACCTATGGAGAGAAATCACTACACCGGATGGGCTTCAGAAAGGTAGCAGGTAGATGGACTAGGAGGGAGTCAGGCCAGGAGCCTGATGAGGAGGATGAGATCAGGGCAGAAGAGGCGAGACCTTCTGCATCTGCTTCATAACTAACCCCTTCTAGACTTTCTCCAGTTGACATATCAGAGTTTGAGCCTGTCACACCTCCTTCTGCTTTAGCTCCTCGACATACTTCAGCAACAGATTCTGCATTTTAGGACAGGCTGAGGGAGCAGATCACTGCAGTCCATAAGGATATTATGAGTATATCAGTCAGGACTAGCAGGCTTCAGATTGAGCTGCACGGATTGAGAGCTCATACTAATGAGTAGCTCCCATCATCAGATAGACTATGGAGGGAGGGTTTGCTGAGATTAGATATTTGCTGAGATCCCTGTTGCCTCCTGCTGCACCTGGACCCTCAGTTCCACCTCCTCCTCCTCCCCCAGCTGATGATGGTTCAGATGATCATGATGATGATGATGATGGCAGTGGTGGTGCTAGTGATGATCCGGCACTTGGTGGCGACGCAGCTCGTGAGGATCAGCCTCCAATTGGTTCTGCAGGTGGTTCTGCTTAGGTTTCGAATCCTACTCTGGATGATCAGCATGCCACTGATTTTCCTTTTGTGACACCAGTAGAGACTCTTGGGACTCGTGCCACTAGGACTTCTAGGACCTTTCATCACTCTGGCCCATCTCTTAGGACTAGAAGCCTAACCCATAAGACTCCTAGACCTTCAGTATCTAGGATTATGTCCCCTGTAGTTCTAGAGTTTCCATCTGATGAGGAGTAGCCTCATAGATGCTATGTTTGCATTTTATGTACTCTCTATGTTGTATTTTCAGTTTATGTATGAGATATTCTTGTTGTACTGAAACTCTTCTATATATGAAAGTTATGTTTCCTATTATTACTCGTCTTTTTTATCTTATTAACATTTTGTGTGATAAAATCACTAATTAAGGGGAAGAAACTCCTCTTAATTTTTAATGATGATAAAAAGGGAGAGTAAGATAAGATAAGATTGACTATATAAGCAACAATCTAAAATTTTTCAACAATTCACAATCTACTTAAGATAGGGGAAGAAAATGACAAAATCTAACTTTGTTTGGCACATCAAATATTGTTGAATGGACTAAAGAGAGTATTCTCCATCTGAATGTCATTATGAACTTTGTTTGATGGTAATTGTGAAGTTTGTTTGATGAATTTATTCAATTTACAATGCCTTTGAATATATGTTTATGTGAAAGTTTAATACAATAGCTAAATTTGAATTTAAATGCTTATATACTCAAAGTTTTGTTATCATCAAAAAGGGAGAGATTGTTGGCTTTCGTCCTTGATTTTGATGAATAACAAAATGTTGAGTATATATTTTGTACTAATATTTCAATTGGTATTGTGAATTTTAGGTCACAGGTACATCAAATTCATCGACGTTAATGCAAGATAAATTTTAGAGTTTTAAAAGTCTTCTCACCTTGGAAAGCCATGAAATGATCACTTTGGTCTTTATAAAGAAGAAATTGGAAGTTTGTTAAACAATTTTTAAGAGTTTCAAAGTTTGGCACACATTTTGGAAATGGCATAGATCAAGTGTCGACCCAAGTGTCAACTCAAGTGTTGACTCATGAAGACAAGTGTCAACACCTCTGAAGACTGGCATGCAGAATTTCTGCTGACACTCCAAGTGTCGACCAAAGTATCGACTCACAGATCGACTCAAGGCCTGAGAACAGAAATTAATAGAACATCATTTTTAGACTTCAATGAAGTATTGACTCAAGTGTCGACTCAAGTGTCGACTCACAAGTTCAAGTGTCGACTCATAAATCGACTCATGGCCTAAGACAAGAAAGTTATAGAACAGTGTCATTCCAGGATTTTTTGTCAAGTGCTGACTCAAGTGTCGACTCACAAGGTTCAAGTCTCGACTCATAAAATGACTCATAGCCTGAGATTAGACATGTAGCAGAACCATGTTTTTCAAATTATACCTGGTATCGATCCAAGTGTCGACTCATGAAGACTCAAGTATCGATCCAAGTGTCGACTCACAAGTCGACTCACAAGTTTTGACAACAGTGATGGCTATATTTTTAGTAGTTCAAAATTGGCTCAAACGATCTAAAACGGCTAGATTCTCTACTCCAACGGTCACAAATAATTTTTGGAGGTTTTTGGAGTATTTATCACTCACCAAACTCATTAAAGATATAAGAGAAAAAGAGGAAACACAAGAGACAAATTCTATCTTTTAAGAAAGCTTTTAAAAAAACAAGAGTGAGCCATAAAGAAGATTTCACTTAAAAAAGCCTTCATTCTTGCTGTTAAGCCTTCAAATCAATATCCAAAAGTGTTCATTGAAAGCTTCCAAGAAGAAGAAGACAACTCAAGTATTTAAGAAGAGCTTCATCGACTTTATTTCTGCTCTTTTGAGAGTTTTATTCCTATGCTTAAATCTATACTTTGGTTTTATTTGTTATGACTAGTTTCAAAGCTATTGAAACTAGGGTTAGGCCCTTCCAAGCCGTGAATTAGAATTCAAGCCTAGGGTTATCTTGAGGGAAGGGTTGTTGGTGAGCCTAAGTGACAAAATCAACAAAGGGTTTTAACTTGTGAGCTCGAAAAACAAGTTGGCTGTAATCTTAGTGATTATAGTGAAAATTTTCAAGGGGTAGCTTGGGGAGTGCATGTAGGTACTTGATGTGCACCGAATCACTATAAACTTCTTGTATTTGTGTGTGTGCTTTATCTTTTCATTACTTTCTCTTGCATTGCTACTTATTATTTAAAAGCGCTGCATCTAGATTATATTCAGCACATTCACTTTGTTTCACAAACACATTAGTTCAGCACATACATGTTTAAAATTTTAAAATCCCAATTCACCCCTCCTATTGGGTTCCTACACTAGGCAACACTCATAAAAAGAAATTCCATTCTCAAAATTTTTCTTATTAAAGTTTCAAAAGTTTGGGATTACTTCTCCTCAAGTTAAAATCATCATCTAATTTTCATAATTGAGTTTTTCATCATAATAGTTTTTAAATCTAATTGTTGTTCTAATTAGCTTGAATCTAATTCAGACTGATATGCTTCTACCGTGGACTCTGATTCAAATCTATAAATACATATGTCAAATCTAAGTTTCCAAGTTGTCATAATCAATATAAGTTATCATCCCAATATCCCTAGTGTCTACCAACCTACACTCAAATATGATTCAATAAATCATAATTTATCTACTTATGCTTTGATATCGCATTAATTATCATATCCCTAACTCGAGATATGAGCTAGGGGTCGTGGCAATCACCGCATACTCATAGAGAATTCTCTTCACAAGTATGCAAGGCATCTTTTCATGATATTACAATACAAATAGCAGAACAAATACTCAATAATTTAATATTCAAACTTAATTCAAATACCTAAATCAAATATCTTATAAAATAATACTTTGAGATGATGCCCTTTCCAAGTTAGCTACCACAACTCTCGATTCTCTTGGTCGAACATTCATCGAATACTTGGAAGCTCCTAGTGTAATAGAGGAGGCTCTAAAAATATATCATATAGAGCAGAAATCTTGTTGGATGGATCTGATCATTAAAATATCTAAATAAGGGAACATTGCCAGAAGACACTATCGAAGCCAAACGGATACATTGGATGCTTCACAATATGTCATCCTAGAAGGGACCCTCTATAGAAGATTCTTCGCACAATCTCTGTTGAAATGCTTGGGACCATCAGATGCTGATTATGCCCTAAGAGAGGTACATGAAAATATATGCAGAGATCATCTAGGTGGTAGATCCCTGGCCTACAAAATTATATGCCAAGGATACTATTGGCCGACCATCCAAAAAGATACCATTGACTTTATTAGAAAGTGCGACTAGTGCCGAAGATGTTCCAATATTCAAAGGCACCCGGCAAGTCGGTTGACCTAATTAACAGCTCCTTGGCCATTCGCCTAATAGGGAATGGACATCCTTGGCCCTTTTCCCTAGCTTCTGGTCAGCGAAAGTTTCTAATTGTGGCCATTGACTACTTTACCAAGTGGTTGAAGCCGAGCTACTAGCTCACATTATTGAAGGGAAAGTCAAAAACTTTCTTAGGAACTACATCATCTTCCAATTCAAAATCTCTTATACGATTATCACTGACAACGAGAGATAGTTCGACAACCAAAGATTTAAAGATTTTTATGCCCAGTATCATATTCTTCACAAGTTAACCTCTATTGGGCATCCTCAATCAAATGAAGTCAAAGTGACCAATCGGATAATTCTCCATGTTCTAAAGACTAGGCTGAATAAGGCGAAAGGATTTTGGGCTAAAGAGTTAAACTCAATTCTTTGGGCATACCAGACAACTTACCGAATTGCCACTAGGGAGTTCCCGTCCAGATTAATGTTTGGTAATGAGGCGGTGATACCTATAGAAGTTAGTCTACAATCTTTGCGAATTGACCATTTTACAGAGCCAGAAAGTTCAGAACAATGAAGATTCAACCTAGACCTACTGGAAGGGACAAGACTTCAAGCTCATATGAAGATGGTCGTGCATCAACAAAAAACTGCCAGATATTACAACTCGCGGGTTAAAGCCAGAACCTTCCGACTTGGAGACTTAATGCTGCAAAGAGCTGAGGTATCTAGGCTGACAGAATAAGAAAAACATTTTTCTAACTGGGAAGGGCCTTATCGAGTCGCTGAAATGATATGCCTCAGAACCTACAGACTTGAAAGCTTAGATGGTTACCAAATAGTTTGACCATGGAATGTAGAAAATCTTTGTATATACTATCAATCAAATTCAGTTCTAGGATATTCCCTTTTATATAATTAAGAGTTGGTCTAATCAACTGACTCAATCGGTAAATCTGATAAGCACAAAGTTCGCCTAATCCACTAACTCAATCAGTATATCCGATAAGTATAAAGTTGACATAATCCGTTGATTCAATCGGTATGTCTGACAAGCATAGAGTTGGCCTAATCAGTCAACTCAATTGGTATGTCCGATAAGCATAGAGCTAGCCTAATCTACCGACTCAATCGGTATGTCCGAAAAGCACACAGTCAGCCTTATCAACCGACCCGATCGG
The DNA here is from genome assembly GCA_021397845.1 of Areca catechu. NCBI lineage: Eukaryota > Viridiplantae > Streptophyta > Magnoliopsida > Arecales > Arecaceae > Areca > Areca catechu. Next base: position 154,629,563 of record CM038050.1, on the reverse strand, counting down.
TATGCCCAAAAAATAAAGAGTTGGTTTGGCCCCCTAACTCAATCGATATTTCTAACAAAGAAAGAGTTAACCTAGTTAGCTGACTCAATTACTATGTGTGATAAAAGAAGCATCGACATAATTGATAGCAATGTTTTAAATCCCGTAGGACAGGGCTGTCCTGGTTTTTTCTGGAATGGGACGCGTCGGCATCCCGGCCCATCGTGACACTCGGAACAGGGGATGTCCCAAGGTGTCTCAATTAGGATACTGGGATGCTAGCGGGATATCTTGTCCTGACACATGGGATAATACCCCGTCCCGGTATCCCATGGGATGTCCCTCCAGGACCTTAATCCTTGATTGATAGTACTTGAAGACACTCCCTATATCACTAAGCTATATCTTCTGGGAGGTTAGAGCTTCATCAAAAAAGCCATCATCAAAAAAAAATAAATGCATGACATATAATGTTGAAGACCTGATACTTTGAATTTCTTTCAAGCACAAAAAGCATATAAAAGATTTTCATTCATTTCCAAAAGAAAGTTTGACACATTTCATATCTAAGTTCAATTATACAAAGTCCAAAAAACAGGAAAAGCTATATCATGGTTGATCTTCAATTTGCTCAGGGACCTCTAAAGCCAGGTCTGGGTCAGCTACAACTTGAACTCCACCCGTTTGATCAATGACTTCAGAAGGGACATCTTTGGCTTGTTCCCTGGCTTCGTTCTCCTCATCGTCATCTACTTTTACCTGGAAAATGTCAAGATTTGGGTAGAGTTTCGAGATCTTCTCCAGGCAATCGATGAAGCCCATCTTATAACTTTCTACCCTGGCTTCTATCATTTCATCTTCGAAAGCAGGGGATTCCTTATATTCCTTGATAGCCTGGTGAATCCATTCCTTAACTAACTTTGCCTTCTTTTCAGCTTGTTATGCTCTTCTCTCTGCTACCATCTTTTTGGACCAGTGCATCGGACATATGCAAATTCTCCCTAATCAACAACTTCAATGAATGCAACTTTTTCTTCTTTTTCAACTTGGCTTCTAGTTTGGCCACTTTATTATGGGCCGCCTTTAGATCTTTCTCCATCGAGAGGTTGGTAGCAAGACTCTTTTCCAGCTTCCCCTTAAGGGTCCATTTGAGTTCCTCGACGACCTCTTTCTCAGCCCTCGTTGCCTCCAGCTAATCATAGAGGCCTCGACTTAAGTCGGCAAATCCAGCAATGCTCTCATCAATCAAGTAGATCTCATGAATGAACTGAAATATGCAAGTAAGAGTAAGTTATATCTGTCATAATCCATGATAAAAAAGATATATAAGGAAGGAAAAAGAGGATTCTACCTTCAAGGTGTTTGGATAAATGGAGGTGAGAATGTCATGCAAACATCGGGTCTTTGTCGCCTCCTAATCCTTCAGGAGGATTATGACCTTCAGCATCTTACGGGCTAGTTCAGGGTTATCCAACCCCATATCATCGGAATAGACATTGAAGTCAACTGGGTCCTCTTCTACTTGCCGCTCAGGCCCTACATCGACTTCAGGAGTCTTACCCTTATCCAGTCAACAAGTGTGGGATGATGATGTGCCGACATCTGAGGGTGCGATTGGCTGCTCTGAATACTGAGCGACTAGAGCAACCCTTAGATGAAGTTCCATCAAAGGGACGTCATCATCATCAAATGTTGTCCTGACCACACTCGAGGTATTTCCTCTAACTGGGACCTTTGAGGGGGTGTTGATTGTACGGACCCTCTAAGTGCCCCTCGGTTCAGTAGAGTGAGCTATTGATGGCCTATTCCTAATAGCTTGGTGGAGTTTCCTGGCATCAGTCTTCATCTTCTCGTCTGCAAGAAAGAAAAAATAAAAGGACCAGTTAGTCGGAAGGAAAGGAAAGCATAGATAAAATAAATGATGTGTCCGACAAGACATACCTAAAAAAGGAGACATGCTAATCTGAGCGAAGTAAAGCTTTGCTCACTCAGCAACTCCCTCATCGGGGGAACTTCGACTTCTAGGAGCTTATCAAAGTCCTCCTTATCAGCTATCAATACTTACTTTCCATCATTGGGGTTTAGACGGGGCTCCCTCCACTCGGTACTGAAGCCCCAGGGTTGAGCAAAAAAAGAAAAAAAAAATAGGGCTTCCATCTATGAATGGTAGATGAAAGCCCTGAAATGAATCTCCGACCAGAATAGAGGCTGATAACCCACCACCCTCAGCCATGGAAATCCTTCTTCAAGACAAAGAAGAAGCATAATAAAGAAGTCTTAGGCTCTATGCATAGATCATGGCAAAGGACCAGAAAAGCATAGATGATCCGAATACTATTCGGGTCAGCTGTGCAGGAACTATGTAATACAAATTAAAAATCTAAACAAAAAATGGATGGAGGGAAAAACGAAGACCCGCTTTCAGGTGTTCTTCGTATATTATTATGGTACCATGAGGAGGTCTATCTATCCTCTCATCGTAGTGAGGAACGAAAGCCGATAAATCCTGCAAAATTTTATAATAATTATGCAAGGCGATCAACCTAGACTCATTGAGAACACTCCTAATGGACTCAGAGGACTTAATTCCTCCATATAAGGGCCTCTTGCCTTGGGGAGTTCGGGACTGCCGAAGGATTCATCCCTTTCCCTACTGACCGAAGACCTACCGACGGTGGAAATCCCTAAGGACCTAACCATCATAAACAAGGAAAGAATATCTGACCGAAGAAAAGGAAGGACCTGGGAGGGAGAGGAAGAAGTTGAGGTGAAGGCGAAGACCCCCTAAGACCAAAGACAGAATTGCAGAAAGATCTGGCTCTAAGAGGGAAAGGTTCCTTATATAGATGACAGCAAGGGCCATGATTTCATCCTCGAAGGATGAGAGACGCCTCTGATTATGCCATGTATGGAGGTCTCCGCCTGATATACGAGGCCCAATGGAAAAGAAATCGATACTACAGAGAAAAAACCAATATGTTAGCCTTGATCCACGAGAATCCGGCTATCAATAATGAGCAGCAACAATGGCCATGATATGCTCTCGAATATCATCGAATGCCTCCGATTGTGCCACAAATCACTATCCGAAAAGAGGATGAAAATATTATAATATAATATTATATTAATATAATATAATATTATACTATATTATATTAATATAATATAATATTATACTATATTATATTAATCTAATTTATTTTATTCTGTCATATTATAAAATATAATATTATATATTGTTATAATACTATAATACTATAATATAACATAATATAAATTATTTAGTATGAAAAATAATTTAATATATAAATTTTATATTAAATTTATTTAGTATAAAAAATAATTTTTAGTTTTTAATTTTAATATAAAAATATAAAATATTTTTATATTTTGTAATATAAAATATAAAAAATTTATATTTTTAACAAATAGTTAAAATATAAAAATATATATTTTTATAAATAAAATATAAATTTAATTTAACAATATTTTAAAATTTTAATTTTATACTATGTAATATTATCTGCATGTTCCAAACACAATAATCCATATTATTTGTAATCTATATTGCTAGCAATTCATATTACAAGTATTCGATATTATCTTTCAGGATTGCCTGGCAATACACCAAGTACAACCTAAATCCCATTAGCATGATAACCATATATGAAAGAAAATGTGTTATCCACGCATATTGGCCATGCGTGTTCCACAAAAAATCAAAATTAAGATTTTCATGATTAATAATTATTTTTGATATAGAAATTCTCATCCCCCTTGAAAAGAACAATAAACTATAAGAAAACAATAAAAGTAAAAATAAAAAAAGTCTTGCTTTTAATTTTTTTTTTTAAAGGAATTCATATTTTTACAAACCATATGAACACCGGCTAAAGTCAGGCCACTGAATTGATTCATCTTATTGGGAGAGAATTTAACATTTGTGACGCAGGCCATGCCGGGGCCATGCACGGATCAGATCATATGGGCCAGGGTGAGCCGCAATTCCTTAGCTCATGCGAGGCACGTTGCACGGCAGCATTGGATCCATCCACACGTGCAGTCGCAATTCCTCATCTCACGAGGCACATTGTACGTCAGCATTGCATCCATCCACACGTGCATCATAGACACGTGCAAGATGTAGGGAACCCCCAAGCTGAATAGCAGCCTCCTCACAATTTGCATTGCCATTCTTAATCCAAACAATGAAACAAAGAGCCCTCTCCATTTAATCCTCCGCAAACTGCCTTGCTTTGCATCAACTCATAATATATGAAGACAAATCAAATCTTGACAAATTCCCATGGTAACACCACGTGACCATGTTGGGAATGAAAAGCCTTGTGGGCTGTTCTTTTACGGATAAATAATTTAACTAGAAATCTATATTTTTTTAAATAAATATTTTTTAAATAATACTTAGTTAAAAAATATATATTTTTATATTTTTTATATAAAAAAATAATTTTAAAATTTGTTATCCATGTTTATTTATATTATTATTTTCATGAATAAATTACTAAAATATATTTATATTTTTCATAACATTCTTTATAAAAATTAGTTTAAAAATGATGGATAACTGACTTATTGAATACTGAATGCGAAGGCATCGGAAATTAAAACAAATATTTTAAGAATAAAATTCAAAAAAATAATTTATACATCTTAAAAAAAAGCAAGAACATAAATAAATTCATTAATAGAAAAGTTGATAATTTTTTCATAATATTTATCCATGATAGAATGGAGGTCCTTTTGGAAATGAAATTTCACTTGAAGCAGGAAGTTGCAGGCAATAATTGTTAGGTTGCATGAATTAAAGAACTCGTTATTAATCTACATGTCAAGACTAAAATAATTGTTAGGTTGCAATGTAATATCATTAAGCTTAGCTGAAATTCTATCCTCCGATGAGGAGATGGAGACGGCGAGGCTTGAATTTAGTAGGCAGCCCGCCCAGGACCCGGTGATCATCAGAGAACCCGAGTCTTCTCCTACTCGAGTCCTTCTAGAGCCTGAGCCTTCTCGGTTGACGGGTCCCAGGGGGATTGCCTCAGCGATTACCTTTGAAGATCTGCTGGCCATCTGGGAAGCCTATGGGATTTCTGAGTCCGTCCGTCTGTACGTTCCTCATCCGAGGGAGCGGGTGACTTCTGGTGGTCCTAGGTGGATCGCCCTTTATGAGGAGGCCTTCGTTAGGGGCCTCCGTTTTCCTCTCCATCCCTTCTTCCTTTCATTCCTGGCTAATTATCGTCTTGTCTCGGCTCAGTTGGTCCCTAACGCTATTAGGACCATCTTTGCCTTCATAGTTTTGTGTCACTTTCACGGGATTGTTGCCCGTTTTTCTCTTTTTATGACCTTTTTCACCTTGAAACGCCACCCCACCGAGGGGTGGTGGTCTCTTTCTTCCCGCCCTCGGGGAATAAAGTTTGTCCTCCCCTTTTCCATTAAGGGATGGAAGAGTAGGTTTTTCTTTGCTTCCACAGAGGGTCTTTGCTTCCATAGAGGGAGTTGACTGGGTTTGGAGCAACCCAGATCGGTCCTCAAATCAGAATTCTGCTATCGAGGAGGCCAACATTGAACTGTACAAGCAGCTCAGATCGGCAGAGATCCATCGCTCGAGGTTTTGTTGTCCGAACAAAATCCCCACGAGGCTGGAGTGGGCCCAGCGCAGGAGTCGAGTGAGTCCCACTTGGCCATCCCCTTTTTCGTTTTCATTCTTCATTTTTTTCTTTTTTCTCTTTTTTTTTTTTTGGGGAGGGGGGGGGTCTGACCTTATTTCTGTCTTGGTGCAGCGATGAAGTTCTCGATGAACGAGCTGCTCTCGTTCTCTGAGGAGTGGGAGCAGGCCATTGAGGCCGCCTAGCCAGCGCCGAAGAGAGCCCGAACTGAGGACGGGGGAAAGCTGGTGAAGGCTGGGGCGGATGCACTGGTGCAGGAGCGCAGGCAGAAAAGGGCGGCCGAGCCCTTCCTAGAGCCTCCCGTAGCAGCGTCCGAGCCCGAAGTGGTTGTCCGCGCGAGGTCAGCCGCCGCTGCTGCCAGGTCGACGGCCCCCATCCCGGAGGTCGCCAGCATGGAGGGGGACGGGGGGGGGGGGGTGCGCGAGAAGCCAGGCCGGCACCCCAAGTCCGATCTGATGTGGTGCCGATCTCCCAGTTGGCGCCAAGGGAGCTTCTGCCGCTGAAGGAGCCAAACCGACGGGAACACAGGAGAGGGACTACCGCTGAGTCCCCTTCTGGCTGGAGCCAAACGTGTCCTTGATGAAGGACGCGGGTCTGGCGGAGCGCATGATGGACTTCTCTGTCTAGTCATGCGACAAGTGCGAGGGGAGTGGACGACTCCTCGGTGACGTCATCACGACGTCGTTCGCCCAGCTATACGCCATAAGTAGCTCTCCTTTACCTTGACATCTTCTTGCCTTCTCTTTTAGTTTGCTGCTAACTTGACTCTTCTTACTACAGCAAGGGCAGGAGCTGATCCTCATAAGGGATTACTGCGGCAACTGGGCACGGAGGGACAGAGAGCAGGGAGCCGAGCTCGCGTCCCTCAAGGCTGAAGTAGGCCGCAAGGATGCAGAGGTCTGGGAGGCTAGACAGAAGGTGAAGAGCCTCCAGACCGAAGCTGCTGACACGGCCAGAATAAGGAAGGAGCTCGACAGTGAGCTCGAGTCCAAGCGGGCCCGGCTGAAGAAGCTTCGGGCCGAGTCGGAGGCGACCAGAGAGAGGGCCACCTCCGTTGAGAAGAAGGTGGCCACGACCGAGAAGAGAGCTGCCGATGTAGAGGAGAAGGCCGCTCTTTCCCACCGTTCCACCGAATCAGTGGAGAAGGTGCTGGCGACGGCCGTCCGTCTGTCCGAGCACCTGAAGGCGGAGCTCGAAGAGGTCCGATGCCGGGCCGAGGCTACAGAGAAGGTAGCCGCTGACATTGTGGCTGCTTTCAAGGCGACCTCGGAGTACCTCAAGGACTTTCGGGAAGCGACGACAGACTCCTTTGCCAAGGGGTTTGCATACTACCGGTCCCAGCTGCAGGGGGTTCTATCTAAGGAGCAGCTGGCCGTGCTCCACGTCCCGGGGAAGAAGGCTTCCTCTGCAACGACGACGGTGGCGGCAAAGCTGGGAGCTGCTCCGACCGAGGCTCGGGCTGCAGCAACCTCGGAAGCGCCCGGCTCCAGGGAACCGACACCGACGACGGCAAGGGCAGCACCTGCGCCGCAGCCGGAGGCAGCTGATCCGGCCTCGGCAGCTTCAGCGACTGAACCTGCTCCTCCTACAGAGGTGGAGGGAGAGGTCCCAACCGTGCGCCGCCTGGGGAAGGAGCCAGCCCCTTAGGATAAGATCTTTCTTCTTTTTTCATTTATACTTTTCTCTTTTTTCTTGACCAGATCACCCGGCCTGTCGGCCCGGAAGATAATTTAATCAGCTCTTTCGGTAATGAAGCTCACTTTTGCGATCATGGTGTCTCCATCATCTGTAATGTGAAATGTCCCCTCTCTTTCTTCTCCTCCCTTTCTTTGCTACTTCTTTTTTGGTGCAGGGACGTCCGAGAGAGGAGCTGAGGACTCCAACCGGCACGGACCCGGCATTGAGCTTGAGGTCACGCCGGTGAGAGATGTTGACCTTGGATTCAGCTGCTTAGGGGCATAACTCAGTGGTCGCCGTCTTGGAGCTAGGCTCGGAGGCGTCGAAGGCTAAGATCCTTGGTGTTGAAAGTTTGAGTCTTGAACCTTAGTGTCTCGGAGCCAGTCTCAAGGATGTTGACGCTTGAGGATTGTGGTGCTAGGGGATCTGAGTTCTAGGCCTTGGCGTCCTGGAGTTAGGCTCGGAGGCACTAAGTTCCTGGGGGCTTCTCAGGTCCTTTGCCGGGGAGCTGGGCTCGCCGGTGCCGGAGGGTCATCCGATCTTTGATGCCAGGGAGCTAGGCTCACCGGTGCTTGGGGGCTTCCCAGGTCTTTGTGCTAGAGGACTCTTCTCTAGGCTTTAT